>OW964166.2:2500000-3750000 GCA_943136025.2 Agrotis puta
ACTGTCAGACTCGTACTGACTAAAATCCACGGTGTCCTTCAATAGCCCTTTACGTTCCGGGGTCACGGTAATTCACACAAAATATGCTATGGAGAACTACTATTACAAACGTGACAACTCCAGATTCCAGGTTGGTTAGTTCCTGACACGGGACATCAGCAATGTTTATCTATTAGTGCGATCAAAGAGGATGTTTGTTGTATGAAGACTTCCGAAAAAGCCTCCGGCACTGAAATTTGGCATATAATGAAAGTAGGCCTCGTTGATTGGACTATATACATATAATAAAATGGTAGGAATAAATATGTATGTCCGGGATAAACTCAAAAAGTACTGGACGGATTTGAATGTTCTTTTTTTGTTGTGTAGATAATAAGTCTGGGCAACATATAGGCTATAATTTATCTTGGAATATTGAACACCTGATGCACAACCGCAACAGACCAGCTAAACTATAAGAGATACAAAAATGGCAACATAGCAAAAAATGTTCCACGTGATAAGCATTTTCTGCTAAGAGTATAATTTTGAAGATCTGGAACACCTGATGTGGAACTACAAGAGCCCAGCGACACTATAAAATATATTATACATATAGGAATCACGTCTTAGCAAGTGTTGTTCAGCCTGATGAGCACTCTCTGTTGACGTATAAAAATTGAAGATATGGAACACCTGTTGTGGAATTCCAAGCTCCCAGCGACACTATAGCATATATAGGAATGACGACTTAGTAAAAAGCAGTGATAGCCGAGTGGTACGACCGTTGGACTGCCAAGTCAAAGGTTGCAGGTTCGAACCCCGGCACGCACCAATGTCTTTTAGAATTCATGTGCGTATTATAAATTAATTATCACTTGCTAAAAACGGTGAAGGAAAACATCGTGAGGAAACCAGCACACCTGAGAGATTTTTCAACGGTGTGTGAAGCCATGTCAGAGGCCTACGGGCGGTTTAAACTCTGACACCAGGTTGTTCATCAACCACACGATAAGAAGAAGAAGAAGATGACGACTTAGTAACAGTTGTTTGGTCTGATGGGAATTTCCTGTTGACCTACTAAAATGAAAGGTCTGAAACGTCTCGACTCGCGCATTTTCCCGTCCCCGGGCTCTTAAAATTCTACATCAGAAGTTTTTGAACTTCGATTTTGACGACCCCGACGTCGCTGGCCTTAGCAACAGGATCCACGTACGAAGTCCGGGCAGAAGCTAGTATGTGAATAATTGCATATAACCGAGGCGTTGCCTGGTTGCCTATAGTTCGGAAATCATTCCACAAAAACGGCATACCGGAATATAAGGTCAAAATCCAGGTTATTATAAAACTACGTACCAAACATCCAAAACCGTTCAGTCTTTTTTGTGTGTTACAGTTACAAACATCCATACATCATCACAATACTTTACTTTCACATTTATAATAGTATTTTAAGACTGCTAGTATAAATACAAACACACAATAAGTATAAAAACTACATTCTGTAGCTTTATAGACGAAAATTCATGTCCTTGAAATACTCTTAATACGAGATCTCCACACCCAAATCGAAAATTTGCACTATCTTCCAAAATGTAAACAAACCAGGTTCCCCTAAATTAAAATCTGAACACTAATCAAATTCACAAAACCCTTTCGGGCAACTGCGCAGTAAATTAAATGACGTCTCGTCAAGGGGAATTCATAAACAAAGATATGTACTTTGAAGGTACATGACAAATCTCCCTCGGTACATAAGGGGTGCATCCCTTGTGTGCTGATGAGACACGCGATTAAAAAAAAAACCAAATTGGAAGTGTGTGTGTACGAAGGGGCATAGTGTGTGTCAGTATGTGTTTGACATATTTTGGTAACGCCAAAAGCTGGGTCGTGGGTGGTGAGGTGGCAATCCTTATATGCACAGGGGGAGTCAGTGGAGTCCTTATATGCACAGGGGGACGGAGCACTGAGGTCCATCAACGGCACACTCTTTTTAATTAATACGATTGAGTGAACATTGGAAAGGATTTAATAAAGAGGGTGGACGTTGTGAGTCACGTTTGTTTTGATTTTAGGCGGTCTGCAACACAAGCTTATGAAACATCTGTTAACATACAAGTTTTAAATAATGTTCCAATTGAAAAAAAAAACATTAGAAAATGGAGTATCTGTTGTTACATCAGCTTGATTTTCTATTGTTTCTTCTGTCGATGTGAGTTAACTTTTTTGACGCTGATAACTCTGAGTTATAGGGAACCACCCAGACCCTTCCGGGCCAGTCCGACTCTGCTCACACATGTGAATAATTGACAACGAATTTCAGAAACACTTCATCATAGCTTCTTTTCAAATAATTCATTTTATTCGCACATCTGTTAACATTTTTGTCAAACTGTATTACTTAAGAGCGCGTTTTCTGAAAGTTGGCAAAGTCGCAAATAGCTGTCAAATATTTACAAGTTTTATTTAATTTGGCAAATTTACTGTTTGAAAATAAGAAATAAGGCTCTGTAGTGCACTAAAACATTGATATAGGGTTGCAAATAAAACACTGAATTTGATGTGTGCGGTTTTGTATATAAAAGGCATTTGGAAAGTTCCCAAATGCTTTTTTTACCTCTAGAACTATATATTCGGTGTTACGATATTAATTACTGCATTCCCTTATCAATTTTTAGTGCACTACAGAGCCATATTTCTTAAATTCCATACAGTAACATTGCAATTTTTTTTTCATATATTTGACAACTGTTTGCGACATTGCCAACTTTCAGAAGACGCGCTCTTAATCTGCAAATAATATACTCTACTCCAGATAAGGGGGCAACACAAAGGGCCAGTCCGACACAGATTTAATTTTAGAACCCCTGCGATGCAACTGTGCTACCTAAATTTTAATCCTAACATAATAGTACGAACCTACCGGCTCTTTATAAAAACACTACAATGAGGCACGACACGTGTTTCGTTTCACATAACAGCCCCAAGCGATATAATTATCTGGTGAAACTGGGATTTATAAAAGCAATCTACATCAATAAGATTCGCACAACAAAGGGTTGACAAAGCAGACGGGTATTATCTGCTACATAGTCCAGATCAAACATGTCTGAGCAACAATGAGACCAGCAACCCTATTCAATAATGATGGGATCTTCAATAACGATTACGAGTAAAAAAACTGTTTTCAATTGATGTAATACATAAGACTGGTTTGTATAGTATTTAACTATTTACATAAGAGGTGGAGCTAGGCGACTGATTTCCCTAGTGATTATTTTGATTTCAATGATATCAAGTTTTTGCAGCTGGGCTCAACTGTGCATGTAATTTCAATTAAATATGCTTCTCAAAGGTGTATTCATTATGTGTTACAATGGTCGAGATGGAATTGGCCATGAGACCAGTCGGCTTGTACTAGTAATGGGGGCTCAGATTTAAATTATATTTTAATATATCGTAAATTAACTGTTGTGTGTTGTATTGTACAAGAGAAACAGAAAGAGATAGATATGACACCGCTCATAGCGAATATGCGAGCTGTTTTCTCTGAGCGAATCGCTACAGCGGTGTGTGGTACTAGGTGCGCCAGGAACAAAAGCACAAGCGCCAAAAACAGCAGTGCGGGAGTGAGGGTTCGGCGGCTGCCGCCAACCGCTACTGTGAGTACGTGGCGAGCCGTAAAACGCGTTTATATGCAAGACATGAAGCGACTACCTCACATTCAGAGCTCAGCTACTACTACATCCTTTTCAACAGATTAATACAACTTGTCATACGGCACGTTACCGTTCAAAACATAAAAAAAAAACGGAGTAGCGTTAACTCTTTTATGTGAAAGTGTCAACAAGCGTCCACAAGGGAGAGATTTGACTCAATGTCAGTAGTCCTTGGTTGAGAGGGATGCCCTATAGACTAAATTTATTGCTTGTTCTTTATAGTCCGTCCAGTCAACGGGGAGTTTTGCCCTACAAAAGGTGATGTAGTTTTTAAACTTCTCTTAGACATTTTTATCATAAAATGATTATGTGAAAAAGAACAAATTTGGGCCCGTTCCATCAAAGATGGCGGCTGTCACTCCTCGAGGTCGAAAACTTACATTTTTCATGAGGAGCATATACTTAAACAATACAAATAATAAAAACTAAACCATCTAATGCAAGGCAAAGCCTCTTTTTGTCCCTATTGGCTGGACTATTAAGGTAGGCATCCAAACATAAGTCAGTAAATTTTTATGTAAATGTTGCCTTTGTGTATGTTGCCCAAGGAGCATCACAAGCTGTATAAAAGCTGTATTTTAGTGTATTTTTATACCACAGGCTGTATAGCGAGGCTGTACAAGGGCTTTATGAGCGCTTATACAGCCCTATAAGTAAAAATTGGGCCCATTCTTGTACAGCCTAATGCGTTACTATGGCTGTACAGTAGCTGTAGAAGTAAAAAATATGCTGTAGTATAGCTGCAGTGGAGCTGTAGTATGGTGTAAAAGGAAACCACAGGAATATAGTTATCCTCTTATAAGTGTCTTCAATAGAAAATAGTTCCTAATCGGTTTTTTGAGAGAATTATTTACATATTATAGTACAATCATCATTACTTTAGCTGTAAAATTACGATAGCAACTGTAGTTATTCAACTGTAGATGTGCAACTAATCAACATCAGCTTAAAGTGTCAAAAATTCGAGTTCTAATATTCCGTTATAACACCTTTAGTTTATGTGGATTCTTTTATAAAGACTTAGTACAGCTTGAGCTATACAATAATCTTTTCTTGACACCCTTGTATGTCTCCAAAAGAACTTTAATTTCTAAATGAGCTGTATATTTGATGTCGGTAACGCCTAAGTGCTCTTTGGGTGTTGCCAACGGTATATAATGAAGCAGGAGCTCACCTAATAGCCTATAGATGGACTCTCTTTCAGCGATAACCTCGAGCGGGTGCGGCGCAGGGCTCTGCCCCCAGGCGCGCACGGCCCAGGCTGCGTCGAGGGCGGACAGGAAGCCGCGCGCGCAACCCGAGCCCGTCGGCCAGAATGGTTCCAGGAGACTATCACCGACTAGCTGGCAGAGGAGGCGCCGGCCATGGCGCTCGTACACCTGGAAATATAAACTTCATTAACAAACTAGGATGTTGGGTTTATAATATAATTATGTAGTGGGAGGAGAGCCAGACCTCTCAATGCCCTCGCTTAGGGGTTTAAATAGCTGAAAAGGTTTTATAGACTGCATAGATCGCAACATCAAATGAGTCCTCCCGCCCTCCGCCCCGAAATCCGGGAATCTATCCCAGATTGGCCAAATTGATTTAATTAGGGAGCAGCTACGCATTCTAGACTTGTGCAGAGTTGTAACTAGCTTCTTTAACTGCGCCCTGGTCTGGCCTATTGTAGTCCTGGTCTAACCATTTTTGCGCCTCTCCAAGGTCTGCGCCCTTTGCCTGGGCACCGTTGGCAAACCCCTATTTTCGGCACTGCTTGTCATTCCTCATTTTATCTTTTAGTTATCGGCACTGGGTTTGAACAAAACTCTCTCAAACATTATTGGCGATTTTTGGGTGTGTACTAGGACTACACAAGTATTTTTCTTAATGATTTGGCAAAGGTTTTGATTTATGTAAATGATTCTATTAGATTGTCGTAGATGACACTATTACTTACCATGCTAGCATTCTCCGCGGCATACATGGAGGTGAAATCGAATAGTGCAACGTCGGGCTCCCCGTAGTGGTTGAGGGCGAAGTCCCGCAGCGGTAGACGTCCGTCTGTAGAAAACCGCGCTGCCTCCTGTGCATATCGCATCAACGCCGCGCGGTCTACGTTCTCCACGCTCAGCAGACGAGAGACCTCGTTGAAATCCTGCAAAATAAGGGTAAGTTATTATACTTACAAAAATATATCGTCAAAAATACGGAAAGTACATAACCAGGAAATGGGAAAAAAAAGATGAAGCGAGACGGTTTTAGTGGTATTTTGGAAATTTTACTGCAAGAAATATTGAGTGAGATAGAAGCGGAAATCTCATAATTTTCTACTGTTTTGTTTCTAACTAAGACATCGGAACTAATAATAACAGCTAATTTCAACATTTTGATAATGGATTCTACAGAGTAATGTAAAATATTTAAGGAACTTTGATGTGGGTTGATACATTTTGACGAAGTGACACCTATTCTGTTTACTTAATACCTGTTTGGAGATAATTTCCTCAACATGACCTGATGACCAACGAAGGATTTGAGATTAAGGCTTTGACTTTTAACTTTGTCTGGGACCTGGGACAAAATTCTGGGTTTGAGGCCTCCATATCTCCAATAGGATGTTATTTGCCATTAAGCAGGTACAAAAGATATATTCCTTAGGCCTCTGCCTCGAATATTGTGGTGAGCGGGGCGGAGTAGGTTGCGGGGCGGGCTACATAGCCGTCTTCTTGATAGCCTCGCTGTTTTCAAGGAGAGGTCTATTTGATTTTATGCATTCAATCCTGCTGCTGCCGCTACCGCTATTCTCACAGTAAAATTCGTGGCAAAAGCCTCAGATACAAGTTTATATGATCAAAAGTCGACTTACATTGAGCAGCACGCCTTTGTCGAGCAAGCTGTGCTTCTTAGCGGTCATGACGAAGTAATGCGTGTCGTCCTTATAGTACACAATGTTCTCCAGGTCGATGCCGGTCACCTCGTACAGCTCCTTGAAGAACTTCTGGTTGAATATGAATGCTACGCCGCTTATTTCTGGCACCTGGAAAAAAAATACTGTGATTAACAGACTTCAAAAAAGGAGATCCAACATCTCCGACGACGTTGACGATCTATTTTTTTATCTATGTTTGTTCACCGATTTCTCCGGCATTTATAGACTAATATGTACAATAGACAAAGAATTAATTGATCATCGTTCATCAAAATGGATCATCATTTTGACAATAAATCGTTTGAATCCGTCAAAATAGCAAAGATTAAGGTTGTTACTCGTTACCATGGATGTGTATGTTTACGTGAATGCGGACCTAATTATATTTGAATGTCTGTAAGAAAATAAGCTTATGGTGGGTTATAATTCTTTCTCGATTATACATACATCATACACTTACGCTAGTTGAGAGTAGTACCTAGTTCAGAATTATCTCAAACAGACTCGGTGAGGGCAAACACTAGCCAGGCATTTTTTTTTGTTTTCGGGAGACAGTACAGGTTCCAGACGTACTTCCGACAACCCAGTAACTGGATAATACGATACCCTATAGGAAGACTGGTGTCAGACTTTAGAGCTTCTGACTAATAGTAACGACTATCAAAGATCTACAAATGACAGCCGGGACGGCTTTACGTGCTTTCCGAGGTACAGAGGAATCTCGCTATGTCAGATGGTCACCCATCCACAAACCAACCTCGGTAAGCTCGGCTTAACCCAGAAGATCGCCTGTGCGGCTGTAATTATTTAGCCACGAGCTCCTCCAAACAGATATTGTTCTGTTGCCGTAGTACTGTGTCGCGAACTCACCGAGGCCTCCTGCTCCGAGTGCCTGTTGATGAAATTGGCGGTGATGGCCATGGCGAGCTTGCCGCGGAACTCCTTGCGCTTGAAGCCGTGCAGCGTGTTGCGCTTGCCGTCGGCGCCCAGCAGCGCGTCGAACTCGTACTGAGACACCACGTGGTCAGACGGAAGCACGCGCGCGCGCCAACCAAGAGCTGAAATATTAAACACCATTTATCTATTTTCTGCACTCTGCTTCCTTCATCTACAAATGACTTTCTAACCTAGCCTTTTCCAAAATGTTGGGGTCGGCATCCAGGCTTCCGGATGCAGCTGAATATCAGTATTTAACAATTAGAGACTACTTATTTGACCTCCACAACCCAGTAACTAGGTAATACGATACTCATTTGTTAGACTGTTTATCAGACTTTTGAACTTCTGACTTACAGTAACGACTGGCCGCGGGACCAATGGATTAACGGATTTCCGGGGCACGGAGGAATCTCAGTTATACTGGTTCCCCATCCACTGAACGACTTAGACAAGGTCGACTTAACTCTGAATGTCCGCACTGGATATCATTATTTGCCCACATTCTTTTCCACAGGATGCAAGCCGCTTCCAACTGGTCCTATTTGAAATCTATGGGGGAGGCCTATGTTCAGAGGATATCTTACGGTTGATATGATGATGAGCTTATCTTCATAATACAACTGGAACCTCCTTAAGTACTTACTTTCAGAATTTTCGGCAACCGTAGGTTCTAACAGTTCTTCGAAACTGACTCCTTCGTGTAATTCCACTCCTAATAATAACGCCACCTGCAACATTAAACATACTTTTGAAACTCGAATACAAAGATTATTTTGCAACTATGCTAAGTTTCTATTTAACAGAATTTGATTTACAACGCAAACTGAACCTTATACTAACCTTACTAAGAGTGCAATTGGGGAAAATAGTTCGTGACCTACAGTGTTCGCTTTTATAAGTCAGTCTTACTGGGACTACAGATGGGGATTATGCTGTCAAATTGAAACTTTTCATTCGCTGATTTCATTTTGGACGTGTTTCGATTAAAACAAAGTTTCAATTATTTCTTTTTTTATTATTTCACTTTATACGTAGCGAAGAACGTACCCCGCCGCTAGTTTTTATATAATTTTTTTTCCAAAGTATTGCACGACCCCTAGACGCCTGAAGAATAGTTATCTGCCCCAATTTTAGCGTCGCCATGCTTAGGTCGATAAAAATCTATCAACATTTTGTCATTTTGTCTATTCTTCTGTTAACTAAAGCTGTTTCTACGGTGTCATGGTACGCGTGCTTGTTCTTTTGATGAACATGAAGCTCTTTCCCACCAATTCCGAGACAATATGTATGACTACTGACATACCCAGTATGTAATTCATTAGAAATCGTTGGTGCAAAGAAAACTGTATCCTAAAAATATACGGACGGTTCAAAATCCCTCACAAGCTTACCTTCATAAGTATACACTGTAGCTGCCTGATGCTGATGTGGTCTATTGAGCCGGCGCAGAACTTTCCGAAGAACTTCTTGGCTCCAAGCGCCCTCAGGTCCTGGATGACGAACGGCCACAGATGCAGCACGTTGTTACGGGACATACGGTCGCGTTTCTCTATCACCACCTTTAAAAAATAATTAAAGTAATGTATGCTCAGGGTTTTTTCTTCATAGCATGTTCTGTCCCACTCATAAATAATATGTAACATCTCACATCTCATCTTATTTTTGCTCATCCATCAATCCTAAACAAGCGTTGATTAAATTTGATCAAAAATGGATGACAGGAAGACAGAAAAAGAATACTACAATACTCTTTAATACATCAATCATTCGTGTGTATGTCGGGGTCAGATAGACACAGAGTTAAAATGATGTGCAAAATCTGACAACCAGTCTCCTTTGATTGGTGTCGGTACGGAAAAACGTTAGCTTGTAGCTCAAACTCAATACCTTATTCCAACGAAAACTTCAAAAGGGAAAAAAAGAAGAAAAAAATGCCTAGCCTAAAAGAACGTGCGACTTATACTCGTATGAGTTTCATTTCGTATGAGTATAAGTCGCACGTTCTTTTGAAAAGGCCGTTATAGACTCAACCCTTTACTTACAGACATGATAAAATCACCACTACAATATTCTTTCGTTTCGTTGCATTTAAAACCAAATTAATGATCGGTTTTTAAATAAATAATTGTAAGCGAGGTTCACTCTGCTTAGTAACGACTGCAAGTACACAAGTTTATAATTTGTTTGATCAGCTCGCTTGTAGAACTGCTGCTTTGACCAGTAAGCCGACTTAATGGATGTGATCCAACACACAAAACAAATATGCAATTGTTTAACTAACTTCATCTTTGTTTTCGGTAATTGCATAGGTGTATTTTCTAAACATTTGATCTAACATCTAATCCAGTGGTTCTTAAAGTTGACTGGACCGTGACCCACCAAACAAAACCTTTAAAATTTAGAACTCATCTCTTTGTTTACATGAAGACAATCTGGGAATAACTATATGGAGTTTGTTGTTCTGTTCAAACAAGAATAAAGCAATTAGTTCCAATCGAAAATGTTAATTCCAATGAAAAAATGGTTTGTTTCCTATGCATTGTTACTACTAGCATCAACTTTAATTTGACCATAGCCATAGCCAAAATTAAGTCACAGGTTCCTGTTTTTAGGGCTATAATATTAGCTTATAACCCATCTACGGAAAACGACCCTTACTTTGGGAAACGATGGTCTAATCTAAACTAGAAATATACAGGTAGAGTTTTTAAGACGTAGCTGCTATAAAGTAACCTTTTAAAGGTATGCAAAACATGATATGAGAACATAAGCAGATATACTAGTGAGGTCATCCGTTTTAATAATTTATATATTTAGCCTCGTACTTGATTATTTAAGATAAATCATAACATAGTCTTAGAATTCAAATATTTTCATCCTTTTCTTATGAACATTTAACTTTGACAAGCCTATTACAAAATAAAATCTTCTATGGTTTTATCCTGTGAATTTGACTCCTTGATCAAAAATTCAATTTTTTTTTTGTAGCTGTCGACAAATTAACATCTGTCTTTACCATAGCGACTACTGGCGCAGAAATGACCAGACCAAGACACACAATTGGCCAGACCAGGGCGCAGTTAAAGGAGCTCGCACTGGGCGCATGAAAGGCTAGCTACGGCACTGCTCTGCCTTCCATGTTCAGCCCTACCCAGCCGGTTTCAAAGGACTCCTTTATCATGTATTCGGGGTAGATTCCAGTCTACTAACTTTAACTAGACTAGCTGAGTCGTTCCCCAGAAGTGCGTACCAAAGAAGCATACGTATTTCATAGAAGAAAGACAGCACTATACTTACGACTTTGGCCCCTAGTAGTTGACATTCTATAGCAGCCCTCAGACCGCAGGGTCCGGCTCCAATAATGAGGACTTTGCCGGAGGCGCACGACCTTCCCTTGGCGTACACCTTGTGGTTGGCTCGGGCGTCGAACTTCTTGAACAGGGCTTGCGCTTTCCACGAGCTTGCCAGTTTCGCCTGCAAATATTAGATACACGATTTTATTAATATACTGGCAGTTGTCAGCTGTTTGTTCCGCTACAACTCGAAAATTATCTCATGGGAAGATGAAATCGGGATAAAAAAATATCCTGAGTTAATCCGGGTCATAACTATCGATGTACCCGGTTCAAAAATCCAAATCTGTTCTGTAGTTTTTGTGCATGAAAGATTTACAAATATCCATGCATTCATCCTCACAAACTTTCGCATTTATAATATTAGTAAGAAAGAGCAAGATATCGTCATCTGCCTAGCCTTTTCCAAACTATGTTGGGGTCTGCTTCCAGTCCGACTGGATGCAGCTGAAGAAATATTAGTATTTTGCATGGAGCAACTATTGACCTCCACAACCCAGTAACTGGGTAGTATGATACCCCTTGGTAAAACTGGTTGAGAGTCTCTTAACCTCTTGACTAATAATAACACTAAGACTTTTTGTCTCCGGCCGCGCCCCAATTGCGGCGGTAAAACCCCTTTTAGAGGAGTAGCTGGATCGGCGTCACGGCGTCATTACCTACCGCTTGACGCAGGTCCTCACTGGACACAGAAGTTTTGGGAGGATCCTGTATTGGATAGGAAAGGAGGAAACGGCTGGGTGTCACCACTGCGAGGATCGCCCTGAGGACACGGTGAAGCATACGGTGCAGGACTGCCCCGCTTGGGCAGAGCACCGCCGTGTCCTCACGACGGCGATAGGCGGAGACCCCTCGCGCCGGCATTGGTCGAGGCCATGCTGCGGGGCGAGACGGAGTGGGAAGCGGTCGCCTCCTTCTGCGAAGCAGTCATGCCAGCGAAGGAGTAGGCGGGACGCGTCAGCTGTCAGAACAATAACTTAGAGGGCCAAGGCCTGCCGGGGTCGCGGGACTAACGAGCTACCGTGTCCCCGGAACGTAAATGGCTATTGAAGGACACCGTGGATTTTAGTCTGACAATCCCTCCTGCCCTTCGGAGGACTCATTTATCATGATTTCACCAGGCAAAAAAAAAAGACTTTTTGCCTCGTTGATTTTTGTCTCCTCGTCGAGTTGAAGATATACGAGAGCGCGCTTATTATGGTGATAAATAATTTCTAGCGACCGGGACATTCGACTGGGTGAAATTCTAAATAACAACTTACGACAATACACAAACAATAAGACCGAAATACGTTCGGCAGTATCTTCAGACAGGCCTGTTGATCTAGTGGTTAGTGACCCTGACTGCTATGCCGGAGGTCGTGGGTTCGATTCCCACCCAGGACAAATGTTGTGTGTGATGAGCACGATCATTTGTTCTGTGTCTGGGTGTCATTTATCTATAAAATGTATATATTTAGAAATATATAAGTATGTTTATCAGTTGTCTAGTACCCATAACACAAGCTCTGCTTAGCTTGGGACTAGATGGCGTTGTGTGATAGTTGTGGAATATTTATTTATTATTATTATTTATTTATTCAATTATTTAAAATCAACATTATATTGTTCTACATATTCCTTTCTAATTGCTACCAACCCCTATCTATACTAAACACCTCAAAAACAATAACGTTAGTAATAAATTTTGCCAATTTGGTCAAGGTCTAGCAAGCAGCTCAGTATTGAAACTAGAACTGATACCGATACAGGTCGCTCTCAAAACTAAGACAGCAGATAATGTTTACAATATGATGCCCTTGCGCAACGCGGGAAACGAGTTCAGATGTGCAGTCAAGTGTGAATCCTTAGTGAACGTCCGGCGACATATCTCATGTCACCTTATGTTACTAAAACATAAACAAGTACGTGACTTTATGTGTAGGGTTGACGACGATTACTAAAATAATTATGTGAGCACGACACACCTGTTTCTGTGTCTCGGTACAGGTGTACCGTAGACTGTAGAAGTATATAATCGCAGATTTCGTCAGTTACGTTAAATCTTATTTATTTACATAAAGACAAGATAATTACAAATCCAAACTCTCATTTTTGAGAGCAACGAAAGGAACAGTTCAATAACAGTAAGCCCTGGGGTCGATTCCCAGGGCTTACTGAAATCGAACCCGGCGCTAGTTATTGTTAAAAATCTATCCAGGCCCACTGCAGTACATGGCGCTCAATTCTGCAAATACTAGCACTTTCTAATCTACCTCTTTCTCCTCTCTCACAACAACCTAAACCACATTGGAAATTAGAAATAGCAATAGTATATACACATCTACCAATATAGAAATGCAAGCAAATGACAGAGTGATAACAGATACAATATTTACTGATAAGACTTACACAGTCATGTGTACTGTCTTAGTTTCTATACTTAGCACTTAGAACACTATCAATTCTCATGAATAAATAACCACTTTCAATTGCAACATTCTTATACATAATGATGACCACTGGCTTACCACCCAAGTAACACAGTTAGCACTTTAAGATACAACTAGTGAACTTATGTAGAATCTAAGGTCGGTATAAACTCTTATATAGGTTCACAAAGCATCTTGATGCATTATATTAACAAACGTAAAAGTTTTTAGTGCATTTGGATGTATAATGGCATTTTAAAGTAGGAAATAAATACCTAACGCTTTTTAATAGCATAAGCGTGAACCATTGTAATGCCAGGTAAATCAACTAATAACTATGTAGCTTTCAGCTGTTTTTAATGTCTTGGGGTCTACAATAGCATTTTCAAGTAATAATCTCACTATATTATTACTTGAAAATGCTATTGCCTTGGGCACTCCCAAGGCTGCTAATGCTGACGGCGTTAATTAGGTTTTTTTAAAGGCTCATCAGGTGGCTATCCACCAGTACCATTTTGTAAATATTTTATCAAATTACTTTTAAATTACTATATCATTTAATGTATAACTATCCAACCAATATGTTCTATATCCCTATATTATGTTAATTGTCCAAAACACATAATTGTTTTGGTCACTACACATAATATCTTTATTAAAAAAATTAAATCAAAACCACAAGATATCGAAGACGCATGAAAATTTCCTATAAAACTTATATAGATATTAACAGTAAACTGCACTGCGCAATAATATTTGAAGGCATGAAAAACAAATGAGTAAAAAACTTAAAAATATTTTGTTTTGCTACAAACAAATATGCCGTCATCAACTCAGTTTCGATCGTTCATTATTGCGAGACAAAATAGTTGAATTGGAACTTTAATTCTATCATAACACTTGAACCGTGGTTTTAGAAATGTTTTTGCAATGACGTAGGGTTTATTTGAGTTCTAACTGTGACGTACTCCAATCATTATTTAAACACAATCTAATGCTGGTCTAATGCTTTTGTAATTCCATTAACATTTATTGGTACTAGAATAATGCTTCTGAAATGCCATTGGCAACTTCATTGACCAAAATCATGATTCTTTAAAGCTATTGGCATTTTGTTGACCACAATAATGCCAATATAATGTGCTTGTAATGCCATTAACCAGCTATTTGTGAACCTATTTAATGCTTAAAGTCGTATAATTTGTGCCCAAATAAGAGTTACAGTAGCCGTATAAACGTTTGTAATGCTAATATAGGACTACCTTCAAAATGCTTAAACGCTAAAGAAATGCTGTTAGACTGCCGTTATTATGTTATGATGTGTTACTTGGGCAGTCACCTCCGACCCCCCTTTTGCACATGCTTTATGCAAACCCTTACAACAGAAAAATAAACGGAGGGTGATAAATAATGAACGTAAAGGGCAATTAGTTATTATTATATTGATTGATTATCATTTATAAGGGCTATTGATTATTATTAGATTATATTATATGATTTGAGTCAGTACGAGACTGACAATCCCTTCCGCTCCACATATGACGAGAAGACTCATTTTATGATTTTGAAACGATAAAAAAAGGGTGATGAATAATGTGCTAATACTTTTTTGCAACATTGTACCTTTCCTTATAGGAATATCGATAGCAAAATACTATCAAGTACTACCTATAATTAATGCTAATTATGATGATTATTAATTGTCTAGAGTATTAATCGGAAACGATGATGGCATAGCGTTGATGACAAGGCGCGAGACATAACTTCCTTCTCTCCTACACATTGTGTCCGCCTGACTGTCCGGCCGGAACTCACCGATAAAATTCAAATCGAGCCGATCATATTTGGATAGACCGGTTTTCTGCTATCCAAATATGAACACTTGACTACAAACATAAAGTTGCTTTTCATTAATTAAAAACAACAGTTGAGTCCACGCAAAACACAAAGCC
Organism: Agrotis puta; assembly: GCA_943136025.2. Classification (NCBI taxonomy): domain Eukaryota; kingdom Metazoa; phylum Arthropoda; class Insecta; order Lepidoptera; family Noctuidae; genus Agrotis; species Agrotis puta. The sequence continues at coordinate 2,515,265 of OW964166.2, forward strand.
GCAATAACGCAAGTCAGAATAGTTTTTATGAAATTAAAGTAATTGCCGACGCACCTTCCGTCCCTGAAGGACAAATGACTTAATCCTACATAGTTCATTCACAATATTAATTTACATCAACATGAAACTGCGAAGGGCAAACAAAGTCAGGTGATGTCCAAAATAAATTATTGTTTTGTAATATGTGTTAGTCAGAGACCATTTGTCAGAATCAACGAACAATGCCAATGGCATGTAATAGTTGCTCAAGAACAAAATAATAATAACAACGTTGTGATCTTAAACTTGTTTATAAACAGAGCGTTGAAGGAGCGTAGCTGTGGAACTATATTAAAGTAATTATTTAAGAATTTATGCGGTTTAACGAGAGTCGCCTACACTACAAGATCGACTTACTGACGGGTGAGTCACAGTCGCGAGCCATGCAGCGTGCAGCTTGCCAATGTACTGTTTCCCCGTTACTCCTTGATTTGCATCACAATGTTTTAGCAACGATCATGTCAAGAGTTGTACTGGGGGTGACTTAGTACAAAACCCTTTATTTGAGAACTCCTTTGCAAAGGGGAACGAACCAGCGATGCTAAATTCAATAATGAGACCTAACAGAGCTTTTGAAACGGGAGGAGATTAAAATCTGGGTCGATTGCTATACAAAAGACTCGACAGATGCAGAAGAGCTGTTCACTTTTTAACAAATAAAACAGGAACTCTTACAAATGCAATGCAACATGTAAATAATAACTTTTGTTATTGAAAAACGGTTATATTTTGCACAGCTATACAGAAAAATAGAAAATACAACACTATGAGATCATTCGCTGTAATCTGCGAAGCTAAGGCGAAACTGAACAATGGGATTTGTCTAATATTCTTGTGACATAACAGGTAAATTTTACAAAATCTATATATATAAAAGGAGAACTGACTGACTGACATATCAACGTACAGCCGAAACTACTGGGGCTAGGAATGTGAAATTTTGCACACGGCTTCCTATTATAATGTAGGGGAGCACTAAGAAGGGGTTTTTGGAAATTTAACCTTTAAGGGGGTGAAAAGGGGGAATTAGGAAAGTACGTAACTAGTAGTACGAAGTGCTAGTTAATCATATTTTTTATGTCCAAATTCTTTTGTAATTCATTATTAAAACTCAAGAATGACCACTCTGATGAAGCTCTTCTCCGTTAAAAAGTACCATTGTGAAAGGGAGACAGAATTAGAAAATATTTCACAATTTGACGAATGACTTTAGAAAGAGTCATCAAGTATTAACAATGATTATGACGCCAGCGCATACGTCAAATCTTTCGCCCTTATTTAGCGAGCCCAATCGCGTATCAGTTATCTTGCAGATAAGCTGGTAATTAGCGATAGCATTACAATAAAATTGGTACACAGACAGTTCTCAGGAAATTCGCAACGTGATTATAATATTGATATACAAAGACAAATGCACAAAAAATAACGCAACAATTGCTAAAGACCTTTTTGGAGATCCTATGCTAGATTTGACAGGTGGACACTGACTTTAACAGATACTTAGTACGTGACAAAAACATAAATAGCGAAATGGAGAGGTGTAACTATACATTATAATCAACTCATATTTCGCAAGTCTGTCTATTTAAATAGCCTTTAGCTACGATCAGGGCACAATTCTAAAATTGAGGCTATCACAAACACGTTGCCGGACCTAGCAGTTGAACCCACGCCCTGCACCTGCGGTTGCGACCAACGAGGCCGTCAGCCGAAGTGATCTCAAGCCCTTATATTTGGTTTAGTATCTCAATGTAATATATTGCGTCGTGATTAACATTTGTCAACGTCTCCGCCTACCGACTTCATTAAGGACCATACATTATAATATTTAGCTAACGCACAACTCGCTGCTACTGCCGTAAACAACGCAAGTGCATACAAAACTAAAGAGCATTCGCAAAGCAATTGATTAGCATACAAACACACACGGTCAGGTTTCGGAATCATTTGAATATAATAAGCTAAGTGACGCTAGCAAGGGAACTGCATGTACGCATATGGGCTGCAACCCGCTATCTTGGAGACGCCTTGCATGAACCTTAATACTTCGAGATACAATCTACTTTGGAAGTAGAAACACAGATATTTAATTAAATAATTGTTATCTTAATAGACGGAAAAGCATATTGGCTTGTATTAAGGACAGCTGATAGAAAAAGGAAACTGGCCGTTGCTAAGTGGAATGAACCTATAAAATGTTTATGTTAAGTTCCCTTTGTTATGTTCCTTTATGTTGCCGGGGACTGTCGTTAACTCGTGACTAATATGCATATGGATGGCGTTAGTACACTTTTAGCACTTGCAGCAATTGTCACCAATGGACTATGGATGAGCGATGGTACATTGGGTGCACTATCAATCATGTGACCACTCCCAGCCCTTGTGACGGCCATGTATCATATCCTCCGTGAAGTACACAACACATGCTACTCTACAAATCATTTGTCGGCGATAGGTGTAGGTGGTCAGTAAACTACTGTGTTTTAATACCTGGTTTTTAAGTCATACATAATATTTTCATTCAAATCAATTGCTTGCTAAAATGGATATTGTAGACCTTGAATAGGAGTTCTTTTAAGATTAAACTAACAGTACAATTAACATTTAATCTAGCTGTTCTTGATACCTGACGATGCTGTTAAGTGGTTGTGAGTTTCATAACAAGAAATTCCGAGTCCGTATAAGCGTAGTGGACCTTGAAGCTGCGTTGACACGGACCGAGTGGATTCGAACGCCTCATCAGACGCAACCCGTATTGTGGCAGCCTATAATCCGAGCGAACTCGGAGGACGGTCCGAGTCAAGTCGGACCACGTCCTAATAGTCATTCCGTATCGATTCTAAAATTATTTTTATAATTCAGAGACTATGAGTTGGCTACTCGGATATACTCACAAAACCCCACGCTATTGTTCACGCAACACTTATTTCTAGATTTCGATTACATAGGATATAGCAGTACGGCCGAACCGAAAATAAAATCGATTCCGACGTATGTTTGTAGTTTACATATAAATCGAAACGAGTGGGGTATGCCGCATTACTGCCTATTTGGAATGTAATAAACGTGCTACATAGATATCAATGTTCTAGAAGTCGAAGGACGCAGTATAACTGGTAGTAAATTATATTGATTAGAACCTTTCAACTGTCTTTCTAATGCTAGTCCATAGTCACATGGCCGCCATTTTCATTCGCCATGAATTTTCGTTCCCTTGAGACTAAAATCTCCTTATGCACGCATAGCATGACCTATCTTTATTCTGTTAAGTGTAGACAAAGTTTTTTTATACCATTTGACGTTTAATAAAAAAAAAATTACCGCGTTTTATACATCGGCAATTCGGCATGCTGAAGATGATAGAAATCTTTCTAAATTCTGTCATTATCATTGTGTCTATTTTTCAGTCGCTAAACCAGGTTTTATTGTGTCAAGCTTCGGACGCTGGTTACGATCTATGACGTTTTCTTAGTAGATATAGGGCAGGTGTATTTCCTGTTTCTTTCTACTATTCTACTGCTTCTGGATTCTGCGAGTCTTCATGATTTAAGCCAGAACCGCTTTAAATGTGTTTAGTGTAAAGGCAAGTCGGAAATCTAGCTTTATTACAGATACTATACAGATCACCTATGAAGTTTTCATCGTCTCAGTAGTGTTATATAAGCAGCTGCTAAAAGATAACATAAATATTATTGCTCTGTTTGAATTTTATTTCTCTGCGTTCAGCCTAGTGTTGAAAAAAGACGTTGATTTAGGCCTAGTATTTTATTTTGCTTCAATATTTTTTAAAGTCGATGCCCCATACTATGAATTTCTCCTGTATCGTAGGTGCTTTTATAAACATAGAACATCCAAACATCCAGACCCGGAACAACTATTTGCAGATCATACAAATATTTGGTATAACGCGCGAGACGCTGCAAAGATACGTCACTCCTAGGTATAATTTTTCATAGTACTGTAACAGGGTGGGTATTCCACCTCCTCTGTTGCTTCAACCTCTTTCCTTTTGGAACTATCTTGATTTTTAAATTTCTAATATTCATACTTCTAATTTCATTTTGTCATCGCATCATCGTCAACTCCTTTTTTGGTCAGTACATTCTTACCACGGCTAGCAGCTGCATCTGTTGATTATTTTTTAAAGCTGCATATTTAAACTAAACTAGTAAAGTTATGTGCTGTGTTATGTACTTCTTACAACTGGAATGAACTTTTAAAATACTGTTGTAATCCATGGAATATTATCTACCCTGATAAAAGGGTCCACGCTTGGGGCTGTGCAACGAAAACAAACCTGTAGTGGTTTCTTTACTTAATGTCCTATAACTCTTCCCTCTATATTATTGCGGCATCGTTCAGAGGGACATGAACGATTGCCTCAGTACTGACCTCACGAGCTTCCCCCACTTCCCGAGTTTTGATGCGTTCCAGCTTCATTGATGACAGCAAGTACTTAGCTAGCATGATTGAGTTTCTCTTAAACGTCCGCTCCCAGATTAATTTCCTCGTTGAGATAAGCACTTCACATTGTTCGTGTTATCACGCACATCTTATCTTCACGCTCTCATGCGCTGCGAGGTTCGGCAAACATACAGTATCGCAGTATCAGAGATTTGTTTACCTAACATTTAGACGTGGTATGGGAGAAATTCAGGAAGATAGAATGACAGAACGGAGATGAAGTTTTTCGAACAATAGTCAAGTGTCAACGTTTCCTCAGTCGTGACACAGTCCTTGTCTGTTTCCAAACGTAATCTACCTCGCAAGACTAGTGCAAGATGGAGGTTATTTTTGGGAATCACGAAATGAGTACTACCGGAGTTGGAGCGATAGGGACAGTCAAAATTGACTGACTATATGTTCCTTTTATCGTGGTAGAATCATCAAATAAATCCTCCCAAAGTGGGATGGAAGGGACTGTCAGACTTGTACTGACTAAAATCCACGTTGTCCTTCAATAACCTGATGAGACAGTCGACCCACCCCACCACCCTATTCCTTCGGTTGCCCTTGGCGTCTCAGTGTCGCGGCTAGCTGGTGGATGTTGTTTTTGTTAATTAAAAATAATGGTACTATTTTGAAATTAACTTTTTCTGCTATCAAAAATAGCGAAGCCATATGTGAGCAATCATTCAACATAGCTAAAATTAAGAACTTACAGATTTTTTCATCTTTGATAATAATAGATCCCACCTAATGCCTTTATTTACACCAAAACAGTTTATAACGGGTTTACAGTTTTGTGTCAGAACATTGCGCCCACGCACGATGAAGCAAATAAACTCTTTTGTTTTTATTTTCATCCTTTCGGTGGTTTTATTATAATTACAGGTCATTGTGTTTGGCTGCGGGTACACGACATTGGATTAAGATGTTTGACCCGAGGGTCACAGATCCCGGGGGCACGGGCCACTCAATAGTTTAGACCAACGACATACTTCTAATGCGGAATTAAATGGAAACTTCCAAGCCTTTGAGCTCTGTTAAACTTATAATTTAGATTACCTAATGCCCACAGCTTTGCCTGTGTGAAATTCGGTAGATAATCATCACACGGAAAAGCCACACTGAGAAAATAACTTTCATCCAAATCCGTTCAATTGTTTTTGTGTGAAAGAGTAACAAATATCCCTCCATCCATCCTTACATATTTTCGCATTAATAATAGTAGTAGAAAGTAATAAGTAAAATAACATCACGCCTACCGTTATCCTAATCGTACACTCACATTTCAGAAGTTATGTTTAAGTCAAACTCGACCGTCTAAATGGACTGATACTCGACCAAAAAGACGACTCATGTGAATAACATGGGTTATTCACATGAGTCGTCTTTTTGGTCGATTTGTCTGTGTGTCTCTACTTCAGAGATTTTTTTAGAAAAAATCAATCACATTTTGCCCCACCCGGGGACAGAACAGGGCCTCAAACCGCTACATTAATGAAACAGTCACATGTTTACATAAGCAAATATTTTCGGTATAGCTAAAATTTCCTTCCGTCACTTCAGGGTCTGATAACCACTTAATACATTGGCCAACGTTACATTAAAATTATGTTCAATAAACTTTCGGATGTCTTCGTTTCCATGCTCCACCGCTTTGACAGTGTTGAAAAGTAAAACATTCGTAGCTGTCCTAAAAAACTATGTTGCATTAAACCATATCCTTGGAGCTCTTTGCCAAAAAAATAGCCGTACAGGCCGATCTTTAAGAATAAGCCACGCTTACCGAAGTCTGTCTGTGGATGGGTGGCCATCTAACATAGCAAGTTTCCTCCGTGTCTTAAATAGCATGTAAAGTCCTTGGACCCGGCCGTCTTTTGTAGATCTTTGATAGTCGTTATATGTTGGTTTGAAGCTCGAAAGTGTGACAACCAGTCTTGCAAAGGGGTATAGTATCTTATTTCCAAGTTATTGAGGTGTGAAGGTTAGATAGGCAGTCGCTCCATGTTAAATTCCGATGTTCAGCTGAATTCGGTTCGAATGGCAGCTCAAAATAGTTGGGGAAAGGCTGGGCAGATAACGATGATGCAAGACGTTTGTACTTTCCCAAAAACAACAAATTATGTGCAATTTTTTTTATTTTTGCGTGGTAAAATCATCAAATGAATCCTCCCACCCAGGGCAGGGTGGGAGGGACTGTCAGACTTGTATTGACTAAAATCCACGGTGTCCTTCACTAGACCTTTACGTACCGGGGTCACGGTAAACCCTTGGTCCCGCGACCCCGGCAGGCTTTGGCCCTCTACAGGCCCCGTCACTATGCTGACACTCTTTGAGGCGCGCGTGGAACACAACGCGCCGTCGACCCGGGCATGGTACATGGTCGGACAGCAAGTCGCCCATTACTCGCTGCCCGCATGCCCGCGCCTACCGGTGGCCGGAGATCGTCTTGCGACGTCCGACACCGTGGGCGTCTACCACTGCGGCTGGGGTGCAGGGAGGACGCTGTCCTCTCCCTCAGACGGCCCGCCTCCTCCTTCACGAGCATGACTGCTTCGCAGAAGGAGGCGACCGCTTCCCACTCCGTCTCGCCCCGCAGCATGGCCTCGACCAATGCCGGGCGCGAGAGGTCTCCGCCTATCGCCGTCGTGAGGACACGGCGGTGCTCTGCCCAAGCCGGGCAGTCCTGCACCGTATGCTCCACCGTGTCCTCCGGACGATCCTCGCGGTGGTGACACCCAGGCGTTTCTTCCCTCCTCATCAGATACAGGAACCTCCCGAAACTTCCGTGTCCGGTGAGGACCTGCGTCATGCGGTAGGTCAGGACGCCGTGACGCCTATCCAGCCACTCCTCAAAGAGGGGTCTTAACGCCGCGATTGCGGCGTGCCCGAAGGAGGAATTTGCTATGTTAAGTTTCAAATTGACGATTCGACTCACTAACATAAATTGATCCTCAGTAGATATAGCCAGCCATAACTCGAAACATTCATTAATTTGGGTTATACTCATCGGAACATCTTAATGAATGCCAAAATATAGGGCACTGTTCGAAAGTCAACTCTGCAACACTTATTCGAGGGTTGAAAATACAATGTGTTTTCAATTGAAGTTTGAATTTTAGTTCTTGTGATGAAAATAGATGTCAGAATTGAATACTGAGTATCATGAAGTAAACTAGCTGCAAGAATGCAGGTGTCGTAAGGTGTACTGCGTCGTATTTCTCGGTTTCCCGGTCCAATATCGTAATTCCTGGGTGGAAAGAGTAATAAACGGGTCGACTGTGAGTTGCATACGTTTTGGCTCGGTGCCACCCAAACACGGACGTTCTAGATAAAACTCTACGTACTAAGTGTTAAATTAGTGCGTCACGTGGACTCGGCTTGTTTTCAGTTTTTGGGATAAGCACGGCTCCAGGCATTTGATAGTTTGTTTTATTATTAACTAGCGCATTTTTTATACCGGTATGTTTTAGTTAAGTATCATACCTAACGGGAATAACCAGTTACTAAATATTTGGAATACAATATGTATGTAAACCAATCCGCACTGGGAACCACAGAGAGGAACCCTGTGTTCCAGCAGTACGGACTTTTATAATAGGATGATGATTAGGTACGTGTGTAAATGGTTTTATAACTTTATCTTCCTCACAAAGAATTTACATAAAATTCAATTACTGCTGAAAATACTTAATAAAATGTATCTGTATTCATCAGTGCAGCCACTTTCAACTGATGGGATCATTCAAAATTTTGTACAAACGACAGTATCTCTGGCATTGTGGTCCCTGCCTATACCGCAATGGAAAGCAGTGTGACCGGTACCTACGAACAGCTACCTCCACGCTCCGCAAACGTCGCGGTCTGGTAAACTTTCGTCTACAATATTATTAAAATATCACTTTCTAAGTTAAAAGTGCATTGCGGAATATGTACACTTGAACAGCCTACTAATATAAACGCTACGTCTTAAGAATAAGGTTGAGAATTGTTAAGCAGTGGTCTCTAATTTAAATTTGTAAGATTATGTATGATATACTAGCTGTTACCAGCGGATTCACCCTCTACAACTCGAAAAATGATCCCACGGGAACATAAAATTGGGTTAAAAACCATCCTATGTGTTAATTCAGGTTAGAGGTAAATTTCATCCAAATCCGTTCAGTAGTTTTTGCGTGAAAGATCCTCACAAACTTTCACGTTTATAATATTAGTAGGATTGAAATTCAGAGTAATATATGGTTGAATTCCATTTGAATTGAAATAGCATTGTCTTAAACCGCAAGGAGCTAAGTGCGGAGAATAGATCAATAAGTTTACAGAAATTGTTCACCCTAGCAGTGAATGGAAGTAGACATATGTGTGTTGGAAAATAGATCGGGATACACAGAACCCACCATACCCACCAATGATATGTTTCACATGTCACTTCAGGAAGTTTAACGCCACTTTAGCAGAGTCATAATATGATTTGATTTAAAATTTGTAAAATGGAATGAATATTTAACTCTATTTCTATAAAGACTATTCTCTATAAAAAATAATTTTATATTTCATATTAAGACTGACCCCCAGAAAACTTTACTACGTTACGCAGAAAAGCAGTTTATCTCTGTTAGTATGCAAAAGATAATTCGATTATAATACATATCATATCATGAATCATGTATCAGATCAGTATCATCTGTCATCAGATCTTCTGCAGCTGTGATCGATTACCACTAACGTGACCTTAGAAAATAATTATAATGATATTTTTTTTCTTTTCTCACGGCAACAAACATATGCTGGTCGCAAATTAATTGAAATAAGAGAGAAAGGCAATGATGCTTTTAGTTTCATAATAGTCATTTAATATATTAATTTAAATAGCAACCCGCCCCTGCACCGCACGAGGTCAAATCTTCGACCTACTGGCAGTATTTTCCGAAAACTTTATCACATGAAAATAATGTCCTACAATAAGCAACACGATAAAAAAAGAATTGGGTAATTTGGTACAGTCGTTCGAAAGTTATACGCGTACAGAAGTACAATTATTCTATGTAAAGAAGATAAGTCCGGTAAGTTGTCGCGGATTAATCGCTTCTTGTTGTGAACATACCTTGAGCTTGGGGTAGAAGTCTGGAAGTCTGTTAGGCTTGAGATTGAGCGTGTTGCAGATCTCCCGGTGTAACGCCAGGATCTGCTTCATGGTGCCCGCCGAGCAGAAGTGGTCGAACATTTCCGCCGCCAGCGCGCATTCTGGCGGCGTCGGCTCTACGCGCGCGCCCCGGTTCATGATGAAGGGGCTGTAAACAAAAAAAAAACTTCACTTAGTATTTAAGATAGTATCAAGAATATATCTTTAACGTAGATTGTTCTGTTGGTGGACAAAGGTCCCTCCCATAATTTGTCACTCTTTGCTTCGTGTAGTCGTCTACGGACAATCTCGCACAAACGTTGTGACATCGGCTACCTGTCTGTGAGAGGGGTCTTAATTTGAAAATAATGCGCAATTGCACATAGTACAAATTTTCGTCACCACACAAAAAAAAAACGGTCAATGGAAACTTGCCTTGTAATAAGTATTGAGTGTATTCCGTAATATGACATATTTAAATTGGTATACAAGGTGACCGTGGAACTAATGATCAAATAGAATATGGGTTTGGGCAAGCGCATTTCCGTAATGTTTAACTTTATCATCTCAGGATCAAAATTTATGACAATTTTTAAACGTGTTTTTTGAAAGAAAACATATTTACTGCAAAGGCTTCGGTCTCTTACAAGAAAATTAATATAGAAGAAGTCTTATCAATTTCAAAACTTCCAATATCATAACGTTTGTTCCTGAATACAAACAGGTTTAACGGCAATTTTTATCAGAACACGTGTATGAAAAAGGGCAGTTAGCTTATTGTATATGGACAAAGTGAAACCTTGGAAGACCCTTGGTCATTGCCGACGATGGGAACAGAGATATTCTTAGATCTTTTGTGACACACAATGCAAGACTATTTTAAAATTTTAATCCTAACTACATGTTATCTATACTAATATTACAAAGCTTGTTTGTTTGGTTGTCGCTAATCTCATGAACTACTATATCGAATTTAAAAATCTTAGTGTGATAGTCTATTTATCGAGGAAGGCTAAAGGCTATATAAAATCACGTTACTGCATTTAGGAGCCGAGCAGCGGGGCTGAAACAGCGGGTAACAGCTGTTTATAAAAGAAATGCGAAAGTATTTTTTTACCTTTCGCCTAAACCACTGAACCGATTGTAATTATACTTCTCATCCTTTCATCACAATAATAACAAACAATCATTATTATGATGCTGTGTTTATGGGAAACACATTATTTACTAGTTTTTATTTGCAATGCATTTTAAATATTCAAAATATTTTGTTTCACATGGGGCCTCCCACGAGGGCATTTATAAAACGTTGAAAATCAGGTGCACGGTTCGGTTTGATTGTTTCAATGGAGAAGAACCGAGAAAGTCCAATGTAACTCTTTTAAAATATTTGTTTTTATGGTTGATTTACTTTAATCCAGTAGCTTTATTGGAACTGGACTAATGTAAACATGTTTCAATCCAGTACAGCGTCCAGTATCCAGCGGTGGATCGGAATAAAACACGTTCAGATTTTCCAATCCAGTAGCACTGGATCCAGCTGGTGGATCGATATATGCCAGCCTTGACAATGATAATAATAAACAGCGCTGCACTACACTAACCTATATGAATCCGGAAACTGTTGTAAACTGACGCAGGCTTCGTGCGTGAATACTCCCACTTATTTCGTCTACTAATTCAATGAGAACGTAAAATACACTACGTTGTACTATTAAAACAAAGACGAATCTTACTACATTTAAAGCGAATATCACCAATGAAACTGAACGTGAAGACACATCTGTAGATCTAACACTGTAAAATAATTATAATTTGTACTGCGATAAAATTATGCTGGTTCTAATTATTTAGTTTGAGCAATAGAATAGAATATTGCATTTAACGAATTTCATCGCAATTCAAAATGTTAAAGTGGCCATCTTACACACAGATAATAATAAAAATTCGTCCTTATATTATGAGAAAAAATAGGTACAGTAGGTACGTTTCGAAACACCACACTTCGCTAATAAATGCACTGAACACAACACAACTTCCGTACACCCGCACAAGACACGGACGCGCGAACTACTATATCACCAGAGTTCAGAGGCAACATATCGATAACGTGAAGCTAGATGCACTAAGTATATCGCATCGCATACGTATATTATAGTATCATGAGTAATACGTTGGCGGACGCATGGGTTATAATTAGTTATTATAAGCTTATTACATGCTCATAACAGTGCAAAGTGCAGCGGTAACGTATTGGGTTCATTCACATATCAACGACCCGTGGGACGTGGCTCCGTCGCTAGATATACGATGTACGTAAGATGTGGAAGTTAGTGATAATCTCATTAACTACTTGATGAATAATTGTCATCATCTGATGAAGGTCAGAGAAGTACTTCAGGTCAGATACTCTTAACGGTCGCGAGACGTTCTCATCAGGCGACCGTGACCCTGGAACGTAAAGGGTTCTTCATGTCTAACAGTGGACTGCGGTAGGCTGCGAAGTTGATTGATTGAAGTTGTGGAGCAGTAACACAGAACACAGCTAAACAGCTGATGAAGTGATATAAAGTTAATTGTATAAACTGTGTACAAGCAGAACATTATGATAAATACAAAAGAAATGTATGGTATCCGGATATCATAACAACTGCATAACACAAATATTTCTTGTGAATATCATCAGTGATGAGTACTTGTTTAGGTATTGCGATATACCTTACTATCAGGTAGATAAAAGAAGTGGCTTCTGTCTACAGCGACGTAACTTGAAACTTGAATGAGGATCGACTAGACTTGAGGAGACGCCCACAAGTGACGGTTTACTCGAGCGAACCGATAGATCGTACGGATCAATTCTTCTCAATTTTGTACGAATTAATGTTTCATGCAACACATTTTACATCTTCGTTCAGGCTATAGTCGTTGGTTAAGGCAGTCTTACTTCGGGTTAGGACTCTCACATAGAGCATCCATATTAGTTTTTAACGGATCCATCGCTACTGAGGTAGGAGCTATTTTTGAAGTGAAAACTTCTTTAGCGTAGTTATGCACTTTTTTGAAATGGGTAAAAAATGTTAAACTCGCGTCAGGACACGTGACCTGATCGAAAATTCGTAAGACGGCGCAGGGCGCTTGCGCGAATTGTTCGTGTGTGTTTATTACTATTCAAGTTTTCACTTCTGCCGGCACTCCCAGAGTGCAACCCGTCGTTTTTTTTTAACGTGGTATGTTCATCAAATGAGTCCTCCCGCCCTGGGTGGAACAAAAGGGACTGTCAGACTTGTACTGACTAAAATCCACGGTGTTCTTTCGATAGTCCTTTGCGGTCAAGGGTCATGGTTATCTGCTTAGAATACTTTCACTCTTTTTCAGTCGTTTTACTGACAGTCCCACGACTTCGTAATTACGATACCGTACGTTTTTAACGCACCCATCGGAAAAGTAATTCAAAACGTATCAGTATTATAATACCTTTGTGTGTGTGAGCTCGGTCATACGATTACATACGCTATTGCCGAATAAAAACGTATACGATAAAACGGACCTGTAAAAGGAACTTCTGTATGAACGAGAACTAAGATGGCAAATATAGCCAAAAATTAACAGGAAGTAAAGCATCCTTTAATATAATACCAAAAACGACTTCCTGAAATGTAATTTACCTTCTTTCAGGAAGCTTTATCTTTATGTGTCGAGTCATGCATGTTTATTCTAATTACGCACGCGGTATGAAAATTGTGCTATATTAAATATCTTTGAAGATAAAAATCCAGTGAATGGAGAAGGTAAAGGCTACGAAAGGGAATGAAAGGACCATAAAAAAAACATCTTTTTTTTTATCGTGGCAAAATCATCAAATGAGTCCTCCCGCCCAGGGCAGGGCGGGAGGGACTGTCAGACTTGACTGACTAAAATCCACGGTGTCCTTCAATAACCCTTTACGTATCGGGGTCACGGTAATTCGTGAGTTCCGCGACCCCGGCAGGCTTTGGCCCTCTAGACTCCGTCATTTTGCTGACACTCTTTGAGGCCCGCGTGGAACACAACGCGTCGTCGACCCGGGCATAAATATAAGAAGCAAATACCTCCTCAAGAGAAACATTCTTAATGAGAGTTGTATTGAAAATCCTCCGTACAGAAAACGCAATGAAATTCCTGACACCGTTACTATTAATACCTGTACAGTGTACAAATTGAAAGCATCTACGTAGTATCTAAATTGAGGCGCGTAAATCTAAACTGCGTCTGAAATCAGTGAACCCCAGTCCCTGAGCCACACAAAATCACCCTTTCTATTTTTGATAGCTAAAACATTACGTGCCAAACCACGGGACTAAGGTGCACTGCACATTATGCGATTTCGGACAGTAAACTTTTGATTATACTGTGACACGCATTAAGCTTCATCCGACTATTATTTTGGTTGGCTACGAATCTTGCAATATGCAGCTGAATTCCAGTATCTTTATTTCTCTGATCCACAGCTTAGTTACTAGGTATAGAACAGTTTGTCAGACGTAGTGATACAAATAATTGACCACAAATCTATTAGCAAGATACCACATAGGGCTTTTTTAGGTGTCTGCTCTGTCGCACTCCTAGGCAAAGGCTTCCCTCCACTCCTTCCACCTTTCACGATACTGGGGCTTGCAAAGCGAATACTAGAATACTTCAAATATTCGGCTTATTTCACAATTCGAATACTGCCTGGGTCAAATTCGAATATTGTTCTTGCATAAAATACAACCCTAATGAAGAGAACCACGTGACGCTTCTTCATAGCCCTCGCAACCGCTTAATAATATTCTTATCGACAGGACAAAATAAACTTGTCATGTGTGTAATGGCAAGTCAGATAAAGCTAAGTCATCGACATCACGGCCTCGGGTTACAGTATTTAAACCAATACCACCGAGTACAGAGCCCTCTGCGCTCTATATAGGTCAACACACCGTAAGATCATGCACACACTAAATATTAATCTGCAAGTATGTGAAACGAACTCTTGCGCAAACGCTATTAGGGAGAGGCGAGGAGAATAGTCTGTTCACAATATGGAACATGATATACTTTCATGATCCTAAAATGTTTACCATCTTTATAATTGCACAGCTTCGGGAATATTCAAGAATAACTAATGTTAAAGGCGATTTAAGGAAAAGGGTAAGTTTTAGTCAGCATGGGTCTGACACTCCCTTCTGCTCCACCAAAAGCGAAAGTAGTAATTTGATGACTTTACCCCAAAGAAAAAGGTTCATAATTGCATGGACAGAGACACATCTACGTCACAAAATTGATGTTAGACTTGATTAGACCAAGAACACTCTTTTTCTTTATCACAAACTCTTAATGTTTCAAGTAGCTACAGATTATTAAGGGAAACACTTTGTTGAACTACATTATATCCGTCACAATATACATTTCATTTTTCTTGTTATATCGCTTATCTGTATATATTTGTCATGGTAGCGTGGTGTCTTATTAATTATGAGAAAAATTGTGAATTGAGTGTAACGCGTAACTGCCATATATTATGCATCGTTCATCTATGACCTGAGGTACTATCATTGCAAATGAACTAACGGCTCCTACACACTATACTGCGGCTATGTCACCGAGCACGCCAACAGCATTCCCGGCGAAATCGACACCGGCTGCCCCGCAATGCCTAGCGGCTCATGAACAAAGGCATGACAATAGGACAGCATACCCTCGCGGAAAAACTCGCCACACATGCCGCCAGGGTAGTGTATATCAGCCATTACCGCATCTTTTTATTTACGCGAATTATTCAGTAGAAAAATGCTTCAAATGCTCGCGCTTACACTGACACGGACTGTAAGTCAAGAATAAAATATGACCAATTCAAATACACGTAAGAAAAAAAACTGTAAAGCGATAGAGAGAAATTGAATCGTTATATTAATATGATTATGCAAAACGCAGTAATTAACCATATGTGCGCCAACCGTTACACTGGGCTTATTAGTCTAACAACTTACATTCTAAATTGTATCCTCACTTGGATGTAATTAGTACCATTTTCGTTTGGAGAGCTCTATGTTAGGTGCAATATGCTATTTGCATTCAAAACTTCTAATTACAGTTTTTTGAGCCCAATTAACATGTACACTTAGTATTACGAAGTGTAAATTTTAAGAAAGTATTGTAAAAGGAAATGGCGAAAGTTTTTCGTTTCGTAACATTTGTAGGATTTATTCCTACGACGACGATTACTTATCGTTTTGTGAAACTTAATCACAAAACACATGTGAAAAATTGTGTTTACCATAAAAATGTAGTGTTACTAGAAGCTAATAATTAAAAATAAAACAAGAAAGTATATCAACGTCTTATCATCCCCGCACGTCATAAAACCAACTGAGTGAAACGGTTTGCATGCAGCGCAGGCGCAGACGGGAACGCAGTCGTATCACAGATACTAGAATATGATAGTTTGTCAATCTTTATCGTCTGACAATGTTGATGACAGAAAGACAGTCACTACTTCACTACACGGGGGCAATGCCGAAGACAAGGGTGTACCAACGGTGACCAGGCACAAGGCGCAGTCTCCCCTGGTTCCCTTAGGTGGACTCACTCAAATAAACATGAACAAATTATGAGCGAACATTCTGAAAATTTGCACCCCATACTTCTGAGTACGCACACGTGAGAAGTGGACTCGTTATTTGTGGACGTGGGCGTGAAAATGTTCGCGCACAAATGTGCTGCACTATGCTCGAAGAAAAGTTGCGAGCAGCCTTGCCGATTTACAGAGAAGCTAAACTCGATACCAAGTTAGTACGCGCTCTACTGAAGTGCGCGAACAAATATGCTGCACACTATTTTGGAGGAGTCGTACCATTACGATGAAATCTCATTGGTGACCGCCGTCTCAGCTTGTGTGGCCACTGAGACATCTCGGACTGCGCTGAATCTAATTGTCAGAGTGGGCGATCTCCGTTAAACATCGTCATTAGTCACTCATGTAGTCACTACTAAGTCCTATTATTAAATCAAGCTGATAAAAATAACTGCAACGTCAATATCATCATTGTTCTCGATCATGATGATAGACCTGGCAGTATTTTACATCATGCCTAACAAGCTTTGTGATGCAAATAATTGCAACGTTAATCACACTGATTTTTCATGACAATCTTGATTACCAATTTGCCACCTGCCAGCTTATTATACAGCATTCTTTAGCACGGAGTTACGGAAATGAATACATTACTGCATACATTTTTTTAAGTTTAAGTACTAATTGGATAATACTGGTGCAATATGAAGATTTTGGTTACTTCTATTGTGTATCGTGTAAGCAGTAATAACTTTGAACAATTCGCTACACTGCACAAGGAAACAGTGGATGAAATAGCCTGTGGCAGAAAGCCCGCTACTATAATCAAATAACAGAAAGCAAGAAACAAAACTTTCAGATAATGATAGAGAAACCTTTCATTAATATCGATAAGGAGAAACCTTAAAAGTTAGCTACTTAATACATAGATAAAGAATAGAAAAGATCGAAAAAGTGGCCTTTAATGGAGTAAAAATCACCAACCACAAGATACTTTGACAGAAGAAGGACTGACTAAATTCAAAGTCACAACAATAAAACTACTAATAAAATATGAGTTGTAAACAAACGCGTTGTATTTTATGTGCGCTGGATGAATGTGAGTCAGTGTCTTTATATTATCTCTGCCCACGAGAATTGCCCAACTATTTATGGAGGTAAGAGTCATGTTAGGTGGAAAGCAAAGCAAAAGCGATGTGGAATTATACGACAATTTATGGCCTTAAAATTTAGCTAGGCCCATGAGGGCACTGCGGGGATCGTCCGGAGGACACGGTGGAGCATACGGTGCAGGACTGCCCCGCTTTGGCAGAGCACCGCCGTGTCCTCACGACGGCGATAGGCGGAGACCTCTCGCGCCCGGCATTGGTCAAGGCTATGCTGCGGGGCGAGACGGAGTGGGAAGCGGTCGCCTCCTTCTGCGAAGCAGTCATGCTCGTGAAGGAGGAGGCGGGCCGCCTGAGGGAGAGGACAGCGTCCTCCCTCCACCCCAGCCGCAGTGGTAGACGCCCACGGCGTCGGACGTCGCAGGACAATCTCCGGCCACCGTAGGCGCGGGCATGCGGGCAGCGAGTAATGGGCCTGTAGAGGGCCAAAGCCTGCTGGGGTCGCGGAACCAGGGGATTACCGTGACCCCAGTACGTAAAGGGCTATTGAAGGACACCGTAGATTTTAGTCCTACTACTGACTAAAATACGGTGGGAGGACTCATTTGATGATTTTACCACGATAAAAAAAAAGGCCCATGAGGGACACTTAGATAACGTCGATAAACTCTATGGACTAATGACTATCGATAGTGAGACCATGCTATAAGGTTCTCGACAATTCTACTGAAGATTGAACTGGAAGTTTCTAGAAATTATGGGACTGAGTAGAAGTCCATGAATGATTTTCAGAACTTTCGACCATCTTCTCTTAACATCCAGTGGATCCGGCAGGGTATAAACATGGCGCCGATAGGGACCGGTGGTCAGTCTGGTTTTGACTACGATCGAGGCGACTCGAAAGTGAATTCGCAGTGAAAATCCCGAAGTGACTTTTAAGTGTGTGCAAGTATGTCTTAGTGGTGAATACTAGTGAATAGTGTTGAATAGCATTTAGTGGTTGTTGTATTAGTGATTTGTGTGTCATAAAAAAAATATTTGGTTTTAATTGGTGTTAATTAATTTATCCCCTACCCAGCTCGTAACAGTAATATTATGTCAAGTATGTCAAGAAAATCGATTGAGATCCGAGTAACTTTTCTCTATCGAGTCCTCCAGCCCCTGTTGGAGCTTATTATGCCATACATAACAAAGGTATTGTTGGTATCAATAACAATACCTCTGTTATGTATGACATAATAAGCATTATTATTATTAGAAAATGTTTACGGTTTCATTTAGCCGACTGCGTTTTGATGTGTTTTCCAGTTTACTATTCACAAGTTTTAGTCAATACATATCTGACAATCCCTCCCGCTTTGCCCTAGGTGGGAGAACTCATTTCATGATTATACCACGATAAAAAAAATATTATGAAAATTGATTTAAATAAGAGACACAAAGCTTTAGTAGCCTATCGAGCATTGATATAAAAATCAATATATATAAAATCATTGCCACTTTTCGTTGTAATTTTATAACTCAAGAACGGGCTCACCTATACAAACTAAACGTTTAGGCTTTGTTCGGACTATTTAGTAGACGGTTTATGTGAAGTTTGCACAAAATCGGTCGAGCGGTTCTTCATTTATCACATTTTTTGTAATTTCACTTTAAACATAGCGAACGACGTACCGGCCCGCTAGTATGTTATAAATTATAATCAGTTTGATTACTTACGTCTTACAATCTCATGTAACAGATCTGGGTACAGATTGTCTTGTTATTATAACACTCCACATATATAGTCACGTGGGGTCACCAAACTTGTCTATTTATATTCTTAGCAAGAGTTAAACTTTAAATTTTAATGACTAATACTTGGAAAACTAACGAGTCATGTTCTCATTTCTCCTAATTGTGAAAATAGGAATCAAACCATCCTTTCTTTATGTTCCAACTAATTCTATTTTGTTTGTAACGATTACTTACTATATTTAAATACTAAAATTAAAAGTACAATATTTACAATAATGACTAAATTAACCTTTCAGTCCACCTGATTTTATTTGACAATAAATAAATATGACTGCGTTTATTATCAGTGCTTCAATTTCGTAAAAATAGATGAAGTGCGATGGCCGGTAGCAAAATAGAGTATGAATGTAAAGAATGACTCACGATTTTCGCGTCATCGTCACCCACGTGTTTTTCATCTAATCGCGAAAAGGCCACTAATAAATTATTTATGTGTTAATAAAATACCAGTGCTTAATGAATTTGTTTAGTTTACTACAATAAATATTCTGATGGTGTCTGTTGCTTAAACAATATTGAGATGTACATGATTAGAACAACTATCGGTTTTCTAAGTTCTTTAAAAATGTTGCGGGTGAAAGTAAATGCGATTTTTTCTTACTTATCACTTAACAGTTTTTGGGTTAGGTAATTAATTTTAAGAATCATATTTAATTTATCTATTCTATTGGATTTTCAAAATCAATTTTTTTTATTTTCACAGTAGAGTAGTAAGAACTTTAAACTTTTATTCAGACTTAAATCATTTCAATCGAATTCGAATAAATGTCAAAAGAATCTTGGCTCAAACCCAAAAATAATGTTTCCGTCTACTTCAAAACAGGCCCCGACTGATGGAATTGTTATTGTATGCGCTTGTTCTAAAATCGTAACAATCTTCACTCAGCAATTCAATCTAAAATTCTCATAAAGATTGGCATAACCGATGTTTTTATTGACAATACAGGAAGTAACTATTAAGTAATCTGTGACAATACTAAGTATGAGGTTGTCTCAGAACAACGGTTTTCTTTAATCTACGCTCGTTAAGATGAATCATCTCATCAAGAACATAATTACGACGTCATGAGATGACATAATGGTGTTAGTTAACAGTCCCTCATAATAAAGTAAGATGATCCTAATGCTGCTTTACTTTGAAACTATTTAAATATCCGTTTAACCGGGTCGTATGTCTTGGAGAATTATATGATAGGGGACTAAATATAGGTTTATGCCCTGGACATTTTGGGCAAATTGAATAAACGCGCGATAAATGTAAACGCCGTATAAGTGCCCTTTGCCTGGGCTTCTTGCCCAGTATTTTTTTTTTATGCCCAGTGACCGGACAATTATTTGAGCAAAAACTCATTTATGGCCAATATGCCAAGTTTATGCCCAGATTGTTCATAAATGCTTTGCCCTCTTCCCATCTCTAGGGGACTGTTGGGATGTCTCTTTCAAATGTCATAATAACCGTTGAACGTTTGTTACGTAAACAGTTCACGCCCCGCGCCAGTCAGTTCCTCACTTCCTATATTTTCACATTGTGCAACCACACTCTAGTGCTATACGCTGGGAACGTACATAATTATTAATTAAATACGGTGTTGCGAAACTTCCTATTAATCGATTCGACAGTTATCGACAAGCTAATATTTATAACGATACCAGAATATTACGTTCTTTCAGTTTTGCAGTTAAGCCATCGCGTGCGCACGCGCTGCTTTAGCCGTATTAGATTCGATCTAGTGATGAAAGGGTACTACACTAACAGCTGAACTCCTACTAAAAGGAACTGGATCGCATTAGCCTAAAACATGAAAAAGTATGGCCGCGGTACCATTCGGACTAGTTAGATAATAATACTTTAAATCCAAGATATGAAGTTATTTATGTATACCAAAATGTTAGGGAAGCGTCATTCTACTCTAAGTTTTTGTAAGAAAATACAATCATGTATGTTGACATGCTAACATCGTTAATGCGCTTTTGTTCTACTTTTTATCTCCGGCTTTTCTCAGAATGAGCAAATCTTATTGGCATTTCGCTACAAGCTACTCGTAAAACGAATGGCTTGATGGTCTTGGGAACATGAGAAGCTGCAGGTACAAAGAGAATTAAAACCACTTGAGAGCTCATAGAGCGATTTCGCCTAGGCACACGATTCACCAGCGCGGGCCGGGGACCGGGGGATTGCGTCTTCCCCCGTTCCTCGGCCCGCGGTAGTTGTGATTGGCTGATGCAACAATGTCAGTAAGAATAGTGATAACAAGTAAATCCAGCAACAATAATATCGATATCGATAAAATCGATGGCAATTAAGTCTTCTTTTGCTTTTTTCAATGTTGATTTGTATGTAGAGAAGTAAATGAAGATTAAACGAAAAATAATATCCTTTATTTGTTATTCTTACTTATTTACTACATTTCTAAAAAAAATATTAAAACATTTTTTTTAAATTTAGACAACTCAAACCCAAAATTATTTATTTCAAATAGACCATTTACAGGCACTTTTGAACTGTCAAATTTGAAGCTAATTTGCAGGTTCCAAAGCGTAGGTCTCTATGGAGAAGAACGTGCAAGAAACTCCATAGACACTCTTTTAAATCAAATTTAGATTTACAATAACTTGGTTACAAATGTCTTGTGCTTCTACTATGCGAGCACGATGTAGCGGTAAATAGAATTTGAAATGAGCCCCTGGCAGCTAAGAGATGACCGGTCTCAACTGACGGCACCCGTTCACGAGCATGACGCGTGTATCAGCCCCACTCTGCTCAACCATAATAAAGGGAACAGAATGACCCTACAAACGCGCCACCATCAGCGAGACATTTGAGTGAGCATGACAAACTCTCAACTACCATGCTCGTTTATGTCAAACAAGTTGCAACCTAGCAAAAATGCTCCACATTATACAATGCTATTGTTTTCAAACTAGTAAATGATCATGAGCTTTATTAAACAAATAAAATATAAAAACTGTTACGAACACGCCAAAATAAAAAACATTATTTTTTATTTACCATTAGAAATTATCGATTAAATAAATTTATCAACAATGTTTTTTTGTTTTATTATTTATTTATTATTATTATTATTTATTAACCAGTTTAGCTTGAGCCCTCTAATTACCAATAATGTAAATAAATATAAACATATTTTAGTTACGGATGAAAACTTATACTATCTTTTTTATAACTAGATGTTTTAGATGATTTCCCGCACCATTTAATTGCACAGGTACTCATTTTTGCTTCGGTTTTATTCGATAAATGTTTTTTTAGGTTCCAAAATTAAGGAATGTGCACAGATCCAACAACTGGTCAGTACTAAAACATTCATTCGTATCGGGATCTCATATAAGTGCTATTCCATTGATGTGTCGTGAGCCTGAGTCGCCCGTATGAGCGGTCAAGTGGCTATATTGTCATTGTGCAGGTATAATACCTGCTTGATATTTGTGACCGTTCCCGTACCTAGAGGGCAAGACCTGTAACTTTATTATTGTAACGTTACAATTAAAAATAATGAAGATTGCTCAACATATTTGACGATCGCTGTAACATTAGGGCCATTAGGATCGCTGTACCATTGCCGTGGATTTTAGTCAGTACGAGTTTGACGGCAGTTTAGGGCGTAGTTAACTACTATTTAAGTACATCAAAATAACATACATTTTACAACTTACAAGCACATACAAAAATTCGTAACATGATAATAAAAGGTACGAGTATATTATGATAAAGTCGCACATGACAAATTACACAAATTAAAGAAATAACGTTGAAACTCATCAACCGTAATGATAAAAATCATGTTTCTGGACTATCTTAAAAAAGATGCCGCAGCATTCGAACGCAAAGTACAACTGAAAACCCAGGTTGTTTTTTAAGCAAATCAAGTTTTTTCCACTCCATCTAGATTTCAAAATGCCTAACACTGTCTGTCAGTATGGGTGGGAGGACTCATATGCTGATTTTATCGCAGAAAAAAAAAGTCCACATAAACGGGGAATACCGTTAATTTTCGCGTTAATGAACGTTTCATGCCATATCGTCGACTACGGTTCATGCCATATTCAGACAAAAAATTACGAATAAAACAAAAAAGCTTTGTCTATTGCTGGTAGAATAGAGAAGGAATTAGCCATGTTACGAATGCAAGAAAACAGGTTAACAGTCGAGCTGATGGCCGTAAAGCAACGGTGTCAATAGTACCTTGGAAAATACATGATACATGCAACTCCCATGTCTAGGGACATCCAGATTTGTCTCACATAGGGAACTGACCCCCTCAGAGTGCAGACTAGCTGGCCGCTCCGCTATTGGGGTCAGGGAGCGAGCCAAATGTACCACTGAGATCAAACTGTGGCTCACTACATGTTGTCACCACGGGTTTATAACCTTTCATCAACTTTAATAGGTTATTTATTTTCTTCTCTGAATACGTAATTACTATGGCGTAGAGTGTATATACATATACATGTCTTACTTTATCAAATAACAATTCAGAAAATCTAAATTGTTCTTTATCTGTTTTACTCTATTTCTTACAGGACCTTACAGGACCAAAGCCTGCCGGGACTAACGAGCTAACGTAACCCCGGAACGTAAAGGATTGTATTGAAGGACACCGTGGATTTTAGTCAGTACAAGTCTGACAAGTCCCTCCTGCATGACGATCTGTCATTATGTCGATTCTCTCGTCGATAAAACACGTTTCTACGGTGCTCATGTTACGCCTGCTGCCCTACCCTGAGTGGGCAATAGAATAGAATATCAGTGGAGGCAATAGAGTATAATTGACAAAGAACAATTTTAGCAACATTGTTATTAGCAACGTTGCATTTCCACATTACTATCTTTGGCACGCGGCTTCATCCGTTTTTATTTAATTTATAACACATTTATGCATGGATTATGGTTCTTATAAATATGAAAACAATAATGAAATCATCATCATCTGTCTAGCCTTTTCCCAACCATATTGAGGTCGGATTCCAGTCGAACTAGAAGCAGCTGAATATCGGTATTTTACATTGAGCGACTGCCTATCGGACCTCAACAACCCAGTAACTGAGCAATACGATGCCCCATGGTAAGACTGGATCTCAGACTTATGAGCTCCTGACTAAAATTAACGACTGTCAAAGATTTACAAAAGACAGCCGGGACCAACGGCTTACGTGTTTTCCGAGGCACGGAGGAAACTCGCTATGACAGATGGTCACCTCAGAACCTATCCGCAGACCTTTACGGCTGTAATTATTTAGCCATGTGCTCCAATGAAATGAGATTCATTTTTTAACAAAAAAAGCTGTGCTTCGTTCATCCGGATAGAGAACGTGTTAACATTCTTGACAGTTTGAAAACGCAAGGGCAAGGAAAGTAAGGCAAACCACAACACGTTTCGAATAACAATAGGCTGCTAATAACTTTCTTAGGAATTAAAATTCTTTGTATGTATGTACCATAGGGAACACTTCTATGGATGGTATTTTTACATATCCAAACTAATATTATAAATGCGAAAGTAACTCTGTCTGTCTGTCTTTTCTTCACGCCTAAACTACTTAACCGATTTGTGTGAAATTTGGTACAGATATAGTTTGGAACTTGAGAAAGGACATAGGATAGTTTTTATTACAAAAAAAAAATGCCGGAAGTCACTATTCCACGCGAACGAAGTCGCGGGCAAAAGCTAGTATTTACATAATGGAGTAGGCTTTTACTGCTGTTCGACATTTTCAAAGAAAACCCTGTGTTCAATTGAATTTGTTTTTTTTTTGTGATTACGTGCCAAATAAATATTTATTCTTTCATTCTGTTCAGACTAAAAGGTAAATAATTTGAACATTATTTTCTGATCTGGATTTTAAGAACTAATACTACTCGTATATTAATGAACGGTTGGGAAAAATAGGCCTTTCATAATATACTCATGGGCTTGTCTAGTTGGTGCAGGCAGACATGGCAGAACGACACCTACTATATAGTTCATACATGAAGTTCATGGATTGCAGTAAAAAGTAAGTACAATGCGGCACAACTTATAAGGAACTCGTCAATGACCTTCACTTGTCCTTGGAAATAAGATTTAGAAATAAAATACCTACATGGTGAAAATTATCTTTTATAGTATCTTGTTAAAGTGGCTTTTATGTGTTAACTGTGTATGAAAAAAGCGGTGCATGCCGACACAAGACACAACATGGCGTCAGAAAACCTTTCTTATTTTCGCGGCAAAATATGTAATTAATTGTAATCACACAATCATTTTACGAATACGACATTGTACATAATAATAAGATCATTACATACTCTACAAAGATACAGAAAAAAACAAGTGCCTATTATTTAACCGGAGATAAAGACAATACACATACACTCCTTATAAACAAACAAAGAATGCGTTCACATTATTATCATTGCTCTATTATGAGGAAGGACGGGGGCACGGGCGGATAGTGACATGGCTTTAATAAATGAACCAGTAAGTAACAGCCGAGTTCCGTGAATGAGAAAAATGTGAGGACTGGAAAGGACCAATTGTGAACCGGCTGCAGAAACCTGCGGGTCTAAAACGGCAATTTAGCCATATTTATACTGATTCACTTCATTACTGAATAATTGAAGTGAATCATTTGAAATATTGCTTAATGTTGCCCTTTTTAGACCCTCTGGGGTTCTAAAAAGGTCAATAGCAGAATTGAATGAACTGCGATAAAATCCTAATGATATTATGAACGTGAAAATTTATGAGTATGGATGTATGTTCCGGAGCCATGTTCACATCGTAATTTATCGGACTGAGCGAACCTTTCGGCCTTGTTTTCGCCTCATGACAAAAATCTCACCAGCATAGAAGAACCACTCCGGTATCACCGGGTGCCGACCCTGTCCGTCAGGTAGTCGTTGACTACCTGACGGACAGGGCCGTCATCTACCCCGGTCACCGGGGAGAGTGGAACCGGCGAGAGATGTCGTGCGGTGTTCCACAGGGATCGGTCTTGGGGCCGCTCCTGTGGAACATCGGCTACGACTGGGTGCTGCGCGGCGACCTCCCTGACGGCGTCGGCGTAATATGTTACGCCGACGACACGCTCGTTCTGGCGGAGGGAGAGTCGCACCAGGCGGCGGCCGACCTGGCGACGCAAGCGGTGGCGACAGTCGCTCAAAGGATCCGGCAGTTGGGACTCGACGTGGCGCTGCACAAAACAGAGGCCATGTGCTTTCATGGCCGTCTGAACGCGCCACGTTCAGAGTCCCACATTACGGTGGAGGGGGTTCGCATCGGCGTCGGGAGGACGATGAAGTACCTGGGACTCGTCCTCGACAGCCGGTGGAACTTTAGGGAGCACTTCCTACGTTTGGCCCCGAAGCTGAACCGGGCAGCAGCCGCCCTCAGGCGACTCCTGCCCAATCTCAGCAGGCCAAACGCCTCCTGCCGGAGGCTGTACGCCGGTGTCGTGCGGTCCATGGCCCTCTACGGGGCCCCTGTGTGGGCCCTGAGCATTCGGACGCGACCACTAAAGCTGGTCGCATGCCAGAGGGTCATGGCAATCCGAATGGTCCGAGGATACCGCACGATCGCCGGCGAATCGGCCAACCTCCTTGCCGGATTGCTGCCCTGGGATCTGGAGGCGACTGCCCTCCAGCGCGTCTACGAATGGCGCGTGGAGGCGCAGCGCCGGGGCGAATCCCCGCTGCCTCGACAGGTCGAGGCGCGGCGGGAAGAGCTCCGGCGCGATCTCAGGGCAGTATGGAGGGGGCGACTGTCGCAACCGAGGTCCGCTCACGCCGCCGGGTAAGACCCCTCTTTGAGGAGTGGCTGGATAGGCGTCACGGCGTCCTTACCTTCCGCATGACGCAGGTCCTCACCGGACACGGAAGTTTCGGGAGGTTCCTGTGTCTGATAAGGAGGGAGGAAACGCCTGGGTGTCACCACTGCGAGGACCGTCCTGAGGACACGGTGGAGCATACGGTGCAGGACTGCCCCGCTTGGGCAGAGCACCGCCGTGTCCTCACGACGGCGATAGGCGGAGACCTCTCGCGCCCGGCATTGGTCGAGGCCATGCTGCGGGTCGAGACGGAGTGGGAAGCGGTCGCCTCCTTCTGCGAAGCAGTCATGCTCGCGAAGGAGGAGACGTGCCGCGTGAGGGAGAGAACAGTGTCCTCCCTCCGACCCACCCGCAGTGGTAGACGCCCACGGCGACGGACGTCGCCAGACGATCTCCGGCCACCGTAGGCGCGGACATGCGGGCAGCGAGTAATGGGCGACTCGCTGCCCGACCATGGACCATGCCCGGGTCGACGGCGCGTTGTGTTCCACGCGCGCCTCAAGGAGTGTCAGCAAACTGACGGGGCCTGTAGAGGGCCAGAGCCTGCCGGGGTCGCGGGTCTTACCCATCACCGTAACCCCGGTACGTTAAGGGCTCGTGAAGGACACCGTGGATTTTAGTCAGTACAAGTCTGACAGTCCCTCCCGCCCTGCCCTGGGTGGGAGGACTCATTTGATGATTTGTCCACGCAAAAAAAAAAAAAAAGCATAGAAGAACACTATGACAGTTTTCAGAGTTAACTTAAAACTTGTATATGATATGTAAGTGGAGTTAAGTATGTCTTGCCTCAAACTCAGGATGGTATGATTACAGATAATTTAATAAAGCGGCAACACGAAGAACGAGAAGATTGGCCACACTTTGAAGTGTGGCCAATCTTCTCGTTAAGTTGACGCTCAAGTACTCGTCAGAGTTCAATAAGGAGGATGTGTGCAATCTCCTGCACCCGAACTGATGAGAGATGCGTTTTATACATATTAGGGACAATGCCCGTACGTTCTTCAATCAGTTTTATGCCCCTTCGTAAACGCTACGCAAATCTGTCTGTACGAACCTTTATGGTTTTGTATTGCGATAGTCGCCTGAATACCAAAGTCGTAAGGTATCGGAGACTTGCGTCACGTTGTGTACGAAGTGAATTAGTTTCCGCGGAGTCTGGAGAACATAGGAGTTATGGGGTGCGGTTGTCCTCAACACGAGGTACATATGTAGACATTAAATCACGGTCGATCTACAATACAACTCAACAAAAAAACAAAATTACACAACTACAGTTCGAAGCACAAAAACTAACGCGTGTTGATGATAAACTGCAATAAGATAAATGAAACACGCAGTAGATGCAGAACCGGTAATAAGCGGGAGACTCATGGTGTCATCAGCAAACAATTTAGTCCTAAAGATGACGACGTTCACATTTTACAACATGCGTTTAAAATTGAGTGACGCGCAGAACCGAGAAGTGGCAAAAAAGGGGAGGCCTATTATACCCACCCAGCAGTGACCTCCCACTGCTGGGTATAATAGGCTCCAGTCCAGAACCTATTTCTCATACATTTTATTGTTAATTTAATAGAAATAGTGCAGAATGAAACCTTCTCGAGACTGGAATGTATTTGCCCTTGAGCCAAGCCTACAGTTAACAGTGTTCCGCAGTGAAAACACCATAATGTTTGATGTTGAACAGACATTGGGCGTCAAGGCTGCCCATTGACTCATGGTCGGGATTATCGAACTCTGAATTTAAGCAGATTTACGGCAGCAAACTGTGGCCATACCGAAGTAAGATGACATAATAACTTTTATGTATAAAGTACTAATTAAAAATATTACGTATTATAGTCATCTGATTATGACTATAATACGTAATATTTTTAATTTGATAGGTCGAGAGAATAACTAGTGAAGGAAACTCTATACGGCCTTCTCAACTTGTAAATATATCCGAAATAATCAGTGCGAAGCGGTGTTATATGTTATAAGCCTTATATATCCTATGTCCCGAATGCCCGCGACTTCGTCTGCGCGTGTTTCTAACTTTGAACTCAGTGAATTTGAATGCCCGGTCACACAACTAACATTGTAACTTTAATAAATCTTTCACTCACAATCTTTCTTTATGCTGACACTCTTTACCTCCTTGCCGGATTGCTGCCCTGGGATCTGGAGGCGATTGCCCTCCAGCGCGTCTATGAGTGGCGCGTGGAGGCATCGCCGCCGCCGGGGCGAATCCCCGTTGCCTCGATAAGTCGAGGGCAGGCGGAAAGAGCTCTGTTATTTTTTCGTAGTCGGGTTTTAGTTATTTTTAGCTTATTTTTTAATAGTCGGGTTAATATACATGCATACATACCGGTCAAAATCATAACCCTCCTTTTGGCTTTGCCGTAGTCGGGTAAAAATAATCTATGACATTGTCTCAAAAAATACTGTAGGTATTATAAAATGAAAATATGAGTACAAAACTATTAAATCTGCGCCATGACAAATGTCCCTTTTACGCGGCGCTAGTGTGCATCAAAGTTTTTTTTTTAGTACTACCACCAGATGGTGAGGGTCTGTCAGTCACCATCAGTTATAAGAGTGCCACACACGGCTAAGATACTATAATATTTTATCTCATCACGATAATAATAATATCGGGGCTTAATAGATAATTGGGTATTGTCACTTTCGCACGGTATGCCAATTGTCTACCAATTAGTATTTTTTTCAGTTATCTCGGGACATCAAAATCTGTGTCAAAATCTTATAAAACATTTTTAAGACTGTGAATGGAAAAAATATTTATTAAATATTCGTTTACATCAATAGGTGTTTATATCATTTTGTATTTGTAAATGTATCGACATCCTTGTAATAAAATATTTCTAATAGAGTAATAAATGTATTTTGCGTTAAGGGAACACTAAGAAATGTCGAAGTTGAAGAAATGAAATATATAAGAGTTAAGTATTCAAATAAGTTCGCGATGGTCGCGCGGGTCTTCAAACTTTCCCCGCTCATTAAACGACGCTTTTGCACTACCGTAGGCTCTTAACCCAATTACTGAAATAAAAGACTTGTAGCCGAGGATCGTCGAGTTCGGGATCCACCTGCTAATACACTGGCTACTCCCACTATTATACTTAGTTGAAGTGCTTGTGAGGAACACCGCCACAAAATGTACCAGCTATATCCCCACTTTTCTATCGTTTTTTTGAATGTTTTCGGATCATAGGTACAATGAACTCCATTAAATATAGAACAAAATAGTAAGCATCTCAAAAATATTACATCTTAAGTGCAACTGCGCGAACTCTGAACGAGTAAGTTGGCTTTCAGCCAAGCCCCTTGCGATATTGAGAACAATATACAGACAGCGTCCCAGCACCGATATACAGGCACACCTGCACTGCTAGGCTTTTCCACCAGTTTCGAACAAGTTATCCACGGCCTCGGACACTGCGACTTCCGACACGTGTGCATTTACTTCTTTCGTGTGAGCAGTCGCATCATGACTAATCGTATCGCTCTAGGTAACTTCTTTCCTTTGTACCATTCAAATTCGTCGTTGCATGAGCCATAAAACATAGCACCATGTCTCAGAGGTAAAAATATTGGAAATATCCTCTTCCATGCCCCTGTTTAACTTGATCCATACTTCAACAGAAATTGTATAATACGTGACACCCTGTATATGCAATTTCTGTTATAAAAATAAGCTGTTATTGTGAATTAAGTGGAGAACTTCCGAGAGTAAACGTGGTTGACAGAAATCTAAGCTTTAAAATGATTTCAAACATACTTATGATCTATCAGCGACCTATATAGCCTTTTATTCATAACTTTTGTAATTAAACGTCAATTATAAAATTTAAATTACCAGTGGCAGCAAAGAAATGACCAACTGCAAAGAAAATCTCAACTGGCAGCACTTATCCACGAATATGAGGCATAAAATCAGCAACATTGAGCTCATCCATTTTATTTTCATAGACAAGTGTTAACCTTCATTTGAGTGAGTGCTCACAACCGCCAGGAAACATTCAAGTTAATAAATGCCATATGTATCTAGTGAATGTCAGCTTTTTAGTACATAGTACTCACACAATATAGGCTATGCAACTTTATAATACTAAGCACTCTGCCCACGACTTCGTCTGGAACTTTGAACTCAGTGAATTTGAATGCCCGGTCACACAACTAACATTGTCACTTTAATAAATCTTTCACTCACAATCTTTCTTTATGCTGACACTCTTTACCTCCTTGCCGGATTGTTACCTCCTTTCTGGAATCTGGAGGCAACTGCCCTCCAGCGCGTCTATGAGAGGCGCTTGGCGGCGTATCGCCGAGGCGAATCCCCGCTGCCTCGACAAGTCGAAGAGCGGCGGGAAGAGCTCCGGCGCGATCACTGGGCAGTATGGAAGGAGCGACTGTCGCAACCGAGGTCCGGGCACGCAGCAATCGTGTCGATAAGACCCCTCTTTGAGGAGTGCCTGGATAGGCGTCACGGCGTCCTGACCTTCCGCATGACGTAGGACCTCACCGGACACGGATGTTTCGGGAGGTACACGGATGTGTCGGATGAGGAAGGCCGAAACGTCTGGGTGTCACCACTGCGAGGTTCGCCCGGAGGACACGGTGGAACATACGGTGCAGGACTGCCCCTGGGAGTATTCTTATTTACTTGAACCGTGTATTAAATCACTGCAATTTATATTCCCATATTTTGATTAAAGTAATTAATTAAATATTGCATTACCTTCAGGGCTTTTAGCGGAGTCTTCCTTACAAAAAAGGGAAAAGGTACTTAATTTTTTTTAATAAGGGACTAAATACAACGTTTTTTTTTTATAATTAAAACTATTTTTTCTTGATTTTTGGGTTCGCGTCCCTTTTTAGTTTTTCTTTTGTGACTTTTTCCTCTTCTAAACATTTTTTATAGCTATGATGAGCATTCCTTGCCATTAATAATAGCTCATCAGTTATTGTTAGAAGAGACACCTGGGACATAACATGTCTAGTCTAGCATTAATTCCTTTTTCATTAATTGCAGTTTTGTCACTTGTCAGGTGTAGCCCTGATCCAGGGAAACCTCACTCAATCGATGCACTGCCATGAGATAATGAAAGTACGCATTTAACAACCTTTGTAACGTTAGGATACTTTGTCGTCTCAACCAGTGTGCTTTTTATGTCAACAATATATTTCCAGTAGTACTCAACAATGGACTTATCTTCTGGTATACTCTCATGTTTTATCATTTTCCATTAATCAAGAAGTTTTGAGAGGTTTGTTTCGAAGGTCAAAGCTTTGGCAGGCCTCATTATCTGTGGTTCACTTGATGAATCCTTGAACTTTCCAATGTCGACACATCTGTAATCTTTCAGTATTGTGCTTTCCAATTTCAAGTCTTTCTGCAGATGCCACAGCTGCTGTGGAGTGCTTACGCATTCCAAGAAAAACGCGTAAATTATCTTTCTCTTGCAAACTGGCCATTTCACGTTTTAAAGCATCCCACAAGGTATTTGTTTAAAATGTATTTCCAATGGAGATGAAAACTCCTGTTAACATCCTATTACCTAGTTTTTTAATAAGCTCCATACCGGTTTCATAAAGGCGGTGGACGAACTCTAAAGAAAATTGTGTAAGCCGTCAAAATTGGCGCTCTCATTAACAAATAAGCACTTTGCGCGCATTTCCAGCTGTTTTAACATTTTTACAAGCAATCATTAATAATTGATCACTAGAGCCAAATAAACTAATGCTTATTTTAAAGCTAAAAGTAGGCATTCCAAAAAAAAAAGGGATAAAGGGGCCAAATTCTTAAAAAGAGGGGCTTTTAGGGACCTACCCAAAAAATAAGAGAAATTAAGGGATTATGGGACTCCTGGATCTTTGGTCAACGACCATACATCCCATAGACGCACATACGAAAACTATTCTGCCAACTCACTGAGGTAAGATGTACGCGTGGGAGACAGGATACTGCGTTCTGATTGGTCAATTTAAGGTCAGTGCATTCACTAGGGATGGGAATCAATTTTGCGTGGGTATCTTAAATTAATAAATTAAAGTTTCACAATTTAACAGATGTATCTGCTGTAATTTCTAATAATCAAAAAATTTTTTTTTGCAAAATAAATAGTTATGGGTTTTTTATTTGCTTTAATGCCAACAGAGGTGGTTGTTTGATTTGGAACATTACTAATACTTAAAATCGAGGAAAATATATGGCGAAAAAAATACTTTCAAAAGAAAGGGACGCAATCATAAAAGATATCAATTTTGACCAGTATAAGATGAACCCCAATTAATATTGTCTGTAAACTAATTTTTATTATGGAACTATTAACTTACCAATGAAATGTGATACCATCTTTCAGGAAACTTGAAGTCTGGCTTTATTTATCACACAAACGTATATGGGGCCATATTATGTCTATTTTCTTGATTTTTTTATGGAGTAATGCTGAAGTGTTTATGGCTCACAGGAGTAGTCGAAACTAATACGAAATTAGTGAGTGATGATGGTTATAAGACTTTTTTGCCTAATGTGTTGACAGACATTGGTTGCCTGTTATTAGGGAGTCTATAGGCTGTATGGTCGTTGCCTTTGGCCAACAATGAGTTACACTCAAACAAGTGGTTTGGTCTAACAAGTGGTGGTGCCCTACTATTGCACTAAATGACTTCAGATTTGTTATAGGCTTACTATTATGACAGGCTATAATGAACATAATTAAGGCATTTCAATAAATTGAATTATAATAAAACTTGTTACAAAATGGCAATTTCAATTTAATATAATATATTTAATATAATTCAAAAAAGAAAAGTGAAAAAAACTCAAAGTATAGTGAAAAAAACACCTTAGCAATTACAAATAGCAAGGCTCCTCATTTCTCTTTAGTCATGTTGGCAAACATTTTAAATGATTTATGTATTTTAACAAGCTATAAAACTAACATAACCTGTGTTGTTAAGGTGCATTTCTTGGATGCATTCTGATAAAGGAAGTAGACATACTAATATGTATTTGCCAACTGAGAGAGAGCATTCAGACATTTTACATAGTAGTAGTTACGAAAGGAGCGAAATCTTAATGTTATTATTTTAACTTTAACTTTTACGAAAATAAAAAGCAATATATTTTTGTAGTTCATTGATTGCAGAGAGAAATATAACTAAACTGTCATTTTACAAATGTAAATAAAGTCAAACATGTATCACTTTTCCAGACAAATACGGTAGGAAAGAGAAATAATCACATAAATGTATCTAAATTTGTATTCAGGACAACCGAAACCGAGTTCAGAAAGTGTTACACATACGATAGGTGCATGTACGCGGAGAGTAAAATTAGAAAAACTGAAAAATTAAATATCTACAACACTAAAATACTTAGGCCAAACATAATACGGGCAGCTACAACTAAATTTGGAACCTCAAATTTATTATAGGAAAACTTACCTCAATATTGGTCTTCAAACTTGATTCATTCTTTTTCGGTACTCGACACTTTATTTCTAAAAATCCGAATGAAATAATTATACACTATCCATTATCCTTACCAAATCATTGTTACACTATTCGTATATTTTGTGCATTGTTAAAATAATGCACGATTTCATCAAACCGAAATAGATTATAATTCTAGTACTGACCTGAAAATCACTAGAAATTAAAAACACTCCTCTATCGCGACCACGACCATTACCACTGACTTTTTTTTTTACGTTCTAACTTCTCGTTCTCGAAACCAAGACAAAACGAAAATGAAATTCAAAGACACATCCAAAGACTATCTACTAAATATATAAAATATCCAAACTAACCATGTCTATGTACAGTCTGTGACAGTCTGTCTATAAAATCATGGCATGAAAACGATGTTTGAGGGAATTAAAATTTTTCAAAGTAGGGCAACACTAAATTAAAGTACATCGTATGTCATCGGATGTTATCGACTTGTTTTGTTATTCGATATCTTTTGCATTTTTATTACTTTTCAGGTGGTTAAAACTTCCAAGAAACATGTTAAGTATCAGGAAAACAAAACAGAGTGGAGTTCGAGAAATTAGTTTAAGTGATACAGCGGTGTTTGTTATAACACCAAGCTGGACCAATTTTATCAAATTTGGATGATGTTTATGCTCGAACAGCAGCTATGACAGGTACTTAGTTGTAGTATTATTTGTTTTTTATCTATCTGAAGTTATAAAATTACTAAATATACGATTTTAAGATAAAAATAAGTATTGTTTACGTTACGCATTTATAGGTTAGATTGAAAATGTAAATAGTCCCATTGTAGTGCGTCCAAAACTTTTGATACTTTTTGGTGGTCATATTTACCACTGATTTTATATCTAAATAAGTTATTTCATGTCTGAAATTGAAAAGTGTTATCTATTTTTCTGTTAGATATTATATATATTTTTATATGTTTTCAGGGGAACCACAGTACAGTGAGTGAGGCGTATAATATACTACAATACAATTATCGCAAACGAACTCCTGGCAAACTCAGATCATGCCGTCCTAAGAAATAGATGACTTCAATTATGTGCACTTAGAGAAATGATTCGATTTTTTTTTTATTAGTAAAACAAAGTTTAAATTCATTTTTTTTTATTATTATTAAGTGACTTAGTTTATTTTAAAATAAAACTAAACTATTATAGAGCATCGAAAAATTCATCCTCAACGCTGTCAGCTGGTAATGTTCTCTAGAGTTAGAGACTGGCGTTGTTGCCTCTTTGTATGGCAATACTTAGCCTTTGGTCACGGTAAAAGCCAGTACTTAGGTCACGGGAAGCTTCAATAAGTCTTTTAGAAATGTCTTTGTAGAGGCTGTGAGCACTCGGGCCCCATGGCCCTATAGTTTTAACCCCAAACTCTCAAAAATAACAGCTCAAAAATATAGTTACCACTAAGGTTGCTATATTTACAACGCTTGAGGTTCTCAGCAACCGCAGCAGCAGCGCCAGCAGAGCACGATGGACTTGGAACATGAGATGGCGCAAGAGTATCGACACAGATTGCGTCCCACACTAGAGGCCTACCTATCTTCTAAGGAAACAAAGACATATCGTCAGGTTCTAGGTTCTAAAACAGCTGGAATTCCGACGATTATAAGAGCTCGTTGAATAATGTCGTTTAAGTTCGCGTGCCGCGCATAACGGCCCGCACTACGGCTGCAGGACAGGCAATGGTGTATAATAATTCAAATATTAAATTAAATATGTATCAACATTTTTCTTTTATTTGGACGACACAGACCAAAGAAAGGGATTACGGTCGTCTATAAACTGACTAATACGGTCAGTCCATTTTCATGTGCAAATGTCAAAAAGAATTACCCCGCAAATGTGTGAACAGTAGTTCGCGACGGCATTCGTACACGAATGTTTTGTCGAATGACGAGGCGAATAGCGAACACGAATGTGTAAATGGGGTATTAGAACGGTATTAAGGGCTCCTAATACGGTCAGACGGTTTTTATTATAGGGTTTCGCACATAGGCTTAAAGTATGGACTACGAAATGACTGCTTAAAATTAACCTTTATCTCTAAAAAGAAAATAATTATTTAAATATACTGTGCAAATAAATGTTCTCAAAACATAACACCCCATTCGCACGAGCGTTTTTTTTTTCTCGATAAAAAAGCGCCGAAATAGAACAAATGCATTCCCATGGATGGGGTGAATTCACACGTCAGCGCTTTCAAAGCGCGGCAGTAGTTTGCTTTTAACCTTGCACGCAGAAATAGGAGCCCAGGCTTGTTATTGTCGCGAATCATATTTTGATCAAGTTACAACTTGTCATTAGTACGCAAAATTCAAAAAAAAAACAAGAATATTTATATTTCACGGTCGTACAGCTTGGCAAAAAAGAGTATGGAAAAATTGAGGTCGCTACTACTTGTCATATGTCATTATAGATAAACAAGTAAGCACTGATCGTTGCGAATTAATGTAGAAAATCGTGAAATAACACGAGGGAATTGTTTTTTGACACAGAAGCTGCTCGTAGTTGACTTTTTTAACATGTTGCAACAACAAACGTTTCGTAGTTTCAATTGTCACCGCATCAGACTCTTTCTTGCCAAGCTGTATACGAAGGTTTTATCCTAGTCTGTGGTTTTATCTTAACTAATATTTCCCGTACATAAGACAACGCGGGTTTGTGATACTGTAGTTTGTAGTCTTCTAGAAAATTCTTTTCGGAATAAAGTGCCTTTGGCATACAGACAAACATACAGACGTGACGAGTATACCTAGAACTGAGACTACCGTATTTTCTTATTTTCCGGAACCGGAACAATGGAACGAATGGAAAATTTAAATTAATGTTTTTAACACTAGCAATGAATTCGCAACCTAACATCATAGACAAAGAGTATTTTTGCCTGTCCCAAAGAGGGACGAAAAGAACCAAAAAAAAAAATGTTTATGGTTTTTATTGACAAATGTCAATGATTAGTGCGCAGACCAGTCTCACGACCGGCGACGACGGTCTATGTGTTATAGCGAGTTCCAGATCTGTTTTATGAAGAAAAACTTATCTTGAGAAGAAATATCAAAGAAGATGCGGCGGTAAGTATTATTATCATAGTTTATTATCAGTTTTTTATTCTTTTAACCAACCATTACAGCGATGCATATAGATTGTTATTTTGTTCGCGGTTATACAGACGCTCCTGCCATTTTGTATTGTTGTTTCAACAATTTGCAACAATATTCCAAAAGATAAGCTCTATTTATTTCGTTTACATTAATAGCAAATGCTATAATACTCGTTATATCTATTTTGTTTTAATTTTGTTGTGTTATCATTAAATTTCAGTCATCAATGTTATTTATTTGTTGCTATGAGCATCATAACAAAGTTTAAATAAAACTATTTAAGTATAAAATAAAACTATTTAAGTATGGACACGTCTTCCATTACCTACTTACATAGTATTACTGAAAAAACCGACTAGTAGCACATTCTTACTTCTCTTAATTCGTGATCAACTTAAATTTGTATTCATTTTGTGGTTAATACACTGCAAATCTATACTGGTAGTCGGCGCCGACTTGCGTCTAAGTGTCCGCATAAGATAACATGGGTTTAGTTTACCTGTACGCATAAGCGCCAATGCGTTGGTGCCTGTCTGCATGAGCGCCGCCCCGTCTGCTTCTTTTTAAATGTACCCATACATATAGTTTGTATAATTAAATCCAATAAAATTCACTTATGTTGACTACCTATTTGACTCCATTGACCAATAATTCCACAACACAATTTGTTTAAAACACTTTATTTTTGTCGCTAAAACCAGATTAAGAGTCATGTAAAAACTGTTACCTGTTCGATTGTTTCGGGGTCTGAAATGAATTAATAGTAAAATTATTAATTTTATTAATTAATAATGTTATAATTTGCTTTATCATATGAAATCTGAGAATTTTGTTTTAACGGCTCACCATAAGAATGTCAATTGGTTGGTGGATCATATACCTAATTGCATTTAATGGCTAATGATCTTCAGTTTCTCAAGTCTTCATTCAGACCCAAGCCATGGCAATAAGCCGTCACACTGGGGGCAAGATATCTCTAAAATTGGCATCAAATAAACTAAAGATGTTTGAGTATCTTTTGCTTTGTAAATATTAAATATATACTATATAGGTGGTGAAAAATTAAAACATTTGCTTTGCATTTCAAGTTTTTGTCCTGTATTTCAACCTATGCTAGAATATGATTCTGCTCTGCTTTAAATCCTCTTAATTATTTTTATCACATTGTGTTCTTTGTTCTATCTCTTA
Organism: Agrotis puta; assembly: GCA_943136025.2. Taxonomy (NCBI): domain Eukaryota; kingdom Metazoa; phylum Arthropoda; class Insecta; order Lepidoptera; family Noctuidae; genus Agrotis; species Agrotis puta. Next base: position 2,553,994 of record OW964166.2, read on the forward strand.
CACTAAACATTTTAACTGATTTTCTAGGCTAGATTCTCTAGAAGACTTCACAATATTCTGAAGTTCTCTCCTCGTTACAAATAATTAACTTAAACTCGTTCCTATATCGTCGGCTTATTGCAAGAAGTCATTATGTGACATTCACTATTCTGAGATAAACGGTATATTAGTTCAATTTAGTCAGTGCTTATGTTGATTTGCCCATATCATCCTAAATATTATGATGAATAATAGGATGATATGGGCAAATCAACATAACCAGTAACTTATATCTGGGATTTCTGGGAATTTGTTACAAATGATTCATAAAAAACAGTCGCTACACCCGAACTGGGTGTTACATCCTATGAATTTTGTACTAAAGTATGCTTTAAATTCAAGGGACTTTGATTTAACGTCGGTATAGGTAAATTGTCGCTGCAACCAAGGTAATAAGTGAAATCCAGTGTACACTTTAACATAGATAATATTTCAACTTATGAAGCAATCATTATTGTGGAGTCTTTCTAAGACTATGGTATCCAATTACATAAAATGATTAATGTCATCATCCGCCTAGCCTATGCAACTAAGTTCAGCGTCTAGTCGAACCAGATTTACGGAGCATCTGATATTAGAAAATTTAAACCCATTAGTAAGACTGGACTTCTAATGAAGTATCGAAAGTCTTACAACCAAGTTTTTACGAAAATGTTAATAAAGTGACGACATGTCAGCCAGGACCAATGGCTTTATGTGCTCTCCGAGGTATGGAGGTAACATGCTGTGAAAAATAGTCAGCTATTCATAAACAAACCTTGGCAAGCATGGCTTAATCTTATAGATAGATCTGTGGGGTTGACACTATTTAGACATAAAGTCCTATAAGGATTAATGTCTAGGTTATAAAAAAAAACTAAAACTAAAAAGTAAACTCCTTAAAAAATTACAATTATTAAACTATGAGATCAAATCTCTATAGCATTGTTAAAGTACGTACTGTCATAAGTCCAGCTTAATAATTCCATGGTAATTTTTGTCTTTGCTTCTTAAGTTACATAAATATTTTCGTGATGTTATTATAAACCAAAGGTTCCAAATATTCATGACTTTATTGTTATAAAACCATTTGTCAGTGTATTGATTGAATTTTTGGCAAAGTCAAACGACTTTGTTAACATGTTAAGAAAGTATAATAATGATCCCAAATCTTTTTGTTATGTTTATGGTGAAGTTATGTTCGAAAACAACGACGCAATTTCACGAAACTTGTGTTTGAGTGTTATCACCGATTTTTTAGTTTCACTGTCGCCCACAAATACAAATCCTGGGCCCCTCATGCCTGTTGCATACTGTTTGTGAAGAATTATGCTGATTGGAAGAAAGAAATACGAGTTTTGCCGTTTGCTTTACGCATAACTTGTCTTAAACCGCGAGATCACTTATATCATATTGTTGTTTTTGTCTAAATGTAAATGATGTAAAAATTTATATAGTATTTACCCCTTGTACAGCAATGAGAAGAGCTTCTACCACTGTTGCATATCAAATTAATTAGTAGTGATTTTTTTTGTAAAGGCAATGGATCATAATGGAATTGGATTTTTTTATATAAAAGAAGAATTCGGCAAATAAGTGGAGCAAAGATAAAAGAGTGTATTTTTGTAGGAATCAAAGTAGATAGTTAAGGGCGCGTAACCAGAAAGTTGGCAACGTCGAAGATACCTTTTTTTTTCGTGGTAAAATCGATATTATTAATTATTGCATTCCCTTATATTTTTTTTAGTGCATTACAGAGCCATTTTTGTTATTTCCATAAATAAACATTGCCAAGTTATTTGACAACTGTTTGCAAACTTAAAATTATGTTCACAAACTTAAAATTATGTTCACAAACTTAAAATCATGGTGAGTTTATCTTCTAATTCAAAATTAAAACAAAAAAAGGTGGAATTGGGTCATTAGTTCCGAGATTACCCCCTACACACAAACAAATTTTACCTCTCATTAAAAAATAAAATTGAATATATACATATTATATCTTATTTTACCTCTATAGATAAGTAGACGAATCAGCCTCTTCTGTATCAATAAAGACTAAGGCTGTGGATGCGTTTGATATCCACCAATCATTTCATTGGCGCACATAGCATAGCTCTGGTGGAAACGGATTCACCTAACTTATGTTTTTATATGGAAGGATGAGTGCTATGGATGCCTGCTATGAGTCGACTTCCCTACTACCGATACATCGCATAGCTCGAGCTACACATCTTCCTCGCGCAGCTACTTTGCCGAGGCGAATTTCATAGCACATCTTCATGATTTAACTATTTAAAAGGGTCGATTTTAATATACACCCTACTGAAAAGTTTCTCAGTTTAGAATCTTTACAAGTAAAGTTACCAAATAATGTCAAAATTGTGCAACGCGACTCAATGTCTCGGCGTTTTACGCTATGTGCGAAATCGGTGATGTGGTCTGTCAAATGGACAAGCCACGATGTGACAGAGATGTGAAATAACTCGGGATATTACTATTTTTAATGAAAAACAAGCCGAAAATGATTTCAAAATATCTTGCCATAAATTGACAGACCTTACGTCCCGAAATAATATGGTCTCTAGGATGTCCGTCAGGATTGAGGAGCCGCATCAGATTTTTTAAATCTGATTTCACCATGTTTTGCAGCAATGTAGCTGATTTTGCAGCACTAATTCTAGATTTAGCAGCAAAATATATCACTAGTTATATTAATGCTAAAGTGGCTCCTCAACCTTAACGTCTGAATTCAGGAGCCACCTTGAATCTCGTTAAGTAATAGACATTTGAAAATTTTGCAGCATTTAGCAGCAATTGTGCATATTGCCGTCTAAAAATTTGACTTTAAAAATCTGATGTGGCTCCTCAATCCTGACGCACATTCCTAGTGACCATATTATTTCGGGACGTAAGGTCTATCAATTGATATTTTGAAAACATTTTCGGCTTGATATTCCTGACGGACATCACTAGGAGGCACTGCAATCGCGCTCACAGCGTCTTAAGTTTTCTTATGACACGATTTTTCAGAAAAATTAGCTACAGCACACATATACCTAACAAATCATAAAACATTTAAAAAGAGTGAGAGTTTGTTTCTCATTTAAAAAGATTTCTTAAGGCTTCACTCTTTTCAAACTTCGAATAAAGAAAGCTTTTCATAAACATCAAAAGAAGTTGAGGAGAGTTGAGCAATTTTCCACCCTCTAGTTCTCTCATAGCGCACGAAGCTAAGTAAAATTAGATGAAGCTTACAAAAGTCTGAAGAAAACAGAAAACTTTTCGCGAGGGTTGATTTCAACATAAATTAATTGTTAATGTCAAATTAAATGACGAATTCAAAAAAAAGCAAGGGTTAGGTAACAGTGTTGCGCAAATCAAAAAACTACGTTGAGCGGTTTCTTGTATTGAGTTACACGTAACCCTAAAGTTTCCATACGGCACACGAAGTTTAAATCGGGAAACATTTCAAAGGGGGTTAATTTTGAGGATGACAATAGTCCATTAGGGGAGCGCCGTAAGATTTATACCTCGGAATCAAAGGCCAGTCAATGAATCTTCATAAATAATTTCGAAACCTGTTTTTAATGAATATAGAAAAATGTAAAAAAAAAGAACTAAAAAGTCTATTATAACGTGTGACAGACAGACGTTATAATAACCACTCTTCTAACCTAAATTGTACGAGTCGGGCTGCCAGCAAGTCCCGAGCTGTATTTCCAGTCGCTCACTTAGTAATGTAGTCGCTCGGATAAAATTTTAATATATGAAATGGACATTTTATTTATCACAATCCACTTTTTGTTATAATAATCATTAAATTTGCCGAACATGGCTACATGAAAATTAAGACAAATATGATGAACAGATTTTGTTGTACTTACTGGTTAATATGCGACTGGGATAGTTATTATGCTATGAAATATGGAAAATTTGCTGTGCAGTCAGTATTTATGCTATGTATGTAGTATTTTTGTACAAAAATGAATTTAACGGTATTGCATTATGAGGAAAAAAGTAATGTCATATTGATGTATAATTTCGAATTATCTGCAGTTTGAGTTTTGTTAAACATTTAGTTTATTTGTAGTGAAGTAAGTTATTTGATGTAAAAAAGAATGTAAATGATGAGTATGTATTGATAGGCGATTATTTATTTGATATGCAATTTATAATATCCCTTTAAAAAATCAACGAAACTTAAAATATTCCTGCGTGCCCTTCTCATTCAATCAGTACAAGTCGAAAGTAACCGGGTGATTGTTGAAAAAACGGAACGCTGTATCCAGCTGCGTGGAGGGCGAACTTCAATAGCTGCAGCAACCACTTTCTCCACTCTTTGGAAATACAGCAGTTGTTTTTCTTCCATTAAAATTGATAATCTATATGAGCAGTTGTTTTTTTAGGAAGTCGATCAAACTAGATAACCTAGTACGAGGCGTTGCTTCTCATGCTACTGCCACCGATAACGCCGGTCGGGGGCTTGCAGCATAGTATTATCGTATAGCTCTTCCTATTCCCTGTTTCGAGGAACAAACGAAACGAATGGTCTGTCTTATCATACTAGGTAAACGATTTTAACAACGTTTTAAAAATAATAGTTAACGGCCCTGCCATGTTTATTGAATTGCAGCATCGGCATTTTGGGATGCTACTAATTATACATGTCTGAACTTTTTTTTTGGAAAAAAAAGACATGGAACTCCCAGTTCCATGTCTGAACTGGGAGTTTTTTCATACTATGTCATCGGCTCTACTACTATTACGCTCAAGAATTAAGATGCGTTATTCGTCGTTTTGTAAAGAATGTTTACATGGTTTTTGAAAACCGGTTTCAACTTTGGTGTTCTATTTCAACTCCGGATTTGAAAAACGCTTAAAATCGCTCCGAAACTCCGGAGTTACGAAGCTCCGGATTTTCGGATTGAAAGTCCTAGCCTCAAGGGACTGCAGGTACAAAGGTGAGGGGGGGGGGGGGGAATTATAGAATAGACAACAGCAGCTGTCGGGCATTGACATTGTTGAAACGGTCACTACACGTTGCACCTACCTAGCCTATTTGTGCATTTTATATTTCTGATTTTTGTATATTTGCAATTTATGTATCAGCATTTCATTCGACAATACCTAGTTAATTACTGAACATAATTATTGTGTTTTACAGACTTTGAAAATAGTGGCAAAGGTGGTTTTTTATTTAAATTATTCGCTTATAAAAACAAGTTTGAATACTTAATCGTTTATTTTATAACTAGCACTACGCCCGCGTCTTCGTCTGCGCGAATTTCGGACTTTTCCCTCTATGAATTTCAACTCCCAGCCACCGTCTTTAAGGAATACTTTTGGAAAATCCTACATACCGTGTCACCTCATTAATGATTTTAGGTTTTAAAAATTAAGTTGAATAACCGATCCACAACTTTTACAATACTAAAAGAGAAAGATGAGAGTTTTCTGGAACTTAAACCAAACGAATAAGCTATTTCATTGAAACAAATTTCTCAATTTTCATCCCGCTAGGAGTTAATTTTTGAAAAATACATTAATAATACGCATCCTTTAATTGATTGGAATATTATTTATGTCAAGTTTTGCTTGTGTTGAAGAACGCAGTAAAATCCTTCCCTTAAAATTTAATCACCCTTTTTCACCAACTTAGGGGGTAATTTTCGAAAAACCCATAAACACGTGTTTGTTTATTTTTGATATAATTTCTATATACTGAGTTTCAAATTCATCGGTTAACGCGTTATGATTTTCCCATACAAACTTTAACATCATCTAGGCTACCAATGGAGGGTAGTTTTAAAAAACTAATAATGTCCATCTTTTTTATTTACTTATACTCATTTTCGTACTAAGTTTCAAGTTTATAAACCCAAGGAATAAGATTTAAGAACCCAAGGAAGAGACTTTCGCAAAATCCCGTCTTATTGCCCCCCTACATCGTAGACTGCAACTGTTGTCCATAATTCAAGTATCTGCGCTTAGCGGTTTCGGCTGTAGTCGAGTCTTAATAAAAAAACCCTGTTCTTTTATATATATAGAAAAATCGATGCTGAAAGTTACAATGTTGTAATAAAATTCAACAACATTAATGATTAATAACACTGGTCTACATCAAAATTGCCTTTTACATGAAAATATACTATATTGATTGTATTCCACTCGCTGAACATAAATATACAAGTTAAAATTCATAGTTAGCTCTTATTGTGCATTTATGCCATATAAATATAATAGCGAGTAGCGCGACAGATATATCACATTAATGATGATAACTCAAAATATTTAGTGATTATCCGCGGAAATTCTATTATTTCACATTTGTTTGTTGCGTTTAACGCTGACTGTGTTTTGTTCAACAGTTAAAAAGTGAAATTGTTACCGTTTTTATTACATTTTTAGTGAAAAAACTACAGTTTTCGTTATGTCGCGTAAATGTGTTAATAGAATGGGCTATACCAAGTACTGTTGTTTTTTGTGCGAATGGGATAGTTGGGCTAGATCTTTACATTACATAAAAAAAGATTGGAATCCTAGACTAAGCCTGAATCCTGGAGAAAAGAACGTCAAGCACCTCCCTGTAGTTAATTCCCAATAAATTCTTCTATCACCTTTACATATCAAATTGGGACTAATGAAAAATTTTGTGAAGGCTCTCAACAAGGATGGACCAGCATTCAAATACCTGCGAAGTAAATTTCCACGTATAAGCGACGCCAAAATTAAAGAAGGAATCTTTATCGGATCTCAAATAAGAGAGATTCTAAAGGACCAAAACTTTGATTCAGTTTTACAGGGCTTTGAGAAAGAAGCATGGGAATCTTTTAGAGCAGTCGTTCATGGTTTTTTGGGCAATAAGAGAAATGAAAATTATGTTGAACTTGTAAACAATCTCCTTCAAAAGTATCAACAGTTGGGTTGCAACATGTCCCTAAAAATTCATTTTCTTCACTCTCATCTTGATTTTTTCCCTTCTAACTGCGGTGATGTAAGTGACGAACATGGTGAACGATTCCACCAAGATATCTCGACAATGGGACAGAGCTACCAGGGCCGATGGGATGCGTCAATGTTAGCGGACTACTGCTGGAATTTGATTTGATACCTCTAACAGTGATTACAAAAGACAAACGAAAAAGAAGAGAAAATCTTAAATAAATACGTAATATTTTTTTTATTGTAATATAATATTTCCAATTTTATATAAGTAAAAAGCGAAAAATAAAAGTAAATAATTATTATAGTTTTTTTTTAATAAAATGTTTTGTACTTTAACGTGTTACTAGAAGCCAAATTTTGTATATTAGGTATATTTTCAAAATAAGAGCTAATTAAAAAAACATATTCTTGTATTCAGTAACCTTAAAGCAATATAAAAATAAAGTATTCAATTGAAAGGCACACAAAAAGTTACATTTTGTAGACCAGTGTAATTATATAAACGTTAGTTATTAACGTTACAGCCTCTTATCAAAATGAGTGAACCATCAAAGTATAGTGATTATAATCAAAGTAATGACTCATTTTCGACAAAATCGGATCTAGTCCTCAATTAAAACCTCTCGGGCGCGTTACGTACACCCGGGTGTACATAAGCGAAAACGCCCCAGCGCCTTACGTACACACGTCTGTACATAACAGACAGTCGCTCATTAGACGTTGATTTTTATCATTTTCAATTATAAATCGCCCGAGAGGTTAAGCTCCGAACTGGGAGATATTGTAAAGGTAACTAGAGGAATATCAACGCTGAAAACTGCTTCTGCAGAAAGAGCGGATTGTCTCAGTATTTAAATACTTGCGAGTTTGTCTACGTGCATTCAGTATGCACTACATTTTTACGCACATCAAATGTCTGAAACTTTCCAAACGTATCGAACGTTTGGAAAGTTTCAGACATTTTAAAACTTTAGCTAAGTTTAGAAAGGGAATTGCTCAGTTTGTTAGGGTGATCTGGCTAAGCGTGGACAAGATCTTTATTAAGAAAAGACTTGCATTATAAAAACTACTTACCTATAGGAAAGTAAATATTATAATAAAGATGTAGCAAGATGCAAGAATATGCTTCAACTGCCATGTGAAAAATTGAAATCTTGCCAGGTAAAATCTTTGTATTATGCGTATTCTTTTCTATAACATATTATTTGCCAATAGTATTTTGATATAATCTGATTATTTACACATATAGGGTTGTATTAGGATGGTTAAAATAAAACTATTCGATTTTGTTTGTTATTTTGAATTTATTCAGAGTCTTATACTATTAAAATAGTGTCTAAAAACTGGCCAGGTTCTACGTCAGGTGCAGATTCCGGGGGTAAGGCCGGGTCATCGTGAGCAGCGGTATCGGAGTCCGTGATAAGAAAAATAAAACTTCAAAGCGGCGAGTAAGCAAAATAACAACCACAGTGCACGAGAGCAAAGCGAATGTCAAAGCTCAGATGTCATTCCACTTGGCAAAGCGGTACAGTAGGACTTGCCAGGAAAAAAAAATAATTTGACAAAAATCGATTTTTAGAATCGATAATCTAAAAAAATATATGTTAAAAATCACTAACGGTTTTGTTTTGTTTTAAAACAATGTAAATAAGTATAATATTCTTTTACAGTATTGGTTGGTACTCGTTTTGCAGACAAACACTTTTTTTTTGGTAACTATAATTGATATTCTAATCGATTACAGACTCGAATTGATATTTTATTTCCGAGCTGGCAACAATACGTCATACAAATGGCTGCGCTTGATGCCTGGTGGAAACAGTGAAAATACTCTTTATTTAGACTTTTTACACGTTTACCTGGCTACTATGCGATGCGCAAAAATATTTCTTTCAGAATTAATAATATTGTTTAGTAAAAATAATTTTAACCGGGCATCTTGTCCACGCTTAGCCGAAACTGGTGATTCCCTTTTCATGTGTTTGACGTCAAAGTAGAGTAAAACAGTGACGCAACTGAACAGGGAGAGTTTTAAACGTTGACTTGCAAAATGCTTCACCCTCCGGGTTATGACGAACGCTTTCTAGTTTTAGTTGAAGCAATTAAAAGAAAACTTATAAAAAGGTTGTTGTAATCATTATCAGAAATCTAATTATCTAAAGACTTTTGCACCCAAAAAAAAGGCTAAAGTTTTGTAGTGCAGTTGTTTTTTTTTTTTTTTGCTAGTGCCACGGTTCGGTTAGTTGTTCAGTTTAATCACATTACTAAATGACAATTATTACCGCATAGTAATAGTGAAAATTATAATATTGTATTACTATTTTATCGAAGATCTTTTTTTTTTATTCAAAAGGAACAACTAACAGCTACAATCTATACTATAATAAATCTGTAGAAGGGTCAATTCTGTACATTGAAAATATTGAAAAAATAAATAGCGGGGGTGTTGCTGGATCGATACCAAACCCAAATATATGATTAAAAAAATTTTTGTCTGTCTGTCTGTCTGTTTGTGCAGGCATCACGTGAAAACTAACGGTTCGATTTCGATGAAACTTGGTATAATTACTCCTTATTATCCTGGGCATAACGTAGAAAAAAAATCTTATTTTTCAGTTTTATTCATAGACGTTGTTCTGTAGAACCGCGAACACACGTTGCATTACCCGCAGTGGATTCAGCGCCGTAATATTTATAAGATGTCATTGTCAGAGTTACTCAAAATGGGGAAATAAACCATCCACGCGAAGACCGACATCCGCGCGGACGGAGTCACGGGCGGAAGCTAGTATACAATATAAAAGCCTAAAATCTATGTACAAGTGAAATAAGCAATATTGTAAGCCGACAACGCTGTTCACAGATTAACTGTGGTATATAATATTTAAATAAAATTAAGTTTAACGCTAGACATGCATAATAATAATAAAAACTTAACTTAATAATATGTTTTAAAATGAATAAACAAATAAAAACTTAACTTACATAACTATCATGCTCACCCCTTAACCACACACAATACTATCAGGTGAGCTCCTTAAGAATAAGACCCTTAAACCTACTGGAAGAACATGCAAAAATGTCTATATGTTCAAAGGTCTTATTGTAGGTATCTATCTTTCTGCGAACAGGTGAGCGCAGACCGGTATTAAAGTGGCAAGTACGCGTGGAGAATAAAGTCACAGCGCGCACCGTTCGCTTGTACACTGTTCTAGGGACAACATAGCATAACATATTGGTCAACTCAATGCAGTCAAATTTATTACCAACAATATCATACAGATTCATAGCTTCCAAGTACTTACGTCTGTTCTCAAGTGTTGTTAGTTTGTACTTACTAAGTAAATTCTTATATATCTTTAATTATTTAATTATTCTTAATTGTGTACAATATTACAATATTTATATGAGCATTTTTTTTGATTGACTAAGTTAATAACAATACTGTTCAACATAATTGTCAAATTAATAAAATAAGATTGTATTAATAACTTATTATTTTATTTCTGTTCAATGTATTCAAATATTAAAATCCTAGTTAACTTTATCGATGTTAATGTATCGATAATTCATTAATTATGCCATTCAAGAATGTTACACCTCTATCACAAGGTGCTTAGTGGTGCCATCTACCGTGATATATTCTGATGAATTATTTTTATACGTGGTTTTTCTAAGCAACTGAATGCGCTACAACCACACGGCATCATCATTTTTGTATGACGATATTCCCAATGCCCTGTCTATGGTTGCATAGCACATCTCTGGTGGAAAGGCACTCTTAATTCACAAGAAGTATAATTTTGAATGGTAACAAAAATAAAGCGTTTTGAAGGTTTTGGGTCTAACGGTCGCCCGCCATTTTGAATTTGTTTTCGGAATGGAGATGCACAAAGAAAGTTATTTTATTTTATTTTATGTACATGCATAATAATTTCTGTTTCTTATACACACATCAAAAGTGTCTAGGGATCAACATATATTTTTGCAATAACTTTTCTCCTGATTGATATTAATTAAAAAAATTTTTAAGGATTCATCAAATAAAGTGTTTTCGTTTGTCACAGTAACGATAAACCAAGTCACCTTTGCATTAATAAAGAAATTTGCCATTTTCCTAATAAAGGGATTTTTGACATTTGAATCACTAACACAAAAGTTCGAAAAAAAGACTGAAATAACAGTTTTCTTTAAAATTTTATTGGGTAACTTAAACAATTAATAATCCGTGTTTCTACCGCGAACACTAACAACACAAGAACATCGGTTTGGCATACTCAAAATGAGTTCATCCAAATCACGCTGTGGAATGGCCGCCCATGTTCGTTGCAACAACAAAAAAAGGTCTTCTTGCGACTGGATACCCTCCATATTCGGCAGAGCTCTTCTCTGTAGCATATCCCATGCATGCTCAATCGGATTCAAGTCTGGCGACTGAGCAGGCCAGGGCAGGACATTGATGTTAGCTGCGGCGAGAGTCTGTCTTACAACTCTTGCGGTGTGCGGTCGTGCATTATCATGCATTAACTGAAATAAGGGACCGATTTGCACTTGTAGAGGAACGATGACGTCTGATACAATCGTCTCAGCATAAATTTGAGCGTTGAGGTTGCCTCTGATCCAAATCAACTCAGTTCTTCCGCCGATCCAAATACCCGCCCATACCATGATGGTTCCACCACTATAAGGATGGACTTCCTGGCAGGATTTTAATCGCTGTTGGCGTCCAGGGCTTCTCCAGTGTCGTATACGTCTTGTATCCGGTCTCATACCAAAACGAGACTCATCAGAAAAGCACACGAAACGCCATTGTTCTTCTGCCCAATTTCTGTGTTCAAGAGCCCATTGATATCGAATCCTACGATTGTGCATTGCTATGGGTGGTACCCGTAGCGGTCTTCGGGAATGAAGGTTCACTTCATGCAAGCGGTTTCTGACTGTTTGGTCGCTAATTAAGTTCCCTGAAGAGTGATGAAGCCTCACGGCTAACATCATGGCGGTTATTGTTGGAGCTCTTCGAGTTAAGATTTGAATGTATCGGTCTTGTCTCCGTGTGGTGCAGCGATACCGTCCTCCATGGCCCTCAGCCACGGTACCAGTGCTTCGGTAACGTGTCCAAAGTCGACTGATAATACTCTGACTTGTATTCAGAGCTAAAGCCACAGTACGTTGCCGGGAACCAGCTTCTATCATTCCCACGGCTCTGAGCATTTCTTCCCTGCTTAAATGACGTCGCCGCTCCATAATAACGTTGGTTTTAATCAGTAGTAGGGAAACAGTAGCACTAATAATGTCTTCAATGCGTTGTATGTTTTTATAGGGAAAATATTGACAGCTGATTTTCATCTTTTACTCGAATTTGATTCACAGTTCCTGATTCAAATTATGAAATGCACCAAAAAGGATCCATATAAATTTATAAAATCATAAATTTATTACAAAGCCACATCTCAATCTCAAGAAATCCGCATAAAAATGCTTGATCCCTAGACACTTTTGATGTGTGTATTATTATTATTCATTTTAAAACATATTATTAAATTTTTAAATATTTCTTAAATAAAAACAATACAAAACATTTAAAAATATAAAAAGAGTGATCCGCCGGTGTGGGAGCAGGGTCCAAGCTACCGGTGGTTACGGCTCCAGAGACAGGAACCTCCTCACAATGCGAGGCGTATCGAAGAGGCAGTACGCAACGAGAGCCTCCAGATGTTCGTCGAGGCTCTTGGCCATCAAGCCATTGGCCGTTTCAACAATCGGCACAATGATAGCCGAGCTCACATTCCACATTTCAACTACGTCGCGAGCCAAGTCAAGATATTTGTTTATCTTTCTCAGCTTTCACGAAGTTCTCGTCATGCTGGATGGTAACATCGATTATCAGAGATAATATTTCTAATAGTTTCACCTGGACGATTGCATGCCCGACACACGTCAATCGTCCCATCCTTTATAATATGTCTCCGGTAGTTGTTCGTCAAGATAACTTCGTCAATAATCGCATGAACAAAACTTTCAGTTTTCCCGAAGAGGTCACCGAAACGTAGCCAGGACACGGACGCTAGAAAATCTGCATCTGGCCCATTAAGAGCCCGGTAGAAGCGTCCGTGTAGCTCCTTGCCTTGCCTTGCTTAGCCATGGACAGCGGTGTGAGTCCCTTGTCCACTGTGACTACATCTCGGTGCATACCCACTTCCAATTTCAAAAAGTATTTTCTGAAACTGCACACCTCGCGGTTGTGAGGGTCTTAGCATTTAAAAAGCCTCGACCCCCACACTTCCGCGGGATATACAGCCTCATCACCGATGATCGTGGTTGATGCATTTAATATAAATTTATTTCTGCACGTCTATGTAGTTCTCGATAATCAATAACATTAGCTTGGGAAGCTCTGTCCGGGCGCTTTTTCCAAGAAAAACAGTGTGGTACAGGGTACAGGGTGGGTGTGTCGGTAACCAAGCAACGGCGTCCCCTTCCAGACCTGCCGCAGAGGTAATTCTATAAATAGGAAACCTAGCGCATGCGATATGTTTGCAACCCCCTCATCCAACCCTAAAATCGATTTGCGCGCGCATTCTAGTCCTTGATGCATCTAGGGCGTCGGTTGCAGCCCCAGTTTTGAGCTAGACTCCGTCTGACTGAGACGTACTATTTGTTACCGTGTCCTGTGATTTATATTGCTGATCCTGAAGTGCACAAGTGACCAAGATGGCAAGGTCAGCCCAACTCATGTTTTGTGATGGATTATCTATTGACTTTTTTTTATTGCAGCCCATTTACGTTGCAAGAAATGTTGCATGTGAGTTGCACAATGTTGAACAATGACTTTAGTTGGTCAAACATATGTACCCACAAAGCCCACAATGTAGTCTTACTTGCATGCGATTTCTTGCATCGTCTAAATTATGCTTTTTTTTATCGTGGTAAAATCATCAAATGAATTCTCCCACCCAGGGCAGGGCGGTAGGGACTGTCAGACTTGTACTGACTAAAATCCACGGTGTCCTTCACTAGCCCTTTACGTACCGGGGTCACGGTAATGGAAAAGTCGCGACCCCGGCAGGCTATGGTCCTCAACAGGCCCCGTCACTATGCTGACACTCTTTGAGGCGCGCGTGGAACACAACGCGCCGTCGACCCGGGCATGGTCCATGGTCGGACAGCGAGTCGCCCATTACTCGCCGCCCGCGCCTACGGTGGCCGGAGATCGTCTTGCGACGTCCGACGCCGTGGGCGTCTACCACTGCGGCTGGGGTGGAGGGAGGACGCTGTCCTCTCCCTCACGCGGCCCGCCTCCTCCTTCACGAGCATGACTGCTTCGCAGAAGGAGGCGACCGCAACCCACTCCGTCTCGCCCCGCAGCATGGCCTCGACCAACGCCGGGCGCGAGAGGTCTCCGCCTATCGCCGTCGTGAGGACACGGCGGTGCTCTGCGGGGCAAGCGGGGCAGTCCTGCACCGTATGCTCCACCGTGTCCTCCGGACGATCCTTGCAGTGGTGACACCCAGGCGTTTCTTCCCTCCCTATCAGACACAGGAACTTTCCGAAACTTCCGTGTCCGGTGAGGACCTGCGTCATGCGGTAGGTCAGGACGCCGTGACGCCTATCCAGCCACTCCTCAAAGAGGGGTCTTACCGCCGCGATTGCGGCGTGCCCGGTCTAAATGATGCTTAAGTGTATTTTACTATTACTATCTAAAGAATTGACTTTCCTGATATTATACAACATTAGTTTTAGTATTATGCGAAACCTGAATATGGTTTGTTCAGAATCAGTAACTGATTCGATTCCAATAATTTTTACACCATGTTATTTTTTTTTTTTTCAAAAATATTTTAATTAAATTTTATTACCAGTAAATTTTTTAAAAAAAAAAACGTTGCCCCACACTAGGAATTTCTCCTGTGTCGTGGGTGCGTTTACAAACATATAAACTCACATACACAAACGCCCAGACCCGAAACAACTACGTGTAGATCATACAAATATTTGTTCCGTGCGGGAATCGAACCCGCGACACGCAGCGCAGCAGTCCAATCGCTCAGCCACTGCGCTAACTGTGCCGACCAACCGTAACAATATAATCACCGCACGGTTAGGTACCTATTGCCAAGCTATTATCACGAGTGTATAACACAGGAGACGCGGTTTACGCGGGTGTACCGCGAAATGAGCATGTTTTTGAACGGACAACCAGATAATATACAAACTTATAACCTTGTGATTTTTTATGATACGGTTTTAAAATTTTGTACTTACATAGATTCTTTACACAAAAATACTAGACAGGTGTATCGGGTTTCGCATAAACAAAAAATAATGTTGTATAATATAATAAAAAGGTCATTCCATCGTTTCGGGTGTTACAATTGAACTCAATAAACTATGTTTTATTAGTAGTAGTATTCTTAACTAGACTATTATAACTATCGAGTCATCTAAGTTTTGGGTTATATTTTCTTTCCCTAAAATTACATCTTTTAAATATTTGAGCAATGAAGAGAAAATTGCGAATAAGTAGCTGTTTCGCGTGTTACGCGGAATTGCCTCTACCTTCTTACAATCTGTCTTAACATGTATAATTCAGCGAATTTTCCTAGTGACCTCTCGTTTAATTACCCGACTACGGCAAAGCCAAAAGGAGGGTTATGATTTTGACCGGTATGTATGTTTGTTTGTATGTATGTATGTTTGTATGTATGTTTGTTTGTTCCCTCATAACTTCTAAACTACTTATCATTACATGACAAATGAGGTCTCGTTAGAAGCGTCTCAGTTGTCCGCCGGTTATAGGGTAGGTGACGTGTCACCAAATCCAATATGGCGCCCTCTAGGGGATGAGAAGTCGTTATCGAAAAAAAAATATTTTCGCACAGTATCGACATGGGTATCAAATTAAAGGGCTTGATAAGCACATTTGAAATATATATACAACATATAGCTTTTACTAAATAATTTTCTGTTTCTAACAGTGTCAACATGGGTATCAAATGATAAATCTAAAATTCACAACTCAGAAACTATACATGTAACTTAAATTACTTACTTCAAAATAATGTAACCCCAAAATAGTGTAAATAAAAAATAAGTTAAAAATAACTAAAACCCGACTACGAAAAAATCGCGCTCTGAAAAGTATAAAACAAGAACAAGCCGTGGTCGTATGCCACCTAGCCAATAAAGATTGTGTGAAAAAACCGTAGGTGGCATACGACCACGGCTTGTTCTTGTTTTATACTTTTCAGTGCGCGATTTTTTCGTAGTCGGGTTTTAGTTATTTTTAACTTATTTTTTTTATAATATGTCAACCTAGATCCACTAGCCCACCTAAACACGGGACAAAAAGTTAATAATCAAAGGAGAACATTCACGTTCCATAAATGTTTGGCCCTTTTCTGAAAGTCAAGGAAACAAAATGGTACCTACGGGTAGTACTAGTCATTTGGAGGAATAGTTACTGTTACACAAACATTGTAGGATGGCTCTCGGCCAAGTTATACAAGATCGAAGATCCGTCACTTTCATACATTTGTTGATTTTTTAAAGTGTCGAAAACACAAAATAATGATAAGTACTGCTAGACCTAGCGACTTCGAGCAAATAAACATAACATCACGCCTGGTATCTCAAACTAGGAGTAGGCAAAACGCATATTGTATCCTCATAACGCACATCATAGACATCTTCATTAGATCTGAATGTGGTTGCTTTATCTCCAACTAATTGTAAAAACTACACTAACTACTTGAACCTCACCATCAGCCTATTTAAAGGTTAATCTGGGAGAGATTTCTTTACTTTTCAAACATACGTCATATTAACACACCCATGCATAAAATATTATATGCTGTAGCGAAAAATAAGTACGTTAAAGCAGTATATAAGCTTGCCATACAAATAATGTTACAACCGAAATGTTTCGGGTGTTTTTAAAATAAAAAAAATCAAACTGTAAAAATACAATTACAACATATAATTTTGCAATCATTGTTAGTTATTCGATTAGACTTTACTTTGGCAAAATATGTTAGTTTAAATTTTTATTAGGCGAAAAATTAAACAAACAATTACCTTCGTTTCGGCTGTTACACTGACCCCACAGTTTGGAAGACCCTTCTCAAAACAGTAAATTCAAACTGTTTTATATTTTTGGCGCGATTCAAATAACTACAATAAGTAAAGCTTATTTATTACGGAAACCAAGTGATAGTTGACAGCTTCTTTCTTTTTATTTAACGTTGCTTATATTGACATATATACCGTTGTGTCTTGGTCTTTCTAACATTACTTTTACGTGGGTATAATATGAAAAATATAGATAACTATGCAAAAAAAAACTAGACATGAAGGACACAAATGTTTTCTAAGAAATTATGGTATAGTTGACTTATTACACCGAGTTTTTTTTTTGATGAGTCCTTGGTAGCGTTTGAATGACCCATAATTATTAAAATGATATGAAAGCCTAGAAATGGTTTTTCCTGAATCACTTAAACGGTATATTTGAGACCCATTTTCATGGGTGGAGATAAAACGGAAACCTTAATTATCAATAATTACACAAACTTTTATATGATACCTATATAATTTAAAAGTTGTGTTACCGAAGTAAAAGTTCAAATATGTTTTCTCTTCTCTTTATTAAAGGAGGGTACCCAAAAAAAAACCCAGCTCCGGCAGAAACGAGTTTTATCTCAAATTACAAAAGTATAGGGTAATAAAATAATAACCGGCTATGATAGAGGTCCTTACTGGCAAACACAAAAATTGTGTTTTGTTATGCAGTCATCCACTACTCCTGTATACTCCAGTGGAGTAAGGTGTCGTTAAAGTACATATTTGTTTCTAACTCTCTTAGCAAATCTTCTCTTGCACACTAAAATGTGATACATTCCGTCAATAAGTGTATAACATCTTTTGTGCCACACATCACAATTAGGAGTTTTTTCCTTTATAAAACCAAAATGTTTGAGTTGCATATGTCCAGAAGTTTCAGTATGTGAGCTGTTACTAGAAGTTTTCTGCTAAACTTCGTATCATAAAACCACTGTATATGAAGAGCAACCGTATTCTAGCCCACTTCTGATTCCAGCTTTTTCACACATCATCCGTATGATCCGATGGGCGGTGTCGCCGGTTGATCCGAACTTTTTACTGGATCCATATAATGTGTGTGATGTGAACTCGCTCATCTATATATATAAAAGGAGAACTGACTGACTGACATATCAACGTACAGCCGAAACTACTGGGGCTAGGAATGTGAAATTTTGCACACGGCTTCCTATTATAATGTAGGGGAGCACTAAGAAGGGGTTTTTGGAAATTTAACCTTTAAGGGGGTGAAAAGGGGGAATTAGGAAAGTACGTAACCCACGCGGACGAAGTCGCGGGAAAGTGCTAGTACAACGATACACGTCATAATACGAGGGCGGAGTGATAAGTTCGGTAAAAATTAAACAAAGAGATAACTTTATTACGTAATTATATTATAACGTAATTTCCATCTAACTCAATGCAAAGTGCATTGAGTATATTTTATTTTCCTTTAATAATATTCGCCATTGATCGTTTTATCCTTCTCTAGGTAGTCAATGTGGATTACCCCACGTGCGTCCCAGAAAACTAGCCATCACCTTATTGGCCGATAAAACTGCATTGGCCTTCTTCCGAGCTAGTTCGCACCTAAAAATCCATTGTTTCGATTATTCCTTGGTTTCTGGTGTATGGTGGTGGATCCACGTTTCGTCTACCGTTATATAACGACGCAAAGATCAGGTATATTCCGTAACAACGCCAAACCTGCCTTCGAAGTGGTAACTCGCATGCGTTTTTGATAAATAGTCTGTAAATGCGGCACCCATCGCGCGGAGAGCTTTTTCACAGCTAAATGTTGATGAAGATATTGCGCGCATGTTCGTCTGATGCCTACTATCTCGACTATCTCGCTCACTTTTACTCTTCGGTCGTTCAACACTATGTTATGGATTTTAGCGATCTTCTCTGGAGTAGTGACCTATACTGGGGGCGACCTGGGCGTTCAGCATCACTTGTGCTTGTACGACCTCACCAAAAATCCGTAAACTATTTATGAATCATTAATCGACGGAGCAGAGTCCCCATAATATTTATCAAGCCTCTGTTTTGTTTCTCTAATCGTTTTTTTGCGCTAAAAATAATGTTAAATCAACACTACTTTTCTCCACCTTTGCGAAAATGCGTTCATTGTTTTTATTTAATGGCTCTCAAAAGAAACCTAACTGGCGGTACTGGCTGAAAATTTAAATATTTATAGTCCCTCAAAAGAGTTGTGAACAAGGAGGTTACATGCAATTTGCGATAATTATATTCCAAAATAGATTTTTACCACACTTATAACTCCCATTCGTAATAAGCGTCCGAATAAGGGTGGCGCAGTGGCTTAGTGATTGACTGTTGCGCAGCGTGTCGCGGTTTCGATCAACGCACGGAACAAATTTGTATGATCTGCAAGTAGTTGTTCCGGGTCGGGGTGTTTATGTGAGTTTTTATGTTTGCAAACGCACCCACGATACAGGAGTAATTCCTAGTGTGGGGCAACGTTTTATAAAAGAAAATAAAGATAAACGTATTCGAAAAAGCGGACCTGTAAAACGGACTCATGTGTGTGTGCACGAGCACTCAAGGCCATATCGAGCCTATAAAAATGAACTTGTATGAATTTTAACTAAATTGAGAAGAAGAGAAGTGGGAAACGCTCTCTAAACGTACCTCCTGATTGTATACCCTTACCGTACCTCGTACCCCTCTGTTAATATGTGCGTAGCTGGTAGGTAGAATGCCTCCCGTCTAGACGTATTGATTTAGGGAGACGCGCAACTCCCCCACACAAAGTTTAGGGTGGCCTTTCAAAAGTGTAATATAGACTTTATATACGAGGGTGCGTTTTTAAGTTCGCGGAATGAGGGGTGATTAAGCTCATTAGAATCGGAACGTGTTCAATGACTCGTAATTAGTATAAATACGAAGTTTTATTGTTATTAGACTATTAATTAGTCTTTGAGTAATCGTCAATGAAGCAACAAAATCGAGAGTCACTTTTATAATATGGAAAAAATCGAATATCATGCCGTTATAAAGTTCCTTACCAAACAAGGAAAATCAATTGCGACCATAATGAATGAGATGTCTTTGGTTTACGGCGACTCTTGACCTAAAAAATGGTATACAAGTGGCACATTTTATTTAAACAAGGATGGGAATCCCTTGAAGACAACCCGGGGCTGGGCAGGAGCATCGAGGTGACTTTTGTAACTCAGGAGGAATATTATGGATCGATTTATCAAGATACATGTTTCTATAACCGAAGAATACTACGCTTCTATAACACTGGGGAACAGTCAGTTTGCAGCATAGTAGATTAAAGTCAATTATGTATTAGACTTGTGTGTTGAATACTAGAAAAATATTAGATTTGGCAAATTGGCTCTTGTTTTTGAGATAAAGACTATTAGCTATTTCAAAGGAAAAATGTAAAGAAAAATACCAACATTAATGGAATAAATATTTCAATATGGACCTTAATAATATTCCAAAAACGTTTTTCCGTACGGTTTTCTATTATGATTTTGGTCAGGGCAATCCCTTATTAAAGTCCAACAGTAGTCTGCCATCATGTGCCGGTCCCACCGACATTGGTATCTTTCCTCCTTTGTCCTGATGTCCTGGTGGAACCGTTCTCCTTGTTCCTCGCTATAATCGCCCAGATTATCCGGGAATCTGTCCAAATGACTATGTAAAAAATGCACTTAATGCTCGCAATGTTCGAAAATATTTAAGCATTTTTGCAACCAATTCTGAATACTCGTAGTCTGGTGCTCTATGATTCCCCAATAAAATTTTTACTACTAAAACAAAGCTTAGCCATGCTTCAGATTCAATTGGTGTCATATGTTGTACGAACATCACAGTACCCAAGTGCGTTTTTTATACCCGTTGATACCTTTTACATTCACTGCACAAAACTAACAATCATTGGCGTGATTAGTAGGCTCAGTCAATATCATCAGCACTCCAAATTTAAGCCCTTTACGTCTTCCTTGACTCCAGTATCTTAAAGCTTTCTACACAAGACTTATCACTCTTCTTTTTTTTGTGTATCTATTTTCTTTGTTTTTGTGTACAAAATTTTCCACATATATAACAAAAATTGTTGGGGTTAGTAAAGAATTCATATTCTTCAAGACGAAAAGCACTTATTAACTTGAAATAAGACAGGAACTGATAAAGAATCGTTGTTAATAAATACGTAAGAAGAATTATAGAACTTAGTAGTGTGTAAACAAATATATTTAATTTTACGAGAGTAGTTGTAATTTTTTCGTTTATTTCTTGTCTTTCGTTTATCTCAAGAACCAGAATCGATCTAAAAAAAGTAAATACATAATGAGTATGTCTAATACATGTGTTTACAAAAACCAAAAACGCTCCCTCGTAGAACTATCTTCGGCCCGCGACTTCGTACGCGGATCTTGTTGCTTATGTCAGCGACAACGGGGTCGTCAAAATGGAAGGTCTGAAACGTCTGATGACGAATTCTAAGAGCTTGGGGACGGGAAAACAACTTGAAATGTTGTGAGACGATTTTTTTTAATTCTTTTTTTTTTTAAACGTTGCCCCACACTAGGAATTTCTCCTGTATCGTAGGTGCGTTTACAAACATAGAAACTCACATACACAAACACCCAGACCCGGAACAACTACTTGCAGATCATACAAATATTTGTTCCGTGCGGGGATCGAACCCGCGACACACAGCGCAGCAGTCCAACTGCTCAGTCAGTCAGCTCATTTTTGATGCCCATCAGACTAAACAAGTTTTGCTAAGACGTCATTCCTATATATCTTTTAGTGTAGCTGGGTTCTTGGAGTTCCACATCAGGTGTTCCAGATCTTCAAATTTATTCTCTCAGCAGAAAATGCTCATCACGTGGAATAATTTTTGCTATGGTACCATTTTTGTATCTCTTATAGCTGGTCTGTTGCGGTTCTGCATCAGGTGTTCAAGTTTCCAAGATAAATTATACTTAAACCTATACAACAAAAAAAAAACATTCAAATCCGTCCAAGACTTTTTGAGTTTATCCCGGACAAACATACAGACAAACGTTCGACAAAAATTCTAAAAACTATATTTTTGGCTTCGGTATCGGTTGTAGATCACAACCCAGGTATCTAAAAAAAATCTGTGTACAGTTTTGACTTTCCTACCATTTTATTAGATTTGTTCCCTTTATGTCGAGTCCCGTTATGTCGAGCCTGGAAGTCTATTGTTCTCCAAAGTATTGATATTTTACGCTTTCTATTACCTTTATGTCGAGTTTGGTGAACAGGTACAGTCAGGGATGTAAATTAAAAGCCAATGGCATAAAAACATTGTTTTATTATTTGTTCTATTACTTATTTTCATATATATATATCTAATCTTAATCTAAATAAATCACAGTATAATCATCACTATTGTTGCAAATGTTAAACAGCATGTCGACGGAGCCCCGCTTCGCGGGGCTCCTACTTCTGGGTGGTTTAAAAAAAAATAACCACGAAGAGGATGGCCCCCGACCCCGCCATCCTCTTCTAACCTAAATTGTCCGAGTCGGGGTGCCAGCAAGTCCCGAGCTGTCATGTGCATTTCATTGGACGTGACTGTACTTCTAAAATATGATATTATTAAACTCGACATAAAGGTAATTAAAGCGTGGTAAATAAACTCGACATAAAGGGAATAGAAACGGGACAGAAAACTAAGCTCGACATAAAGGTAATAGAAGCGAGACAAGGTTTTCGGCTCGACATAACGGGACTCGACATAAAGGGAATAATTTTTTTTAATTTTTTAATTTTAATTTAACCTACTCTGGTACAACACTGAATAGAAGTAACGAGATTTGAAATTAAATTAGAGATAAATTATTTTTTTGTTGTTTTCTTATTCTAGGACATCCTAATGGAGGACGGTGCGGGCCAGGCCTAGTGGTGTATAAACAAACATGGTATTATACGGTTACTGTTCATATACTGCACATAATACCCACATATACACTTCATTATTTATTTACGATAATACAACACTTGCAAATTGTTTATACTTTTTTATTGCGAATTTTGCCTTTGCGATCATAGTTTTTGAACAAAATTTAATTATTTTAGAACGTCGTATGCTGTCATGTTTTGTCAAGAGCTATTATTTTATAAGAACGCCGCTCCTTAGCAAATTATGTTTTCTCTAAAGCGGAGAGAAGCGCAAACGTGAGATGTGTTTTGAATAACCAATCAGATTTCCGCCGTGCCTAATTAAGCCATCTTGCCTTGTTGATGGGCATACGATAAGGAGAGGGACCTTTTGAAACCTATTAAGCCTACCTAGAGGGGGAGCCGCGGCGAGTTTTCTTCTGATCAAGTCTTAATAGAGTTACTGCATGTATTAATAATTGGATGTTATTAAAAAGTGTCGTTAAAAACAAAGTCTCAAGTTCTGATTAACTAGAATCCGGGTCACGACCGAAGTCCTTTTGACATATCGCCGTGGCGCGGGCACAAAAAAAAATTTAATGCGAACTATTCGTATTTTATGACGATGACGATTTTGTTCCTAATTAAACGGGCAATGCGACTGGTAATATACACAATTCGTCTGTGAACGAGGCCTTAGGTGTAGAATTATGCAAATGTTTGAATTTATGTTGTTTGCTAATTTGTAAATTCAGCTGGAGATACGGGCAAAATGCGTTTTCGTGTTATTTTCAGGAATTGTTTTGACTGCTTTACTGCGAAATCTCAGTCGTCTATTGGCCATTTTTGCTACGCTAAATACTGCGCATCATTCACGTGATTCTGTAGACTCGTATCTATGCTATTATGTATGTGGAAATTTACCATGTATGTGATTTCAGGGCGCGGTCTCGGCGCGTGAAAGCGCAGCGCAAATTCGCGCAGGGCGCCTACGTGCCGCCAAATGTCGCTGCAGCCGCCCCCGCGGACAACCGGCGCGACGCCGCCCAAGACCCTTCCAATGTTACACAAAACCATATGACGGCCCCCCATTTATTAGACGTCGTATCACTCCAGAGTAAGTTTAAAATCGTTTTAAAAACATAATTATCTATATTATAAAGCTGAAGAGTTTGTTTCGAATAAATATTTTTGTGTTGAATAGTGCGTTTATCTAGGAAAGCTATAGGTTAAATAACAACGCGCTACCACCTGGAGGAGCCGAGCAGCGGGAGTGAATCCACGGGAACAGCTTTTTTTTCTTATCGTGGTAAAATCATCAAATGAGTCCTCCCACCCAGGGCAGAGCGGGAGGGACTGTCAGACTTGTACTGACTAAAATCCACGGTGTCCTTCAATAGCCCTTTACGTTCCGGGGTCACGGTAATTCTACAGTCCCGCGACCAAACACGGGAACAGCTAGTAACATTAATAAAATGAGCATTTCATCGTGCATTATTTTTATTTACTTTTAGCTTTGTGTTAAGTAATTTAATAATATTTTCTGCATCTACTTGCAGGTGCATCCACTTCGCCAGAGCGGCAGCGTAAGATATTACTTTTTATTGACTATTTAGTTTGACCGTAGACTAACATTGTAGTTTCAAGCAGTATTCCGTAAAATTTTAAAAAGTGCTTTGTAGAGAGTAACTTTTTATTCATGCTAATAAACTTACGGATCACAAATTTCACACTGAACAAATTACTAATTCCGTGTTTGGCGTTATATTGGAGGACGCTTCGTAATGAACACAACATTCTAATGGGTGTCTTGGTATAACTGCACCACTCCGGAAAAACGGTAGCCTGCATAAAATAATTACTCGTAGAATGGCGTTGGTGTCAAAAATTCAACGCGAGTTGGCGATTATGTATTTTGGGTTATTCCATAACAAAGTACATTTAGCAATTGCTGAATAGTGAACTCTGCTAACACGAGAAGCTTTGATAAAATGATTCATATCTGTAGTGGCTAAAAGACTACACATTTTTTTGAGTTTTGTTGGCCAATTTCGTTCAAAAACGTTCAGCTTAAATAACAAGTGCAGTGTTGCCAACTCTAATAGCTGCTTTACCATCATTGCACTTTCGCCTCGCACTCACACTCTGACACTCACGATCGCTAAATGAAGTTTAAATGTATTTTAATGGTAAAATGTATTTTGAAGCCTCAAGTATTTGAAATACTAATTACAAAATACTTTGTCGTCAGGTATTTGAAATACGAATTACAAATTACATTTTAAGGAAGTAATTGAAATACAAATACCAAATACGTATTTGTATTTCAATTACGTATTTTAATTACAAGTAATTCAAATACTGCCCAACCCTGCGCGTGGAACACAACGCGCCGTCGACCCGGGTATGGTCCATGGTCGGACAGCGAGTCGCCCATTACTCGCTGCCATTTGAACACTCCTCTAGAGCGACGAAAGGGTGCAGGGAGTTTAGCTGTCTTTAAACCCTGCAAACAGAAATAGGACTCCGTCATCGAGTCACCCTACTAATATCTTAATAATAATTAATATTCGCTTTAGAGCTTTAATGTCGAGCTTTGTTTTTCGCTTAAGCGTGCTTCATAGTAATGATGAGTTTCAGGACATTTTTGTCGCGTAGTACACTCTGTCACTATACAAGTAAATTTAGTCGTACTATTATTTTGCATTTGTTTCGCCCACTACAAAACTTATGTAGTATACCTACGTTCACGAGCGTAATCCTAGGCTCATAAATCATGCTATTATATCGTTATTCAGGGTGGCCAAAAGAGGTCCCTTCCTCTTTTGGCTAAAACTTGCCAACTAGTTATATTCTTCCTAAATCCGTTCAATTTTCTATCCTGGATGATACAACCCCCTTAAAGGCCCAGATACACGCCGAGGCTTCACCTGCAAACAATTTGAACGTATACTGTTATGCCGTTTTAATATGCTACAATCCTTGTACAAGTAAAATTAAGCGGGTAACTGTGCCTAAGTAAGCCATTTCTAATGTATAAGATACTTATACATATTTAGGTATGCACAACCATTTGACTTCACAACCTGTAGTGCTCGTTGAGAGGCTGCGCCGCAGGCAGACGGCGCGTGTCGAGTCGCCGCCCTCGTCCAGGGACTCTTCTCAATCAAGTCTGTCGGTAAGTCATTGAATAATTATTACCCAATTAATGCAATTTGAAATTTTTTGAAGTAAAATTTCAAAACACAATATTTATTTAGAGACTGTGTCGACTTCATACGGTTGACGAAACTTTTAACAAAACTATTTTTTTTGCAAGTACTAAAATAAGACACCTATCGCTATACAATGTTATCTGTGAAATCACCTGAAGCGTAAATAAAATGTTATTGGCATGTTGATTTTCACTTTTAGTTGGAATCTGTCGAATTACAATCGCGTCGCGCCATGGGTAAAGTATCTTTATAGTTTTTTAGGCAGTCTAGATCTTTGATTTTCAGAATGATTATTTTTTATCGATTATTTAGGGGTTACAATGTGTATATTTATCATTGAGCATTTCTCACAACATCATTAAATGCTATATAAAAATATCTATATTTGTCGTAGGAAAGTCAAGATGAAAGTTTCCAGCCAATACCTGTTGACGGGCCCAGGCTACGAACTGCTAAAAAAGCGAAAGAATATAAACGTGTACACGCCATGACTTTGCGTTCACGCCGACGTAGTAAGCTTCAATTAAATAGATTAATTGCTCAACATAGTGTTGCTCCCAGAAAGGTTACATTTAAGAGGAAAAGGCATTCTTCAGATGATGATGAACCCCTTATATTCCAAAAAAATAAGAATAATAAAACATCGTCTAAATTTACTTTGAAACGGGTTGCTGCCAGGGACAGTCCCTTAGTGGGCATTCTTAAGCAAAGCACTCCCCAAATGAACATTGCTAAGCAGGACACTCCTAAAGTTCCCTTAAGCTCAGTTAATCAGAGCGTTCTTGGGAAGCAAAGCACTGATGATATAAGCATTCTTAAAAAAAATGCCCCCAAGGTGTGCACTCCTGATAACGGCTCTCCCGAGAAATCTCCAAAAAAGAAACACCCAAAGAAATGCTCGACTGAACAACCCAAAAAGAACACTCTTGATCAGAGTTCTCCCGAACAGAGCTCTCGTGACCTACATCTTAAGCATAAAGCAGTCGAACAGGGCTCTCCAAAAAAGCAACATCCCAAGAACACAGATGAACAGGGTTCTCTTGTTCCCAAGACTATTTCTGAACAGAGCTCTCTCGAGAAGAAGCAAGCCAAGAAGAGCACAACACTCGATAAGAAAAAATCTCTTGCAGATAGCACACCGCTGAATAATAAGAATAATAACGAACTAGTAATTGTCTTGCCCGAGTCGTCCGCCACAGTCGATGCAGATGAAGTACAAACGGATGAATCCAATGATTTCGTTCGGATTGTTACGAACCGTGACGAACAAGACGACCCAGGTGCCTCAGGTGACCATCTCGACACAAATAGTACGTTCGCTTCGTGTATTCGAGACGCCGCGGATGAAAGAACTGTCCCGTCCGTCCAGGTTATTCCGAACTATAACGATGATGTAGCGACAGGTAGCGACAGGGATGAAGAAGATTTTACGTTACAGTTAGAGGAGAGTGTCAGTGTGGATGATGTTCAAGAAAATATTATGGTAAACATTAATGTTGATGGAATCAATGTTACTCATGTTTTGGGAAACCAGGACGATATATGGAATTGTCTGGAGGGTTCTGTTAACTCAGATGACCAAATTGTCACTACTGACATGGTTCTCGAGGAACCCATAGCTTCGACATCCGGAATCAATTCATTCCCTCCCAAGCTACGGATGGACTCTCCAGGTTAGTGATATTTATAAGCATTATTCTTTTTAACCGACTTTTTGAACTGCGTCAGGACAAGTGATAGTTTTTATCCCGTCAGATGATTGCAGTTAGATTCGATTGATTTATTTATACGAGCATAATAATTCTCCAAAATAAATAAATCAACCCACATTCTATACCGTCACCGACCTTCAGATAGTTTTACTTATCTTGTATAGTTTTTGTATAATACATACGACATACGAGCAAACAAATCGGATCTTACTTCTTTCTTACTCCGTGTCTCCTTTTTTAATTTGCATTCCTCCCTTTTTAGAACCTGGGCCAAGTGGCCTGCAGTATCAATTCAGCGCATATGATTCTGATAACGATGAAAAGGTGGCCTTCTACAGTGACACAGCAATTCATTTAGGAGAACCAGACATAGACGAAGAATATCTAAACGAAGTGATGTATCAGACAGCTGCAAGCCTTGAGCTTGAACGTACACGAAACCTTCAAAAGAAAACTTGCATCGGGGCATCGTTGCGGTCCGCCCAGGACGTTTTCAATTCATCCAAGGAACTGTTGGCTTCGCGATGCAAAGTCTGTACCCCTTGCGTAAGAATTAACAAATTGCTGAAACTTTCTTCATTTGTTAAAACACAATTAGAATTATCTGAACCAAGTATTGAACAAGATAATAATACCGACGCTGCAGATAACGAGCTCGGAAGACGGGAAGAAGAAAACGAAGACAACGAGGAACCTTTGGACCCGACAAACGTAGACCAAGATTGTCTCTACTTGGATCTACTACCGAAACAGTCCCGGTTGATAGTTAAAATAGGAACTGACTTCCAACACGGCACATGTCTTTTGTCCGTTTGTTTGATACCGAGAAGTAAGTCGGGGAAAATGGAACTGTTTTTACTAGAGGACAAAGAGAGTATTCTTGATAACCTCATTGAGACTCTCACAATCATACCAGAGTCAGATAATACAGATACTACAAATGGCAATGCAGCCACTAAACGTGAAAATGTAGAGACTGGAAATGACAATACTGAAGGTCGAATGGATAGGTCCTGTGCTCGCAACAACGTTCCAGTGGGTCGCACGCTGAGCATATCATCAGATTCAGATCTGAGTGATAGTGACATTTTTGAACAAGAGAAAACAAACCGCGTTGTTCAGCATTACAAAATGTTGGCTGCTAAGAGACGGTTAGCCAAAGCAAAGATGATGCAAGACCACATCAGACAAGAAAAAGAAAAAGAGATTGCACAAATAGAAGAACAAAAACGAAAAGAAATATCTCGTATTATGGCTGAGAAGAATATGTGCGAGGCAGAGATATCCCGCTACCAGGAAAGATTTACATCAATGCAGCAAGAGAAAGAAAGAGAGTTTGCTCGCCTTAAAATGGAGATCAGAGAAAAGTTGCGGAAAGAGATGGAAGCTAATCGCAGTATGATGGACGAAGTCGACGATTTGGCAAAGCTTCTCGAAAATGAAAAGGATGCCAAGGATATGAACCCGGAAGACCTTGATAACGATTTGGAACAGCCTAGCTGCAGCGGCTCGGTGTCGATGGAAAGCGGGGTGCTGGTTGATGCGCCTGTCTACCGTCCTACTTTAGAGGAATTTGCTGTAAGTACGATTAAATATGAACAGTCTTTCTAAAGTTTCAAAAAATCATAAGCTTTTTTCTTGACGAGGGTATTTCATGAGAAATAAGAGTGTGTATAAAATAAAATATTTTTCTAGGATCCCCTTGTTTTCTATGAGAAGATCTGGCCAGAAGCAGCTCGTTTTGGAATCTGCAAGATAGTGCCTCCTGATGGTTGGAATCCGCCACCCCATAAAATGCATGATGATATGAGGTTTGACGTCACGAACCAGTATATATCGCGACTGTTCAGCCGCTGGGGACCGGCCGCAAGAGAACTTTGTGCGATCAAGTTGTGCCTGCAGCAACAAAAAATTGTAGTAACTAGATTACCCTGTGTAAGTATTGATAACTGATACGATTTGAATTCTCTTTAGCTCGATTAGCATCACAGAAGAAAATCACGGCCGTGATCTTACGCCTGCACTATGCATACTGAACGCAACTTTGCGTTAAGACTGAAAATTCTCTCACTTTAGTGTTTTAAATATAAATGACAACAATAACCCAAGGAAGTAGACAAGCTGTTTAAAAGCTGTATTTTAGTTTATTTTTATACCACAGCCTGTGTAGTGAGGCTGTACAAGGGATGTATAAACCCTTATAAGTAAACATTGGGCTCATTATCATACAGCCTTATGCGTTATTATGGCTGTACAGTATCTGTAGAAGTAAAAAATGGTCTGTAATATAGCTGCAGTAGAGCTATAATATGGTGTAAAAGGAAACCTCAGGAATATAGTTATCCTCTATATATATATATTCTTTCTTTCAAAGATAAGTTCTTAATTGGTTTTTTAAGAAAATCACAAAGTGGAAATTTGTGTAACTTGCCAACCAGTTCTATTTTAGATACAATAAATGGCGACCGATTAATATTTCATGCAAAATCATAAATCAAGTAATGATCTTGGACTTTCTGTGTGATAATTTGTAGATTCGACGTGCCGATTTAATTTTGTTGTAAAATTGTGTATAGTTTTGTGTCAAAATTATTGAAGTTTTAGAGTAGAGTTTTAATATTCCGTTTAAACACCTTCCGTCTTACTACAAGAAAAGTAAACATCTGTTGAACACTTGTCTAAAAAGCTGTTAATGTTAAAACGACATTTCACTTTGAAATAAGGGTCGTTTTACACCTTTTTTACACAAGCGTTAAACAGATGTTTATCTTTTTGTGGTAGGCGGCTTTAGTTTAGTTTACGCGGATTCTTTTATAAAGATTTAGTATAGCTTGAGTTGTATATTAACTGGTAAATCAACCTTATAATAATATAATCTTTTCTTGACACCCTTTTACGTCTCCAAAAGAACACTAAGTTCTATAAATGCTGCATATTTAATGTCAGTAACGCTTGCGTGCTCTTTGGGAATGTTTTAAATATAGTTGGAAACACAGTTGGCTATTTGACAGTAGCTATAATAAATTACAAATATAATTAGTCCGTCATTTAGGCCCACTTGCACCACAAACCACTAAACAGGTTTAGCGCTAAACTGATTTAAAACATCGTTCTGTCTCTGTCAACTTCAAACGATTTGACAGGTATACAGTGATATTCTAAGGCAGTTTAGCGCTAAACCTGGTGAAGTGTGGTGCAAGTGGGCTCTTAGAGTTTAATAAAATAACGAAAACGTATTTTTTATTTTGTAAAATCAATGAACATCCACCAAAATACAACGCATCAAAACGCGAGAGTGGGGGCTCGTGACGTCAGAATTCAATAGAAATTCTACTAAATTGTGACGTATTTCAATTTTGAAAGCATCGTATCTCCGTCAATTTTGGTTTACGAAACAAAAGAAAAAATACGGGTCGAATATTTTTTGATAAGCTAAGTGACGGACTAATTATAATTTTTCAGTCAAATAGCCAATTGTGCATCCCATTTTTGAAAGAATATTCTGAGTTGGATCCGAAGTTCCCAGAATAATCTCTTACTTGTAACTTACTAAACTCTTAACATTATCGCAATGTGACATTAGCAATACTTAAGTCATATTTTTTACCAAAAGTAAAACTGCATGGTTACTGCACACTTTGCAGCTGGATGGTGTTGAAGTAAATTTGCCAAAATTATACCACATCGTGCAACGTCACGGCGGTCTTGAAACTGTTATAAACAAGAAGCGATGGGGTAGAGTCGCAGAAGATATGAAATTTGCCAGAGGACCAATCACCGAAAGGAGATTGGATCAAATTTATGTCAAGTTCCTCCTACCATATGACACCCTTTCTCATCGTAAGTACAATTATAGTCGAAGCTTCTACATTATTTTGACGAATAATGTGTCGATGTTCTTTTATATAATATTTTTTTATTTGTATACAGAGGAGCGCCAAGAAATATTGGCAAAGGTAGAAGTGGCATGGCAGCGTAAAAATCAAAAGCTTTTGGAACGTGCCATGAACCCACTGTACCGCCAGAAGCGAATGCTTGGCTTACAGGAAGAATCTGAGGAAGAGACAGAAGACCCAGATACGATGGTAGCTCTCAAAGAGGCTGAGGACTGCATCATCAAGGGTGCTGTGACGAACCTCGCTAAATTTAAAAAGGTATGCACATGTTGCCATGAACAGCACATTTATGTTGTAGTATTTAAGTGCTTTTATCGTATATCAAGTGTAACAAGCAGTTGAAAAGTCATGGTTACTTCATAATGTTTATGCTTATAAACATTATGCATAGTATATATGTTACTACTACGGTAAAACATTTTTTTATCTGGTCCTATTGGTGGCAAATTTTCTTCAACTGTATCGAAGACTAGCTGGAGACTAATTTTTGGTGAAATATTAATCAGTTGTTTTGTGGTTCAGGTTGCAACCATGACATACGAGAACACGTTTGGACAAGGGTCGGAAAGTGGCACCGCTCCTAACTTAAAAGAAGTCGAGGAGGAATACTGGCGCCTTGTGACGAATAGCGCCGAGCATACGTGTGTGAACTCTGCAGCCATTGACACCGGCGAAGAAGGCTACGGCTTTACTAAAAATAAAAATGAGCCTTACGGGAACCACCCATGGAATCCCAAGGTACCTAGCTCTACGCAGACAGTTATAATTTTATTCTAGCGAACATTGCAATTGCTTCCCCAGTTTAATAGAAACAAATTTCACATCAATTTCCATTGGACTGAAAGCAAAACAAATGGCCCGAAATTTTATCATGCAGTAGTGGTATCACTTATGGTAATAAAACAAATGCGTGGTCGACTATACTGTGATATGTAATTGCAGCCATGGTTACAAATTCATTAAGCCATTAACTCATTCCAGATGGTTAGCCAGAATCCTCGCAATGTACTCTCCTACTTGGATTCAATAATTGGCCTCACAGTACCCACGCTTCTTCTGGGTATGTTATATTCGACATCATGCTGGCACAAGGATCCACATGCAATAGCTTGGATAGAATATCAGTACGAGGGACCTGCCAGAATATGGTAAAAAACAATTCTAATAACTACTGTAATACTTTAGAAACTATCCTTAGGATAATATTAATGTAATTTGTATGAATAAACATAGGTGTAATTGAACATATTTAAAAATTGTCTATAAATTATTTCATTTTTCTAATCGCTATTGTATTATGTTAAGGTATGGTATACCAGAACATATGGCGGGTAAATTCAGGAAGGCTGTAGAAATTCTTAGCCCTACCTCTGTGCAAAATAAAAGTTTGTGGCTGCCGACGGATATCACGATGATCCCGCCGCACATGCTGCGCGAGCACAACGTGACGCTGTCACGCATCGAGCAGAATCCGGGCGAGTTCATCATGGCCTTCCCCAACGCCTACACATGCTGCATCAACACCGGCTACACGGTCTCTGAGAGCGCCTATTTCGCACCGCCATCCTGGCTCAGGAGACTCTGGAACGTCTTTAAGGTAATATTTCTGCCTTGTGAGCCTATTATTTGATTCGTTTTACTTTAACATTTATATAAATGTTGTTAACAGGAGACCCGCGCTAGTTGCGAGCCGACGATGTTTGCTATGGAACACCTATTGTACAACATCGCGAGAGACCCGACAGCTGACCGCGAAATATTGGAGAACGCGCAGCCGCTATTCGACAGAATGTTACGGGAAGAAGTGACCAATAGGCAGATGTTACAAGAGAGGGGACTATCATTTGTTCAGGAGGTATGTTAATAATTTGTGTACTGTACTTACACTTTAAGTTACCATTTTAAAGCCTTCCTCTAAATGTATCATCCTACATTAACCAACCTTACATACAAGCAATTATTGTGGTGTGTTCAATTGCAGTATGCTTTTTTAATATTAATTTTGTTGTGTTAATGTTATCGTAGCTGTTGAGCGCAGAACCAACGCCGTCGACGTCAAGTGGAAAAAAGAAGGGGGGTAAACAGTACATACCGCGCGACCAAGAGGAGTGCGAGTATTGTCGAGCAACCTTATACCTCTCCAAGGTTAGTCCACACACATCATTTGCTATCACCGGCCCTTCTGCAATATTACTTTGAGGTCGGCGCAACACGTCCATGAAGTTGGTTTTCAGCAACTCTCTTTACATATAAAGAGAGTCTCTCTTGATGTTTTGAGTTTCTCTTTTGATCTGGACTCGTGACCGCACTCAGCGACAACCGCCACAATGGCACTGTGTGATAGAGACAGCGGTCTTTGAAGTCGAGCCTTGCCCAATGTTTCTTTCCAAAGGTGTGTTTTTGATGTGTTTTATGAATTGCTGGTTCTTGTACATTTATCGACATTTCCAGTGACGAAATTATTATTCTTGATATATTAGATTATACAGGGTTAAATTATTCATCACTCAGCACACAACAAAATCCGAATAAGAATACACCAGAAAGCCTTCATAGGATACATAACCTCTTTGTTGAAAACAGTTTTGCCATACATTTTTGTTAAAATGTGTGTAGTCCATAAAATTGTAACATGGACATGTTTCATGTAAGAATTATTTTAAATCCCTAATGGCTGCCACAAATAAGCATATTCTGTGAGTATTTTAAAGGGCTAGCTAATACGATAAAACAGGTGTATGTACGTATGAAAGAACACTGATCATCTAAAAGTAATGTAGAAGTCAGAAAATCTTTGAAATAGGTAAAGGGACGAATTATAAGAGTAATCTATTTTCTACTATTCTTGATGTTATAGAATGTATCTTTTATTTGACACAGGTAAAGGGTCTCACAGACCGCAACACCTTTTTGTGCTTGGAACATGCATTGAAGGTGTTGGAATCAGACAAGTATAAAGACGCGGACGTCAGCCACGTGCAAGTTCTGGTACACGTCAGTGTGAAGGAGCTCAACACCGTTAACGACGACATGAAACGGCGCTTGGGCATCCAGTAAGGCAAAGGCGTCTGGCGCGCTTCAGACTTCACCGCCAACAAGTAGCTGTACCAACTCGCTTTTTATTCATCGATATTTATGTCAGCTGGTCTAAAATCTCCACTTTATCAATTTTGCTATTATAAGTGTTGCTTAAATTATTCCTTACTAGCGACCCGCCCCGGCTCCGCACGGGTGCAATCTGTACTATATTATGCATGTTATATACATATAAACCTTCCTCTTGAATCACTTTCTATTAAAAATCTCGCAATCGCATCAAAATCCGTTGCGTAGTTTTAAACGTCTAAGCATCAGAGGGTCAGACAGGGACACGAATTTGTTTTATACTATGTAGTGATGAATTACACTCTATTGCGCAAGCAATAAAGTATAATAAAGAACAATTTTAGCAATATTGGTATTAGCAAAGTTAATAAAGTGGCCATTTTAGATCCCCTGGGCTCGTCGCAATGCTCTGTATCAGTATTATACCTTAATGGAGGATGGTGGCCACCGAGTTCTTGAATTACTTATACTTGTGGATATTGAGGGGTTTTTTTTTTGTTATTAGCGCATATAAGTTACCTACTCGCTTAAAAAAGTAACATGCTGATTTTTGGATGAAGAAAAACATTGTGCCATGCTCTGTAACAGTATGTAGAGGTATTGTGACCCACAGAACCAAAGGAAATTTTGTATGGCAGTAAAGATCAAAAGTCAGTCGGAACTGAGTGAGGTCTTTTTATGTAGGGATAGATTTTACAGTTGGGACTTCCAGGTGAAATCCTACTTATAATGAATTATATTGAGTGCATACTCTCCTGTGTGCAGAACGTGAAATTGATTATATTATTCAATGTTTATCTTACGGAGCATGCGTTTGCGAGGCATTTTTTGTCTACTTTCTTTTAAATTTTATTTAAAAAAAACTTTATTGAATGTCTAATTATCATAGACAAACAATATCACATTCCTAGTCGTTTATGAGGTTTTTCATAGGGGTTTGTACGGTTGTTTGAGCAATAGTAAAACTATTGTTAAAATGCTATTTATTTTTAATAGTTTAACTATTGATCAAACAACTCGTCCTTAACCGGATATGCCGTAGCAAAACCGGTGTGTGCACGTAACTATGTAATTATTTTACGTTGCGTATTTTAATTACTCGCGTTTTTAAAGAAACCTAACTTTGACTCTCTGCCTGCCTGGGCCTAGGGATTTCGTTGATTTCAAGGAAATTAATTATCTTTTGACTTGATTCCATCACAAAAGATTTGTTTTCGTTTTGGATTCATTTCGAAAAAACCTAATTGAATGTGTTATTTGTAAAAGACTGATTATTTCATCTCACATTTCTTAGTTTTGTAAAATTACTCATTAGACCATAATCTTCAAGATTTCTAAAATCTCTTAGCTGTAAACTGAAAGTTATATTTTTTTATTATTTATAAAAAGAAGACCTTTTTTAAGCTATAAGACACAAAGTGTCCTGACACTGTTTTTTTTTTAAAGCTTTGTATTACATTTTTTGTTTCCTGTGAAATGCCATTGAGAAAAGCGGCTTAAGTATTTAGTCAAGAAAATTAAATATTTATACTGTATTCAGTAAGTAATTTATAATTATAGATTACACAAGGGAACAGCATTTTTTTTGCATGATTATTATAGACTAATGTTATAGTTTCTCGGGATGCTGATTTCAGATCTGAAGTCAGATTGTTTGTATCTGCTTTAGTTTTTGAGATATAATTAAAACGTGTTATTTAAGAAGAAT
The DNA here is from genome assembly GCA_943136025.2 of Agrotis puta. Lineage (NCBI taxonomy): Eukaryota > Metazoa > Arthropoda > Insecta > Lepidoptera > Noctuidae > Agrotis > Agrotis puta. Next base: position 2,590,589 of record OW964166.2, read on the forward strand.
CAATTTTACTAAGAAAACCATTAGAAAATCAACTGCTACAACAAAAAAAAATTTAAAGCTCCAGCAATAGTTTGCCATGGAACTATAGAGGAACGTGACCCTGGTCACGTTCCTCTATAGTTCGATTTTTATCTATGGAACCCGGTCCCCTTGTTCTTTACTCAAATCACCAAGATTTTCAGAGAATCAATCAAAATGGCTTTATGACAACCAAAGTGTGACAGCATCAGTTCAATATGCTTTCTCATAGCTTTCATTATATTTGTTTCCTAATTATTTTTACATTTTCCGCCAAGACTCTCCAATGCTTTTATAGAAAGATCAATGTCTCTGACTTATGCACTGGGGTCTTCCTGATAAAAGGGCTGGAGGTCAGATTAAATATCTGGTCTAAAATCAGTTGTCCCGCTTTCAAAACTTGAAGATGAGTTTTTTTTTTCTTCTAAAACGAGATTATTTTGTATACTTAGATGAACAAACTTGGGATACTGGTGCATTAATTAAATGCATGATCTTTTATTTTAATATTTGAAAAATGTATTTTATAGAATATTGTGCTTAGATTCGAGGAAAAATAATAAAAAAAAACAGTATTATGTATTTACGTATATTTTTACCAAAAATCAACATGTGCCGTTTTCGGCACTACATGCATTAGTTAGTTTATTATTTTTTGTGAAGGTTATTGAAGCAGTCTTTGCTTTTTTTTGCGCATAAATGAACTTTACATTTCGCACACATAATTACAGTCTTCAAATTGCAGGCTGGAAACATACTTCTCATTCTATTAGGTGTCCTTATTTGTTCATGGCCCACGCCATCGAGTAATAACATCGTTTGGGGTAAAACTTGACAACGCTTTCCTTTCCGTATCTTGGGAGGCGGGCCAGCTGCTGTAGTTGATGTAGAACGTGAACGACCCCTCGGTATAGGTGTGGAATATTTGCAAAGTGTGTCTGCTAATTCAGAACGAAAGTCTGCAAGATTCATGATATCTTTGCTGGCTTTACCTCTTTAACCCATAACTTTTCTGTAAAGAATCCAGGCTCTGATGATGGTCAGGTCCAACAGATGATAAAATATTCTCATGACCCATTTTCTGCTTTTGATGCGAATCCTATACCTGCCAAGGTGAGAATCCATCAGGTCGACGTCTCCCATATGACCGTTATACTCTTTTACGAGTTTGGGGCAAGCAATTTCGATATTTCGTTTCAATTTTTTTATCATACCTATGGATTGTTTCCACAGGTTCTGCACCGACGTAAGTGGATGCCAGGACAACTTGTTTGTTGTCCTTCCACGAAACTGCAGATATGTCCACATTTTCAAAATTTGTGACATATTCTTCATATGTTCCTCGAGGTATAGAACTTTTCATTACGTCTTGTTTATGAGGCAATTTACAAGTTTTGCCCAAACGATTTCGCTGTATGGTTCCTAAGGAATGGATTACTTCAGTGGCCAAATGATACATTAGGGGCAAAGATATATAATAATTATCGAAATATACCATATGATTTTTTTTTGCTTAGGAACCACTCTGAGCAACCTCATGATAGTTTGTCCAACAACTCCTATTTCAGGTCCACTTGGCAGTCTCTCGTCATCCTTGTCTTTACCCGCGTATATTATAAAATTATATGAATATCCGAGTAAGCTGCAAAGCGCAAATAATTTGAAACCCCATTTGTGAGGCTTGTTATATATATTGCTTCAAAAAGTGTCCGATTTTTGTTGCGCACATCTGTTCATCGATTGACAAGCGCTGGTCAATCGTAACACTAGAAAATTTTGTGTTCAAATGTGTTATCACAGGCCGCAATTTGTGTAACTTGTCGTGGTCTGGATGGTTGACTGGGAGATGTTTTGAGTTATCGTTGAAATGCAATACCCTTCTAATTTTTTCAAATTTGTTCACGGGCATGTATCTCGTATTTGGCCGAACCCAAATTTGCCCCAGTATGACCGAATATTGGGGTAGTGGTAAACAGACATGAAAGTGATGATCCTTAAATATTTTCGCATGTCTTCTACGTGTATGTTTGTGTATGTTTCTAATCTATTAGGTTGTTGCTGAGTTGCATATAAGTTTGATTCCTGAACAATAGACTCTAAGAACTCATTGGTGAAAAAGTACGTAAAAAATTGATATGGTGTATGCAATTCCAAAATATTAGAAGATAATTCTTCAGAACCTGAAAATGCTATTTTATCTTCAGAATAGGCCAGGTTTCGTTTTCTCCATAGTAGACTTCTACCTCCACTTGGCATATAATTTGCGCTTTCAGGAGCCATTTTTTTGTCCTTACTGGAATGTGGAACCTCCCCAAAAAACTGTCCATTAAGTCTACCCCCCCATATGCCTATTACATTCATGAACAATTAGGGACATGGAATTACTACTTTTTCGATTTATCGTATCTAGTGACACTAGACACTCGTGTTGCCCCAACATAGCTTGATAAGAGTGTCACAATCTTATTGTCTTTCCAAGTGACACAGGACAACTCAATGCCATCATAAGTAGATGTTCTTTCTTCATGACTGACTGGAAATTTTGAGTTAGGGATTCTATTCTGCTGGACAGTTCCATCAGAGTGAATTCCTTGTTTGGCTAGAAAGTAAATTAGAGGCAGTGATGTGTAAAAAATATTAAAATACACAATATAATTTTGATATCTTGGTACACCTCTTAGCAAACGAATTACAATATTCCCTGTAACTCCTAGGTCTGGTTCTCCTTCAAGTCTCCCTGTTTCCTGTCCTGCATACAATTCAAATGTATGTGCATATCCAGATAAATCACAAAGTACATCAAATTTGAACCCCCATTTGTGGGTATTTTTGGCAGGTACTGTTTTAGAAAGTGTCCAATCTTTGTTGCACACATCTGCACATCTACTGATAATCGTTTCTTTTCTACTTTCTAAGTTTTCTTCTCTACCAATGGAACACCATTGGTAGAGAAGAAAACTTTGTTTTGAGGTACTCAATAACTGGACGAATTTTAAATAACCGGTCATGATCTGCATGGCCCACAGGCCTATGATGCTCATTGTCTTGAAAATGCAATGCAAGTTTGATTTTTTCAAATTTATTGACTGGCATTGTGGATGAAACTGGGCTATAACCATAAACAGGGTGCCAATGTGCTCTGGTATTTTGAAATCTTTGCGCTGACATGAACAGCAATATCCCAAAAAACTTTTTGATATCTGATGCTGTGTATACTGTTTTGTTATTAGGATCTTTTTGCATGCTATATAAATTAGTTTCTGCTACAATTTTCTGTATCAAATCATCATTAAAAAATATTTAAAACATTGGTAAGGAGTTTCTAGCTGAGATATTTCAGAAACAAATGTTGATCAGCCTAAGAATCTAATTTTGTCTTCATCATAGTCCATATTCCACTTTTTCCAAATAAGTTTTCTCTTGTCCAATAGTGAAATTAAAATATTTCCACCAGGGGATCTATTTTGAATTTCTGCTCCTACTAGTGGTTCTTCAACCAGAGGTGGGTATTCTTCATTAAATTGCTGATCATCTTCATTATCATTCTCATCACCTAACAGATGTGAAGTTCATCTCTAGTATAGTGTGAATTTGGTGGGTCATCTTCATGAGAGTCATCAGCTAGTCCATCTTCTGACAGCCAACCGTCTTCCAGTTGTGCTAGATAGTGTTCTATATCTCTCTCTAGTAAATTATTCTAAAACAACAAAAAAATGTAAAATTTCATGAATAACAATTTCTCCATACTTCAGGTATGACCATACTTCATAATGATGTAAAACATCATACCAAATCGACACATGTTCGATATATTTTTCATGTTTTCATTAAAACATTTACTTTATTTCCACTCATTATGAATATTTTCAACAACTCCCGTAGATAAAAAGCAAGCAAAATAACGTATTATTTTTGCACCGTTACAGCAAAATTATCAGTCACTTATATCCAAACTGTGATTGTCATTTTTGACATTGACGTTTGTTTTTTTTTTACGTAGTTACGTTCCGTATCAACCAAAAATATTTCAAGAAATTGTCAGACGCAAAAATATTAACATCTTCCATTGATTTGTGTGTTTTTTAACTCGTGAACCGTTTGAGGGAAATTTCCATCAAGATGCAATGAAGGATTAAAGTTGTTGTGCCGTTTTCGCCACAATATGCATTTAAGGGTTAACGGAGTACAGGACTGGTCGAGTAACAGATAACAAGTTAGGTTAAAACCATTTCGGCCGTTTTATAAATCCCGTTTATAACAACCACACAAGATCAGCAATCATCTGGATGACTGGAAGGTTCCCGCCACGTCATTGGTGTTTGATACATACAAGGGGATCGCCCATAATCTTAAACACTACACATATTTTACATACCAAATGAGGGACCCGGTACTTGTCACGGGTATCCAAAGGGAAATTCAAAGTAAGCAAAATACATTTATGTTTTATGAACTCCGACACACTTAGTCCACAACTTTTTATTATATATTCACCACAGATGTAGTAGTTGGGATCGTTTTTACAGATATATCTCGACGTGGTCATTGCATAAACATACAATTGGCTATTTGACTGAAAAATTATAATTAGTCCGTCACTTAGATTATCAAAAAGTATTCGACCCGTATTTTTACTTTTGTTTCGTAAACCAAAATTAACGAAGATACGACGCTTTCAAAATTGGCAATACGTCAGAATTTAGTACAATTTTTACTGAATTCTGACGTCACGGGCCCCCACTCTCGAGTTTGATGCGTTATATTTTGGTGAATATTCATTGATATTACAAAAGAAAAAATATGTGTCCGTTATTTTTTTAAACACTAAATGATGAAGTAATCATAAGTATTTGTAATTTTAGCTAGGTACTGTCAAATAGCCAATTGTTTTAAAGAACAGCTCGGTAGATTTAAAGTTTAAATGTGATGAGTACAAAAATATGTCTGATAGCTGTATCTCAAAAACTAGAGCTGCTATAGAAAAACTGAGAGTAGATTTGAAATCAGCAAATGGAATTTTATGCCTGTTGTTTACTAATTTGAGGTATCAAATTAGTAAACAACAGGCATAAAATTCCATGCAATAAAAAAAAGGTTATTTTGTTCCCTTGTGTTATTATCTATAATTCAGTAAGTGATACAATCATAGAATTTAGTATGAGTCACTAATTTTCTGGAATAAATACTTAGTGACTTTTGAATGTAAACCAAATTTTTGTCACCAATGTTTATTTTTTAGTAATATCAGGGTGAACCAATTGCTTGTATAGGAATATTTGAGCTTACATCAATTTGAACAGTTACACCTGGTCACCAGGTCCTGATGAACTGAAATGAAAATGTATTTATTCACTCGGTAGCACGGTTAGCACAGTGGTCGAGCAATCGACTCTTGTGCTGCGTGTCATTGGTCCGATTGCCCAATGGCACAAATATTTGTATGTTCTATAAGTACTTGTTCCGGGTCAAAAATTAAAAAATCCAAGTCACTGTCTCCTCGTGTCTGAGTAACTCGAAATGTTTCGTGAGTAGTAGAGCTGCCATGTGAAGGGTCTCGCCCCGGGGAGTACCACCACCATGCCTGTTTCAGCCGCTGAGCAGAGTTGCTTTGTCCCTGCTTGAAGGGTATGGGTGCTGGTGTGTTATTACAGGCACGTGACACTTGACATCAGAGTCTCTATTTTAGCAAAGTATATGCTTTGCCCCAAACATAATACTCGGCGGATAACCATTGAATGTTTGGTGGACTTTCGACACCAAACGTAAGAAAAAGGAAGAGTACAGTGAAGAGAGCCCTTAAGGCTAAACAAATCAAACCCATTTAATAATAATCATAAGCTGCTTTCAAAAGTTGTTTAATTTTACCTACATATATTTTTCATATGTCGAGTCTCTGCTCTGGGATTTCTGATTATGTCAGAAAGTGTATTTAAAAAAGTTTTGTTATTAATTTTACGGTTCTGTGTCCTGGTGTAAATGTTCAAAGTTGTGTATAAAAAGAAAAGCTCGATTAAAATAATTTATCCTTGGTGTATTATGCTTATTCTAAGAATCTTGAAACACTGTTCTTAAATGTATCGAATCGTAATAGTCATGATGAGTTCTAGTATGTAAGGTTATTTAAATTAGAGTTTAAGGACCAAAACCTAAGAATTCCTTTTTTTTCTGTGTGTTTTGTTCATTACATATATGTATATTCGGTACATCACAAATTTACTTTTAAGCCTCTTTTACTGTATTATTTCTAACCGTGCCATCAAAAGACGCGTCGCACAGAAGTACTAAATTTTCTACATGAGAGATAATAAGATTTAGTTTGCGTTCGATGAACAGTGTGAGTGTAGCGAAGAGCTTGAATGTCAGAAGTTATCGCGATAGGTGTACACGGTATAGTATGTGATTCTGATTTACATTATTTTTACATTTTGTAAATTAATTCAGCTGTGAATGGCTACATTTAAACTTGAAACGATAGATTAACATCAAGTAAACCACCTCATAGCGGCGTTGGTCTCTAAAAGGATGACTTAATAGGATGTTAGGGACGAAGGAGTCTCATTCGAACAAGGGTTTCCCCATACTACCGGACGGTCGTTAGTATTACTTGCAAGTTTCAAGTCAGATGTCTGGCCCAATACATATTAGTGTAAATAATCATGATTTTAATACATATAAATATTACAGTATATATAAAAATTTAAGCATAGTTGTACGAACTTTAAGGTTTTAGGATGTCTAATAATATAGACAGAGGCTATCTCTGAGTAAGATTTAAGTTGTATTTGATTATGTTTTCACTATTTTTGATCAATTCGTGTCCAAGTACGCGTGCACGCACGTGTCGCACGCAATTATCAAGTGCATAATTTACTAAATTACTGATAAGTAGATATTAGTCGGAGATGGAGGTAATAGGAATTAGATATAAAAGATTTATATCTAATTCCTAATAATAGGTAATAGGAATTAGATATAAAAGATTTATATCTAATTCCTATTACCAAGGCGACCCACGAAAAAAAAAAATTGTATCTATAAAAAATAAAAACAAAAAAAATAAATAAAATATAACAGTCAAAAAAAAAACAAAAATAAAAAATCGAAAAAAAACAAAAACATAATAAAAAAAAAAACAAAAATAAGAATAATAATATAATGTATAAGTTTAATAATGAATAAAAGTAATAATAATCAAAAAAAATAAAAAAATAATAAAAAATAAAAAGTAATTAATAAAAATATAATCCAAAAAAATAAAAAATCAAAAAAAAAACCAAAAAAATAATAAAAAAATAAAGAATCCAAAAAAAAACTAATACTCAAAAAAACCCAAAAAAATAAAATAAAACAAGAAAAAAAAACATTTTATTATTAATAGGATTTCAATGTTTTTTAATATAATTTAAGCAGATATAAATTAGTATGATGAATAAGGTTTTATTATATATATAATTAGGATGTTAGTTTAATATATATAGGCAGCGTTAACTCGCGCAATGCGATCTCTGAGTAAGATTTAAGTTGTATTTGATTATGTTTTCACTATTTTTGATCAATTCGTGCCTAAGTACGCGTGCACGCACGTGTTGCACGCAATTATCAAGTACATAATTTACTAAATTACTGATACGTAGGTATAGGTATATATTAGTCGGAGATGACGAAGGCTCAGAGTTTAACACTGGCCAATAACAGTGTGGGTGTGCTTGAATGCCTGTAGTGTGTGTATATAAGTATAGGTGCAGTGATTGTATAAATTATTATCCTATAATTACAATTATCCTGATTTAAATAAATTATTTCTACATATTGATTACACCATGTGCCATTCGGACAGCTCTCTTTGATTTTATTTATGATAATTTGTATGTTTGGCTGCTCGGCTGTTTGTTGAAACGTTAACTTATTGAAGAAATAATTTTACAACTCTGGTAAGTCGTTTACTACTTCTGTGCGAATTCGTGCCGTGTGTATAGGCTCTTTGATGTGTAAAGTTAGTTAGTACATAATCTGTGTGTTTGCTGTGGCTGATGCAGCCACAAAGCTCTAGCGTTCATTGAATCTTGAGTTATTTTATTTAACCGACTCTCAGCTTATAATATATTATACGATTCTCATAATATGATGTGCAAATAGTTCTTCATTTAAAAGATGTTCACAAATATGTATGTATTTTTTTTTGTACTGGGTTTACTGTGGGTGTGGTGTTTAACTAAATGTTCTACATGTGTAAGCATATCTAAATTGGTATTGAATACCTTAGGGTAATTTTGATTTATTATTGATTTATGTACGTGGTTGAGAATCACAAGAAAAGAAAGGAAATTCTATTAGTGATATTTTACGCATTTTTATGGTGATTTATTATTTCTCAAGTGTATTATCAGTTTTATCAGCCCAAATTACAGTACAGAAAAGTAACCCCGTTTGGTAATGATGTCACTCCAAAGGAGGTTAGTTTTATATGAATAATACCATAGTAATTTAGGCTTAACTCTAAAACTTTGAGAACAGTGCCAATGGCACCACAATGTATACATTCTGATACCACCAAAAAGTAATAAAAACGTTTAGGAAAACGATAAAAAATGTGGGATGACTGGAAGTCGTAACAAAATTAATATTTGGAATAAAATAAAGTACACCTAACTCGTTCTGAACTTCACAGAACATATTAAAATAGTGCCAATAATATATCTTGTTTCCTGTAAGGTTCTAAAAGTTTTACTCGGTTGGAAATACCAAATATTGGCTTTTAATCATTGGTAAAATTATATTTTTTATTTTCGACTTTTTCATTTGTAAATGCTGATTGAATAAATATACATTCGTGTATTAACAATTGTGGTGTATTAAGGCACCGATCGCTAGTTTGGTAATGATTTAGCGCTTAGCCGCAAGTGCACCGACTTTAATGTAATACAATTCCGAATATAATTATCTATGTACAGTCAGCTTCAGAGAAAACTCACCCCCTTTGGTAGTGATGTCACTATCTGTGAGATTTCTCTGAAGCTTACCATACATTCAGGTACAAACATTTTTACGTCTAAATTCCAAACATATAACATGAAACAGGTTTGTTAATGTGATTGTAATGGTACTTCAACTATTGCTGCATTTCAGACTTCTTTAATTCCAACTCGTCGAGAAATAGGGCATTATTTGTAGTTTTTATAAGTACGACTGCCATCACCAAGATACCTTTGTGCATTTACCCCGTATTACATGCTTTACTTTGATAAGTAGGCAACTAAGTATATTATGTATTTTCGCTTCTAAATAAACTTTTAAAGTTGCGGTGACGCTTTTCGTTTTCATAATTTATTTTATTTCTCTCATAACATTGACATGTAAAAAAGGTTTATAAGCAAGCATGTATCTTATTGTTAAGTAAGATTTAATTTCTCTGTCATAATAATCCTCCACCGATTTTTAAGATTACTCGGTATTCTTTCATAAGACTAGAAATTATGCTCTTAACTTAGATTAAAAATTGTCCAGATTCCGTGTTCGAAAAAAACGTTTTAAGTAAAGCCACTTTTTTATAAATGTGTGAGTGAGCGCCGCACTCGGGAGTCTATTACGTATTAACGGTAATAACATTTATATTTCTTTTATTCATTTTTCAACATATTATTTTACATTTTTAAATATTTTTACAAAAACAGAAATAAAAAACATTTAAAAACAAAAAAATAGTGGCCCACCAGCATCGGGAGCAGGGTCCAAGCTGTCGGTGATTATGGCTCCAGAGAAAGGAACCTCCTCACTATGCGCGCCGTGTCCAAGAGAACTGCTTTCTGCATCAAGCCCTTGAGCCATCTGCACAATGAGAGCCTCTTAAGATGCTGGTCGAGGCTCTTCGCAATTAATCCATTGACCGAAACGACTATCGGTACAATGACTGCAGAGTCCACGTCCCACATCACTCACACTCGTGAGCTAAATCAAGATACTTGATTTTTTTATCATTTTCAGCCTTCACGAGATTCTCGTCATGAGGGACGATATCAACAATCATCGCACGGCGCTCTCCGCGATCTACCACCACTATATCAGGCTTATTAGCTACAATAGTCCTATCCGTGATGATAGATTGATCCCAATACAATATGGCATGACCGTTTTCAAGAACGGGGTCGGGCACATACCTGTAGTATGGTACTTCAGATTTTAAAATATCACATCACGGACTCGTGACGTAGTTTACGTGGGGAACGTTCCTAGGCGACTGACGTATAGATTGACCGACGGGGTAAATTTTTACCCTGTATTTTTGGCCTGTAATTCTCAGTGGCCTTCCATCAATCTGGTCATTTTTTAATCTAAGGCTCTTAACTTGCCACCCTATTATAGTCGGGTAGGTATTACGTATTATTATATTTGTTAGAGTTAATGTTTAATTATTTTTTTTGGCCTTAATTCACGGTTGGATCCAACCACCAACAGGGTCACACTGGTTGAGTCGACTAATTATTGTACTACACGCGTGTCTCAATTTATCAGTTCACACTGCGAACTCAAAAATTAATATAACATCTTACCTTTCAAAATTTAAAAAAGGCCGAACTCTTAAACGTCCACGTTTGAGATTCGACTTGAATGTCTTCTAGTAGTCCTTGGTTACGAGGGATGCGTTCTCAAACTGCTTCGCTTCAATCTTAACTAATAAGCGACTAAAAATGAGACGTTCAATTTTTGTGCAAACTCACCCAAGGGACCCTTGCTAACGGTTGGTTCCAGCTGTGTAGCAGGCCCTTTATATGTTCAAGCGTGCCAGATTAGTAATTTTTTAATTATCTGATTATACACCAATCGCATCGCATATACCAGTGGCGTATTTTAATATTCAGCGGTCTGGGCTTGTAAAGCTTGCCGCCTGGACACTAAACACAAAAAAAAAACAGTCAAGTAGGTACTACTCAAACTTCACACCCAGAGTTCCATACCACAAGACACATTTAATTGAAAAACGAGCTTGATATATGTAAGGTTTTGAACTGAATAATTAAAGTTTTTATTAAAAATGGGGGCGTCATATAGGGCGGCCTCTCGCCCTCGGCTATAGCCAGTGGCGTATTAGTACGGTAAAAATTTACGCTTGGTTTACCGCATCCCTGTGTGTTGCCTAAGCGCGCCGCACACCTTGCACGCCCGCTAGCTGCGGCCCTGGTGATACGAGTAACGTCGCAACATTCCGATTATTTTCAAATCGCGAGATTACTGCTGTATATACGACCTAGGAAGACAGTTCTATAATTTCTTCAGCCGCTTTTTGCGCACGAAAATACGAATAGCCTGCCGCCTCGGGCCATGGTTCTTTTGGGCTAAGGATAAATACGTCCCTGGCTTATTTATACTTTAAAATGTTTTAGACTAAATGCTATTTAACTGTAGCTTTTCAAGAGCAGCTGTATGGTCTTTCTATTGGGGTTCTCGATGTGGTTTGTGTATAATAAAACATCATGTCTTCTGATTATATAAAATAAAAATATTAGTTACCCGTCCTCGTAGTCAGCTCGGAACTTATGGACGTGAGATTCTCTTGACCCCGTCAACGTAACGCGAAGTAGACGTGCCCACTGGATGCCGCGACTCCATCGCGCACGGCATTGGGTCAGTTCCCATCGAGACGGGACGTGACGACTTGTAGTCAATAAAGTTAGATTTTGAATCGCCCTATAAAAATGTGCGCGCAGCATCGGGTCTTGGTTTGAATTAACCTAACCCTAAGTCCACACGTTCCGATGACTATGATAGGATGCGTCTGTGTAAACATTGACATTATGTTCTTTTGTGATATTTCGTACCTAATAAATGTGCTTTGAATGTAAAATAAAGTTTTTCTCATGAATTGTCTTCCTACCTCCCTACTTACCACTTATCTTGTCATCCTTTAGGTCGTCAACATCATCAACCTATAGCAGTGTACTGTTCTCTTATCTTATGGACTGTATTGGAACACAGGACACGAACGAGTCTGACTGACCCTTTCCACTTAAGGCGGGAAGAGCGACGGCTCATTTCATATCATTGGATGTCAATAGCTGGCAAAAGGCTCATTCTTAATAAATTACTTTCTATTGTGTTTTAATAACATTATCTCCAGATTTATTATAATCTGCCAAATCTGAAAGGTAAAAATAATGTTTTGGTAACTTCTAAAAGAGCCACTCCGAGAAAAATTGTACCGTTACTTAGAGGACAAAACAGACAATTTTAAAATTTTCGTTTTTAGTTTTCATTGTAGCCCGGACGTTTGAGTGGTTATATCAATGCAGCAACTATCAAAGTTTAAGAAACATATATAGTTTGTAAATAAATATCATACAGTTTAAAAAAAAAACGGTATATTATACCATGACATGACAAGCACTGTCCAGTTAGTTACGATCACTAACGTAATATTTTATCAGCAATGTTAACCATATTTTACAAATTCTCAACAATGTTTAGTTAAAAAACAATCTTTTTAAAACCATCCGTTTACCCTATTTGAAATATGTTTCTAGCTTTAAATCACATAATAAAATATTTCCGTCACGTTTTAGGTCAGTGCGACTTATATTTTTAACATTGTAGTTAATTTGAAAACAAATAAAACAGCAGTGACTCAAGTGGAATGTCCACCTTGTTCAAATTTGAGTATCATTGAATTTCATGAATTTTGTTGTAAAACAATAAGATTTATGACCATTATTAATGCTTAAGAAAAAGCAATATTCTATAAAAGCTCCCGAACCCAGACGTATGTATAAAAAAACAATGAACTTCGGTTAGTTAAAGTTAGCAACGAGAGGTGTGACACGCTAAAATGTCCTGTTTTGCTTCTTATTTTAAATTTTAAATCGGTGAAATTAATAACAATTGACTCCATTATATATATATATATATATTTAAAGTTAATGATCTATAACTGTACGTAAAAAAAATCTATTCAATAAAGTATGAGATAGTCTTGTAAACTGTAAAGTTTTGTGACAGTACTTTTTTCTTAAGTACAATTTTTCTCGGAATGCTCAAAAACATTAATTTAAAATAACTCGGAATAAAGGTACATAGAACTGATGTTAATCATGGCGTAATTGAGTTCAATGTATTATTTATAGCAGTTTAAAGAACAGTTACAAAAAAAAAACTGCGTAAAATAATAATAAATCAATTTAATTCTCCTTACAAACAAGCCTCTGAAATACCTATTATAGGCTAAAACTCCTCTTACGAAAAGTGTAGTTACCTCTTACCATGAAATTAATCCTATATTATAATAGTACATTGTTCACCGAGAGGAGAAATTGACCGATTACCGTTGAGGGTGTCGTTTGAAGCCCGACCCGTAGGGGAGGGCTTTAAAATACCCAAGATCGGGAATCACACTTTCTCTCGAGTGATACATAGTGCTTTATACTACACCTACGAGTTAAAATTTTTCATCATCACTATCACTACTTATCATTTTTATTTTACTTTCTACGAAAACTGAATCCTCAAACAACACACAAATTGAAAATGGCGCCAATGGCGTCTGCAATTTTCAATGTTTTTTTTTTTCAAATTGTATAGCCTGCCGCCGCAGGGTCGCACTGCCAGCCCGACACCATCCAACACACAGCTAGTGGCCAGTGTCATTTTGCGAACTTGGAGATAAAAACTCACTGTAAAAACTTTTTGGCTTTTGATATTTAGGTTACCGGCGCATAGTCTTACCTAAAATTAAAAAATAAAAACTGTACGGGCATGGGCCCTTACAGATAATGTTGAATGTTAATAAAATAAATGTTAATGTTCAAAAGTATATTTTAATACGAAAATGCACTAAAATAATAATAAAAGAAAATAATAAAAAATGTTAAAAATTTTGAATGTTGCGCGAGCTCGATATTATATCGAAGACTGACGTACTTGAGTACGTGACTATACTACATTTTATAAATTAACAAAATTTGCAGTATTATAACTAGGCCAAAGTACAATGTGCGGTTGCTTAGCCGTACAAAAACCACGTAAGAAATGGATTTTCATACACTTTTCTCTCCCGCTCTGATGCGTTTTCTCCCCGCATATTTATTCGATATGCAATGACATACTTTCTACCGTAAATTTGATGAAGTATCAAGGTACTTTCCACGCAGGTGTAGTATAAAAAATAATATAGGATTAATTTCCTAAAAAAGAATTACTTTCAAAAATAAATTGATTGATGATACTGATTAAGTGGTATTGAGTAGGATTAGGTGCATCTAATAGTACACCCATATTACGCCAGTCAAGTTTTTTTAGGTAGTACAATCATCAAATTAGTCCTGTGTGAAGCGGAAGGGACCTTTAGGCTGACCCCACATTTGTCGTGCGGGTGAGCGAGCGAGCGATCGGGCGAGCGAGTAGCGCGAGCGCCGCGTGCGCGTTGCGCGCGGTGTTTGTTACCCCAGCCAGATGTTGTCGAAAATGGTCATTTGAATCGTAATAATTAGTTGTGCGGCTTCTGTAATTGTTGCGCACATTTTTAAATTTGTTGCGCTTATAGTTTTTTAATTATTTCACAAAAACATTTCCTGCTGGCGAAACGTTACTCCAGCCAGACTCGCCAGAGGATCGCGCACGCCAAATGTGGGGTCAGCCTTAGGCTCGTACTGACTAAAATCCACTGTGTTCCTTCAATTAGCTATGTTCCTGAGTCACAGTAACCTGCTTAGCCAGTCTCGCGACTATTTTATAAATAACTGGCTGCTGATGTTACGATGTAATGTAATTATTTTCATGACAGTATCTCAATCAAATTATACGTTACCTAATGCTAAAAGTATGGAAGCAAGAAAGTTATATATAGTAACGAATAGAAATGGAAGGTTTTGAACCCTGGAAATATTGGGAGCATTAAATAAACGCCCGATAAATGTCCATCAACGCCGAATAAATGCCTTTTACCTGAGCTTTTTGCCCAATTTTAATTTTTGATCAATTTTTAACTAAATAAAATTATTATTTTTTATGGCCAGTAACCGGGCATTTTGGGCGTAAACTCATTTATGCCCAAAAAGTCAAGTTTATGCCCATTTTGTTCACAAATGTTTTTGCCCTCAACCCATCTCTAGTAACGAACCAAGTTTCATTATACATGGTCAGCTGTCCCTCCACTAATTACACAAGAAACATGGCGAATGCATTACGACACTGTTTTAGTTAAGAGGAGCAGAAAGAGAGAAGAGGAAAGGACGATTCGTAGCCGGGCGCTAGGGGCACAGCAATAGATATTTAGCCAAGCGCTTAAAAGGTTAAAAAACATTATCATAGGACCATCTGTAAAGTAAGAGCGCTTTTATTTTTCCAGCGTAGGGGTAAACATGTGCGCAGCGCAGACGCCGCGACAACGCGCAGGTTTCGCCTTGTTGCTTGCTATTCCTCTGGAGTCAATTGAAGGCTGCGCTAACGCGGCGCAGACGTCACACACGCCGAACAAACGATAGTGTGAAGGCGCTCTAAACATAAAAGAACGTTCCGAATCGGTCCAGGCGTCACCGAGTAATTGGGGAAAATATTTCACTGGCTGACTTTTGTTTTTTGCAGGATTGGACGACATTAACATGGCAGACTAAATTTCGAAGAGTTGAGAACCTCCTCCTTATTTCGAAGTTGGTAAAAACAAAACGCAATACATTGAAAAAGTTTATTTATCAAATGTTACAGTTGGCAAGGTTACATAATGACAAATACTTTGTACCCGTTAGTCCTGACCGGAAATGAGATTGTTATTCCTCTGAATAAATCATATTATATTTTCATACAATCTTATAAGTCCTAGGAAGTGGAGGCGATGATAGAGCGTACTATAAAATAAGTGTAGAGATAGAAGCTAAATCTGCACTTTTTGATAAATAATTAAGGTGTAGTTAGGCGTTGGCAGTCGATTGTGTTTGCATGCAGCAGTACAGTCGACCGATGGAATAAATAAAATCTTGTAATCAATGGAATTTGATGATGAATCAATTCATTTTGACAGCCTGTTCGACTATAAAGCACTACCAATCCAGCTTAATAATACAGTGATCAGTAAATATTGATGAGCAGACGTTTCACTAGACACGCACCTACAAAACCAGTGCAACCTGTTACATTTGATTCGAGTGTGATTCCAAGCTATGTTTTACATAATCAATTGTTTGTTAAACTAGAGTTCGAGTAAAATTCAGTCTATAGTCACCTGTGGCCCTAAACAGAAACGTGGAAATTAGGTCCAACGAAGTGGGGCCGGCAAAGGGAATGTCAACATACACTTACAAACATTAAATAAGTACGATCAGTTACAGCTATGCTTACCCTAAAGAATCATAATGTAGAAAATCTCGCAATCGAGGTGTTCCATAATAGTGTCTCCATACTAATTGTTTAGTAGTTATATCTTAATCGTATACTAGAATGATCGAAGTGAGGTGGGCGCTTGCCGCTGTAGGCCCGAGAAAGTGGAGGCTAGTCGCGGCGCGCTCCGAGGAGGGGAGCTATGCCAGGACGACAACGATGAACTTGCAATAATATGCATTTCACTGCAGACCAGATATTTGAGAGAAACCAGTTCTAGTTACGTCATTTGTTATTTTCCCTCCCAGTAACGCGCTAGAGGCTTTTATTTAGTTAGAAGTACACTTATTACTAGAAGATGTGTAGAACATTAATACATGATACACTTTCTCAGACACTGTTACAAATTTCGCGGGACAGCACAAATAAACCCCATGCAAAGTTTCTATTGTCAATCACAGTGTTATAAAGTTCCAACATAAGTTTGATATATCAAGTTCTATTTTTTTGTTTCGTAAGTGTCCAATCTATCACTGCAGTTGTGAACTAATCAAGTTCCCGCTTAGATAAGTACAATCAAATTCATGTAAATCTTGGCTCTAGATGCTCAACAATCTCACATTATTTATTATTAATTTTATGTAATGTTACTAACATAGATATAAGTTTATTACTAACAATTTTACCTATGGATCATGGTCCGAAATAAATGATTAATAATAATAATAGTTATTGCCAGAAATTCTGTTAGGAATACAGTGAATTACTGAACGTTGACAGTCTCAGTAAGTTTTAGTAGTATTGAGGATGCTCCAGAGCTGAATAATTGATTCCATTTTAAACAAAATGTAACAGTTGAATGTCCCACGAAATTCGTACATGTTCGACATTTATACATATAATAATTTATTACTAATATTACTTTTTTCTAAAAATCTACTTTATTGTTTTAAACCATATTTATTTCAAAAATTGAAAATAAATTGGATTCCCTTATTGTTATTATTATCGTAGACAAAAAGCTTACTTTACAAAAAATAATTCGATGGATACTCGGCACTTGTACTTTGATGATCAGATTTAGAAGGACATGCTCTTAAAGATTGTAAATAAATAACACTTTCAACCATAGATTTTCTAAAAGATCTAATTAAAAGATGTATGATTATAATTTTAATGTTTAGCAGTAGACTGCTGTGTTGATTAAAAAAAAAGTAACTGCTAAAGTTTTCTCCTGCAGGTATATCACAATCCTTTTGCTTTGTCAAATATATAGGAATGCGAGTAAAAAATAGCGTTAAATAAAAATAGTAGTAAGTTATTATTGCTTCCTTCTTTCCACTATTTTGAAGAAACTAACAAGTAAAAGGTAATTAAAGCTAACAAAACAAAAAAAACTAGAATGTGAAGTTTGATCTGGTGATCAAAGTACAACGGTTTCCGAAACTTACACCAGTACATAATTATAAACAAAACTATCTTAAAAAAGTTAAAGACTATGTTACCAACTGGACAATTATAATTAAAAATATTAGTAAAACTGCAATAGGCCTGCTATTGTGAAACAGTGGAAGCTACAGTTTAATGAGGCTGAAATATTATAAAAATTATACGAATCTTTGCAGCCACAGGTTTCTTGCCCCCTAGTCCCATGGCTGGGCATGGTAATTGATATCTCCTGAGTAGCAACCTTTGGGACTGTGCTTGTCTTGTTGTTCTTACTTTTGTGGTGTTTATAAAATTCATTTCATGTACCCTACTGATGGCTACCGATCCCCTTCTGTCCCTTTTTCCCGGGCGCCTTACGCACTGTTTCAATATTTTATCAATAATTAAAGGAAGCACGCGATATTAAGTATATCACTCTCGGAAGCATTACTTGATATTGTTCTTCAGATGTTACTTCTTATTTTCATCGAAGATTCTAATTCCATAGCGTTAGTGGCTACAGAGACATACCGAGACTTGCGAAGTATCGTCACCTGGGAAGGGAATGTTATAACTCCGTCGCGATAATCAGTTAGTCTTTTTAACGACACATAGCACTTTTGTTGTAATGTACAAAAATACCCATATTCACTACTTTGCTTTGGGAAGGTTTTATCATATTAAAATCTAAAGAATACTTAATCCACTCACATATCAGGAGCAACAAAATAACTATTGATTTGTATCATTTATCTCATTATGTAAAATGATGAAGGACGTTAAAATTAGCCCCTTGTATAAAGGCCTGTTATCTCAACCTCAATAAACTGCACATGAAGAACTAAGAGGCGACATTCTTAATCTAAATTTAAAATTAATACAGCGCGGCTTTTAGTATAACAATACTTGAATTAAAAAAAAATGCTTATCTATGATAATTATTATCATAAAAGTATAATTGTTCAGAAGAAGACTTCAACAGATATAAAAAATATATATACATATAACATAATAAACAATAGTTGTGGAAACATGACTTTGTGTTGCTAAAAACATGTTTAGAATACGAAATAAGCGCAATTATTGTTTACTATGGTTATGCGACCTGCGGGTTTCGAAATGTCACTTTTAGCAACACCACAATATGTATCGCGATAAATTTCGTAAAATGGAATACTAAATTATGTTGCTCAAGCAATAGAGAACAATTTTATCGCAATTCTATTAACAGCACTGCTAAAGTGGCGTTTTTAGATCCCCTGAGAGAATATCTGTAATAAAATGAAATGTCGTCCCTTAGCGGGGGGTGATACTTGTGGTAATGGCGCGGCTGGCGAGGTCGCGCGGTGCGGCTTGAGCAGTTTAGGGATTGAAGGTGGGCAGAGAGGCAAGCTTGGCCTTCACCTCGTCGCCGGCGTCATCGCAGAGCAGCAGCGTGTGCGAGTAGCCCATGGTGACCTGCGTGATGTTGAGCCCGTCCATGCGTGTCACCTCCTTGGGCCGCGCCGATGATTTGTTTATGTCACCCGTGCCCTGCAAGTTACACAATTATAATAATATGAATTATAGATCTATATTAGAGAAAGACAAAGATTACTCCTCGTTCAGGATAATCGTTATTTACTTAACACTCCATTAGTCGTGGGTTCTATTATTGTAGAACATACAGATGCATTTCGTGGAATTTTAACGTGAATTACTAACTAACTAGTGATCACTATTAACATCCCTGCAGCGATTTGCGTAACCAGTTTTTTTACCAAAAATATAATAGTAGAATGCGCGACTAATGGAGTGTAATTTAAATTCTACAATTTCCAAATTACATTTTCAAATAATGACATACTTGACGCTTCCATAACATAACCTATTGTTACGTCGATCGAATTGCGAGATCAAACTATAAGCTTCTCGAAGGTTCTCGATTATTTTACTGAAGATTGTATTAGAAGTTTTAAGAAGGTATGGGACTGTGTAGAAGTCCATGGATTTTTCCAGAACTTTCGACCATCTTCTAGAAACATCTAGTGGGTCCAGTCGGGGTATAAATAGGACACCGATGACAGCTGGGAGTCACACGTCACCGTCCTCACTCGCACGTCTGCCCCTTGCCCGGGTCGCTACTGGCTAGCTCTGGAACACGGGTCGGGCGGGGGCCACACACTTGTTGTAGGGGCGCCCCAAGGCCCCCATGTCGCAGGTCGCCTTCTGCTGAGCCTCCCCCAGGTCACTGGGGGTCTCACTCGGCGGGGGCGGACCGCCGGGGGGTCGCGAAGAAGCGGGAAAGGTTCGCTCGTTGATAGTACCGCGGCGCGCCTACACATTACAAAATAGCAACCACACACCAGAACCACTACGAATGCCTTAAAAAAACAGGCCATGGTTGGACCAACCCAGCGACCGACCCATCGCTATGGGCCGCGGCGAGCGTCCGCGGGAAGGGGGCGAAGCCCCGGGACCGCTTGCCGCACCCCCCTGCGGGGGTGTAGCGACTACCATCGTCTGGGAGTCAGTCTGATTTTGACTACGATCGAGACGACTCGATAGTGAACTCGAAGCGAAAATCTACAAGCGACTTTTTTGTGTGTATTTTAGTGGTGAATAGTGTTGAGCAGTGTTAAGCGTTTGTTTTAATTAGTGATTTGTGTGTCATTAATAATTATTTGGTTTTTAATTGGTGTTGATTTTATTCCCTACCCAGTTCGTAAAACTATTTATATACGCCCTAAAATGTGTACGCCGCTACGGCAAAACATTACGGTCACCTATCTGTTGTAACATCTTGCATGCCATTTGTGTATTAGACAAATAAAACATTTTTATCTTTTAATTATAATGGGGTTCCACATGACCTCAATGTAGATCAGAGGCAAATAGATGAAGCCTAAGATGAAGCGAGCTCACTTAGAAAAAACTGAAAAAAACAAACTGTTTGTCGCCGAACTTCGACAAGATGACGTTTAAAAAAATCTATATATATAAAAATGTTATGTTGGTTTGTGTATGCTTTAAAAACTCAAAAAGTGCTGCACTGATTGAGCTGAAACTTTAGCATGATATGTAATCCGCATCAAGGATTGTTTTTATCAATTTTTGCATCAGTCACATATCCGCAACCGCGAAAAATCCGTTTTTTTAACGATCAGCTCTGTACCAGTGACCGCGCCATCTACCGGAAGCGAGGATAACACTCGCTGAGAAGAAATTTTAGCATGATATATAATCCGCATCAAGGATTGTTTTTATCTATTTTTTTTTGTTGAAAAAACAGCCACAGCGAAGCGGGGCAGGGTACAGCTAGTGTATTATAAAATTGTTTACAGGTAACAGCTACTCACCAGTTCCCCGTAGGTGGGCGAAACGCCCCAGGCGACCAGCGAGTCGTCGGCTGCGATCACGATGGAAGTGTTGCTTGTGCCGACGCACCGTATGTTCCAGCCTGATGTAAAAACGTTACATTTTTTAAGTATTACTTTATAACCCCCTCCCTATATTATGTCCACGGGTTCACACGCGTGGCGCCTTTGATCGTTTTCTGTCATGTTTTATTTCCATAGAGAACAGTACGTCTTCGGCATACATTACCTTTTCTTTATACACCTGACAAGGATCGAACCAGTGATTTGGGCGTGAAAAGTTAACAAACTTACTTTCGCATTTGTAATATTAAAAAGTTAGGATTTTGTGACATTGTAAACTGGTAAACAATAATTATGAACAGAACATTTAAAACTGAAGCTTGGAAAACTGATTTTAGGGTTCCACACCCAAAGAGTAAAACGGGACCCTAATACTTAGTCCCGAATTACAGAATGTCGACACTCAATACTCACGTACAGTACTACGTTAGCATTACACAAAACTAAATTCAAGCCATTTGATTGATTGAAACTAGTTTTTTAAGTAACGCACTCTTGAACAATGTTCTGTAATACGAGCCTAAGACTTCGTTAAATGTTCAAATCGAACTAGTAGTTCCTGACATTAGCGCGTTCAATCAAACGAACTCTTTGGCTTTATAATTTTAGGATAGATGGTACGGAAACCTCTGTGCGCGAGTCCTATGCGCACTTGGCACGTATTCATTTGTTCTTAGGCCGAGTCTTTCATACATCAACATAAAAAAAGAACATACCAGCGGCCATTATTAATGTAGATAGTATTACACTCACCGCTAAGATCTTGCACCGGCTTCGGGTACATGTTCGCTTCGCCAGTACGCTTGGTCTGCCCGAACAAGAACAATCCGCCTGTAATTAATGCGAATTATATGTTAGTTAATACTACCACCAACTATCGTTCGTTAGTAAAATAAAACCGTTTCCTCACACTGTGAATTTGTCCTGCATTGTGGGTTACAAAAAATTAAACATTACAAAAAAACAAATACGTCGCGAGTTCGATTCTCGCACGTAATATTTGTATGAACTACGAGCGTTGATTGTTCCGTGCGGGGTTCAAACTCGCGACAACCAGCGTTAGCGGCACGTTTAGTGCTAAGGCTTATGGACTGCGCGTCACTGATTCATCTCGAATATTTATTTAGCCTACAAGAAGTTGTTTGGCTGTTTGTGTATGTGAGTTTAAATATTTGTGTACACACCACCGACACAGAAATAATTTAGTGTGCAATGTTTTTTATCAGTGTGTGTTGCTAGTGATGATGTTATAATCTGAGTTGTGATCTGTAACTGCAGGCATCTTACACTAGGGTTACACTAACGGGAAATGTCGTTAGTGTGGCCCGGCTTTTACGGATTAAGAATCAGTAAATGAACAATGGAAAGACTTATATAAACTCGGGAGTTTTTTTTTCGTATTTAATTCAGAACTAAAATATTCGTCGAAGAACCAGTCATTGCCATAGCTCTAAAACGATCTGAAGTGACAATGGGCAGGAATTGATAGGCTTGTAGAGCATAATCGATGGGACAGAAAAGTTTTTGAGTGACGACAACGAACCAGAAGACGCAGCGTAGGTAGGCCTCCCCACTAGGTGGACCGACAGCATCATTGGAGTCGCGGGCAATCAATTCTATCGAGACGGTTTAGCGAACGCCGGTATATTTTGGTCAGTACGAGTCTGATAGTTCCTCCCGCTTCACCCAGAGGACTCAAATGGTGGTGTACTTACCGAGCTCGTTGACAGCGAGGCTGTAAGTGCCGCCGCAGTGCACGGAGCGCACGCCGCGCGACATGGACTCGAAGTACTTGATCATGCGCGGCACGCTCTCGTCCTTCTGCTCCGCGTGGCCCAGCCGCCCGAACCCGCCGAAGCCCCAGCTGTACGCGCGCTTGCGGGAGTCTATCGCCACCTGACAAGCAACATGTGTTCCTTTACTTTTCTTTATTCATCGTTTTTCCAGTTTTAAATATTGCATTAAAAGGAAATAAATAAAAAAAAACACTTAAAACTATAAACTTCGTCATTATATATATATATATAATATGTATAATTTTAATGTGGCAACTCTAATTTAAGTCGTATGCTGCTGTCTGTGCTCGCATCATACTTTGAAATTTATTATGTTTCTAAACGCGAGGACTGGTAATTGGCTGTCTCGTGACTATTACCCCCTTTTTTGTTATGATTTTGTTAGCTGTAAGTCCTCCATGAAATAAATAAATTATTACTTCATACATAATTGCACAGTCAAAACCCTCGGTTTCACCGAAGAGGTCTCCGGATCGTAGCCAAGTTACAGATCCAGATGTCTACATCAGGCCCATTTAGGGTCTGGAAAAAGCGTGTGTGAACCGTGAAGCTCCTAGCCCTGTCATACTTCCATGCGATCATTAGTGTCAAGCACTATTATTATTAAAGGACACAATAACACATTTAGATTATGGTAGATTTACTGCGGGTCTAATACAGCTACTTAGCAATATTCCTAGTGACTCTACATTTTTGATGAGGGTTGTGGCATTTCAAAAAAATAATCGTTAAAATAAAAGGAAAAAGTGTGTTGATCGCATTTTTAACAATTTTGTGTGGTTTGTGTACATTCCAATATATGTTTGTGATTTATTGGTATTATCTTTTTAATTTATCAACAATACTTTCTTTGACATTTACAAGGAACTGTGTATCTAGGATTCTTTATACACGCATGGATGTAAACCATTGCAGGAGAATACAACTAATCTGAAAAACGCAATCAGGTTTGAATTAAAAATCATGTCCGTAAGATGAAGAGAAGAGTCTCCTTGAAGGTGTAACTTTTTGGTCCCAGCTCATTGGCCATGCATCATACGTGGACCAAAACTTTATGAACCGTTAGACAAGCCTAGATCAGTAGTAACTTCTTACCGTGTGGTTATTCCCGCAAGAAAAGTCAACGATCTCGACGTCCTTGACGATGTTGATGTGGCCTTCCTTGGTCTTCTCGAAGAAGTGCGCCACGTGCTTGGGAATGGTCTCGAAGTGGAACGAGAGTTTGGTGGACGTCACGAAGTACTTTCCGTCCGAGTTGTGTCCTGCCCAGTAAATGGTAATGCATTCAAGTTCCGTTGTTGATTGTTTGGTTGCAGTTGTAACCGTCTTCACCTTCATGATGACAATACTTCGATCGTGGCTAGATCATGATGGGCGACCATCTATAATAGCGAGGTACCTCCGAGCCAGGAAAGATGCTGTTTTTTGTACATTTTTGACAGCCGTTATTGTTAGTCAGAAGATCGAAAGTCGACAACCAATCTAGAGAAGTGAGATAGGCTCGCTTCATGTAATATACTATTTAGCTACATAGACATATTTGGAAAAAGGCATATTATGATGAAGATAGAACTTACCCAGCTGGCCGTACTCGGGCAGTCCGAACGAGTGCAGGGCTCCGTTGCAGTCCAGAATCATGGAGAACTCGGCGCCGCAGCCCACCTTCACTACAGGAGCGCCGCTGTAAACATACCAACAATTACACTTAAGCTGGAAATTAATCTCGGAGCCCCCTTTAATATTATTTTATTCTGTTTTTTAGTATTTGTTGTTATGTTGTTGTATGTTAGCAGCAACAGAAATACATGTACATCATCTCTGAAAAATTCTACTACGTTAGGAATAGATGCGTTTACAAACATTTAACTTGTAGAACATACATATTTTGGGAATCCAACCCGCGACAGACAGCGCCGCAATCAATTGGTTAACCGTGCCGTCAAACAATCACTAAGGGTGGGTTGCACCGTAGGCTTGTTTATAGTTTTCGTCAAAGTTAACTTTAACGGTAACAATACCGGTGACCACAGTGTTTGACAAATTACGGTTGCACCGTTACGTTATTTGTCATCGTCAATGTTAACAGGGTTGCAAATAGAAGGATACCTATTTTCCCTTAAATATATATGGGTAAGATATTTTGATATGGCAACACGTACAACTAGCTGTCAACCAACATGTCTGACGTTTTGTATTGACAAATAGATTGGGAGGTTACTTCATAGTGTTTTGAAAATAAATAAAGCGTTATTCTTTTTTCATTAAATTAATCATTTTTAAAATAATGGACCGTGCTGGAACTAGAATGGAAGACTATCGTTTAAAGTAAGTTTACCCTTCAATGATATTTAAAAACAACACGCATCAAGTGTAGCTTTAGCTTCGACAATTATGAATAGAACTAGATTAAACGATCTTTATCAATACAATTTAGATTAAAATAGTTAATTTCATCAATCTACCATCTAATACCTAGGTGGCAGACACTCATAATATTATATTTTTTTTCCAGG
The DNA here is from genome assembly GCA_943136025.2 of Agrotis puta. NCBI lineage: Eukaryota > Metazoa > Arthropoda > Insecta > Lepidoptera > Noctuidae > Agrotis > Agrotis puta. Next base: position 2,616,059 of record OW964166.2, read on the forward strand.
GAAAGAAGTTGCAATTTTAGCAATGAGGAAAAGAATAGACTGCAACTACTTGTGGACAAACACAAGAATGTGTTAATGTGTAAGAAAACTGATGGAAGTAGCGCCAAACAAAAAGACGCTGCATGGTGCTCAATAGAAAAAGAATTTAATGCTCTCGGCCAAACACCAAGAAATATAAAACAATTAAAATATAAGTTTGAAAATATGAAGAGGTGTGCAAAAAAGGTGATGCTATATTTTGCATTAATTCCATTATGTTCATTAGTTATTATTCACATCTTGGTGTAAGTATATAATAATATATTTATAAAATAATTGTCATATAATTAATAAGATATTGTTGAAATAATTGTCTGCAGGAGGCCTCTAGAGAGCGCCAGGAAATGATTCGCACTGGGGGAGGTAAACCTCCCTCCCTTCCTCCACAATCAGAAGAAGCTACCGACTGGCTGCGATCAATTATGTCAGGCTCCATAGATGGCAATGAGGCTGTTTATGACGATGATGTTATAACTCCAAATTCAGTTTCTGTAAGTTACTTATGATACTGACTTCACATTTATAGAGTTATGTGACACAGTGGCTAGGACACCTGAGGTCTATGCTTGTTCCCTTCAATGTGAGTGTTCTGTCCCATGAAATAGACTATTGTTTATGTTAACAATATTGTTTCAGACTCCAAAAATTAACAAGAATAATCCAGATGGTGATGATATTCTTTCAAATCCAAAGGTATTATGATAACTTATTATTGTTTGTATGACAAAATATGTATTAAGGTTATTTAAAATATATTTATTATTATTTGTTACAGAAGGCAAAGCGTGTCATCAATGTTAATGATTTGGATGAAACTATGTCTGCAGAAGAGGTAAAATTTTTTTTTATTATATTAACATCTATTTATTACTAGCTATTGCCCAGGACATTGTCCACAATAAACGAACATCTATACTTTATTTATAACATTAGTTAAATTAGATATCAACCGTGGCAGAGATAAATGTGCTGTTTTTGTTTCAGAATGCAGTGTTGGATGATAATGTGCCAATTATAATTGACTGCAATAATGAAAGCCAGATAAATATTGTGGAAGCAGAATCTGCCCCCATTTTTGACAGCAGTGCTCCTCATTCCTCATTAAGGAAACCTGTGGCTCCACAACTAAAACGTAAATATTTTTAGATTATTATTATAATATTTATCTCGCATTGTATGAATGCATGGAATGACATGGACTATAATACCATCCCCTTTATCTAAACCAATGTTTTTAACCCTTTAACTCCAAAGCCACCTGTGGCCAGAAACAATTGATTTTCTATTATGTTTGGAATTCTGGGGCTTGATGAATTCTCGAAACTCCCACGAGAGCAGAGCCCCGGATCTCAGCTAGTAATATTATAAGTAAATAGAGAAGATTAAATTTTCGTACCTGGTTATTTTAAATGGTTAACCTTAATAATTCCAAAAACTCAATAATACAAACCAATTATAAAAATTCTTTCATTTAAATAAACGTTTAAAGTATTGTTATTGTTTGTTCTCAATTTTAGGTATGATGAAGAAAAAACAAAATAAAGGTAATGACAACATAATCAATCAAGCTTTAAAAGAAAAAAAGCTCTCAGTTTTGGAGGGTCTCCATGACCTAGAGTTAGAGAAAATTAAACAGACCATGAGGCAACAAGCAGAACTTCATGAACAGCTTATGCGACACAATGAAGAAAAACATAAGCTTGAAATGTTAAAATTGCAGCTAGAAATTAATTTGCTTGATGAGAAAAAAAGGGGGACAAGTGCGAGTATGAGTACAGATTAGTTTTATAGACAGTTTTAAAAATAAAACAATTTTTTACAAAATTGGGTGTTTGTTTATTTGTTTATATGTCTTCATATGCCATAAATAACCAATGTTAGCAGTTTTGGGTCTTGTGTTCTTGAGTCTCGTTTTCATGAAGAAATTGTATATCTACTGTAGCACAAACGAAAGCATAATGCCACTAATATTTACTGTAATCTACCAAAATAGTTATTAATTAAGATATTCCTATTATGCTCGTCATTTGTGCTGTTTGTCCTATGCATATAAAATTCATTATCAGATGAATCTGAGGAATCATCTGTATTATTAGGTGATGATGGCATTGGGTCTCTGATTTTCTTAGACAAATTATGGAGCACAGCCATTGCAACGATAGCACATTGCGCCCTTCTTGGGTTTGTACGTAGTTTCCATGCCAAAGCAGGAAACCTTTTTTTCCAGCAGCCAAATGTTCTTTCTACAACATTTCTAGTTCGTATATGGCTTTCATTATAGAGCTGTTCTGCTTCTGTGACAGGATTACGCAAAGGTGTGAGCAAGTATGGTTTCACAGCATAGCCTTTATCCCCCAGTAACCAGAAACCTGCAAACTCACCATCTTCTAATCGTCCTTTAATTACACTGCTATTAAAAATATGGCTGTCGTGGCTGCTTCCAGGCCATCGTGCTACTATATTTGTTATATACATATCTGCACTTGTGATTACCTGCACATTTAGTGAGAAAACCTGTTTCCTATTTCTATATGTTTCAGCATCCGTCCCACCTGGAGATTTTATTGGAATATGAGTACAATCTATAGTTCCAATTACCTTAGGAAAGGCACTTATTTCATAAAATTTTTTGGCCTCAGTTTCCATTTCTTCTGTATTTTGAGGCATTGACACACACTCCGATCTTAGCCCGGCAATAGCTCTGCTCACTCTATGTATTATTCGACACACACTGGATTTATGGACACCTGCAGCATCCCCAATGCACCGTTGAAATGAGCCACATGCATAGAACTCTAGAGTCATGACTATTTGTTGTTCTGGAGTAATTGCACAGTTCCTAAAAAAAAAAAAAACAAAATAATAAACACCATCAACAGCAGTAGCATAACAATATAGGTCTATCGTAATTATTTGATTAACAGCGACAGTTGAACAAGTGATGTCGCTACCTATCAAGTTTTCACACATCAGTTTAATATAGGTTAGATATAAGCATTATTTAAATAGTTATATATACAATAGAAACTTGCCTCATTGTCCTAGTTTTTAGCAAGGGTGCTAAATGAACAGCCAGCGCCCTAGCAAAGCCCTTAGAAATCCGAAATCTGTCCAAAAATTCAAGATCATCCCATTTTCGAAATCGATCAATGCGAGGTTGATATACTTTTTTCTTTCGCAGTTCGGATACATTATTATCATTGTCGTCATCAGAAGAACTGGATTCCCACAAAATTTCTCGAATTAAAGACATGATACATTTTTACATTATAAACAATTATCTTCTCCACACAATTTGTAGGTTACGTATCGTAAAGTTGACAGTTGACTCGAGACTTGACCATAACAATAGCAAAAACCGGCCAAAATCGAGCAGTTAACGTTAGCGTTAAGTTATGACGTCATAACAACCGTTGTTAAAATGGTGCAACGAAAATGTTGGTTAACCGGGGATTTGAGGGCTTGTTACGGTTTGGTTATCGTTATAGTAATATGGTGCAACCCACCCTAAGTATCAACATGAAACTGACAACAGTTCCGAAATATGGGAAACTTAAATTATTAACACGATATGTATGTCATTTAAAGTATTTGTGATAGTGATTGAAGTTGGTAGCCAGGATAACATGACCCACTTTAACAGCCCGTTCACGAATATGGTCTAACCGGTGAGCGGGAGCGACGGGCGGCGCGAATGAGACACTAGTTACTTTGTAAGTACGCGAATTCACCACTAGCAGCTCATCGTGGCGTATTTGAAACATTTCTATACATTAGATCTCACCGCTCGCCCTCCGCACCAAGTGAACGCTCAAAGCGTCAAGGTCGTGAACGGGCCGAAAGATGGGTCATATAACGATGGGGACACTACAGTGTAGTGATGTACGTACTTGTAACGGACGCGTGTCGGCTTGAGCACCTGCGGCGAGGTGTTGCCGATGCCGCATTGGCCGCACTTGTTGTCGCCGCACGCGTACACCGTGCCCGTGTCTGCAACACAATCAATTCATATCAAACATTGTTCTTTTATCACAATCATAATTACTATAAAACAATCTAGAGGCCTTAATCATTTAAGGCATCCACAGAAAGGTTCAGTTAAGCAGCTCACAACTAGGTGAACTGCGAGGTGCCACACAAAAAAAAGCATGTTTTCTTATTTTTATAGTTTATGAACACATTTTTATAGAGTGATCTGGTTAAAATAAATTACTGCCCCATTTAAACTGCAATGAAATGATGGCCTGAAACACAGTTTTGAATAAACTTAGTACAGGCAGGTTGCTACATATAATTTAAAACCCTCTTTTAATATCTTATACCTATGAATATACTTTAGTTATACACTTGTTATTATTTAGGCACTAATTAAACCATTTTATAAGACTTTACTGTATCAACTTTCTATGGCTTAGTTACACCACCAGCAAAGAGGCAACTATCGGCTTTTTTCTCGCTGAAGAAACGTACAATAAGATATAAATATTACTGCATTCGTTTAAAACTGAAAGCAGACTCTAATATTGTTGAGAAGAAAGAAAGCTTTGTAGGGTCAAAGAATGTTCATACCTGTGTGTGTCCAATCAAATAAGTATTATTCTATTACCTGTGACGAAGAGTGTGTGGTGCCTGCCGACGGCCGCGTGGATGATGTTCTTGCCGCGCAGCGCCGGCACGGGTTCGGGCACGTTGCGCGTCACCGTGTCGCCGAAGCCCAGCTGGCCGTACGTGTTGCGACCTGCGACAAAACTTATGTAAACATCATTATATCAAGCAGTGGCAGGAACTGAGACTACTGGACTTAAGTAAACAATTATGTATTTATTTCGTTGAGAACAAGACAGTTAACCCTTTAACCGCCAGAGTCGTATATATGCGACAAACATTTCCGTGCCCCTATCGTCCGTGTCGTATTTATCCGACAGAGAATATTCACGATTTTTGTTTTTATGTTCGATTTTATTGCATCTTTTCTATATCTCTCTATTTATGTAGATAGACAGATAGAATACTTTTTATTGTACACCATGATATTTTACAAATCGGAGCTTAAGAGGAGCAAAAAGAGAGGAGAAGAGGAAAGCACGATTCGTAGCCGGGCGCTAGGGGCACGGCAATTGATATTTAGCCAAGCGCTTAAAAGGTTAAATTCATTCTTCCGTAGCCCGTGGTGTTTCATTGTCTCAGCATTTGTGATTTTATAAGTGTGGAGGGATTGCACTAATGCTATTGCTACATTAGCGGGCTAAGGTTCGTGTCACGTTGACGGGATGCATAGTTGTTCAGTTTGTTGTGCGGCCGAGACTGAATTGATGCAGGTGTCGACAGCGCCCCGATAGTACATCGTTTTCGCCCGAATACTACGCGTTGCAATGATCTACCTGGTCATATACATCGCGTAAACACAATTTTTTCCGTAGCCTGCTAATGTAGCCCCAGCGTTACGGAATCGCAGCTCGCACCAACACAGGCTTTTGATTCCGTACCACTGTCTATAAAAACAGCAAATAATAAACACGTTTTCTGTATGGCAACCCCCTAAACATTTATTCTATTGTTTTTAGTATTTGTTTTATAGCAGCAACCTAAATACATCATCAGTGAAAATTTGCATGCGTAACTAAAACGGTTCATCGGATACAGGTTGGTGACACAAGGACGTTGGAGCCTTAGTAATAGGGTTCCGTTTTACTCTTTGGGTATGGCACCATAAAAAGGGTACTTACCGAAGGTGTAGACCTCGCCGTTCTCATCCACCAGCACGGAGTGGCCGGCAGAGCAGCTGCTGGCGATGAAGCGGTACTGCAAGGCACAAGAGAGATGATGCTGAGGACGGTGTTCCACCACATCCAGATACTACTTGTATACACGTGCGTGTGATTGTAATCATTTCTTCTAATATTGGTCTGTAGCTGACTAAATTAAATTAAGAGCCACATTCAAAATCCTGAATCGCATTAAAATCTAGTTAGTAATAAACATAGAAAACCCATTACTATAATTTGGCAACACGGTTAGCCCCTGCGGCTGATCCCTCAGCCATTGCGACTGAGGAATTGGACTGCAGCGCAGCGTGACGCGGTTTCGATTTCCGCGCGGAACAAATATTTTTATGACCTACAACTAGTTGTTCCGGGTCTGAGGGTGAGTACCATGAGTAATATAATGTAAAATGTAAGCTTGCCAACGTAGGTGAGTAAGGTTTTTTACACCTTTAGTTCGCGCTACCTCTGGAAGGGTCCCGCTTTTGAGCTAGTAAGTACTGACATTTTGAGGATTTCTAGTCTACTATGTACTTAACACAGTATGCACTGACTAGAAATCCTCAAAATTTCAGCTTTCTTAAAATGACGTAGGTCTGGGGGCACTGGGATTTTGGTCTACTGGGAATACACCCCGTTCCTCATCAAGCTACAGGTGCTTACCTTGCGATCAGTGAACTTGTGGAAGGTGTACAGGTTGGGGTGCGTCCGCTTGGTGGGGTTGTTGTCTCGGCGAGCCACCAAGTCCCACGACACCAGCCCTGCGATCATCAGCACTCCCGGTGTCTTGTACAGGGCTCGCAGCACTTCCTGCAAATAATTGTATCACATTATCAGTCTATGTTCCAGATGCTGGGAGGACTAATGAAAAAAATGGAGGTTCTAATTCTCAATTCGACAAATATGTTTTTACTTCTACATAAAATTCCAGAAACGCTAAAAGTGTGTGTATGTGTGTCATGTATGAGTATCAGATTCGGAGGAACGAAGTGTGAGTATGAATGAACCATTTTAAGACTCAGGCTGCCCACACACGGACGACTTGAGCAGTTAGCTAAACTGCTAGTTAAACTGCTCGAGCAGTCAAATACATTCACTCACCTCGGGTAACCGCACGGTGGGCTCTTCCTGCATGGGTGAGGGGCTGCGCTGCGGCTGCTCCTCCTGGGGCTGCTCCTCCACAGGCGAGTCTTCGCTCTCCTCGTCCTCCGACACGTGCTTCTTGGGCTTGCGGTGCTTGTTGTGGCGACTGTTGCGCGGCGCCGCGTGCCTATACGGCAGCAGCTTGTTGTCTTTTGTCATACTGCCCCTGGGAACTGTGCAATATGGAATTTATTCCGATTCAAATATCAACCATCCACTACCGCACACGTAGAATGTGACAAAGAGAAAAGAATTGAATTTGTGATTGCGCACAAACTATTTTACTACAGCTTTTTACACATGATAAATTAAAAAAAAAATAACTAAAACCCGACTAGCCGTGGTCGTATGCCACCTAGTCAATAAAGGTAGCCTGAAACAACCGCAGGTGGTACACGACCACGGCTATTAATCGGTCAAATGAATATTGTTCTTGTGCGATTTTTTCGTAGTCGGGTTTTAGTTATTTTTTACTTATTTTTTAGTTACACTATTTTGTTATATTATTTATAGTTATATATGTATAGTTTTTTAGTTGTTAATTTAAGATTTATCATTTGATACCCATTTTGACACTGAAACAGCAAATTAGCTAGTAAAAGCTATATAATGTTTATATATTTAAAATGTGCTCATCAAGCCCTTTAATTTGATACCCATGGCGATACTGTGTGCAAAAGATTTTTTTTCGGTTACGACTTTACATCCCCTAGAGGGCGCCATATTGGATTACCCTATAACCAGCGGACAACTGAGACGCTTCTAACGACACCTCATTTGTCATTTAATGACAAGTAGTTTAGAAGTTATGAGGGAACAAACAAACATACATACATACCTGTCAAAATCATAACCCTTATTTTGGTTTTGCCGTAGTCAGGTAAATAGTGTGCAATGCGATATTCCTGACGTGACCTATTCTTAAAAAAATACCCAATACTTTTGTTAGTTAGGTACCTACCTACGGTCTGAGGAACCAAGCGCAAAATAGATGTGTGAGAATCATGAAGTGCGAATTCAGATCACAGGAAAGCATATACACGATTACAATCAGAGAATATTTTAAAATACATGAATAAGAATTGAGACTGAATCATTCAACTGAAAGAGTACCTAAGTTTGCTGTACAAAAACTGACCTACATTTTATACGTCAGGTACATTTTACACACAGTTCTGAGTCTCAGTATATCAAGGACTAATCAAATACTCTTCTTTAGAAGACTATTTTTACACTGGCGGGCGACAAATGAAAACCAGTATCCATTCTACCTTTTTATTGCATTCATTATTCAGAGTGCTAGATAGCCTTCTTGAAATACAGGGGTAAGATTTCCTGTAACTTATTGATCGCCGTTCACGGAACATGAATAACGAACTTTATACTAGGTCTTTACCTATGAAATTGCCGTTCTGCAGTACTGGCCATTTCAAATCAAAATAGTTTTCGTTTGGCTAAGAATTCTAATTTCATAATTATTTTATTTTAAAAACATGTTTTTTTTTTTCCAAAAGTAGTCATTTGTTTATTGATTAGTCTTGCATTTCCATCGCATTTCAATCTTTTTCGTCATCATAGATACGTTAAAAATTTGAGTAATTATGGAATATGAGTACCGTCGTGACAGCAACGCGGCACAAGCGGCACGCAACATCAACGACGTTTACGGAACTACGCTACCAACCAACGCACCACCTGTTATTGGTTTGCTCGCTTCCGTTGTGGAAATTTCGACCTGAAAAATGAACGTCGCCTTCGTCCGAAGACTTTGGTCGACAATGACGAATTAAAGGCAATTTTGGAAGTTGATGATACACAATCTACGGCTGAATGAAGCGTCAAAACAATATTGGTCCATTTGCGTCAAATTGGCAAGGTAAAAAAGCTTGACAAATGGGTGCCTCACGAACTCAATAATCGCCAGCGCGAAGTACGCGTCGAGACGTGCCTTGCACTGCTCAACAGACACACAAATGAAAGAATTTTGAACCGCATTGTTACCTCGATGAAAAATGGATTCTGTTTGATAACCGCAAGCGCTCAGCAATTTGGTTGGTTCCTGGTTCAGCACCTAAACAATGCCCTAAACGAAAACTTACCCCTAGAAAAGTTATGGTCACTATTTGGCGTCGGTATGATTCATCACAGCCTCTTACCAAACGGGGTGAGCATTACTGCAGATGTGTACTGTGAAGAACTGAACACAATGATGGAGAAGCTGGCACATCTCCAACCAGCACTGGTCAATCGCTCGTCTCCGCTGCTCATGCACGACAACGCGCGACCTCATACTGCACAGCAGTCGGTCTCCAAGTTGCAAGAACTGGGGTTGGAAACTCTCCGTCATCAGACCTTGCGCCCACAGACTACTTCTTTTTCCAGAATTTGGATAACTTGTTGGCGGGAAAAAAATTCAATACCCGAGAGGCAGTACAAAATGCCTTTGAAGAATTTGTTGCCTTCCATCCAGCTGATTTCTTTAAGAAGGGCATCAATAAACTGCCACTGAGATGGCAAAGATGCATTGATTGCATGGGTGATAACTTCGATTAATACAAATAAAAAAAAACGTTTAAATTTTTTCATACAAACCGACAATTTCATAGGTAAAGACCTATTACGAGGGAGCGTTTTTATGTTCGCGGAATAGGGGATAAGGCGTCGAAATAAAAAAACCCTTTTCCTTTTCAATATATTCACCTGCAAGACGGATACATTTTCAGATCTTTCAATTAATTTATTTGTACCCATTCATATAAAAATGTAAAATGTATGGAACTTTATAACGGCAATGATATTCGATTTTTTCCATATCTGAAAAGTGACTATTTATGTTTTTGATTGACGATTACTCAAAGACTAATTACAATGAAACTTCGTATTTATACTAATTATGAGTCACTGAACACGTTTCGTTAATGAGTCTAATCAGCCCCTCAACCCTCTCCTTCTGCGAACTTAAAAACGCACCCTCGTAGATGTATTGAAAAAAGCATTTACTCTCACAGAGAGTTTGTTATTTTTTATTATATTTTGGTATCCACTGGTTAGGCGAAGATGATTTTGTACTAATCATTACCGAATCAGCTTTAACTGTTGTCGCCGAATTCCAGAAGGTACGAAGCGCAAGTATTTTAAGATTTTCAATCTATTTTACACGCAGTTGTAGTCTAATGGTAAAGTTAGTCAGTACTAAAAGAAACAAACTCACGAGTACAACTTACCTACTATAAATAATAAACCTCGTGCATTAAATACTTCGAGAGGAAATTATATGTACAGACGCCAGTAGGTCAACCTACCCCAATCTGTCAGATTTAAAAATGGAACATTAACCTTCCACAAATGTTATAAGGTTGAAAATCTATTAAAGACATTTGCCAGATTGAGAAAGGTTGATGTGTTGGCGTCTGTACATCTACTAACTCGAATTGGACATGTGGACGGCTTTCCTCTAATCTAACAAAGAGGATTGTGTCTCACAACTGAGAATGCTAGGCTGCATTATCACGTATTGGATTCGCATTTAATTTGAGCATATCTTAGCTTTACAATTGCATTGTGATGTTAGATCGCAATTGTATAACCATAAATCAACAGTGCATTGCACTGCTTGATACTATCTATTAGTAAAGTGTTCAGTCAATTGGCCACAATTGCCCATAAGTGACAAGTTGTTAGGCCACCTATTATATGCACTGTGCACCCCATATCCGTTAGCCGTGCGCACAAAACCTAGTCGGCAACCCACAACATCAAGCAGTGACGTATGACTGATTGCAAAGGCTTTCCATTGTATCGTGTATAGCAGTGATTTAAATTATATCCAACAAGTTGGTGGCGAACGGAAAGGCTAATCAAACTGTACAATACCTCTTGGAACTGTGCGATCTAGGCTTATAGGGATGGGTGGAAAAAGATAATTCGCTAACCTTAAGAAATAAGGAGTCCCACACATAACTGCGATGCGATTTCCATTTGTATGTATACTGTTTTTTTACAGCTTTTTAAAAGTTGCAAACGTGTATACTTAGCTCTAGTGGATCTTTACAACATACTTAAAACATAGAGAATCTCACGCTTTTTTAATCGATTGGAGATTTTTATCGTGTTTATTAACTCTTTAGTTGGAAATAAAATTTCGACTTAAACAAGGTCGACAAAGACCCGCTTCGCGGGGCTTCTATTTCTGTTTGCAGGATTTAAAGCAACCTAACCAAACCGAACTTCGGGGTGTCCCTGTGGACAATCGTCTTCTTCTGGTTCAAAAGTACAAAAAAAAACTTTTTGTAAAAAAAGAAATCGACTTCAAAATCAAACAAAAAACCGTTAAATAACTTTTCTTTCGGAAGTCGGTGGCTATGTTTTTTTTATATTATCGACTTTTGCCAGTTGCCACCTATTTTTTACGGTTCTTTGTTTGAATTTTAAGTCGATTTCTTTTTTTTTACAATAACTCTTTTTATTTTACTCTTTCTAGTTCAGATATTCAACAAAAATCTTCGTATAATCGGCGTCTTTAAAAATATACAATCCAAGTAAGCATTAAATTCCCTATCTCAAAAACTACTAAACCGATTTTGATGAAACTTGCAGTATTCCCTAAGTTGACCAATACCTAGTACAACAAAAAGATTTACTTAAATTGGACTTGTAGTTCCGGAGATATGTGAACACAAACATAAAAATATTACCTACACTAGAAACTTGGCACATTTGTTCAGACACTGATGTAGACCAACATATATGATTGATAACCTCCTTTTTTAAATCGGTTAAAAATTTACAAAAACCGTTAGTTGAAATGATCTAATATCCTTAAAACTAAACTATCCATGTTGGTGTGCTCCAAGCTCCTTCGGTTTCATGGTTAGGTAAACCTCGATTTCAAATATATTTGAGTGGTTATGCGGTATTTACCCAAGTGGCGTCAGCTAGTCGAACCGTATTTATTACTTTAACTAACATCGACCAGCTATTATGAATAATAACTAGTCAAAGTCAATAATGTATCACTTTCACTAGTGAGTTTAGTGATTATTCATAATTACTAGTTGTTATGCATAATAACAGTTTAATCACGTTGACTGTAACATTAACATCACACTATCAGTACTAGGAGCCGAGCAGCGGGTGAAAACGCGCTTATAGCATATATTTAAATGCTATGGGACATGGTTACAATTAGACATCATCACCACTAGAGACTCGGTTACATGCAATTGCATGTTTGCATTATGCAATTGCATATTATGGCTAGTTATTCAATGATTGCATATAATTACCTAAAGTGGGCTAATTTCGTATTATTTAGGCAAGTTTTCTTTAATTTTAACTGTACATAACTAAAAGTAATGCAAAAATTGCCATATACGAAAGACACAATAACAGTAGGTAGCTAAAATATGTAATGTAAAATTGTTTAGTACTTATAACAATTTTATATTGCATATTTTAATAACTTTGTTGCATATTTCACCAATTTTAAGTTGTATTTAATCTAGTCTCAAATCAATATCATATCAGCCGCAGGACATCCATTGCTGAAGATAAGCCTCCCCTGCAGTTTACCAATAGTACCCGTTGGAAGCAATTTGCTTCCAGCATGATCATGTAGTTTTCACAAGATTAGATGCACGTTGTAGTTTTAGGAACCCGAGCACCTGCTGTCAATGTTTTATTTGATTTTGGGAAATATCAGGGTCTTTTAAGATTCAAAATAATGTTAATAAAATACAAACAACAGCAAAATTTTACACATTTACCACAACATTATTGCATGGATATAACAAAATTCGCAGGGACAAGCTATTTCTAGCCTCTTTAGGCAAAGGACAAGAATAGACCCCATAATATTTTGTCCTGTCAATCAATCCATCCGTAGATGGAAAATTCACTAAACCAATGAAAATGAGAAAGTAGCGTAATTTAAAAATCTTTTCCCTAAGATAAACTTTAAATTGCTAAGAATAAGAATCATAAGATGTAAAATATAATTATAGAAATAACTAGCTGTACCCTGCCCCGCTTCGCTGTGCCTGCACAAAAAACGGTTTTTTCAAAAAAAAAAGTTGTTAAAAACAATCCTTGATGCGGATTATATATCATGCTAAAATTTTAGCTCAATCGGTGCAGAACTTTTTGAGTTTTTTAAGCATACACAAACCAACATAACATTTTTATATCTTTAGATTATGTTATCCTTTTAAGAAAAACAAAGTTGCAAGTATATAAATGTAAATATTTCAATTATGAAACCTTTCCTATCAAGTGTATGGCTTAGACTTAATTTTATTCATGAGTCAATTACATAGCTAAATTAATTTGGTCCAAATAGTGTAGAGTTCAGTAATAAATAACTTCTGATGTAGGCTGATATCAAACTGCAACCAAATTTGATGTAGGTACTTCATCTAAGTTATCAAAAACTCAAAAGCAATAAAGATCAAAGTTGTGTTTCAACAAGTTTATTTCCACTTTATAGGAATTTTAGTAAAAATAATGTCCCTTAGGTAGCCACCATTTATGAACGTTCCAAACTTCTTTAATACGTTATATTATTTAATACTCGCGCGCAGTTTTACGGCAATGTTATTAATTTCATTATTCGTAAGTAATTCTAGCAATATGATATCTTTCGCTTCCCTTCAAAACAGACACAATTTTTCAACAGCGTCCGGTGCGAGCGTGTAGGTAAGCATCTTTGATACAACAATGAAAAAGAAAACCGTTATGTTACATTAGAAAAAATAAGCATTCGCTAATCCCTTAGAAACAGCAACCGGTTCGCTTTAAACAATTACATAGCTACTTAATCGGGTCGCAGTGAATTACTGATTTACTTGCTTATGAAAAAAATATTTTTTTAATATCATAGAAAAGAATAAGTGCCGACACGTGCAAAGTAATCAAATGTTACAATATTTACATACACCAAATAAAAGAAAATTTTACAATGACACAAATAACACATTAATATAATATATTGATAAACTTACTCATTGTTGGAGCAGAACTAAATGTTTAAAAATAATTATTCAAAAATGTCTGTCACACAAGCTAAGCACGACAAAAGTAGAAGTCTACTACTAGTGCTGAGCTCAGCACACAACTCAAACATAATGGATCGACTCGCGGTCGGTGTTTCACGATGTAATCTGTGGTGTTTTCCATAGACGTTAAGTATGTGGCATGGACATAAGGCGATTCCTCCGTAGGAGCCCGCGAAATTCAATTTTTCATATGGTTTTTGCAATTAGCTTTTCAGTGACAAGTTGTAACTTGATCAAAAATTTGATTCGCGACAATAACAAGTATAATTTTAAATATAAGAATGAAAAAAACATTCGCTCTCACAAAGATTTGGTCAAAGTTGGTAAGCTTTCCGAAATCTAACTTATTATGACCAAATCTTTGTGAGAGCGAATGGAGCGAATGTTTTGATCCTGTAACGCCTGTAAAGTTGTGTGAATATAAACGTATCTTATAAGTTCATACTGAGTGGTTACTAAAAGACTTATGATTTTATTTTGTGTTCTTATTTTCTTTGTCTGATAGGTTTTATTTTTTAAGCCTCGTGTGTTTCTCATACGCTCACAGGGCCAATCGATGTCCTGTGTCATATTGCTTCACGCTAAGTTAACAGTGTACCTGCCATGTAAACTTCGCTCTGATGTTGACCATTACTCACAAACGCCCTAAGCACCGTACGTCAAAATATTGGGGTTAATTCCGTTCTTTGTAGTTCGTGAGCTCAGCTGGCCCACCCTACCGAACGTACAAGAACTGCGGTCGCGACTTCTAGAGGCACACACCAAAACTGCCGGCGCTTCTACCAGATCCTCCCTGCTGTCTCTTCCACCTCGGGGTCAACTCTTCGGCGGCCGCGTCGCTGCAGCTACACCATAAGCCACAGCAGTACATAGCGCTTAGTTACACAGAACAAAAATTAGGCCTTGTAACTTGCGACCTTATAAATTCTTGAAAGTGATGGAATTAATCACTTCCCACGTTTCAAGACTCCATCCGCATTACCACTTTTGATACGGTCGTTTATAAAGAGCTCGATTGAAACAAAAAGGTGAATTGATGTTAAATGTGCGCAAATAATGCTGCTCTTTAAGACGCCTTTCGCACGAACGCTTTTTTGCAGGCGTTAAAAAAGCGCCGAAATAGACCAGATGCATTTCCTTGTATCTGTTCTCACGTCAGCGCTTTAAAAGCGCGGCGCTTTTTTGCAAACTGTTTTGATTTTAAGTTCTGGGCGGTGACATTTAAGTTATTTTACCTTTTTGTTCCGCTTTTTTAAAGCTCAAAAAGCCCAAAAATGTATTAATTATTTTTCAATTTTAGCGCTATATTAACGCGCTCGTGTGAATGGGGGCTTACGACAGTTCTTTTGAAGCGGCGCTAGTGTTGTTGTCGGTCGTTACATCAAATCGCATTAAAAATGTAGTACCTTGAATTGTCCGCAGGTTAAGAGTGGTGGCACGGACTCTATGTCAAAGGTTGTATAGTTTTTTGTAAGTTGTCTACGACTTTTTTACATTGCAATTGACACTACTCAATTGACAAAGGGATTCAAATTCATTTTCAAAAATGTTACCGTAGAATATTTTTTACATAAAAAAATAATATATATATTTAAAACCATGTATCACACCTCAAGCACGCACTTAATATATTACAATTCGATCTAAAGGATAGGACAGGTATGTGAACTTTTTTTCTTTTTACGTGGTAAAATCATCAAATGAGTCCTCCCACCAAGGGCAGGGCGAGAGGGACTGTCAGACTTGACTGACTAAAATCCACGGTGTCCTTCAATAGCCCTTTACGTACCGGGGTCACGGTAAATCGTGAGTCCCGCCACCTCAGCAGGCTTTGGCCCTCTACAGGCCCCGTCACTATGCTGACACTCCTTGAGACGCGCGTGGAACACAACGCGCCGTCGACCCGGGCATGGTCCATGGTCGGAAAGCGAGTCGCCCATTACTCGCCGCCCGCATGCCCGCGCCTACGTTGGTCGGAGATCGTCTTCCGACGTCCGTCGCCGTGGGCGTCTACCACTGCGGCTGGGGTGGAGTGAGGACGCTGTCCTCTGCCTCACGGTGCCCGCCTCCTCCTTCGCGAGCATGACTGCTTCGCAGAAGGAGGCGACCGCTTCCCACTCCGTCTCGCCCCGCAGCATGGCCTCGACCAATGCCGGGCGCGAGAGGTCTCCGCCTATCGTTGTCGTGAGGACACGGCGGTGCTCTGCCCAAGCGGGGCAGTCCTGCACCGTATGCTCCACCGTGTCCTCCAGACGATCCTTGCAGTGGTGACACCCAGGCGTTTCTTCCCTCCTTATCCGACACAGGTACCTCCCGAAACTTCCGTGTCCGGTGAGGACCTGCGTCATGCGGTAAGTGAGGACGCCGTGACGCCTATCCAGCCACTCCTCAAAGAGAGGTCTTACCGCCGCGATTGCGGCGTGCCCAATAGTTTTAGCTTAGACGATTTAAAGCGCCATTTCTCTATTGTTCATAATCTTGATAGTTTAGCTAGGTGTCAAACCATCGACTACCTTGTTGTCTGACGCGTCCTCAAATTACCCCTTTTGTCTTCACCCCAGTTGATCCCAGAGAGATCAAGAAGATTATCCTGTATTATTAAATCCTAAGCCTTGGGCTGTGATAATATAAGTCGCCACATGATTGTGGCGGCTCTTGATCAGCTCCTTCCTGCAATTTCACATGTTGTAAACTTTGTTTTCCCGTCTCTTCGGCGGGAAATCACCGGCCTAATCCCACTCTTCCCAGTCATTTCCGACCAATTTCTATCCTTCCCTTTTTATCTAAATTACTCGATGCTTGTGTACATAGACAGCTATCCCATTTCATTCACAAAAACTCCTCATTAGTCCATTCCAATCCGGGTTCAGGCCTGGGCACAGTACTGTTACAGTCCTCATTTAAGTGACTGACGACATGAGGCGGGCAATGGAAGAGACTCAAGTTTTCGTGCTAGTGTTGATTGACTTTTGTAATGCCTTCAATACAGTCAGTCATGAAGTACTTTTATCTATCCTCTCCTTTCGCACGGTCTCTTCCGAGGTTCTGGATTAGTTTTTTTCCTATCTTCGAGGGCGTCAGCAATCAGTTCTTGCTGGAGACTTGTCTTCCAGCTGGTGTGATCTTGATACTGGTATCCATCAAAGCGGTATTTTGTTTCCACTTTTGTTCTCCATTTTTATAGATCTCATAACTACCGAGCTTCAGTGTGCGTATCATCTTTACGCTGATGACTTACAATTGTATTGTCAGCCAAGTTTTGACAATGTATCGAATGCGATCAAGGAGCTAAACCAGAATTTGGAAGCAGTAAAGAACTGGGCCGATCGTTTTGGGGTGGGAGTTAACCCATCTAAGTGTCAGGCTATAATTATTGGGAGCCCACGTAGCATGCGAAGGTTGAGTGGGTTAACAGTGCCCCCGTATAACTTTGATGGCGTTGTCATTCCGTTTAGCTCTGATGTCAAGGATCTGGGTGTGCATGTGGACATTTGTATTGACTGGCGACACGCAGGTCATGAGTAAGAAGGTCATTGGAACGTTGCGGTCTCTTTATCGGCTGAAAAACATTCTCCCATCTCGCGTAAAGGCAATGCTTGTTCGGTCCTTTATATTCCCCATAATTAACTATGGTGATGTGTGCTACTATGACCTCAATGCAGATCTCCTCAATAAACTTGACCGAATTCTAAATAACTGCGTTCGATTCGTATTTAATCTTCGTAAATATTACCATGTGTCTGCAGATCGGTTACTTTTCAAATGGTTTCCTATCCGACAACGCAGAGCGATGACAGCGTTGACAACTTTATTTTCTCCTTTAAATAAACCCACTTCTCCTTCCTATCTTACCTCTCGTTTGCAATATTTATGCTCAGCGCACAATAAAAATCTTCGGTCTTCCAATAATAGTCTTCTACGAGGTCTCTATTACCGCTCTGGTTTCTTAAAGTCATCTTTCTTTGTTCAAGTAGTTTTTCTCTGGAATGCGCTCCTTCAGGATATCAGGATGGCAACTGGAACGTTCATGTTTAAGTTGAAAGTTCGCGAATATTTGTTTAAGAATCTGGCAGATTCGTGAAGCTTATTTGTTTTTAATGTTTTTCCCATCTTTGTTGTTATTTTCCTATTATAGTTTAGTTAATATTTATTGGTTATTTATATATACTTGTACATATATATTATTTTTCTTGATTGTCAGTATTATGCACCTACTATGTTTGATTCTCTGCATCATCCCAAGGTTGACTGAAAGAAAATGCCCAAGGCATTAAGTCCGCCTTTGTATTTCCATGTCCAAGAAGATTTAAATAAATAAATAGCTTTTTTTTAGCGTGGTAAAATCATCAAATGAGTTGAATGAGAGAGCAGGGCGGGAGGGACTGTCAGACTTGTACTGACTAAAATCCACAGTGTCCTTCAATAGCCCTTTACGTACCGGGGTCACGGTAATTGGTGAGTCCCGCGACCCCGGCAGGCTTTGGCCCTCTACAGGCCCGTCACTATGCTGACACTCTTAGAGGCGCGCGTGGAACACAACGCGCCGTCGACCCGGGCATGGTCCATTGCCGGACGGCGGGTTGCCCATTACTCGCTGCCCGTATGTCCGCGCCTACGGTGGCCGGAGATCGTCTGGCGACGTCCGACGCCGTGAGCGTCTACCACTGCGGCTGGGGTGGAGGGAGGACGCTGTCCTCTGCCTCACGCGGCCCTCCTCCTCCTTCACGAGCATGACTGCTTCGCAGAAGGAGGCGACCGCTTCCCATTCCGTCTCGCCCCGCAGCATGGCCTTGACCAATGCCGGGCGCGAGAGGTCTCCACCTATCGCCGTCGTGAGGACACGGCGGTGCTCTGCCCAAGCGGGGCAGTCCTGCACCGTATGCTCCACCGTGTCCTCCGGACGATCCTCGCAGTGGTGACACCCAGGCCAAACAAACAATTTAATTCGAATAATCTTGGACACTTACCCTCTTTCGCGTTTTCTTTTTAATTCTTTTCATTATTGTTTGTTCACTTTCGATGTTTTAAAATTAACTGTTTTGTACAAATACAAATTGTTAATCAATATCCTTTATCAAAATCATTTACTATATTCATTTATTTAAAATTTTTAGAATACCCGCAGCTACAAGTAATCTAGTATTTTTAAATATTTACGCCGGTGACTAGTGCGTCACACCCGGCTGCCAGCGATGTAGTGTCGGTGTGATACTAGGATGCTACGGACTAACGATGGTGGGTTACTGGGTATTTAAATGCCGTTGTTAAGATAACGGTATTTTGGGTACCTAGGTCATGATAGAATTTGTAGCTCCGGTGACAAAATTATTTAGTTTGTGTTTACTATTCACAGTCCATGGAAACATTGTACACAATATTTATATATACATATATTATATTTATCTTTTATTTATTTTTTAACATATTATTTTACTTTTTTACATTTATTATTAATATTTTTTTTTCTCATTTCTCAACAGATTTCACTGACTCGTCCATGCACTCACGTAGGCTCAGTCCGGCATTTGCTGAACTGGGCCTATTTGGCGCAGCCATGAGTCACATAATATTTATTGTTTAGTTCTAAGTTTTCTTTTTAAATATTTCTTTGTTAATGTTGTGTGTACTTATGACATGTGTCAATAAACGTTTTTTCTTTCTTTCTAAAATAAACAAATAGCTAGTAATAATATACTGGTGTTTTTTTTCAGAGCCCCAATACATAAATTATTTCAAGACTTTATATCCATAATTTGTGAATTTTGGAATAATGGCCACCCGATGAACAATACCTTGTTAAATGGCGAAAAATGCGTTTGAAATTACCAGCCGGTAAATTAGGAATATTTGTCAGTATCTAGATTCGTAAAAAAAACAGTTAAAATGAGGGATACAGGTATCACATGTTGTCAACAATTGCGAAAAGAATTTTCAAATCCTACTGAAGAAAATCATACAGATATAGAAAACACAAACATAGTTGTTAATAAGAAGAGGTGGAAGAAACGCAAGAAGTACAAAGTACCCAAACAGGCTCCACAACTAACAATAATTCGTTTCCGTTTATCAAGGCTTACCAAAATTAAGCAGAATAATTCTATCACCAGACACTCAAGCATGCCTGAACTAAACAAATATGCAAGGCGAGCGTCCACCCATTCCCCACGAAATAAAAGTTCCTGTGAAAAGAATTTAAAATCAAAGAAATTCAAAAAAAGCTCTTTCCAATCAAAGTTTATTGCCAATGTAGTTGCTGAACACCGGTTTGATCACTGCTTCTCAAACCCATTTAATAATCCCGGTCAAACAAAATGGAACGTGTATCGATGTCAATTAGGTACGCAATCAAGGGATGTTTGCTGTTGTTCTTGTAACTCTGATGCTATGTTTGAAGTTATGAAGGGTCTATATGACTGTTACAAAGCGAAGAATTGCGACGATTGTTGGTGTGTACTTTGTAGTCATAAAACTAAGGAGGAAAGAAGACTTGGTGAAATAAGCAAATCTATGACCTCCGCGGCTAGGGAAAAAATTTTAGATGGTAAGACACAGGAGCAAAAACAAGAAATTTTAAAAATAATGGCAAACAAAAAGGTACCTTTACCAGCAGGAAAGACGGAATCTGAAAAAGCTTTGATAGAAAAAGTAAGAAAGGAACTTGGGTTACCACCATCACCTAAAACTGCAGTAGAAAGGGCAAAATTGCAAAAAGCTGAGGCCGCAGGTATGGTAATTCCTTTAGAAGGCAAGACAGCTGCAGAAAAGGAAAAGATATTGAGAGATCTTCATGAAATGGGAGTTCCATTACCTGAAGCACGTACGGTATCGGAGAAATCTATTATAGCAAAAATCCAAGCTATACCTCGTGCTGTCTCAGCTAAAATACTGGGTGTAATTACGCCACTATCGGGTAAAACACCTGAAGAAAAAGAAAAATCCCTAAGAGCGCGTGGCATGGCGGGTTTACCTCTCCCGGAAGGTAAAACAGCGTCCGAAAAAAAGCTTATTGACAAGGTCCGCGCCGACCTTGGCCTACCAAAGGAACCTACAACATCATCCATTAGAGATAAACATGAACAAGCAGCTAGAGCTGGCTTATTACAACCTTTGGAAGGCAAGTCTCCTGCAGAAAAGGAAAAGATATTACAAGGTCTACATGACATGGGGATTCCATTACCAGAAGGGCGGACTGCTTCAGAGAAAGCTCTTGTAGCTAAAGTAAAGGCTGGACCCAAAGTCATTTCGGCAGTTTTAGCACCTTCTGAACAAATGCGTAAAGCAAAAGCGGCAGGATTACTCACTCCGCTTACAGGTAAATCACAAGAAGAAAAAGAAAAAATTTTAAAGGGATTGGCTATGTCAGGTTTACCACTCCCTGTAGGACAAACACAATCCGAAAAAAAACTCATTGACAAGGTTCGAGACGATTTGGGTCTACCTCCAGAACCCACTACAAAATCCTTAAGAGACAAACACAGTCAAGCAGCTAGAGCTGGCTTTCTACAGCCATTAGAAGGCAAGTCGCCTGCAGAGAAGGAAAAAATACTAAAAGGTCTTCATGAAATGGGAATTCCACTGCCTGAAGGAAGGACACCATCGGAGAAAGCTCTTATAGCTAATATCGCGCCTTCACCACGTGCCCCTTCAGTTAAGACAGCGGGTATGATGACGCCACTTGCGGGTAAAACACCTATTCAAAAAGAAAAGATTTTGCGTAAACTTGCCGCAAAAGGGGTACCTCTTCCTGAAGGTCAAACACCGTCAGAGAAAAAAGTCATTGATAGGGTTCGAGCCGACATGGGTCTACCTCCAGAACCCACGACGAAATCTTTAAGAGAAAAATATGATAATGCAGTGAAAGCTGGCTTGCTGCAGCCGTTGGAAGGCAAGTCTCCTGCAGAAAAGGAAAAGATACTAAAAGATCTACACGAAATGGGAATTCCACTGCCTGAAGGAAGGACACCATCGGAAAAAGCTCTTATAGCTAATATCGCGGCTTCACCACGTGCCCTTTCAATTAAAACAGCGGGAATGATGACGCCACTTGCGGGTAAAACACCTATTGTAAAAGAAAAGATTTTGCGTAAACTTGCTGCTAAAGGGGTACCTCTTCCTGAAGGTCAAACACCTTCGGAGAAAAAAGTTATTGATAGGGTTCGAGCCGAAATGGGTCTGCCTCCAGAACCCACGACAAAATCTTTAAGAGAAAAATATGATAATGCAGCGAAAGCTGGATTGCTGCAGCCATTGGAAGGAAAGTCTCCTGCAGAGAAGCAAAAGATACTAAAAGATTTACATGAAATGGGAATCCAACTACCTGAAGGAAGGACACCATCGGAAAAAGCTCTTATAGCTAATATCGCAGCTTCACCACGTGCCCCTTCAATTAAAACAGCAGGTATGTTGACACCACTTGCGGGTAAAACACCTGTTCAAAAAGAAAAAATCTTGCGTAAACTTGCTGCTAAAGGGGTACCTCTTCCTGAAGGTCAAACACCTTCGGAGAAAAAAGTTATTGATAGGGTTCGAGCCGAAATGGGTCTGCCTCCAGAACCCACGACAAAATCTTTAAGAGAAAAATATGATAATGCAGCGAAAGCTGGCTTGCTGCAGCCGTTGGAAGGCAAGTCTCCTGCAGAGAAGCAAAAGATACTAAAAGATCTACATGAAATGGGAATTCCACTACCTGAAGGAAGGACACCATCGGAGAAAGCTCTTATAGCTAATATCGCGGCTTCACCACGCACCCCTTCAGTCAAAACGGCGGGAATGATGACACCACTTGCGGGTAAAACAGCAATTCAAAAAGAGAAGATTTTGCGTAAACTCGCCGAAAAAGGGGTACCTCTTCCTGAAGGTCAAACACCTTCGGAGAAAAAAGTTATTGATAGGATTCGAGCCGAAATGGGTCTGCCTCCAGAACCCACGACGAAATCTTTAAGAGACAAGTATGACAATGCAGCGAAAGCTGGCTTGCTGCAGCCGCTAGAAGGCAAGTCTCCTGCAGAGAAGCAAAAAATACTAAAAGATCTACACGAATTGGGAATTCCACTACCTGAAGGAAGGACATCATCGGAGAAAGCTCTTATAGCTAATATCGCGGCTTCACCACGTGCCCCTTCAATTAAAACAGCGGGTATGATGACGCCACTTGCAGGTAAAACACCAATTCAAAAAGAAAAGATTTTACGTAAGCTTGCCGAAAAAGGGGTACCTCTTCCGGAAGGTCAAACACCGTCTGAGAAAAAAGTAATTGACAGAGTTCGAGCCGACATGGGTCTGCCTCCAGAACCCACGACGAAATCTTTAAGAGACAAATATGATAATGCAGCGAAAGCTGGCTTGCTGCAGCCGTTGGAAGGCAAGTCTCCTGAAGAGAAGCAAAAGATACTAAAAGATTTACATGAAATGGGAATTCCACTACCTGAAGGAAGGACACCATCGGAAAAAGCTCTTATAGCTAATATCGCGGCTTCACCACGTGCCCCTTCAATTAAAACAGCGGGGATGATGACGCCACTTGCGGGAAAAACACCTGTTCAAAAAGAAAAGATTTTGCGTAAACTTGCCGCAAAAGGGGTACCTCTTCCTGAAGGTCAAACACCGTCAGAGAAAAAAGTCATTGATAGGGTTCGAGCCGACATGGGTCTACCTCCAGAACCTACGACAAAATCTTTAAAAGACAAATATGATAACGCAGCGAAGGCTGGCTTGCTGCAGCCGTTGGAAGGCAAGTCTCCTGCAGAGAAGCAAAAGATACTAAAAGATCTACATGAAATGGGAATTCCACTACCTGAAGGAAGGACACCATCGGAGAAAGCTCTTATAGCTAATATCGCGGCTTCACCACGCACCCCTTCAGTCAAAACGGCGGGAATGATGACACCACTTGCGGGTAAAACAGCAATTCAAAAAGAGAAGATTTTGCGTAAACTCGCCGAAAAAGGGGTACCTCTTCCTGAAGGTCAAACACCGTCAGAGAAAAAAGTAATTGGCAGAGTTCGAGCCGACATGGGTCTACCTCCAGAACCCACGACGAAATCTTTAAGAGACAAGTATGACAATGCAGCGAAAGCTGGCTTACTGCAGCCGTTGGAAGGCAAGTCTCCTGCAGAGAAGCAAAAGATACTAAAAGATCTGCATGAAATGGGAATTCCACTACCTGAAGGAAGGACACCATCGGAAAAAGCTCTTATAGCTAATATCGCAGCTTCACCACGTGCCCCTTCAATTAAAACAGCAGGTATGTTGACACCACTTGCGGGTAAAACACCTATTCAAAAAGAAAAGATTTTGCGTAAACTTGCCGCAAAAGGGGTACCTCTTCCTGAAGGACAAACACCGTCAGAGAAAAAAATAATTGACAGAGTTCGAGCCGACATGGGTCTACCTCCAGAACCCACGACGAAATCTTTAAGAGACAAGTATGACAATGCAGCGAAAGCTGGCTTACTGCAGCCGTTGGAAGGCAAGTCTCCTGCAGAGAAGCAAAAGATACTAAAAGATCTGCATGAAATGGGAATTCCACTACCTGAAGGAAGGACACCATCGGAAAAAGCTCTTATAGCTAATATCGCGGCTTCACCACGTGCCCCTTCAATTAAGACTGCGGGAATGATGACGCCACTTGCGGGTAAAACACCTATTCAAAAAGAAAAGATTTTGCGTAAACTTGCCGCAAAAGGGGTACCTCTTCCTGAAGGTCAAACACCGTCAGAGAAAAAAGTCATTGATAGGGTTCGAGCTGACATGGGTCTACCTCCAGAACCCACGACGAAATCTTTAAGAGGCAAATATGAAAATGCAGCGAAAGCTGGCTTGCTGCAGCCGTTGGAAGGCAAGTCTCCTGCAGAGAAAGAAAAGATACTAAAAGATCTACATGAAATGGGAATTCCACTACCTGAAGGAAGGACACCATCGGAAAAAGCTCTTATAGCTAATATCGCGGCTTCACCACGTGCCCCTTCAATTAAGACTGCGGGAATGATGACGCCACTTGCGGGTAAAACACCTATTCAAAAAGAAAAGATTTTGCGTAAACTTGCCGCAAAAGGGGTACCTCTTCCTGAAGGTCAAACACCGTCAGAGAAAAAAGTCATTGATAGGGTTCGAGCTGACATGGGTCTACCTCCAGAACCCACGACGAAATCTTTAAGAGGCAAATATGAAAATGCAGCGAAAGCTGGCTTGCTGCAGCCGTTGGAAGGCAAGTCTCCTGCAGAGAAAGAAAAGATACTAAAAGATCTACATGAAATGGGAATTCCACTACCTGAAGGAAGGACACCATCGGAAAAAGCTCTTATAGCTAATATCGCGGCTTCACCACGTGCCCCTTCAATTAAGACTGCGGGAATGATGACGCCACTTGCGGGTAAAACACCTATTCAAAAAGAAAAGATTTTGCGTAAACTTGCCGCAAAAGGGGTACCTCTTCCTGAAGGTCAAACACCGTCAGAGAAAAAAGTCATTGATAGGGTTCGAGCTGACATGGGTCTACCTCCAGAACCCACGACGAAATCTTTAAGAGGCAAATATGAAAATGCAGCGAAAGCTGGCTTGCTGCAGCCGTTGGAAGGCAAGTCTCCTGCAGAGAAAGAAAAGATACTAAAAGATCTACATGAAATGGGAATTCCACTACCTGAAGGAAGGACACCATCGGAAAAAGCTCTTATAGCTAATATCGCAGCTTCACCACGTGCCCCTTCAATTAAAACAGCAGGTATGTTGACACCACTTGCGGGTAAAACACCTATTCAAAAAGAAAAGATTTTGCGTAAACTTGCCGCAAAAGGGGTACCTCTTCCTGAAGGTCAAACACCGTCAGAGAAAAAAGTCATTGATAGGGTTCGAGCTGACATGGGTCTACCTCCAGAACCCACGACGAAATCTTTAAGAGGCAAATATGAAAATGCAGCGAAAGCTGGCTTGCTGCAGCCGTTGGAAGGCAAGTCTCCTGCAGAGAAAGAAAAGATACTAAAAGATCTACATGAAATGGGAATTCCACTACCTGAAGGAAGGACACCATCGGAAAAAGCTCTTATAGCTAATATCGCGGCTTCACCACGTGCCCCTTCAATTAAGACTGCGGGAATGATGACGCCACTTGCGGGTAAAACACCAATTCAAAAAGAAAAGATTTTGCGTAAACTTGCCGCAAAAGGGGTACCTCTTCCTGAAGGACAAACACCGTCAGAGAAAAAAGTCATTGATAGGGTTCGAGCCGATATGGGTCTACCTCCAGAACCCACGACGAAATCTTTAAGAGGTAAATATGAAAATGCAGCGAAAGCTGGCTTGCTGCAGCCGTTGGAAGGCAAGTCTCCTGCAGAGAAGCAAAAGATACTAAAAGATCTGCATGAAATGGGAATTCCACTACCTGAAGGAAGGACACCATCGGAGAAAGCTCTTATAGCTAATATTGCGGCTTCACCTCGCACCCCTTCAGTCAAAACAGCGGGAATGATGACGCCACTTGCGGGTAAAACACCAATTCAAAAAGAGAAGATTTTGCGTAAACTTGCCGAAAAAGGGGTACCTCTTCCTGAAGGTCAAACACCGTCAGAGAAAAAAGTCATTGATAGGGTTCGAGCTGATATGGGACTACCTCCAGAACCTACGACAAAATCTTTAAAAGACAAATATGATAACGCAGCGAAGGCTGGCTTGCTGCAGCCGTTGGAAGGCAAGTCTCCTGCAGAGAAGCAAAAGATACTAAAAGATCTACACGAATTGGGAATTCCACTACCTGAAGGAAGGACATCATCGGAGAAAGCTCTTATAGCTAATATCGCGGCTTCACCACGTGCCCCTTCAATTAAAACAGCGGGTATGATGACGCCCCTTGCGGGTAAAACACAGATTCAAAAAGAAAAGATTTTGCGTAAACTTGCTGCTAAAGGGGTACCTCTTCCTGAAGGTCAAACACCGTCAGAGAAAAAAGTAATTGATAGGGTTCGAGCAGATATGGGTCTTCCTCCAGAACCCTCGACAAAATCTTTGAGAAACAAGTATGAAAATGCAGCGAAAGCTGGCTTGCTGCAGCCGTTGGAAGGCAAGTCTCCTGCAGAGAAGCAAAAGATACTAAAAGATTTACATGAAATGGGAATTCCACTACCTGAAGGAAGGACACCATCGGAAAAAGCTCTTATAGCTAATATCGCGGCTTCACCACGTGCCCCTTCAATTAAAACAGCGGGGATGATGACGCCACTTGCGGGAAAAACACCTGTTCAAAAAGAAAAGATTTTGCGTAAACTTGCCGCAAAAGGGGTACCTCTTCCTGAAGGTCAAACACCGTCAGAGAAAAAAGTCATTGATAGGGTTCGAGCCGACATGGGTTTACCTCCAGAACCTACGACAAAATCTTTAAAAGAAAAATATGATAACGCAGCGAAGGCTGGCTTGCTGCAGCCGTTGGAAGGCAAGTCTCCTGCAGAGAAGCAAAAGATACTAAAAGATCTACATGAAATGGGAATTCCACTACCTGAAGGAAGGACACCATCGGAGAAAGCTCTTATAGCTAATATCGCGGCTTCACCACGCACCCCTTCAGTCAAAACGGCGGGAATGATGACACCACTTGCGGGTAAAACAGCAATTCAAAAAGAGAAGATTTTGCGTAAACTCGCCGAAAAAGGGGTACCTCTTCCTGAAGGTCAAACACCGTCAGAGAAAAAAGTAATTGGCAGAGTTCGAGCCGACATGGGTCTACCTCCAGAACCCACGACGAAATCTTTAAGAGACAAGTATGACAATGCAGCGAAAGCTGGCTTGCTGCAGCCGTTGGAAGGCAAGTCTCCTGCAGAGAAGCAAAAGATACTAAAAGATCTGCATGAAATGGGAATTCCACTACCTGAAGGAAGGACACCATCGGAGAAAGCTCTTATAGCTAATATTGCGGCTTCACCTCGCACCCCTTCAGTCAAAACAGCGGGAATGATGACGCCACTTGCAGGTAAAACACCAATTCAAAAAGAGAAGATTTTGCGTAAACTTGCCGAAAAAGGGGTACCTCTTCCTGAAGGTCAAACACCGTCAGAGAAAAAAGTCATTGATAGGGTTCGAGCTGACATGGGTCTACCTCCAGAACCCACGACGAAATCTTTAAGAGGCAAATATGAAAATGCAGCGAAAGCTGGCTTGCTGCAGCCGTTGGAAGGCAAGTCTCCCGCAGAGAAGGAAAAGATACTAAAAGATTTACACGAATTGGGAATTCCACTACCTGAAGGAAGGACACCATCGGAAAAAGCTCTTATAGCTAATATCGCGGTTTCACCACGTGCCCCTTCAGTTAAAACAGCGGGAATGATGACGCCACTTACGGGTAAGACGCCAGGTCAAAAAGAAAAAATTTTGCGTAAACTTGCCGAAAAAGGGGTACCTCTTCCTGTAGGTCAAACACCGTCAGAGAAAAAAGTCATTGATAGGGTTCGAGCCGAAATGGGTCTGCCTCCAGAACCCACGACGAAATCTTTAAGAGATAAATATGAAAATGCGGCGAAAGCTGGCTTACTGCAGCCGTTGGAAGGCAAGACTCCTGCCGAAAAGGAAAAGATATTGCAAGGTTTACATAGCTTGGGAATTCCATTACCCGAAGGGCGCACCTCATCAGAGAAATCCCTAATAGGTAAAATCAAGGCAGGACCCCGTGCGCTTTCAGCAGTCTTAGCACCCTCTGAACAAATGCGCAGAGCTAAAGCAGAAGGGTTACTACCTCCTCTCGCAGGTAAAACACCACAACAAAAAGAAAACATTTTGAAGGGGTTGGCTGATAAAGGTTTACCCCTCCCAGAAGGTCAAACATTATCGGAAAAAAAACTTATTGACAAGGTACGCGCCGAACTTGGTCTACCTCCGGAACCTAAGACGAAATCTATAAGAGACAAACATGACCAAGCAGCTAAAGCTGGCTTACTTAAGCCTCTGGAAGGCAAGACTCCTGCAGAGAAAGAAAAGATACTGAAAGGTCTATATGTCATGGGCATTCCATTACCTGAAGGTAGAACACCATCAGAAAAAGCTCTTATAGATAAAGTCAAAGCCACACCCCTTGCCGAGGCGATGGGTGCAATGACGCCACTTGCGGGCAAAACACCAGAAGAAAAAGAAAAAAGCCTTCGATCGCGTGCTATGAAAGGATTACCACTCCCAGAAGGTCAAACACCATCAGAAAAACAAATGATTGAAAAGGTTCGAACCGACCTTGGTCTACCTAAGGAACCTACGACTAAATCTATTAGAGACAAACATGAGAAAGCAGCTTTAGCTGGCTTACTTCAGCCTTTGGAAGGTAAGACACCTGCAGAGAAAGAGAAGACCTTAAGAGCTCTACATGATATGGGTATTCCATTACCTGAGGGACGTACGCCATCAGAAGATGCCCTTGTAGCCAAAATAGTAGCAAGTAGTCGTCATCCTTCAAAGGTGGCTTCTTTAATGGCGACACCATCTGGGAAAATACGTAAAGCGAAAGGTTTATTGACCCCGCTCGCTGGTAAAACACCGGAACAAAAGGAAAAGATTTTGAAGGGATTAGCTGATAAAGGTTTACCCCTTCCTGAAGGTCAAACAGCATCTGAAAAAAAACTTATCGACAAGGTGCGCGCTGAACTTGGTCTGCCTCCGGAACCCAAGACAAAATCTATAAGAGACAAACATGACCAAGCAGCCAAAGCTGGCTTACTGCAGCCGTTGGAAGGTAAGACTCCTGCAGAGAAGGAAAAGATATTAAAAGATCTTCATGATATGGGTATTCCGTTACCAGAAGGTCGTACACCGTCGGAAAAAGCTCTCGTTGACAAAGTTAAGGCTGGTATACCGAAATCTATATCAAAAGGTGCTAGGCCATCACTGCCGACCATTACATCAGAAAAAATAAGAAAAGCTAAAGCAGATGGGCTGTTTACACCGCTTACAGGAAAGACTCCGGAACAGAAAGAAAAAATCCTTCGTGGTTTAGCTACAACTGGTCTTCCGTTACCAGAAGGGAAAACTCCATCTGAGAAAGCATTAGTTGCCAAAGTGAAAAAAGATTTGGGGATACCTGAAAAAACGCCGTCTGAAAAAATGCGGAAGGCTAAGGTATCTGGTTTGTTAACCCCTTTGGAAGGTAAATCTCCGGAAGAAAAAGAAAAACTGCTCAGAGGTAGAGCCGCTGCAGGTTTGCCACTACCAATGGGTAAAACGCCATCGGAAAGAGCTTTGATACAGAAGATTAAAGATCAAACGGGATACGTGACACCATCACCCTCAGAAAGATTAAGAAAAGCCAAAGCTGCTGGTTTGATAACTCCTTTGAAGGGAAAAACGCCTTCAATGAAAGCCAAGATACTCCAACATATGAAAGCTGCAGGTGTGCCAATACCAGAAGGCGAAACACCATCCGAGAAGAAACTTATAAGCAAATTGATCTCGGCACGACCAAGTGTGCAGACGCCATCGGAAAAATTAAAAGCAGCGAAAGCTGCTGGGTTGCTTACACCGCTTGAAGGAAAAACACTTGCTCAAAAGCAGAAAATTCTCGAAGGATTAAGTGAGGCGGGTTTACCACTGCCAGAAGGAAAAACAAAATCTGAAAAGTCAATGATAGCTAAAATTAAAGCACGTACGCCACCACCAGCTGTAACTCCATCTGAGAAATCAGTTGTACGTAAAGCAAAAGCAGCTGGGCTTTTTACACCTATTACCGGAAAAGAACATGCCGAGAAAGAAAGAATATTAAAAGGACTTGCTAAAGCTGGTTTACCGTTACCTGAGGGAAAAACAGCGTCTGAAAAAGATTTGGTGAAGAAAATTAGAGCGGAAGCAGGTTTGTCACTTGAGCCGACACCTTCCGAGAAACAGGGAAGAATTAAAAAGAAAGAGAAAAAGGTCGGTATATCAGCATCAAAGAAAGCGGCAGGAATAGATGCTGAAGAATTTGAAGATATTATAAAAACTACAAAATGTGATCGTGGCTGCGGCTGCGACAAAAAGAAAATCAAATTTAAACACAGCTACGTGAAGATTAGAGTGACGTCTCCCGATATATCATCATTATGCGATTGTTCTGGTGAATGTGTTCCAGGTATTAAGAGTGGGGCCTTCATAGACAACGAGGGTATCAAAGTTACCGTTGGAAGTGCTGTTGGTACACCAACATATTCGATGGAATTAATTGAAAAAGTAAATCTGGATGAAACGATATCAAACTTGGACCACATTATTATGCAAACCAGCCATAACAATCTTGATGAAATAAAATACAGAGCTAGCAGTTTAGATTTCGATGATAATATACGTATTAAAGCGGACTATATACTCAACGCCAGCAGCTCTGGTACGAAGTATAGTTCAAGTAGCTCCCGAAATAGTAGTACTGTGGAAAGTTTAAGCAGAGATGAATCATCGGACGACAAAGGTCCTTTACGAACTAAATCTGGAAGTTTTGAAACAATTCTTGTAATAAATAGTGAGATGTCATTAAGCACAAGTACCAGCAACAGTATGGACTCAATCAGTTCGACGTCGCTTACTGAGATCAGCATCACATCTAGCTCCGCGCATTACTCCGGCTTCCGGTCCACTAACGACCTGCCGAGTATTTACTCGCTAGATGGACCAACAAGGTAACCAAAACCTTAACCTAACCTTATTATCCTAACTTCTCATATACAAAAACCCCGCATGCCTCATAATATGTTCTAAATCTGTAAAGATTTGATATACAATGTGTCCGGTTTCAGTCTGTACAAACTTAAAGGGGAGGTAAATTGCTCAATTTGTTCATGTGGGGCCCGTACCTCGTGTTTCATTAAGTGAATGTTTTTTGCTGATACTCAATTAATTATGCCAAAAATGCTATTCTATGACACTTTATGGTTTATGAGATATTATTGCTGAAACATATAATTATAGTTGCATAATTAACCTGTGGGGTTGGATACACTTAAAACATTTATTTTGAGCCAGTGGGCACCAAGAAAGAAAGATGAGTAGTATTTCAATGTTGTACGATAGTTGGGATTTGAATCCCAAAGTTTCAAGCACGCTTCATACAAAACTATCAAAACACAAAAATGGTTACCATTCAGGAGGTGTTGGTTTCCGACCCCGTGTGTGCTCTAATTTTATTGATAGAATCGAGCAAGCTACCTAACCTTTGAGTTTGTACAGGTCGAAACCGGACACTTTCTATTTCCCAAATAAGTAAATTAAATAATGTGTAAAATATGACATTAGGTATTATTAAGTTAGTGACACCCGTAACGTTTAGCACCCGTAACGCAGTGAGGGCGTTAATAGTTCGAGTGACTAAATAAGTCATTTCCCCTGCGTAAACACTGTGCTTTTTATTACGAATACGAGGAAAGTGTATATAATAAGACCATAAATTATAAGCTAAAGAAAAAAATAGTTTTGTTCAGATTGGCGCTCTCCCGCTTATTTTTTGACGTGACAACGTCTTGTAATTCGATAAAGCTGGCTGCACGAACGAAAATACATGACTCCTGCGTCGTTACCTCGCTCTGAGGCTCCATTTAAGGCTTGAAGTGCAAGCGAGAGCGACAAAGAGGCACAATCGGCATCCGCGTTCGGCAGCGTTCGACATCTGTCTCTTTTCTACTTGAGTGAGCGATGCGTCCGCGTGGACAGCTGCTATACAATAATACATTTACATGTTTTCGTTTTGTATGAAGTGCAGTGAAAAGTGAATGTGGTGTCAATTATTTATAGCAACGATAATTCTTATGACGTTGTCAAGTCTAACTATCGTCAGTAAACCGACTTTACAGACAACCGATTTTTTTTAATTCTTTTCCTGTGGTCGTCCAGCCATACAGCCAATATTTTTCATATTCATGTATTAAAAAAAATTACAAAGATTTTGCCGAAATCTATGCTATTTTAGAGAAATAGATTAAACTAAATAATATTAAAGTCATACTTAATACTTAAACTTATATTTTAATTTTAAATCGCGCTGTTATTTAGTGACTGTATAAAAAGTGAGAACATGGTTCAATATAAATAAATGTCAAAATATAACTAGTCTTTTTATTTGGCAGCTGTCAGTTATAGCAATTCTCCCTAGGGCTGCAATGCATAACTTTCAAACCGCTCATCAGACATGTAATGACCTACTTTCAGAGTATGAGTAATGAAAATTTTTCATTGCTCATACTCTGAAAGTAGGCAGTAGTAGACATTTCCATTGAACCATGTTCTAACTTTTTATACAGGCACCATTAAAATAAATAAATAAATAAATATTCCACAACTATCACACAACGCCATCTAGATCCAAGCTAAGCAGAGCTTGTGTTATGGGTACTAGACAACTGATAAACATACTTATATATTTCTAAATACATACATATTATAGATAAAGTATACCCAGACACAGAACAAATGATCGTGCTCATCACACAAATATTTGTCCTGGGTGGGAATCGAACCCACGACCTCCGGCATAGCAGTCAGGGCCACTAACCACTAGACCATCAGGCCTGTCAAAATTAAAATAACATGAAGTAACGTCTTAAGAATATATATTATGACCTTGATATACCTAATTTAATTTCCACTAACTTACTTTTAACTTTAGAGAATTTCTAAAATCTGTAATCTTTGATCGAAGCTTTCAGCCCTTGGATAACGATGTACTATTTCAAAAAAATAAAACTTACCGCCTTCAAAAACCATCAGAATACGGTTAGTTTTCTTTTTGAAACAGTTTTTCTGTACCTTTTTTGGTTCAAATATTTAACCCAAATTCTTGTCAAATAGGTACCTAATTTTCTTACACGTGCGCAGTGCACTAGAATTTTGTAATTCTTGTCTACTCGGAAGATGTTATACAGGTCGTAGCAATATCGTTGGCGTTCACAATGAGCGAAAAATGCTCAATCACAACATAAAAGAACGGAACCAAAGTGAATGTTTTAATTATTGTTGTTTTTTAAACCGCCAAATCTGCCAAAGAAAAACCCCAAAAGTACGAGTATGAAGTCCGTTTAAACGTTGAATTATCTGAACTTATCATGTGACGACTTTGCTTGACTTGTGTATTATTGTATTCGTGATTAGCTTCCGCCCGCGACTCCGTCCGCGAGGATGTCGGTCTTCGCGTGGATGGTTTATGTCCCCATTTTGAGTAACTCTGACAATGACATCTTATAAATATTACGACGCTGAATCCACTGCGGGTAATGCAACGTGTGTTCGCGGTTCTACAGAACAACGTCTATGAATAAAACTGAAAAATAAGATTTTTTTTCTACGTATTTTTCCAGGATAAAAAGTATCCTATGTTATGCCCAGGATAATAAAGAATAATTATACCAAGTTTCATCGAAATCGAACCGTTAGTTTTCACGTGATGCCTGCACAAACAGACAGACAGACAGACAGACAAATTTTTTTTAAATCATATATTTAGGTTTGGTATCGATTCAGCAACACCCCCCGCTATTTATTTTTTCAATATTTTCAATGTACAGAATTGACCCTTCTACAGATTTATTATATGTATAGATAATTATTTGAACATACAGTATACAGGGTTACTTGTATTTCGACCTATATTCTGATAATCCCACACGTATAGGCGAAATTCAATAGTTCGTTAGTTTAAATTTTAGAGGTTTTTCGATATTACGCACAACTGTAATTCAAAACTTCTCCGTATGATTGTTTCTATAACATTTAATATTATAATGCGTTTTTCCTTTCGACAGTGACGATTTTATCGACTATCCCTCAATAATTGGGGAACGCAATAAGTTTAAAATTATTCGAGCATCTATGCCACATCAATATACTGTTATGAGAATGTCACAATTCCCTGTTAATTTTGGATATAACAAGTTGGAGGAAATTGAACTGAAATCTGGAACTGAAGATGTATCGCCGAGTAAGAGAAACATAGCGAAGGCAATGAACGTGATTTTGGCGAAAAAACGTTTTGTGGATGCTGCCGTGGTGTTTGTAGTGGTGCCTAGGTATGGTGATGAAGAGGAACGAAGCTCCTCAGGGGGTTCTATTACAAATAATATGACAGCAAATTCAAGTGACGAGGATCCAGGTATGAACCTGAATCTCAACTTAATCTAGATATATGTATATTACTTGTGTATTGATTGGCCGACGACACTAAACTTATTCAATAAAAGTCCCAGTTGAAACATGTACAATTAGTGACGTCATTAATGGGGCAACACTAAAAGGCGCTGTTATCAGTGGCAGCAGCATGATAAAAACAAAAGCACATCTGAAAGATCATCAATTTTTGTGCAAGGCTGTGCAAAACCGGGGCGGATCGCTTTTTTTTTATCGTGATAAAATCGTCAAATGAGTCCTCCCACCCAGGGCAGAGCGGGAGGGACTGTCAGACTCGTACTGACTAAAATCCACGGTGTCCTTCAATAGCCTTTTACGTTCCGTGGTCACTTGCTTCTAACGAGACCTCATTTGTCATGTAATGATAAGTAGTTTAGAAGTTAAGAAGGAACAAAATCATAACCCTCCTTTTGGCTTTGCCGTAGTCGGGTAAAAAATATATGTACCATGCAAACTACCAGCGAAAATTGGTTTGAACGAGATCAAGCAATTAGTTTTTTTTAATACGTCATAAATCGTAAACCGCAATTTACCTTTCAAAGTTACAACCAACTATAAGAAATTTTACATTATGTTACTTGCTGCTACGGAACCCTTTATGGGCTGAGTCCGGCTCGCATTTGGCTGGTGTTTTTATACTTATTTGTTAATTTGTATACAGAAGCTGTTGGTGTACCTTTATTCATAAATCAATAATAGGTAAATAGATAACCAGAAAAGTAGCAAACTTACTTTTCTGGTAATCTATTTATTATTGATTTTGATTAATAAGTTTATATTAATTTTATTTTGAATGTTTTCAGGTGTAAGTTGTTTTCGTTTACCGAGTGTACGTATTGCATGTGCATCGTCATCATTACCCATGTGCGACGGAGCTAAGTTCTCCAACATCTGTGCCAGCCCCGTGCAGTGCCTTTATAATGCTCGGAGTCAACTAAAACAAACTTTATCGCCATCAACAATTCCAACAGAAAAATTGAAAGAGACCAGGAATCGATCGGTTAAAATGCAGAAACCATCCATAGAGTCACTATATCACCAAAATGAATTTGCAGTAAAAGAACCTGGCAAGTTGTCTTTTGTTATTTTGTTGGAGGGAGTGGATAAATTGGGTCGATATCTGTAGGTTTACTGAAATCTGAGTGGACTTCAAAGCATCTTTATATCAACACAAGCTCTGCTTAGCTTGGGACTAGATGACGTTGTGTGATAGTTGTGGAATATTTTTATAGTTTTAAGATATTTATTTCTTCTTGATGTTTTCTTTCACAGCTTTGGTGTCTATCTCTTTTTATGATGTCTGGGCGGAAGACCAATATATTGAATTATCTCCAGATTGTTAAAAAAATACCTTATCCGCCGGAGAAAAGAATTATAAGAATTATAAAATTATCAATATGACCTGATCTCTTTAGTACTTTTTTTTTTATCGTGTTAAAATCATCAATAGTCCTTCCACCCAGGGCAGGGCGGGAGGGACTGTCAGACTTGTACTGACTAAAATCCACTGTGTTATTCAATAGCCCTTCACGTACCGGGGTCACGGTAATTCGTTAGTCCCGCGACCCCGGCAGGCTTTGGCCCTCTACAGGCCCCGTCACTATGCTGACACTCTTTGAGGCGCGCGTGGAACACAACGCGCCGTCGACCCGGGCATGGTCCATGGTCGACAGCGAGTCGCCCATTACTCGCTGCCCGCATGCCCGCGCCTACGGTGGCCGGAGATCGTCTGGCGACGTCCGACGCCGTGGGCGTCTACCACTGCGGCTGGGGTAGAGGGCGGACGCTGTCCTCTCCCTCACGCGGCCCGCCTCCTCCTTCGCGAGCATGACTGCTTCGCAGAAGGAGGCGACCGCTTCCCACTCCGTCTCGCCCCGCAGCATGGCCTCGACCAAGGCCGGGCGCGAGAGGTCTCCGCCTATCGCCGTCGTGAGGACACGACGGTGCTCTGCCCAAGCGGGGCAGTCCTACACCGTATGCTCCACCGTGTCCTCCGGACGATCCTCGCAGTGGTGACACCCAGGCGTTTCTTCCCTCCTTATCAGACACAGGTACCTCCGGAAACTTCCGTGTCCGTTGAGGACCTGCGGCATGCGGTAGCTAAGGACGTCGTGACGCCTATCCAGCCACTGCTCAAAGAGGGGTCTTAATGCCGCGATTGTGGCGTGCCCGTCTCTTTGGTACTTCCACAAAAAAAAACTAATTTGTCTTTCAGTTAGATTACCAATAAATACGAGTATGACTCGTACTTTTAGGTAAGGTGGCAGACGTATTTCTCATGTATATTATTTGCATTGCCAAAACGAAATTATAGATTGATTTGATTATACTTATAAGAATTTGAAATTAAAAAATTGTTTCAGAAATTTGTACAAGCTGGTTCTGTCAACCAAGCCAGAGCCAGATATCTATGACATCAATGAAGATGTCTTGTGCACCACAATGCTTTGGTTCAGATCATAGTCAGCAAAACGTAACATCGCCCCCACAACATGGGAGCGATGTTGCCCCGATAGCCTGCCCAAGCGAGGATTTGAAAGAAACAACGAATCGATATATTAAAGTACAGACACCATCAATAGAATCAATATGTCATGAATATGATACTGGTGTCAACAATTGTGGCAAGTTTATAGTATTAACTACTAGTGACTGACCAATAATCATATTAGTAGTTTGAAAATATTTTCTCTTTATATGTAGTATTAGTTTAGATGAAGACATACCTACTTGCACAATATTTAAAACAGCAAATTAATGTTTCTGTTATTTCAAACGATTAGGAATAACCCTCTTTTGACTTCGGAGTTCTGACTTCAAAATGTTCAGTCGCTAATTCGTAAGGGAAGAGTGGAAGATTATTGGGGAGACCTTTGCCTAGCAGTGGGACTATAATTATGTATAGGTTAATAAAAATATAAAATCGTTGCAGTGCTTATAATACACCGAAGCCCGAAAATTATATTTTTGCCTCCACTGACGGTTAAAGGCCTTCCCCAATTTCTCTCATGTACAGACATCAGCACATCAACCTACCTCAATCTGTCAAATTCTATTATTAGATTTTCAACCTTATCACAATAGTGGATGGTAAATGTTCCATTGGTAAAATTTACAGATTCGAGTAGGTTGACCTGCTGGCGTCTATATTTTTTTTCCACGTCGTTTACTAGACGGTAATTACGGAGCTTTAAATATATACGATGCATATTATAAGAGTTATTAATACTCGAATGCTGAAGCTGCGCGATCTTTGAATCTTCGGTTCCACAATCTTTTAAGGTTAGGGCTTTCTACCATTTGACTTACGGAGCCAAAATATAGACACTCACCGCTGTAATTGCCCACAAATTCTAGGTAGCTCATTGTGTAATGGGGAGAGCAATGCTCGGGGATTCTCTGGTGGTGAAGTCATTCGCCAGAGAACTAAATTATATTTATATATTGCGCGTAGAGTTAGCATACCGAAGTGGAAGTATGAAGCATGCACAGACGAACGATGAAGCATACATGTGTTAAAGTGGAGACCGAGTATGGGCAAACTTAGTGTGAGACGCCCTGCGGCACGATGGACTTATGATTTGAGAAAGTTGGCTGGCAGTGGAAGCATGCATACCACCGTCCACCCCGTTCCCGTTCATTGGAGCTTACATCCAGCAGTGGACGGCAATTGGCTAAAGAGAGAGAGAGAAACTGGAACATCAAAATGATTTAAGTCAAAAGAAAATTTTGTTATTTTTTTCAGGTGTAGGGTCAAACATTCCGTCAGGCAAAGACCTTTGTGCCAAGTCCAAGCCACATGACTTTCATGATCGCAATCATCTAAATCAAATGCCAGGATCGCCACTTAGATGCATCTTAGGAACAGATGATTTGTGTTTGACAAGGAATCGATCAGTCAAAGTACAGAAACCATCCATAGGATCGCTACGAGTCGAAAATGGGACCGCGTCCGACAAGTTGCCAAGTAAATGTTGCTTTTGACTATTTCTTTCCAAAACTTACCATTATTTACATAAACATTTTTTTTTGGTGTGGGAAATCATCAAAGGACTCGTCCCACCCAGGGTGCAGTGGAAGTTAGGAAAAATCACATTGTTCCGTCAATTGAGTTCTAAAACCGGTAGCCTCTTGACACATTGTCTCACTCATCAGTTTTCCATTTATTCTTTTAGAGAAGAAAGAAAATTCCTGATGGAATTTAATCAAACTTGCTTTGTTTCCTAAGTTAGAAAATAGTTCTAGTATAGTAGTCTTCAATCAATAATTGATCGAAGATAATAGTAGCTTCTTCCGATATTAGATTTATATTAAAAAGCATTTAGACAGTAAATTTTATGGACACAAGTTCCAATCTTTTTCTGTTTTAAATATATTTACATGCTTTTACAGACATCCTAGAGAATAAGAGAAGTATCAAAATGAAGCAGGGCAAAATGGAAGTAATGCAAAAATCCAAATGCTTCTTTAAAGAGGACAACCTAAAACAGAGCAATGTGATACCTGAATCTGATATACAACTCTTGCTTGGAATCCAACCGTTGCAAAAGGCGAGCTTTCAAAATGCAAAACAAAAAGAGAAAGAAATAATATGCGATTGCAAAAAGGACAAATCAATTATTTTAAAGAGTCCCTTGTCAGTACCAACAGATCGGCAGCCAGAAAATGTAACAGCGGAACCGCAAATACTAGCGAGTTCTCAAACTGACAAACAGAAAGATAAATTAATGGAAAAAAATGTAGAAAGCCAAAGTAGTAGTAACAAAAAGGTGAGATTTCATAGTAATATTATAAAATCTATTTCTAAAATGAATGCAACTATAAAGAACAAAGTAAGCAAGCAGGCTCTAAGTAAACTTATTTTACAAAGCCTTAAAAGAGACAAACCGAAGGTGGAAGCAGTCATAGGCAAAAATAAAGGCAAGCAGAAGGAAGGAGACGTAATATGTGATTGCAAAAAGAATAAACAAACCCTAAAGAAATTGAAGCCATTGGTCCAGCACTATCTTCACAGAAACGAACCCTCCCTCAGGTACCTCCGCGGTTACTAGGGCTTCCACCTGAAGGAGGTCTTTATGAAGATATTGGACCTAGCTGTCAGTGGATAGATACAGGCGAAATAAAAAAACTGAGATCACAGTTGACACGGTCTACTTCAGGATTCAGAGCAACTAAGATGAAGAGACAAGAACAACAGACAAAATCCGAAGAAAAAATTGAATTAGATTTTGGAGACGCCATTAGATACTTTGCTAATATGAATCCGAAATGTTTCCACCAGTTGATGCAAGAGGTACTGGATAGTAAGTTAGATGCTGAGCAGAAAAAAAATGAAGGTAAAATAATTAAAAAACAACTGGAAAAGGAAAAACGCAAAAAAGAGTTCCCCGCTTTTTTGTCTACCTTACAAAGAAAAGCTAATAAAAAAGCGGGTAAAGGCAAAGTAACAGAGGCAACAGCAACAGACCACCCGAAAACATATGGTTCGTCAGAAGACTCTGAAGATTATTCTAACGAAACAGAAAGTCCATATCCAAAAGGATTTAAATGTAGTATCATCAAAAACTGTAATATACACAATGCTTTTGCTGGATTGGATTGCAGAGACAAAACTCAACAACAATTCTTCAGGACGAAACGTCATAAGTGAATTTCTTTTATACCTAGTATAAATAAGTATTATTTTATCTCCAGTGTCCTGTTTATCCGTGAACAAAGGATAAAATTATTACGATCGTAACGAATATCATGTTAATTTGATCGTGAAAATCGTGTAACCGAT
This sequence comes from Agrotis puta, assembly GCA_943136025.2. Classification (NCBI taxonomy): domain Eukaryota; kingdom Metazoa; phylum Arthropoda; class Insecta; order Lepidoptera; family Noctuidae; genus Agrotis; species Agrotis puta. Next base: position 2,656,936 of record OW964166.2, read on the forward strand.
TTTATATTAATTTGTATTATTAAATGTACATGACGTCACTTTTTCTTTTTTTATCGTGGTAAAATCATCAAATGAGTCCGCCCATCCAGGGTAGAGCGGGAGGGACTGTCAGACTCATACTGACTAAAATCCACGGTGTCCTTCAATAGCCCTTTACGTTCCGGGATCACGGTAATTCGTAAGTCCCGCGACTCCGGCAGGCTTTAGTCCTCTAAAGGGGGGCCCCGACATTATGCTGACACTATTTGAGGCGCGCGTGGAACACAATGCTTCGTCAACCCGGGCATGGTCCATGTTCCGGACAGCGAGCCGCCGCCCGTATGCCCGCGCCTACGGTGGCCGGAGATCGTCTAGCGACGTCTGTCGCCGTGGGCGTCTACCACTGCGGCTAGGGTGTAAGGTCGCTGACCTTTCCCTTACGCGTCCCGCCTCCTCCTTTGCTAGCATGACTGCTGCGCAGAAGGAGGCCTACCACTTCTCACACTGTCTCGCCTCGATTATTGCCGAACGCGAGAGTTCCCCGCCTATTGCCGTCGTGAGGACACTGCGGTGCTCTGTACCGTATGCTCCACCGTGTCCTCCGGGCGATCCTCGCAGTACATGATATCACATAACAAACAGTTTTCTTTATTTGCTTTTTTAAGGATTTTTGCTCAAATAATGACCTCTATTAGGCTACCTGTTTACAGGAGCCGAGTGAGGCTGAGGAGAGAAACGAAGAAATATATTAACCAATAGGGTTGCACTACCGCTCCTCTTCAGTGGTGCAATCCTATTGTTTGATATTTCTCCGTTTCTTCTGCAGCTTCTTCCTGCAGCCTTAGTGATCTCTTTTTTAAACATACCTTTCTAAAAAGTGCGCCGTGTGTCGCGGCCGCGATTTCGGTTCCCACACGGAACTATGAAACGCTAAAAAAAAAACAACCCGTCGTACCACAAAAAGATAAACATCTGTTAACGTTTGTCTAAAACAAGTGTAGCTGTAAAACAACCCTTATATTAACGTGAAATGTCAATGAAAGGCAAGGCGGAAAAAGTGTATATACTTATCTTTCGGAAGTCAGTTTTTATTTTACCTTGACTTGCCACTCTAGCTTGCCACAGACTCCCGAAAGGAGAGTTTTTATAAGTTTTGGTATTTGTTTGTGAAGTCAGTTCCTTTTTTAACCTTTTGAAAACTACCGTCGAAGTGTTTTCTTTCACCTTGTTTTTAGATTAAACATTCAACAAAAATCGATTCAGGAGTCTTTGAATAAATATCAGAGTCTTTGTAAACGCGCATCCAAGTAGCATACTAAAACCTTCTCCAAAAACTAACGAAATCTTTTTTTAACAGCATCAAAATAGGTTCAGCTAAACGCGAGGTAAAGGCACCTATGTACTCGTATATTTACCGACAGACCGCTATCCGTTTCGGCGAACCGCTCTTTCGATTCGATCTCCGTAACCTATGGATGACAAACATACGGGGGGAAAGAACCATTTTTTTGAAGACTGTCAAAAAGTATTTTTTACCTTACACGCTCGGAAAGATTCTATTTCTCATTCAAAAGAGCGCAAAACTCGATTTTGCGCTCCAGTGCAAAATCGAGAATTTCAGAATTCGAACACGTATTCAATTATTTTCCACACTGACAGGCGAGCCGGCTCCTCTTCATTTCCTCGCTGCAGTGAGGTGAAAGTTGTGTGTTGCGTGAGGCAGCAAAGTTATTCTGCATCTCGTACCTTTGAAAACTTCGCTACGCTCAGGATTCTACTATTTGAATCCTAGGACACCTTCGCTTGCTCAGTTTTCAATTCAAGTACTCGCGCCAAATACAACTTTGCAGTCTTGACCCTTGCACAAATAAGTATTTCGGGTCTGGCTGTTACTGTGTGTTGGTTCAGACGGGTCGAACTGAGAAACCCCCCTTTTCTTGAAGTTCGTAAATACTGAAGTAAAGTGTAATCAATGTACGATCGGACAGGTACAATAAAATCGAAAGTCAATCAAAACTGTATATATTTTTTACAAATAACGTTATCAAAATAATATAATTGATTTAAATTGATAATTGGACACTTGATTTACATAAAGTCACAAAAACGGTAGCCTTACCTAGCTAATATACTCTAAATGAAATAAAAAAAGTATTTAGACATTTTTTGTCGATGTAGCCACACGATTGCGTCCTATCTGGACGACCGACGCGGTGGCGACATGATGTGTCGGTGACACCGGCAGTACCTGATGACTCACTGAGATCGTTTTCACACGGCCTGCTTAGTCGGTGTCATCTTCTTTCCCTGCTTTCCCGGTGATGAATGGACCTGGGGTCTGGACGATAACGTTGTGACCTGTTGTCTGGACGACACGGTCGCGTCTCGCTGTCTCAGTGTCAAATTCCTGGTCCGCTGTGTCCGTGATGTCCGGATTTGGGGTCTGTATGACAACGTCCTGACCAGCTGTTTGGGAGAAACCATCGCGTCCTGATCTCTCAACGACGTCCGCGTGATCTGCCAACCCGGCTACACCGGGTGATATCGGCGCGATACCTTTGGCGGCCAGACTAATTTTCAGCCCTACAGGATATTGTTTTGCTAACTTTTCATGAGCCTTCGGAGTAAATGTAATAGCTTCGTGAGGAGGTGTTACTCCATAGGGGCATTGACACGGTTCTTTCAGTGGGATTTCTAGGCTTTCTATTGATTTTTTAAAATGATCATTTTCCTTTTTTATGTTTGTTTTCGCCAACTTTTTCTCTTTTCTACTTTTCTTTTTGAGCCAAGCTCGTACTTTTTTGCTTTTATATTTCTCTTGATATGATTCAAGGGGCTGGATCAAATCCTGAAATTGTTCTAGGTTCTGACCTACATAGTACTTGATGGCATCTTCAAAATCTAATTCAATTTCTCGTGGCTGCTCTTCAATTCTTCGTTTTTGGTTTCTCTTCTTACATGCTTTAAATCCTGACGTGCACTCTGTCAAATCTGACCTTAATTTCATAAGTTTTTCAATATCTATCCATCCACAGTTATGTTCGCAGGAATCATCTTTACTTTCTTCAGGGTTCGTTTGGACACCGTGTTCAGCTAGGGGTTTTAGTGATTTTTCTTCAGCCCCTTTTTTCTTCTTAGATAGGTTTATAATGCTCATCAGTTTTTTCTTGAAACACTTGCATACGACTTTTGTCTCTTTGACTTTTTCTTCTAAACTCTCGTATCTATCGTTTTCGTCTTTCACTTTTTCTGCTAAACACTCGCTTTTTCCTGATTCCTTTAAATTTTTGCATACTGCTTTTTCCCCTTTTATTTTACTAGGTTTACGAGAAATTGATTTTCTGACATTATTCATTAACTTCGTCATTTTGCAACATTTCTTACTCGTATGGTCCATGTTTTGACAAACGCAAAACCCTTTACTACCAGAGTCATTTTGTTGGCTTTCCGTTACGTCTATTGTCACTTGGTGCCGACTTTCAGAATTATTTACCATGGCGGGATCTTTTGTAGTTTTGAACTGTCTGTTTGACTTTTCATCTGTCATAATGCCTGCGTCCTTTACGTTCTTTTCCCTGGAGGTGTCTTCTGGTATTTTGGACAGGGGGCCTGATATTTCGCTTGTAATGATGTCTGCATTCTCTGTGTCTACATAATCGCAACTATTCTTTTGTCTTGTTGTCTTTTTAGGCATTTTCGATCTCCACTTGCCCAGGAAGCATGACTGTTGACTTGATATTTCGTCGGCTGGAGAACCTGAGTCTTCTATATCTTGACATACACAGTTATGTTTCATTCTGGAAAAGTTTAATGACTTAATTTTAGACTTCCAGCTGACCCGAGGCCGAGGTTGCAGGCTGATTATTTCGTCCTTTTGACTTGGGGGCAAGTTTAAACTAGTCACATTTTCGTGGGTGATCGGATCCGAGACAAAAGCTGGTTCTTTCATTTGTTCAGGTAGAGACGTTTTGAATTTGGTTGAATTTTTTGTACTGCCTTCATTGTGTATAGATCTTGCCCTATTTGCATCTTGTTGCGGTAGAAACTCGCGAAGACTTTTAGCCTCTGTAGAGGCTTCTTGCTTTGAGACATCTGTAATAATATTAACGTTTAAAGATGAAAAGTAGAAAACTGAATCTTGGAGAAACAAACCTTTTTGTCTTTTTTCTACCTGCAGGTATACATTATGCAATATAATTATATCATGTATGATAATGTGACGCTCCTGTTCTTTTTTACCTATAAACATAATTATCACTGTTATTTAAAAAATTATCTCACATTAAAGTGAGATATATGTATGTATTAATTAACACTATTCTATCACACATGATGTTATTATGTCGTCATAATTCAATAAGTATACCGGTAAAGAGAAAACGACAAATAAGTTGTTCCTCTAAAGTTCAGTTTTCGACTTATATTTCGGCGAATAACTCTGAAACCTGACGCTTTAGGACTATACTATAATTATGTTCTCGGGTAATGGCAATAGGCCCGCTCCTTATTATATGAAACTTTAAAATTCTGGCGAAATATAGGTGTACTATTACATAAATCTTTGCCTAGCCTTTTGGGAAATACAGGCATGATGTTACACACTAATTAATAAAACCTTGAAATCACATAAAACTAGAAGCGTACCTGGTTTAAGACCTGGCGTACCCTCATCATCAGGTAGGTCAGTGTAACTTTCGGGATTAATCAATCTTACATGAATATGATCACAAGTCTCCGGCATCTTACATAGATGGCCTCGCGGTTTCGAAGAATGGATTGGCATAACTGGTAAATAGGAGCTGTCGTGGGGTTTGTCTGAAACATTTACAACAGGTTACAAATCAAATAAACTTAGGTCAGATAAACTTTAAAGGAAGGTGGCAAGGAATCCATCCACCAATTGTCACTTGAAAAAAAAGTTTAGCATTAAAATACTTTTTTTAATTAGCGTGGTAAAATCATCAAATGAGTCCTCCCACCCAGGGCAGGGCGGGAGGGACTGTCAGACTTGTACTGACTAAAATCCACGGTGTCCTTCAATAGCCCTTTACGTACCGGGGTTACGGTAATTTGCGAGTCCTGCGACCCCGAGCGCATTTTTTCTTAACTCTCTTGTCAGAGTTATTTTCACATGATAGTTGTGTATTAAAGCGGACCAGTTTTAAAAAAGCGTACATGATGTCACAACATGGCGCTAGCACACATTCCTTCTTAATTGATCTTAAAAGTACCTTAGTTAAACATTAAACAATTTTTCGATGTTAGACTATCAAAAGATCCTTGGTACCAAAAGGTCTATAATACTATATGATTGTCGGCGCCTCACATATGTGCGGACGACCGCGGGGAGGCCGCGGGGTCTCGGGGAACCGAACCCGCGCCTGCTCAAGCGCCGCCGGTGGCCCGCACTCGGCTTCCACGCGCAGACCGCTCCGGTCATTTCTTTGTTTTGAATATTTTGTACCAGTTGTAGCAATAAACCCTATTGTTATACAGTCCACTCCTTTTATTATAAAAGCTCCTGATACTAATACCTGATATGTATAGACTCCATTTATTGATGTATCTTTATTCACCTTTATACATCCTCCTAAACAGTTGAGAGGAGATTATTAATAAAGATTATCGCTGGAAATTATTATTGTATCTCAATCTTGAACCCGATCTTTGTGTGTAACCAATCAGTGGCCTACAATCTATGACCCGATGTTGAGGAGATATTATTAAATTAAAATTAGTGTCAAAAATTATAATGAATCTAATTCTTGATCTTGAAACTTATAGAATCTACAGATGCCTAGTAGGCCACTGAGAATTAAGGCCGAAAAATGATGAAATATTATCCCCTTCGTTCCATTCCTACATAAAACAAGTCAACATCTCCAAAGAAAACATTAAAACGTATGCGTGGCGCTCACTCACACATTTATAAAAAAGTGGTTTCACAAAAAACGTAACGTTTTGTTTTGAATCTGGACATTTTACAATCTAAGTACTGAAACTTGTTGCAGCCGTCAAAAATGATTTTTAAGATTCTGATTCAGATACAATATTAATTTGGGGCGTTTATTATTCACTTTACTTAGAAAGAAATTGGTCCGCGAGATTCTCGGGAAGAAAATACACCGGTCTACGTGACTGGGTGCTGGCCGACCATGCACCTGGCAGTGCAACATTGATGATATTGCTGTGAGTGAACTCAAGGCAGGAAAACGGCTGCAGCTGACTGTTCTATCTAAAACAATTAAAATCACACAATAAGAACCACATAATCAGCCATTTTAAATAAATTTATTTTTATAATGTTGGCATTCAAAACAGTTGTGTATCTTTTTATCGTTCAGCTAAATCTTCTGCTAAATTATATCATTGTTAAACAAAGTGTATTAAAGTTTCTAAAAAAACAGCACTTACTTTTATTTCTAGACTAGATGAGAAGGTCGGCCACTATAAGCCATAAACGAATACGCTCAGTAATCTTTAATAGTTTTTAACTTTATGCTCTAGAACATAATTTCAAAAATCTATTAAATATTAACCTACGACGGAACGAAAATGCTCAAAAGTGCTTTAACAGATTTTCAATTTTACGTTTTTGCATAAAGTTGATACTCTAAGCAGACTTCATCAAACGCTTACGTGGTAGCTGGCTGGAGACGACGCTGCCAGTAGGACGCGGAGCATCCCTGCACGGCAGAACCAGTGATTCCGGAGACGACATAAGCATGTCTGGCAGATCACAACCGCTGGATATTTTACCTACGACATACCAGAGCACACGCTATATGAAAATTTCCAGTAAAGGTCGATTTTACACTATTCAGATAACAGAAATAAATTGTTAACTACATTTTGCCGGTTTTGCTAGCGTCGTATGTGGTAATTGTCCCAAGGGTCTGTTGACTCATTACCTTTCCAAAATGGTGCCCCAGTATCAATTTTTAGTTAGTGTCTGATCAAAAAATTTGTGTTGTTACTGACAAGGTAGTATTTCTACGAAAATATCCAAAACAAGTCAGTTTGGAGCCCATGTTGTCGGGTTAAAATTTTTCTAAACTAGGTCCTGTTTCACCCATTTCAAGGAATGCACTTAATTATCAATTACCCTGTATACAATCTTACTGGATTTTTTTTTCTTCCACGCACACTACCATGCTGTTCTGATCCATTGGATATTCAATCCACTCCTACTACAATAGTCAATTACAACAGGACTTTTCAGTGACTGGTGCAATCTGTTAGTAACGGTTAATCAAGATAATGTCTTTACTTGCATGAAGCCGGGATCTCACGACACTGGCACTATCACACTGCGCCGGCGCTGGAGACGGCGGCGGCGTGCGCATGTCACGTTGACGAGAACAGCTCAAAGGTTCATCTAAAATATTAAAAAGGGATATAATTAGTAATTACTAGTTTTAATGTATCAGAAAATCTCATTCAAGGTCTTGATCAAATTAAATACGTATTTAAAAAATATTTTTGGATTCCCTTGATCATTTAAGATTTATTTAAAAAACAGTTTAGGATGTATAACGATCCTGCCAGGGTCGCGGGTTGTCTAAACAGGTAACCGAGGTCCTGAAACGTAAAGAGTTACTGAAGGAACACCGTGGATTTTAGTTAGTACGAGCTGATAGTATCTTCCATTCCACACAGGGCGTTAGGAAAGGAAAGAAAAAGAAAAGAGGCCTGTGGTGTTCCCAGAGGCGGCTTAATTAACCCTGAGACTAACCTAACTGTTAAAGAGTATATCGGCACGTATGTCTACTAACTTGCTGTTTTGTGGGAACCCACGCCGGGACCCGTAGGTACGTTGCACACAAGATCCAATGATTCCTGAGACGGCGTACTCACGTCTGGTATACGAAAATTGCCAGATATTTTACCTTAAAACATGTCAAAGCACGCATTATCAGTAAAAGGCGATATTACAATCTTAGGATTTTCATATTTTGTGAGGTTGTATCTAGTGTTTGTCAGCGTATCATCATTTTAATTTAGGATAGATGATAGGCTGGTTTGATGGTGGTGATAGAATAGTAATAATAAATCAACAATGTGTTATAAAATTACGTTATTGCCTTTTCTACAGTAATTACAGACCACATATTGTATTTTTAATTCTATTTACGAGTTATGACATTTTTTCGATTGGCGGCGCTAGTGGACTGTAAGAGGCCTCTTAATATGGATACAGTGATATTCTAAGGCAGTTTAGCGCTTATTAGTCTCTGTTCCTTTTATATACTCATGTGATCTGACCGAGTCAGACCGATTTATTGTGACCAAGGATTCTATTGTGACTTCAGTTATTGTAACGTTCGTTATTATGGCGAATCGGCCTACATAATACCCTGTTTCAATTTATCAAAAAACACTGTTGATTTCTTTACAAAAATAGCATCCACGGTATAAATAATAATATAAATAATAAATAATAAATAAATAAATTTATAATAATAAATAAATAGATTTATTGGCCCATGCGTAGGTACCAATAATATCTTTATTTCAATTCTTTTGTAGGTATCAAATACTTGCTCAGATTAATTGACCAACTTAAACAGCAAATTTTAGAAACCTGTTGAAATAATCTAGATAAGGTACTCTCCACCGCCCTATTCTTTCGAATCACATGGTTCTATTCATGTATTGTGAAAGCCTTTTGAGACAAAACTATTCAGTGTCGTTTTTCGAAATCCTTCTATTGCTAATCAAGGTAATGGTTACTTTACTTGTCTTAAGACAGGCTCTCACGACACGGGGACTAGCACACTGCGGTGGCGATAGCGACGGCGTGCGCAGGTTCCGTAAAAGAGAACAGCCCAAACTCGTATCTAAAACATTAAAAGCATAGTTGTTATATACATGACATTAAAAATACTTAAGTTTAAGTTTACTTTACATTTTATACCTCGAACGTTTGGTTGCGCTACGGTTTAATTAAACATACAAACTTTATTGAAAGGCATATTATTACTTCATTGGTTTCGAATGTCATTCGTAGATCGCTGACTAGAAGACTTGCCTAATGGAAACACGCCTTAAGTGGGTTGTTGAGAACAGCTACATTACCAGCTACAATAGCATTACCCGTTTAAGCACAAAAAAAATAAACTTCTGTTGAACTCTTGTCTAATAAATCGTCAGCGTCAAAACGGCATTTCATCTTGATATAAGGATCGTTTTGCAGTTACACTTTTTTAGACAAGCGTATATTTATCTTTTTGTAGTACGACGGTACGTGTCAAATACAGTCAGCTGCACCTCAGACTCGACTAAGGAAATTGAGCACGAGTTTGTTAAACTAAAAAAAATAACTTGAGATGTGAGTGAACCCCCTTCTTGATGACACTGGAGGTGGCCTCTGTTTATCCGGAAAACGGAAACCGGATGTTGCATCTAAAGTAATGGCAACAATTAATAATAGCATTATGTTTAGTTAATTCGTGTTGGTATTTTTATAGAAAGTGTCTAAGAAATGCATAGATATTTTTTAATATTCTAGAATAGGGATTGAAAAGCGACGTACTGTAGTGAAGTTGAAGAGCAACCCAAACAATAGAAGGTAGAAAAAGTACCGGTACCTTGCAGGATGAGTGGTATTTGATGCTTAGACATAGCATTCGCTGCATAATGATCCTTGGAGCTGGAGTTCTGAATAACAAAAGACGTAGAACATTCTTTAGAATAGCAGCAACATGGCCTATCTGCGGTTGTGTCAATCTCAATGCCATGGACTGCCTTTTCTAGCATTATTGCTATTTCATTCGGTTTGCAAAGCTGACAAATTTCATCATTTGTGGTATCAATAAATCGGAGAACGTTCAGAGATTCATTTTGGTGCGTTGTTTCTGTGCCATTAGAAGATATTTCTTGTAAATGAAACTTTTTTCCTTTTCCACAAACCTGTTCGTTGCGTTCGGTAACCGAAGATGCTCGCAGCGTCGAATCTTAAATGTTTTTTCGTTACTACTGTTATTGAAAATATATGTACTACAATACTAATACTTATACATCAACCGACTAATAATGACACTAGAAATTTTACTAAACTTTTTTCTAGGGGTCTTTACTGGTCGCGGGACTGTACGAATTACCGTGACCCCGGAACGTAAAGGGCTATTGAAGGACACCGTGGATTTTAGTCAGTACGAGTCTGACAGTCCCTCCCACCCTGTCCTGGGTGGGAGGACTCATTTGAAGATTTTACCACGCTAAAAAAATAAAAAAGGGTCTTTACTGTAAAAACTGGCTTGTCTTAAGACGCTGCCTCACTTGAGTTTTCCAATGTAATGTAACTAATCGAGTTTCGATTTTGAACGCATACACATAGACGCTCCCGCTCAAAATCAGGGGGAGCAGATGTTCCGGGCGTTTTTGAGCTCCAATATTTTGATTTCGTCCTTCATCCATCTGGATCAGGGACGCACAGAACCGAGAAGTATGGCAGAGAAAGGGGGAGGGCTATACATACAGCAGTGGATGATCCTGCTATGCTATGATCAATAAGAAATCACATCCCTGGACTATACGATGGCTCTTCGACCCGTCGGCTTAGAGATCGTTAATCGCGCAGCGCGAGCGCTCACCGTTTGCGCCGCACGATTGGATAGTGTCGCTGTGAGCATAGCAATTTTAGTCCCAGGGTGGCGTGAGCGTTGCGCCCGCCGATCACAAGGCTGTGTTTATAGAAAATAGCACTGCTGGGCTGAAATGATGATAATGTTGAAACGCTCCCGGCGAAGGAGCGCCTATACAATGAATTACAGGTGAACCCTGTAATGTAACTATGTTAGAATTGATTTTGTAGAGAAAGAAACAAGTGATTGTTACAAGTTGCATCCTTACAGGTTGGGCAGTGATGGGCACTGATATGCTCGGTTCCTTGGTTTCTTCTTAGTAGCTGATATAATGCTAGAATCTAAACTGTTACAGTACAAGCAAATCTTCCCGGTAAGGAAGCGTCTTTAGAGACAGTTTTAGTAGAAACGTTAATATAAATTTAAAAAGTAAGTGCAAATAGGCAAACAGAGCAACACAATAGGTCCATGTTCTATGGCGGGGTCTCCCTTATAGGGTCAAAGCCTGCCGGAGTCGCGGGACTCATCAGGTAACCGTAGCCTCGGAAAGGACACCGTGGATTTTAATCAGTACAAGTCTGACAGTCCCTCCCATCCTGCCTTGGGTGGGAGGACTCATTTGATGATTTTACAACGTAAAAAGAATTATACTTTCTTGAGCGTTTTCTTCAATAACGTACGCGTATGCGCACCACAGGAATCAATCTTTCAAACGATATTTTGAACTCTGACTAAGAACCATCGAAATTCATTTAAGCTCAAGTATGCTGCTCTGTCTGCGATGACCATTAAGGCCATTTACTGTATACAGTGTGTTAGTTGAAATAAGTTGGGAAAACGTGTAACTTGACTGCTATAACTAGCGAACGACGGATGATAAGTAATGCGCGGGTGCTCTGATGTAATAGTGAAGGTTCAATAAACACTTACCGCTTAACACTTGTCTAAAGAGTGTTACTGTAAAACGACTCTTATTCAACGTCAAATGCCGTTTTGCAGTTGACAGTTTTTTAGACAAGTGTTCAACAGATGTTTAACTTTATTGTCGAACAACCATCATTTATTAACACCCCGCCCGCGGATTCGTCGTATTTCTAACTTTTCTATTCCCGGCAAAATAGAACCCGGCAATAAAGAGGTTATGAAATAATTTTAGAAAATCTAAATAAATATCCACCAAAAAATTTAAACTCGGAGGGGGTTGGGCTTCTTTATAAGCCAATTATAACTGTTTTTTTTTTTTGTATTATTCTTCAATAGAAGCTACAAATACATAAATATTAAAATACCAAAATTAAATAAAACTAAACTATTACAGAGCATCGAAAAATTCAACCTCAACGCTGTAAGCTGGTAATGTGCCCAGGAGACTGGCGGCGTTGCCTCTTTGTATGGCAATACTTAGCCTCTGGCCAAGGTAAAAGCCAGCTCTTTGTCACGGGAAGCGTCAACAAGACTTTTAGAAAAGTCTTTGAAGAGGCTGTGAGCACTCGGACCCCATGGCCCTATAGTTTCAACCCCAAACGGCTCAAAAATATAGTTACCAATAAGGTTGCTATATTTACACCGCTTGAGGTTCTCAGCAACCGCAGCAGCAAATTTGGAAATTAGTACAATTATTATTTGGAACGAAAATAGAAATGCCCTCCAATACGTCTCTCGTTTTACCTAACACACTGTATAACTGTTAGAACTATACAAAGAACACAGACCATAGAGCTCTGGGTCAGTTCCAAAGCACGCACAGGTATCATTCATGCTTTTTGAAGTACTCACTCGAATTCACATGACTGGAGTTTTTCTGCATCATACCAGAATCAGTCAAATAAACACTGGTCATGGAAACAGAATCTTCAGAGGAGCTCTGTTCCTCGTCGTCATCAGACGCGGGTACTACTATGAATATTGAAGAGGCATCTTCGAAACGCTTATTGGCCATAACTTTGTATATTATCTTCTTCACATCCAGTTTATCCGGCAAGTGGTTGAAAAGTATGATGGGTTCTTCTGTTTCCGTTTCTGATTGTATTTTATTTGGCCCCATGACGACATTTTCAAAGTTAAATTTTGTTGGTGACATTCTCGAAATAGTATATTCGCGTTGTGGGATTACTGTTTCAATGTCTCTTAGTTTCACGCTTCCCAGAGAAGTTTTGGGCTGATCGATGAACTCTTCACTAATTATGAAAAAATAACAAGCGTGAAAGAGTAACAACCATCAATTCATACATCCTCACAAACATCCACGTTAATATTATTAGTAGGATTGGATAGTAGGACAGTAAGATAAGATTATCAGGAGGTAGGATAATATTAGTAAAGAAGTGTTAGTTACCTTGTGGGCCTGTCCAGAAAGCTACTACTCAAAGGATAGTCAGTTGATCGATTTTCTGAGTAACTCGTACAGTTGGACGTAATGCTGCTTGCTATTAAAGACATCGAGTGAGTGTCCAAGCTCTTGTTTGTACCAGAGCTGCATAGTGATATCTCACTTTTAATAACCAGAATTGAACCAAAACTGGTTGATACAGACTCAGCTTCTGAAGATACACCTCTGTAAATGTCATCTAACGATTGAAGACGTTTTAAACATTCAATAATCTTTTCAGATTTACTTGTTCTGCCTTCGAAGATACTATCCTGCAGGAGGATGTTTTCGTTATCGGTGCTGGTCGTTCTGGAGCTATCTATAAAACTGGAGTCATCAACGGAGCACTTGCTTTGTAAAACTGTAAGGCTTTCATGCCCGAATTTAGCAAAACTATTGTAAGCCTGTGACATTGTAATTGATGGTGTACCAACAGCAGTTCCAACCGTAACTTTGATACCCTCATTGTCAATGAAGACCCCACTCTTAACGCCTGGTATACATTCATCAGGACAATCGCAGAAGGAAGATATATCTGGAGAGGTTACTCTAATTTTTACGTAACTGTGTTTAAATCGAATTTTCTTTTTATCACAACCACAGGCACGGTCACATTTTGTTGTTTTTATAATGTCTTGGAACTCTTCATCAATTCCTTTTGTTAATTTCTTTGCCATGGATATACCTAAATCCACCATCGAAGCATGACGACTACGTGCCTCTATTTTGGCTATTAGAGATTTCTCAGATGCTGACCTTCCGTCTGGTAATGTAATACCCATGTTATGCAGACCTTTCAATATTTTTTCCTTTTCTGAAGGTGATTTACCTTCTAATGGCTGAAGTAAGCCAGCTTTAGCTGCTTGTTCGTGTTTGTCTCTTTCAGCTTTGTTTTTAGGATCCTTAGGTAGACCTAGGTCAGCACGTACTTTGCTAATAAGTTTCTTTTCCGAAGTTGTTTGGCCTTCTGGTAGAGGTAGACCAGCCATTGCTAACCCATTTAATATTTTCAGTTTTTGTTCGGGTGTTTTACCTGTAAGCGGTGTTAGTAATCCTTCCGATTTAGTTCTTCGCATTCGCTCCGACGGTGACAGGGATTTTGCAGTTACCTTCGAAGGAAGACGGGAACTTGCTGCTATTTTGGCTATAAGAGATTTCTCTGATGGAGTACGACCTTCAGGTAATGAAATTCCCAAATCGTGTAGGCCCTTTAAAATCTTTTCTTTTTGTTCAGGTGTTCTGCCCTCCAATGGCTTTAGTTTGCCATCTTTAGCGGCTTTATCGTGCTTCTCCCTTTCAGCTTTGTTTTTAGGCTCTTTAGGTAGACCAAGGTCAGCGCGTACCTTGTCAATAAGTTTTTTTTCCGATAAAGTTTGGCCTTCTGGGAGGGGTATACCTTTCATAGCTAACCCTCTCAATATATTTTCTTTTTCTTCTGGTGTTTTACCTTTGAGTGGAGTCAGTAACCCTTCCCCTTTTGCTCTCTGCATTTCCTTCGACGGTGACAAAGATTTTGCAGTAACCTTCGAAGCACGACGAGAACGTGCTGCTATTTTAGCTATAAGAGATTTCTCTGATGGAGTACGACCTTCAGGCAATGAAATTCTCAAATCATGTAAGCCTTTTAAAATCTTTTCCTTTTGTTCAGGTGTTTTGCCCTCCAATGGCTTTAGTATGCCATCTTTAGCGGCTTTATCGTGCTTCTCCCTTTCAGCTTTGTTTTTAGGCTCTTTAGGTAGACCAAGGTCAGCGCGTACCTTGTCAATTAGTTTTTTTTCTGAGGTAGTTTGGCCTTCTGGGAGGGGTATACCTTTCATAGCTAACCCTCTCAATATATTTTCTTTTTCTTCTAGTGTTTTACCTTTGAGTGGGGTCAGTAAACCTTCCGCTTTTGCTCTCTGCATTCCCTCCGACGGCGACAGGGATTTTGCAGTAACCTTCGAGGCACGACGAGGACTTGCTGCTATTTTGGCTATAAGAGATTTCTCTGATGGAGTACGACCTTCAGGTAATGAAATTCTCAAATCATGTAAGCCTTTTAAAATCTTTTCCTTTTGTTCAGGTGTTTTGCCCTCCAATGGCTTTAGTATGCCATCTTTAGCGGCTTTATCGTGCTTCTCCCTTTCAGCTTTGTTTTTAGGCTCTTTAGGTAGACCAAGGTCAGCGCGTACCTTGTCAATTAGTTTTTTTTCTGAGGTAGTTTTGCCTTCTGGAAGGGGTATGCCTTTCATAGCTAACCTTTTCAATAATTTTTCTTTTTCTTCTGGTGTTTTACCTGTGAGTGGAGTCAGTAATCCTTCTGCTTTCGCTCGACGCATTTGCTCGGAAGGTTCTAGGCTCACTGTGGCGACTTTTGAAGGATGACGACTAATAGCTGCTATTTTGGCAATAAGAGATTTCTCTGAAGAAGTACGTCCTTCAGGTAATGAAATCCCCAAATCATGTAAGCCTTTTAAAATCTTTTCCTTTTGTGCAGGTGTTTTGCCCTCCAATGGCTTAAGTAAGCCAGCTTTAGCTGCTTTATCAAGTCTATCCCTCTCAGCTTTGTTTTTAGGCTCCTTAGGTAGACCAAGGTCAGCGCGTACCTTGGCAAGTAGTTTTTTTTCTGAAGCAGTCTGACCTTCTGGGAGGGATAGACCAGCCGTAGCTAAACCTGTCAATATATTTTCTTTTTGTTCTGTTGTTTTACCTTTGAGTGGAGTCAGTAATCCTTCCGCTTCCGCTCTCCGCATTTGTTCTGAGGGCGATAAGGATTTTGCAGCTACTGTTGAAGGAGGACGACTACTTGCTGCTACTTTAGCTATAAGCGATTTCTCTGATGGCGTCCTTCCTTCAGGTAACGGAATTCCCATATTATGAAGACCTTTCAAAATCTTTTCCTTTTGTGCAGGAGTTTTGCCTTCTAATGGCAAAAGTAAGCCAAGTTTAGAGGCTTGCTCATGTTTATCCCTTATAGCTTTATTTTTAGGTTCTTTAGGAAGCCCGAGGTCAGCCCGTACCTTGTCAACTAATTTTTTTTCTGAAAGTGTTTGGCCTTCTGGGAGGGGTAAACCACGGTTAGCTAACGCCTTGAGAATTTTTTCTTTTTGCTCAGATGTTTTACCTTTGAGTGGAGTCAGTAATCCTTCCGCTTTCGCTCGACGCATTTGCTCGGAAGGTTCTAGGCTCACTGTGGAAACTTTTGAAGGATGACGGCTACTAGCTGCTATTTTGGCTATAAGTGATTTCTCTGAAGAAGTACGTCCTTCAGGTAATGAAATACCCAAATCATGTAAGCCTATTAAAATCTTTTCTTTTTGTGCAGGTGTTTTGCCCTCCAATGGCTTTAGCAAGCCAGCTTTAGCTGCTTTATCAAGTCTGTCCCTCTCAGCTTTGTTTTTAGGCTCCTTAGGTAGACCAAGGTCAGCGCGTACCTTGTCAATTATTTTTTTATCTGATGAAGTTTGGCCTTCTGGGAGGGGTAAACCTCGGTTAGCTAATGCCTTGAGAATTCTTTCTTTTTGCTCAGGTGATTTATCTGTCAGTGGAGTCAGTAATCCTTCTGCTTTCGCTCGACGCATTTGCTCTGAAGCTTCTAGGCTCAGTTTGGTCACTTTTGAAGGATGACGACTACTAGCTGCTATTTTGGCTATAAGTGATTTCTCTGAAGAAGTACGTCCTTCAGGTAATGTAATACCCAAATCATGTAAGCCTTTTAAAATCTTTTCTTTTTGTGCAGGTGTTTTGCCCTCCAATGGCTTTAGTAAGCCAGCTTTAGCTGCTTTATCAAGTCTGTCCCTCTCAGCTTTGTTTTTAGGCTCCTTCGGTAGACCAAGGTCAGCGCGTACCTTATCAATAACTTTTTTATCTGACGAAGTTTGTCCATCTGGGAGGGGTAAACCCCGGTTAGCCAATGCTTTGAGAATTTTTTCTTTCTGCTCAGGCGTTTTACCTTTAAGAGGAGTCAGTAATCCTTCACGTTTCGCTAGACGAATTTGCTCTGAAGGATCTAGGCTGACTGTGGATACCTTTGAAGGATGACGACTACTGGCTGCTATTTTGGCTATAAGTGATTTCTCTGAAGAAGTACGTCCTTCAGGTAATGTTATACCCAAATCATGTAAGCCTTTTAAAATCTTTTCTTTTTGTGCAGGTGTTTTGCCCTCCAATGGCTTTATTAAGCCAGCTTTAGCTGCTTTATCAAGTTTGTCCCTCTCAGTTTTGTTTTTAGGCTCCTTAGGTAGACCAAGGTCAGCGCGTACCTTGTCAATGATTTTTTTCTCAGAAGGAGTTTGACCTTCTGGGAGGGGTAAACCTCGGTTTGCTAATGCCTTGAGAATTTTTTCTTTTTGCTCAGGCGTTTTACTTTTGAGTGGAGTCAGTAATCCTTCCCGTTTCGCTCGACGGATTTGCTCTGAACGGTCTAGGCTCACTGTGGAGACTTTTGAAGGATGACGACTTCTGGCTGTTATTTTGGCAATAAGAGATTTCTCTGAAGAAGTACGTCCTTCAGGTAATGAAATCCCCAAATCATGTAAGCCTTTTAAAATCTTTTCTTTTTGTGCAGGTGTTTTGCCCTCCAATGGCTTTAGTAAGCCAGCTTTAGCTGCTTTATCAAGTCTGTCCCTCTCAGCTTTGTTTTTAGGCTCCTTCGGTAGACCAAGATCAGCGCGTACCTTGTCAATAAGTTTTTTTTCCGATAAAGTTTGGCCTTCTGGGAGGGGTAGACCTCGGTTAGCTAATGCCTTCAGAATTTTTTCTTTTTGCTCAGGTGTTTTATCTTTGAGAGGAGTCAGTAATCCTTCCACTTTCGCTCGACGCATTTTCTCGGAAGGTTCTAGGCTCACTGTGGAGACTTTTGAAGGATGACGACTTCTGGCTGCTATTTTGGCAATAAGAGATTTCTCTGATGGAGAACGTCCTTCTGGTAAAGGAATCCCCATGTCAAGTAGGCCTTTTAAAATCTTTTCTTTTTGTTCAGGCGTTTTGCCCTCTAATGGCTTTAGTAAGCCAGCTTTAGCGGCTTTATCATGTTTGTCCCTATCAGCCTTATTTTTAGGCTCCTTAGGTAGACCAAGATCAGCGCGTACTTTGTCAATTAGTTTTTTCTCTGAAGGAGTTTGACCTTCAGGAAGGGATAAACCTTTCATAGCTAACCCTTTCATTATGTTTTCCTTTTGTTCTGGTGTTTTTCCTTTCAGTGGTGTCAGTAATCCTTCCACTTTCGCTCGACGCATTTGCTCGGAAGGTTCTAGGCTCATTGCGGAGACTTTTGAAGGATGACGACTTCTGGCTGCTATTTTGGCAATAAGAGATTTCTCTGATGGAGAACGTCCTTCTGGTAAAGGAATCCCCATGTCAAGTAGGCCTTTTAAAATCTTTTCTTTTTGTTCAGGCGTTTTGCCCTCTAATGGCTTTAGTAAGCCAGCTTTAGCGGCTTTATCATGTTTGTCCCATTCAGCCTTATTTTTAGGCTCCTTAGGTAGTGCAAGGTCAGCGCGTACCTTGTCAATTAGTTTCTTTTCTGAAGGAGTTTGGCCTTCGGGGAGTGGTAAACCAGCCATTGCCAAACCTTTCAAAATGTTTTCTTTTTTTTCTGGTGTTTTACCTTTAAGTGGTGTCAGTAATCCTTCCGCCTTCGCTCTCTGCATTTGCTCAGACGGCGACAGTGATTTTGCAGTTATCTTCGAAGGGCGTCGTGGACTTGCTACTATTTTGGCTATAAGAGATTTCTCTGATGGAGTACGACCTTCAGGTAATGGAATTCCCAAATCGTGTAGGCCATTTAAAATCTTTTCCTTTTGTTCAGGTGTTTTGCCCTCCAATGGCTTTAGTAAGCCATCTTTAGCAGCTTTATCATGTTTGTCCCTCTCAGCTTTGTTTTTAGGCTCCTTAGGTAGACCAAGGTCAGCGCGTACCTTGTCAATTATTTTTTTTTCTGAAGAAGTTTGGCCTTCTGGGAGTGGTAAACCAGCCATTGCCAACCCTTTCAAAATGTTTTCTTTTTGGTCTGGAGTTTTACCTTTAAGGGGTGTCAGTAATCCTTCCGCTTTCGCTCGAAACATTTGCTCCGACGTTGACAGGGATTTTGCTGTGACCTTTGAAGGAGGACGTCCACTTGCTGCTATTTTGGCTATAAGAGATTTCTCTGACGGAGTACGTCCTTCAGGTAATGGAATTCCCATGTCATGTAGGCCTTTTAATGTCTTTTCTTTTTGTGCAGATGTTTTGCCCTCCAATGGCTTTAATAAGCCAGCTTTCGCGGCTTTATCATATTTTTCCCTTTCAGCTTTGTTTTTAGGCTCCTTAGGTAGGCCAAGTTCAGCGCGTACTTTGTCAATTAGTTTTTTTTCTGAAGACGTTTGGCCTTCTGGAAGGGGTATACCTTTCATAGCTAAACCTTCTAATATTTTTTGTTTTTGTTCTGGTGTTTTACCTTTGAGTGGAGTCAGTAATCCTTCCACTTTCGCACGACGCATTTGCTCGGAAGGTCCTAGGCTCACTTTGGAGACTTTTGAAAGCTGACGACTACTGGCTGCTATTTTGGCTATAAGAGATTTCTCTGACTTAGTGCGACCTTCAGGTAGTTGGATTCCCATATTATGTAAGCCTTTTAAAATCTTTTCTTTTTGTGCAGGTGTTTTTCCCTCTAAAGGCTTTAGTAAGCCAGCTTTAGCGGCTTTATCATGTTTCTCCCTTTCAATTTTGTTTTTAGGCTCCTTAGGTAGACCAAGGTCAGCGCGTACCTTGTCAATTAGTTTTTTTTCTGAAGGAGATTGGCCTTCTGGAAGGGATAAACCTTTCATAGCTAACCCTTTTAATATTTGTTCTTTTTTTTCAGGTGATTTGCCTGTGAGCGGTGTCAGAAATCCTTCCGCTTTCGCTTTCCGCATTTGCTCCGAGACTGATAGGGATTTTTTAGTAGCTTTTGATAGACGAGTACTTTTTGCTGCTATTTTTGCTATAAGAGATTTCTCCGACGGTGTCCTTCCTTCGGGTAAGGGAATACCCATATTTTGGAGACCTTTTAGTATCTTTTCCTTCTCTTTTAGAGCCTTGCCTTCCAATGGCCACAGTTTACCAGCTTTAGCTGCGTCATCAAGTTTATCCCGCTCAGCTTTATCTTGAGGTTCCTTAGGAAGGCCAAGATCTGCACGCACCTTTACAATTAATGCTTTTTCTGAAGCAGTCTGACCTTCTGGAAGGGCTAAACCTTTCATAGCTAACCCTCTCAATATTTTCTCCCTTTCTTCCGATGTTTTGCCTGTAAGCGGAGTTAATAATCCTTCTTCTTTCGCTTTTTGTTGTCTTTCTTGTTCTGATAAGCCGCTTAGAGACTTTTCCTTCCCAGCAATTTTTTTTTCTCCTTTTTGTAAATGACCACAAAGTACACAGTCGCAATTGTCGCAATTTTTCGCTTTGTAACAGTCATATAAACCCTTCATGACTTCAAACATAGCATCAGAGTTACAAGAACAACAACAATTGTCGTCAGTTGCGCCTATTTGACACCTGTAGATTTTATATTTTGTCTGTCTAGGATAGTTGAATACGTTAGTTCTTTCGACAAACTGATCGCGATGTTCAGAAACTACAGTTTGGAAAAACTGTGAATGGAAACGGCTTTTCTTATATTTGTTCAGTTTTATATCTTTTTCCATTGAATTTCTGTTGCGTGGCGGGCTGGTTTTAATTGATCTTGTACATTTGTGTAGTTCAGGCATGCTTGAATGTCTGGTTATGATATTTTTTTTACAAAATTTGCTTCTTACGCGAGAACTAATTCTAGGCTGTTGAGCCTGCATGAATACATTATGTTTTTTGCCATTTTTAAATCTTTTCTTGTTAACAATTATTATGCTCACGTTTTCAAAGCCATGATTTGGGTTATTTTCTTGATTTAGATAAGATAATTCATTATGTAAATAGTTATTTGTCCTTGAATCCTTCATTTTGATTTATTTCTCTTTGCAAATATTGCTTTTTATAAGCACGTAAAAAATATTCTTTCTGCTTCAGTCTGTCATAACGCTATGTCACTATTTAGCAGAGCGGTCATCGGGTGAGCTTTACTGTTTTATGGTAAAATGTGGTGTTGTATCTGAAAAAATGGAAAAAAAAAGTTAAAATGTTGTATTTCCTCTTAACCACATACGGTTGAAAGATACATGGTTTGCGTTTTCAACTGACAAGCTTCGATCTTGTATCTTCTAAAACAAAAAATATAGCTATGCAGTACATATGTAACAGTTATATCATAAAATGTATCACTGTTTGGGTGTTCTAATTAGTACACCGTATGGCACCGTGAGGCGGTTGAGGGTATTTACAAAGGTCGATTTAACCATGCGGGAAGTCGTCAGTCATATGGCTTGCAAAAATCAAATCTTACCCCATTTAGACCAGTCGACAAAAATCTCATAAGACTTATTCAGCGTAACAACACAGAAACAAAACACACCTCATGCGGCGGGCAATCGCCCGCAACCGACCATTAAGGCTACGGTCTCCTATTAAGATGATTCCTTCTTCTTTATAAAACGTTGCCCCACACTAGGAATTTCTCCTGTATCGTGGGTAACAAACAGAAACTCACATACACAAACACCCAGACCCGGAACAGCTACTTGCAGATCATTCAAATATTTGTTCCGTCCGGGGATCGAACCCGGGACACGCTGCGCAACAGTTGATCAGTCAGCCACTGCGCCATCCGTGCCGTCAATTCCTTCGTAGTAGCTCGCGGAATTCAAATTTTCTTGTGTTTTTTGCAATTTGCATATCAGCGACAAGTTGTAACTTAATCAAATTATGATTCGCGACAATAACAAGTATAATTTTTAAATGAAAGAATGTTCAAAACATTCGCTCCATTCGCTCTCACATAGATTTGGTCAAAATAAGTTAGATTTTGGAAATTTTACCAAATTTGATCAAATCTATGTGAGAACGAATGTAGTGTAAACATTCCGGCTGACTTCTGAAGCCACGCATAGGGTCAGCTGTAAATACATGTCACGCCAACGACGACGTCTCGTTCACAATCCACAACAGCAAACTACAAAAAGTGCTTACAGCTTGGCAAAAGAGTAGAAAATTCACGGGTTGCCACTGTGCTGTTTATATTGCAGCCCGCTGTGAACGTGTAGCGTATCAAACTATCGTTTCGATACTGTTTTTTTTTACAAACATTTATTAATTATATTTAAACACATTAACGCAAGCGAGGCGCATCGTAAAGATCAATTTTGAGGAAAGAAAAATCAGTCAGTTTCATTTCATTAAACAAGAATTTATTCTATTCATGTTACTGCCTAGAAATAAATCTAATATTATGCAAGTAATCCTGTGTGTTTTTAATATTTTCTGGGATTAAAAAAAGACGTAGATATAATGTTATTATTGTAAGTTAATCGTATATATATATTTCTCCAAATATTCCAATGGTTTTTTCCAATATCTATTTCAGTAAATACCTTTGGAGTAGACTACTCTCATACGCCCATAGCTAATGCACTGGTTGCTAACTCTATCTTAAACACTCATTTTTATCTACTGAACTGGTGGGTATACACAGACCGGTGGTATACGTGCTCGCCGGGGCTGTGTAATAATTCTCCATGAAACATTCCAGATCGGTGGAAAAAGAATTCTATAATTCCACATACCTGTCATATTCTAAATATAGGCAATAGGATAACCTTGAAAAATTTTATTAAAAAAATACAATAAAATCTGTAGTTCTTGATTTCTCTACGTGAGGTTTTAAAATTTTATATAAAATTTATGTAAATAAACTAAAAAAAACAATTTACTTAATTGTCAAGTCCATAGACTAATGAACCAATGAGTGAATAATTTTTTCAACAAACATAAATTGTAATTGTAGGATAGAGAAGAATATTGTAAAGCGGGTAATAGATGTACTTACCTACATAAAGAACGAGGCCTTTGAGTTGATGAAATTGGAAATTATATCATACTTATTTTATTACATTACTAGCTTTTGCCCGCGGCTTCGCTTGCGTTAATTTAGAATCTGAGAAACAATTCGGATCGTTTAACCGCGTTCAAGTAAACAAACAAGCAAACTCTTTAGCTTTATAATATTATTAAAATGTTTTAACTTTAAGTCATTTAAAATATTTATTTTAAGTTATAGATTTATAAAAATAATATAATAAAAGCGTCTTTTGAGTAATGTTTTCTAAAGACGAATTATTATGTATTAGTAAATAATATGGTATGAAAAATTATTTATGAGGCCACATGGCCCCCAGAATACGTCACTAAAATTAAACAAAAAGATGATTATACAGTCATTACACTTTAATTTACAAAAAATATATAACAACTGGTTCCTGAAAAACATAGGCTACGATTACAATGTAAATTGGTACTGAACTTCTGGTTTTAATATAAAATGAAAAATACTATTTGTTTTGTGAGAAGTATTACCATGTTGTGAAGGATTCGTGGAGCAAATCGAAGCAACAAACTCCAGACAGTCCTTTCGAGGCGGTTCCTTTGCCACCCATCTTGAACTTTAGACCCCTAAACGGGCCTTCGTCTTCCACTGGCGCTTCTTCAGGTTCTGTAGTAATTGCAAGTTGTTGCCTACCGTACCGTACCTCTTTTTTCTCATCGACTTTGGTCTATTTGAATAAAAACAAAATATAATTATACCTAGTGAAAATATAATACTGCCTAGTATAGTTTTATACTAGTTCTGTACTTTAAAGATTATGTCAACTTACTCTAGTATTTAGTGCGCAAAAAAGTGCCCCCCGAGTTACAGACATCAGCTAATAAACGTGTTTTTATAAAAAAACGTACTTGATCCTGTTCAATTACTCCTAGTTTGTCCGAATTCCTTAAGCAATAGGATTCGGGAACGCGAATAAAGTGTAATTTTGTGACATTATGTTTTGAGACAATCGTCAGATATCTTTCCGATTCATTGACACCTATAGTCATTACCATATTAATTACGATCAAAAGTTGGAATAATCAACAAGATCCCTTAACGTATAATGGGGTTTATAGTGTGTAATATATATTTCTGACAGTTTAGCGGATGCTCTATATGTACCTCTTTCTCTGCCATGATGCTCTGTAAGAGCTCCGGATACATCATTGCGTAGTATCTCATACAATCTTCTTCAGTGTATTCTAGTTCAGGTGGTTTCTTTTTTTGAATTATTTTAAATCCCGAAACTCGTTGCGTTTCAAGAGACCTTTTTTTCAACATTTCTTCCAATGATTCTCCTTGATGAAAAAAATATTGTAGTGCTAAAGCATCAAGATCAAAATCAAGTTCCGGTTCTACTTTGGGACATTCACATGTTGTGGTCTTATTCCATTTTGGTTTATACCATGGTGTTTTGGGTTCAGTAGAGGTACCAACGGTGGCAACGAATCTGGTTTCGTTGATACCAACTTGTCTCTGTTTCGTTTCTCCTGTTTCGACCTGCATACCTTCGGGCATAAGAATAAAAGTCTGTCATTACCTACTAAAGTTTAGATATGATTAAATTAGATTTTGAACCATTCTTCAGTAACCAGATGGTTACGGACGATTGGGATTGTTAAGTCCTTGGCCCCAGAGCATGTTTGGAAACGTTATTCCGGAGCCAGGTACTTGATACAATAATGTAAGAGTTGCATCCACCTGTTGGCCGTCCACAGGGACACCATTTATCGTTTTCTTTAGATTTCCAGCCGCTACATTCAGGGGGCTCAGGCCCATTACCTGTCAACATTTCAAATGGCTGTTAATAATTTGACTTAAGTTTTATAGAGACAATTATACAGTGTGTTTGATCTCCGATTACCTATTAATGTTGTTATTCCGGGCTCTCGGTTAAAAACTAAAATAGTTCGGCTCGGTTTTTTAATGGGGTTTCTTGGATTCAAAGACATTTGGATATTATTAAACATACCCCACTTGGGTCGGTTAAAAACTAAAATAGTTGCCATTCACCAGGAGTTAAGTTATAATAGTTTTAATAAGCAAGTTTCTGGATAAAAATGAGTTTATAATATCCTCTTAATGTATCGGTAATCGGAAACCAAACACTCTGTATAATTTGTTCCAAAGAGTCGTTCTAACTTAATAAAGTTTAAAGTTTTAAACGTCTACTAGTTTAAAAGATTTTTTGCCTGTAGCTTCCCTCGTCTACCCCAGTAGGACTTTTATTATTCATAGCCCATTAGTCTATAATCGTCTCTAGGGTCCCATCTTCAACTCCATTCAAAACTGATCAAATTCGATTTCGCACTGATCTTTTACCCGCGGCAAGGTCCGCGTGAAGTTTGATAATCATCCCACGGAAACGTGATGCAGGTATGAAAGTGTCCCGGCTATTCATTCATCCGTTCAGCACTTTTTGTGCTCAATAGTAATAAACAGATCAATAGTAATAAACAGAACAAAATCTTTACAGACTTTCGCATTTATATACATAGTTACGATTCGAATTTACGTCCGCCCTGCCAGGACTCATTTGATGATAAGATGATGATAATGAAAAAAAAAATTCGGATTTACGTGGGGCTAGTATTGTGAGTGCAGATCGCTCTTGGCAAGACGGTTCCACAAGATTAAGCGGTGTAGCACGATTTTCACACCCTTTTAACGGCAGGTCCTCTATCTTTCCTCCTTTCACAGCTATCTTTAACAGATCTAGCATCATTTCTGGGCTGCATTGACACGATGGCATTTGTAATAGGTTTGTTGTTTTTTGAGCGGGACAAGGTGGGATAACATGTGACTCGGCACGATGCGACTTAGTATTTAGCTTGTTAGAATGTGTATCTGGGCAGGGTGGAGTTTGATGTGTATTGGGATATGTCACGGTATGATGCGGCCTGGCACATGACTTGGTAGGATGTGTATCGGAAGGTGGTTGAGCACGATGTGTATTGCGACATGGCTCGGGGGGATGTGCACCGGGACATGGTTTGGCAGGTTTTGCATTAGGACGTTGATCGGAACATGGTTTTGCAGGTTTTGTATTAGGATATGGTGTGCGATTCTCTTTGTAGGATGAAAAATTATGTGGATCGGGACACGGTTGGGGATCATGTGAATTGGGGTATGGCTCAACAGGATATGATTTGGGACATGGCTCAGCAGGATATGATTTGGGACATATTTCGGCAGAATATGAGTTGGGATATGGCTCGCCAAAATATGAATTGGGATATGGTTCGGCAAGATATGAATTGGGAGATAGCTCGGTAGGATATGAATTGGGACATGGCTGAAGGGTTAGATGTGAATTGAGATATGGTTCGTCAGGATGTGAATTGGGAGACGGCTGGGTAGGATGTGAAATGGGACACGGCTCGGTAGGATACGTATCGGAGCATTTCTTGGCAGGAAGAAGAGGACAAGGTTTGCAATGTTGTAGAGTGAGGTGACATATAGAGGATGTCATGTCAAGATGTGGATCGCGACATGGCTTGGTAGGGTGTTGAGCGACGCAGGGATTGACATATTGTGAAGACGGATGAGTATAGAATTGAGAGGGGGCCATGACAAAATGTGGGTTTGGATATGGCTTTTCAGGATGTGGAACGAGATAGGGATCAAAAGTTTGCGACGTGTGTTGGGCTAAATATTGAGCGGGGACCGTGGTATGGTGTAGATCGGGAACAGGCTTGTCAGGACTTGGAGCACGGCAGGGATTGAAATATTGTGAAGTGGGGTTGGTATAATATTGAGCCGGGACTATCGCATGTTGATCGTTATACGGCGGGTCATGTTGTATTTTTCTGTGGTATTGAGCAGGGGTCCGAAGATGTTGAGCCTGATGATGTCTGCACTGTTCAACCGATTCTGGCGCGTTCTTACCCATTTTCGGTTTTTGACCTGGATTGTCAGTCAGATCTACGAACAATAAATAACAGTTGAAACGTTTTAAATTAACGCAAATTAATAAATAAATTCAAATAAAACAAATAAATAAAATTTACACTCTGGTAAACTATAATTAAATACGAAAAAATGTTTGGTTTAGTACCCACCATGTTTTGCGAGAAGTGGAGAAATTGGCTTTGACGTAACTTCGGCTACATATCTCTCTTTTGGACTGTAGTCAGAGTAATGAGTTGTCTTGAGAGAACAGCAACATGGCCGGTCTGCTGTCGTGTCTGTGATGACATTGCAACTGTGATCTAATCTCCGTACTATGCCATCAGGCGTGGTAATTTGGCACAATTTGTTCTTTTTTGCCTTTATTTCATAGACTTTCGGATTACTATAATCGAACGAGGTGTCTTTGTCGTATGCAGATAATATCTCTACTGGTAAACCCTCCAAAAAAAACCTTTTTCCATTTGAAGACATCTTCACGCCATGATTTGCTGCTGTTGAATATTTGCATTGTTTTAGATCTTTCAGGGACTCAGTTTTACCTATTGCATAATTTTAAGAATTTATTGGTAGTATTTACCGATATATTACATGTTTTAATCACTAGAGAAAAGAAACAAAAACAATGTTCACAAGCATTAGACATTTTAAACATACCATGAATAAACTCATGGTTTTGCCAAAGCAATGATTCAGTTGTGTGTAAGTAAGTATTGAGATTGTTAATCATTTTAAATATGTACCTTGTTCTACTGGATGGTGTTTATGTTTCCATTTAAATGGATTTGTACTCAGTTGTATACAAATGGTAGAATTTTTATCATGAATAGAGTTTACTGTGTCGTCATTGGTCGAAGGAACTACCAAGAAGATGGAAGAATCATCTTCAAACTCTTGCGAATTGAGGACATTTTCCACCATGGTCTGTATGTAATCTTCACTGTAATTCACATAGTTTACGACGATGATAGGTTTACCGTTTTTAGCTTTTTGTATAATTTCCTCTCTGTATTCATGCACTTCCCATTCTTTTTCATAAAACTGTGTTCGAAGCCATTCTAGTGCTTTTTGATTTGGTACAGTTTTATTGATTTCGATATCTTTTTCTTTGGGTTGAATTTCATAAACATAGCTCTCTTGTTTTTTTGGTGGTTGATGCTTTTTGAATTCGTTTTGATAAATCTGTGTTAGAGACATTTTGCAATTTTTATGAAAAATCTGTTTATAGTCTGTTGTCACTATAGTTTATTTCTTTGTGCGTTATGTGGATACGGTGAATTACTCAATGAAATTTACGCTGAAACAGTATTTTTCTTTAAGTTTATGTCAAATATCCTAGATTTGCCCGCCATTGCACGGTATAAGTTTATAGACATTGTCACGCAGGGATTTGGTAGACGCTTTACGAAAGAACTGCAGAACCTCATTAAACAGTAAGGAAAATAATAAACTGAGCCACAAAATTTTGCTTCTTCAGAAAATGAGAAGGTTCTAATAAACTAATTCGTCTTCTTTACAACGCGATCTATTTATTCCAAAGTAAGCATCAAATTCACAACAGTAATAATAACTTGATTAACTTACAAATTTATCTTATATCAGCCCCTAAATTACTGACTCAGCTATGACTATCAAGACTCGGCAACATTTTTAGTTTTACAGGTTTAACATAATAATTATGTTCCTCAGCAAAATATAGTTCAAGGTTTAACTAGCGAATTTCATTAGATAATACGAGTACTTTGGAATAAAATAAAAACCTTATTGTAAGACTATCAGGCTTGTCCTGACTTATACCGACCCAGTTTCTTCAGTTGACATGTGAGTTCTAGAGCCGCATTTAACTAAGGTTAAATATTTATTGATTTTGTTTTAAAAAAAGTAAGTGAAAGTTCAGCTTCTGCAGATTTCTCAGATATATTCGGCAATGGTCCAGCGCCCTGCTTCTCTAGAACTCTAGTTTTAGGATAATAAACCTCAATCAATACCTTACAATTTCTCACACTTCATGATTCTGTATTCAAATAATGTTTTTGCGAACATTACAATCTTGTGAGGAGTTTCATTATTTTTACAAAAATGTTAGTAATTTCGTATTTTTTGAGAAGTTCAGGTGAAGGGCGACGTTTTGAATGACAGAATAAAGTTCAAGTGACGTGACAGGTTTTAACATTTTGGTTAATTAATTATTCAATAAGGTTTGGTATTTTGCTTACGGCAAGTTTATGGTACCAGTTGCGATGACAACTCGTCTCATTAGCTATTTCATCTCTATTCCTATTACGTCCGGGCACGCCGCAATCGCAGCGGTAAGACCCCTCTTTGAGGAGTGGCTGGATAGGCGTCACGGAGTCCTGACCTACCGCATGACGCAGGTCCTCACCGGACACGGAAGTTTCGGGAGGTTCCTGTGTCTGATAGGGAGGGAAGAAACGTCTGGGTGTCACCACTGCGAGGATCGTCCGGAGGACACGGTGGAGCACACGGTGCAGGACTGCCCCGCTTGGGCAGAGCACCGCCGTGTCCTCACGACGGCGATAGGCGGAGACCTCTCGCGCCCGGCATTGGTTGAGGCCATGCTGCGGGGCGAGACGGAGTGGGAAGCGGTCGCCTCCTTCTGCGAAGCAGTCATGCTCGTGAAAGAGGAGGCGGGCCGCCTGAGGGAGAGGACAGCGTCCTCCCTCCACCCCAGCCGCAGTGGTAGACGCCCACGGCGTCGGACGTCGCAAGACGATCTCCGGCCCCCGTAGGCGCGGGCATGCGGGCAGCGAGTAATGGGCGACTCGCTGTCCGACCATGGACCATGCCCGGGTCGACGGCGCGTTGTGTTCCACGCGCGCCTCAAAGAGTGTCAGCATAGTGACGGGGCCTGTAGAGGGCCAAAGCCTGCCGGGATCGCGGGACCAAGGGATTACCGTGACCCCGGTACGTAAAGGGCTACTGAAGGACACCGTGGATTTTAGTCAGTACAAGTCTGACAGTCCCTCCCGCCCTGCCCTGGGTGGGAGGACTCATTTGATGATTTTACCACGATAAAAAAAAAAACCCTATTACGTCACCTTGTGCATCTGCTCATTTTTATTAAATCCTCTAATGCTCTATTTCGTCTCTTTTCCAACTCGTCCGACCCATATTATGTAAAGACGCCTCCAGCGACGCGTCGACAATCTATCTAATCTGTTTTTCGTTAATAGTTTTTTATCTTTATCACAAACTAGCTTCTGCCCGCGGCTTCCCCCGAGGAAGTTGGAAATTATCCCACGGGATCGTACTACCGGGATAAAAAGTATCCAATATAATAAATCCAAACGATCTTCTAACTTCTGCCCTCGACTTTATAGAAATAATGAAATATTATGTTACATCTGAATAACCAAACGCAATTTATTGGCAATATCAAAACAGAGACCAACGGACAAGACTAATGATGTTACCATACTCACAAGAATTAGGTACTTATTTCCTGTAGCAGGAGTGATGGGGCCGTATTACAAGCTCTTAATTCCAGTTAGTGTACACCTTAAACTGAACTGCCTTGCTTAGTCGTATTACGAACTCGTATTTCTAGCCAATCAGCGGTCACGTGACATTTTACCAACTTCTGCCTGGAACTTGACTGGAAATTTCGTATTACAAGCTACATAGTGACATTTCAAGGCCTGATTAACTGTCAAAATTGGCGTCTCCTAAACCAATCAGTTAACGTCACTTTTTAGTAACTTTTACTGACTTGTATCTTTTAATTTGTCTTTAAACAGTTTAAAATACCTAAATTAAGCTTTGGTATTAATAATGAAGGCACTGGACTGGCCAAATATCTGGAGATTGAATACACGATATAAAGCCGGCTGACGAGCTTTATAAAAACGTTAATGCCAGCACAAAGAACTACCTGACGGACAAAGCCATCATCTAGCCATCTAGAATGTCGTGCGGTTTTCCACAGGGATCGGCCTTGGGGCCGCTCCTGTGGATATAAGGTAGGACTGGGTGCTGAGCGGCGTCCTCCCTGACAGTGTCGGCGTAATATGTTACGATGACGACACGCACGTCCTGGCGGAGGGAGAGTATCACCAGGCGGCGGCCGACCTGGCGACGCAGGCGGTAGCGACAGTCATTGATAGGATCCGACAGTTGGGACTCGACGTGGCGCTGCAGAAAACAGAGGCCATGTGTTTTCATGGCCGTCTGAACGCTCCACGTTCAGAGTCCCACATAACGGTGGGAGGGGTTCGCATCGATGTCGGGAGGACGATAAAATGCCTGGGACTCGTCCTCGACAGCTGGAATTTTAGCTGAACCGGACAGCAGCCCCTCAGGCGACTCCAGCCCAATCTCAGCGGGCCAACCCAGGGCCCACACGGCCCTGAGCATTCAGACGCGACCACTAAAGTTGGTCGCATGCCAAAGGGTCATGGCTATCCGAATGATCCGAGGATATTGCACGATCGGAGAATCGGCCAACCTCCTTGCCGGATTGCTGCCCTGGGATCTGGATGCGACTGCCCTCCAGCGCGTCTATGAGTGGCGCGTGGAAGCGCAGCGCCGGGGAGAAGTCGAGTCGTGGCGGGAAGAGTTCCGGCGCGATCTTAGGGCAGTATGCCCTCCATACTGCCCTAAGATCGCGCCGGAACTCTTCCCGCCACGGCTCGCCTCCTCCTTCACGAGTATGACTGCTTCGCAGAAGGAGGCGACCGCTTCCCATTCCGTCTAGCCCCGCAGCATAGCCTCGACCAATGCCGGGCACGAGAGTTCTCCGCCTATCACCGTCGTGAGGACACGGCGGTGCTCTGCCCAAGCGGGGCAGTCCTGCACCGTATGCTTCACCGTGTCCTCCGGACGATCGTCGCAGTGGTGACACCCAGGCGTTTCTTCCCTCCCTATCAGACACAGGTACCTCCCGAAACTTCCGTGTCCGGTGAAGACCTGCGTCATGCGGTAGGTCAGGACGCCGCGACGCCTATCCAGCCACTCCTCAAAGAGGGGTCTTAACGCCGCGATTGCGGCGTGGCCGGACCTCGGTTGCGACAGTCGCTCCCTCCATACTGCCCTGAGATCGCGCTGGAGCTCTTCCCGATGCGATGGGTCCGTAATGTTTCATTCGGAAAGTACAAGATGTTAAATTCAAGGGAAGGACAAAATAAGGACAAGCACAAACATTAAATTAATATTCCATTTTTTTTATTCAAGTGTTTACTGGTAACCATATTTCCCGGAAAACATGACTATTCAAAATACACAGGCAATGGGAAATATTGCACAATTATTTACCGCTTGATAAAATTATTAAATAATGGTTTTTCATTTTACATAAAAATGATTTTACGGTACTCATCATCTCACTATCAAAGTTATACATTACTATGTTTTGGTAGGTTACTAGAGGTGCAACGTTAGAGGTACAATGACAGTAGCTCTAGAATGTATTTCAAAAGACATAACAAACTGGTATTCTTTGGAAATCTTCAAAGCTCCTCTGGCGGCGACTGACAGACCAGAATCTTGCTTCTTATCAACTCTCATTGGCGATCTTTATAAGGGAAGGATTTTGCTTCGAAGGAAGACGTTGACAAAATACATAATCTATAATTCTATATTATTCAGAGTTCTTGGACGCCACAAACTATTACCGCCCTTCCGCAGTTTCAATTAACAATGTTGCCTTTTGCAGGTATTTTCAAGCTGCGGGTTTGAGATGATATCTGTAAATTCAAGTTCTATTCAGTGAACTGTTTGTGATGAAATATCAAAACCACATTTGTCACAGTATAGTACAGTTAAAATATGGTTATTATAGTGCCTTTATAAAGAAGTAGGATAGTACTGGTCTGTGCAACCAAATAGACCCATGACACGCGAGCGCTACTGCTGTGTGGAGCAGCACTTTTCACCATCAGAGCTCATACGTACTATTGCCTTTACAATTAGGGATCTACTTACAGAGTATGAGGAATGTAAAATAATTTAATTCAACTTATGTACCTCCTAGCTGCTGCCCGCGAAGTCACCTGCGTGAATGCGTTGAAGAAATAAAGGTTCACTGCTCGTTCGCCGTAAGTGATAGCGTGATAATATGTGGCCTTTATGATGACCAATCTTAATAATATTCGTGCCAAATATGAAGCAAATCCCGGACATTTACCTATACAGACTAACAGACAAAAATTCTAAAAACTATGTTATTGGCTTCGGTATCGATAGATCACACCGTATTCTTTTAAAAAAATATTCAATGTACAGTTTTGACTTTCCTACCATTTTCTTATATATATAGATTATTGGTTATTTAAACTTACATTGTTTCAGTACCGATAATGTAAAGATGGCTGTATGGATGTGGTAGAGCAATCTGTCGATAGATCCGAGTCATGTTCGTCAGACGTTGGAACTGCTACAAATATTGAAGAAGTGACAGAAAAGTCATCCTTCGATAAAAGTTGGTCCACCATTGTCGTTATATCATGGTTACTGTCTAAATTGCTTATGACCACAACAGGTTTATTGTTGTTAGTTTTTCTTCTAATATTTTTCGCATTTAGCTTATAGTTCAGTTTGCAATGTGTTTCAGACAAATCATTGGTAAAGTAATCCTTTCGTTTTCTTCTGGTACAATCTGCTCCGTAGTCTCGGCTTGCGTAGTCTTCGTTGTAGCTTTCGCTAATGGAAAAGTGTGACTTTAAAACTGTTTTAAGATTATACAGGATGTCTCTAGAAGTATGAATATCCTATCAAATCGAATAGGGGAATGGGAGAGGTCATTTTCAATATTTTTACCTCTGTGATTTACGTCATAAATTTTGAACCGTAAAAAATAGCATTTTTTGCGGTTCAAAAGTTATGACCACTTTTTTGTATTCATGTAGGCAACAAATGCCTAAAGGTAACAATTATATTAATTTCTCTAACTTTAAACCTGTTGAGAATATCCCATTAACACCTCCAAAGAATATACCTTGGAGGGAGTTTCTCTAATACAACTGTGGTCAACTTTCGCTAGTGTAATTTTTCCCATGAAAAACGGGAACTACCTCCTCGATGTCCCTAACAAATTGAATTCATATTTCCATAGATATCTTGTCTCTTAGGAAATTCAAACAAAATTCAATGTATAGAATCTTCAAAAAAGTAATCTTGCCATTGATATACTGTCAATTAGAATAGAAAAAAAAAACATTCTGAAGGTGATGGCAGGCTGCAGACTTGGCGATGTTTTGGTTGAATATAGATTCAGGCGTCTGTGCCAATACATTTTTTCTCCTAACGCTAGGTCAAATCGACGACTACGGAATGTCTTTTATTTGATACAGTTTAATGATAATAGACACAATTAAATCCCGCAATAAGAGATTGTACAGTACATCAAACTTTTATGCTACGGAACACATCTTGCGCGCTGATTGGTTGAACACCTATGTCTCGTGCCACCATCTTTTGCTTATTTAGTCCGGAAAAATTAGGGACTGTCAGACTCGCACTGACTAAAATCCAAGGTGTCCTTCAATAGCCCTTTACGTTCCGGGGTCACGGTAATTCGTACAGTCCCGCGACGCTTGTAGTGACCCTAAGTAAACTAGTAGAAATAACCGTGCCAAAAGTCCGCGTCAAACCCAAGTGTGTTTTTTTTTATTTTTCCCGAAAACGGTAAGTTACTCCAAAAGTATTCTATTCTATCTATTTTGACAGGACTAATAGAACTTGATTCAGTTATAGTATTCAGTGTTAGTAGATCAAGGCCGTAGCCAGGTATTTGATTGGGGGGGGGGGGTACCCTGGTAGGGTTGTTTTGTAAGATAAAAGACGTTTGGGCGGGATGTCAATGTAGTCTGCAGTCTGTCAAAACCTCTTGAATATCACCTTTTTTACCTCATTTCTGTATCATCGAAACTGTTTTCTTGTTCACTGTAGTCAATTCTGTCAGAAAAGCTTTCAGTTATTCCATCTGTGCTGTCATTTTGTATCGGGTAGTATAAATAATGAGTTGAATTTGATACGCAGTAGCTGCTATTAGATAATGATATCACGCTAGCTACATCCACATAACCACTTGAATCTGTGATCAAGGATAGTGATGATTCGCTTTTTATGATTTGAATTGAATGAAAACTGTTATTTAAAGTGTAAGATGAGCTTATAAAAATGTCTTCGGGTCGTTCTACATTTCTAGAAACAACAAATTCCTCAGATTCATCGTCGTAGATTTCATACGTGGGACTTGAATAAAAGTAATTAAATTCACTGCTCTCAACTTTGTTTATCTTGATTTTAGTATAGCTATCGTAAGAGCTGCTGTACGTAAATGAACTTGCATGGTCAGTATCCAACTTGTTGACATTAATAGACGTTATTACGGAAGGGCACGTATCATATAAAGACTTCTTTAAATTATTCATATCAAACAGATTATTACTAAGCGAAGCATCCGATGTGCCATTATACGTATTGTTACTGAGGCTATCTCTTGATATTTTGTCACTCAAAGTTTTAATAGCTTTTGGCGTTTCGATATTGTGGCTGCTAATCTGACTGGTGTAAGAAGTGATGCGATCAACTCTACCTACAGTAACCTTAATACCCTCGTTGTCAATGTAGGCTCCAGCTTTCACTCCAGGAATACACTCGTTCGGACAATCGCACAGAGAAGACATATCTGGAGATGTCACTCTAATCTTGATATAACTGTGTTTGAATTTGATTTTCTTCTTATCACAACCGCAGCCACGATCGCAAGTAGTTGTTTTAGCTACTTCTTCTAACTTTTCGCTGACACCAGCAGCTGTCGGCTTAACCCGGGCCTTTGATGGCGAGATTCCACTTTTTTTCGATTTCGTTTTTATCTCTCCTCTCTTTTCAGACGCCGTTGGTTCTGGTGGCAACCCATACTCGGCTCGAACTTTTTTAATTAATGCTTTTTCGGATGCTGTTTTGCCTTCAGGCATCGGCAGCCCCGCTTCGGCCAGTCCTTTAAGTATCTTCTCCTTTTCTACAGCTGATTTCCCGGCAATAGGCGTCAACAGACCCTCTTCTTTCGCTTTGCGAACAACTTCCTTTTCTGAGGTTGTTTTTGCTGGTGGGGGCATACCTAACTCAGTCCGAACTTTCTGTACCAACGCCTTCTCCGATGGAGTTTTACCTTCAGGTAGTGGTTTTCCAGCAGCTGCTAGGCTTCTAACGATTTTTTCTTTCTGAGACGGTGTTGTCCCTTTCAAACTGACAGCTTCTTTTACTCCTTCCTCTGCTTTAATTTTTTTTATCATAGATTTTTCAGAAGCTGTTCTTCCTTCTGGTAGGGGTATTCCAGCTTTAGCCATGCCCTTAAGAATACGTTCCTTTTCAGATGGTGTTTTACCTTCAAGAGGCGTTACAATACCAGCAGCTTCAGCTTTGCGCATCTTAGATTTTTCTGATAAAGTTTTTGGTTCAAGTGGAAGACCAAGTTCTTTGCGAACCTTTTCTTGAATCTTTTTCTCAGAATCGGTTTGTGATTCAGGGAGGGGTAATCCTTTATCAACTAACCCTTTTAATATTCTTTCTTTCTCTTTGGGGGATTTTTCCATCAACGGCGTTAATAAACCGGCTTCTCTTGCCTTTCGTAATTTTTCAGAAGTAACCTTTGAAGGTGCTTTACTTTCTGCTTTTATTTTTGCTATCAATTCTTTCTCTGAAGCTGTTTTTCCTTCAGGTAAAGGTTTTCCAGCTTTACGAACACTTCTTAAAACTTTCGCTTTTTCTGATGGAGTTTTAGCTAGTTTCAACTTTTCTGATGGTCGAAATTCCGCAGGAGGCTCACCAGCAGTAACTTTTTTGATAATTTCTTTTTCAGACGGTGTTTTCCCTTCTGATACGGAGATGCCAGCAGCTAATCTCTCCCTAAGGATCTTTTCTTTTTGCAAAGCTGTTTTACCTTGTAAAGGAGTAAGCAAGCCTGCATCTTTAGCCCTTTTCATACGCTCTGATCGCGTAGGTGACACGTAACCTGTATCGTCTTTAATTTTTTGAATCAATCCTCTTTCAGACGGTGTTCTACCTATTGGTAGTGGTAAACCTGCCGCTGCCCTGCCTCTTAGTATTTTTTCTTTCTGTGAAGGAGTTTTACCGTCTAAAGGTGTTAACAGACCAGACTTTATGGCTTTTTTTACTTTTTCCGATGGCGTCTTTTCAGGAATTCCTAATTCTACCTTAATTTTTTTTATCAATGCTTTTTCAGAAGCAGATTTTCCTTCTGGTAGAGGCAGACCCGATTCAGCTAAACCTTTTAAGATTTTTTCTTTTTGTTCGGGAGTTTTTCCTTGAAGAGGTGTTAAAATGCCAGCTGCTTTAGCCTTTTTTAATTTATCGGTAGTAATTGATGGTAATTTAACAGATGGTTCCTTCAGTAATGTACCTGCCTTCACTTTATCTATAAGGGCTTTCTCTGACGGCGTTCGTCCTTCAGGCAAAGTTATTCCTTTGTCTTGCAAACTTTTTAAAACTCGTTCTTTTTCTGACGGTGTTTTACCTTCCAAGGGTTGCATTAATCCAGCACTTGCTGCTTTTTCGTACTTTTCCTTCATGGATGGAGTTTTAGGCTCGGGAGGTAGGCCAAGTTCTGTGCGTACCTTTTCACTGAGCTTCTTCTCAGAAGGAGTCTTTGCTTCTGGAAGAGGCAGTCCTTCTTTAGCTAATGATTTAAGTATTTTTTCTTTTTGTGAGGGTGTTTTTCCCTCTAACGGAGTAACTAGTCCGGCAGCTTTTGTTTCACGCAATTTAGCAGATGGAGTAACAGAAGGAGCAAGAGGTCCCGCTTTCACTTTAGCAATAAGAGCTTTCTCTGTTGCAGTGCGTCCTTCAGGCAGTGGGATTCCTTTATCTTGCAAATCCTTTAGAATCTTTTCTTTTTCTGACAGTGTTTTTCCTTCCAAGGGCTTAAGAATACCATCACTTGCAGCTTTTGCGTATTTTTGTTTCATAGATGATGTTTTAGGTTCCGGAGGAAGGCCAAGGTCGGCGCGTACCTTGTCAATGAGTTTTTTCTCTGAAGGTGTTTTACCTTCAGGGAGAGGCAGTCCTTGCATGGCTAATCCTTTTACTATCTTTTCTTTTTGTGACGGAGTTTTTCCTTCTAGAGGCGTAACTAGTCCTTCAGCTTTTGCTTTAGCTAGTTTCGCAGATGGTGTAATAGACGGCGCCCGAGCTTCGGCCTTCACTTTTGCAATGATAGCTTTCTCTGTTGACGTTCGCCCTTCAGGCAATGGAATTCCTTTATCCTGCAAATCTTTTAGAATTTTTTCTTTTTCTGACGGTGTTTTTCCTTCTAATGGCTGTATCAATCCGGCACTTGCGGCTTTTTCGTACTTTTCCTTCATGGATGGAGTTTTAGGCTCGGGAGGTAGGCCAAGTTCTGTGCGTACCTTTTCACTGAGCTTCTTCTCAGAAGGAGTCTTTGCTTCTGGAAGAGGCAGTCCTTCTTTAGCTAATGATTTAAGTATTTTTTCTTTTTGTGAGGGTGTTTTTCCCTCTAACGGAGTAACTAGTCCGGCAGCTTTTGTTTCACGCAATTTAGCAGATGGAGTGACAGAAGGAGCACGAGTTCCAGCTTTCACTTTAGCAATAAGAGCTTTCTCTGTTGCAGTTCGTCCTTCAGGCAATGGGATTCCTTTACCTTGCAAATCTTTTAGAATCTTTTCTTTTTCTGACGGTGTTTTCCCTTCTAATGGCTGTATTAATCCGGCACTTGCTGCTTTTTCGTACTTTTCCTTCATAGATGGAGTTTTAGGTTCAGGAGGAAGACCAAGGTCGGCGCGTACCTTGTCAATGAGTTTTTTCTCTGAAGGTGTTTTACCTTCAGGGAGAGGCAGTCCTTGCATGGCTAATCCTTTTACTATCTTTTCTTTTTGTGACGGAGTTTTTCCTTCTAGAGGCGTAACTAGTCCTTCAGCTTTTGCTTTAGCTAGTTTCGCAGATGGCGTAACAGACGGCGCCCGAGCTTCGGCCTTCACTTTAGCAATGAGAGCTTTCTCTGTCGACGTTCGCCCTTCAGGCAATGGAATTCCTTTGTCCTGCAAATCTTTTAGAATTTTTTCTTTTTCTGACGGTGTTTTTCCTTCTAATGGCTGTATCAATCCGGCACTTGCTGCTTTTTCGTACTTTTCCTTCATGGATGGAGTTTTAGGCTCGGGGGGTAGGCCAAGTTCTGTGCGTACTTTTTCACTAAGCTTCTTCTCAGAAGGAGTCTTTGCTTCTGGAAGAGGCAGTCCCTCTTTTGCTAATGATTTAAGTATTTTTTCTTTTTGTGAGGGTGTTTTTCCTTTTAGTGGCGTAACTAGTCCGGCAGCCTTTGCTTCACGCAATTTAGCAGATGGAGTAACAGAAGGAGCACGGGTTCCAGCTTTCATTTTAGCAATAAGAGCTTTCTCTGTTGCTGTTCGTCCTTCAGGTAGCGGGATTCCTTTATCTTGCAAATCCTTTAGAATCTTTTCTTTTTCTGACGGTGTTTTTCCTTCCAAGGGCTTAAGAATACCATCACTTGCAGCTTTTGCGTATTTTTGTTTCATAGATGATGTTTTAGGTTCCGGAGGGAGGCCAAGGTCGGCGCGTACCTTGTCAATGAGTTTTTTCTCTGAAGGTGTTTTACCTTCAGGGAGAGGCAGTCCTTGCATGGCTAATCCTTTTACTATCTTTTCTTTTTGTGACGGAGTTTTTCCTTCTAGAGGCGTAACTAGTCCTTCAGCTTTTGCTTTAGCGAGTTTCGCAGATGGTGTAACAGACGGCGCCCGAGCTTCGGCCTTCACTTTAGCAATGAGAGCTTTCTCTGTTGACGTTCGCCCTTCAGGCAATGGAATTCCTTTGTCTTGCAAATCCTTTAGAATTTTTTCTTTTTCTGACGGTGTTTTTCCTTCTAATGGCTGTATTAATCCGGCACTTGCTGCTTTTTCGTACTTTTCCTTCATGGATGGAGTTTTAGGCTCGGGAGGTAGGCCAAGTTCTGTGCGTACCTTTTCACTGAGCTTCTTCTCAGAAGGAGTCTTTGCTTCTGGAAGAGGCAGTCCTTCTTTAGCTAATGATTTAAGTGTTTTTTCTTTTTGTGAGGGTGTTTTTCCTTCTAGTGGCGTAACTAGTCCGGCAGCCTTTGCTTCGCGCAATTTAGCAGATGGAGAAATAGAAGGAGCACGAAGTCCCGCTTTAACTTTAGCAATAAGAGCTTTCTCTGTTGCAGTGCGTCCTTCAGGCAATGGGATTCCTTTATCTTGCAAATCCTTTAGAATCTTTTCTTTTTCTGACGGTGTTTTTCCTTCCAACGGCTTAAGAATACCATCACTTGCAGCTTTTGCGTATTTTTGTTTCATAGATGATGTTTTAGGTTCCGGAGGAAGGCCGAGGTCTTCGCGTACCTTGTCAATGAGTTTTTTCTCTGAAGTTGTTTTACCTTCAGGGAGAGGCAGTCCTTGCATGGCTAATCCTTTTACTATCTTTTCTTTTTGTGACGGAGTTTTTCCTTCTAGAGGTGTAACTAGTCCTTCAGCTTTTGCTTTAGCTAGTTTCGCAGATGGTGTAACAGACGGCGCCCGAGCTTCGGCCTTCACTTTAGCAATGATAGCTTTCTCTGTTGACGTTCGCCCTTCAGGCAATGGAATTCCTTTATCCTGCAAATCTTTTAGAATTTTTTCTTTTTCTGACGGTGTTTTTCCTTCTAATGGCTGTATCAATCCGGCACTTGCTGCTTTTTCGTACTTTTCCTTCATGGATGGAGTTTTAGGCTCGGGAGGTAGGCCAAGTTCTGTGCGTACCTTTTCACTGAGCTTCTTCTCAGAAGGAGTCTTTGCTTCTGGAAGAGGCAGTCCTTCTTTAGCTAATGATTTAAGTATTTTTTCTTTTTGTGAGGGTGTTTTTCCCTCTAACGGAGTAACTAGTCCGGCAGCTTTTGTTTCACGCAATTTAGCAGATGGAGTGACAGAAGGAGCACGAGTTCCAGCTTTCACTTTAGCAATAAGAGCTTTCTCTGTTGCAGTTCGTCCTTCAGGCAATGGGATTCCTTTACCTTGCAAATCTTTTAGAATCTTTTCTTTTTCTGACGGTGTTTTCCCTTCTAATGGCTGTATTAATCCGGCACTTGCTGCTTTTTCGTACTTTTCCTTCATAGATGGAGTTTTAGGTTCAGGAGGAAGACCAAGGTCGGCGCGTACCTTGTCAATGAGTTTTTTCTCTGAAGGTGTTTTACCTTCAGGGAGAGGCAGTCCTTGCATGGCTAATCCTTTTACTATCTTTTCTTTTTGTGACGGAGTTTTTCCTTCTAGAGGCGTAACTAGTCCTTCAGCTTTTGCTTTAGCTAGTTTCGAAGATGGCGTAACAGACGGCGCCCGAGCTTCGGCCTTCACTTTAGCAATGAGAGCTTTCTCTGTCGACGTTCGCCCTTCAGGCAATGGAATTCCTTTGTCCTGCAAATCTTTTAGAATTTTTTCTTTTTCTGACGGTGTTTTTCCTTCTAATGGCTGTATCAATCCGGCACTTACTGCTTTTTCGTACTTTTCCTTCATGGATGGAGTTTTAGGCTCGGGGGGTAGGCCAAGTTCTGTGCGTACTTTTTCACTAAGCTTCTTCTCAGAAGGAGTCTTTGCTTCTGGAAGAGGCAGTCCCTCTTTTGCTAATGATTTAAGTATTTTTTCTTTTTGTGAGGGTGTTTTTCCTTTTAGTGGCGTAACTAGTCCAGCAGCCTTTGCTTCACGCAATTTAGCAGATGGAGTAACAGAAGGAGCACGGGTTCCAGCTTTCACTTTAGCAATAAGAGCTTTCTCTGTTACTGTTCGTCCTTTAGGCAATGGGATTCCTTTATCTTGCAAATCCTTTAGAATCTTTTCTTTTTCTGACGGTGTTTTTCCTTCCAAGGGCTTCAGAATACCATCACTTGCAGCTTTTGCGTATTTTTGTTTCATAGATGATGTTTTAGGCTCCGGAGGAAGGCCAAGGTCGGCGCGTACCTTGTCAATGAGTTTTTTCTCTGAAGGTGTTTTACCTTCAGGGAGAGGCAGTCCTTGCATGGCTAATCCTTTTACTATCTTTTCTTTTTGTGACGGAGTTTTTCCTTCTAGAGGCGTAACTAGTCCTTCAGCTTTTGCTTTAGCTAGTTTCGCAGATGGTGTAACAGACGGCGCCCGAGCTTCGGCCTTCACTTTAGCAATGAGAGCTTTCTCTGTTGACGTTCGCCCTTCAGGCAATGGAATTCCTTTGTCCTGCAAATCTTTTAGAATTTTTTCTTTTTCTGACGGTGTTTTTCCTTCTAATGGCTGTATCAATCCGGCACTTGCGGCTTTTTCGTACTTTTCCTTCATGGATGGAGTCTTAGGCTCGGGAGGAAGGCCAAGTTCTGTGCGTACCTTTTCACTGAGCTTCTTCTCAGAAGGAGTCTTTGCTTCTGGAAGAGGCAGGCCTTCTTTTGCTAATGATTTAAGTATTTTTTCTTTTTGTGAGGGTGTTTTTCCTTCTAGTGGCGTAACTAGTCCGGCAGCCTTTGCTTCGCGCAATTTAGCAGATGGAGTAATAGAAGGAGCACGGGTTCCAGCTTTCACTTTAGCAATAAGAGCTTTCTCTGTTGCAGTTCGT
Organism: Agrotis puta; assembly: GCA_943136025.2. Lineage (NCBI taxonomy): Eukaryota > Metazoa > Arthropoda > Insecta > Lepidoptera > Noctuidae > Agrotis > Agrotis puta. The sequence goes on from OW964166.2 coordinate 2,699,300, forward strand.
CCTTCAGGCAATGGGATTCCTTTACCTTGCAAATCCTTTAGAATCTTTTCTTTTTCTGACGGTGTTTTCCCTTCTAATGGCTGTATTAATCCGGCACTTGCTGCTTTTTCGTACTTTTCCTTCATAGATGGAGTTTTAGGTTCAGGAGGAAGACCAAGGTCGGCGCGTACCTTGTCAATGAGTTTTTTCTCTGAAGGTGTTTTACCTTCAGGGAGAGGCAGTCCTTGCATGGCTAATCCTTTTACTATCTTTTCTTTTTGTGACGGAGTTTTTCCTTCTAGAGGCGTAACTAGTCCTTCAGCTTTTGCTTTAGCTAGTTTCGCAGATGGCGTAACAGACGGCGCCCGAGCTTCGGCCTTCACTTTAGCAATGAGAGCTTTCTCTGTCGACGTTCGCCCTTCAGGCAATGGAATTCCTTTGTCCTGCAAATCTTTTAGAATTTTTTCTTTTTCTGACGGTGTTTTTCCTTCTAATGGCTGTATCAATCCGGCACTTGCGGCTTTTTCGTACCTTTCCTTCATGGATGGTGTTTTGGGCTCAGGAGGTAGGCCAAGTTCTGTGCGTACCTTTTCACTAAGCTTCTTCTCGGAAGGAGTCTTTGCTTCTGGAAGAGGCAGTCCCTCTTTTGCTAATGATTTAAGTATTTTTTCTTTTTGTGAGGGTGTTTTTCCTTCTAGTGGCGTAACTAGTCCGGCAGCCTTTGCCTCACGCGATTTAGCAGATGGAGTAACAGAAGGAGCACGGGTTCCAGCTTTCACTTTAGCAATAAGAGCTTTCTCTGTAGCTGTTCGTCCTTCAGGTAGCGGGATTCCTTTATCTTGCAAATCCTTTAGAATTTTTTGTTTTTCTGATGCTGTTTTTCCTTCCAATGGTTTCAGTATACCATCACTTGCAGCTTTTGCGTACTTTTGTTTCATAGAAGATGTTTTAGGTTCCGGAGGAAGGCCGAGGTCTTCGCGTACCTTGTCAATGAGTTTTTTCTCTGAAGGTGTTTTACCTTCAGGGAGAAGCAGTCCTTGCATGGCTAATCCTTTTACTATCTTTTCTTTTTGTGACGGAGTTTTTCCTTCTAGAGGCGTAACTAGTCCTTCAGCTTTTGCTTTAGCTAGTTTCGCAGATGGTGTAACAGACGGCGCCCGAGCTTCGGCCTTCACTTTAGCAATGAGAGCTTTCTCTGTTGACGTTCGCCCTTCAGGCAATGGAATTCCTTTGTCTTGCAAATCCTTTAGAATTTTTTCTTTTTCTGACGGTGTTTTTCCTTCTAATGGCTGTATTAATCCGGCACTTGCTGCTTTTTCGTACTTTTCCTTCATGGATGGAGTTTTAGGCTCGGGAGGTAGGCCAAGTTCTGTGCGTACCTTTTCACTGAGCTTCTTCTCAGAAGGAGTCTTTGCTTCTGGAAGAGGCAGTCCTCCTTTTGCTAATGATTTAAGTATTTTTTCTTTTTGTGAGGGTGTTTTTCCTTCTAAAGGAGTAACTAGTCCGGCAGCTTTTGCTTCGCGCAATTTAGCAGATGGAGTAACAGAAGGAGCACGAGGTCCCGCTTTCACTTTAGCAATAAGAGCTTTCTCTGTTGCTGTTCGTCCTTCAGGCAGCGGGATTCCTTTGTCCTGCAAATCCTTTAGAATTTTTTGTTTTTCTGATGGTGTTTTTCCTTCCAAGGGTTTCAGTATACCATCACTTGCAGCTTTTGCGTACTTTTGTTTCATGGATGATGTTTTAGGTTCCGGAGGAAGGCCAAGGTCGGCGCGTACCTTGTCAATGAGTTTTTTCTCTGAAGGTGTTTTACCTTCAGGGAGAGGCAGTCCTTGCATGGCTAATCCTTTTACTATCTTTTCTTTTTGTGACGGAGTTTTTCCTTCTAGAGGCGTAACTAGTCCTTCAGCTTTTGCTTTAGCTAGTTTCGCAGATGGTGTAACAGACGGCGCCCGAGCTTCGGCCTTCACTTTAGCAATGAGAGCTTTCTCTGTTGACGTTCGCCCTTCAGGCAATGGAATTCCTTTGTCTTGCAAATCCTTTAGAATTTTTTCTTTTTCTGACGGTGTTTTTCCTTCTAATGGTTGTATCAATCCGGCACTTGCTGCTTTTTCGTACTTTTCTTTCATGGATGGAGTTTTAGGCTCGGGAGGAAGGCCAAGTTCTGTGCGTACCTTTTCACTGAGCTTCTTTTCAGAAGGAGTCTTTGCTTCTGGAAGAGGCAGTCCTTCTTTTGCTAATGATTTAAGTATTTTTTCTTTTTGTGAGGGTGTTTTTCCTTCTAGTGGCGTAACTAGTCCGGCAGCCTTTGCTTCGCGCAATTTAGCAGATGGAGTAACAGAAGGAGCACGGGTTCCAGCTTTCACTTTAGCAATAAGAGCTTTCTCTGTTGCTGTTCGTCCTTCAGGTAGCGGGATTCCTTTATCTTGCAAATCCTTTAGAATCTTTTCTTTTTGTGACGGCGTTTTTCCTTCAAGAGGAGTAACTAGACCTGCAGTTTTTGCTTCACGTAATTTAGCAGATGGCGTCACTAAAGGCGTACGAACTCCAGCTTTCACATTTGAAATTAGTGCTTTTTCTGATGGTGTTCGTCCTTCTGGCAGTGGGATTCCCTTGTCTTTCCAATTTTTAAGAATTTTTTCTTTTTCCGAAGGTGTTTTACCTTCCAGCGGCTGTAATAATCCACCAGCCGCAGCTTTTGCATGTTTTTCTTTCATGGATGCAGTTTTAGGTTCGGGAGGAAGACCAATATCAGCACGTACCTTGTCAATGAGTTTCTGTTCCGAAGCTGTTTTGCCTTCTGGAAGAGGTAGTCCTTGCATTGCTAATCCTTTGATTATTTTTTCTTTTTGAGAAGGTGTTTTTCCTTTTAATGGCGTAATTAGTCCAGCAGCTTTTGCTTCACGGAGTTTTGTTGATGGCGTAACCGAAGGCGTACGAGCTCCGGCCATAACATCAGCAATGACAGCTTTCTCTGATGGTGTTCGTCCTTCTGGCAGTGGGATACCCTTGTCTTTCAATTTTTTAAGAATTTTCTCTTTTTCTGAAGGGCTTTTACCTTCCAATGGTTGTAATAATCCAACAGCCGCAGCTTTTGCATGCTTTTCTTTCATGGATGGAGTTTTAGGTTCGGGGGGAAGACCAAGATCAGCACGTACTTTGTCAATGAGTTTTTGCTCTGAAGCTGTTTTCCCTTCAGGAAGAGGTAGCCCTTGCATTGCTAATCCTTTAAGTATTTTCTCTTTTTGTGCGGAAGTTTTTCCTTCTAGGGGCGTTATCAATCCTGCAGCTTTTGCTTCTCGCAGTTTCGCAGAGGGTGCTGGCGGCGGATGAGGTCCGGCCTTCACTTTGTCAATGAGTGCTTTTTCTGATGCCGTTCGTCCTTCTGGCAATGGAATGCCTTTGTCTTGCAGACTTTTCAGAATTTTTTCCTTTTCTGATGGTGTTTTTCCTTCTAAAGGTTGCATTAGTCCTGCTTTAGCTGCTTTGGTATATTTTCCTCTCATGGAAGGAGTTTGAGGTTCAGGGGGTAAACCAAGGTCAGCGCGTAACTTGTCAATAAGCCTCTTTTCAGAAGGACTTTTTCCTTCAGGAAGAAGCTGTCCTTTCATTGCTAATTCTTTCCAAATTTCTTCTTTTTCTTCTGCAGTCTTCCCTTTTATCGATTTTTCAGCTTTACTCACTTTTGATTTCTTTTTTTTTGCAGCTACAGATGCTAATGATTTCCGTTCTTCTCCGAGGCGTCTTTCTTCCTGTAATTTATGGCTGCATAGAATGCAATGGCAATTATCGCAATTCTTCATTTTGTAGCAATCATAGAGACCCTTCATTACTTCAAACATTGCGTCTGAGTTACATGAACAGCAGCAGCTGTCTTGAGCTGCGCTTAATTGACATCTGTAAACTTTCCATTTTCTCTGCGTCGGAAAATTAAATGAGCTCAAGTAGTCGTTCAAGTAGTAATCTGATACTCGATTTACTACAAACTTTGAATTTAAAAAGGACTTTTTATGTATGGTGTCACTACTTCTAGTACATTGCTTGGGAAGCTTATTTCGTTTACTAAATTCAGTCATGCTGATGTGTTTAGTGAGTAATTTTGGGCGTTTGCTACCAGAGTGTGGTAACCGAAAAGTTACTGCAGGCTGTTGGCCATGTCTCACTTGATCGGCTTTGCGATTTTTCACCTTTTTCTTATGCATCATTATGATGATATCGTTTACCTTATAACATTTTTTATTTTCCTGATCATGTTGGTGCGATACAAACTGATGCCGTTTATGTTTGATTTCGTCGTCTTTCATTTTAATCGAAGGAAAAGACGGCGCTGCACTACACTGCAAATTTGACTGTTTTTTTTCTTAATTCACTTGTTTTCTCTTATTTATTGTTGTGGTTTTTCGGTTTGTGTGTTGGAACTCTTGATCTTTATTTTTTAATGCATTATCTTTGTTTACTCAAATTGAGTTGTATTTAATGACATCTCATTCTCATTATTTCGCATTAAAAAATTAGGATGTTTGTCTAATTTTAGTACATCTTCTCTACGCTTTAAGCATCTCTCATCAAAATTGTTGCTGAAAAAGTAGGTACTTTAATTTGAGTACTTATTAATGTTTCAAAAGTTCAAAACTTACTTTAGTCACCGCCAAATAAGTCTGGAATTGTCTGTCTTTGATCCTTATAATGAATCGTTCGAATTTCTAAATACCATCGTTCGAATTTTAAAATAAAATATAAGGTTAAGGTCGCCTCTTACCACGATACGTTAGTTTAATCGTGTTACGACACTTTCTTAAAAAATTTTCGAAAGGTTTTGAAATATTGGAATGCATTGGTACATGGGGGTCAACGAATTTTATTCCGTACTTATCTGGCAAGAAATTATAGAATGATAAAGCAGCAATTGTTAGGGCTTATTCCAGAACGTTCCAAAATTTTGTTTCCGGTGGCTCCAAAATAAAAATAGAATATGACATTAAAAAAAAAGCCCAAAAGCTCAAAAAAATTAAGTAAGTATGGTTTGCACAAACAATCTGGCTACATCTCGTTTCGACAATTAATCAAAGGAGGAGCTCTATCACACAGGTGAGAACTTAATGTGGAAACTGAACAGAAAATACTAGGAGAACAGGATCACGAAGAATAAAGAAAGATGCTAGTGTCAACACTCAATGTGGAATCTGAATAAAAAGTACTGGGAGAATAGGATCATTAAGATGTGCCCACTGTCTTCAATAACAAAAACTGAATAAAAGTACTGGGAGAATAGGATCATTAAGATGTGCCCACTGTCTTCAATAAAAAAAACAACTATTCAGTGAATAATGAATCCCCAAAAAATTGGCTTTCATACCTAAATTCAAAGCGGTGTTTATTTTAATAGGTCTGTCTCTACGACTTACAATCTCACGCACAATATACAACCTAATTAATAAACACGAAAGTAAGTTTGTTACAGTATTATATAACTTTGAGTGATAATATTAATATAAGCAATTTGTGTTTTGTTGTACTCACTAGATTTGGTTTGGAGCCGGTAAGAACAACTTATTTTATTTATTTTACTATAATTTTTTTGGATTATGGTAAAAAAATGTGTGGAGGAAAACAGATTTGGAGCGGTCGGGAATAAGCTTAAATTAGATAAGTATCGTTTTACAAGTATTTTTTAACGAAAGCCTTAACAAAAAAACGTACACCCTAATTTTTTAACAATACGTGTCAGAATAGTTTAACAGTAACTGGGCCTCAAACCCCGAGTGTGTAGGGGGGAGCGCACACTCGATATCAACACCAGCCTATAATTTTCCCACACAGGCCTCTTATCCGTGAGAGGGCGTGGGCCATAATCCGCCTCGCGGGCCCAGTGCGGGTTGGTAGATGTCAACTGTCTTCGAATTTGATGGTTCTAGGACATGCCGGTTTCCTCAAGATGTTTTCCTTCAGCGTTTTGAGAGCTATGGTGATGATATAAATTACACAAAGTAATGTGCCAGGCTGGGTTCGAACCCACGACCTACAACTCGTAAATAAGGGACCGATAGCACGGGGCTACCAATGCTCTCACACTCGATAAATTTTGACAAAATTATAGCGTCGTAGTGGACCGGAAACTTACGTACGTTATGTACGGTCTGTACGGCTTGCTCAATTCAGTCATTTAAATTACCGTAAAATGAGGTTAATTGGTTAATTTTGAACTTGAAATGACTGTAATTTTTGAATGTGAGGTTCTAAAAAAAATATAAAAAAGGTAATAATCCGTTTTTATAGTTCTCTCTGTAAAAGTAAATTAGTTTTTCAGAAGAAAAAACAAAGTTTTCAAAGCAAAAATTATTCTTGGAAATTATGGTTACTTTGGAACACCCTGTTTTTAATATAGAATCTGAAAGTAGCCCCAATAAACTATACAAAAGTGACTCCCGCACAAAGCCGTTCCTTTTATATTATAATACAATCAGTTTAGAATAAATGTAACGTTTGATGTTCTATACGATGGATTTGAAAAAAATGTTACGCGTTTCATACATGTTAGAACATTACGAGAGCATCTTAAAATGTGAATGTGTGTGTGATGATGATCTGAAACTCTTTGCCCGCAACAACATGCAACTGATGAAGCTGATGAAGCTACTGAAGGTAACAGAACTTTCAGTAGCGCCATCAGGATAGAATTTGGTGTGGACAAATTTGCAGTCAACCATGTGAAGCGAGGGGAGATTATGGAATCAGAGGGAACTCAACTTTCGGATTCCATACACCTTAGATCCCTCTCTTCAACAGAGACCTACAAGTATTTGGGTATGTCGGAAGCATTAGGCATCAATAATTCTGACATGAAGCAATCGTTGAAGGAGCGCTTCTTTGGTCGCCCGAATAAAGTGCTAAACAGTCTTTTGTCAGGTGGCAATAAGGTGCGCGCTTTCAACGGTGCGGTCATGGCGGTGTTGATGTGTTCTTTCGGCATACTCAAATGAACCCAGACGGAACTTGACGCCCTGGATAGGAGAGTCCGTTCACTGCTTACTGCAAATTGGATGCATCACCCACGGTCGTCGGTGATGAGACTGTATATCCCGCGGAAGTGCGGGGGTCGTGGCTTTTTAAATGCTAAGACTCTGCACTACCGTGAGGTATGCAGTCTCAGGGAATATTTCCGGGAAGCCGACGTGGGGATGCACCAAGACGTGGTCACAGTGGACAAGGGTCTTACTCCGCTTTCCTTGGCTAACGACAACTGGCGCAAATCTAGAGTACTAGACACTAATGATCGTAAGGAGGTATGCAGAGGAAGGAGCTTCACGGACGCTTTTACTGGGCACTACATGAACCCGATATAGACTTTTTAGCGTCCGTATCCTGGCTGCGTTTCGGTGACCTGTTTGGGGAAACCGAAGGTTTTGTCTGTGCAATAATGGACGAAGTTATGATGACGAATAACTACCGGAAATACATTGTGAAGGATGGTACGGTTCACATATGTCGGGCATACCACCGTCCGGGAGAATCGATCGGACACATTATTTCTGGGTGTTCTCGTCTGGCTAACGGAAAATATTTGCATAGACACAACCTCGTTGCCTGGATTATCCACCAGCAACTTGCTTTGAAGTACAACCTTGTGGAATCAGAAGTGCCGTACTAAAAGTTTGCGCCCGACCCAGTTCTCGAAAATGGCAATATCCTGTATCGGGATCGACCTATCATCACTGACAGGGGCTATTGTTGCCAATAAGCCTGACAATGTGGTGATGGATTGATTGGAGCGTCGCGCAATGATTGTTGATATAACGGTCCCGCATGATGAGAACCTCGTGATGACAGAAAAATATAAACAATTCAAGTATCTTGATCTGGCTCGCGAGGTTGTTGACATGTGAGACGTGAATATAGTAGTCATTGTCCCGATAGTCGTGTCTGCCAATGGCTTAATTGCCAAGAGCCTCGAACAACATCTGAAGAGTCTCGCTTGGCAGCTGGATCAAGCGCCTGATTCAGAAGGCAATACTTCTGGACACGGCGCGTATTGTTAGGAGGTTCCTCTCTCAGGAGCCCTTTTTTGTGAAAATATTTAAAAATGCAACAAATAAGTAAAAAAAAACAATAAAGATAATAATATGATATTAGTATAGATAGAATCTTGTCTACGTCCGTCCGATGTAGATATATTTCTCTTTTATAGAAGAAGTCTTCCCCCAATTGTCAAAAGTAGAGAAAATACCGTCAACATGCTAGACGTTGCAGACTTTTGTCGACAGTAGAGAAGAAATATTTCTTTTCTACATGTCAAACATCGCCATGTAAGACAATAGATCTTTTTCTTTAATATGTCTTTTTGTTGATTCTCCCGTCGATAAAACCCGTTTCTACTACGGTATTCATTCTACGCGTGCTGTTATTACGAGTACAAATATTAATATCGACTGAAAATAATCCATCGTAAATACTATTTTTTTTAATGTACAATGGGTTTGCTCTTGACCTTAGTCTAGGTCAGCGGTGACCATGGAGCGAGATTACCCAGAAAAAGCCTTTTCACTCTAACTTCGAAGATATTAGGGCTGTATGCGTTCGAAAACACAGACGCAGGCAGATAGTTCAACTCCTTCGCTGTTCGCGTTACTAGAAGACTTGGTGAAGTTGGTTTGAGAACGATGCAGATGATACTCGTATAATTAGTTCCGGTTATAGAGAAGATTGTACTACGTATATTTTATTTAATACTTTACCTCAAATTCGGACATGTTGTGATTTTATAATGATTTATTATACAACAACATAACTCTTTTTCTGTTTTGGGTGAACTGTTTTAGTTTCGTATTTGCCTCAGAGTTTTATGATATAATAATTTACATCGGTACAACTTGTGACCAGAGGTAGGAGCATGGTGTTTTCACATATACATTTTAGACAAATCTACTCCTTGTCATGTCTTACAAAAGTCATGTGACAGTAGCTTCCACAACAGATGTGGCCAGGTTGATATTTTTTACTTTTGAAAAGGCTGATTATCTTAATGCCTTGTTTACACGCGTTTATCTAGTTCTAATTAGGGTGAGTCTAGCATTGTCTGCTGTTATGGGGATACCTAAGAATGTGTCCACGCGTTACTGTCTCGGACTGCCTAAAATCCACAGTGTCCTTGAATAGCCCTATACGTTGCAGGATCACGGTTACCTAATAAGTAGCCCACGATCCCGACAGGATCTGGCCCTTTAAGGTCGGCCCTTCAGACTGCTGACAGCTTTTTGAGGCGCGCTTGGAATACGACACGCCGTGGACCCGAGCATGGTCGGGTCTATGGGGTCGACAGGCAGACGGGGACATAGATTACGGAGACAGCGGGAATACAGGAAAATGTCGCCTGCCCTTCCAAAGTAGCAAGTTACTTTTGATGGCAACAAGACAATAACAACTTTATTTAAAACATAAATAAATGTCTGTGGTTTTGACAGATTTGATAGAAATAGCACAGCACACTCATTCAGCCTCATTACAAAAACTAAATAAACATTGGTTTAAACCTGGACTATCAAGTCCAAGCTTATTTGTAAAACCATGGTTTGAACTTAGATAAAACGTGGACCTTAGTACCGTCATTTGAACCATTGTATGAACAATTAAATCCAACATGTGTAATGAAAAAATAGCCATGAGAAACTTTGACAACCTTTTTACAGCTACGACTGTTGGACCATGGTTTATCGCAAAACCACGATTTGTAATAACGTTTGTATAAACCGTAGTTTTATTAGATTTAAATTTGGGTTTGTAGATAAACCCCGCTTTGTAATAAGACAGCATATCTTTCTGACCTCGTCCCAAGTTATTTAGGGTCGGGACAACTTTTTTCCTTCCATTCTCCCCGATCAGTACGAGTATGTAGCTTAACATTCTAAAACAGCGTTTCCCATTCGCCGGGTCGTGACCCGGTACCGGGCCATTAAAATAAAATACTGGGTCGCGACACTGCCACCTTGTTTTTCTTTTAGTAAAGCAGCTCCACAGTTCGCACATGATTTACACAAAACTGTTACACATATTATTGTGACTACAGTCTTTGCGTTGTAGCATGTTGCGGGTGACAGTTGCCTGTATGACGTTGACATCTGTCAGTAGCACATGACTAGGGATGTGACGTTATGCAATTTTTTTTTTACTACGAGAATGGCCTAGAGGACACGGTGGAGCATGCGGTGCAGGTCTGCCCCGCTTGGGCGGAGCACCGCCGTGTCCTCACGGAAGCGATAGGCGGCGTACTCTCGCGCTCGGCATGAATTTGAAGCGGTCGTCTTCTTCTTCGAAACAGTCATGCTAGCAACGGAGGAGGCGGGTGCCGTGAGGGAGAGGACAGCCTCAGTGAGGTTGAGGCTGATGCCGCACGGCATCGGACGTTGCGAAGCAACTTTCGGCCAACATAGAATGGCGGACGGCGAGTAATGGGTGACTCGCCGTCCGATCATGGATCATGCCGGGCCTTGTTCCACACACGCCACAAAGAGCTATCAGCAATCCGACGGCCTCCGTCGGATTGTCCCTTAGAGGGCCAAAGCCTGGCGAGGTCGCCAGGCTTTTTAGTCAGTACGAGTCTGACAATGCTTTCCGCTTCAACCAGAGAGCAAGAACTTATTTAATTGTTTTACAACCTCAAAACGAGAATCAAAACTTTTCGAAAAAAATTAAGCTGAGTTCTAAAAAAAATAATTAAGTTAATGTTGGAAGTCCGTGACAAAAAGTCGAGGAAATAAGAAACAAGTCACCAGTTAAGTCTAATAATAATATAGTGGGTATAGACATATTATTTGGTTTTTAAATTGCGTAAATAATGCCTAGATATCCGATGATTTGCTGTATTTTTTATATAAAACTCCCTAGATTTCTTCAACATCCAGTTATCAGATCCTGACCTGATTACCATGGGATCATCTGTGATGTAAATCCTTTCATACAAAAGAAGAATTTTCTAAATCGGTCCAGTAGTCATCGAGAAATTGGGGAACATAAACAAACAAAAAAAGATTGCGAAGAATTGTGAACACCCTCCTTTTTTTCGAAGTCGGTTAAAAAAAAACAAGTGTAAAATATATTTTATTTTTTTAAATTGGTGACTTTGTTTCTTATTTCATTGACTTTTTGCAACCGACTTTCGAAAGAAGAGTTATTTTTAACATTTATTATTTTTAGAAGCCGGTTTTAATTTTTTATTTTTCTCTTTTTAGTTATTGAAGAGTAATTTATTGAAGAGTTCTCGCAATTTTGTCCAAGATTGATGTCATAAGATCTTCAACAAGTAAACATGTGCCCATCTGTTAAGATACCCTTTCAAACAAAAGAAGAATTTCCCAAATCGGTCCAGGCGTCATTGAGAAATAAGGGAACATACATAAAAAAAAGTTCCGACGAATTTGGAACCTCCTCCTTTTTTGAAGTCGGTTAAAAAGATCTTCTTAACATTGTTATAAACAAACCACTATGTAAAAAAAAAGGTAAAAGCTAGCACATCTATAAATCTATGGATTCCTTACAAAAAAATACTCCTGATTAGAACAAAATAAAAAACGACATATCTCTGGTTGGTTACGGTTTAGATTTTTTTTATTATTTTTTACGAAGTTCTTAGGTTGCGGTCTACTAATGACCAACATTTCATTACTGGCGAAAGAAAAAAAAATTGATGCCAATAAGTTGCATACCCCTTTATAATGGTAACTCATATCTGGAAGGTCTATTAAGCTTTTAACAATAAAAATTGACCTACGCACAATACACGTATTTTATTATATAAAACATCGACTATCCATCGTAGCAGTACTCCCCATCACTAATTGCGTCTATGGCGTTACGTTATACGAATAACACTGCTTAATTTTTCATTCAATTTGATTTTTTTTGTGGACTACAACATTCTGGTTGGGTATAAATTAATTTACTACAGTTATTAATGATTTAATATAAGTATTACGAATGTGGTATGGCTGAAATACTAATTTGTAAATCGCGGCAACTTTTAAGAGGGAAACGATATGTTACTGAAACTGTCACCCGCACTATGTTAAAACGCAAACACTGTATATGAGTGTTAATAAAACCTTTTTACTATTAATAAATATATATTCCTTCGTGTTTTAAACCCAAGTTTCAAAATTACCGGGTCATGGCAGAACAATGTTTGAGTAACGCTGTTCCAGAACAAAGAGCGAGTTTTTAAACTGATACAAAAACGAAGCGAAATTGTGTGTAGCTGTAATGTAGAGATACTTATGATTTGTCTCGGGCGCTTTCGTCACAAAGTCCGAACAGTGGGGCTAGAGTATAAAGTACTATGTCGCTCAGTCCTTGCTCGAACGTCAACCCGCATGCACGTGATGATGCGTTGGCGAACCAAATATACTAATATACAGTGGTCATTACACTGTTCAAGGCTTGTAGGTGCAGCTCTTTAAATTAAAGAATCACAGAAATGATAATATCGCGAAATATACAGATCAAATTAACACAAAAATTGTTTTCTAAATATTGTTTACTTACGAATAATTATTTCCCGGACAATATAACTGTTTAATAATACAATAACGATGGGAAATGTTTAGCGTTAAGACTATTAACGAACTGTTTTACCTGTATTGAATCCAAAATAGTAACCAAGTTTTTCAAAACAGTTTACATATAATGTAAACTGTTTTGACGTCGAAGGACTTTTTTTAATGCCTAGTTCTTGAAATGTTTCGTCTCTTGAATCATATCGAAGCAACAGATTCCGGTTAAACCCTTGGAACCAGAACCTTTGCCTCCTATAGAAAACTTGATTCCTCCAGAGGGAGCTTCATCTTCAACCTTAGGCTCAGAAGGCGGTTCGGCAGGAGCGCCCTTCGACTTCGTAGCGCCCCCCGCGTTGTCGCGAGATTGATGTTCACTTGTCGTGGGTGGACATTCGCATTGTACTTTGGTCTTTCTACCGAAAAAAGACTTTCGTGATTTTTTATCCTCGAGTTCTTTACATGGACACTGTTCGAGTTCCGATGGTACAGGGCAAAGATCTTTAACAAGATCTGGATTAATAGCGACATAGTACCTAACGGCGTCTTCTAGTGTAAATTCGGGTTCTGATTGCGGCGGCTTCTTTTTCTTTTTAAATATTCTAAAACCTGATTGCGTTTGTGTCATATCTGATTTCTGTCTTAAAACTTGCTTTTCATCAACCCATTGATGATTCCGATACAAGTAAGGTAAGTATTCATCAGGTGCTTCAGATTCGGGTTTGGGTTCTGGTTCCGAGGGAGGGCATTCACAAATTACATTTTTATTTTTTCTTTTACCATCACTGTTACAGGCACAGTTACTACCAATTTTTTTTAGGTCTTTTGGCTTCAGTTTTCGTCCTGCTTGACATGAAGTTCCTCCTAATTCGATTTGACACACGCCTCCGGCGGGACCTAGATCTTCTAACTTCGTGGTAGATGTTACCATGGAGTCGTCGCAACAACAGCACTGGCAGCCCAAGGACATGGTCCCCATCTTTGGTCCAAACGTTGCCATTGACACGGGGGGCGGATAATGTTCGCATGGGCACAAAGAAGATCCAATCTTAACAGTTCTTTCCCTACCACTGCACGCACATTTAACTTTTTCATTTATGTTTTGAATAGCATAGTTTTGTCCACACACATCTTCATCGTTACCTGAAAATGTTAACGTTTAGATTTAAAGGGACTCCACAACTAAATGTACGAGTATATGCGACAACGCGTAACAGCGGCGTACGGTCAGCGCGGTGAAAGTGGGTAATATTATTTCAAATGAACAATTCGGCGTTTATTTTTTTTTGGCAATGAAATCATCTGAGTCCTCCGCGCTCTGGGTGGAGCAGAGTTACATTGACGTCAGCCTGGTACTTTTGATATACGAAACTACCTTTTTAGAAACTCATCTTGAGGTTTTTTTAGGAGGTGAAGCAGAGAAAAAGGATCATGGTGAGCGCCTTCCACTGTTAAGATCTTTTTATTTACAAACAGTATCGAACTACGGAAAACTGGTCAGAATCAGCTCATAATGGTCAGAATCAGCTCATAGTACAGTAACTGTAAACATCAGAGTTTGAGTTAAATCCGGTTGTTCTGATTGTTTGCAGACTTGAATAAACCAACATTATTAAATACAATGTTGGCCCATCGAATTTCCAAGTTTGAGTCCGCTTCTTGCAGAACGCAACTTTGTCCAAAGAAGAAAAAAACACGCAAAAATTTTACTAAAAAATGTTGGCTATTATATCTCTAGAGAATTAGTTGTTGAAAGTACCTTCTTAGGCCATTTTTAATGAAAATGCTACAATATGAGTTTATAACTGTCTTTGTTGACTCAAAAGTTTCCGAGAAAAGGATTCCAAAATTCATATTTTTTCGAACTACGATAGACTACTAGATAATCGCCAAAACTTAGAAAGAAAATCCCTGGTTTCAATGAAGATTTTGAAGAGGCGATCCTAGAATATATAACATCTGATGCCTTTACCTTTACCATTTGTACTTAAAAAAGAAAAACACGTTGATTAGAGATCCTCCTGGAGTTGTTCAAGCGGTACCTTAAATATTGCAAGAGTGGAAAAGCCTTAGTGTCTAAACACAATATGCCGAAGTTACGCGACCGAAGTTCAGCAAAATTACGCCTGCAATGCTATTTGAATTACTGACGACACACTATGCCAAAATTACGTCGCACCATAGCGTACAGCCTAACTTCGGTCAGGCGTAAGTTCAGCGGCAACTTATTCTCTGACCACACATTATACGCGACCGAATTTCGGTTTCGGTTCGATTACCGACGAAGTACCGGGGGCGGGGAGCAGCAGGGAGCCGTCAGCGCCGAATTTCTGCCGCGTTAGTTCGGCACTTATGGTGTGTCATATCAGCCAAATACGTCTGAACGTAAAATCAGACGCCGAACTTCGGTCGCGTAACTTCGGCATAGTGTGTTTAGACACTTAACCTTTAACCTTGCCTACAGAAACAATGGAAGTCTACGAAGGTACTTTAAACAATTAATAATAATCAAACAAAAATCGCCAAAAGTTTTGTCGATTTTTGACAAAGTTGCTTTCGGCCCTCGAAGTCACAAACTTGGATTGGGCTAGCATCATAATCAAGTCTGCAAAAAAATCACAACTACCTGATTTAACGCTAACTCTTATGTTAAAGTTACTAAACTACAAAGCGGGTGTGCTTGTTCGCGGGGTCTTTTGCAATAGTTACTAGTAATTGCACTTGGTCTCTTGTAGTGTATAGTAAGGCGTGCGTTATATTTTCACTAATAAATGACAACCTTATTCCTTAGGTCGCGGGACTAACGAATTACCGTGACCCCGGTAAGTAAAGGGCTAGTGAAGGACACCGTGGATTTTAGTCAGCACGAGTCTGACAGTCCCTCCCGACCTGCCCTGGGTGGGAGGACTCATTTGATGATTTTACCACGATAAAAAAAAACCTTATTCCTTAGCCCTTACCTGTGAGAAAGAATCTGAACTAATGGACAGACAGCCTAAATAAGGGTTCTAAATGAGTTATATTTTATTTACTTTGAGGTGTTTTTCCCTAAAAGTAACTATGTAGTAGTTGCTAGAAAGACGCAAATGTAAATGTATTATATTTACCAAGATCACGGAACGGTTCTAAACATGATTTGATGTTTAGGGATTGAGACTTGTTGGCATCCCGATTGATGATTAGTAGATTTGTGGCTGGTTTGGTTGGTGGAAGATCCTCAGCGCCATCACATCCAGTCGTCTTCAAATTAGGCGGTTTGCCTCTAAGTACGTGTTCGAACATTTCTCTAATTTTTTCTGGACTGCACTGACATGGCTCTGATTGCTTCTCATCTGTGTGTTCACTAACAGGTTTTAGCGTCTCTGATTGGTTTGTTTCCCAATCAAGTTCGACCATCTGTGATGGATTTGGTTCACAAATAGGGTTAGGCACCTGTGAGTGTCTTGGTCGAGTAAAAGGCGTTAGAATAGGTGTGTCATAACAAGAATCTTCATTTATATCTGATGGGAGACATCCAGGATATCCACGGCACGGAGGAATTGTACATGGAGTTACAGACGTTGGAGTTCTATTAATGGACACAAAAGATGCTTGCTGAATCACGTTCATTTTGGGGAACCCGCTGTAGCCGTCGCAGTTGAGACCTAAAAATATGTTCACGTAAGATATACAAAGTAGAAAATTGTTTCTATTAGGGACACTAGCAAAGCGATCTCGTTTTAACTAAGTTAGATGGTCGTCCACCCGTCTGTTGGTATTTATCTTCCACAAAGTTTGTTTTAGTAACCCTAAAAGTGCCACAAATTCAATCATGAAGGCCTATTTCCAGCGACAAGGCCCCACCACCTGCTGCTGAGCGCTACCAAGCGGTAAACTGACCCTAGGTTTGACCATCATAGTGTCTTATATTTGCACGTTTCACGATTGAGTTACTATTAAGTTAGGATATTACGCACCTTGATTTTCCAGAACAGGCGTAATCAGCTCGGAAACCACATTTGCTACACATCCGTATGCGTGTGTATGAGTATCGTTTTCTTTTATTTTTGGTGGACAACAACATGGTCTGTCCGCAGTCGTATCTGTGCTTACAGTATGAAACAAGGCTATAGTTTCATTAGGCGTAGTAATTTGACAAAGTTTGTTCTTTTTGTTTTCAGTCTTCCTTTCCTCGATTTTGGGTGAACAGATACTCTGTATTGTTTGACGAGACATGGTTTCTTTATTGTGAAAAGATTCTACGGACTGATGCAACCCTTCCATGCAATACATTTTACCTTTTTTAGATATTTTCAACCCGCATGTAGATGATAAAATCTCTCTGGTCGATATTTCTGTAAATAAAAATATTTATATTTGAGAAGGTTCCCTTAAACCTTCATATCCCTATCCAATTGCATACAATTTAAAGACATGAAATAACATGGCATACTTTTATTTATCCTAATAATGCTTATTTATAAGGTTTAATTAACATAATTTCTCTAATCATACTAATTTTACGTGTATAAGGTCAACGGAACCCTGCTGAGCGGGGCTCCTAAATATATCTGCATGGTTCATAAAAGACAAGAAATGTAACTCAAGTTCTAAAGTGTCAACACACTATAGTGGAAAGCGGTAGGCGTGGCTAAAAATCTAGACGAAAAGCTTATCTAAAAAAGATAAAAATGAGAAAAAAAATGATATGTAAATACTGACAGTTATTACTATTAGTCAAAAGCTCTAAAAGTCAGACAACCAGTCTATCTTATCTATCCATGACGTATCGTATTGGCCAGTTACTGGGGTGTGAAAGTCCGATAGGCAGTCGCTCCATGTAAAATACTGATATTCCGCTGCATCTAAGCATTGTTCCAGATACCAAGCAGTGGTAATATTTAATAGGTTAATTACCGTCTCAGTTAAAATTATTAATTTATAACTCTCACTTATTTAAAACAAAACTAAAAGACTTCTTATTGGAAAAATGTTTTTACTCAGTCTCAGGATATATGTCAATTGATAAGAAATGGACAAAATAATTGTAACAAATAAATATTTACTTACTACAGCTAAATGCTTACCACTTGGACATTGATTATATTATTATTATATATTTGAATCTATAAAATTAATTTACATTATTATTATCCACCAATTTGACATTTTTCACATATTAAATATTGACATTAAAGTTGATGATTGCATATATATAAAAATGATGATAACTGGGTTGTATTAAAATGTTTTTGCATGCAATAATTGTAATATTATGTAGTGTTCAACATAGTGTAAATTGTTATGAATAAATAAATGAATTAATCTGGTTCGACTGGAAGCCGACCCCAATATAGTTGGGAAAAAGCTAGGCAGATACCATCATCTGCCTAGCTAGCTGTCTCCATAGATGATGAACGCTATTATAATATTCCTACCATCGACGTCGCAGCCGTGTTCCTAGCAGACTGACTTATTTTTATTAGGCATTTTGTTAGTGTGTGATACTGATAAGTAAAATACTAATCGTATAACAATTAAGAAAAATGACCTCTTTTGGGATGGAAAAATTATCAAATGTGTTCCAGCACCAGGTTTAGCAGAAGTTAAAATTGTCCTTTTAGAATTTGAAAAAATATGCAGAGAGACATTTCCTTTATGTCGGTGGTGATGTCTTCTTCTTCCTGCTTCTTACGACGTGGCTGGATGATCGATTGGAGGGCTGTAGTGGCTTTAAAACTTCTGTTCGGGCGCCATGAGGCAATCGTTCACGTCCCTCATGAACGATGTCGCAATAATATAAACACAGGAGGGAAGAGTTATGGGACAATAATTAAAGAAACCACTACAGGTTTTGTATTCCGTTTATTTCACAGCTCCAAGGGTGGTACCCTATGAACAATAAGAATAAAACAGTTTAATATTATGTAACGGCCCCGAGGACCTGAAGGGTAACTATTAAAATCTAAATAAGTTCACTACAAACCTTTATTAGGGTAGATAATATTCCAAGTATTTTATAACAGTATTTTAAAAGTTCATTCCAGTTGTAGGAAGCACACAACACAACACATAACTTTAGATGCAGAACAACTGTAGCTGCTAGTTGAGGTAAAATTGTACTGATCAAAAAAGAGTTGAAGATGACACAAATGACAGAATGATATTTGAAATATGAATATTTAAAAATCGATATAGATCCAAAAGGAAAGAGGTTGAGACAACAGAGGTTGAATACCCACTCTGTTACAAGACAAATAAAATAATTCATTTTTCTGCCTTTCATAAAAAGGTAACAAAAGTACGTAAGTATACTTTTCTTCATTTATTTTATTCCCTCGACTTCTTGTTTAATTTAATTATTCAGTCATCCAGACGAAGGCAGTTGGAAAAAAGAAGAGATAAATACATACTTACGTTCTATGTTACATTGATTTTGATTCCAATTGGGTTGATGTTTAGACAGCTGAATGCATATGGTAGAACAATCTGATTCGAGCTCCGATTCAGCATCATCTAACGAGGGTACCACCACAAATATGGAGGAAGCATCGGAATACTCATTCTTCGACAAAAGTTGGTTTACCAGCGTTGATACATCAAAGTCACTGTCCATATTGCTTATGATTACGATAGGGTCACCTTTGTATATTGTTCTTTTGCAGATTTGTTTTGTAATATTTTGGTTATCCAGTTTTGTTTGAGGCAGCAAATAGGTAAAGTATTCATTTTGTGTTCTCGTGGTGTGACCAGTTTCACAGATTTTGTTTCCTGAGTACACATATTTTAAGTGTGCACTAGGGATCTCATTTCCGCTACAAAAAAAAAGTATGTTTGACAAAATTAGCACACTCTATAATCTCACCGTATTCTGGTAAGTCAAAATGCTTAACTAAGTTTAATGATATTGGGTTAATAGAAATAATAATAACGCTAAGGTGAAGTAAGACAATTATTTAATTCATGAACTTGGGGCCTAAGTCTGCTAAAGAAATCGTCCTATACAACAGTGCAACTCAATCTTAGGCGACAAAATTACTGTACTAGTACGGTCTCAGATAATATTGTGGTTTCGGTGTTTTTGTTAATTGAAATGTGTATTTTGACCTGACTATTATTAATTTTTACATTTTGTAAAATAAAGTATGAAATTTTAAGAAATAGTTTATTTAACTACTGATTGTTTGATCACTATTTAAAATAACTATTTCTTTTAGCGCCTAAATTCAAAGAGTAATTATGCATTATAAGTTTACCTCATTATTGTGACATCGCCAGTAACCTCGCCACTGTCATTACCGCTGTCATCGTTATTACTGTAGTCGTAGCTGTACAGCGAGAGCTGTGTTTCTCCAAGTATGCTATCACTCAAATAATCGGTGGATATGGGGTAGTATTGAGTCGAATCCGATGCGCTATAAGCGCTTGTGCATAATGATATCGTGCTACTTAAATCCATACTGTCATTTGAGCCTGTGATCAAGGAGAGTGATGATTCGCTTTTTATAATAAGAATCGAATCATAACTGACGGAACATTCGTGTAAAGTAATGGTTGACGATATACATGAACTATCCAACAACATGTCAGATTCATCGTGGTTTCCATAGCTCGAAGTTTCAAATAGGTTATCTTTATTACTATCTGCACTGTGAAACTTATTGTTAGTATAACTGTCACAAGATCCGGCAAACGTACATGAAGTATTAATTTCTGTATTTAATTTGTCATCATCAGCAGGACATCTTAAAAAGGGACACAGACCGAAAACATACTTTTTTAAATCACTTGTCTCAAACCCATTATCTGACAGGGCATCTACTATGTCAGTGGATGTGTTACTACTGAAGCTATCTGTTTGTGTTTTGTCATACAGTGTAATAATATCATTCGATGTTTCTAAGCTACAGTCACCGGTCTGGCTGGTGAATGAAGTAACGCCATTGACTCGCCCTACTGTAACTTTAATGCCTTCGTTGTCAATGAAGGCGCCAGCTTTCACACCAGGTAAACACTCATCAGGACAGTCGCAAAGAGAAGATATGTCTGGAGATGTCACTCTAATCTTGACATAGCTGTGTTTAAATTTGATTTTCTTCTTATCACAACCGCAGCCACGATCGCAAGTTGTTGTTTTAATTATGTCTTCAAATTTTTCGCTGACACCAGCAGCTGTGGCTTTAACCAATGCCTTTGATGGTAAAATTCCACTTTTTTTCGATTTGGTTTTTATCTCTCCTCTCTTTTCGGAAGGCGTTGGTTCAGGTGGTAAGCCAGCTTCAGCTCTTACTTTTTTTATTAATTCTTTCTCAGACGTTGTTTTGCCCTCAGGCAAAGGCATGCCTGCTTCGGCTAGTCCTTTAAGTATTCTCTCCTTTTCTTTGGCTGATTTTCCAGCAATAGGCGTCAACAGACCCTCTTCTTTCGCTTTGCGAACAACTTCCTTTTCTGAGGTTGTTTTTGCTGGTGGGGGCATACCTAACTCAGTCCGAACTTTCTGTACCAACGCCTTCTCCGATGGAGTTTTACCTTCAGGTAGTGGTTTTCCAGCAGCTGCTAGGCTTCTAACGATTTTTTCTTTCTGAGACGGTGTTGTCCCTTTCAAACTGACAGCTTCTTTTAACAATGGTTTACCTTCCTCTGCTTTTATTTTTTTTATCATAGCTTTTTCAGAAACAGTTCTCCCTTCTGGTAGGGGTATTCCAGCCTGAGCCATACCCCTGATAATACGTTCCTTCTGAGATGGTGTTTTACCTTCAAGAGGCGTTACAATCCCAGCAGCTTCCGCTTTCCGCATCTTAGATTTTTCTGACACAGTTTTGGGTTCAGATGGAAGACCAAGTTCTTTGCGAACTTTTTCTGCTATCTTTTTCTCAGACTCTGTTTGTGATTCAGGAAGAGGTAATCCTTTTTCTATTAAACCTTTTAATATTCTCTCTTTCTCTTTTGGAGATTTTCCAGTCAATGGTGTTAGTAAACCGGCTTCTTTTGCCTTTCGTAATTTTTCAGATGTAACTTTTGAAGGTGCTTTGGTTTCTGCTTTTATTTTTGCTATAACTTCTTTTTCTGAAGGTGTCTTTCCTTCAGGTATCAATTTTCCAGCTTTACGAAGACTTCTCATTATTTTTTCTTTTTCTGAAGCTGTTTTAGCTTCTTTTAACTTTTCTGACCGTAGCGTTATAGCAGGCGGCTCTCCAGCAGTAATTTTTCTTACTATTTCCTTTTCAGATGGTGTTGCACCTTCCGCTAAAGGAACACCAGCGGCCACTCGGTCACGAAGAATCTTTTCTTTTTGTGAAGGCGTTTTACCTTCTAAAGAAGTTAGCAATCCTGCATCTTCGGCTCTTTTAATTTTCTCTGATTGCGTTGGCGATACGTATCCTGTGTCTTCTTTGATTTTTTGTATCAAAGCTCTATCAGATGGCGTTCTACCAACCGGTAGAGGTAATCCTGCCGCTGCCCGGCCTCTGAGAATTTTCTCTTTTTGTGAAGGTGTTTTACCTTCCAAAGGTGTCAAAAGACCAGATTTTATAGCTTTTTTTATTTTTTCGGATTGGCTTTTTTCAGGTACTCCTAATTCAGTCTTAATTTTTTTTATCATTGCCTTTTCAGAAACTGTTTTACCTTGTGGCAATGGCAAACCAGATTCGGCAAGACCTTTTAAGATCTTTTCTTTTTGTTCGGCAGTTTTTCCTTCAAGAGGTGTTAAAATGCCCGCTGCTTTCGCTTTTTTTAATTTATCTGACGTAATCGATGGACCTGTAGGTTTAACAGGTGGTTCCTTAATAGATTTTGGTACTTCTTGTTCAGGTTCTGGTATTCCTAATTCAGTCTTTATTTTTTTTATCATAGCTTTCTCAGACGCGGTTTTACCTTCTGGTAGAGGTAGACCAGATTCAGCTAAGCCTTTTAAGATTTTCTCTTTTTGTTTAGAAGTTTTTCCTTCGAGAGGTGTTAATATGCCAGCTGCTTTCGCTTTTTTTAGTTTGTCTGAAGTGACCGATGGAACCGGAGCTTTGGCAGATGGTTCTTTAGTCGTTATGGGTATTTCTTTTTCAGGCTCTGGTGTCAAAAGACCACATATGCATTCATCAGCGGGCCCCTTGCCTTCCTTCACGTTTTTAGCTGTTTTTTCGTCAAGTTTCTTTCTTTCATTTGGTGATAAAGGTGGAGCTCCAAATCCAGCAGCTATAGGTTTTCTTGGAACAGCTTCTTTTATTTTCTCAGACGGCTT
Organism: Agrotis puta; assembly: GCA_943136025.2. NCBI lineage: Eukaryota > Metazoa > Arthropoda > Insecta > Lepidoptera > Noctuidae > Agrotis > Agrotis puta. Next base: position 2,722,028 of record OW964166.2, read on the forward strand.
AACAGACGGTGCAAGAACTCCAGCTTTTACTTTAGATATAAGTGCTTTTTCAGAGGCCGTTCGGCCTTCAGGCAATGGAATTCCTTTGTCTTGCAAACTTTTTAAAATTCTTTCCTTTTCTGACGGCGATTTTCCTTCTAAAGGCTGCAGCAATCCAAGACTAGCTGCTGCTTCGTATTTCTCTCTCATGGATGGAGTTTTGGGTTCTGGAGGTAAGCCTAATTCAGTGCGTATTTTTTTACTGAGTTTTTTCTCTGAAGCCGTTATTGGTTCAGGCAAAGGCATACCTTCCTTTGCTAAGGTCTTCAGAATCTCTTCTTTTTGGGAAGGAGTTTTTCCTTCTAATGAAGGAAGCAAGCCGGCAGCTGTTGCTTTTCGTAGCTTTTCCGATGGCGAAATCGAAGTTGCGCGTTCCCCTGCTTTTACTTTCGCTATTATTGCTTTCTCTGATTTCGTTCGTCCCTCAGGCAATGGGATACCTTTGTCATGTAAACCTTGTAAAATCTTTTCTTTTTCTGATGGCGATTTACCTTCCAATGGTTGCATTAGTCCGGCATCTGCAGCTTTCGCATAGTTCTCTTTCATTGAAGCAGTTTTAGGTTCTGGAGGAAGGCCTAGATCAGCGCGTACTTTATCTATGAGCTTTTTCTCAGACGCAGTTTTCCCTTCTGGAAGAGGTAGTCCTTGCATAGCTAATCCTTTCACTATTTTCTCTTTTTGTGAGGCAGTTTTGCCTTCTAAAGGCGTAACTAGTCCTTCAGCTTTTACTCTAGCTAATTTCACAGACGGCGTTATAGCCGGTGATCGAGCTTCGGCCTTCACTTTAGCAATGAGAGCTTTTTCTGTTGATGTTCGGCCTTCAGGCAAAGGGATTCCTTTGTCTTGCAAACTTTTAAGAATTTTTTCTTTTTCGGAAGGCGTTTTGCCTTCAAGAGGCTGTAGTAACCCAGCACTAGCAGCTTTTGAATACTTCTCCTTCATAGATGGAGTTTTTGGTTCTGGAGGTAGGCCTAACTCGGTGCGAACCTTTTCACTCAGCTTTTTCTCTGAAGTCGTTTTGGGTTCCGGAAGAGGGAGTCCTTCCTTTGCTAATGATTTTAGTATCTTTTCTTTTTGTGACAGAGTTTTACCTTCCAATGGCGAGCGCAGACCCGCAGCTGCAGCTTTTCGAAGCTTCTCAGATGGTATAGCCGATGGCGCACCTTCTCCTGCTTTCACTTTTGCTATAATAGCTTTCTCTGATGCTGTTCTTCCTTCAGGCAACGGAATACCCTTGTCATACAAACCTTGCAAAATTTTTTCCTTCTCTGAAGGCGTCTTCCCTTCTAATGGTTGCATTAATCTGGCATCTGCTGCTTTCGTGTACTTATCTTTCATTGAAGCAGTTTTAGGTTCTGGAGGAAGGCCTAGATCAGCGCGTACTTTATCAATGATTTGTTTCTCAGAAGCGGTTTTTCCTTCAGGAAGAGGCAGTCCTTGCATTGCTAAACCTTTAACTATTTTTTCTTTTTGTGAGGGAGTTTTTCCTTCCAAAGGTGTAGTAAGTCCTGCAGCTTTTGCTTTAGCTAGTTTTGCAGATGGTGTAATTGACGGCGCACGAGTTCCAGCTGTTACTTTAGCAATGAGAGCTTTCTCTGACGATGTTCGGCCTTCAGGCAAAGGAATTCCCCTGTCATGTAATCCTTGCAAAATCTTTTCTTTTTCTGATGGGGTTTTTCCTTCTAAGGGCTGTAGTAAACCGGCACTTGCTGCTTTTTCGTATTTTTCTTTCATGGAAGCAGTTTTAGGTTCCGGGGGAAGGCCAAGTTCGGTGCGAACCTTTTCACTGATCTTTTTCTCCGAGGCAGTTTTCGCTTCAGGAAGAGGCAGGCCTTCTTTTGCTAAAGATTTCATAATCTTCTCTTTTTGTGAAGGAGTTTTTCCTTGTAATGGTGTAAGAAGTCCAGCAGCTTTTGCTTTTGCTAATTTTGCCGATGGTGTAATCGATGGTGCACGTTCTGCTGCCTTTACTCTCGATATTAACGCTTTCTCTGATGTCGTTCGTCCTTCAGGTAATGGGATACCTTTGTCATGCAAACCTTGCAAAATTTTTTCTTTTTCTAATGGCGATTTACCTTCCAGGGGTTGCATTAATCCAGCATCTGCGGCTTTCGCGTACTTATCTTTCATTGAAGCAGTTTGGGGTTCCGGAGGTAATCCTAGGTCAGCGCGTACTTTATCGATGACCTTTTTCTCAGAAGCGGTCTTCCCTTCAGGGAGAGGCAGTCCTTGCATGGCCATGCCTTTCACTATCTTTTCCTTTTGTGAAGGGGTTTTCCCTTCCAATGGCGTAACCAGTCCTGCAGTTTTTGCTTTTGCTAGTTTTGCAGATGGTGAAATCGATGGAATACGTTCTCCTGCTTTCACTTTTGCTATTACTGCTTTCTCTGATTTCGTTCGTCCTTCAGGCAATGGGATACCTTTCTCATGTAAACCTTGCAAAATCTTTTCTTTTTCTGATGGTGTTTTACCTTCCAAAGGTTGCATTAAGCCGGCATCTGCGGCTTTCGCGTACTTTTCTTTCATCGAAGAAGTTTGGGGTTCCGGAGGTAAACCTAGGTCAGCGCGTACCTTATCGATGAGCTTTTTCTCAGAAGCGGTCTTCCCTTCCGGAAGAGGCAGTCCTTGCATGGCTAATCCTTTCACTATCTTTTCTTTTTGTGAGGGAGTTTTTCCTTTTAAAGGCGTAATAAGTCCTGCAGCTTTTGCTTTAGCTAGTTTTTCTGATGGCCTAATAGACAACGCACGACTTTCGGTTTTTACTTTAGCAATGAGAGCTTTCTCTGACGATGTTCGACCTTCAGGTAATGGGATACCTTTGTCTTGCAAGCTTTTTAGAATTTTTTCTTTTTCTGATGGGGTTTTTCCTTCCAAAGGTTGCAGTAATCCGGCACTTGCTGCTTTTTCGTATTTCTCTTTCATAGAAGCAGTTTTAGGTTCCGGGGGAAGGCCAAGTTCGGTGCGAACTTTTTCACTGATCTTTTTCGCCGAAGCAGTTTTCGCTTCAGGAAGGGGCAGGCCTTCTTTTGCTAAAGATTTCATAATCTTCTCTTTTTGTGAAGGAGTTTTTCCTTCTAATGGCGTTAGAAGGCCAGCGGCTTTTGCTTTTGCTAATTTTGCAGATGGTGAAATCGAAGGGACACGTTCTCCTGCCTTCACTTTCGATATTAATGCTTTCTCGGATGAAGTTCGTCCTTCAGGTAAAGGAATTCCCCTGTCATGTAATCCTTGCAAAATCTTTTCTTTTTCTGATGGGGTCTTTCCTTCTAAGGGCTGTAGTAATCCGGCACTTGCTGCTTTTTCGTATTTCTCTTTCATCGAAGCAGTTTTAGGTTCCGGGGGAAGGCCAAGTTCGGTGCGAACCTTGTCACTGATTTTTTTCTCCGAGGCAGTTTTCGCTTCAGGAAGAGGCAGGCCTTCTTTTGCTAAAGATTTCATAATCTTCTCTTTTTGTGAAGGAGTTTTTCCTTGTAATGGTGTAAGAAGTCCAGCAGCTTTTGCTTTTGCTAATTTTGCCGATGGTGTAATCGATGGTGCACGTTCTGCTGCCTTTACTCTCGATATTAACGCTTTCTCTGATGTCGTTCGTCCTTCAGGTAATGGGATACCTTTGTCATGCAAACCTTGCAAAATTTTTTCTTTTTCTGATGGCGATTTACCTTCCAATGGTTGCATTAATCCAGCATCTGCTGCTTTTTCGTACTTATCTTTCATTGAAGCAGTTTGGGGTTCCGGAGGTAATCCTAGGTCAGCGCGTACTTTATCGATGACCTTTTTCTCAGAAGCGGTCTTCCCTTCAGGGAGAGGCAGTCCTTGCATGGCCATGCCTTTCATTATCTTTTCCTTTTGTGAAGGGGTTTTTCCTTCCAATGGCGTAACCAGTCCTGCAGTTTTTGCTTTTGCTAGTTTTGCAGATGGTGAAATCGATGGAATACGTTCTCCTGCTTTCACTTTTGCTATTACTGCTTTCTCTGATTTCGTTCGTCCTTCAGGCAATGGGATACCTTTCTCATGTAAACCTTGCAAAATCTTTTCTTTTTCTGATGGTGTTTTACCTTCCAAAGGTTGCATTAATCCGGCATCTGCGGCTTTCGCGTACTTTTCTTTCATCGAAGAAGTTTGGGGTTCCGGTGGTAAACCTAGGTCAGCGCGTACCTTATCGATAAGTTTTTTCTCAGAAGCGGTTGACCCTTCAGGAAGAGGCAGTCCTTGCATGGCTAATCCTTTCACTATCTTTTCTTTTTGAGATGGAGTTTTTCCTTTTAAAGGCGTAACGAGTCCTGTAGCTTTTGCTTTAGTGAGTTTTTCTGATGGCGTAACAGACAGCGCACGAGTTCCGGTTTTTACTTTAGCAATGAGAGCTTTCTCTGACGACGTTCGACCTTCAGGTAAAGGAATTCCCCTGTCATGTAAGCCTTGCAAAATCTTTTCTTTTTCTGATGGGGTCTTTCCTTCTAAGGGCTGTAGTAAGCCGGCACTTGCTGCTTTTTCGTATTTCTCTTTCATCGAAGCAGTTTTAGGTTCCGGGGGAAGGCCAAGTTCGGTGCGAACCTTTTCACTGATCTTTTTCTCCGAGGCAGTTTTCGCTTCAGGAAGAGGCAGGCCTTCTTTTGCTAAAGATTTCATAATCTTCTCTTTTTGTGAAGGAGTTTTTCCTTGTAATGGTGTAAGAAGTCCAGCAGCTTTTGATTTTGCTAATTTTGCCGATGGTGTAATCGATGGTGCACGTTCTGCTGCCTTTACTTTCGATATTAACGCTTTCTCTGATGTCGTTCGTCCTTCAGGTAATGGGATACCTTTGTCATGCAAACCTTGCAAAATTTTTTCTTTTTCTGATGGCGATTTACCTTCCAATGGTTGCATTAATCCAGCATCTGCGGCTTTCGCGTACTTATCTTTCATTGAAGCAGTTTGGGGTTCCGGAGGTAATCCTAGGTCAGCGCGTACTTTATCGATGACCTTTTTCTCAGAAACGGTCTTCCCTTCAGGGAGAGGCAGTCCTTGCATGGCCATGCCTTTCACTATCTTTTCCTTTTGTGAAGGGGTTTTCCCTTCCAATGGCGTAACCAGTCCTGCAGTTTTTGCTTTTGCTAGTTTTGCAGATGGTGAAATCGATGGAATACGTTCTCCTGCTTTCACTTTTGCTATTACTGCTTTCTCTGATTTCGTTCGTCCTTCAGGCAATGGGATACCTTTCTCATGTAAACCTTGCAAAATCTTTTCTTTTTCTGATAGTGTTTTACCTTCCAAAGGTTGCATTAAACCGGCATCTGCGGCTTTCGCGAACTTTTCTTTCATCGAAGAAGTTTGGGGTTCCGGAGGTAAACCTAGGTCAGCGCGTACCTTATCGATGAGCTTTTTCTCAGAAGCGGTCTTCCCTTCCGGAAGAGGCAGTCCTTGCATGGCTAATCCTTTCACTATCTTTTCTTTTTGTGAGGGAGTTTTTCCTTTTAAAGGCGTAATAAGTCCTGCAGCTTTTGCTTTAGCTAGTTTTTCTGATGGCCTAATAGACAACGCACGAGTTTCGGTTTTTACTTTAGCAATGAGAGCTTTCTCTGACGATGTTCGACCTTCAGGTAATGGGATACCTTTGTCTTGCAAGCTTTTTAGTATTTTTTCTTTTTCTGATGGGGTTTTTCCTTCCAAAGGTTGCAGTAATCCGGCACTTCCTGCTTTTGCGTATTTCTCTTTCATAGAAGCAGTTTTAGGTTCTGGCGGTAGGCCAAGTTCCGTACGAATCTTTTCACTAATCTTTTTCTCCGAAGCTGTTTTCGCTTCAGGAAGAGGCAGTCCTTGCATTGCTAAACCTTTAAATATTTTTTCTTTTTGTGAGGGAGTTTTTCCTTCCAAAGGTGTAGTAAGTCCTGCAGCTTTTGCTTTAGCTAGTTTTGCAGATGGTGTAATTGACGGTGCACGAGTTCCAGCTGTTACTTTAGCAATGAGAGCTTTCTCTGACGATGTTCGGCCTTCAGGCAAAGGAATTCCCCTGTCATGTAATCCTTGCAAAATCTTTTCTTTTTCTGATGGGGTTTTTCCTTCTAAGGGCTGTAGTAAACCGGCACTTGCTGCTTTTTCGTATTTTTCTTTCATGGAAGCAGTTTTAGGTTCCGGGGGAAGGCCAAGTTCGGTGCGAACCTTTTCACTGATCTTTTTCTCCGAGGCAGTTTTCGCTTCAGGAAGAGGCAGGCCTTCTTTTGCTAAAGATTTCATAATCTTCTCTTTTTGTGAAGGAGTTTTTCCTTGTAATGGTGTAAGAAGTCCAGCAGCTTTTGCTTTTGCTAATTTTGCCGATGGTGTAATCGATGGTGCACGTTCTGCTGCCTTTACTCTCGATATTAACGCTTTCTCTGATGTCGTTCGTCCTTCAGGTAATGGGATACCTTTGTCATGCAAACCTTGCAAAATTTTTTCTTTTTCTGATGGCGATTTACCTTCCAATGGTTGCATTAATCCAGCATCTGCTGCTTTTTCGTACTTATCTTTCATTGAAGCAGTTTGGGGTTCCGGAGGTAATCCTAGGTCAGCGCGTACTTTATCGATGACCTTTTTCTCAGAAGCGGTCTTCCCTTCAGGGAGAGGCAGTCCTTGCATGGCCATGCCTTTCATTATCTTTTCCTTTTGTGAAGGGGTTTTTCCTTCCAATGGCGTAACCAGTCCTGCAGTTTTTGCTTTTGCTAGTTTTGCAGATGGTGAAATCGATGGAATACGTTCTCCTGCTTTCACTTTTGCTATTACTGCTTTCTCTGATTTCGTTCGTCCTTCAGGCAATGGGATACCTTTCTCATGTAAACCTTGCAAAATCTTTTCTTTTTCTGATAGTGTTTTACCTTCCAAAGGTTGCACTAAGCCGGCATCTGCGGCTTTCGCGTACTTTTCTTTCATCGAAGAAGTTTGGGGTTCCGGAGGTAAACCTAGGTCAGCGCGTACCTTATCGATGAGCTTTTTCTCAGAAGCGGTCTTCCCTTCCGGAAGAGGCAGTCCTTGCATAGCTAATCCTTTCACTATCTTTTCTTTTTGTGAGGGAGTTTTTCCTTTTAAAGGCGTAATAAGTCCTGCAGCTTTTGCTTTAGCTAGTTTTTCTGATGGCCTAATAGACAACCCACGAGTTTCGGTTTTTACTTTAGCAATGAGAGCTTTCTCTGACGATGTTCGACCTTCAGGTAATGGGATACCTTTGTCTTGCAAGCTTTTTAGTATTTTTTCTTTTTCTGATGGGGTTTTTCCTTCCAACGGTTGCAGTAATCCGGCACTTCCTGCTTTTGCGTATTTCTCTTTCATAGAAGCAGTTTTAGGTTCTGGCGGTAGGCCAAGTTCAGTACGAACCTTTTCACTAATCTTTTTCTCCGAAGCAGTTTTCGCTTCAGGAAGAGGCAGGCCTTCTTTTGCCAATGATTTCATAATCTTCTCTTTTTGTGAGGGAGTTTTTCCTTCTAATGGCGTCAGTAGTCCTTCATCTATCGCTTTTCGAAGTTTTGCAGAGGGGGTGATTGACGGTACACGAGCTTCTGCTTTCACTTTGGCTATTATAGCTTTCTCTGAAACCGTTCGTCCTTCAGGCAAAGAAATTCCCCTGTCGTATAATCCTTGCAGTATCTTTTCTTTTTCTGATGGTGATTTACCTTCTAGAGGTTGCAACAATCCAGCACCTGCTGCTTCAGCGTACTTTTCTTTCATGGAAGCAGTTTTAGGTTCTGAAGGAAGGCCAAGGTCGGCGCGTACCTTTTCAATGAGTTTCTTATCTGAAGCAGTCTTTCCTTCAGGAAGAGGTAGTCCTTGCATTGCCAATCCTTTTAGAATGTTTTCTTTTTGCTCAGGCGTTTTTCCTTCTAAAGGTGTTATAAGCCCTAAAGCTTTCGATTTTTTAATTTTTACTGATGGTTTTACTTGAGCTGCTTTTGATTTTTTTATTTTCTCCAACATTGTCGTAGTTTTAGAGATTGTCATTCCCGCTTCTGCTTTCACTTTTTTTATCAATGCCTTTTCAGACGCCGTTTTGCCCTTCGGTAGAGGCTGTCCTGTTTTTGTTAATTCTTTTAAAAATTCTTCCTTCTCTGACGGTGTTTTTCCTTCAAACAGTTTTTCAGCCTTCTTTACTTTGGACTTTTTCCCTTTGGCATCAAGCGTAGCTAAAGACTTCCGTTCTTCTCCGAGACGTCTTTCTTCCTGCAACTTATGGCTGCATAGAATGCAATGGCAATTATCGCAGTTCTTCATTTTGTAGCAATCGTAGAGGCCCTTCATTACTTCAAACATAGCATCTGAGTTGCATGAACAGCAGCAGCTGTCCTGAGCTGCACTCAATTGACATCTATAAACTTTCCATTTTTTCTGCGTAGGAAAGTTAAATGAACTCAAGAAGTGGTGTAATTGGTAATCTGATAATCGGTTAACTATAAATTTAGAATTGAATAAGGAGTTTTCATGTATGGCGTCGCTGCTTCTGGTACATTGCTTGTATAATTTGTTTGGTTTACTTATTTCAGTCATGCTGATGTGTGTTGTGAGAAGTTTTCTTGTTTTATTCCTACTAGTTCGTGACAACCGAAAAGTTAGAGCTGGCTGTTGGTCCAATTTCACTAAACCTGCTTTTAAGCGATTTTTCACATTTTTCTTAAATGTCATTATTGTAACATTATTGATCTGGTGGGACGTATTGTTTTCTTGATCACACTGGTGTAGTTTATATCGTTGCCGTTTATCTGCTTTTTCGTTTTTCATTTTGCTAACATGTAACATAGTCTCGGCCTAAACTGTCTCTTTCACGTCCGTAACGCAGTATGTTTTTTTTATGAAAATGTCTTTGTGTTCATGGGTAAACGGTTTTTATTTTCTTGCAAACTTTCTCTTTCGTTTCATGACCTTCCTTTTCCTGAAGATTTTATTGTGTTTGAGATTTTCTTAACACTTGGTACTTTTTTCCATTGCTGAAAGAGTAGTTTTATTTGAGTAGGTATATAAATTTACAAAATATCATTTACTAAACCTATATTCAAAGTAAAACACGTTAACAACCATTGTCACGACACATCGAGTTTTAAAGAGAATGTCATGCAAGTGTAGTTGGAACACTTTCTTTAACTTCAAAGTTCTAAAATAACTGGATTTCCCTGGTCAAGGTGAAAATCTTTACAAGCATTTTCTAACACTTATACATTTGGGCACGCCGCAATCGCGGCGGTAAAACCCCTTTTTGAGGATAGGCTGGATAGGCGTCACGGCGTCCTGACCTACCGCATGACGCAGGTCCTCACTGGACACGGCAGTTTCGGGAGGTTCCTGTGTCTGATAGGTAGGGAAGAAACGCCTGGGTGCCACCACTGCGAGGATCGTCCGTAGGACACGGTGGAGCATACGGTGCAGGACTGCCCCGCTTAGGCAGAGCACCGTCGAGTCCCCACGACGGCGATAGGCGGAGTCCTCTCGCGCCCGGCATTGGTCGATGCCATGCTGCGGGGCGAGACGGAGTGGGAAGCGACCGCCTCCTTCTGCGAAGCAGTTATGCTCACGAAGGAGGAGGCGGGCCGCGTGCGGGAGAGGACAGCGTCCTCCCTCCACCCCAGCCCCAGTAGTAGACGCCCACGGCGACGGACTTCGGCAGACGATCTCCGGCCACCGTAGGCGTGGGATGCGGGCGGTGAGTAATGGGCGACTCGCTGTCCGACCATGGGCCAAGCCCGGGTCGACGGCGCGTTGTGTTCCACGGGCGCCTCAAGGAGTGTCAGCATAGTGGCGGGGCCTGTAGAGGGCCAAAGCCTGCCGGGGTCGCGGGACTCACAAATTCCCGTTACCCCGGTACGTAAAGGGTTATTGAAGGACACCGTGGATTTTAGTCAGTCAAGTCTGACAGTCCGTCCCGCCCTGCCCTGGGTGGGAGGATTCATTTGATGATTTTACCACGATAAAAAAAGCACACATTCTGTTAGGAATTGTTAAATGTTTTAAGTACTCCTACAACCATGGAAAATGTTAACAAGTATTTATAACATTTATTTAATGCTATCAAATGTGAATTAATTAGCAAATTGTAGCTCAATTTTGTTCAGAAATATTTACTAACATTGCCTTGCATGAAAAAGATTATAATCGTATGTTTCCAAAAGTAGCAGTTTAACGAAAGTTTTTGCAACGCTTTTGAGTCATTGACGCATTTTAATTTTAAAATGGCGTAATTAGTATCACTTGTAAAATGTAATGGTTATTAATGATATTTTACAATGCCTAATTAATTCTAGGAAAGTACACTCAGGGGCACATTTAACCGGCCACCTAGATTTTGTTGATTATTTCAAAATTGAATCGGATTTTAACTAATTTTGTTATAACATTACTTTGGGTGAATCTTTGAGAACACATTTAAAACATGTGTAAGTTGCGAATTGGTGTAATCAACATAAAAAAAAAACAAAATGCGAATACTTATGGAGTTTTCTGAGCAAAACCAACATTTAGAAAAATTTTAATTAAAAAAAAAGTATGCTCTAAGTTATCGCACTAATAACGTGTATTTCCTCCTCTGGCCCTAATCACCTCTTGTAATCGATTTGTAAGCCCGTCCATTATGTCTTGGATGTCGCTTTGTGAAATGTTCCTCCACTCTTCAACCGCTGCAGTTTTCAGTTCACTGATGGTCGTAGGAGCTGGTGTTCTACTCCGAATTCGTCTTTTTAGGTTGTCCCATACTTGCTCTATCGGGTTCAGGTCGGGACTCCGAGCTGGCCGTGGTAATCTCAGAATATTGATGGCGTCCAACTCAGATCAAAAAAATAGGCAGATAGAGCGCTCAGAACACGCGAGTGTGTCGACCAAAGATAATACAAAATCCAAGGATAATACAAACTCGCGACAGTACCAAGCTACGCATCGTCTCGCTCACACGTCACTAGTGATTTGCCATTTTAAGTCAAAACATGCCGTCTTGTATGTTTAAACACTGCAAAAAATGTTCACAAAAACAAAGAAAACAAGATGGAATATCTTTCCACAGGTAACTCTTGTTATTTTTATTGTTTTGGTATTTATTTTCCATAAAATATTTTCGGCTCACTTGAAACACAAAACCTTAACAGTAAATCGTCTGTGTTGCTAGTTTAGGACGGGTAAATTACCCTGAATTAGGGGAATGTGTATTGTGCCTAAAAAATAACAATCAAATACGTCAATACAACTGCACAGTCGTAATCTATAGTACCTATACAAAATTCGTTGTTGCTTATGCGAAACCTGAAACACGTGTCTAGTATTTTTTTCACGATCACTTATCAGATACACACTAAACTATTTCGCGTATCGCGTTGTGTCATAGGCGCGTGCGACTGTTACAACCGGACGACTGAAGACACACGCGGGGGGCGGGGAACACAACCCCGACCGGGTTGTGTTCCTCGTCCCCCGCTGCCTCTGCGCTGCCGCCGCACGCGACTTCAGCTGATCGCTTTGATCTGCCGTAACCTCTGTAGTGCTCGCGTATGATTGCGGATAGGTGTCCAACTCCTAACCTTTTTAAATAATTTTGGGACAAAATATAACACGGTGTAAAAATTATTGGAATCGATTCAGTTATTGATTCTGAACAAACTATATTCAGGTTTCGCATATACTAAAAATAATAATGTATGGTCTATGGTCGTAATGACACAAGGTCACTAGTTAGTTCCGTCCGGGTCGTAAAGACTTCGGGTCTCGTCTCGGGATGGCACCCCCGCGCGCGGGGCTGTATTCGTATTTTTGCGTGAGAAAGTGGGACGGAGAGCATGCCTTTGAGCTATTCGGTACTTGTAAGGATGTGCCGAGCTCGCGCCGTTGGATTATTGTATTATTTGTTGCTATCTGGATATAACCATAAAGCAAAATCACGTTACCAATTTGAAACATTAATAGTATGTTTGTACAATATAATTGGTGCAGAACTAAGGCTGTTAAAGTTTAATGATTGTGTGTAAAATTATTATTATTTTAATAAATGTGTTGATTGTTATAACAAATTGTTTATATTTTTAAACTAAAAAACCTGTCCTTAAATAGTTTATTAATCAAATTACTAAAAAGCGTTATGAAGTGTTATCCGTTCTGATATAAATTAATTAAATAGGTAGTAAGTAATTACGCATATTAACTTTTATTCCTTATTATTATTCTGTTAAATAATAAATACTACACGCTTTTGCTCTCTGGGTATAACCATAAAGCAAAATCGCGTTTCCAATTTAAAAAATAGTGGTACAATATTGAGAACAATTTAACTGAACAAAATGTGGGAGTATTTGTCAATATCTGGCAACCGTAAACGCACACAGATGCACGTGTTCGTACACGGCGCGCCATATTTGCCGCGCACACTAAAATAAAAACCGGCTTCACTTTGTTGTTCGCGCACGTTCTATCTGCCTATTTTTCTTGATCTGAGGCGTCCAAGTACTCTGTGACAATGCTCACGGTATGTGCACGAGCGTTGACGTGCATTAAAACAAAATTATCGCCAATGAATGGAGCAAATGGCGTCACATGTGGTTCTGGGACTTCTGTCACGTACCTGTGAGCACTAACGCTGCCTCTATGAAAGACCACCAACTCTGTACGGGCCTCGTAACAAATGCTACCCCACACCATAATCGAGCCTCCCTCGTAGCTCACTGTTTCACCACAGCACATTCAGCATACCTTTCACCATGGCGTCTATACACCCGCTGACGTCCATCAGGACCTCGTAAAGTGATTCTTGATTCATCAGAGAAGAGAACTTCTTTCCATTGCTCTGACGTCCAATTTAAACGATATGCAATTTCGAATGAGTGGACGGTTAAATGTGCCCCTGAGTGTACATTGATTTTGATCACAAAAAAATAAAGATAAACCGTGTCAGGCAGGTTATCCCTATTTCGCACTATTTACGACAGTAAGCATTATTTTTATTTGAAGGTTAAAAACACAAATTAAAATTATCTTATATAGTAAAATCCGCAATCTTTTATGATATTTAGAGAAACAACAGACAAGAACCTTAAATAAGAGTTTTTTTCTTTCCGGATCATACCGTAAAATGGGGTGACTAGAGACGCAAGGGTGAATCGGGACAAAACTTTGAAATGGATTTCATTGAGATGTTGCCAAGAAAGTCTCAAAATAATGAAGTAATCTTTAAATGAATAATGTAGTGACCAAAACCGCTACAGCACCCGCTGCCGCTAATGAGCGGTGGGGCCTCAGCAAGGAATCACGCCACCACATACGTCATATCGTATGATCCTGTGTTTACGCCAAGCAGCCAGGTAGAGGGCGCCTAAGTAGTTACTCGTAACAAATTGAACCTTTTTGGTATGTGTGTGATTTTTAGTATAAAAGCCGCGGACTAGCAATGTATCCTTTCACTTATTTCTTGCTTGGCTTGCTTGTGATTTCTCGCTAATTTATTTATTTACCTTTTCTATTGTCATAGTAAACTGTTATTTTTAAATAAATAAGTTCGATTAGTGCTTCTGCTTTTATTTCAAAAATCAACGCCTGTTAGCTACCTACCATACATAGGAAGTGGCTCAAGTCTACATCTCAAACGAGCCCCTTCATTGTTGACTCCGACGTCGAAAATGGCCAACAACACGGAGTCGGCGAAGGAGGGGACAGCAGAGACGTTCAGGGTTGACGTAAGAGTACCACCATTCAACCCGGATGACCCAACCCTATGGTTTGCCCAGATCGAAGGTCAGTCCATGTTGTCTAATATAGTACATGATGAGACAAAATATTATTATGTGCTAGCACAGCTAGAAACACTACTCCTCTGAAGTGCGGGATATAATAATTAACCTCAATTGAGTAGTAGTTGGTAACCTATTATATTAATTCAATATTAAAATCCCTGTTAAAATATTGTCCCGATTCACCCCTGCGTCCCTATTCACCTTGTATAACTGCAATTACCTAAATGAGTTCGATGCAGGTATTTTAACGGGCAGAAATCAAAGTACGTATACTTATGAATTGGAATATTTTTGTTGGACAAAATATATGCCTAACCAATCTAACCAAAAACCAAAAGCAGTAGTGGGTGAAGTCAAAATGTGAAGAAAAAAATACTATCGTTTAATAAACCGAAGATTGGTTACAACAACTTAGAAAATATTACCTAGTAACAATCATACATGTATGTCTATACTTTACCAGACATGTTGTGTGTTACAGTAAATCAGTTTAGCAGCATCTTGTCAGTTTTCCTGAAGGTAGGTTACAATAATTATATTCTTGAAAAGAATGAACTCATGTTAGGAGCTGAATTTGAGATGAATTGGATAAAAGATCTTATAAATGTCATGTGGCTTTGTGTCATTTCATCAGTTTTAATCATTGACTTAAAAGATGGACTGCGCATTATCTGCCTAAAAGTTACCACACTCTCTAGAAAGAAACAAAACGAATTGTATGAGTATTTATCTCTTTCCTGTAAGACGTAGATAATGTCTGTGGTAGTGTAAAGGAGACAGATAAATGGTCATACTATTGTTTTTGTCTGTTTTCGGCGGTATGGCCAATTTTCATTTACGGTTTGTCCATCCACTAAGTCTATGGTTATAAATAATAATAATAATAAATAATAAATAAATATTCCACAACTATCACACAACGCCATCTAGTCCCAAGCTAAGCAGAGCTTGTGTTATGGGTACTAGACAACTGATAAACATACTTATATATTTCTAAATACATACATATTATAGATAAATTACACCCAGACACAGAACAAATGATCGTGCTCATCACACAAACATTTGTCCTGGGTGGGAATCGAACCCACGACCTCCGGCATAGCAGTCAGGGTCACTAACCACTAGACCAACAGGCCTGTCAAATTATAGGGTTATAATACGTGTCAGTGGTTTTGGCATTTTGACACTGATGGTTTGGCTATGGTCAGTAATGGCCAGTCATTAGGCGTTTTTCCGTTAGCCGGCCCGGCACCGGTATAGCACCAGCATGGTCGTGCACCGGCATCGGCGCCGGGTCTTCGTTTTTCCTGGGAAGCATGCAGGACTCAACGCCGGGCCGGTCGGCTGGCGCCGGTAAGAGCAAAAGCGAGCGATATATCTTCATACATTTTTGCTTCCCGGCACCGGCACGGCACCGGGCGGCTAATGGAAAACCGACCATTGGCCAGATTGATCATTTTTAAGCGGAAAGCGTCAAACTTAGACCTCATACGCACGAGTGCCTTTTTTTCGGGCCCAAAAAAACGCTGAGTTTGCACAAAAATGTTAATTGAACTTAAATGTGGTAAATTGAACTTAAATGTTACCGCCCAACTCTTAATGTCAAAAAACGCTGCGTTGAGAAGGCAAAGTTGGGCATCATGGCAAAGTTACAGCGTTTAGCGTTACAACTAATCCGTGTCGCGTCGCCGTCCCCTTACGTCACGCCGGGCCCGCTGTTTGCAGCGGCTTTTAGGGCCCATTCGTACGAGCATTTCTGGGCGTTAATAAAGCTCCCGAAATAGAATAAATGCATTCCCATGTATATGTTCACAAGTCAGCGTGTTTTATTTACCTTTTTGTTAAAACTCACTGTTTTTTTAACGCCCAAAAAAGCGCTCGCGAGAATAGGGTCTTACTGATAGCCCCGCACATACGCAGGGCAGTACGCGCCGTACACAAATCTTTATACTTGGGTATAACACTGGTCTCGCGCAGGTAACAAGTGTCGTCAGTAGTTCGACTTTTTTTTATAGAATTTATGAAAATAGACCGGCTAAATAATTGAATGTAACCATGTCTGAGACCCACGCGAGACGCCGGAACTAGCGAGACGATTTCCAGCCACTGTAGGCGCGGGTATGCGGACGGTGAGTAATGAGCGACTCGTCGTTCGATCAATGGACCATGCCCGGGTCAACGGAACGTCATCTTCCACGCACGCCTCCAAGAGCAGTCACAGGTCAGCAATATGACGAGGACACCCTTAAAGGGCCATCGCCTGCTGAGTTCGCGGGGCTGTCTTATCAGGTTGCCCCGGAATGTAAAGAGCTATTGAAAGACACCGTGGATTGTAGTCAGTAGAAGTCTTACAGTCCCTCCCATCCTGCTATGGGTAGAAGGGCTCATTTTTGATGACTAAAAAGTTTAAAAAAGTATTAATAAAATCTGAAAAAAAAAAAATATGCAGTGCCTACTACGCAATCTGTTTTGACAAAAAGTACAAATCAGAAAGTTTAAACTAGCTTTTGCCAGCTAGTCTGCCCATAATTTTAGAGTTTATCGCGAACAGACCGACAGACAGACGTAGCTGAGGACTTTGTTTTATTATATGTAGTGATTGTTATTTACCTCGCTAGAGAGCTTTGATAAATGCGTGAGAACGCTGCTAATCATTAACTGTTTATTTACAACATCAAATTAGAAATACTCTAAAATGACTAGTATTATGCAGGTTATATAAATATGTTACAGTCAAAGTGATTAACCCGGTATTATGCATAATAACTAGTAATTATGTATACTCACTAAACTGACTAGTGAAAGTGATAAATTACTCACTATGACTAGTTATTATTCAGAACAGCTGGTCGATATTAATTAAAGTAATAAATAGGGTCCGACTAGCTGACGCCAGTCGGGAAAAGTCTGCATAATCACTCCAATATATTTCAATTCAAGGTTTACCCAACTGTGTAACCGAAGGAGCTTGGGGCACCCCGACACGGGTAATTTAGTTTTAAGAATGTTGAGAATTTTAACTGACGGTTTTTGTTTATTTTTGTGGTTTTGAACCAGAAGAAGACGATTGACGACAGGAACACGACGAGGTTCGGTTTGGTTAGGTTACTTTGACCTACCATTTCTGTTTTCAGGGCTTAAAGTAACCTAACCAAACCGAAATGGTAGGTTGGACCCTGCTAAGTTGAAATTTTTATTTCCAAGTGAACACAATTATTGAAAAACACAATTATAATAATTAATGTTTAAATAACAAAAAATGCTACACCATTGACCACATAATTGCTTACTACCAAGGTAGATGGTGGTTATGACCGTTATGAGCGAGCCTCACAGTAGTCGCATATGATGTGCAACATCCTTAACCTTTGCCTTTACAAGCGTTGATTATCGTCGCACACCCATCCAAAGGCAGACCTCGGTAAGATTGCTTAACTTTGGTGACCCGTAAAAAGACAGACCTCGAAAAGTTTTGCTTAACCTTGCAGACCAGTCCAAAGACAGGCCTCAGCAAGAGTTGCGTAACTGGTGACTCATTCAAAGATAGAACTCGACAAGCGTTGCTCAACCTTGCCCACCCATCCAAAGGCAGACCTTGGTAAGAGTTACTTAACTTTGATGACCTATCCAAAGATAGGTCTCGACAAGAGTCTTCCATCTGACGGATAACTTTCATTGAATCTAACAATTCTTGCACTTCCGCGCCTGCGTCAAATCAGACCAATCCTGTTTCACTTCCCGCCAGCTGTTTCCGATGCTTTTCACGAAATCACTCCTACAAGCGATAGTAAAGATGTTACACATAATCATCATAATCATTTTGCTGCCCTTATCCCATTTAACTTGAGGTAAAAAGATATTACACATTAAAAAAATAGAAATGAAAACAACATAATATTGCTACACACAGTTTTAATCTTTACCTATACTAGTATTACTTTATTCAAGATATGATAAGATATTGATTATTGATTGATGATTAATTTTATGTCAGTTATCACTGTAACTAAGTCGTACCAGATGTAATAATAAGTAATAATAATAATAAACCCGCAGGGCAACTTATGGAGAGCTGTTGGGCAGTTACGACCCCCCGGAACTGATCTCCCGGGAGATATCTTGTTCCTCATCTCTAGCTTGCCTTTATTGGCCGCTCAGAGTGAACGCTGACGAGGAACAGATTTCTCACCTACTTCCGATCTTGCCTTTATTGGCTGGCTAGAGTGGAGATTCGCAAGGGCAAACGTGCTGTTTGGAGGGATCGACTTAAACTTCCGGTCTCCTGGTCGGTTCTGAAAACCGTGGAATACCTCTCCGCTCGTCAAGCACCTCAGGTTATGCTACTCGCTTGTCGCTACGTCACTTAGTGCTAGCGATATGTTTGGGGCCCATTTGTTGAGTGTGCAAGTCAATCCCTGCCATCTTATCTATGTATGTAAAACATTGATCAGGCAGGGGCCATATTCCTTTCATAATTATAGATACTCAGTCCACTAAACCCACCAAACGAACCCTAAAATTTCTTTCCATATTCTGCAATAGTCGAACTCCACCCGGGGGTTGTCCTTGGGTACACTTGCATAGTGCATACAGGGATAACCATCGTCATTTGAAATGTCTAATGGGCCTCTTCAAGCTGGTTTCGGCTCCTGACACGCCCTCCAAAAGCCCCGGACTCCATGATCCAGAGATGTGTAGACATTTAAATAATAATTACTAGTTAATGTGATGAATTCTGTGTCATTTATCACTTTCACTAAATTGAATAGTTATTATGTATAATAAGTCGATTTATTACTTTGACTGTAACATATACAAACATCAAAAAAAGTTTGTGATCAGTAGCATAAGCTGATACCTATATACCTATATATATATATTTTTTTTTATTATTTATTTATTCTAAATCTATATTTTGATAAAGTATCTAAAAAGAAAAAAAAAACATTTCGGTTTTTCAAAGTGAAATCAAAGTTTTTTTGATGTGTGTACATTTAAAAACCTTTACCTTGAATCATTCCTATCTGTTAAAAAAACATCAAAATTTGCACAGGGACAGATAGAATAAAATCTTAAAAAAGTCCAGTATTGGATTTATCCGAGTTTGAACATAACACAAGTTACAAGAACAAAAAATAACAAACACAAGTTTTTTTCTTAATCTTGTTTACTTACGAATAATTATTTCCCAAAAGAATCTACAATATTTAAAAAATACATAAACGATAGGAAATGTTGAAACTATTACCGAATTGAGGTTAAATATTTACGATCGAGTCACTAGTTGTCTATTTTTTTTAATGTTTTGTACTTGAAATGTTCGTCTCTTGAATCATATCGAAGCAACAGATTCCGGTTAAGCCCTTAGAACTAGAACCTTTGCCTCCTATAGAAAACTTGATTCCTCCAGAGGGGATCTCATCATCAGGCTTAGGCTCAAGCTCCAACTCATGTTCGGCGGGAGCTCCACCCGAACGACGAACATCGCTAGTGGACTGGCCGGGTGGGCATTCGCATTTTACTTTATTTTTTTTTATATTATCCTTGGCTTTATCCTCATTTTCGTCACACGGACAATCTTGGGGCAAAGGACAGAACTCCTTTATAAATTCAGGGTTATAAGTGACATAGTATCTAACGGCGTCTTCCATTGTAAAACCTTGCTCAGGCTGCGGCAGCACTTTTTTCTTTTTTATAGTAAAACCTGACTGTGTTTGCGTCATATCTGATTTCTGCCTTAAAATATGCTTTTCATCAACCCATTGGTAACTGTGGTAATGGTTCACATAAGCTTCTAGGTCGGCTTCCAATTCGGCGTCGTATTCATCTAAGTATCCGGCCTTAGATTCGGGTTCCCAGGGAGGACATTCACAAATTACATTTCTATTCTTTTTTCCATTTTTGCCAGTACTAGAACAGGCACAGTTCTTACTTTTCTTTTTTGTTTTGGAGTATCTGCCCACTTGACAAGAAGTTCCACCTGGTTCCATTTGACATACTCCACTAGCTAGATCTAGCTGTTCTGACCCCGGAACGGTTTTTATCATGGAATCATCGCAACAACAGCACTGACAGCCCATCGACCTGGTGCCTATCTTTGGTCCAAATGTTGTCATAGACACGGGTGGCGGATACTGTTCGCATGGACATAAAGATCCAATATTAACCGTTCGTTCCTTACCACTGCATGCACATTTAACCTTCTCGTTAATATTCTGAATTTGATAATTTTGTCCACACATATCTTTGTTGTAACCTGAAAGTGGTAACATTGCATTGGTGATGGCGCCAAACGCTTGGTATAGTTAAATCAGCGTGTGTTAAGATGCGTTCTTGTGTTACGCGGTGTCCTAGGTAAGTGAACTTCGCGATCGCAAAGCGAAGCGGCGGCGGCGGTGTGACGCGCGTTCTCTTTTTCTAGCGTGTGCGGGATCTCACTGCTTGAACCTCCACAAAAGACAAAAGAGGCGCGCACAGCAAGAGTTTGCGCGGAAATATAAAATCAAATGATCGCATCCGCTACGCTTCGCATATAACCGCACCGCACCCACGTGCCAATAATGCATACCGCATGGCGTTCACGTTCTATCGCCTACCCAGGACTTACTGCATTACTGCTGAGCTGCATGTATGAAACCAGCGACAAAAAGCAGTGTCTTACTAGTTTTGCCTGAACGGATGCTTGCAATTTAAAAGGGTAAGGGACATGATATACAAAAACGCAGTAAATTTCATTATAGTAGTGATGGTAAATTGCTTAGCGCTTTCGCACTAGCGTTTGTTCAGCGTAGGCGTTCGATAAACGTATACGCAGCGCAGACTCTGGAGTCAATTACGACGAGGTACCTTACGGCAGAGAGAAGGACAAAACATTCGTAAGGGCCGCTTGTAAGACGCTGCTGTCACCGGGAAATACTGACCATGACATGTTCGGTTTTAACGTAGGTACTCAGTTTCATTGTGACTTCAAGGTATAGAACCCTAGATATGTTTAGAATTTGATACCTACCTTTAGAATTATCAATATAATTATTGAGATCTCCTTTGATTGACCTTTCGTACCCCTGTGCAGGAGCACTTTGTTTATTATTTGAGTATTTTAGATTTGATTTCTTGGTTGAGGTTGCTTGTTTATCCTCAGCTCCACCACATCCAGTCGATTTGAAATTTGCTTCTTTTCTTTTAAGTACAAGTTCAAACATTTCTTTAATTTTTTCTGGACTGCACTGACACGGCTCTGATTGCTTCTCATCTTTGGTTTCCCGATCAAGTTCGGACGGTAATTTGGCGGGTGAGTAAATTTGTTCACAAAAAGGTTTTAAAATGGGTGTGTCACGACAAGGACCTTCAACATCTGACGGAAGACAGCCAGGATGTCCACGACATGGAGGTATAACACACGGAGTTACTGTCGTTGGACCCCTTTTGTTGGTCAGAAAAGATGCTTGCTGAATCACGTTCACTTTGGGTAACTGGCGGCGGTAGCCGTCGCCATTGTGGACTAGAAAAAATGAATAATAGACGTTATTTTTACTAAGAGACATTGGCAGAATAATATTGTAAGCCGTGTTTCCCTTTTTCCTAGTTTCGTTAGTTATTATTACGAGATTAAGTAAAATAGCAGATAGAAAAAAACCTATGTCGCCTATATAATATAATTAAATAATATATATAAATCAACAGTAAATTCGCAAAGCATGATGTATCTGGTCGCGGGACTCACGAACTACCGTGACCCCGGTACGTAAAGGACTATTGAAGGACACCGTGGATTTTAGTCAGTCAAGTCTGACAGACAGACATCGTAAGCGCGGGCATGTGGACGGTGAGTAATGGATAGATCACCGTCCAATCAGGAACCATGCCCCGGTCGGAAGCATGTCATGTTACTCGAGAGCCTCAATGAGCTGTCAGCAATCTGACGGGACCTCAGTAGAGGGCCAAACGCTTCGGAGTCGCGGGAACGTCTAGACTGGTAACAGTGACCCTGGAACGTAACGTAAGGAGTCGGGAGGACTCCCGACTGGTCGAGGTGATTTTAACATCTAAGAAAAAAGAGACATCAGTAAATAATTTAGCTAGTTCGTACCTTCATTTAAAAGAAGAGGCGCAGCCTGCTTGGGAACCACATTTGCTATAAATTCGTTTTCAGCTCTATGATTATAGATTTTATTTAGTTTTAGATCACAACAACACGGCCTGTCCGAAGTGGTGTCAGTGCTAACGCCATGATAAAGTTTAATGTTTTCGTTGGGGGTAGTAATTTGGCAAAGTTTATTTATTCTTTTATCATTTGCTTCAACTTTTTGTGAATATATATTTGGTAGCTTTTGGTGGAAAATGGTTTCTTTGTTTTTATAAGATTTCACGGTCTCCTCCATGCAATATTGTTTGCCTTTTGAAGATATTTTCAAGCCGTGTGTGCTAGATAAAATTCTTCTGGTCGAGATTTCTGTAAATTAATAATTTCGATATTTATGAGAAAGATTTTTAAGAAGACGCCAGCAGCTCAACCTACCCTCTTGCATTGAACTTTTCTGTACATGTCTACATGTATAAATATGAATAAACAATATGATAAATAAAAAATTCGTTTCCTAATTAAGTTTGCCTTTAGGTAAAAAAGGTTAAACTAACGTTTAAGCTTCAGGCAAACATTTACTATTTCCGACCTAAAACTTAACCCTGTATTTAAGATAAATGCTTACCCGGTTTTTCGATCTTATGTTGCTTTTTATTCCAACTGGGTTGATGTTTAGACAGCTGGATACATATAGTAGAGCAATTTGATGAGATCTCCGAATCAATGTCATCGGATGAGGGTACCACCAGAAATATTGAGGAGGTGTCAGAAAACTCATTCTTTGACAGAATTTCGTCCATCATCGTTGATATATCATGCTCGCTGTCCAAGTTGCTTATTACAACGACAGGTTCACCATTATTAGATTTTCTAGTATTTATCTTTTGTGTGTTGTGATCGTCGACCATTTCTGTTTTATCGTTTCCTTCTCCGTAGTCCCTGTTCCCCTGGTGCTTTCTGTGCGAGACAATTACTTGGTTCTCACTTTCGCTAAAGGAATAATGTTATTTTCAGTTGTGAAGCTCGACCTAAACTACGCATTCAGTCCAACATTCCGAACACATAAACTTATCAATAACACAGCCACACAAAAAAAATAATTTGACCTGGAGGTCTCACTATGTGTACTATATGTTTTTGGGGTCGCTGAATCCGAATCTGGGGTCAGTTTTATTCCAGCACATCTGGGTTCGGTCATAACCTAAAAATATACCCTCTTTGCTATATTTGGTTAAACTGCTAACCGTGTGGCTTTAATACCTTATAATCCTATATTACAGTAGCTCGATGACCTCTTGCTTAAGTAACTACATAACCTATAGACCCACTAGCACTTTTCCCGCGACTTCGTTCGCGTGGGTTACGTACTTTCTTAATTCCCTCTTTTCACCCCCTTAAAGGTTAAATTACCAAAAACCCCTTCTTAGTGCTCCCCTACATTATAATAGGAAGCCGTGTGCAAAATTTCACATTCCTAGCCCCAGTAGTTTCGGCTGTACGTTGATATGTCAGTCAGTCATTTCTCCTTTTATATATATATATAAGAACTACATAACCTTATAACCCTTTACCAATATAACCCTTAAACCCGATAATGGAGTTTCTGACGTGGGGGCCTGAAAATGTGTACTATGTGTTTTTGGGGTCGAACCCAGACGTGCTGGAATGGAAATGACCCCGGATTCAGGTTCAGCGACGCCAAAAACACATAGTACACATAGTGCGACCTCCAGGTCAGATTTTTTTTTTGTGTGGCTGTGTAATTTAAAAAGTCAGATTGCTCTTTTTTTAGGAGCAGCAGTTTTTTTAAATTGTGGATGATTGATCTCGTAATGAAAAAACTGTAGACCCACGGTTGATATGAGTTACTCACAGCATGCTCCACAACTTTGAACAAGATTCAATATTTTACAGGGTTATGGGGTGTACTTTCACTTAGTTTGGTGGCCTTTTTTAAGAATATGTTGTTTTTTTTTATAAAAAAAAAACAAAAGAATTAAAAAGCTATTAACATAATTCAAAGTGAAATTCATTTACCTCATCATTGTGTCATCAGCACTATCATCATTACTACTGTAGTCAATTCTGGTCGGAAAAAGCTCTGATTCTTCAAGTGTGCTGTCACTGAAACTATCGATGGATACCGGATAGTACAAATATTGAGTAGAATTTGATAGAGATGATATCACGCTAGTTACATCCATTCTATCACTTGAATCTGTGATTAACGATACCGATGATTCGCTTCTTACAATTAGAATCGAATCATAACTGACGGAGCATTCTTGTAAAGTGTTAGACGAGCTTCTACGAATGTCTCCTGATGATTTTCTATTTCTAGAACTATCAATAAATCTATCAGATTCGTCGTAGTTGCTTTGAAAGGTTGAACTTTTATAGGT
This sequence comes from Agrotis puta, assembly GCA_943136025.2. Taxonomy (NCBI): domain Eukaryota; kingdom Metazoa; phylum Arthropoda; class Insecta; order Lepidoptera; family Noctuidae; genus Agrotis; species Agrotis puta. The sequence goes on from OW964166.2 coordinate 2,746,249, forward strand.
TGAACTTTCATAGGTTGAACTTTCATAGGTTGAACTTTCAAGTAAATAATAACTTTTATCACTGTCTATATTGTTTAACTTTTCGTAAGTATAACTGTCGTAAGAGACGCCGGTTAAGGTACATGAAGTTTCAAATTCAGTATCCATTTTGTCAACATTGATAGGATACTGTAGGCATGCACCAAATAAATCCTTTTTTAAATCGTTTGCATCAAACGAATTATGAAAAGAGGTATCTACTGTGTCAATGGATGTGTTACTACTATTGATGTCTGTTAGTATTTTGTCATATATGGTTATAATATTATTATGTTTACGAGTTTCTAGGCTTTGATTGCTGATTTGACTGGTAAACGAAGTAACGCCATTCACTCTTCCAACAGTAACTTTAATACCTTCATTGTCAATGAAGGCTCCAGCTTTAACACCAGGTAGACACTCGTTCGGACAATCGCAAAGCGAAGATATATCTGGAGACGTCACTCTTATCTTGACATAGCTGTGTTTAAATCTAATTTTTTTCTTATCACATCCACATCCACGATCGCAGGTTGTCGTTTTAATAATATCTTCGAACTGTTCGCTAACACCGGCAGCCATAGCCTTCATCCGTCGCTTGGATGGGGAAACGCCCGTTTTTTTCGTTTTGGTTTTTATCTCTCCTCGTTTTTCCGAAGGTGTGGCTTCCAGTGGCAACCCAGCTTCAGCCCTTACTTTTTTTATAATTGCTCTTTCGGAAGCTGTTTTGCCTTCAGGCAATGGTAACCCAGCATCGGCTAGTCCTCTAAGTATCCTTTCCTGTTCTCTAACTGACTTTCCAGCAATAGGTGTTAACAGACCATCATCTTTAGCCTTGCGGATTACTTCCTTTTCCGATAATGTTTTTGCTGGTGGGGGCATACCTAATTCAGTACGTATTTTTTGTATCAAAGCTTTGTCTGAATGAGTTTTACCTTCAGGCAACGGTATTCCGGCTTCGGCTCGACCCCTTATAATTCTTTCCTTTTGAGATGGAGTTTTCCCTTCCAAAGGAGTAAGCAAACCTGATACTCTTGGCGATAGTTTTCCCTCTTCTGCCCTAATTCTTCTTATCATAGCTCGTTCAGAAGCAGTTCTACCTTCTGGTAGTGGTATACTGCCCAAAAGCATGCCCTTCACAATACGTTCCTTCTCAGATGGTGATTTACCTTCTAGAGGTGTAACTATACCAGCAGCCTCAGCTCTATGCATCCTCACTTTTTCTGATCGGGTCTCTGGTTCAGGTGGAAGACCAAATTCTTTACGAACTTTGTCTGCTACCTTTCTTTCTGACTCAGTCTGAGATTCAGGGAGGGGTAAGCCTTGCTCCAATAAACCTTTTAATATTCTCTCTTTTTCCTCCGGTGATTTTCCTCTCAATGGTGTTAACAAACCAGCTTCTCTGGCCTTTTGTAATTTTTCAGCCGTGACTTTAGACGGTATAATTCTCTCTGCGGGAGGCTCTCCAGCAAATATTTTTTTTACAATTTCCTTCTCAGATGGTGTTGTAGTTTTTGGCATCGGAACACCCGCTGCCAGTCTGTCTCGAAGAATCTTTTCTTTGGCTGACACTGTTTTTCCTTCTAAAGGAGTCAGCAATCCTGCATCTTTAGCTCTTTGAATTCTTTCTGAGACTGTTGGCGATTGGTAACCTGTGTCAGCTTTTATTTGTTTTATTAATGATTTTTCAGATGCTGTTCTTCCTTCTGGTAATGGCAAACCTGCCGCCACTCTACCTCTGAGTATTTTCTCTTTCTGTGAATGTGTTTTGCCTTCCAAAGGTGTCAAAAGACCGGCTTTTTTCGCTTTCCTCATTTTTTGCGATGGGGTTCTTTCACGTACTCCTAACTCGGTCTTAATTTCTTTAATCAATGCTTTTTCAGACGCCGTTTTTCCTTGCGGCAATGGCAGACCAGACTCAGCGAGGCCTCTTAAAATTTTCTCTTGTTCTTCACGAGTCTTTCCTTCGAGGGGTGTTAACAGGCCAGCGGCTTTAGCCTTTTTTAACTTGGCTGTTGTAATTGATAAAGCTGCTGCTTTACCTTTGCCAGTCTTTATTTTTGCTATAAGGTTTTTCTCTGATTCTGTTCGACCTTCAGGCAATGGTATGCCTCTATCGCGTAAACCTTCTAAAATTCTTTCTTTTTCGTGTACTGATATACCTTCTAAGGGCTTCAGTAATCCGGCTTCAGCAGCTTTAGCGTACTTCTCTTTCATGGACAAAGTTTTTGGTTCCGGAGGAAGGCCAAGGTCAGCGCGAATCATTTTAATAAGCTTTCTTTCAGAATCGGTTTGTCCTTCAGGTAGTGGTAGTCCTTGCATAGCTAATCCTCTAAGTATCTGTTTTTGTTGTTCCGGAGATTTACCTTCTAAAGGTGTTAGAAATCCTGCATCTTTTGCTTTGCGTAATCTCTGAGTTCGCGTTACAGACGGTGCGCGTGACTCCGTTTTTACTTTGTCTATAAGAGCTCTCTCAGATGCTGTTCGCCCTTGTGGCAGTGGGATACCTCTATCATGCAAACCTCGTAAAATTCTTTCTTTTTCCCTTGGCGATTTACCTTCCAAGGGTTGCATTAATCCTGCATCTGCAGCTCTAGCGTACTTATCTCTCATGTCTACAGTTTGAGGTTCTGGAGGCAGGCCAAGGTCCGCACGTACCTTGTCCATTATTCTTCTTTGTGAAGCAGTTTTTGGTTCAGGAAGTGGCAGTCCCTCCATTGCTAATCCTTTCATTATCTTTTCTTTTTCTGAACGTGATTTTCCTTCTAAAGGCGACATTAGTCCTGCAGCTTCCGCTCTACGAACTTTTTCAGACGGTGCGCGTATTCCCGCCTTCACTTCAGCTATAATAGATTTCTCAGATGCCGTTCGCCCTTCAGGCAATGGAATACCTCTGTCATGCAAACCTTGTAAAATTCTTTGTTTTTCTCTTCGTGATTTACCTTCGAGGGGCTGTAGTAAGCCAGCATCTGCTGCTCTAGCATGCTTTTCTCTCATAGATGCTGTTTTAGGTTCCGGAGGAAGACCAAGTTCAGCGCGAACTTTTTCAGCAAGCCTTTTCTCTGAAGCAGTTTCCGCCTCGGGAAGAGGCAATCCTTCCATTGCAAGTCCTCTCATTATCCTTTCTTTATGTAATCGAGATTTACCTTCCAAAGGTGAAAGTAGCCCTGCAGCTTTCGCTTTACGAAACCTTCCCGAAGGTGTAACAGACGGCGCTCGTAGCTCAGACTTTATTCTAGCTATGAGCGCTTTTTCAGATGGCGTCCTTCCTTCAGGCAATGGGATTCCCCTGTCATGCAAACCTTGTAATATTCTTTCTTTTTCTCTCGGTGTTTTACCTTCCAGTGGCTTCATTAAACCAGCTTCTGCAGCTTTTGCGTATTTATCTCTCATTGACACTGTTTTAGGTTCTGGAGGTAAGCCAAGATCAGCGCGAACCTTTTCACTGAGTTTTTTCTCTGAAGCAGTTTGCGCTTCTGGAAGAGGAAATCCTTCCAATGCTAATCCTCGCATTATTCTTTCTTTTTCTGAGCTAGATTTTCCTTCCAAAGGTGTTAGAAGTCCTGCAGCTTTTGCTTTGCGTAATCTTTTAGACGGCGTTACAGATGGTGAACGTACTCCCGCTTTCACTTTAGCTACAAGAGCCCTTTCTGATGCTGTTCGTCCTTCTGGCAATGGTATACCTCTGTCGTGTAAACCCTGTAAAATTCTTTCCTTTTCTCTCGGTGATTTACCTTCAAGTGGCTTCAGTAATCCAGCATTTGCAGCTTGAGTGTACTTCTCTCTCATGGATGCAGTTTTAGGTTCCGGAGGAAGGCCAAGATCAGCGCGAACCTTAGAAATAAGATTTTTCTCGGAGGAAGATTTTCCTAAGGGAAGAGGTAGTCCTTGCATAGCTATCCCTTTCAGTATCTTTTCTTGTTGGGCAGTTGATTTCCCTTCCAAGGGTGTTATAAGACCGGCAGCTTTTGCTTTACGTAATCTTTCAGATGGTGAAACGGATGGTGGACTTGGTCCTAATTTTACTTTAGCAATGAGAGCTTTCTCCGATAAAGTACGTCCTTCTGGCAGCGGGATGCCTCTTACATGCAAATTATGTAAAATTCTTTCTTTTTCTCTTGGTGTTTTACCTTCCAGGGGCTGAATCAATCCAGCATCGAAAGCTTTACCGTATTTTGTTTTCATAGATGTAGTTTTAGGTTCAGGAGGAAGGCCAACATCAGCACGTACTTTATCAATGAGTTTTTTCTCAGAGGAAGTTTTTCCTTCAGGTAGTGGCAAACCTTCCTTTGCCAATCCCCTCAGTATTTTTTCTTTTTGTAAGGATGTTTTTCCTTCCAAAGGTGTTAGTAACCCTGCAGCTTGTGCTCTGTGTACTTTCTCAGACGCCCGTTCTCCTGCTTTTACTTTAGCTACAAGAGCCCTTTCTGATGCTGTTCGTCCTTCTGGCAATGGTATACCTCTATCATGCAATCCTTGTAAAATCCTTTCTTTTTCTCTCGGTGATTTACCTTCAAGTGGCTGCAGTAATCCAGCATCTGCTGCCTGGGCGTATTTTTCTCTCATGGATGCAGTTTTAGGTTCCGGAGGAAGGCCAAGTTCAGCGCGAACCTTAGCAATAAGACTTTTCTCGGAGGAAGATTTTCCTAAGGGAAGAGGTAGTCCTTGCATAGCTATCCCTTTCAGTATCTTTTCTTGTTGGGCAGGTGATTTCCCTTCCAAGGGTGTTATAAGACCGGCAGCTTTTGCTTTACGTAGTCTTTCAGATGGTGAAACGGATGGTGGGGTTGGTCCTAATTTTACTTTAGCAATGAGAGCTTTCTCCGATATTGTACGTCCTTCTGGCAATGGTATACCTCTGTCATGCAATCCTTGTAAAATCCTTTCTTTTTCTCTCGGTGATTTACCTTCAAGTGGCTGCAGTAATCCAGCATCTGCTGCCTGGGCGTATTTTTCTCTCATGGATGCAGTTTTAGGTTCCGGTGGAAGGCCAAGATCAGCGCGAACCTTAGCAATAAGACTTTTCTCGGAGGCAGATTTTCCTAAAGGAAGCGGTAGTCCTTGCATAGCTATTCCTTTCAGTATCTTTTCTTGTTGAGCAGGTGATTTTCCTTCCAAGGGTGTCATTAGTCCTGCTGCTTTTTCTTTACGTACTCTTTCAGTGAGTGTGACCGATGGTGGGGTTGGCCCTAATCTTACTTTAGCTATAAGGGCTCTTTCAGATGCCGTTCGTCCTTCAGGCAACGGAATACCTGCGTCATGCAAACCTTGCAAAATTCGTTCTTTTTCTTTTAAGGATTTTCCCTCCAGGGGTTGCAGGAATCCGGCATCTGCAGCTTTTGCGTACTTTTCTTTCATTGATGCAGTTTTTGGTTCCGGGGGTAGGCCAAGATCAGTGCGTACCTTTTCACCGAGCATTTTTTCTGAAATAGTTTGCGATTCTGGAAGAGGAAGTCCTTCCATTGCTAATCCTCTCATTATCCTTTCTTTTTCAGAGTGAGATTTTCCTTCTAAAGGCGTTAGTAGCCCTGCAGCTTTTGCTCTACGTAACTTCTCAGATGGTGCCCGTGCTGCTTTTATTTTAGCTATAATAACTTTCTCTGATGCCGTTCGTGCTTCAGGCAATGGGATACCTCTGTCATGCAAACCCTGTAAAATCCGTTCTTTTTCGTTGAGTGACTTGCCTTCAAGTGGCTGCAGTAATCCGGCGTTTGCAGCTTCCGCATGCCTCTTCCGCATAGATGCTGTTTTAGGTTCGGGAGGAAGACCAAGGTCAGCGCGGACCTTGTTAATTAGTTTTGTCTCAGAGGCAGTTCTTCCTTCCGGCAAAGGCAATCCTTGCATAGCTAATCCTTTCAATATATTTTCTTGTTGTCTAGGAGATTTCCCTTCTAAGGGCGTCATTAATCCTGCAGCTTTTGCTTTACGTACTCTTTCAGTTGGTGAAACCGATGGTGGGCGTGGCCTTAATTTTACCTTATCTATAAGGGCTCTTTCAGATGCCGTTCGTCCTTCAGGCAATGGGATACCTCTGTCATGCAAATCTTGTAAAATACGTTCTTTTTCTTTTGAGGATTTACCTTCCAGGGGTTGCAAGAGTCCAGCAACCGCAGCTTTATCGTACTTTTCTTTCATGGCTTCAGTTGTTGGTTCCGGAGGTAAGCCAAGGTCGTAACGTACCTTTTCCATTATCCTTTTCTCTGATCCGGTTTGCGCTTCTGGAAGAGGCAATCCCTCCATTGCTAATCCTCTAAATATTTTTTCTTTTTCTGAGCGAGTCTTTCCTTCCAGAGGTGTCAGTAACCCTGCAGCTTGTGCTCTGCGTACTTTTTCAGATGCCCGTTCCCCTGCTTTAACTTTTGCGATCAGAGCTTTTTCTGAAGCTGTTCGCCCTTCGGGCAATGAAATACCTCTGTCATGCAAAGCTTGCAAAATCATTTCTTTTTCACTCGGTGATTTACCTTCAAGTGGTTTTAGTAATCCAGCATGTGCTGCTTGGGCGTGCTTGTCTCTCATGGATGCAGTTTTAGGTTTCGGAGGAAGACCAAGATCAGCGCGGACTTTATCAATCAGTTTTTCCTCAGAAGCAGTTTTTCCTTCCGGCAAAGGTAATCCTTGCATAGCTAATCCTTTCAGTATCTTTTCTTGTTGCCTAGGAGATTTTCCTTCTAAGGGCGTTAATAGCCCAGCAGCTTTTGCTTTACGTACTCTTTCAGTTGGTGACACTGATGGTGGAGTTGGTCCCATTCTTATTTTAGCTATGAGTGCTCTTTCGGATGCCGTTCGTCCTTCAGGCAATGGGATACCTTTGTTATGCAAACCTTGTAATATTCGTTCTTTTTCTTTTGGGGATTTACCTTCCAGGGGTTGCAGGAATCCGGCGTCTGCAGCTTTTTCGTACTTTTCTCTCATGGCTGCAGTTGTTGGTTCCGGTGGTAAGCCAAGGTCGTTACGAAGCTTTTCCATTATCTTTTTCTCTGAAGCAGTTTGCGCTTCTGGAAAAGGCAGTCCGTTCATGGCTAATCCTCTCATTATCTTTTCTTTTTGAGATCGAGTTTTTCCCTCTAAAGGCGTAAGTAACCCTGCAGCTTGTGTTCTGCGTACTCTCTCAGACGCCCGTTCTCCTGCTTTGACTTGAGCTATAAGAGCTCTTTCAGAGGCCGTTCGTCCTTCAGGTAACGGAATACCTCTGTCATGCAAACCCTGTAATATCCGTTCTTTTTCTCGAGGTGATTTACCCTCCAAAGGTTGCAGTAATCCAGCATCCGCCGCTTTAGAGTACTTTTCTTTCATGTTTGCCGTTTTAGGTTCTGGAGGAAGTCCAAGGTCAGCTCGAACTTTATCAATTAGTTTTCTCTCAGAGCTGGTTTTTCCTTCAGGAAGAGGCAGTCCATGCATAGCTAAACCTTTTAGTATCCTTTCTTGTTGTTCCCGAGATTTCCCTTCAAGTGGCGTAATTAATCCTGCAGCCTTGGCCTTGTATATTCTTTCCGAGGGCGTCGCAGATGGCGCACGTACACCTGTTTTCACTTTAGCTATAAGAGCTCTTTCAGATGCCGTTCGTCCCTCAGGTAATGGAATACCTCTGTCATGCAAACCTTGTAATATTCGTTCTTTTTCTCGAGGTGATTTACCCTCCAAAGGTTGCAGTAATCCAGCATCCGCCGCTTTAGCGTACTTTTCTTTCATGGCTGCTGTTTTAGGTTCTGGGGGAAGTCCAAGGTCATCTCGAACTTTATCAATTAATTTTCTCTCAGAGCTGGTTTTTCCTTCAGGAAGGGGCAGTCCATGCATAGCTAAACCTTTTAGTATCCTTTCTTGTTGTTCCCGAGATTTCCCTTCAAGTGGCGTAATTAATCCTGCAGCCTTTGCCTTGTACATTCTTTCCGAGGGCGTCACAGATGGCGCACGTACACCTGTTTTCACTTTAGCTATAAGAGCTCTTTCAGATGCCGTTCGTCCTTCAGGTAATGGAATACCTCTGTCATGCAAACCTTGTAATATCCGTTCTTTTTCTCGAGATGATTTACCCTCCAAAGGTTGCAGTAATCCAGCATCCGCCGCTTTAGCGTACTTTTCTTTCATGGCTGCTGTTTTAGGTTCTGGAGGAAGTCCAAGGTCATTTCGAACTTTATCAATTAGTTTTCTCTCAGAGCTGGTTTTTCCTTCAGGAAGGGGCAGTCCATGCATAGCTAAACCTTTTAGTATCCTTTCTTTTTCTTGCCGTGTTTTTCCTTCCAAAGGCGTTATAAGTCCTTGAGCTTTAGCTTTTTTAATTTTTTCCGATGGTGTCAGCACTTGGATTCCTTTAGTTTTTTTCATTTTTTTCAACATTGTTGTAGTTGTAGACTCTGACACTCCTATTTCTTCTCTCACTTTCTTGATTAAAGCTTTTTCTGATGCTGTTTTTCCTTTTGGTAGAGGTTGTCCGGTTTTAGCTAATTCTCTCAAAATGTCTTCTTTTTCTGCGTGTGTCTTCCCTTCCATCATTTTTTCAGTTTTCTTAATTTTAGCTTTTTTTCTTTCTTTTGAACTTAGGGATGCTTCTGATTTCCGTTCTTCACCTAAACGCCTTTCTTCTCGTAGTAAATGACTACAAAGTATGCAATTGCAATTATCACAATTTTTCTTTTTATAACAGTCATAGAGGCCCTTCATTACTTCAAACATTGCATCTGAGTTGCATGAACAGCAGCAGCTGTCTTCGACCCTGCCTACTTGACATCGGTAAACTTTCCATTTCATTTGAGTAGGAAAATTAAATGGGCTTAAATATTGGTTGAAGTGATGTCTTGAGACTCGGTTTATTACGAATTTCGAGTCGAAAAAAGATTTTTTCTTTATGGTTTCAGAGCTTCTTGTGCAACGCTTGAGTAGTTTTATCCGTTTATTAATTTCGGTCATGCTGATGTGTTTGGTAATGTACTTTCTGGGTTTAATTCTACTGGAGCATGATAATCGAAAGGCTACAGCTGGCTGTTGCTCATATTTGACTGGATCGTTTTTTTTTCGGATCTTCACTTTTTTCTTATGAATCATTATAATGACACTATTTATCCTACTGCATGGCCTATCTACCAGATTATATGGGCACCGTTCAAATTGTGTTCGTCTTGATTCATTTCCCACGTCTTTCATTTTGAATTTATAAACAGCGTCAGAATAGAAAATCTTAATTGTATTATCTTATTACACCTCCATTCGAGGAAAATGCTGTTGCGTTCATCAAAATACTTTAACTTGCTGTTATGGCATTTTCTTTAAATAGTATTTAGCGGTTCATTTTACTTTTATCTTCATTTATTTTGGAATGATTATGCTGTAAAAATATTTAGGAAATAACTATTAAAGAAGTCACCTATACATTAAATTTTCACTGTAAATGCTAAGATATGCTTGGAATTACCCTAGAAAGCTATCCTCCGTCGATTCGACGGGTATCGAAACGAAATATCGCTGTATTTTGCTGCTTGGCAGTAGTTTGTCGGGCCTTACCAACTCAATTGCCGAAGGGCGCGTTTTACAGTGGTACACGTGTTGGCTAGGTTAGTCACTAGATAATGACATACATTTGCCTTGCCCGTCGTTTCGATGGTAGGTAAGCTTTAACGATTGTTAGTTTTAGTGTGTATTAGCGTATTGGTGCAATAAAGTCTGCGTAAAAAAAATTTCGCTTGGAAGCGCATTTGAAATTATTATATTATACCAGGTACTGACACCCTAGAAGCTGATACTTGGTGTCACGTCGGCTTTGTGTAGATCGACTGTGTTAAAGACTGGTCACTGAAGACCAAACCTTGACGTTCTTGAAGTAGGTATGTACGGCGTTTATTGTATTGTATGAACTAGGTATTTTTATTTTATTCTAACTAGGAACTATAACTTATATTTTTTTCCACTAAACTCGTGTTTGGGCCTCAGAACCTAAATAATATATAACAAAACCATCATTCCTGTGACATTAGTAGTATTGTATCGAATAGAACATCATTTTGGAAAACACTAAGGATAAAACTTTGTGGAGCCAAACGTAAATGTTACGCTGAAATATATAACGGTAAATGTGTGACGGTGTGCCAGGATCTGAGATTTTGCAAATATAAGAAAATTAATCTTTATTATGTACACTATGTGTTTCAAAAAACGAGACAGCTGTAAGTAAAATTAATTTCATATCGTTCACACGCTCTCAGATATTGTTATGTAGCACAGTACCTAAACATGAATAAAATTGTTCTATGTTACTTATATTCATGGGCACGCCGCAATGGCGGCGGTTTGAGGAGTGGCTGGATAGGCGTCACGGGGAATCATGGTTCTGTCCTGGGATCTGGAAGCGACGGCTTTCCAGCGCGTCTATCGCATGGCGGCGCATCGCCGCTGCGAATTTCCGCTGCCTCGAAAAGTCGAGGCGCGGCGGTAAGACCCCTCTTTGAGGATTGGCTGGATAGGCGTCACGGCGTCCTGACCTTCCGCCTCATACAGGTCCTCACCGGACACGGATGTTTCGGGAGGTACCTGTGTTGGATGAGGAAGGAAGAAATGCCTGGGTGTCACCACTGCGAGGATCGCCCGGAGGACACAGTGGAGCATACGGTGCAGGTGTGCCCCGCTTGGGCAGAGCACCGCCGTGTCCTCACGACGGCGATAGGCGGAGACCTCTCGCACTCGGCATTGGTCGAGGCCATGATGCGGGGAGAGACAGAGTGGGAAGCGGTCGCCTCCTTCTGCGAAGCAGTCATGCTAGTGAAGGAGGAGGCGCGCCGCGTGAGGTAGAGGATAGCGTCCTTTCTCCACCCCAGCCGCAGTGGCAACGGATGTCAACAGACGATCTCCGACCACCGTAGGCGCGGCGCATGCGGACGGCGAGTAATGGGCGACTCGCTGTCCAACCATGGACCATGCCCAGGTCTACGGCGCGTTGTGTTCCACGCGCGCCTCAAAAAGTGTCCGCATGATGACGAGACTTTAGAGGGCCAAAGCCTGCCGGGGACACGGGACACACGAATTACGGTGACCCCGGAACGTAAAGGGCTATTGAAGGCAACTGTGGATTTTCGTCAGTACGAGTCTGACAGTCCCTCCGGCTCTGCCCCGGGTGGCAGGACTCATTTGATGATTATACCACGCTAAAAAAAATTTACTTATGTTAAATTTTAGTATACTTTTGATCAGTTTTAAATGCAATACTGCATATATTATTCATCTCAAGAAAATACAGAGGTTTATCAATCTGTTGTTTTCTAAGTATGCCCATCGTTTCGACTGATATCAAGGAAGGTTAGCTTTCTGGGGTTGAAATGAAGTCACTACTTTCAAATTACTACATTGAGATATTAATTGTCGGTCATGAGTAGGGTTATCATATCTCAGGATTTGTTCTGAGGTTTCAGGATTTGTGGACTCTTCTCAGGATTGCGGCCGGATTTTGCAAATCTCATGAAATCTCAGGATTTTTAAAATTTTTAATACTTAAGATACAGCTTACAATTTAAAGATCACTTTAATAAAAAGTTAAACAAGCTAAAAATAATCTTCTTTTGGTAATGATTGCACAATTAAAATCATTACTTATTTATCCATGTAGGTACTTAACCAGTTTTATCATACTTAATATGTGAAGATACCTTTTTAAGTAAGGTTTTTTCTTTAATATTGATTTATAAAATGCCTCACATGTTAAGCTCTTGAGATTATATTGAATCAAAGGTACAGGTTTGAATTGAAGACACCGTTAGCACCTTTAGTCGGTTTTTAGATGGTGCCGCTGCCACACGCTTTAAGTGCGATGTGCAACGCGTGAGCGGAATCCGCAGTGTATAAAAACGATAATATTAGGACTTTAGAATAGAATATACTATATTGCACACCATAATCGTTACACATCTATTTTATAAAATTGCTAATTCTAGGGTTACAATGGCGGTCTTATCGCTAATAGCGATATCTTCCAGACAACCTGTCTGGCTAACCAACCTGACTTTTTTAAATTGTTAAGTACGTTTGACAGAAAATTTACAAACTGTAAAAAATCTCAGGAGTTTTCAATGGAAATCGGGCTTTTTCTCCGGACTTCAGATTTTTTCATGTGGTAACCCTAGTCATGAGCAACCACGGCTATTACAACACACTAATGGACCTGATAACTTTTCCAATAGTAAAAAAATAAAGTAACTTTTTCAATACGTCTGCGTAATTAGGGTGAATCCACGGTATAAAACGTCACTCTTATTTATTCTATCACTACTGATTTCAGACGGTGAAAAATATACACGTTATGAAAATTCAAAGACGGAAGACAGGTGACCAAATCCCACTCGACGTGGGTGGTGAATTGCTGCCGGTTAGCTTTCGCAATAAGGAAACCTGTGCTTTAGCTGTAGGATCCTTGTACGCTGATTATACTCGTAATTAGTCTGAAATAGAACTATTAGGTATCTAATTTTCACTTAATGACGGTGACCTGAATTGTACCTATCCAAGCCGAGCATTTAGCCATCTGAATCCTACCAATTACAAATCACCCTGTATAAAAACATATAATGGGAGTATTAAACGACAGAAAAAACTATATTAAAATGGTTTCAAGCACCGTGTGGCATGTTGTTTTAATTGCCTTAAATACTTGTAGACTAATATGATCCAGTCGAAGAATCATCGTTTTAATTATTTTAGAAGAATATTTATATGGGTAATACTTAGATAACAACGTCATAGCAGACTTCGGACTAATTACATTATATAAACAGTATACAAGTTCACTTTAAAGGTAGTTTTGTACAATCCTATCATTATAATGGATCTTTGTTTTAACTACAAGTATCTTATTCAAATAATTACGTACCATTTAATTCTCAATTCCTTTCTAAAGACTTATTTATAGGTTTGTTTGCCTGTAACACCATTATTATGAACTATCATGCTATGAATAACATAAATATGTGGATATACTGATTTTATTTATTTGTTTTTTTTTTAGCTTTTTTGTTGGTTCAAAACATGATGGAAATTAGTATGCCATATTTTTACTATAGGTTTATGTCACAAATGGCATGTGCCAGAATTTATAACTCTGATATTTAATCGTCATCACACATATTTTTAATTATGACTCTATGCTAAACCAGCCTGACCGTAGAAGAGAGAGCACAGTATATATAGAGTACATTGTATAAAGGGAGTACAGAAAGCTTAAGGCCGCTTGTAGACGTCCGGTTTTTCCACCAAAGAATGGACCGAGTTTTTTGTGTTCGTTTCACTTTGGAAGTGTCTCTCGCGGAAACTGTGTCGCATTAGTCTATGGACTATGACTTCCTCGTTGCTCGTTGCTCCAGTGGTTGCAAGTGCTACAGCTGAGAATGAGGTCTCGGGTTCGATTCCCGGGTTGGGGAATGTGTTACGGGGCGATTTCCATAAGGAATTCCGTAGTAACAGCCATAGAGTCTGTATTTGTGACCGGTGAAGTCTCGCTCCTTGTACCAGGACTACACATTCGCACGATCGCTTATAAGATCGCAATATAACAAATGCATGCCCATGTGTCTGTTCACACCTCAGCGCTTATAAAGCGCGGCCCTTTTTTTCGAACTCGGTTTGATTTTAAGTGCTGGATGTTGACATTTAAGCTCAATTCACCTTTTTGTTTAAATACAGCGCCGTTTTAACGCCCACGAAAAAGAGCTCGTGCGTATGGGCTCCAAACATAACTGGCGAAATGTGAGAGGTACGAACTTATAGAAGTATTTTGCCAAGCGATGACAAGTGTTTTGAGTATGACAGTTGAGGGCGGAACGCACAAAATCACACATTCTCCTAGAATTTTACACAGAGTACTTTTATATATACGGAGAATTTTACTATATGGTTTTACGGACAAATTCGCAGTTACTTCGAAATTAAAATAGGTACATTTTTGTATCAATTTAACTCCCAGTTCAAAGTAACAGTGTATCAAAATAAATGGGCACAGAGCATGCCTTACATTCATTAACGCCGCCAATCAACCCACAACAAATCCAAACTTCCACCTAATATAGAAACTAAGATTCAAATATTGGGCAAAAACTACGATAAAGACACGACATGCCAATACCCTGTAAGTGTGGTGGTTTTGTATCGGAGAAATGCATGTGTTCAAGACTTCATAAAGATCCATCTGATGCTTCGGTTTTGACAACCCACACCTGCAACGTCAGACGCATGTTGAACCATAATGATTTGTACGAACACCATGCCTTATATGAAATTAAAGAAGAATCTAACACCAATCCCGTTGTGAAAACTCTCGAAAAATTTTATGAAACCTGCCTTGGATACAACTTGAGGTGATATTGTTGAATATTATTATTGACTAGCACTTTGCCCGCGACTTCGTCCGCGTGGGTTACGTACTTGATTCCCCTTTTCACCCCCTTAAAGGTTAAATTTACTTCATAGCTCAAAATGTTTATAAAATGTCCTTTATTCATTAGTTTCATTTCACTTATTATATTTTATATATTAAAAATATATAAAATATAATTAGTAAGTAGTAGTAACAAACACAAAAAAAGAAAAAAACATTTAAAAAATATAAAAAATAGCAAAAGGTAGGCTAGAGGAACAACAGTAAAATCAAAGATTTAAATAAAATTCAAGCGGATGGTACATTGCCATCACCAGTTTTCTGCTGCTTAGGAATGTGGTAAAACTCTTTAAACCTATGGTTCCCTAGTCCTGAAGTATTGCAACCTCCCCCAACGCAAACCACTCAATGGTAACTACAGCTTTCAGAATAAAAATATCTATTCTATCGTCTGTGGTAACTAAGCTACCAGTAGCCATCTTAAAAGAGTCGTAAAAAAAATACGTTAAAAAAATTCAAACGAATGACAGATGGCGTCTCCCCCAAACAGCACTCATCAAAAAATTCTTTCTATACAACAATTGTCTACATTTAACACTTTTATATCCTGTAAACTCATGCTATCCTAGTAATTGAATATCGGAGTCTCCCTCAGTCCCTCAAAGCATCGCGCGCCTTTGCTCAGCAGACTGGGTGCTTAAGCTATGTTATTAGATATATCTATTTCCCGGGATAAAATATGGCCTATACGGATTCGGAAGAATCCCTCTAAGTAATGGTAAAAGAAATTTTGAAATCGGTCCAGTAGTTTTTGAGCCTATTCAATACAAACATACAAAAATACAAAGGTTTCCTCTTTATAATATTAGTATAGATTAAATTTTCCTTTATAGCAAACGACGTTTGCTTTAAATCGGAACTTGATCGTTAAATCGGAACCTTGGATGGTGCTTTGGTTTTTAACAGTCAAATGACACGGGTCATGAGCCGATCCATCCAGTCGGTCTTTTTCGAAGAATGTCCGATACTGAGGTATTACTTGACTAAGCACGAAACCCGTAGCTTCGGCCGAAGCTTCGTGCCTTTCTTTTATTAGATAAATAGGGGTACGAACAGAAAAATGACTGACAACATGATTAAACAGTTGTTCTGACTCCCCGATAATACGAGTATGTTGTGAGAATTTATTAATTCAGAACTAATAGAGTTCACTTCACATACGAAAATTTGAAAAGTGCGGGCTCGTATTTTAGTTGACGGAGTAAGAGAGTAATTTCCTTTTCTTCTTTTTTTTAGCGTGGTTAAATCATCAAATGAGTTCTCCCACCCAGGGCAGGGCAGGAAGGACTGTCAGACTTGTACTGACTAAAATCAACGGTGTCCTTCAATAGCCCTTTACGTCCCGGGGTCACGGAATTCGTTAGTCCGGTCGACTCCGGCAGGCGTTGGCCCTCTAAGGGGGTCATTGTGCTGACACTCTATAAGGCGCGCGTGGAACACAACTCGCCGCCAACCCGGGCATGGTCCATAGTCGGACAGCGAGTCACCCATTACTCGCCACCCGTATGCCCGTGCCTACTGTGGCCGGAGATCGTAAAAAAAGAGAAAGAAAGAGTAAATAAACGAGAGTTTCTTAGCGCATGTACTTCCCCAATACTGCAGGTAGGTACCGCAATCTTTGGGCAAGCTAAATAGTTTCAGAGTAAAATAATCTGGCATTATTGTCCAGTTATTTTAGATTTGTCTGCGGAAAAATGTCTAGTGAGCTGAATTTTTGTTCACACCTGTATTACGGTGTTGTAATGAAGATGTGAAAAATCGATATTAATATTGTGTCGGCTAAAAACGTTATCAAGGTCAAAAGGTCGAGATGGGCCTTAAGCTTGTCTCGTTTAGCATCAAGCTCTTCTTTACATCGCGTTTCAAACTCAAACACCTTAGTGCTAACGGTATGCCTCCAAAGTGACCGGTCTGCTGCCATTGCCTCCCATTGCAACGTTTCTAAGTGTGTGTGTGTTAAGCACATCTTTGTACCAAAAGAGTTGGGTGCCTTGATTCTGCTAGCCATCCTGCAGTCTAACACTAGAATATATGAGAGAAAATAAGAAAACATCAACACACTTGGTATATGTGTAGTGGAGGTACCCTAAAACAATACTTATAGCGCCTACCATGGTAAAACTGGTCAAAATACACAGTTTCATACTACACAGTAGGTAGTATGAAACTGTGTATTTTAAAACTATTAACTATGTATTTTAACTGTGTAGTTAGGACCGTGGAACACTAAAAAAATTAAGAAACTTATCGAGTTCAGACAACTTGGAGGACTGTTTGAAAAAGTGGGCAACAATTGCTTGATTGATTTTGGACTGACAGGTATTTGAACTTGAATTTGTTAAAAAAAAAGCCTTTTTCATGCTGTGATCTCAATTAATGTAAGCGGTGCATCATTTTAATACTTAAAAATCGTAAATAAAGTTAAAAAAAAATATGTAAATAAAGTTAAGTAAATAGCTGTTTAAAATCTTGGAATAATAAATTCAGTACAGCTGGATATCTTGATATTCACATGACTAATAAATAAATCACATCCACCAATAACAAAGAACTGACATTCAAAAGAATTGAAAAAAACAAGTAAGGTATATAATGCTTATCTTTGTCTTAGATAAATTTTAAAGAGGACTTTATGCAATCAGGAAAAATTGATGGAATAAAGAAATAACTATGAAATTAATGTTCTGTGGTTTTGTGCATTTTGGAATTTTGGTCAAGGATCTATAATATATAATCAGCAGGCTTTAATATTGGTTATAGATTTAAAAAACCTTACTGTATCTGCATTTTAACAGGTTTATTGAGCAGTAGGTAAGTAAATCTACACATCATTAAACTTCAAATGTCTTAATACACGGTATGTAGTCATGTTGACTTATTATTGAAGTATCTATGACTGGCCTGTTAGTCTAGTGGTTAGTGACCCTGACTGCTATGCCGGAGGTCGTGGGTTCGATTCCCACCCAGGACAAATGTTTGTGTGATGAGCACGATCATTTGTTCTGTGTCTGGGTGTTATTTATCTATAATATGTATGTATTTAGAAATATATAAGTATGTTTATCAGTTGTCTAGTACCCATAACACAAGCTCTGCTTAGCTTGGGACTAGATGAAGTTGTGTGATAGTTGTGGAATATTTATTTATTTATTTATTATCTATGGTGTCGTGGGACTGTTTCAAGAGGTAACCGTGGAACGTAAAGAGTTATTGAAGGATCACCGTGGATTTTATTCAGAACAAATCTTCGATAGTAGGGTGGGAGGACTCATTTGATTTTAACACGATAAAAAAAAAAAAATGGTCCTTAGGATTTGGTATGTAATTTTATGTATGTGGTCTAAAGGTGCATGAATGAGCATGATAGAATTTAATAAAGACTGTGTGGTCATTAATGTAACGAAAACCAACAGATTAGCAAGGTTTGACAATAACAAAACTTACTTCTAGTTGAAATATTTTATCCCAAAACGTACCTGTGAAATAAAATAATATAGTTATATTATTAGACATAGGTACTAATTTTTCATAGTCTTGTGTCTGTTACAATGTTATTTTACACACAAACTTTGTGTTTTATTGGAGTCTCTGACCTTCATATTCGTAGCGCCTTGGAAGTATTCGGTAGCAGGGCAGATAACACAATTCACAAGCTCACTAAAACACAGAACATTATATAAAGGAGCACTAAAAGCACTACTTTTTTTTAAAGAAAACACAGCTTAGACTCAACTCGCGTAGCGTTCTTATTTCCCGCCATTCGTACTAGTGACTGACAGACAGGACCAGTGTTGCTCGACTAAGTTTTGGAATTTTACTTTTTTGCCATGGTGTTAAGTTTTGCAACTTTTATTAATTCGTGCCGTTAAATATTATATTCTTTATTAACGTAGTAGTAATTTTTAAAGCTAAATGTTGAAAGTTTTGTTTTTCATTATTGTTTTGCCATGGGTTTTGGGTCTTTGCACCATCTGTAGAATTTTGTTTTTCATTCGGATACTGACCATACCAGTTGTAGACAAAGAAAAGTATAGATGAATTCACAAATTCCTTCTCTTTCCCTCAAGAAAGAAAAACAAATCGACAAACCGCATAAGAAGAAAAGGGACAGAACTTAGCTATCTCCATCTCTCAACGTGTGCCGGTTTTTTCAATGCTAGCGCAAACAGTTTAGCCCATATTTAGGGATACCAGATTCAGGCATTATATTTCCCGGACAATTCGGTGTGTACGTTAATACATGAAAATTGATAATTATTTTTAAGCAAACATTCTACATGTTATACTAATAAAAAGGAATTTGAATCCGTAAGAGATATAAAAGTAACTTGGTAGGAGAATTTAGCTCTTCTTGATGTATTTTTTTTGTGTATTTATTTTTTGGTCAAGAGTCCGTGAAAATGAGAGTGAGATAGGCAAACATTTCGTAAGTTCCAGGATTATAATGTTATCCTGGAACATAAGTTTTTCTTTTTTTGTTAGATCATAAAATGTATAATTTTAGTGTAACGGAATTTGTTTTTCACATAACACCAGGATTAATATGCATATAATAGGAGTTTGGGTTAACAATAAGCTGGTCTTATTCAACGGTTTAATAAAATAGTTTTAAAAAATGCTTTTTCTTCAATCTTTTAGCATCCGTCTGCTAGGATATAGACCTAACATTCAAGGGGTGGGATCACATCATACTCCACCATGCTTATGGCTGACTTAGTACGGCTTAGCAGGTTTCACAGAACTACACCATTCTTCTCTGAACTTAATTAGGCAGATTAAGGGACAAAGTCACATGCAATGATATTTTCTTTCAACAAAAGGCCATTGGTCTGATAAAAAGGTTTTCCTTTTGACATATTACCCCTATCGACCATTAACGATCACGCTTGATAAATATGTACCCGCTAGTCGGGTAAAAGTTTGCAGTATGACAACACTCCATTCGTGACGTCAACATTCTCTATCTCATATGTCTACGCCAAACCCTAATCTAGAGGATACTCTATCTACGATACCAGTTCTTGGCCGAAACCAAAAAGATTTAAAAGAACTATATAGAGAATGGGCATTGGAAATATTTTCATACAAAAATGTTAATGCCGTGTGTCAGTAGCGCTATCTAGCGTTGCATAGCAAAAAATAACGTATTCAGAATACTTTTCAGCTATTACACGATAGATAGAGCCACTAAACACTTTGTGATAGGGGTGCAACATTTTAGAATAGTATAAATTATCGATACATTAACATCGAAAAGTTAACTAGGATTTAAATATTTGAATGAACAAAAAAAAGTGTGTAAGGGCAGAACTGAAATAATATTCAAAGTTATTAATACAATCGTATTTTATTAATTTGACAATTATGTTAAACAGTATTGTTATTAAACTATTGTTAATAACTTAGTCAATCAACAAAATAAAAAAATGGATTGTTTTCGCTTATATGTTTAGTTTGTATAAAAAAGTTTTTTGCTTTTGACTAACTTCCACCGTCTCGATTTTATTTTTCCTATGTAATGAAATGGTTCTTACATGAAATGTGTCGATCGGCATAAAAAAAAATGTTTTTATTAATTTTGGTTGACAGCTCACATTTGGTCAAAACAAAAAAATAAAATAAAAGGGAGCTAGTCTCTTAGAAAAGTTTTTCCGTAAGTATCTCTTATTACGGATGCGGATTCCCTCTATAGACCAATTAAAAAAAATAACCCCGTAAAATTCATAAATAAACATAATATCAGGCCTGTAATACCCGAAGGTTTTGAGTAATATAAATAGGTAATATTTTGCCAGTTTTGTTAGACACATTTCAAAGTAGACGAGCCTACAGCCGTAAATTAGGCTCAAATCCTGGCTCCGTGGCTGCTCCTGAGTAGTTCATGAAGAATATGCAGTCGGGCTTGTGATCGCTAGTTCAACGAGGCAGTTCATTCATTCATAAACAAGTCAGTTTTCGAAATAACATTTAAATTATTTGATTTTATAATTACTTTTCAACTTAATAAACATCGATAATACAAATCGATAAACAGACAACTCTAATTTCTTGGCAAAGTTGTCGTACAGCTATTGAGCAAAAGATGGCGTTTATTTACAAAATGCATGTGTTCTAAAATAGTACCTAAAATATTTTTAAAAACATCTTAAATACTGGTAACAAGGTCCACGGTGTTTTCCCATACGTTTATTTGCAGTTACGCAAAGCGCAACTGGGCATATTTTCTTATAAGCGTCTAACGAAGTTTAAATTTTGACGCATGGTCACACGACCTGTCAGGCGGACGTCTCTGACTGATGATAGTTGACGTAGACTGATGAGTTGATGACTGATCGACTTGTTACCTAATAGTAACAAGTTTTGGATTACGACTTTCTTCGTGATGTCCCGTCTGTCTATTGTTCGTAAATAGTTTAATGTCTTAGGCCGAAACAAAATTTTGCCAACCAAGTATTTTACTTTTTTTTTAAAGCGTACAATTGAGCATTTCTGAAACATCACAATTATGTATCTAAATGAAAGCCAATGTGAAGTCTTTACTCTTCATCTGTAACGTGACTATTTATTACGTTTCAGGTACTGCGGCATAACAGGGTTCGTAAATCACAATGGTGACTACTTCAAGTACATGTTAAAAGATGTCGTTGTACTAATTTGTTTTCTTATCACGAACTTTGTTGTTTTCCTTGCAATCACTAGCAAGACGATTGTGCACATATTACTATTATTCTTCATAACCTTGCAGTGGATTATAAGGTTAGAGGGGTGAATTTAAATATTAAATATTCTTAACAACATCAAACCAAAGTTAGTTGCCAGGGTCTAAAAGTCTCAAAGCCACATTTTTGAAAACAAAAAATAAACTAGGGAGTTGGGTTACATCACAGACTTAAAGTGTGGACTGCGCAATAGCAGCCTAAATTGACCCCACTCAATTAGAAAGAGAGGAAGCGAAGAGCGGGTCGTATATTTCTGTTATAGGAAAGAGATAGGTAGTGGCTCTCCTTCTATAGTAGGGCCAATTTTATCTGTCAGTTGGCTATGGAATGCGCAGTCCATCTTTTTAATGGGCTATAGAGTAACGTTGTAACGTTTTTAAAGGACTACGAATTCAGGCGATCAAACACAAACCACAAAGGAGTTATACTAGCATGCAGTGTCACAATGTTTCTTGACTCGCAAAGATTTGAAGTCACAGGCTATTGATTAAGGTGTAAACTTACTTTG
Organism: Agrotis puta; assembly: GCA_943136025.2. Classification (NCBI taxonomy): domain Eukaryota; kingdom Metazoa; phylum Arthropoda; class Insecta; order Lepidoptera; family Noctuidae; genus Agrotis; species Agrotis puta. The sequence goes on from OW964166.2 coordinate 2,767,898, forward strand.
ACTTTACTTTGACCGTCGTACCACAAAAAATTTAATCTGCAAAACGACCCATAAATCAACGTCGAACGCCATTTTACAGTAGATCGTTTTTTTAAACACGCTTTTATTATTTATATAAGTGTTCAACAGATAATTAATATTTTTATAGTAAGACAGACAGAGCACAAAGCACAAAAAACAAGATAGAGCGTCTAAAAACCTAGTTGCGCTACCTAAGCTGCCTGGCGTCAAATGAGTGACCGTGCGAAGGGTGATGGGGACTCACAAATCGATCGATGCGCCCGATGTGACAGGGATGTTAACTAGCGGGCATACCCGCGGCATGATGTACATCAAGTTTAATACAGGGTACTTTTTATGTACCTTATATAACACATTTCCATCAAAAACTTTTTTGAAAGTCGACTAGGGTATCTTTCCGCACTGGTTGGAGAAGAAGAAACTTGATTTGCTCAAAAAACAAACCGTGTTTTTCAATTGAACCTTACGTTCCACGGCCGCGGTGGCTTTTTAATATAGTCCGAAAAAATCAGCCAGCATGAGAAAGTCTTATGTGCATTCGGGAAAACAAATATCATGTGTCACAAGCGCGTGACAAAATAACTGTTACAAAATTAACGTCTTAAATTAATTATATCTTTAATCTTTCTTGATAAAACTAAAAAATACGTTTTTACTTACTAATTTTCGTTAAACAGTAACAAACTGGTCGCGGGACTCACGAATTACCCTGACCCCGGTACGTAAAGGGCTATTGAAGGACACCGTGGATTTTAGTCAGTCAAGTCTGACAGTCCCTCCCGCCCTGCCCTGGGTGGGAGGACTCATTTGATGATTTTACCACGATAAAAAAAAGTAGGTTCACAACTTTTTAAAATCATTTTTAGGTTGTATTCATTTTTTAAGGAAAAACAAGGCGGAAAAATTATTTATCTAGTTGGCATGTTTTGGCAGATCTTTTCATCGCGCATACGGCATTATGCACATTTTTTTTTAACTACACGTTGTCTTTCAGGACGTTGCTATCAAATGGTACCACAAATCCGGAGACTTTGTCTTGGTCTTCAAATTCATTACAGTCACGATATCAAGTGGAATATCTAAGTGCTCTTCCTAAAGCGGACGATTTGAAATCATCGAATATCGAGCAGACGTGACGCACCCCTGTCATCATTCCGAATACATTAATTTAATACCAGTCTTGGTTCTTTTTCATTTATTTATTTTATTTATCACATGGAGTAATTATAGCTAATCTAGAGCCTGTTTCTATTATGAGTCATGCAGATAATATGATTTCTCCAAGATTACGACGAGGTCGTCGATGAGCTGGTAATGGATTTACATCGTTATAGGTACTTAAGGCCTTTACCCACAGAGTGTGATACGTTCGGAGATATGATCTGAACCCATGCGATCCATGTGACCTATGGACATACATAGGCCACAGAGATCCATAGGTTACACCATAATTGTGCTTTCTCACTACAGGCGTCAGATCCCATCACGTTCTGCCTTTGCAAAGTTCGCACCGTCAGATCGTGTCGCCGGGACGGATCGCGCTCTGTGAGTAAAGGCTCTTTTAAGCTTTTGTCAAACAGACTGGCGTGGCGAATGCGAAGCGTGACGTTTTTATTTGTAATGTATGGAATTGTTTGAATCCAGTCACATAGAAACGCGAAAGCGATCCGATAGCGTGACAGAACTATCGGACTGACGTCTCGCTTCGGTTCGGTATCGCTTCGGAAATGCTTCGCTTTCACCGGTCTGTTTGACAAAGGCATTAGAGCATCGAGTTTAAAATGTAAGCCAATAAAAATCGGTTGTCATTTTTTAAATTTATAATTTCACGTTTTTGGCAACCTGAAATAAACTTAAATTGTAGTGAATCTACGAGTCTATCATCAGCAGAGGCGGCCTTACACAATGCGAGGCTCCGGGCGGCAGGTCTTTGCGAGGTCCTTTGTCCTTCGTGAAAAGTATGTGATGCGAAAGTAGGCCTGGTTGTTTGGTTTAGATTTTTGTCATGTTTAAGGAAAAATGCTTAAACTGCAGGCCGATCTTCCGGGTTAAGCCGCGCTTGCCGAGGTTGGTCTCTGGATGGGTGACCATCTATCATAGCGAGTTTCCTCCGTGCCTCGGAAAGCACGTAAAGCCGTTGGTCCCGGTTTTCATTTGTAGATCTTTGACAGTCGTTACTGTTAGTCAGAAGTTCTAAAGTCTGACAACCAAACTTACCATGGGGTATCGTATTACCCAGTTACTAGGTGGTGGAGGTCCGACAGGCAGTCGCTCCATGTAAAATACTGATATTCATCTAGTTTGACTGGAAGCCGACCCAATATAGTTGGGAAAAGGCTAGGCAGATGATGATGCTTAAATTATACAAATAAATCAAATTTGAGTTTTAAAATATTTTAGATTGAAGGATTTACAAAATTAACAAATACAGAGATAATAAATTTTACAATTGACGTTTGCAGCTTTTCCTAAGACTAAGATCTTTAATTAAAGCACAATAATCTAAGGAATAAGCTACGTCATTTTCGATTGAAAGAATAGCGAGGGCTGAATATATTGCGATAGAAGAGCAGAACATTATGTCCCGACTCACGAGTGTTATGCGATTAAAAAACCGATCTTCAAGTGTTTCGAGGCGCGATATTCAAGTACTACACTGAGAGATTTTTTTCGATAACCGCAAGCACAAAACGTGACAAGTCCGCGATTCGAAGTTAACAAGTGAAAATGTACGTAGATCGTAGTTAATTTTGGGTTATCTATACTAATATTATAAAGAGGAAACCTTTGTATTTTTGTATGTTTGTATTGAATAGGCTCAAAAACTACTGGACCGATTTCAAAATTTCTTTTACCATTACTTAGAGGGATTCTTCCGAATCCGTATAGGCTATATTTTATCCCGGAAAATAGATAGGATTTTTCGTGGTAGTGAAAATTGTGGAGTAAGGCGTCGAAAAAACTGCCGTACGTTAACGATTCTCGCGAACGCTGCCTAAATGGTTAGAGATGTATGGTTGACTTCTACAGAAAAGTTGTAGAGCTCAATAATGCCTACAAAAAAGTCCGCGATAGTATAAACCAAACATTTATATTTTAGCCATTATAACCACTTTTCCAAAAAATAAAAGTAATTAAAATTATTAGCCTATGTTTATTGATCATATTATCGTCAAATACTAATCCTTATCTAAGTAAACTATTTATTGAGCAAGATTGTTTCAATAGCTATAATAGTTATTTTCGATACAAGTGCGAGAAGTCTGTCTTTATGAACGAGTTCCAACTTTTGAGCCGAGCCATAGGCGAGGGTCAATAGCTGGAACGAGTTGTTAAGACAGATTCGCACGTGTATTGAACAACTATTTTTAATACAGTTGCGAAGAAATAAAAATTTTAATAATAAAAAATTAACTTCACTTAGCGTAGAAAATTTTACGAAAATGGCGCCAAGTATATTTTTTGTCATCATACGCAAAGGCAGTGTACTCATACAGCCAATGTTTTGTTTATGTCGATACTAATATTGCTTTATTATTTGAACAAATAAATAACAAATAACAAATTTAATTTTTTTTGCATGATTATTATCAGTCTTGTAACGAAGAAAAAAATATTGAATTAATACTTTAGTAAAAATGAAAAAAGATTAGACTAAAGTCTCTTTGGTTGCATAGAGAGCCCATATTAATTTATTATGATGGTAGTACGGTTTTTTATTTAACTAGTGCGAGAAATTGCATTTTACGCACAGAAAACTCCCCCATAAAATGTCAATTTTCATGCAACTGTATTAAAAATTACTTTTTATTTTATTCCAATCAGACAATCCATTAAAAGATATTGCGAATTTAAAATTGTGAGAGAGCTTAAAAAATAAATGTCCACCCGTGCGAAGCCGGGGCGGGTCTCTAGTGATAAATAAAACTGTACTAAGATTAAGAAAAATATAGAATAAAGTACATCTTATGGTAACAATAACCCAAAGTTTACTTCTGTTTACACACATTTGTACTTATAAACTTCGAATCGCGTACTTGTCATTTTTTGTACATACGGTTATCGAAAAAAATCTCTCAGTGTACATAATGGATTTTTCAATTATGTTTTGAATGAATGAATTAGTTAACTAACTTAATTTTAATTTACGGTTATGTTATAACCTTAATAAGCAATTAAGGATAAAAATCAAAAGTTTTAAATAAAAAGAAATTATAAAAAAATAAAAAATAAAATTCTTGGGTTGTTGCGCGAGGCCCCTGTAGGAGCGAGGCCCCGGGCGATTGCCCCGTTCGCCACCCCCTAAGGCCGCCACTGATCATCAGTAAAATAATAAGATCTCAATTCCTTGGTTATAAAGTTCTAATTATACCCATTCTAATCCCTCCTGTAATTTTGGAGAAGTGAAACTCTTGTGAGTAATTAGCAATGAAAATTTCATTAGGCCGTCTCCGGGTTAATACGGTATGTTAGGGTGAGGTAAGATGTAATCCGCTTCTCAAATAAGCCATTGTTGGCACAAAGCAGACGGCACGGTTGACTCAGTGGCAAAAAGTTTGACTATTGCGCCACGTGTCGCGGTTTCGATCCGGAATCACATGAATTACTTATTACTAGGTACCTACTTAGATCTAATATTAAGATTTTTTATCCACAAAATAATGTTAAAATATTTAAATGTGTGAGTGTAGTGTTAGAATAGTCTTTTTTTTACAGACGCCAGCATGTCAACGTACCCGAATATGTCAAATTTTACCAATCGAATATTAACTTTATGTTATTGTGATAAGGTTGAAAATTTATTAAAGAAATTTGACAAATTGAGGTAGGTTGATATGCTGGCGTTTGTACAAGCATAGATTTTACGAGTCGCATTAAGAAGTTTAACATCTTCCATTTGAAAAATCCCAGTATTTAATGAAGACAGACGAGCTAAGGTGGCATTCATATTTCATCCTAGATCAATCACCAATTAAAAAAAAATCATTGTCTTTCGAAAACGCAAGAAATTGTCTATTTAACGCCATCTAGTATCGAGTAGCACTAATATTAAAAACCCCACGTCAAGTACCTAAATTGAAAACACTGCCATCTAGTGTCGAGTAGCAACAATAGCAAAATAAAAGGCCTTCCACACCGAGACGCGATGCAACGCGATGTGACCAACGATACTGCAAACGTTTCTTTTCGTATAGTAAATAAAGTTCGATTTTGAGTCGCTGTTAAAACGCAGCGCGGCGCCGAGCTGCGTTGCGAATGGAGTATCTTTTCTTATAGTAAATAGAGTTAGATTTTGAGTAACTTTATTGAAATGTGCGCGCAGCGTCGCCGCGTCGCGTCTCGGTGTGACTTCACCCTTAAAAGTTTTTGAAACCTCAGATTGTGTCTCAAAAAACATAAAGTATCAGGCATATGTCACTCCTTATATATATACAAAAGCACCACAATTCAAAATGAACAAATTATACAGGAGAGGGACATGAAAAATAATTTGGATCATTTTTGTATATAAAAAAAGTGGTAAAAAAGACTTTCAGACAAAACAACATTATATCTAAAAAATAAAAATTGCTTTTTAATGTAAAACAAAACAGAATCTATTTAGAAATCACTTCCTTTCAAATACAAATATTTATCATAATATTCGAATACCACAGATTGGAAAAACTTTAATATTAAGAAATAAGAAAATAATCTTATTTTTTTTTTGCAAAAATAATGTACTTAATTCGAAATATGGCAGACAACAATGAGTAAAATTATTAAATTTAAATAAATGCAAAACTGATAAGATACGTGTATGTGAATTGCAATGTGAACATATTATGGAATGTAGTTTTTACAAAAAATAAAAACCGGCCAAGTGCGAGTTGGACTCACCCATAAGGCATTCCGTAACAACAAGTAACATAATATAAAAGTCTTGTAGTTGGTTGTAACTTTGAAAGGTAGATTGCGGTTTACGATTTATGACTTAATAAAAAAAAACGATTACTTGATCTCGTTCTAACCAATTTTTGCTGGCAGTTTGCATGGTAATGTACATCATATCTGTTTTTTTAGTTTTATCATTCTCTTATTTTAGAAGTTACAGGGCGTGGGGGGACACTTTTTACTACTTTGGAAGCGTCTCTCGCGAAAACTGTTAAGTTGAGAAAAAATGTTTTTACTAACCCTACACGTATGTGTTTGATGAATTATTTTTTTGTTTTTAAATAAAAAATAAAGAAGTACGTATGGGGAACACCCAATATTTTTTTTGTATATTTATCCTAACGCGGTTCCCATAATACATCTACTTACCAAGTTTTAAAAGGATAGCTCTTATACTTTCGAAGAAAAGTGGCTGTGACATATGGACGGACAGACAGACAGACATGTCGAATCTATAAGGGTTCCGTTTTTTGCCATTTGGCTACGGAACCCTAAAAATACCTGTGCTCGTGCCGAATGCTTGTTGACAATGTTTATAACTGAAAAGGTGGTACTTTTACGCAGCACACTTACAGAAATGGTACAAAACAAAACTATCGTGTGTGCGTGTAGGGGTGTTTCTAATCCTAAAATCAAATCATTTTTGAAATTTTTTGAAATGTTTGACTTTTGTATTGAAGCAACGATATCTATAAGCACAAATTTAACTCTTCTGCTAAGCATAGAAGTTTTCAAACTTTTTGTTTGCTACACTAACTCATAGATGGCGTTGAACGTTCACTGAAAGGCTTGCTCAACCTTGATTCTCTTTCAGGGTTTTCAGGCGTGACCGTTTATTATGTATAAACTTTATGTAACCGCCGACTCCACCCAACGGATGAGATAGCGCACTACAAAATGAGTGAGAACACGATAGATGCAGCGGTGCAGTTTCGAGTGCCCACGAGGTTGCACGCTCGCTCTTTCACACTGCTTCGTACATCCTTTTCAGGTTCGGGTGACCTCGATATGATGCACGTGTCGTCAAGTTTATGAAGTTTCATGCTCGACACAAGTTCTGCATAACATTGGCCGCGTGCATCGAGAGTGCATAAAATAGTTTTCAACTTTTTTGTTAATCTACATAAACGTTTTTTTTTAATGAAATATGATTTGTATGTGTTTAAAACGGTTTTGTATAGCGGGAAACCGGATCTTTGTGCGTTATTAGCATTAAGCTACGCCCGTGTTACGTGTGCGTTGGCAGTTTGTAGGACATAGGTAAAATTTGGGTTATCGTTCGTTAAAGTATGAAATCCCAGTTTCTTTTAATTTAAGAAGATTTACAGGAGTATTTCAGGATTATCATTTATCTATATTAATATTATATTATCATTTACATTATATTATCATTTTACTCAATGAGATATTCTGTGCTGTTTCTTTGTACGTTATGAATTTCAGCTTTGTGGAGATATTCGCGCCTGTATTAATTTATTCAATTTTAAAATATACTATTTATAATATATATGCTACTTATATATTTTTTTTGAAGATAGGGTAGAATTATACTTTAATAAATATAATCTAAATATTTCTTTAAAACGATACTACATTTTTTGTTTTACCTGACCTATATTACGAGTAGACTTGGCTTCCCACTTAGGTACCTTTCATTGAATAAACAATGATTCTTGGCTACACCTTACAAGTTCTTATACAAGATATACTTACATTGCAGTCATCACACCGTCTCCTTAATTGTCTATTGCTATTCTTTGTTGCTGGGCATAGATCTTGAGGCCACGGGTCTCAGCTAGCTCCATAAGAGGCAAGCATGCCTTGATGGATATTGGCTAATCAGGTCGATTATGACAAAAATAAATAAATTGTAATTCCATTTGAGGTCGTATACTATTTTCATTAATTTTTTTTTTACTTTTCGGTTTGGGGTATTCGGTTTTCTATCCATACGAAAATACGAGTCAAGTTAGATAAAAAATTTTTTTTTTTTTTTCTATTTAAATACAGGTAATTTTATAACCCACAAAAATTCTAGTTTACAGACAGGACAGGAAAAGTTAAAAAAACAGGAGTTTTATTTTAAAACCCTTTCTTTGACATGGTAACACAGGGGCACGCGCGGCAGCACTCGGGTCGGGTCGCATCTCGTACAGTGACGTCATACACAAACAATCACAGATCAGACAGCCTGAAAAGGTCACTTTAACAACACAATATGAATTGCGATAAAATTCGTAAAACGGAATATTCTATTCTATTGGCTCAAGGAATTTTAGCGCCCGGCATTGGTCGAGGCCATGCTGCGGGGTGAGACGGAGTGGAAAGTGGTCGCCTCCTTCTGCGAAGCAGTTATGCTAGCGAAGGAGGAGGCGCGCCACGTGAGGGGAAAAGTCAGCGTCCATCCTCCACCCCAGCCACATTGGTAGGCGCCCACGGCGACCGACGTCGGTAGACGATCTCCGGTCACCGTAGGCGCGGGCATGCGGGCGGCGAGCAATGGGCGACTTTCTGTCCGACCATGGACCATGCCTGGGTCGACGGCGACGGTGCGTTGTGTTCCACGCGCGCCTCAAGGAGTGTCAGCATAGTGACGGGGCCCCCCTGTAGAGCGCCAAAGCCTGCCGGAGTCGCGGGACTCACGAATTACCGTGACCCCGGAACGTAAAGGTCAAAAGGCCTTTACGTGGACACCGTGGATTTTAGTCAGTACGAGTCTGACAGTTCCTCCCGCTCTGCCCTGGGTATGAGGACTCATTTGATGATTTTACCACGTTAAAAAAAATGGCTCAAGCAATAGATAGAGAACAGTTTTATCCCAAATCTTTATGCAACATTGTTAGAGTTTTTAGATCCCCAGACATACAAGCGTCACAGATGGTTTTGGCGGGAAATGGTGTTAGGTTTTGGGAACAAAAATTGCATATTTCGTAATTAATTGAAATATTTATATTCTTTTAGTAAAATTTGCTTTAAACGCTTTGGATTGGAATACATTATAGGGATACACCTTTCGTATTGATCAGCTTTATAAGAAATACATAGGTACATTTTTTTTTTAAATATTGTACAAGTTATTGTTTTCTTTGATATGGTGTCGCGAGCGCGATGCGTCGTTGTCAATAGCTGAAGTGAATACCAAACCGTAGTTTCGAACCTGGGGCAGCGACAGCGCTGCAATCAAGGCCATATCCTTAGTTAATAATATTGCAGCATTGCCAGGCTAGCTGGCAATGAAAAATTAACTGAGTAGTACTCCGCAGGCAATCAGCCTGAGCAGACTAAAAAAATAACTTATGTTACTCATTGATAACTTAGCTTTATATTGATGATAGAGTTTTCACAATTGGTCCATTAGTTTTTGAGTTAATGCATTACGAACATTTTTCAAATCAGTCCAGTAGTTTCGAAGCCTATTCAATACAAACAAACAATCAAATCTTTCCTCTTTGTTATATTAGTCTTCTTCTATATATATAACAACATTACTGCCAAAACTGTTAAACGCAGAAACTCAAATTTTGGACAGCAGTTGCAGTTTACCATGTAGGGGGCAATAAGATGGGATTTTTCGAAAATCCTCCTCTAAGGGGGTGAAAAGGGGTGAAAACTTTTGTATGAAAAATCTAATTCCTTGAGTTTATACATTCGAAACTTACCGTGAATAAGATTGGTTCTACAATTTTTTTAAAACTTTTGGTAACCTAGACGATGTTAAAGTTTGTATGAGAAAATTCTAAACTTAGAAACTTGAGTTTTGGATGGTAGTTGCAGTTTATTATGTGAGTGAGTAGGTATTAAGAAAGGATTTTAAAGAAGTCCTCCTCTGAGGGGGTGAAAAATGGTGAAGGTTATTTTATAGATTTTCTCTTGTAGGAGTTGTGAATGGGATACTGTACTTAATTTTGAAAACCTTAAATCAAATGAGATGACGTGGTTTGTATTTAGATTTTTCAAAAGTATCCCATAAAGAGGGTGGTCAGGAGTTGAAGTTCACAGAGGAAAACTCCGATATACGAGCAGACGAAGTCGCAGGCAAAATGCTAGTATTTTATAAAATTAATATATTTTTTGTGAGCGATAGACAATTCCAGCACAGTTCAGTCGTACTTCATACAAAACTGAACCTCATTTCTAATCATTTATTGTCCATATTCGCACGAAAAGTTAGTATCTTATAGGCATCTTATAAGCATACGGGACTCAAACTTCTATTGTGTATTGGAGCGTGTTTAATATTAACAGTTACACAGATCACCTTCACGGCTAAGCCGCGTATGCCTAAGTCACTTTATTGATGGGTGACCAATCATTACATACCAAGTTTCCACACACGCAGCATGCTAAGCCGATGTCCACGGCTGTAAATTTTAGCTTCAGCTATCTTTAACCCTTAATTCGAGTCAGGGCTCAAAAGGTATCCCAGCGATTCATATTTTTCAGGATAATATTGTTATATGAGATGGTTTTAATAATATGCGTAACCATAAACAGGGAGTATTTTTGACCCCGACTCCAGATACGTTACCACTTTTAGCGACCCCAGCTAAGAGTTAATAGTCGTTCTAAGTATCAGCTTCACAAAATTCTGAGAAGTACATAAGTACGAGTACCTGTAGAGATGGTGAGTAATGTGTGTAAGCCTCGTGCTCATTGTAAATAAAAGTTGCACAAAATATATTTTTCACCTCATACGCTCGGAAAGATTCTATGTGTCATTCGAAATCTGAGCGCAAAACACCATATTCTCATTTTTTTTTTCACTTTTTTATTTCAAATTCCGAACACGTCTTCTATTCAATTATTTTCTACACTGACAGTCGAGCCGGCTCCTCTGCATTTCCTCGCTGCAGTGAGGTGAAAAGTTGTGTGTTGCGTGAGGCAGCAAAGTTATTCTGCGTCAAGTACCTTTAAAAACGAATTATTCCCAATTGTCACCTCTAGCCCTGTCCTCCGGGGTGACAGCTGGGAATTGTTTTCCCAGTTGTCACTGGGGTGACAATTTGTGCCGCGCTCTACGCTCGCGGTTCAAAAATTCCTAGAATCTTTCTCTTGCTCAGTTTTCAATTCAAGTACTCGCGTCAAAAAACAACTTTGCAGCCTTGAATAACAGATAACTATTAGAGATTTTATTAATATTTAAACAACGGAAAGGAACACAACTTCATTTTACAATAAACACAGGGCTCATGGGCAACGAGAAAGAAAACGACAGAAATATTTTTTTTGTATATTTTTACGTTTTTATAACAAGTAGTTCCAATAAAATTTTACAAGTTTATTTTGTACAAGTACGGAGTATCCTCCGTTTATTGAAACAAAACGCATCAGATATTTAATAGTGGCATAATTTGCGGAGAGTGCTTTTAGAAAGTAACAGGGCATATACTAGCGTCTGTCTATCTGTACGTCCGTGTGTCGAGCGTCGCCACGAGACAAAACCACCTACTTACATACACATCAATGTGGTCGAGAGCCCATTACATTACAACCAATGCCACGACATCTGTCTCTGTGAGTGAGCGTCATTTTACCACAGAAACACAGAAAAAAGCGTTTTATTCGGATTCGTATATCAGCATGCTGTCCGATATTAGGCAGCTATATTTTATTGTACAAATTAATCTTCTCGCACTTCGGATTCGACTTTATTCAATAAAAAATGCAAGCCCGCTAACTTATCGGACAACATCAATACGCTGCCTAATGTACAGACAGCATTTATTTATAATGTCTGCAGTAAAATGACTAACTCGGGAAAATCAGCAACAAAAGTGTTCTTTCACATCTCCGCTCTCATCAAGGCAATCTAATACTATCGAATCCTTAATAATATCTTGTGTAGATGATATAATATATAATATAACCAACTTTAAAAAATCAATTCCAAAATCTATCATATCCGTTTTTATGCTCTCATCTCAATCGTGTTACTGATTATTCCTTAACATTGTTCAACATAAGAACGAAATCGTCAAAACTGCATACAATTATATTCCTTTATTGTTCGTATATCAGTTCCAACGCAACTTATCTCATAAAAAGTGTTACAGACTCGAAAATGTGTGAACCATTCGTACTTAGGACGCTGGGAACTTTGGGAGATTTTATAATCTAATACATCGAAACGTTTCAGTTCAATTTGCAGGAAAATTACAGCCATATTGCAGTCTTTATCTCATCGTATTGTTATGTTGACCCTCACTGGATCAGATTCTATGTAACTTTTATGAAATAAGTTTTTGAACCAAGCTTATAATCTGAGGCTTCGACCGCGTAGGACGTGGTTGCGCGGAACCGCGAGATAGCGCGAGCATTCACACAAGTCGTACGATGAATGTTTGATTATGCGGGCACATGGTGAGCTCGACGATTGCGAGTACTATCCAATATTAAATCGACAATTTGTGCGAGTGTCGCCACGCTATGTCAGTATAAAGCCTCTACTATCTCGAATGCACAAAAATATTGATTGGTCACAATTGTAATGGGCTCTAAGTTCAATCGATCCAATGCTTACCACTTCGAACTATTACTTCCTCCTCGCAATATGATACAAACAATTAAAACCTTAAACAGTTCAAACCTAACGTTTCAGCTATTATATAATTTGACTATACATATTTATATCTTACAAAGTTAATTCAATTTAAGTCGATAACATAATATTATTGATATTTAAATATTTAATGTTCAACAATGGGTAACGCAACAAGGTATCACAACGCGGCATATTATTATAAATTCAACGCAATATATTATTTGAAAATGTAACACAGCATTATTAAAAATGGTAAACGTCTTATCCGTCGCATTGGCTCGACTGAATCTTGTACAGATTTGTACTTACATTACATTTATATACAAGTTACTCGCTATCGCTTGCCCGAAGATAATCGGAAACATAATTATTCAATGCTTACACGGCTCGATGGCTCGACAGTGTAAACTTACCTAATGATAGGGGCATTATTGTGTGCACATTCACAGAGATCACAGCCTTCAGAAATGTAACTAAAGTAGTGTGATGCGCACTGATCGTATCGGTACCATGTTACATTAACTTTGTTACTCGACGGTAATGTTACATTTACGAATAATTATTGAATTGTTTATTATTTATTGACTTTATTATTTCAATCATAAATTAAATTTACGTCCCTTTAATGTACTTCTCAGTCTAATGTGACACGGCATTGTGGCGATGTTACATTTAGATACCAAATGTAACCTAAATTAAAATTGTAACTTACTAAAAATAATTACAAATCAGTACGCGTGTTACTTTCATACGTGTATGTAAACAGAAATCTAGATTGTGCGTTCTTTAGAACAAACTTGTGCTAATTTTGCGCGGACTTCGAATTCGAACAATCTTCGGGCTTTCGACCGTAAACCTATAGTAACACCGAAATATCGGAACAACCAATAAACGTTGCTTTACTCTAATTATTTTATACTACTTGATTTCGAGACACAGTCTCTATTTCTATCGCCAATAGCATCCGTTATGAGATCTAGCGATAAGAACTCCGAGCAGGCCCCACCAGGCTCGCGGCCGAGTGCGGCCCGGGGCCCGCCGGGGCCCGGAGCGCGGCCGCCGGGGCCCGGCGCGGCTCGGAACCTGGGTGCACCGATCTCATCGAGTGCCACCCCATCACCCCACTAACATAATAATAACATTTATTCATAAAAATATAATATACAAAAAATCTACAGTGACTTATTACAATACAAAAATGTCGAATGCTACACCAATTAAAAATTACATTTCCATCTACTTATTGCTTATAAATTAAAAATGACATCATTGTTGCAAAATGTACAATTATAATTTTTTATTATTATTTATAAATATTTTATTTGGAAAATATTTTAGTCTTATAGTTAATTTAGAATTAAGACGGCCGCAGGATGTGTAGCACGGCTGCGACCGGGCCGGGCCGCGGCGCCGCGTCCGTGTGAGACACCCCGAAGTCTATCGATTTATTTAATATCCCTCGATTGCGAGTTGCGTGAGTGGCGAGCAGACGCGCCGCACTCGAGACCACACATACACAGGATGACAAATCATTTGAGCCAATTATTGTGTTAAATGATAGCAGTCATCGTCAGCGACGTACAACACACATGTTTAATATTAGGCCGTGCTTACTGCACCAATCACGACACGCTACAGATCATCTTAGTCTTAATATATTGAATTGAGCAGTATACGGACGCACGGACGCACAAATTGACTATAAACCCTGTAGTAACTACTGAAACCTAACTAATAAGTAATTAATTTTTTTCTCTTTCTAGGGGCGTATAAGTTAAAAGCATTACATTATTAAAGTCTCCACAAAATTGTATAACTTACTATAACGCTATTCATTTTATTCATCAATTAAAAAGATAATAATTTCTCTTATTATCTCTTATGCTACAAAAGAATGTCAACATAATTATAATTCAACATAATCTTGTGTATATCAGGTTATATTTTGCTATGTAATGTGCAGATATACTTCTCACATTTATTGTAATCAATTCCCGAATGCAAACGGTTGCAAACTGTTCACTGTTACTGGCTCAATATATTTATTTATTATTACAATCTGTCATAACAACTAATAATATCGGTCATTTGGATATGACTTAATTTTTCATCATTTTGTATATAACAATAATTATGAGTAAAAAGATAATAAAAACGTTTGTAAAATAATGTAATAATATATATTTAGATAAATATAATAAAAATCAACAATACAATAAAGTCACAGCATGTATTTACATGTCTATACATGTTCGAGACGCCGAGCGTGACGTCAGCACAAGTACACTCATCGTACCCATTTTAAGTGTATTTTTCTACATAGGATTAGTTGGCTTAGACCAGTGCGTACAAACAGCCAGAAAAACGAGTTCTCCTTTCTCGATCCCACCCCGGCTTGCTCCTAAGTACTCGATAAAAATCTACTATTTTATTAATGAATCTCCTTCTCCGTCGAAACGTACTTATCAGTAAATTTATAAATAGGTATCAGAAGCTATAATCTGTAGACCGTAATTACCGAACCCCAGACCCGATCGAAGTACTCAATAAAATTCATCATGAGAAGATCTAATTAAAATGGGTACAAGAAACGATGGCACTTTACAGGGTACCTATGCATTTTTTTTTTCATAAATTATGTCATAAAATGACGACTAAAGAACTATGTATGTTTAATTTACGCCGTGACTTATTTCCTAGTTTCGATTTATACCTAATCACATCGATTTAGAACATTTGTTGTGTGGTAGTAATGGTGGCACGGCCGCCGGCCTGACGTCTGAGCCCATGAAACAAGAAGTTGGCGGCGGCCTTGATCGGCCCGACTAGTGGCGCCCTCGCAGCGGTCTCCCATTGTCAGACATTGCCTGTGGCGGGGAACCTCGGCGGAGGCAGCGGCGGCGGCGGCCGGCCCGCCTCCCCCCCACCCGAAGACTGCTCCGATACTGAAAGGCAGAGCTCCGTTATCACCACTACTCACTCGTCTCATATCTCGGACCATACATCTTCTCTAACATACATCATTTCATTGTTTCCCAGTGATGCAAGCTTGGTATTCGTATCTATCGTCTGAACACCACCTTCATTCAGATTACAGTTTCTGCTCTAAAGCTCGCAGAGAGGGACATCCCTACAAGTGTGTCCACTCACGCTTAGTCTACTGTATGACCAGTCAGCCCACGGTCTGATGCAGGTTCCTCGTGGGATCAATGCCCTTACTGTATACATCATCTCGTTTGCTTGTTTCACACATGAAATGGAACAATGTCTTATCAGAGCATCTTCAAGGTTTCTTTGCTTGTTGAGCATCATCAACGTTGTTTTGCTTAACAAGTAGTGAACGACCCCGATTATCCTATATAGAAATAGTCTAACCTATATTTATCTCTTTCAGCGACTATCCCTTTTCAGTGTTATTTTAAAATCTGCATGGACTTCGGCGCTCCAATGCGAAGTATCTTCACCACATGAAAATTTCCCTATCATAGAAAAATGTGTTATATTATTCAGTTCATATAAACATACAGGGTTTCCTTAAATTACCTGGCGACACTTTGTAGGGCACTGTGTGTCATTGTATGATATCCCTTCTGCAGGGAAGGACATCCCTTAAAGCATCACTAAGACATTTGAAGTAACCCCTTTATATAAATGTTATAAAATAACACATCCAAACTGACATATAGCTTAGCCCACACCGAAATGTCTAAAAAAGTAAACTTTGGACAGATATTAACCTATGAAGGGTAAGTAGAAACACTTTGAATAATAACTAAGTAATACGTACAATTTCAGACGAAATGTAGTTTCACTGTCAAATTAGAATAGGTTAAAATAGGGAGTGTTAGGAAAGTATTGCATATAAAGGATAGATCATAACACCCAGAACTATATAGGTTATCTGGAAAAGCGTAAAAGCTGAGCGTGGTGTTTCACAAGGCAGATTCCGTTATTCTCGTCGAGTTTTCACAACAAGTCGGCAACAACTGAAGAAGAAGCTGCCTTGAGAGTACCGATGCTAATATTCACACATGACAAACTGCCACAACAGACCATGCTAGCACAGGTATGTACACAGACAACTGTATAGTTTCACAGAAGCACATCGTAACATGGAGTGTAGTTGTGAAAGTGGTATAAAATGACTGATACTTAAAAAGTACAAAAACAAAAGCAAGATTCAATGAGAAGTTTGTAGTAATGTAATGTAGAGTTAGCTCAAGATGTAATTAACTAACATCATATTTATCATTATTCACAAAGAAGTAAACGAATGGGTGCTAATTCTTGTTAGATTCCGTGATAGAAAAAACATAGTGATGGCCATCTACTTGCCAGCTGTTCTGATCAAAAGCTCCTCCATTTGTAACCTCTTTGTAAAATAAAATCTAATATATTTATTTCTTACGTTGTCCAATTTGGTAAACAACAAGGATTTTAATAAGAATCAATTTTTGTTGTAACTCAAACCGTATAAGTATGTTTTTCGTAAAGACGAGCAAGTTCATCAAGTGTGATTGATGAGAAACCTCTTTATCGTGTTTGTTTACCGAATGAAACAAGTAAAGAGAAACATTGATGGCATCATGGTGACGTGGCGCGGTGTAGTAAAGCGTGGTACTTACGGGAATCGTGTTTCTCGTCAACGGGGGCGGGAGGTGGCGGGGGTGGCAGCTGCTGTTCCAGGGCGTTCACGCAGTTCATCATACTCCCGTAGAGGCGGCTGTCGCGAAAACTGTCCCTGCACACAGTCTCCAATCATCCCCATTGACCGATTATGTGGTAACCCCCATGTTTTCATGATCATCACTACTATGCGCATCTAATCATTTCACTTCTTTAACGTTTAAAGTCGTTTTTATTTCTATTATTTTTAGGATACAATTTTTTTTCATGTCCTTTGTTATAAAAGTCGTTACTTGATTGATTGCCTTCTATATTTTTTTAGTCTTATACAGTTGACTTAGCTTCAATACTTGAATTAGGTACTAGTACAATTCTTTACTATTTGCTGTACTAGTACAATTCTTACTGGAACACATTTTATAAATATTATTTGTTAATAGAAATTCCGATAGATTGTAACTTTTTGCACGTTAATTACGAGTATATTTATTTACTATATTTTACAAGATAGATTTAGTTTATTTTTCTCTTTTGCAAATAAACCATATCGAATTTTCTTCATGTCAAAATGGTTTTTTTTACATTAACTCAATGAATACATGAGCTCTTCTCAGAATACACAAGAAATAAAGACAAGAAATTGTTCAATTATGCCACAAACATAATACATAGTATCTAGAGAACGTTACGCGGAGAGTGTGCGAGGGATCGGAGACTGCTGAAGTACGACCCCAGGCACGGCAATCAATCTGTGACTCATATCGTAGCTATTATTTATAAGAGCAAAAAAGAACAGTTCGTTGTGTAACTCAGGAGCTTATATTTTCCTGTTAAAGATCTTACACATTTTCATAATTTGGTATATCTTTCCCATATTCACATAAAAGTAAATATCGCAGCCATGAACATGGTTGTATCGTTTGATTGAATTTAGATCTGAAACACGGTACATAGTGGGTAGGAGCTATGTTCTATCAGCCCTCTGTGGCAGACTGGGTCACTTCATTCGTTCCAGTGATATGTACATAATGCTTTACAAACATCACGTGCAACGCGTGCGCATGAATGACCAGCACCGGTCTGGTTTAGTGCTGTGTCGTGATTAGAAGGAAAATCATGAATCATGTGTCATGTAATGGTAGGACACAGTCAGTGCCAGTAAGTATTCAAAATATATATCAACGAAACAGTCGCCGTCTCTTACCTCCCGTTGGAATTTCGGAACAGTGCCAAAATCTCTTCGAAGGTCTTATTTTTTGTTTCAGGAACTTTTTTATACGTAAATATCCAAAAAATTGCAAGGAATACACTAAAAGGCAGGAATGTATAGTTTTCCAGTAGTGCCTGCAAAATAAACATAGTTAGTATTTCTATTGAAACAGCAATATGAATACGTACGATATATTAATGATGTTGTGTTCGTTAGCCAAAATTTAAAAGTAACTTAATCTGTTTTCTCCCGGATTAGTACCGACACTCATTTTCGTTATTACTTGATTGGAATCAATATTGACAGCAAATATGACCGACCGTAATTATAAGATCAGGGTGTCTGTACCAATATTAATTAAGGGATGGCTATTGGAATCCAACACATATCGCTGTGCAAACACACAAGGCCCTACCTTCATGCTAGGAAAGCCGATTCCGACAACGAAATTGGCCATCCAATTAACTAATACGGCGATAGCCATCGCGCTGGGGCGGGGACCCTGCGAGAACAGCTCTGCGGTGATGAGCCAGGGGATGGAGCCGGGGCCCACCGCGAAGAACACCACGAAACTCAGCGTCGACACCACTGACAAGTAGCTCATCCAGTCGATCATTTCCTGCACATAGCCGAAGAACTCCTATCAGGGGCTAGCAATTGTGTTCTTTCCCGTCGCCGACCGGATGATGAAATAAATCACAAACATAAATGCACATCACACACTAGTCTGTCGGTGTGTCCGTCAAGCTCCGCGCGATGCGAGGAGTTCCGACTCAGTTGTTGAGTGCTGGTAGCGTAGTGTCGTCCATCTATCGTATGTACTGCGAATGCTGGTGATAAGTGCCATCCTGCTTCTGAGCAGTGTTTGTGTGATTATAAAGTTCGCTTCATTTAAATACGCGTGCGCTGAGCTCCCCGTGAACTTTCACCACATTTGAGTGGTCAACAAAAATAGTGTTAGTGCTATGTGAGTGATGTTCCTAACATTTATATTTGAGAATTTATTCCCATTATTTACAGTGCTTTCCTACCGAGAGTCCGGTTTCGGAAACAGGAAAGTCGAAGAGGGGGGAGGGCTAGCGAAGCGACGAGTGTATGTGTCTCGATGATTGTTAACAGCTGTTATTGTGAACAAACCAATGTCAACAACGGACGTTGATGACGATGAATTGTTGGAGGCAATAACAGTTTTTAAGACCATTGGTGACACATACACCCGATGAAGCAAATGACAGTGTGTGAGAAATAAACCAGGGATTAAAGATGAGGTGCATGCAGAAGTGTTACTAGACTAAATAAATGATACGATGATATAATCTTTGGTAATTTAGAGATGATGATGAAAAATTTGAATAAACACACTTTCAAATATGTATTCAAAACTACATCAAATATCTATTCACGATTTGAAGATTTGCAAGACACAGCAAAATAATTATCATACCTTCATTGTACTAAAAGTATACTAGCCGGCATTATCATAAAATTACTGGTTAGAAAAATGCGTCACTTCCGTATTAACAGAAATATGCTCGCGTGTAGTACATAAAAAATTAATGACCGGTCAATGATTTGACTTCAGTATAAGTCTGCACAAAATAGATAGGCCCGTTAGATTGTTACCGAAATTGTCTTTACGCGTTGAAATTCGACCATAATTCATAGATGGTGTGCATAGTATTCTATCTTCATTCTATCTGATAGAATACCTATTCTTTATTATGCACATCGTACAAATTACGGATATTTACAGATATCTATACATACTCGTATAATAAAATGGTAGGAATGCTAGAACTGTACATTGAATTTTTTTTTAAAGAATACTTGGGGTGTGAGCTACAATCGATACCGCATCCAAAAATATAGTTTTTAGAATATTATTAAGAAGTCGGGTCAACATATAGGCTACATATTATCACGCTATCACATACAGGGAACGAGCCGTGAGCTTTATCATAGGTATTTTATGTGCTTTATAGCGTTTACGCAGACGACGTCGCGGGCAGCAGCTAGTATCTTATTAATACGGTAACCATTGTGTTATCGGCGGTCTTATCGCAAAAGCGATCTTTTTAAGGCACATATACAAGACCATATTTCATTTAAATTTTAAGTTTGAAAACAAAAAAACAATGCTTTACTTCACATAAACGTTAATTGAGTGAAATTCATATCTGTCCGTCCAAGTTATTTTCGTAAAAAGGTACAACGTTTTCGCTTTATGTATTAATAGGTATGTATTTAGATTAATACCAGTTATGTTTGTAACTGAACTGATATTTTCAATTAACGTTGTTCAGCTCTCACTACCTAGGCATTTATCGTGTGATGCAAATCATCTTCAAGTGAACAAATACTTAAATGTATAATTTGAAAGGCGTCACAGTATTTGACGGCCAGAGATCTAAATAAACCAATGAAAGTAAATATAATTTTAAAAATATTAATTTAATAAGTTGATTTGGAAGAGATCGAGCAACCAATTGGGGTATGAAAGAAAATATCAGTAATGAAGTATCAAGAACGATCATAGACAGAGGTGGAGAAAGCGATGAGGAAGCGTGCTAAAGCCATTTTTGAAGGTAATCCTTGATCGAGACCAACGATAAATGAAATCTTATGATGTAGATACTATTTTAAATGAATAAGGAAATAAGTTACGTGGTGTCTCTCAAGGAATACACATAGGACCAGTATTCATAATGGAAACACTGGTCAACTTATTCTAAATTACACAACTATATTCGAAACATGGTCAACACAAATTATAGAATTTATATTTTAAAACTTTTAGAGTTATTTTGTGGTAGTTTTCAATGATTGGTAACTGTTTTGAAAGTCATTTTACTGTATAATTTTGGGTCAATGTGGAAGTTAACATGCAGATCTCCGAATTATCTTTTTTTGTCGTTACGTTATGTCGTTTTCTGGTTCGAAACATGGCAGTTTCTTTTTGCCAATCTTTGCCCCACACAGGAAATTTCTTTAATGTCGTGAGTGTATTTACGAACATTTAACTCAAACAGCCAGACTCAGAAAAATATAACATGTGAGTCATAAACATATTTATTCCGTGCAGGAATTGAACCTGCGCCACGTAGCGTAGAAGCCAATCATCTAGCCACTGCGTCCATCGTCAAAAATTACCAGAGAAACCCACCACAATTTTATAAGACACACCTTTATTAGAAACGAAATGGTGATGAAAATAGAGAAGATGAACATTCCCCCGAGGCCGTAGAGATGCAGCGTCCGTCTCCCAGTGCGGTCCATTAGTGGCAAGGAGACCAGGGTCATGCCCACCATGATGGCCCCGATTCCCATGGTCGCGAACTTCGCTGACTCGTCCGTAAGCCCCGAAGAAGTGAACAGCGAAGTGGAGTAATAGAACACCTGAGGATATGATGGCAGATCGGGATCTCACTGTACTTTCAACTTTAAACTAAGTGTTTTCGAGGTTGCTTATAGAATACCTAATATTATCGTAGATTTTAGTATCAAAAAGCCAATCGTATAGACAATTTGACTGAAAGTAAGTTTACCGCCTTATGAATATACAGAGAGTCTTAAGTATACGGTTAAATATTTGTTGGCCCTAAATATCGAAGCATTACTACCATAAGCTTGAAGATGCTGCACAATGAGGATCATATTATGGTCACTTACTGCGTTGATACCACTGAGCTGCTGGGACAACTGCATGACAACGCCGATGAGCAATGGAGCGCGAAGAGTAGGAGAACATAGAAGTTCCCTCATTGAGATAGACGCCTCCGCCTGCTGCGCACGTTCTTCGGCACGCATCTCTTCTATATCCTCTTCCACCTAGATGATGAGGTTAAGGAATTGTACATGAACATTCATTGATTTTCAATGGTTTGTATGAAACGGTTACCAGATTTCATCATCTTATACACCTATATTCCTCAATTTAAGCAGAAGTGTACCAATTTCTACACTTAGGCCCACTTGCACCACACATCACTAAACGGGTTTAGCGCTGAACTGCCTTAGAAATTACTGTATCCCTGTCAAATTGTTTGAAGTTGACAGAGACAGAACGATGTTTTAAATCAGTTTAGGGCTAAATCTGTTTAGTGGTTTGTGGTGCAAGTGGGCCTTACAATGCGCCAGTTAGATTTGTTTAATTCCTTATGTAAAACCCCATAGCATGTGCTCTGTTATTGATAACTCTGTACTTGAATGTATATTATGATGTCGGACGTTTGTACATCAAATGTCATTTCTTACCTGATTGCTAGCCCGTAGTCTTCTGAGTGCTCGACGAGCTTCTTCTTCCCACTGGCGAGTGATAAGTAAGTACCGCGGTGACTCTGGACAGGCAGGCAGCAACAATAATTGCAGGATCGCCGGACAGATCGCCAGACCTACATGATAGAAGCTAATCTTGATATCCACATTTAAAATATTTCTTAGCAACTAATCTTTTGCGTAAAAAGTCTTTACAAAAATCTTCAGTAGCAGCTTAATTTATGTTCTTTATTTTATAGGATAACAAAAATATGTATGTCAGCGACCATGCTTACGGTAGCTGAAATATCAAGAATTTTCAAACTAACGAATACAACTCTCAAAACAAACACATCAACTTCAAAACTTCCATCCTTACCAGGAATACATCAACATCTAGTAACCGACTCAAGATAAATAAATGAAAATATCTCCCAAGTCTAACTTTAGCTGCACTTGAGGCTTCAACGCCGCCTCGTTTACGTCAACTACTAAGTTGTCCTTAACTTTTGAATCTCGCACCTGCAGCCGCCACTTCAACTTTGCACTCTCACTTTTCTTTCCATGTCTAATTACTGCAATCTTTGATTTACAGTTTCAAGGCCTAAATGTGTCAGGGAGTTCTGAACACGGTTTCAATTCGTTGTGTTTTAACTTCTGAAAGTTTAAATGCAGCTCCTAATTTAGTTTTCATCTTGATGTCTTTTAAATTCGTCTGCTTTTAAAGTTTACGGATCGGAAGTCCGAAAATCTTATAGGTACAGATGAAAAGAATTTGAAAACTAAACGTTGATTGAAATATTTCATCTTTTACACATTAAAATTTAACTAGCCAAAGGGGAAAACTTAATAAACGAACAATTGTATCCAAAATACTACTTACCAAGCAAAATAGGCCATCCTTCATCAGTGCCGAGAATCTGCTCGATGCCCAGAACTTGTGATAGGAGTAGCCCCACCGTCACCGCCAGCTGGTTGACCGTGCCCAGCCCCCCGCGCAGGTTTAGAGGCGCAATTTCCGATATGTACATTGGCACTAATGATGTGTTTAACCCTGAACAAACAAAATAAAATAAAGCCTTTTCTCAAGGGTCATAATCATGAAGTAAGCCAATGTTCGTATACTGGTGACCATAAGCAAAGAGCGCCCAGGCAGTCCGGGTAATCCGCTGCTTACCATCTTCTTCAAATTAACATCTATCGTGTCGCAGGGCGTACCATGCTACGTTTGCCAACACGCGGTCTCCACCGTAACACATGTCTACTCTAGTTAATTTTCAGTTAATCCAACTGCAGCAGAATACTAGTACATATTTAGAGTGACCGCTTATCTGACCTCTACAAGCTGGTTACAGGAAATTTTATACTTCTTGGTAAGTCTATCTTTATAATTGTCTATTTTTCAAGCCTCTAATATGGAAGAGGAATATATATGTATTTATATACTACGCCAACTACAAAATGATTGCCATAAGCGCAGGAGAGTGATGCAAAATTATATAATGATAAATGAATCTCATATTCCAAACTTGAATAAATAACTACGAAAATTGAGTTTATTTTGCATACAGAAAGTTCCCAAAACGTGTCAGTTTATCCGTTGTAGTTGTGTTTAGTTCCCGTGAGTTTGTACTGATAATTACATTTACACTGTACTAAATACCTAAACTTGTAACTTGCACTTTGAGTATGGTATGAAAAGGAGGTTCAAAAGAAAATAAACCATTTCTAGCAAGAATCATTTTGACGTTGCCTAGGAATACTTTTTTTTCTGAAGTTCGTATTTGTGTTTCAAAAGCATTTTTGTGTTGTAAACATTAATGCGGACAACAGTTTTTTATTGTTGATAAAGACGTTGTGTCCGTGGATACATTTATGTTTTTTTTAGGCATGTATGAGGGTGTTAAATACTATTACAGCTATGTTTAAGTATTTCGTTGGACTTACCACAATTGACTCCTATGATGAACCTTCCAAATATGAGGAGCTCGTAGCAGTGTGATATCTTGGTGAAGCCCATGAGACTGGCGCCGCTGATGCCGAGGATGTTGTTTAGCAGTAAGCCCCCTTTCCTGGTAAAAAGGAAGGTATTGATGAACCGTTTTTGGCACACGATGGCACAGCAAACTGGGAACAGGGTCACGCATTCGGAACTTGTCTGTTCTTACTTGGGGGACTGAAAAGGCCACTTTAGCAGAATTCTTATCAAATCTATTGCCTGACCAAAAGAATAGGTACAATATTTGATTTTACGATATTCATCGCATGATTATGATTCTGATAAAGTGGCCTTTACTAGAAGTAACTAATCGTTAGGTAATAATAAAATAAAACGGTCAGTATGGATGGTTACTGTGAAACATGTAGACATCGTCATCATGCTTTCCAGGCTAGGAGGAAACTTAATACTTAAGAAGCCCACCCTTCCACCGACCGGCCTAGGCAAGCGTGGCTTAACCTTAAATATCGACTCGGTCCCGCTACAAAGCCACTAGTTCAACTAGAGCTTTCTCACTTTACTAATTAATTATTTCACACTTATGTTCCAAGTTCAATTGAACGATGCAATTAGTGGCAAAAATGAACAAAGAATGAAGCATCTGATTGGATTGGCTTCTTGTGATATTATTTTACTGGCTGTCGAGTCCCGTCTCGAGTCAAGGTGATGTATAAGAACCGTGGGCTTGGCATTTCAATCATGAAATTGAACATTTATTAACATTATTACAGTTTTCGGATACTGAAATATGTACTTAGTAAAACTTCATCGTAATGAAAACTGCCAGTATAGATTATTTCATCTAATGTGTTTTCTAATTGAAATGGGCAGATTCGATATCGCTTCTAGATTGTAATTAGAAATGTATATTTTGGTTGTCATTAGACAGAGAACATTATGTGCATACCGATGATGGAAAAGTGAAAAATATATTGATTCATCGATCGTTACAGATAACCTTATGTTGATCCATTTTTTTAAACTAATAAATTGCTTTGAAAGCGAAGACACTTAAGGACATGAACTTAGGGCCAAGAATCCCTTGGGGGATCATCTGGATAGCATTACATACCTAATATTTGTATTATATGGCATTCATATCAATCTTAAACTTCGTTTTTGTTTCGGAATTTGTGTCCATCTAAGTTTGTACACTTAAAAACGACTTCAAGCAATTGGATGCACTTTTCACCCATATATTGTTAGAGGTTTAACTTAAAACGAAGCTCTATTTTACCATAAAAAAAATTCGGATTATAGACCTAAAATCATTTCTGTAGAAGGATAAATTTGATTGCGAGCAGGACTTGACACTGGACGCCTTACCAACTAGGCTAAGTCAGTTAGTCAGTCATGTCCTGCAAGCTCGAATTTTTAATCCTATCTTAACATCTTATGTTGTTGTTTCATTCATTACCATAATCCTTTATTCATTTTTTCACTTACTTGCTACATTTTTAAATATAATATAATTACCATAATTATTATTATACTCATCAATTCCTTGCTTACGATGTGGATAAAGATAATTTTGAAGCACTAAAATTCAGCTGCGCGTGGGACTTGAACCTGCGTCTTCTAGATAAATACTCCAGACACATTACCAATCAGGCTCTATCAAACGTCACAGTATCATTCACTCCTCTTTATTCCATATCATTCCTTAGACAATCCATCCATCTCTTCTTTGGCCTTCCTCTTCCTCTCCATCCATCAACATTCATACTCATCACTCTCTTAGTCACATGAGTGTTATCCCTCCTCAGCACATGTCCATACCAAGACAGACGATTCCCTTTAATTTTTGCTGTAACAGGCGCCACTTTCAAACTTCCCCTTATAAACTCATTCCTTCCTTGATCCATTCTTGTCACTCCACACATTCATCTTAACACCCTCATCTCCGCTACATGCAATCGTTTCTCATCCATCTTTTTCACAACCCAGCATCCCGATCCATACAATACGACAGGTTTCGGGTTTCGGGAACATATAGTAGGCGGTAAAGGATAACAAATAAAAGGATCAGTCATTTTCTTACCTGCCGAATCTGTTCGCGATCATGCCACCAGAGAAGCCGCCGAGCATACCACCAATAGCGAAGATGCTTACAGCTATGGAATACAGCCTGTTGACAGTGTCGTCTTGCAGGTCCATGCCGTACCGGTTCTTGTAGACATCTTTCATGAAGTTTGCGATGTTCTGCCAGAGAAAATAAATACACACATCAAAAAAAGTTAGCATAAGATTTGTGTTTTTTTTTTTTGGAAAATAATAATGAACTGTTTTTTTTTCTAAATCTATATTTTTAAATAAAGAATCTAAAAAAAAAGAAAAACATAATATAATTACCGTTAGAAAAAAGATTTCGATTTTGTTATGATGATAATTTGAAATTGCATACCTTCCCGTGGAATTAACTTTTTATTGAATTTAACGTTGCCCCTCACTATGAATTTCTCCTGTATTGAGGGTGCGTTTACAAACATAGAAACTCACATACACAAACACGCAGATCCGGAACAAATACTTGCAGATCATACAAATATTTGTACCGTGCGGGGGTCGAACTCGCAACACGTTGCACAGCAGTTAATCGCTCAGCAACTGCGCCAACCGTGTCGTCGACCTCAAAGCTGCACGAGTGAAGCCGCTGGCGAAAGTTAGTGCTAAATAAAATCGCCACAATCCCTCTTAATAATCTGATCTAACTCAAAGGATACTTGATCAGCTCTCTAACCTTTTAATATTGTCCATTACTTCACAACAATGCATTAACAATACAATGTCACTTCATTATTTTACTGCAAATCACAGTGAAATCAATTGAATACCGTTTATTGACAATTGACTAGATATGATGTCCATTTCATATTAATATCAAAGTACTGTAGGTTATTATATTATGTCAACTGTCTGTCTTTGTTGTAATTGATTGGAAATTGTGCAACTGGTGTAAGTAGGTATAATTTTGCAAGGGGCAAACGAAAACAGTTAACGTTTAGAAGTCATTAATACATTTTGAACTTAATACTCTATTTTATAAAGTTGAATAACTATTAATGATAACAATGTGTTTACGTTTATCGCTTGTCATTTGCCTACAGGACTAGTTATTCTTGTCTTTACTCATGTAAATGTTACTAATATACGAGTATATGAAATGCTTGGTTTTGAATAACTGACTGACTGACCGAACCGCTGATTACAAGACACTGAGAGACAAGAAAGCAGGACGGTTTATTCTTCGTATGATGTAGGCATCCGATAAGAAATATTTTTTGGGAATTCTACCCGTAAGGTTAAAATTTCATCCGATTTACTTGAGACTTCGAATGAAGACTCATCAACCACATTGATTTGCATACCGTTAAGACGATGAAATTTGCAGCACTATGCGATATGTAACATCTTTGTAAAAAAAAAACATGTTCCTGGCAACTGAATAAAAAAGAAGATTAAGAGAACACGTGTTTAAAAACTTTTGAAAAATAGAACCCCAAAAATTTTGAATCACAAGGAAAAGTACGAAATCCTCGCAGAGGAAGAGCTTAGGGGGAAACTCGCCTCTGGTCCGCGGCCCAGTTGACACGGAGTAGGAACAGGTGGCCATGTGTGTGGTACTATGACGTCTTAAAGCGTGAGTAGTTCCGCTCAGGGAACAAGATGGCGCTAGACGACTTGTATAGCTCTGTCTCTTTCCCACAGCCTAACTACTCACGCTGTCATGGTAAGCCACCAGTAGTGGTAAACTCGGTCGAATGTGTGGGTGAGAATACCATGGGAAAAAACAATCGTAGTCAAATCGACCATTGGAATAAAATTCAATGAAAAACGAAGTTAAGGTGTGAACTAACATATCATTGTCAGAGACATCGATGTTGAGATGCAACGTTCCCTTCCCAGAACGACCCGCAATCGAGACGGATCCTCTTATTGAGTTACTCGGCTCTTTAGGTAAGCCATCGGGTCGCGTTGGATCATCGACATTGCTTCTGAATTTGTGTTCATTTAGTAAACAAATTGGCTGGAGAGAAGCTTAGTGTTGGCACATCGGTTGAACAAACTTGTTTACTGGTTGCTAGTGGCCGTATTATGACGTCTTAAAACCAGGCTTATTCCAGTGAGTGAACGAGGTGGCGCTAGACGACTTGTAATAGCTCTGTCTGTTGATTTTCTTGGATGGCAATAATGGTTATCAAGTGATTCACAAGTTGCATTAATGTGTTTTCTCAATATTGGTGTCAGACAGCTATTACTTTGTGTAAGTAATTTATTTCATCACCACTGCTCTATAAACGGTGAAGGCAAATATCATGAGGGAACCGGAATGTCCTAGAACCAAAAATTCAAAAACATGTGACATCTACCAACATGCACTAGTCCCTCGCGGTGGATTACGGCCCCTTAGTCTCACAGAGAGGAGGCTTGTGTCCCAGCAGTGAGTACTTTATAGCTTGAAAATGGAATTCTAAAGTACTACTAAAATGCTACTGAAGTACCTCTAAAATACTACTGAAGTACTACTGAAGCATCACTGAAGTACTACTAAAGTTGGTACTTTAAAACTAGTAGTACTTTAATAGTCTAAAGTAGTCTAGTAAAGCTTTTCCCATCTTCGAATAATGAGTCGTAATGCGATCCCTCCTTGAGAAAACTCCTCATGAACTCCTTTGTTACAATTCTCGATTGATCAAGTGAAGACGAAGACACTCCATGTTCTCTATCAACTAACTGCTCTTCAAATATGATACTTGTTTAAAATAAATGCAGTTGTTATTGTTGAGATCAATTTCCAGTGAAGTAGAGAAATGTTACAATTGAGGCTGCTGCAAGTCAAGAGTCTCTCGTTACGTAAAAGAAAGAAAGGTAAAGTATCCGTGTTTAAAATAGCTCACTTGGAAAAGGAAAGTTTGAGATCAAACTATAAACCCGCTTTATCTTATTCTGTTTTATATTATTACACTAGCTTTTCGCCCGTAATTTCTTTTGCGAGTATTTCGTATTTTATCAAAGGATTTTCAATTGCCCTCTTTGGGGTTGAAATTTCCAAAAAACTTGAAACATTTGTTTTATCAATTTGGTTGATGATGATTGATGAAGATCACAAAAATATTTGTTCCGTGCAGGGATCCAAACCGCTACACACTGCTCAGGTATCGATCGCCGACAAACCTTTGTGAAAGTGAATTTCCTAAAATCCATTCTTAGTGCAAACTTGTGACATGAAAGGAATGTATGTGCTTCTTGATTCAGTGGTTTCACATGTGCGTTGATTGTGCTGTCAGCCAGTCAGTTCCTTCTTTTATATATGCAGATAGCTTGAACTCAATGTTACTTCAGAAGAATAAATAAACACATTCTATGCTAGTGTTTGCCCGTGGCTAGCTCGCGTTAATTTAGATTTTAAAAATCAATTTATATCGTAATTGTGGCGCCATCCATTATCATATGAACATTGTTTTGTTGTTTTGCTCGAGATTATTTTCGTGATGAAAGGTACCATGGGTCCCTCTCTATACCCCTGACAACGGATATGCAAAATTTCAGTATGATCTGTTCAGTGTTTTTGCTGTGAAAGGGCAATAAACAAACTTATTATCGCATTTATAAATAGTATGGATGACTGATACAGTCGTGTATATATCTGACCTTGCCAGGAGCGTTGATGACACCAGTGTTGTAACCAAACTGCAACATGCCCAGGACCGCCGCCAGGATTGCATACGACAGGAAGAAGGTAAGACCCTGAAACAATGAGCCTTCATAACATACGCCATCAAACAACAATACAACATACAAAATTGAAAAAAGTGCAGTTTTATTTAAAAAAAAAAACAACATTTATTTAAATGATGACATATAGTTTTTTTTTTACTTTTTCATTCTTATTGTATTGCGGTGTAAAATCCACAAGAGAACATTCACTGAAATAAAATCTACAGTAGGTAACAAGATAAGAAGTAAAAAAATATATAAAAAACACAAAAAGCAAAAAAGCAGCATTTAAAAACAAAAAATAAGCTCCTAGTTTTTATGTTCAATTTTTAATTCAAATTTCCCCGATACAAAGGTTTTAAGTTCACTTTATTATTGCATAAAATTTTCAGGATTTATAATTGAGACGAATACGTCTTCAGAAAAAGCCAATGATTACATTGTAATTGCTGTTCAATTGGATCTTGTAATGGAATTGACAAGCATTGGTAAACATTTAAGCAAAATTACAAATTATGGTCTGCCAGCAGGTCAACCTACCCGAACCTGCCAAACTTTAACTATTGAAAATCTATTAAAGAGACAGAATGAGGTAGATTGACGTGCTGGCATCTGTACATTTTTTTAACATAAAATGGCCGCCACAGGGCCGATAAAAGGCATCGTGTCAAAGGATTTAAGTACCGTATATTGAAAAACGGCAAAAATGAAAATAACCACAGGACATACCATGAATATTACATCAAATTAAAACAGTCTAAACCTTTTGACCGCGTACATTCGTAATAAAACGCTGTTGCTATAATGTAAGTGAGGGTTTATATGCAATTTATGGCATAAATGATTGAATAAACTGCTTTGTGTGGGTGTGCCTTGCGTTTAAGTTTATTTAGTGCACCCTCCACGGATACTAACCCAATTTGCCTTCAACGTTGCGAGCTGGGAGGGCCCGCAAAATATTCATCTATATTTTTAACAATGTTTTTGATGCAGTTACTTTTTATCTTGTCAACTCGGAAAACGTGGTGGTTGATGTTACTTTAAAGCTTTAACCTATTTATTGTCCCCGTTGTCGGAATGTATCCAAGCCAATGTTTGAACATGTTGGTTCTACAATATTGTGATACCAACCTGTATCGGAAAACAGCTTTTGCAAACGTTCTTCGCTTTTCGAACCTTGTGAACTTTACACGATGTCTTGCACTTACTATATGTGTAGTACATCATGATATCATTTACTGCAGATGGGTCTACTTTCAGGCAACTAGTAGTGGCGTACTTTGCTGATCTTCTGATGTCTCGAACCTGTTGGTATCCAATTCATCATAAGTTACCTACCTGTTCTAGCGACCTCATCTTCTGCTTCTGTTTACGGTCTTCGCTCTCCCAATAAACCGAGTTCCAATCTAAATTTTGAGCCCGAATCCAATGCTAAGACTTTGATTCCTTCTTTTGTGGTATTTATAATGTGTAGGTACCATTTAGAATTGATAAATTTAAAAATTCATGCACGACATCAAAGTAAAGAGTAAGCCATTGTACTGTTCTAAAATAATAAAAACGAAATATGTTTAATAATCAACAAAAGGAAAATCATTCCTATTAATAACAACTAAATACATACAGAATTATCACAACTAATTGAGTACCTGATCCAGTTGTCTGACGCCTCTCTCGTTCTCTTTCTTCGTATACTATTAGTGTTATCATTGACAAAGATCTGTCTGAAAGCCTAGGACTAACATTGCGCTTGTGTCATAGTGCAAATCTGCCCCGAGGCTGAATATTGTTTCATTGAAATTGAAATATTTAATAATTTGTGAATTAGTTAAGTCTGCGTATCCGCTATAAGCACTGCTTAATAAACGGATCATGTTTTGTGGGTTTCAAAAGAGCAACTTTCAAAATCCTGTATATTGTAAGTACCGTTTTCCATTTGTAAGACAAGCTGCGTATCCAGCATCCCCATGCTGGATACGCAGCTTGTCTTACAAATGTTCTCTATAACATCATCACCATCATTGGCGAACGTACCTGTTCTAGCAGCCTGAGTTTCCGCCTCTGTGAGTGTTCTTCCAGCCGGTCGACGTACTCTCGCAGTTCTTCAATCTCTTCCTTGACTTGCTGCACTGTGTCCAACTCTTGCTTGATGGCGACCATGTCACGTTTCACCTGGGAATTGAATTGAGTTTTTATACCAGCGGGAGAAATATAAAGATCTGAGGATTTGATAACAAAGA
Source organism: Agrotis puta (assembly GCA_943136025.2). Classification (NCBI taxonomy): domain Eukaryota; kingdom Metazoa; phylum Arthropoda; class Insecta; order Lepidoptera; family Noctuidae; genus Agrotis; species Agrotis puta. Next base: position 2,800,441 of record OW964166.2, read on the forward strand.
TGTTCGGAGAGTTAATACTAATTAAAACTAGGAAAGCACTAGGTATAATTACAAAGGTTTTGAAGACCGATCCTGCATTGCATTCGATAGAAAAATCTTCTATTTATTTTTCGTACGCAAATGTTCGTACAAGTAGTACGGCACTCTGGACCGTCATTTCCCGATCGGAAGCTACTGAATGTGATCCGAAAGGGAAATGGCGTTAAAACTCTACAAGTGAAACAGTTTGTAACGGCCAAGTTCAGATTTAACAAAGTGACTGAAATAATATATAACACTGTACTAGTATTTATTTCTGTAAAATTTTGAAGTTAGTTACTTCTAGCTTATTATATTCGTCATATTACGTGTGATACTAAAATATCTTGTGAATGATATCGGTAACGGACATAAAAATAATATTTGCATTTGTTCGTGTTTTCTTTTTGGTGGGAAAGTCCCACCGCCAGCAGTAAACGCCGAGACTGAAGCTCTACGAATTCCTGGAGAATGAATTACGACTTGGATGGCGCAACTAAACTAATCAGAAAGGAATAGTGGAGAATTTGGAAAATTTGTTCTTCATTCCATCAGAAATGTTGGCTTTTACTTGGATGGAATGAAGAACCGACAATAACTCGCGTTTAGTAGTAATATAATTACGTTCAGCTTTGGAGGCTAATCGTGAATAATACGCTATAGGATGTTCTACAATACATTACCTATAATTCCCACTTAACTCCATATCAACCTGACTTGGGAACAGGCACAAAACTTTTTATAAGATTTCACTCATGTTGCTCAAGCTGACTAGCTTGTTGGTCTAGTGGTCGCAAGAGCAACTGTTGAGCACGGATTTGTGCCTGGTTGTTGGCAATAGGCTAACCTATTACTTGACACTAAAAACATAACTGAAATATGCGCGTACGATTCGGTACGATTCTGCCTAACCCTTAGGCGATCACAGGCATGATGTTATGTTAAGTAAATATTTTTTTTTAAAAACCCCTGTGCGTACCATAATAAACAAGTATTATTACTAGTATTTATGAGAATATAATTTAAAATGACAGAATCCGATAACGATTGACCACTATCTCGCCTAAAGATAAAGTAATCGACGGTGAAGCACATTTGCCTTTTTTATCGTGGTAAAATCATCAAATGAGTGGAGCGGGTGGGGCGGGAGGGACTGTCAGACTTATACTGACTATAATTCAGGGTGATCCTTCAATAGCTATTTACGTTACAGGGTCATGGTTACCTGATGAGACAGGCAAGCATGCTTACCTTGGATTTTAATTCTTGGTTTGTCCCGAAGTTTTGTCCGACATTCCAAATATTCCTGATTCGTCCCAAACAGAAATATACTTTATTCTTATTTCAATTCAGCCTAAATTTGAAATCCAATTGCCACAGAGGTCATTCTTGCATCGGTCACTGTGTCAAGGTCTGCGGTGATCTCACAATTAAGCCAAACCGACTTAGGCGTTACCAATCTACGAATGAATAAGTAATATCAGCTTGTTTCGCTTGTCCGTTGTGTCGGACCGCGGGGATATCGACTGTTTGGTAATCATTATGTTGTGGTAATTAAGTTAATGGTCTATGAATTTGCTATAACGGATGATTAAACCTTTAATAGGAGTAAAACCGAGAGACGTGTGTAGTCCATCATTGCGATGTCTTTTTTTTGTATTTTGGTTTAACTTTACTTTTTTTTAAAGGTAAGGCTTTATTAAGACCTCCTCTCTTAGGTGTGTAACCGTGACACTGGAACGTAAATGCTATTAAAAGATCACCGTGGTTTTTATTCAGTACAAGTCTGACAGTCCATCCCTGGGTTGGAGGACTAATTAGATTTTACCACGATAAAAAAAGGAGTGTTGCAAACATTTAAACTCACATACACAAACAGTGCCAGAGTTGCCTTAAGAGGCGACCCCAGAACGCAAAGCACAATTGAAGAAACAGGGTAGGTTTCAGTCAGTACGAGTTTGACAGTACTTTTCTATCAAGGGTGGGTGCAGTCTCTTGGAATTTTCCATCCAAAAAGAAAGGTATCAACGTCCTATGTTTCTGTAACCAGAGAGTTGGCAACGTCGCAAATAGTTTTAATTATTTTGGTAATTTTACTGTATGAAAATAAGAAATATGGCTATAGGAATTGATATATAAATGAATGGACACTGAATTTGATGTTGTAAATGTTTCAGGTGTAAAAAAAGCATTTGGAAAGCTCCAAATATATTTTTTTAACATTTAAACTATTTATTCGGTGTTAGGATATTAATTATTGCATTTCCTAATAATTTTTTCTACAGAGCTTTACTTTCACTACAGAGCCATATTTCTTATTTTCATACATTAAAATTGCCAAATTAATTAAAACTTGTTAATATTTGACAACTATTTGCGACGTTGCCTACTTTCAGAAAACGCGCTCTTAACACCTAAATATCGATCGCCAGCTATATTATAAAGTCCTTAGATATCTCACTAATACTTTAAAGCTAGTTTGCAACATCCATAAATTGCAAATCTTATTAGACCGTCATTAGAGATTTGAAAAATAATGGACACGTATTTTTCTTTTGTTTAATCAGCGAATATTCACAAACATAAAACTTATTAAAAGTCGAGAGTGTGCTTGTGACGTCAGAACGCAATAAAAATGACAACACGGCCTGACGTACTGTGAATTTAAAAAGCGTCGTATCTTCGTTAATTTTGGTTTGGGTAACAATTGAAAAGATATGGGTGAAATAGTTTTCGATAACTTAACTGTCGAACTTATAACGTATATTTTTAATACACATGCCATACTATTATTCTTACTACAGTACATTACAAATTACCATATTTTAATATACTATGTTGTCACTTACTGGGTATTTTATGGGAATTGTATTGAGACACCGAGGCACAGTTGCTCGTGCCATGTTCGCGGTATGACTGGGGAAGGCGGGAGTATGGCTGGTCCGAATTTAACTACACGGTCACTACTGGAACTCGAATGAAAGTCACGCCAAAACTCACTCGACATAATTTTAAGATCCCAGTACTGGAAAAAAGGCTTCGTCATAACGGAGTGCAGAATTTGTCTTCGATTTTTGTTTTTTGAATTTGTCGATATCAACACAGTGTCTACCTAAACCATTTTTTTGAGAAATATTTTAATGATCAAAACTGACGAGATATGAGTGTACGTCACTGCCTAATTATTTTTTTATTAAACATTTTTTTTTTAAACTTATATAGTTATTCAACGTGGTAATGCTGCCAGTCTTCTGGGCACGTTCCCGGATGACGGAGTGGCTTATTGTCTTTTTGATTTTTATTAATTTATTTAGAACTAAAGACTAATTTATTTAATTTTAGTTTTTTGTAAATATTCAGTTTCTAATTTTTGCATTATTTTAGTTATGTCTGTGCAAGTATTCTCCGTTAGCTAGACGAAAACACCCGGAAATAATGTGTAAATAATCTTTTTATAATTATTTATCGAATCAAATCTTTATCTTAAAAAACATTTTAAGTAGCACTCCATCGCGCATCATCCACTATAAATGGGCGCGCCTTAAATTTTAAAAACTGTGCTGCCAAAAGTAAAGTATATAAAGAAATTCTATAATAATTATATGATAAGACAAATTATCTTTACTTATAACGTTGACGCGAAGCCCAACTAAATTGCACTACAAGACATTCAGTATTATGCAAGAACTTTCGAATAATTACCAGCGGCGGCAAACGTAGATATTAAACCATTAAATTGGTCCATTCGTTATAAATAATTGTACTGCACACGTATGGAACATGATTACTAGATGGTTTAATTAAACTCATTTAAATATTTTAGTTTCTAGCTTTTACGGAATTCTAGGAGCTATATCATGTGATACTAAATAGCAAGGTTGGAAATTATGAATACAATTTTTACATTTTTTTCATAATTATGATAATTATCGAAGCTGAATCATAACATAGTTTTGAAACGGGCCTGAATGTATGAAGTTAAAAAAAAGTCGCGAAACAGCTCTTTTTCCACTTTTTATACGTTCTTTGTTTAATGAAAAGGTATGTAGCCACTTGATATTTATTTTAATCGTATTTTTGTTACCACCGAAATTCCTAGTATGGGGCAACGTATTTTTTAATGGAGGTACATCTAGAACTAAAGACTCCGTTACGTAAGAGAACCGACTATGCAAGATTGTATTTATAATTTCACAAAAGAAAGTAATTCTAAGTCAATATTATCAAAACTCCGTTGCAGCGAATCCAAAGTAATGTAGGTGCATTTAGAACTAAAGACTCCGTTACGTAAGAGAATCGACTATGCAAGACTGTATTTGTCAATAATTTCACAAAAGAAAGTAATTCTAAGTCAGTATTATCAAAACTCCGTTGCAGCGAATCCAAGGTAATATAAAATTAGTTGAATTCTTGGAACCAAATCAAACATCGTAACAGGTTCGAGCAAGACGAAGGCTTTCAAGCGAGGTCCACGGTCCACACGCGATCCAATCCCGCCGTACAATCAACGAGCTATTTGTGGCACGTTCGCGGCCTCAATGTGGGCAATCGTACGAGTACGAAGCTTCCATTCCAGCATTTTTCATTTGAGTTGTAAATCTTTAGAGTGGTGGTAGCGGCCCCGATTTGTGCATTGTGGGTCGTGGGCGGCAGCAGTGCTTTGTGCAATTTCATTCTATATTCTTTTAAACTGATATACTCACTGCCATTGAATTGAAAACGGGTTACTAAGCATGTTTATTTATTATTATTCTTGAGTTTCTGATATGGTCTACTGATGGATAATACCGCGAGGACTGAAGTCATTAAAAAAAATTAGTACCACGAATTTACCGCAGGTCATGGGTGGTGGCGCGTGCTCTAAGGAGCTATTACTAAAGTTGTAATATCATTCATTCTTAGTTCGGGTTCGATGTCACGGGATGTAGAAAACGACTGTAACTAAGGCCGAATCTATAGGTTTTGTGCTTAGAGTTTAGAACCCCTGTTGCGAGCGCCCCATGATCACGTACAAACTAAAATGATTACGGGCGGGTTTGTGTGATTTTTATTTGTTTCTTTTTGAACGGTCCTGGAGTGAACTAACCTGCTTGCACCACAGATTACTTAATATTTTAAGCGCTGAACATTGAAAACATCATCTTTTGTGAGCCATCTTCAAGTTATCTGAAGAAACACAGTACCAACAAAGGTGCTATAGTATGTGCCATTTAACATGGCAATAGCGGTCATTCACTCCCGCCTACCAAGTTTTTCATCACTAAGCGATAATGACACTTATTGTTACCTAAAACTACCAATAAGCGATAGTTGCTTCTATCGCTACAGCATCGTGGTACCAGCCGGCTTGACATAAAGGGGTTGTGAATCTTGTATTGCTCTAATTCAAAATTATTATTTTTTATTTCTAGAAATCAAATTGTGTGCTTATAAATTTACGCGTGACGTAAAAAATGTTTCAATGTGACGGACTTAATGGATGTAGTGATAGGTAACGGCCCTTTTCCCGTCATATGTATTTTAATCCGCGCGCGGATCTGGTCCGCTCGCATGCTTCCCGCATCATAGGAAAAACATGTATGAAATGAAAGGATGCGGGCAGCCTGCACGCGGATCATATCCGCATGCGGGTGAAAATACGTATGACAGGAAAAGGGCCCTTAGTGGTTGAGGTATCAGTGTACACATTTCTGAAAAGTGTGGGTTTGAGTCCAACTCATGGTATACCCGCTCGTCGTCGACCTTTACTTTTATAAGTATTTAAAATTATTATAGAATATAATAGAATATACTTTCTTGTACATCAAAATGAAAACAAGTTTTACAATATTTTTAATACTAAAGGTACAACGGCGGTCTTATCGCTAATAGCGATATCTTCCAGACAATTAGGATGGACTTGAAGAACTTTTAAAAAAAATTAGGGTAGACAGTGATGCACATCAAATAATAGATTACCGATGATATAAATACAATACACTCAAACATTAATAATAAAATATAATACGGACGCTTCTACCGGGCTCTTCACGGGCCCGATGTAGACTTTTTAGCGTCCGTATCCTGGCTACGTTTCGGTGACCTCTTCGGAGAAACTGAAACGGTTGACGTGTGTTGGGCATGCCACCGTCCGGGTGAGTCGATCAGACATATTATCTCTGGTTGTTCTCGTCTTGCTAACGGCGAGTACCTACTTGTACAGGCATAACCTAGTGGCCAGGATTATTCACCAGCAACTTGCTTTGAAATACAAACTTGTGGATTCAGAGGTGCCGTATTACAAGTACCGATGTACTGGGATCTGCCTATCATTACTGACAGGACTATTATTGCTAATAAGCCTGACATAGTAGTGATAGACAGATCAGCGCGCCGCGTAGTGATAATCGATGTTACCATCCCGCATAACGAGAACCTCGTGAAAGCTGACAAAGATAAACAAATAAAATATCTTGACTTGGCGCGCGAGGTTGTCGACGTGTGGAATGTGAGCTCGGCTATCATTGTGCCGATTGTCGTAACGGCGAATGGCCTGATGGCCAAGAGCCTCGACGAACATCTCTCGAGGCTCTCGTTGGGTAGTTGGATCAAGGGCCAGATTCAGAAGGCAGTGCTCCTCGATACGGCTCGCATTGTGAGGAGGTTCCTGTCTCTGGAGCCCTAACCGCCGGTAACTTGGACCCTGCTCCCACACCGACGGATCACTATTTTTATATTTTATTTAAGAAATATTTAAAAATTTAATAATATCTACAAAAGATAAATAAGCGAAATTATAAAAGCAAAGAAATTACAGCACACCGAAACAGACCGAACGCAAGCGAATTTCCAGACGGAATGTCAAATCAAAATGGCGGGTGCTGCACCCCTGACGCGATGACCTCGTAAAACAAAAACGACATAAGATCAAAATTAGCATTTTCTGTTATGAAATAGTTTTTGTAATTTATTTTAGGAAAAATAAGGTTTTTTTTACCATCCTGATATCAAAAGAATATTAATATACTTATATCCATTTGTCTCAGTGTGTTAGACTTGTGTAAAAACAAAAATACAATATTTAAAAAAAAAAATTTCGTAGGGAACGTTTGCTAGATTTTCTATTATTTTGGGTTGTGCACTGTGTTGTGTTTGTGGTAATTTTTTAAGTATTATGAGACACAAGCGATGTCAGTTTTGCGACAGATTTGTACGGGTGAAGTGGAAGTATCGCTAATATTAAGATATCGGGATGAAAGTCGGAGCAATGACCGCTATTGCCATGTTAAATGGCACATACTATAGCAAATACAAGAGTCCTTTAGAATGTTGTCCAATTTTGGCTCCACAAACAAAAAGCATTGATTAAAAAAAAAACGTAACATTTAGTAAATATTATGTGGGAATCGATTATTATAAATTTCGTAATTACTTTATATTTATATTACGCACTCGTAATAGAGCCTCAGAGCGCTGAGACGTACGTTTTTTTCACCGGATAACGGACCGTCAATAACCGGATATCCTTGTAAATATATTTTTTTTTTCCGGATCGATGTTAGCTTGGAGTGCCGTCTTTATGCGCTAATTTTAAACTGGTTGTCAGAGATTAAACACGTGTTAAATGTGGAAAATAAGAAAAAAAAATCGTATTGGCTGATTGTACACGAAGAAACAGAAAACTGTAAAAGGTCATTGTGGGTGCATTCTATATTATTGAAAAGGAAAGAATATGGTGCATTTCATACGCTTTTTACGAATTTAGAAGAAGATGAAAGGAAAATTTAAATAATTTTCAAATGAAAAAAGAAGCTTTCAAGTTTTTTTTTACTTTCTCTCTTTATCATATTTTTAAGAATGCACTTGGTGCATTTGTTCACCCGACAGATGTCCGGTGCACGTACTAACTTTCATTGTAAACCATACATCGCCGCGGATCCGGCGTAAAAAACGGTCCGTTATATGTAAAACGAACGTATACTCGTACAAGCGGCCTCAATACAACAAGCGTTTAACAATTCGAAACACATCTCTTACCCACAACGAAACGTCAATTTGTTCGATAGACTTTTATGTATTAAAGAATTAAGCCTTTGTCAAAAAGACAGGCGTTGCGAATGCGAAGCGAGACGTTTTTATTTGTAACGTTTGGAATTGTTTGAATCCAGTCACATAGAGAACCGAAAGCGATCTGATAGCGTGACAGAACTATCGGATAGACGTCTCGCTTCGGTTCGGTATCGCTTCGGAAACGCTTCGCTTTCGCCTGTCTGTTTGACAAAGGAATTATTCCTTTCAATAATATAAATTAAGATAACTTTTTTATATGACATAAACATTTTACTTTTCATAAATGCGATAATTGCGTATCATCTGTTTTCATAAAAAAATCTGATTGGACAATGGACTCCACATAAACAGTTGACAAAATATTCACATAAATAATATTACGTAGTGGGCGTGGCAGATGGGTGGAAATCTGTCTAGGTACTCAATAGTACCTATGTACTATATCGTAGTGGGAGGTTCTATTAACAATATAGTTCACAGGTTGAATTCCACGAAGTGCGCTCGCAGCCCGAAATAGTATATATAAGTTATTCCTGCAACAGTCAGTATATACGAGTTTAAAGTTTGTTCATTTTTGTTTACTCGTAATACATAAAGTTCAGTGATTTCCAGGTATTTTAGCGAAGCTTCTGTTTACAATCTAACTAAAATTATTAATGATAAAGTTTGGATGCTAGCATGGATATTAGTTACTCAATTGCGTCAGAACGGCTGAACGGAACTTCATGAAATTTGCGTCTGAAATAAATTTTAATCTCAATTCTCTCTCATTTTAGTCTCATTGTCTCATTTTAGTCTTATCGAATAATACAGGATACCGATGCCGTTCCCGTGGGATTATTTAGATGGATTTTGATTATTAGCCGCTGGCAACAGCTACATGTAGTTGGATATTCTGGATCGATTCAGCGAAGATTTAAGCTGAACGGAGTTTACCGTTAGCACGAGATTTATTAAAGGAATTATCTTATAATTTGCTTCGAATCATACTTTTTTACAAAAGTTACTTATACTGCCGATACGGGGGTGCTGAACCGAGATGAGTAGCACTTTCGTGTGATTTAAAAACAAACCTCATAAACATGGCATTTTAAGTTATTTTTGCCTGTTCTTTTGCTAGTACACAAGGTTCTTGAGCCCAGCATCTCTATTATTTGCAACTTTGACCTCCGCTGAAGTGGTCGCGCGTCTACTACCGCCTTGACCCAGCCGCAACCCATCCAACTATGTATTGCTTAGGCACTTAAGCTCTTGTCCCACTGCCGGCGATTAGCGTTAAGAGCGAGAAGTAGTTAGTTGTTAACTACCGAAGTAAAGTGTTTGTTTGACAGAGTTCTCAAAGTTCAAAGTGGCATTGAGAACAAGCGGTCGGCCATCAATGTACGGGATAGGTGGTTTTTCAATTGGCGTTCATGTTATATATTAGTATTTTTTAACATTATTAGTACTTAATTTTACTCATTAAATAAATGAGTTCATCTAATTATATTCATAAATAACGAAGATCAAATAAATTAGTAACATTAGTCAACCGTGTAAGCAACTTGGTGCTTAAATGAAATTGATTGTATTGAGAAACCGAGACGGTCGATAGTGTTAATTCCGATTTTTGTCGCCCGCCAATACAGCCACACCATGTTTTCATAATCCACATTCCGTTGTTAAGTTTCCGACCGAGAACATTGACAATCGCTAAACGCTTTCGCTCACGCGGTAGGACATGCACCTTACGTGTAATTTGGCAAGTTAACGACCATTGCCCTACTTTAAGTAGAACGTATTATTAACTATGAAGTTATAGGTAACTTTAGCGTATTAATAAAATTGGCTTAAATAAAAGTTGTTGTTATGAGTTAGTAGTTTTAAATGTGACGGCTAGTGTAAAAAGTGATGGAGGATGCACCATGAAGGGTTCCACAATTGAAAATATTCCGTACTGAGTGAAAATATTTGCATGATCTACAAATTAGCAAGTGTATGTGAGTTTAAATATTTCCAACCGCACCGACAATACAGGAGACGTTTCTAATGAAAGTTTAAAAAAATAAAAATCTTCTATCATAGAACTTAACGACATTTCAATCCATAGTAAGCTTGTCAAGTGTCGTTTCCGTCAACCATGGCCTGTAATGGTCGAGTCATTGTTTCGTCCCGGCCCATTGTTTCTGGACAATGGCTAACCAGCGTGGGTTTTAGTATTGACGAAACCTTTTAGGTAAACAGCTTGTAATACGAGTACAATACTTTACTATTGTTTAAGGGTAAGACCTGTTAGCAGGTTGTGTCAATCAATATCTCATACACAATGGGAGGTTTCATGCAAAGCTCGGCTCAGACGGCGCTACCAGCGCATGATGTCATTTACTGTATGATTAACTTGACATACACTACACACTCGAAGCTGCACTTGACGTTGTTTATTTACTTTATGCGCTTGTAGCGCCACTAACGGCTTAAACTCGCAGTGAAACTCCTTTTTTTATCGTGGTAAAATCATCAAATGAGTCCTCCCACCCATACTGTCAGACTCGTACTGACTAAAATCCACTGTGTCTTTCTCTAGCCGTTTACGAACCGGGGTCACGGTAATTCGTTAGTCCCGCGACCCCGGTAGACTTTGACCCTCTCACAGGCCGGGGCCTGTAGAGGGTCAAAGTCTGCCGGGGTCGCGTAACTCCATATAAAAAAACTTGCGATCACTTTTAAAAATGGACATCTTATTTGTTACTAGTTCTTGTTTGTTCTGTTTTATTCTTTATTTAATAATAGATTTAGAATATAGTAAAGAACAGTTCAATTATATTTCCATAAAATAAAAAAAAATACATATCAGCATATGCTAGTGAAGACAAACTTTGATTGATGTGTGTTTATTGACACACAATAGGTCTTATTCATTATATTAGTTTGGGCTCTAGTTTAATATCAAACGGTCCAAATGTAGAGAAGCCGAAACGCAACTTGAAGGCATCTTTTTTTTTTTTTTTTTTATCGTGGGAAAATCATCGAATGAGTCCTCCCACCCCTTACTGTCAGACTTGTACTGACTAAAATCTACGGTGTCCTTCAATAGCCCTTTACGTACCGGGGTCACGGTAATCCCTTGGTCCCGCGACCCCGGCAGGCTTTGGCCCTCTACAGGCCCCGTCACTATGCTGACACTCTTTGAGGCGCGCGTGGAACACAACGCGCCGTCGACCCGGGCATGGTCCATGGTCGGACAGCGAGTCGCCCATTACTCGTTGCCCGCATGCCCGCGCCTATGGTGGCCGGAGATCGTCTTGCGACGTCCGACGCCGCGGGCGTCTTCCACTGCGGCTGGGGTGGAGGGAGGACGCTGTCCTCTCCCTCAGGCGGCCCGCCTCCTCCTTCACGAGCATGACTGCTTCGCAGAAGGAGGCGACCGCTTCCCACTCCGTCTCGCCCCGCAGCATGGCCTCGACCAATGCCGGGCGCGAGAGGTCTCCGCCTATCGCCGTCGTGAGGACACGGCGGTGCTCTGCCCAAGCGGGGCAGTCCTGCACCGTATGCTCCACCGTGTCCTCCGGACGATCCTCGCAGTGGTGACACCCAGGCGTTTCTTCCCTCCCTATCAGACACAGGAACCTCCCGAAACTTCCGTGTCCGGTGAAGACCTGTGTCATGCGGTAGGTCAGGACACCGTGACGCCTATCCAGCCACTCCTCAAAGAGGGGTCTTACCGCCGCGATTGCGGCGTGCCCGAATTTTGAGGCATATGCATCAAATTTTGCGAAGAGCGCGATTGCAGCGGCGCGGCAGGATATTGTGCACTAAATCAAATGGACATATGCTCTGGAAAACAGTAACTCTGCAGCGGATATATTTTTTAATATAAAAAAAAAACCATTTAAAATCAAAAGAATCAGTACCGTGTCGCTTTTTATTGATATATGAAAACTGATGTTTATTTTTCGGGAAATGTAGGTACTTTTTTTACGCTATGAAACATACCTTATGTCCGTCTCTGTACACCAACTACCTAACGAGCGGGGTCGCGGGACTACCGGAGTCGCGAGACTATCAGGTAACCGTGGCTCCGGAACGTAAAGGGCTATTAAAGAACACAGTGGATTTTAGTCAGTACAAGTCTGACCGTCCCTCCCGTCCTGCCCTGGGTGGGGGACTCAATCGAAGATTAAACCACGTAAAAAAATACATTTGAGAACCTCCTTAGATATTGCAATTAAACCACTGGCCAATAAATAAACTTCAATTAAATTGACAGTTTTGTGTTAGTTATCATAACCACAAATAAACTAAAAAATTTAAATATTTAAAATGTGGTGCATAATCTAAAATTATTGTAATCTTTTTATTTTATATCTAGCTCTTTCTCTAAGCTCCTTGTAATATAAAGCTGCATCCTGTTGGACTAGAAGCCGATCCCAACTTTAGTAGTTCCTTAATCTTTAGGAATTAAATTCAAATAGATATCCTTTAAAATTCATTCACAATAAATTCAGACCTTGATTATATCGAGACAACAAAGAAAACTTCCTCATTCCTTTAAAGGCACATACATAAATTATATCCTAATGCTTGAACTCCGGGAGAAGCTCGCGAAAATATGTACCGCTTCGTCTGTTTCCGCCAATACTTCTTTACATAACGAAACAGCGGTTTATAACTAATTCAAAATGTACCATGACTTTAAAGTACACGGATTATTTATTTACAAGGTTTCATGGTCGCTGCCAAGTCAAGGTTCGATTAAACCCATTGGTCACAGATTAAAAATTCAACACCACTAATATCCGTCAGTCTACTGCTGCAATTTGTCCGTACCAGTTTAGTTCCACGAAGCAATTACTCGTAGCAACCACGTGTAAAAAGACGTAGCGGCTACGCGAGGTGTTGGTACACATTGCTACGCGTCTACGCGATGTGTTGCTACACCTTGCTACGCAGCTACGCGATGTGTCGCTACACCTTGCTACGCAGCTACAACTCGTTAAAATGTAACATTTCAACTAACTAGTGCTATTTCAAATATAATACTCGGCTATTGTTACATTTTAACAACTGATTTTTGCTTGTTTATTTTAGTCGTTTATTTTTTTTTCGAACTATGTTCATGTAAATGTTAAACCTTCATGACAAGGCCGGGTCATTTACAAATTAAATAGCCATTATCAATTCCGTTTTGCCGATAGTATCTTGTTTTGTTTCTTTGTATGCCACTAGAACTATGTAATTACTACTTAAATCAGCAAATATTTAAAGGAATCGACAAACAATATACTCAAACGCTTATTATATTTTACCTTGAATACTAAACTTTGAAATTCTCTTTGTTGTTGGCCTTTCGTGCATTGTTTGATTGTTTTTCCGAGTATTCTGATAATTGTTGCATTTACTTACAATCTAGAAATTGTATTTATTTCAATCTTATATACCACAGTCTATTATGTTTTGGTTTTCTGTGTTATTATACTCGTATATATATATATATATATATATATTTAATGACTTTGCCCCACACTAAGAATTTCACTTGTGTCGTGGTTGCGTTTACAAACATATAAACTCACATACACAAACGCCCAGACCCGAAACAACTACTTGTAGATCATACAAATATTTGCTCCGTGCGGGAATCGAACCCGCGACACGCAGCACAGCAGTCCAATCGTTCAGCCACTGCGCTAACCGTGCCGTCGTATAATTATTCATCATTTTCGGTACAGACTAGCACATCAACCTACCTCAATCTGTCAAATTTCTTTCATAGATTTTCAACCTCATCACAATAGTAGAAGATTAATGTTCGATTAGTAAAATGACTGATTAGGGTAGATTGACCTGCTGGCGTCTGTTCAAAAACTTCGAAAATATAATGACGTCCACCAGCTCGCACCGTGGTGTATTACCGACGGGCCATATCTCCACCAAAAATACTGTTTGTCCCAGCATTGGAAACGTTATGGACTGGATTAATAATAATTAACAGCATAATCAGTCAAGCAGTCAACAAAAGCCCCTTCTCTGTGAGAGGGAGCTGTTTGTAAAACGCGACGCGGGCTCATGCCTTTTTCAAACAGACAGGCGAGTCCGAAGCGATAACGAACCGATACGAGACATCAGTCCGATAGTTCTGTCACGCTATCGGATCGCTTTCGCTTTTCTATGTGACTGGATTCAAACAATTCCATACATGACAAATAAAAACGCCTCGCTTCGCATTCGCCACGCCTGTCTGTTTGACAAAGGCTTAAGTGTGGGTAGACAGAGGTCTTGAAATGTTTGGTCCTAGGTTTCCCTAGTTTTGAGAGCAGTGGTGATAAAATAAATTACTTTTCATATAATAACGAAACTAAAGAAAAGCCTTTTAATCATTGGGCAATCAGTTGAATTGAATTCAATTCTTCTCTGTCAATGGTTATTCATTAATTAAGTGTCAAGTGTTCTCTGATTACCGAGTCATTATCATCCGGCCTGATCCACTTTGTTTATTTAATGAACTATTAATTAATACTCGTGATGTACTGACTAATTGGAAAAGATGAATACCCTTTATTGACAGGAATAACTCTTAGTATATGTAAGCATATACTAAAAATTTATAGTTTTTCGCTTATTTTTTATACTTACTTTATTGTTTCTCTATTACTTTATTTCTAGTTATAATTTTGACGGTTGCTGCACTGGGTGTCACGGGTTTGATTCTCGCTCGGAATAAATGTTGTTAGTATTTGTGTGAGTTTACATGTTATTATAACCCACGATTTATTTTTTGTCATGGTAAAATCATCAAATGAGTCCTCCCACCCACGGCAGAGCGGGAGGGACTATCAGACTCGTACTGATTAAAATCCACGGTGTCCTTCAATAGACCTTTACGTTCCGGGGTCATTACCTTTTGCTAGAGATAGATGGGACTATAGAGACGGTTATAGGCTATACACAAAGGAGGGTGGGCGAAACCGCGGGCAAAAGCTAGTACATCAATAAATCTATGGATTCCTACAAAAAAAACTCCTGATTAGAAAAAAATAAAAACCGCCATATCTCTGGTTGGTTACGGTTAAGAAAATAATTATTTTTTCTATGGACTTCTTAGGTAGTAGTCTAATTGTGCCCAAAATTTAATCACAGGCGAAAGAAAAAAAATTGATGCGAAGGTCTATAATTTAAAATGCATACCCCTTTGAAAAGGTTTCATATGTAAGGTACATATGAAACCTATTCAAAGGGGTATCTGCTTGTGTAAAGGGGGGTCTGCTTACTTTATAACAGGCTCCATGAAAAAGGAAAAATTTACTCCTTAAATCTCAGTAACTGCAAGAGAATCCTTAAGTTTTACAAACAATGTCCTTTGAAGATAGATACAAATAAGTTATTAATTGAGCTAAAGATTACTCATATTATTGTTATTTTCTCTTTAATTAATTACCTAAGTTAAGAACCATAATTTTAAATATCTAATATTTAATCTATAGATTAATGTGTTAATTATGTGATTATTTAATAAATTAATTTTACCACCATTCGTAGTACGCATAGGAATGCCTAGTTCACTTGACATAGATTTAAGAAAATTGTATTTAACGTTATAGTTTATGTTTTTGGAAAAGAATAAATATTTTTAATTATTTAAATGTATTGTAGTACCTATTGCGTTTAATACACACAAGAAAAACACTTAAGATCTGAACTTAGTCGTCGTCTAAGAAGCGCGGTGTATGTCACACCCCTAGGGATGTCCACGGTCACGTACACAAACATCAACAAGAAGCCAAATCCAAAAGCATATTTACTCAAAAGGCAAAGACATAACTTGTTTACGTACAAGCCTTTGTGTTCAAACTTAATTCTAATCCTTGAAGTAAACCAGCTTTTGTATTTTGCCGTAATTTACATCATTTTGACATTGCACACTTTATCATTATAATTATTACGCGAGCAATCGTTAGTGTAATACCTAAATAAATTAATACAGGTTCAAATTTAATTCGCTGACGAAACTCGGTGGGTATGTCAGGCTTCGATCGGTTGATGATCACAAGTAACTGTGAGTTTTCAACAAATACTTTTGTTTTCTCGTATCGAGAAATCGATAGTCGCCCACGCCTGCAGCGTTTCGCTAGTTTATTAAACTTGACCATGTATAGTGGTACTTACCTCGGAGACCTCACTCTGACATGACTCCACGCTCTTGGTCAGTTCCTGAAGCTGGGTGCGGATCTCGCAGAGAGCGACCGTCGTCTCGAGTTGGCGGTCCCCACGTTGCAGGTCATCCAGTTTGGCGGAAAGATTCATGCTCATTATGCTCACCTGTCTCTGTAGGCTACAGCCAAAGTCAATGTTAGTCACGCCAGCAGCGGGCTTGGATCAGCCGTAGAACCTTCCTCGCTACACGACAACTAACAAGTGCGCCTTAGTTCGACTAATTTGTTGCATTCGACTAAACATCGAAACAGGCGTCGATGTTCCAAAAAACTGATCGTTAAACGTTGTTTCTTGAGGCCAGGTGGTAGCCATTACAGCTTGATCCTGAATTCCGATACAGTTAAGTCCTCGAAATTTTTTTTCACTTGTTTTGTTTTTAGAGAGGGAGAGAAAGACCAACTTGCAAACGTTGATAATGTTTAGTCAACCCGTCGGCTGTCTGACGAGTGAGGAAGGCCCGACGACTTCTTACTGATAGAAGATGTAGAATATAAACAAATGATATGTTATTTCATAAATATTTATCAACATTATACTGCATGATTACGCAGAAACTGATAAGTTCTCACATTAAATGGTTTATTAAGATCCCTTATTTTGTTGATTAATAGCAAAAGAAAAATGATAAGACTTTTGTCCTAACATTATTTCAATTTCATCTACAATTCTCCTTTGAAGTTTTTGAGAATCTATAAAAATATAATTAGTTACTAAAATGTGTTTGATTTCACAGAATGGAATTTTAATAGGTTTTAAACGAAAATTCTTTATGCATATTTAATGTTTCGTGTGAATTATAAATACCATTGTGCTAATCAAAGTAAAATAATGTTCATTTATTTATAAAATGTTATCAAAATTTTAAGGTGAAAGGTGAACAAAGACAAAAGGTGAATGCAGTGAGTTAAGTCCAATTTAGTTTGTTACTAAAAATTTGTACATTGTTTTTCGCGAAACGAAAAAAAATGAAACTTTTTAGGAAAGTCTATTGCTTTCTAATTTCTATGGAAAAACACTTGATTTAAACACTACATTGAAACGTTACAACCACACCCATGCAAGCATAACCCCGTCCTATCCCAAGGTTAATGTCAGAGGCAGGTGCTAAGCACGCAAGTGTTTCGGGCAGCGAGAGACGAACAGGTCGTGGCCATAGATGCTAACCACGGCGCCATGGTCCGATGTTATGATTGGAACTGTGAATGATTCAGCCACCGCGATTAGACTCGTCGAACGCATCGTCATATCTGTTATACGAGATAGGATGCCAAGCCAAGGTGAAACAAAATGTAGAAGACACATCGACACATAGAGAGATCCTTATGATCGTATGCAAATGAAGCCAGTATTAAAGGCGGAAAGCTATCCGGTATTGTCGCTATGGTCACGTACCTAAGTAGTAGCTCCCTGAGTGTGGTCTCGTCTTCCTCCGTCGTCGCATATCGTGTCAGCTTGCCTCCGGCCTCCCGGCCCACATGGTCTGGTACCACTGCGTCAAAACTACTTGTTTATTTTATTTTTTACATAACTAGCTTCCCGTTTCATTTCGTCATTGTTTGCCCGTATTTTTATTGGTTTTATTTCGACGCAGAGTTTGTGGTTTGGAATTTTGGTTAGCGAAAGAGTGCGTGGCTCATAATTTAGTACGGTTGGTGCTACAAGTACCTACTCAGCATCGAACCTTTCACCGTTTGCCAATTAGCTTCGATGGCCACGACAGGGTCCCTAATCAATTTTGATGTTCAGCGATACCCACAAACTGGTATGGAAATAAAATTAACATCGGAATTTTTACCGAAACAAAAGGGTTTTAGTTTAAGCAAAAAAAAAATATGTTTAATCCAAAATAAAAATTTAGCACCCTGGTCAAATTCACGATAGACACGTTTTATTGACATCAAAATAATATCTGAATATGTGTCCCAATGTTATATTATTCAGGTTGAAAATATTAATAAAACTTTTTAAAGCAGTGAACAACACCTGTGGAATTCAGACATTTAATTTTAAACACGTTTGTTTTTAATTGTACAATTTGCCGGCAATATTATTGCGGGAAAATGGCACGCTGTTGTGAGATCAAACTCGAATGAATGATGAGTTTTTACAACAGAGATAGAATGAGTTCCGAACTACGAATACATTCCGAAGAACTGAGTTTGAATCAAATGGTTGACGATGTAATACACATTCCATGCACGTGATAGTACTAATATAACACCGATAGGTAATGATCGAATGATTTAGTGAATTAATAGAAGACTAGTTTAGAATTCTGAAGAAGATTTATCCGTATAATCTGCTTAGATTAAAAATGCGGCTGTATTTTTCATTTGTATTATTTGGTCCAAGTTTTTTATTCCACTTCGTCGCTCGTTGTTGCATTTCCTGGTTCATTCGTTGACTGGCATCGACTGGAAATATGATTTTACTCCGATCCTCATATTTCTCGCGAGGTAAATGGATGTAACTGATATTTCTGATTCACAAGTTCGGTATTTTTCATGGATTTACGGTTCCAGGTTTTTTGTGTACAAGTATTTTATGTATGAAAGCTTTAGGTTGGTTGTAGACAGCGAGTTTTCGTAAGACTTTTTTATTGCGAGTAACCGTCTTACCACAATAAAAGATAAACATCGATTAAACACTTGTCTAAAAAAACTGACAACGTCAAATCGTCATTTTGCAGTAACACTTTTTTTAGACAAGTGTTCAATAGATGTTTATCCTTTTGTGATAAGGCGGTAAATATTTTAGGATATTTTAAGACTTTAAGTCGTATTTTACTGAAGCTCTAGCGGGGGCTCGGTTCTGGGGATGAGCCTAATGACACAAGTAAATGTATTTTCATAATTTGAACCAAAAACCGCACATCATAATATATTATTTACAGTTTTCTTTCTTGGTCCTAAATCCTGGTGACAGCGATTTAAGTTCAGTTGAACCTAGCGAACCTACTTATAGACTTCAACTTTTGAAATACGACATAATGACATTATTTTGACATAAAACTGGAGCCTCTAAATCGCAAGCACCAAGTTTACGTGACGTCACTACTACGTCATAGTATGTTATTGATCAATTCACAGAAATAAATGAGCGAACACCAAATGCTGTACAATAATATTGTGTATATAACAGTGAGAGTTCTCAGTTCCGAGAAATGAAAGTGAATCTGAAAGCTGCATCGGGCGTACAACTCCCGCGTAGTACTACGAATTAAGGTTGTTTACAAACACAGGTGCACGCGGCCCGCTTCCCCAGTACGATGAGAGTTGTTCGTCTGATATTTTAAATTTCGTTCAGTTTGTGTATTGTATTTCGGTCGAGGTTTACATTTAAATGTAGAGTATCTTTAATGAATTTGTGTTTGTTTATTACGAGCTTATTAAGTTGTACTTTCACCATTTATTAGTATTCTGTGTAAAGATTCGTCTAGTGCTTACCAATATTGGAGTTTTTATCCACTTAAAAAATTGTTATAATGTAGAAGTGATACTTGTGTACCAGTTTCTCTTTTAGAAGGTTACAGTTCGCTTTAAAAAGTTCGATTGTATTTGTGTCTTAGCGTCAGATACTACCTTAAGAATAGGAAGAGTAGAGGGAGTAGCAAGTTATATTTCGAAAGTTATTAGGCATGTTACTCAACGGTCAATAAGTTTAAACAAGTAACATGGTATTTTCCAACGGATGTAAGGAGGCAAATGGCGTTTCAAAACTTATACCGAAATCGGGATCTGTAGTCTACGAATTGAATTTGTAGTTTACGAAAAAGACTTTTCATGAAGTGAGAAAATCCTCAAATGCTACCGGTAGAGCAGAAAGAACTGTCAGAGATGAGTGACTGAAAATGTATGTCATATTCCTTGAATTACCATCAGCGTTCTAGGGCCGTGGTAACCTTTTAAGATAATTCAGAGTCTGGCAGGCTCTGGCTAGCTCTGGGCGTCTTCCTCGAAGTATAAATATGAGCTATTCTTTTTAACTGTACCATGGAAAATGTATTTATTCCATGGTACAGTACACTGTACAACCGAATGAATTTTCAACGATGGTACGGTCAACTGTACAATCCCAACTATACTACGGGCAAGAAGCGGTTAAAGTTTGTGACTTTGTGCAAGCTAGAGATATGCTTCACGTCATCAACGTTAAGATGTGTCGGTTTAATAACTGGCTAAAGATTTTTTTTTTTTTTTTTTTTTTTTTTTCTCTTTATTAGAGGGCTTTGTCGCTGTGCGATAATGTCGCCCCGTGAAAGATAATCACATAAAATTAAACATTAAACAAATAAACGTAATCTAACACTAACAATAGGTTATTTCTTTAGGCCTAATTCTGCGAGTTTGTACAACATATTGGCCCGATCGGATACCGGTTGAGCCAAGATGCTGTTACACACTCCGACATCCAAAAAACGAGTTACACCGAACAAGTGTGTTCTTAAGGCCTCGTTCCGTACACACTCCATCAGAATGTGTTGGACATCTTCCACTATACCGCACTCATTGCAATTAGGAGACGTTAGTTTCTTCATTAAATATCCAAATTTGTTTGATGGAATGTGCCCTGATCGAAGCCTCAAGGCGGTTGTTAAGGAACATCTGTTTAACAAATTTTGATCAATCCAAACGTTTTTAGGCAGCTGTGGCTGGATGGTCTTATACCAAATACCTTTCTCGATGGACCTTTGATCGAAATGTTCTTTCCATAAATCATAGCACAGTAATTTGAGAGCTTTTATATAATCAGTGTATAAAGGCGTAACCATCAGTGGAATACCATCAGTTATTGCTTGTTTGGCTAATTGGTCCACCACTTCATTTCCATGTATTTGAACGTGGGAGGGGATCCACTGTAATATTATAATTTTAGATTCTGAAGTCAGTTTAAAGATTGTGTCTAAAATCGTATAGGCAATCGGTGTGCCTCGTAAAGACGAGGTACACCGAGCCAAATGCTGGAGAGAACTTTTGGAATCTGTCAAAATTAGCACTTTATCAGCATTTATGGATTTAACATAGGAAATGGCTTCAGCTATTGCTAACAGTTCTACGTGCATAATGGATATATCCGACACAATCTTAAACTTAACAGAGGAGTTCGCCTGTGGGTCCAAAACAGCAGCGCCCCTCCCAGCGTCTGTTTTGGATCCATCAGTAAAAAGTTTATAAAAGTCCGCATAGTGCTCGTTAATGAATTTAACACATAGTTGATTAATATTGCAAGTGTCATAATGACGCTTAGCTTTATCTATTGTTTTAATAGTGTGATTGATAGTATTACGTACATTAATATTGCTGACCCACGTATCTAATGAAAACATTTCAAGAATATTTACTGAATGAATAGGAACTGTTTTAAAATCATTATACGCTGACAGTAATAATGACTGGCGTCGTGTACTTGAACAACTAACATTAGGGTCGACTAAAGACCTGAGCAAATCAACTGTTTCGCTTTTTTTAAATGATCTACATTTCAAACAGAATTTACCTGCTAGGTATTTTCTACGGATATTTAATGGAGGTAGACTTAATTCACTTTCCATTACGTGAATGGGAGTGCTTCGTATGAAACCACCAATTATTCTAAGCGCTTGATTCTGAATTCTGTCTAATTTAACAAGGTTACACTTAAAACTATCGTCGTACAGGAAACTGGCATAGTCTAGTCTGCTGCGAATGATTGCTATGTATAATCGGCGCAAGTGTTTTTGATGAATTCCCCACCCGGAACCGGCTAAAATTTTAAATATATTTAAATGTTTGGACAATTTCTCTATTGTTTCATTAACATGTTTACGCCATCTCAATGACTGGTCCAGCCACAACCCCAAATATTTGACATTATTAACTACTGGCAACTCATTATCCTTAACATACAAAGAAACTGATTGAGCATATCTACCTTTTTTGAAAATACACACTTTTGTTTTGCTAGGAGATATTTCTAATCCAATATCATTGACTAATGTATCAAATTTATTTAACGCAGTTTGTAATTCTCTAGTAATAGTATCCAATCTTGAACCTGTTTTAAATAAAACAAAGTCATCAGCGTATTGTGACATATCCACATTTGTAATTAAATTGCATACTTTTAAAGTTGCTATATTAAATAAGAGTGGGGATATCGGGTCACCCTGAGCCAAGCCTCGTCCCGTTGATCTACGAAATTCATGGTTAAGGACATTGATTTTTAAATTTCTTTCTTTTAGAAATCTCCAAATATATCGGCATATTTTAAACCCCACTCCTAAATTATCTAAAATGTTTAAAAGGCTATTAATATCAACATTATTATAAGCATTATTTAAGTCAATAAAGCAACCGATTGTCGTATATTTTTTGGAAAAACCCTGTTGAATTTTAAGAACTAGACTGCTTAAGTTATCTAAACACGATCTACATTTACGGAAACCTATAGTTTTGTTCGAAAAAATGTTTTTACTTTCTAAAAACCACTCTAATCTCTTACCTAACATAGTATGAAAAATTTTGCATAAACAAGACATAAGTGATATAGGTCGTAGAGACGAGGTTGACCCAGGTTCCCGACCTGGCTTAGGAATAGGAATAACCCGAATATTCCTCCACTGTGAGGGTACAAAACCCAGATGAAAAAATTTATTGTAAAGAGCAAGCAGCATTATTTTACCGCTTCTTGGAAGTTTGTTAATCATGGAAAATGATATTTCGTCACAGCCTGGAGCCGTGTCTTTAGGCTTAATGGAATTTTCTAGCTCTTGAATTGTAAAATCAACTTCTAATTTGTAATTCTGTGAATGAAACTTGGGTTCATGTGGGCATACAAAATCTGGCGTCAAATCCTTGAGCAAACTTTGTGCCATTTCAGGATCATTAAATTGATTACTGTTACTAGACTTACCTTTCGCCCATCTCATGGAACGCCACATAACACTGGCAGATGTCGCTTCATCCACGGATGTACAGAACTTCTGCCATGACTGACATTTTGCCTTACGGATTAATTTTTGTGATTCTCGAATTCTGTCCTGCAACTGCTCATAATTCTGAGGAGAGGGATCACGTCTAAACTTTGCTAGGGCTAAACGCCGTTCGGCTACGGATTTCGATAAGTCGGGGTTCCAATAAGGTTTTGCTTTAAATTTATCACTTATATTCTGGGGGATATTAGTACATGGAATATGAGTATCTGCAGCTTTTTGTAAAATATTTTCAAAGTAGTCGTAATACAATTGGGGATCCTCTGGAGGCGATGAATTTTCCAAACTGAATTCTACCATGGCCGAGTATTCATCCCATTTACTTTTCTTGAAGTTCCTCTTACGAATATCTGAAAGTGATCTGATATAAGTAGTGGATAATTTAATGATTAAATGGTCGCTTCCCAAAGATTCATTTGTAACCTTCCATGAAAAATTTAGAGCAATATCGGATGAAATAAAAGAAATGTCAGGAGAGGACTTCTGCAAGATACCATTAACCATTTTAATACGCGTTGGTGACCACCTATCATTAAGCGAAACATAGTTGTGTTCTAGCATCGAGTCAAATATTTGTGATCCGCGTACATCTGTTTTATAAGACCAATTTATATGGTGTCCATTAAAATCTCCCAGTATTAATGTCTTATTACCAGCAAGCGAAAAAACCTGATCCCAGTCTCTCTGAGAAGTATGGACTGTTGAAGGGCAATAGACTGATATAATATTTTCAATATCGTGACAATTAAGCACCTTAACACAAATTAGTTCTATCCCTAGGTTACAACTATGTACATTACGCACTTGAACTTTTATAGAATTATGTGTCAATATGGCAACCCCCCCATAGCCATCGTCTCTGTCTAATCTAAAAATATTATAACCTCTAATATTGAAGTTACTATCAGGGTCAAGCCATGTTTCACTTAACACCGCAACATGGATTTTATCCTGAGTTAATAACTGATCTAATAGTACTAATTTTGGTCTGACGCTCTGTGCATTCCACTGGATTATATTAACGTTCATTCTTTTATTTCGAGAATCCACGGAGAATGTTATTTAACCAAGAACCATCTGTTGTATTATTAATCACTATCGATATTAGCCAATCTGATATTGCTTTAATCACACTTGATATTTTAGATTCTGACGATGTATTAGACACTACTATGTTAGTCAATATACGTAATACACGTTTAAACGTCCAGGGATTCGTGCGCTTCTTCTCATTTGTAGATGAATTAGTTGGCTTATCAGTTCTCTCCGGTGTAGCTCCATTACATGATGACGAAGACGATTCTGAGAACCACTCCATATCTTCATCTTTTCTTTGAACTTTACGACTTTTCCTAGGAATGACAGTCTTTCGGGTCTGTTGAGAATTCGAAGGTTCCTGATTTTGTATAATATCCCGGCTGGTATCGGTAGCTCGTAATTTCTCGGCATATAAAGGTCTATTCTGAACGTTCGACGGCGCTAAATGAGAGTATTGTTGAGTCAAAATAGGTTGTACTTCAGAAGTCTCATTAGTGTTTTTAGAGCCAAGTATCGGAGATTGCGGAACGTATAATGTCAGAGCTTTATGGTACGAGCAGTTAAGATCTGCCATGAGCTCGCGAATCCGTTTTTCCTTAAGATATACTGGACATTTTTTATCATAAGATACATGGTTTGATAAACAATTAGCACATTTAAAAGTAGCAGACTCACATCTTTCATGATTTTCTCTGCAACGTGGACAAATTAATTTTTTTGATGGACATGTTTTAGATGTATGACCGAATTTCCAGCACTTAAAACATTGCGTAATTGGAAAGATATACTTATTAACTTTAACTCTCATGTCATGTATGTATACGTATGGGGGTAATGATGCGCCTTTGAAACATAAACGGATCGATTCGCTGGCAGTCCACACGCTCGCATTATTCTCGGTGGTCGAACTGGTCGTGTCATAATCCTTATTCCTTCGATTGAGTCTAACAGCCGAAAGTATTTCTTTATCACAAGTCACATATTCCAGGAATTTCTCTATAGACAGGTCTAACTCCACATCTTTAATCACTCCATACGATACGCCTACTTCCATTGTCTTTGAGTATTTCCAGCCCTTATCGATGAAAGTTGTGCATGTCATAAATTTATTTGCATTTGATTCCCGAGCAAAGGTAATCAGTAACTTAAATGGGTTGACGTATTTTACTCGCTGTATTCCAGATATGTGATTTTCTTTAAATAATTTTGCCAACGCAAATTGCCTAGGAAACCTTTCTTTATGATATACAGATACATCAATTCTATCCCCATATTCAATATCGTGATCCGTCATAATTTTAGGCGATTTACTTCTGCGTGTATTATCCACTATCGACCAATTTTCGGGGGAATCATTGTCACGAATCCGTTTTCTTGTTTCATCCACCTCCATGTTCTCATTGATATCGTGTGATTGGTCTTCTCTCTGTGTTTGAGTATCGTCATCCACGTGTCTACCAGTGCAGATGTATTCGTAAGTTATATTCACTGTATTACTAGAAATCTCATCATTGTCACTCATTGTAAACAAAGGCCAGGTGGCCGGGCGACCGAGCGATCGCTTGCCGCCGGCACAGCTGTGAGATAACGAACCGGTTTTAGCGCTAATTAACCACACGACTGAATAGATCGACGCGCGAATCAACACTGAACTGGCTAAAGATAAAGTTAGATTTTAAGTAGTATAAGACAAGTATAGTATAGATAAATTAGTTGTCTTACTTAGGACTAAACGATTTTCCGGGTTAAGCCGCTGCGCGCTAGTCTGTAAAGCCATTGGTCCCCGCTATCATTTGTAGATCTCTGACAGTCGTTACTGTTAGTCAGAAGCTCTAAAGTCTGACAACCAGTCTTGCCATGGGGTATCGTACCCATTTACTGGGTTTTGGAGGTCCGATAGGGAGTCGCTCCATGTAAAATACTGATATTCTGCTGTTTGATTGGAAACCGACCCCAATATAGTTGGGAAAAGCTAGGCAGATGATGGCAGATGACTTAGGACTAATACCATCAGCGACTAACTGAAGAATGATTCTTGAGTCGTCATAGGGGTTGAAGGGGAGGATCGAAAGCTTAGGCCGTTAAACTTGGCTTGGTAGACTCGACTCGCTCTATCTCCGCTCCGCGTCATTATACATATTGATCGATATAATATGTCTATTATTTTTGTTTTTTTTTTAAACCTATATCATCACGAAAAATATTATTTATACGTGACCGCGATCAATTCATGCTCACGTAAGACTATTGCTACAAAGTTGATTTATCGAAAACTTTAAAACAAATAATGAACATAATAAATATCCTGTTTTAAATACTTTATATCTATATACATATATAAAAATCAATTGCTGTTCATAACGGCTGAAACGTTTTGAATTATTTTTGGAAGTCCAAGGAAGGTTTAAAAGGTGAGTAAATATGATTAAAAAAAAAAAACTAAGGCGGTTTTTGCTTTTTAGTCAGATGTTTCGTTGGTTTAATTTTTTGTTAAAGGTTTTATGTAAAACATTTCTGACGCGTATTTTAACTGATCAAGTTTCTTAGTTAAAGTTCCTTGTTATTAGGATTTAATAGAAAATAGACTATGTTTTTTTTGTCAACATATTGAAATATTATATTAAATGAAAACTGTTTACAACTTTCGATTTTGATGTACGTGGCAGAGACGAAAGAAGGAGCAAATTTCACTGCCTTCGAAAAAAAAACAAGAGTATGTTTATTCACGATTAAAAAAATGCGTTAGGTCAGGTTAACTTTCAATTCCTTATTAATTTTATCCGAAAGTGCATTCAACCGTACAAAGAAATACCTAGCCCACATATCTAGCCCAGAACCAATTGATGTACTATTAACTGACGGTAACTGATTAGATTTATGTACTAAGAGGTAAATGTTTTGGCGATACTGGTTGATAGGTATTGAATACCGAGTTTCTCGATAATGTCATGCTTGAATTCGGACTTTGTATGCTATTCGCCTTTGTGTGCATGCATCATTTGTACCCTTTGTATGCGTGAGGCGGTGCAAGTGGTGGGGTAATCGCATAACCAGATAACCTATAGGTAAGTTTCAAATGCTCGAGGCATTTTTAAGGTGATGATTGGGTTCTCGTTTGAAAGTCTCTTCGTTATTCATTTATTTACTATTCGGATTTATTGTTACACAAATTGATACCTTCATTCATTTTGTATTTTTCCAGATATTTAGTACTTACATTTCTAATATATTTTATTACTAATACTATAAATGCCAAAGTTTGTGACGATTGTTCACAAACTACAACACAAAACTCTTCAAGCAAAAACTACTGAAAGGATTTCGATGAAATTTGGTACACAGATAGCTTATAACCTGAATTAGTACATGGGATAGTTTTTTTATTCCGATTTTATGTTCCCGTAGAATAAAATTAGAGCTGTAGCGGGCGAAACCGTTGGCAACAACTAGTTAGATATAAAACTCCTTTTTACACATGATTACGCTGTCTACACCAAGTGATTCGTAATTAGGTGCATTCATTGAAATGTGTCATACTAACCTTAATTAGCAACAATTTTCACTTCGATAACTTGGGGTTCAACTGAGTTGTTTTAGGGAAAAGAAAACTGTTGTAATTCAGCTTTATGCGGATTAATGTACCCTTCAATGCTACGAGTATCTTGACCGTGCTATAATGTGGGTGTAAAATATCCGTTACGCCTGTCCATAAGTATGTATTTATGTTTTTTACACGCTTGAATAACGTAGACGAAACAAAACTACAGTATTCGTTTTTTGACATAAACATCACGTCTGCAATCCCCGAAGAGTTAGGCAGAGATGTTACTACACGATACTACAACCATGTTTCGCCAGTTATCTCAGTTATCTGTAAGTCCCATGTAACAGGGGGCAAGCTTATTGCCGTTAACCGGGCACAGATTCAGACTCTGTCCGTGACTCTATAGGTGAAAAAACCTCAATAACACTTTGTCCGTACGGAAATCGAATCAGAAAACTGTTCTAGACAAGAACAGAGACATATCCAGCTAGAGGGTAGACAACAATCACACCGATAGCAAGCATTAGGTACTTCATTTTTCAAAAAACCCACCAATGCCATAACTCGGTCTTAAAACAGCTCTATGCTATTTTACAAAAAAAAAAAATTGTCTAAAAGATAGATTATCATAAAATATTTGACTCGTATTTTTTTGTTTTGTTTCGTAAACCAAAATTAACGAAGAAACAACGCTTCTAAAAATCACAAATCGTCACTCGGTCGATATAATAGACAAGACTCCAAAATTTTATCTCTGCGTTTTATCTCTGTCAATATACATTGATTTAAAAAAAATACGTGTTTATTATTTATCTTTCTAACTGACGGACTAAACAGATTCTCAATTTATTTAAGCATTAAACTATCCCATTACGTATACAATAGCAATGCTGTCACGCAACAAACAAATGTCTTGCCTGCCAAAGCACGAACAGCCATAAAATACAATTGCTACAGTCGTTAAAACAAAAGTGAGGTCAACCTAACGTGTGAATGTCACAAAGTTAGTCCATGCGGTAATTAAAAGCGAAAACGTTCCGCGTCCCTGTAAAAGTTTTTGCTAACTGCATAACTTGTAACTGGCAGCCAACAAGTTTTAACTTGACATCGGACGGTCTGCATAACTTGTAACCGGCCAACAAGTTCTAACTTTACTCTGATTCGTATCAAACTGAATTGAAACTGTTGGTAACACGTTGAAACGTGGTAACTAGGCTCGTACGTTTTATCATCCGCCGTAACCCACAGATAATACGAGTATTAATCCGGTTTGGTGTTGAGTTTTTAACTTGTTTTAATCGTAGCGTAATCATACAGGCAGAAACGTATAGTGATGAGCTGACCCTCCTTTGCATAAATAATTGCTTTGTAGGTATGATACTCTATGTCAGATAAGTTTATGTGTGTCATAAATGATGTTGCCACATATATTTTAAAGGTTTGCTACGCACAGTTTTGGCGTCTTTTTCTAGAAGTAACATAAATATGTGTTATAAAAAAACATGTAAAAATTCTCGAAAAATAGATCGTACAAAGCCCCAAACCGTTAAAACATGGTTAAGGCGGTTTTTTGGTTTACCTACGTAATACTTGTGTGTCCAACCAATTATCATCAGTTTTAACTTGAGCACTGCATAATTTTTATATAACAACTTCGCATACACCAAAAATATGAAACTGGGAAGGAAATCCTATGAAAATAAATCCAAATGATAAGGTGGCTCGATTTTATTGACTTCCAGTTTCCCTAATAAAACATTTTCTTTTTAACATTTGCAGTGTAGCTAAATTGGAGCAGGTATTTTAACAATTATATTGTTATTTTTTGTGTTATTTTTGTATTTATAAATATCTTTTGTGTCCATGTGAAAATTTTTGAAATGGTCAGTTTATTGTGTTTCATGGAATAATGCACTGATGCGAATGCGAACTTTGTTTTCCAATAGCTGTATATTATCGTAGGTAGCGTGTGTGTCCTGTTCACTATATTGTAATGAACATGTAAATAACGAAACAATAACATTTGTACATTAAATTGTTATAGTTGTATGACGAATGCCCATTGGCTATTGAGAAAAAAGTACTCACGTGAATGAAAATGTAGCCAATAGGCACGCATCAATTGGAAGACACAATTAAAGCGTTTTGGTTCATTTTAAAATGAACTAATGTAAAGATCTTATGGCAGAGCAAAATGATGTAAATAGTGGAATGATAAAGCGTGCAATGTTTCTACAATTTGATATCTAAGAAGTGGTACACACATGTTCAGCTCGACAGATTCGGTTCGGCAGAATTTGTTGACAAAAAAACCGACCCGAAGCTGTACCTTGCTGTTTTTTATTTGCCTCATGTCGATCAACTACTACCATCGCTGACTCGTGTTTGAGATAAGCCGAGTAACTTTAACCGAACGTATATCTTTATTTATTCGTTTATGGCGAGTCGAATATGTGTGCCCCCTCAACTGTTGCGTTGCTATCTTAACGACATTGATACCTTATGTCCGTATCGATAGCTGCCTCCTCCGATTGTTTAGTTTTCGATAAGACAAATGAGTATCGATATCGCAACGGTAGCAATATTGAAGACACAATGAGTTAACACATATAATAATAGATAGAAAATACAAATATTAAATAAATTATTATAAATTCTTAAATCTATATGATATACAGGCGACCGCGCTGATAATACAGTTATTTTTAAATGGTTGATTAATAAAAAATATAAGTAAAAAATAAGTTTCGTAGTCGGGTTTTAGTTATTAGACTTTTAACTTATTTTTTATTTACACTATTTTGGGGTTATATTATTTGAAGTAAGTGTTTTATGTTATATGTATAGTTTTTGATTTGTAAATTTGAGATTACATTTGGTGAGACAAAGTAATAAATTATGAAATTCTTGAATTTCGGTATCTCAGAATAAAAATAGCTATTAAATAGAAAATAGGTAGTAAAAGCTGTATAATGTATATATATTTCAAATGTGCTCATCATCTTCCTTTAATTTGATACCCATGCCATGCCGGCGCGGCACTAACGAATTACTGTGACCCCGGAACGTAAAAGGCTATTGAAGGACACCGTAGATTTTAGTCAGTACAAGTCTGACAGTCCCTCCAGCTCTGGCCTGGGTGGGAGGACTCATTTGATGATTTTACGATAAAAAAGGGTGTACTGCAATTTCTATGTATTAATAATTATAATAATTATTATTTGAGTTGCCTTACATTTTCCTTATACCTATCTAAGTAATCTTTTGAAAATAAAAAAGGAAGGACTATACATTTTAGTTTTCGCAGTGGTTAAATAAAACACTTGTTGAATTAACGAGAGAGATCTCCTTGAGTCGAAATTATAAAGTTTTTTTTGTTGTAATTTAAAGAGCCTTTTGTACCAGTTACTAAATAAGTAAACAGTCAAAGTTAATTATTGTGATGAATTTCGACGTAAATTAGAAAAATTAAAAATAATTATTTATTTATGTTTTGACTTGTATGTATTTATGTTTATTTTTTTAAATCATTTTTCATATTAAAAACCGTTTTAATAATTGGTTGAGAGTTCGAAAAATATGAAATAATAATGTGATATTCAACAAACAGTTTATTAAGTATTATCAGCGCACTCTAACGCCCGAAATTAATAGTGTATCCCAATCCAAATCCTGATCCAGATCCTTGATGGTAGTTTGTGATTGGACATATTTAACACTTGGGATCAAGACTGTGACGGAGATACATTATTAATTCAAAACCTAAGTTATCAGCTAACTTGTGCATTATTCCAGTAACCTGTTCGAGCAAAATGCCCATTAATTCCTAGATGCGAGTAAGTTCCATTAAGGCAATAATCCCCTTTTAAAACTGTAGTTCCATTTTACAAAATAAAATAAAAATGGTGGAGAAATTAAAATGTTAAGTGAATTTGATGTTCTTATTAAAACTAATGGATTGTTGTAGTTACTTTGTACTTGTTACTTCATAAAGTAATTTTTTAAGTAGAATGGAAATAAAAATGGACATGATAAATTCACATTTTATTATTGCAGCTCTACAATGCACTAAGTACTTGGCTTTTAACATTTTTAATGCTTTATTTATGTATATTTTATGTATTTAGAAACTAGTTTAAAGTTTTTGCAAAAGTAATTTGATCTAAAGTCGGTGCAATCATTCGATTTTTATGTACTAATAGGACAAACTTTATAGACTAACATTCTAATGTGATGTAGAAAAAAAAATCATAATCCACTCAAAAAAAGAAAACAATAAATTAATTCCATATTCAAACAAACAAATCACGGAAATGATACCGTAGTACACGTGACCTTGAAGTGAGAGAGAAATAAAAAATAAGCTCTGAGTAAAGTTTTTAATTCGCCACGCTGCTCAAGTTAGTTGCTAACTGAGCGGCGTTGTATTGTGCTCCATGCGAAACTGGCCTCAGTTAGTTTGCTCTAGTATCCTTGGCCCAGTATTTATTACCCGCCGAGTTAGCTGATAACTTTGATCTCGATAGAGTGATCTAAAGTTTGATGCTACGGTTTTGGAGCGAGCTGGGCCTTAATTAAAAATGTTGTTTCAGTTTTTTATTAATTTCAAGCTGTTCTGTTGCAGGTTTTTGTTGACTTCGCTTGTTAGTGAACGTTGCTGTGCAGCCTTAAAGACTAAAAGTAATTCATGGTTCCCAACTGATTTAAACCAACCAAATTTAATTAACATATTTTAAACTGAATGAAATTTAGTTTATTTAAATCTTGTATGTAAATACTGCTCTCCAAAACCATAGCAGTATGAATAAGAATGCTACACAATGATTTTACCTGAAATTTGGTCTATGGGTGAGTACAGAGGGGGTTCCTCCCCTCCCGGGTGTTGATGTTCCAGCAGACGGTGACACGACTGTCTCATGAGCGCTCCCGACACTGACAGACAGACAAACAGACATACAGACACATATCCACAGTGTTGTTAGGTCTCTGCCTACATTTTGCGGTGAGCGGTGCGGTGGCGATGGTAGCGCGGGTTTGACAGGATTTTATGCTTAAAATCTAATAAACCTAGAAAACAGCGCCGGGGTTGTAGGGCCGGTCGAGAATGCGTCGTAGCCCGCGACGCCCCGCTCCACACAAAATTTCGAGGTTTAGCTTTAGGGTTTATAGGAACTCGCGTTAAGAATTCCGTGCCGGGCGCGAGACAGCGCTCGAATGAGACTGGGATCCAAAACAAACATTTTATATAAAGCATTTAATACTACACCGTACGGCGTCCGTGTCCCATCCTTGTCTCCCCACAAATCAATAGAATGCAGATATACAACTCGCACCCGCCACGGTCTAGTAAAAGACATTCTTACTGTTGTACCGTCAACTTCAGAGAAAACTAACCTCCTTTGGTATCGATGTCACTACCGAAGGAGGTTAGTTATGTCTGAAGCTTACAGTACTATTGTATATTTCCTAAATGACATAAAATAACACAAAGAATCGCTGTTTTTAATAAAAGACTCGCAAAGCAGGAATGTGGGAAGCAGGCGAAGATACGCAATCGCAGAAGCTTAATCTGGGTACGCAGTGTAGGAAATATACTAGTAAAAAACTAAAAATATCTCAAGATGGACTAACTTAAAACAATAAGTTAACGGAAAAAATGTAAAGCAATGAACTGGGGATCAGATAAGTTATAATTTATAATGATTATCAGTTCTATACAACCAATAACTATATTTTATTGTTCAGAAATTGAACGCATCTAAGTCCAAATCGCAAAAAAAAATTTATTACAATAGTTTACCTTTATTCTAGTTATTGTCATTTGACTACGACTGTTGTCAGTCCAACCGGCGACATTGTGTCTGCAACAAAATAAAAACCAGTATTAATTGAAATGCCAAAACATATCTTGTGCAGTAAGCCAGAGGTCTTGAATAAATGGTAGTTGAAGTGGGCGATCGATTTACATGAATTTCATTCTCCTTGGCGTATATTTGTCTTGTCGACCACTAAAATCAAACGGTGGGAGTGAGAGAGGTTCGACGTGAATTCGACCAATCAAAGTGCTAGATGCAGTCAGTTGCTGGCAATTTGAAATTAGAAACTCGGTTGCTTCTGCAGTCGTAGGATAACGTTACTCATAGTATTGTACTCGGAGGCAGTGCAATCTAGTTCCAATTAGATTCAAGTTAGACTGAACCAGATTTTAGGAAAATATAGAACTTCTCTAAAATCCAGTGAAAGCTTTTTAAATACGAGTATTATACGCTTTAACGCATGCTTCGCGAGTTTTTAATATTTTCTTAGGAAAGATAAATTCGAACCGGCGCCGTCACCGTGACCGTCACCGCAAGACGTTAAGAATATATTGAAGATGACGCTAGTAAAAAATCCCTGACAAGATAAAAATAAATGAAAAAGAACGTATCATAAAAATAATAAAAAAAACTACCCAGTATGTCAGAGGCCCGTCAAAAGCTCTATAATATAAAACATTTTACTTGCTTTCAAATTTTTACGTGCAAAAATTTTTAAAACATAGCAGCGTAGAAGAAAAAACTATACTCCAGTATATCAAAAATGAAAAAAGAATGTTAAAACTTTTACTCAGTTAGTACTCGATGCAGTTTGTTGGAAACGTTACATATGTCGCACAAAATAGAATATCGTGTTCTGCTTTCAGTAGAAGCTTTCATATTTATTTTCAATTTAAAATCAAACAAGCTCTGTGTGCGGAATTATGAAGAAACCAGCCTTTGAAAGGAACCGTTCAAAAGTATATAAAGAATATACGGAACCGATATTCCAGAGATTCGTACACAGACAAAGGGAAACTCGTTTCTATGGGCATGAAATACCCCATGAATATGACCAGTTATATCTGTGACAAGACTTAACGAAGCTTAATTGCGTGTTCGATGGGCGTGTAATACCCGGTGTACGTTGGACACACTAACTAACTTTGTTAAGCGAGCCGCGTTTCCCGCGGAAGTACCGTTCCGTGGGAAATGCGAATGCAAAGTAAAGGGTATTATTGTAAGGTATTGGCTAAAAAGAGATCTTATTGCAAGATTTCTGTATTTTATTTACAGCAAACTTGAGGTTTTAACTGCGTTTATTTCCTATGAAAAAATAAATAAGCGTCTGGTGTACGAACGAAAAACTAATTATTTCCTTCAAATTAACGTCAAAGTTCCAGTTTGTTATAGGTCACAATACGGGACAAGTCATGGTAGTACTACAGGACGGTTAATTGCTTCAAGAGGTCTTCCTTTTTTTTGTGAATGGCATGTCGCAAATCAACCTAGTGTGTGTTTCTGTGGATGCTTTAAATGACTCTGAGGCCTCCAGCCAGGGGCTTACAACTAAAAACTACAACTTAATGACCACACGCTAAGGGCCCCCCTGTGGGGTACAGACCTTGGCTTAGGGCGTCACTGAGGGAGGACAGCAAGGGACAGGCTGGATCACAATGATATAAGTGGTCTTCCATTTTATTACAAGCTTTTATTTATTTTCACCTGCCTCGTTGTCTGTAATCAAATGTTACAAGTTTTAGATCCGTTTCACGGTTTCCGATTGACCTGAAATTTTGCACATATATATGTATATCGCGTGACAATGCAATATTATGCATGTCATCATAGAGCTGGTCTGATGATGGAGCTGGAAGGTGACCATAGGAACTCTGTAATGAAACGCTGCAAACCCATCGAGTTTAGACTCGTTTGATTCGTCTTGACGAGTACTTTGTCTGTCGTAAGTATTTTTGTTTTGTATAAAAGATTGTTTTTAAAAATAATATAGTTTTTTAAATGACTAACTTCTTTTCATAATAAAGCGTTTGAGATGTTATATTTCTGCTCTAGGTGACATATCGTAGGCAGTTTGTATTTAATACCAACATTTCGAACAATACACGGTTTTTTTATGACTTGTATGAATTAAAATGTAATAAATGCATATTTGTATGCGTAGTTTGTAACATGTGTAGGGTCACGTCATGTTTTATTTCCTAATTTTATGTTGTAGGGCAGATTCCATTGCAAATTTTTATCCACTTCCGCCAAAAGACACCGAAGCAACGAGAATAGTGGATTTCTAATCGGGAAGACTCTATTTT
The DNA here is from genome assembly GCA_943136025.2 of Agrotis puta. Classification (NCBI taxonomy): domain Eukaryota; kingdom Metazoa; phylum Arthropoda; class Insecta; order Lepidoptera; family Noctuidae; genus Agrotis; species Agrotis puta. The sequence continues at coordinate 2,836,372 of OW964166.2, forward strand.
TTTACTAAGAAATATCATCCAATTAGTCCCCTTGGGAGAGCGGAAAGGACTGTCAGACTCGTACTTACTCAAATTAACAGTGATCTTTCAATAGCCCTTTACGTTCCAGGGACACGGTAACCTGATAAGAAAGATCCGCGACTCTAGCAGACGGTTGGCTCTCTATAGAGACCCAGAAGGTTTTTGACAGCTCTTTCAGGCGCGCGTGAAAATGGACATGGTACATACATACATGATCGGACGACAAGCCACACATCCTTTCCTCCACCCAGGGCAGAAAGACTGTTTTGGTAAAACCACCAAAAAACGAGGGAGTATTGCCGTTCGCCCCACCAGTCGTCCTTGGCCCAAACTAGAATAATTAGTTAAAATGCGAACCATAAGTTCAACACTTATATAATAATAAATTTAACCTCATTGGCCAGTACACGTCGAATTGCATAAATCAATTACTCACCGTTATGATTTTTCCCTATAATACTGGTATCTTAATTGAAATCAGCGCAACACAATTTGTAATTAATCCTGGCTCATTTTCGTCAGTTATGGCAACAGTTATATCAATGTTAATTAGGTGGCTTATGATCCGGACTACCGTATGCGATCATAGTTTCGATGAACATGGTGGTAAATTAAATCCATATTTTATCTAGTTGAGCTGAACTGGACTTTTATACCAGTGGCAAGCGATAAACGTAAACGCTCAGTAGTCTTTAGTAGATTTTCAACTTTATACTCAAGCACATTAAGTTAAAATCAGGTTGGATTACATTGTCGGATAGTGTTATTAGGTTTTTCCGCCAGGATGTCTGTATTTGTGGCCGTTTGATAAGCTACATGAAACTTGTCATACCCGGCGCAATGTTGGTGGCGGTTGGCGCAGAGGTCAAATGATCGACTGCTGCGCATTGGTGAGAATCCTGCACTTAACAAATATTTTTATGACTTGCAGATAGTTGTTTTGAATCTGGGTGTTTGTGAGTGTGAATTTCAATGTTTCACGGTACAGGTAAAGTACCAGTGTTGGGCTATGTTTTAAAAAATGTGGGTATCCTATTAGGTATACCATTATCCTGCAAAGATTACAGGCGTGATGTGTACATGTTAGTGATGGCAGGATTATGTCTTGGTTGTGATATAAGTAAAATGTTTGTAAACGCACCCACAACACAAGTGAAATTCGTAGAGGGAGGTAAAGTTAAAAAAGCAAATATAAGATAATATAAAACTCCACTCCACAGTAATGTCTCACAAACGTATCACTATGCCACGTGAGGTATTTCTTCGACCCTTGCACACTGATACGTCTTCGCCAAATTATATTTTCGAATCCCCATAAAGAAAGTCAACAGAAAAACGCAAAACAAAATGCCGCGATGAATAACCCCCCGTACGATTGTCGCCCACTCCTGAAACCGGCCAGTGAATAGGAAGCCTACATCATTAGTTGGAGGAAAATTGTTTCGTAATTAAAACTTTTTCAAGCCCACAAAAATCTTTTGCGAAACCGTCGTTACGTGAGTGAAAGGGAGAGTTTCCATGTGGGGTACTTCGTCTCTATTCACACCCGGACTTCACGTTTCTGATTTAATGCTATCATTACTAGATTTATAAAGTTTGAATAGATGTCTATTATTACGTTCCTATGGGATAATTGTCGAGGGCGTAGCAGCAAGCAAATTCAGGAGCACACTTATAATCCGAGGTTTTTAACAAGGGGTTTTTCAAAATGTGCATGATTTTTTTTCTGTAGGGTCGGCAACATGCAGGGGATGCTACTGTTGTTGCAGGCGTCCATCAGACGGGCCATATGCTTTTTTTCTAAATCAAACCTTTTTCCTGCTCCACACTAGGAGTTTCCCCTGACATACACAAACGCCCAAACCCGCAAGATCATACAATTATTTGCTCTGTGCGGGAATCGAGCCCGTGACACACAGCGCAGCAGTCCAATCGCTCAGCCACTGCGACAATCGTGCCGTCAAACACCCACATTGCCTCAGTTATGTTCAAGGAATATATATAGATATATATATATATATATTCGAGCGAAGTTGGCATTTAGAGTTACCTACCACATACGTGATACGTCCAATGTAACAGGGAGCGAATTTAACCGATCATCTCCTTGGCTAGTACTGACACATTCCTGATGGAAAATCTCATAATACTTTTTCGACCTGGGGCACCGGGACCTCATGCTCATACCACGCATTTGTTCTTCTTACGACTGTTATCTCCAATACTGTACTCTAATCTACACTAATGGAAAATGCCGTTTTTCGTAATCGTCTACAATCGCGATATGGGAATTCTAGAAAAAGTGGTGTTGACTCGATAAGTCGTGACATTGGCATGACATAGAAGGAGTTAAAAGGATTTAATAATATAAATAAACGAATTCAAAAGAACCACCATTAAAGGTTCTTGATCACTTAATAAGCTTAAATGTAAATAATTTTGCGAGAAAAATAACACAAACCTTCGCATGATATTTTCTCTTATCTATATATATAAAAGAACAGGGTTTTGTACTAAGACTCGAAAATGAAAATCAGTTTTCATAATCTACGTTTTTGGTTTTTTTTTCAATATCTCCCCCCACATTGGTGAAATGGGGTGTTTAAGTTTTAAGAGAAGGATTTTACTGCTTCCTTCGATAAACTCAAAACTTGGCCTAAATAATCTCTCAATCGAATAAAGGAGGCGTATTTAAATGATGTAGATAGACACACTGATTTTTCGATATCCTACCCACTAGGAGTTGATTTTTGAAATAAAGATTTAAAAAAATCAGTTTATAATTACTAATATAAACTGATTTTAAGAGAAAATATTTGATTGTTTGTATTGAATAGGCTCCGAAACTACTGGTCAATTTTCCGATTTTCCTAAAGCCTCCAATAAGGAGAAGTTCGAAGTTAGAAACACGCGCAGACGAAGTCGCGGGCGGAGTGCTAGTATATTCAAACAAAAATAAATTTTCTGAGAAATGGCTCATAATGAATCCCACCTACGCAGAAACATTGAAGTCAGTAGAAACATGAAAAGGAATTTCAAGGAATCACTGGAGCAGTTAGTAAATAGTTGTTTTGGTTCTAGAAATATTACATTTCATATAAACCAGTCTCATTGGTCTAGTGGTCGCAAGCACGGTTGCTGAATATGCGGTCCTGGTTTTCGATTCGAAGTCGGGCAAAATCCCGAAGGTTATCGTACACACGGTGACGTTCACTCTAAATATAACTAGTGTCTGTTCAGCCGAAATTCAACCATGAGTAATTAATACTTTAAGTTTACTTAAGAATTTTATATATTTTAATTGTTTTTGAGACGATAGTTTCGCGTTTTACCACTAACGCGAATGATGGTAGGCAACGATTTGGTCGACGGTGAAACACGCTTGCATTAAATTAAACTATTTACTCTTGTCTTAATAGACCCAAAGTTGTCCCCCGCATTCAGTTCTAATGAACCGGAAGTGCGTCCATTAACGATTGCGAAGCCCACCCTCGCCTCTGAAAGGTTACGGAACTTTTTCTTGAAAACTACCGAAACATCGCCGGGAGTGTTCGCCTCAAGTCAATGTCAATTTGATCCCGCAATTCCGTTTACTGGTCGTAGTACTACCCGTTGTACTACCAGTAGTACCACGGGTAAAAAAAATACCCGTGGTACTACCAAGCGATCTAGTAGTACCACGGGAAATTTTAATTTTTGTGGGACTGTGCACACAGTTAACCGTGACCCTGCAATGAAAAGGGCAAGTGAAGGAACACGGTAGATTTTAGTCAGTACGAGTCCGACAGTCCTTTTCACTCCACACATGGCGAGAGGCTTCATATGACGACTTTAAAAACTAAAAAAAAAACCTGTTGCAAAGTAATAAGGAGATTGGTACACGGAAGATTATACAGAGAAATGTGAATAATTAATCTATAATATAAAATAAGTGAGTAGTATCACGGGTGAACTAAAATTTCCCGTGGTACTACTAGTACAACGGGCAATAAACGCGCAATTCTGTGCAAACATGAATATTTTACGCTGTTAAAAACGTCAGGTGCGTTTTTAAAAGTGAATAGTAATAAGACGTGAAGAATGGTAGGTGGAATCTACATTCTTGCGGTCCAAACGGCGGTAACTGTGGTGTTAGGCTTCATCAAGCAAACTGGCTCGCAACCACTATCTTGCCGGAGTTCGGCGCCTACTGTAACGATTAGTTAATTTGGTTATTATTTCAAAAGGGAAAAAGGGACCCCTCCCTATTTCCCTTTTGAAATTGAAATAACCAAATTGTGCGAGTGCAACCAGTAACAAAAGCTAGCTTCATAAACCGTTATAAAATAAATCAACCGTTGTAAATTTTAATATCAATATTAACACAAATTTTAAACTCTATACCACGTTAAATATAGTAATTACTAAACTAATACATAGCATCAATTAGCTGTCACATTTTGATTGCTCATTGAAACTCATACATATTTCAAAGCGACAGCTTCGCAACAAATATGTATTTATCGCATTCAATAATTCCATGATCACGAACGGAACGTTACATGGCAAATGTACTGATCATTTACAGTTATTTTGATCTTTATTCTTGTTGACATAAGGCTGTTGTTACACGTAAAATAGTTTTTACTTTTACACGTAAAAAGGGCTATTGAAAGTTCATTGTGGATTTGAGTCAGTTTTATTCGGACAGAACCTCCCGTCCCGTCCTGGGTGGGAGAACTCATTTAATGATTTTACCAGGATAAAAAAAAAGATATTGAATTGTTTGTCTAAGTGACACACTGTCGAAATTAAAATCTGTCGAAACGGAAACAACCCTCTTTTTCTCCCTTTCACGAGATCATCAAGGTCAGTTTTCACTTCGAACCCCTGGCCAATGACAAATGTAAGGCTTAATCGTATCTTAAAATATACTGCCAGTCTCTAGGTATAAAATCGCACAGCAAATAGTCGTACTGACAATTATTAGCGCGGGCTAGTTTTAAACATTCCAATTACTCCGGCACTCCAACGTATTGCAATTTGTAACCTAAATCTATCCCATCCTTACCCGAATTAAATAATCGCGTGCTACAGAAATATAGTTAGAAATAATCTTGTAACTGTTTCCATGAAAAAAATAATTCGCATGGTCAGTTTTTATTCATTCACAAATTAGTAGAAAATGCCTAGTGGAAAATCCAATTACACTTAGCCTGACTTAGGAACCGAATACGGGACCTCATGCTCTGTAGTCGTGTTTGGAACCACTAGACCAAGCAAGCAGTTGAGGACATAGAATCAATATAAAGATGATGATCATCAACCCGTCATGAGCAGAGTAATGTCCAATACTCTACTCTATATTAGAGATTTTTGCCAAGAAGTGGACTGGTATTCAATTTTTGTTTCTATATTTCTCACTCTAACACTTCACACATCATAATATACTATTTCACAAATATTTTCACAACAGTTATCTAAGTAAGTTTTTTTTATATCTGTTATGGATTCGGATCGCCCCTTGTCTCACTTAAAAACATCACTGTGAATGCAGCTACAAACTGTAGACTTGGAATAATAAGAAATTTACATATTTTCAGCGTCAGAAAATCGTCCGTGCTAAGGGGAAAAAGAGCCCCAAAATATTTTCCATTTAGGTTATGTATGACCATGAAGTTAATACTAATATAAAAAAATAAACATTGCCCTTCTAAATTTCTATCTACTTAATTAAAAAGCGTTGATTGTGGCGATGTTTGCCTACTTATTAAACTGCAAAAATTATACCCAAGTTAATTAAAATGTCAGTGAATCGGAAAGACGTTCATTTTTTTTAAATTCTGAAAAGAATAATGGAATCCTGAAGATGTTAATAAAAAATTAAATATTCAACAATCACGACGCTTCAATAAAATTTCTAAAGGAGTCATGAAAATATATCTTTCCAAAAACAAAACAAGTTAAGAATTAAATCTTAAATTAAATCTTCATTTCATACTTATTAAAAGAAACTTAATTTTAATACTCACATTCAGAATAGGAACTGTGAAATGAACGCGCGGCACAACGGGAAAACACTTAGAACGATTCGCGGCCCGAATGAACAGGTAGATATGCAAGCGAAGCGGCAGCGAGCGAGCGAGCTGAGCGGAGCGAACTAGCGACCTGTGCGATCGCGGGCCCGAGATGCGATGCGAATGCGGGGCTACCTACAATTGGAACCTCGAACCTCGCCGGGCGCGCGCATGCGTCATCGACGGTCCCACCGTCCCGTGTTTCCCCATCACCCGCTTGCTTGCTAGCATATCTGATTTTAATACCTTTCGATTTACGCTTTGAGACATTTTATAATGTCAAGCTTGGATTTGACAAAAGTGCAACGCGGGTTCATTATGTGTAGACAGGTAAATCAGAGTTCTATTTGTTAAAACCAAAATACAGATTTAATCCAGTTTTACGTATTTTGTTCATGTGGAGGAAAAGTCTTCTAACATATTGCTATGGCACAAATTGATCAAAACAGAACAGGTAAGATAAAAAAGTGTGTACCGTATTATTAGAGTTGGTATCGGTTTTTTATTGCGGCGGTCTCTATCCGGCACATATAGATAGTCGCGGTGCTAGCCTGACACGGACCGTACTATCTATGTCCGGCGCGGTGTTAACTTGCCGCTTAAATACGCGTATTATTTTCTGGTGAGATTAGAAGAGAGAAAATAACGCAGTAATAATTGGAATAATAATATATATGCTACATAATCTAAATAAATGTTGCATATTGTATATTGTAGTGCTCTTTATATTAAGTAGGTACTTGTCTGAAACCGCAGCTACCTACAACTTCAAGCGGATCTGTGGTTTAAATCATGGTGGTTTAATTAAATTATGTATTAAACGATTCTCTAATTATTTAGCCAGACATGTAACTTTCCAAAACGAAACTTTGCAACTTAGATGGTATCTCGCACAGATATTTAAACATCAAACCGAAGCTGAAGTAGTTGCATCTCAAATGAATTAGTAGAGCGAAGTTTCCGAACACTACCGCGGAACAATTTCCGTACTCACCGCCGATGTAAGAAAACATGAGATGTACATCAGGTGTGGCCGTGCAAGTTTGCCAGACTGTGGCACTCGCTGCGCCAATAACTTTGTTACCCGACTCGGTTCGTTTGCAACTCGAATAATTTGAAAATGTATTTAAAATGTATGTAATTTTGCCAATAGGAAATTGGATATTTGGTAGTTTTGTAACAGCGTGTGCATCCTTTGTTTAATTTTGGATAACCGCAAAAGTGGTGAATAGGTTTTGTATTTCTTTGTTCATTTTGATGACGAATAATTGAAGTATCGCCAGCCATATTAGTTACAGTGGCGGATTTACAAATTTTCGCCGCCCCTTTTTTAATTTAGAAACTTTTACTAAAAGTTACTAAATTTTTTAAATTAATATTGAAACGGTATTGGAATATTTTTTAAATTCATGATCGCAGAAGTACCTATATTTTACATTGCGTTTTGTAATCTTTTATACACGGATTACGAACGTAATGTGTATACATATAATATATATTTTTTTTATTATTTGGGCTAAAGCCGTCCCTTAAATCTGCCGTCCTAGGCTCCAGCCTACTTAGCATATTGGTAAATCCACCACTGATTAGTTAGTAGGCTCGTGATAGTTCCACAATTTTATTTCTAACTAGCACTTTGCCCGCGACTTCGTCCGCGTGGGTTACGTACTTTCTTGATTCCCCCTTTTCATCCCCTTAAAGGTTAAATTTACTTCATAGCTCAAAATGTTTATAAAATGTCCTTTATTCATTCGTTTCAAATATAGCCTATACGGATTCGGAAGAATCCCTCTAAGTAATGGTAAAAGAAATTTTGAAATCGGTCCAGTAGTTTTTGAGCCTATTCAATACAAACATACAAAAATACAAAGGTTTCCTCTTTATAATATTAGTATAGAAGTATAGATTATTCATTCGTTTCAAATATAGCCTATACGGATTCGGAAGAATCCCTCTAAGTAATGGTAAAAGAAATTTTGAAATCGGTCAAGTAGTTTTTGAGCCTATTCAATACAAACATACAAAAATACAAAGGTTTCCTCTTTATAATATTAGTATAGATATATAGGTACTTGTTTAATTCGGCTTTCGATATATCAGTTATGTACCCACTTTTCTTTAAACACCAGTTAAGCTGCATTCGTCTGGAATAATCGTTTTGACACAACAAGTATTTAAAGCAAAATCTAGGTAGCCTAAACTTCAATTTCTGAGACCATCTTACGCCTATGAGAGTACATCGCGAAGTCAATTTATTGCTCCATCAGTTTTTTAGGACACCTACTTCTACTCGGTCAACTATTTTAGTAATTTTAGATATAAACTTATTAGTGGATCGCGCCTCGGTATTAACAAGTTTAAGCGATATTTGGAACATGTATCTTGAAGGAATTGGAGTAATGGCTTATTTTAAGGTAGTTAGATGTATTAAAAGAAGAATTTTGCTAAGTTGCTGGGCCTGCCGGGGTCGCGGGTCTCACGAATTACTGTAACCCCGGTACGTAAAGGGCTATTGAAGGACACCGTGGATTTTAGTCAATACGAGTCTGACAGTCCCTCCTGCTATGCCCTGGGTGGGAGGACTCATGTGATGATTTTACCACGTAAAAAAAAAAGTTGCTGGGCACACAGTAACTTCTGCAAGTTGGACAGTGTCTTAGCAGTGGTTACAACAGTGGTTAAAAAAGTATCCGTTACAACTAAATTAAAAAAAAAAAACAATCATACTACAAAAAAAAGTTAAACATCTGTTGAACACCTGTGTGCAAAAACTGTTAACGTCAAAGCGGCATTGCGACATGATATAAGGGTTGTTTTGCCATTTATTTTCTTTTTGACAAGTGACCCATTCAAATAAAATTTATTATTTGTGTAACATAGGTACAGAGGTATGTACCATACAGGTAGATGTTAAACAGACATCTAAATTGTAATGGTACGACGGTTGAGTTTAAGTTAGTTCTACAAGAAAATTATGCCATCATTTACAAGGCCAATATGGCTAATTCAGTGTTACAAAACCATACAAAAAATATTTCACATTTACACACTATTTAATAAGAATTGCCTTCCACATAAAGACCTATCGATGCTTTTTTGATGTAACGATTCGAATATTTGGATCCATAAACCATACATTATGCCATATATTGATTTAGTTTTCGGCAAAATCGGCTTCGGGAATCCTTTCAGTACTTTTCGTTATTCTTCAAAGGTTCGTTATGCGATATAGCCATTCACGCCCACGACACATTCCTAGTGTGGCGAAAAGATTTCAAAAAAAAATGTGAGATCGAAACATACATATTAAACAATAGCTAAATATGTTATCTTTAATAATTATTATTCTGTAGCCGTGCCCACCTCATTAACCGGGTCTTTAATAAAGCATGGACCACTCCAGGTGGCTCCACAAGTGTGGCTCTCAATTAAGATCTCATTATAATAAACCTGCATCATTCGTCTCGTACAGAACAGCCATAGTTATTCTGGATTTGCTTTTAATCGCTAGACTTTAAAAAAAAATACCACGTTTTCATCTCCAGTAACCCATCTATCTCTGTACCAAAATTCACCAAATTTGTTTAAACAAAGATGTAGCAGACCAGCTCACTACAAGACGCAATCTCATGTTATGTATAAAGAGATAGTCGCGGGAATGACTCATCAGGTAAACGTGACCCTGGAACGTAAAGGGCAATTGAAGGAACACGGTGGATATTACGAAGTATAAAGTATTATATTAGGGTCGTTGCAGGGAGTTTTTTATTGTATGTGGCTACTACGGGGAAAAACGAGAGTTTATTGGAATAAAACTTATTTCGCGAATTGCGTATTGGTTGGTTTTAATATTTGAGCGTAAACAACGTTGGTTTGTTTGCTTTCGTGTCGGAAAATATAAAGCTAAAAGCACAACATATTGGAAAATATGTTAAAAACGGTCTAGAAAAGTGTGATGTAAATAAAAATGCGCAGCACCTATCATTCCATATTTTTAAAATTGAAAAAGCTGTTTCGTTCAGTCCACGAAGTTTATTTAATAACAGCATGAAATACGAGCAAAGTTACGAATTGCATATATAGCAAAGACTCCGCTGCTGGGTCGGTTTCTCTCTTAGAGACTCACTTGGGTTCAGTGCGTATTGAAATGGAAGTCAAGTTCTACATTCTTTAGCTCCTTTCTTTTGTGTGTGACGTTAATTTTGTGGAAATAATACTTCCTCTGTATACGCGTATTGGACGCGCGTCGGAATATGTACTTCTCAGCATTCTTCGCTTAAATTCAACCGTTTAAACTAGGAAATTTGATTTAAAAAATAGTTGATGTGTACATTTTGGTAATTTGTTTTTTGGGACGAACCCACCACACTATTCCCAAACCACTTTAACTCCTCAAACCCAGAATGTCCCAACAGTGGCAACCACTAGAAAAGCGCCGAGACAATGAAGCCGTGTGTCGACGTGTCCAGGAGAATGAATTTACCTGTCTTGGATCCTGCAACGAAATTAATCAGAAAATAATAGTCGACGAGTAGAAAAAATACGTTTTCGCCGTCCGATAGAATGCTGTCAGTGCTCACATGCTTCCTGTGTTTACATATACCCTATCTATCGGCATAACTTACATTGAAGTATCTGTGCGTGTATTTCGAACTTAAATGTTGCATTATTATTTAACTGTTTAAGTATGTAGATTAACTATTACATTTTAGGATAAGAATTAAATTCTTAGTGTTTGTTGATGTATAATTATGAAAGTGAAAATCCTTCAATAGCGCTTTTCGTTCCGGGTCACGGTAATTCGTAAGTCCCGCGACCACTCGTTCTAACTTTATGAATTTCAACACTCCTTTACACAATAAGGGCAGGTAATCGTAACAGGTGGTGTTCTCTACTGACTATTACGACATAGTACCTGTTACGATTTTGCACGCTCGGACGGTTGTGAGAAGGACCGCCGGACAACAGTCCGAGAATGTAACGTATACGTGTAATTTTCACAAAGTTCCGAAATCCGGCTATTTTAAAATGACAAAAAGTATTTAAATTATTTGTTTTGTGTAAATTTTATAGTATTTATGTTACTAGAATTTATATATTATATTATTTTATATATTCTTTATTGTGCACAAAATTTACAATGAAAACCAATCTTAAAATTACATTCTCAAAGGTGAGCTTATTATCTCTTCAAAGAGATCTCTTCCAGCCAACCTGTAAAACTGATTTGGTGATTTGATACACGGGGACAAGACTGTACACAGAATTATTAATAATTAGTTATACATATGTTGTAATTAGTTTTATTTAAGTATGTAGTGGTCCCAAAAATTATAGCGTTTTATGAAAGTTTAGAGTCAATGATTATTACAGACAAGTCATAAAGCTTTTGAAATGAAATGAATTTTCTTTTTATTCATTGAAATTTGGTTCTTCAACAATAAGTAAGATCATATTTATGTGTATTTTCAAATCTTTTTTCCTATAATATTACATAACATGACGACGAAAGATATAAAAGTGATTTTTATCACATGTTTAATTAATTATTATATGTACTACGATAAAAAAAGCTTTATACCTCCACGCGTTCCAGAGAAAAAGAGCCTTTTTTAATCGTGGTAAATCATCAAACGAGTCCTTCCACACAGGGCACAGCGGGAGGGACTGTCAGACTTGTACTATCTAAAATCCACGGTGTCCTTCAATAGGCATTTACGTTCCGGGGTCACGGTAATTCGTACAGTCCCGCGACCAGACAAAAAAAGAGCCTTGACAGACAAATGGACAGACGGGCTCCGTTTATTCTTTTACGGTACAGATTTTTTAAAACTGGGCCGACATTAATAAAAACGTGTTTAGTAGGTATTGATGCAACCTGTTCATAATGGTTTATTAATAATGTTTACGGCTCAACAAGTTACTGACTCTGGCCCGCAAGTATAGGTTAGTAGAATATTAATAGCCACCCTTCGTGAGCTTAGTTAGGTTAAAAGTTACAGTTTTACACCGGCATTTGAAGGTTCTGACTTTAATGCAGTTTTTATTTAGTTTTGCTAGACTCTGTTCACGGCTAAGAATAATTAAACATAAAAAAAAACGACGGGTTGCACTCTGGGAGTGCCGGCAGAAGTGAAAACTTGAATAGTAATTGTTGGAAATATCTTGTGAACAGATTTTAGTAAAACTCGCAAAAATGGTTGACTTTTTACAAAGACATTAAATTGTAGGTATATTTAATCTCTTTGACTTTTTATTTCAATAATTTTCCAATGTGACGTACATCTTTTATAAACATTGTTACCTAGCAACGAATGTATCCAGCATACAAACTTCTTTAAAAGTAATAAAGTCACACGAACATTCACGCAAGCGCCCTGCGCCGTCCTACGCTTTTTCGGTCAGGGTCACGTGTCCTGACGCGAGTTTAAGATTTTATACCCATTACAGAAAAGTGCTCAACGCCGCTAAAGAAGTTTTCACTTCAAAAAAACATCACGCCTATAATCCCCGAAGTGTTAAACAAAAGTACAACTAAGAGCCGTTGAACAAGACGCTTGATTCCGACTGACTAAAAGTGAAAATCATCCTTACTACTACGTCATAATGATGGAAGTCAACAGACTAACGTCTTCCTGGAAAGCCTTTGTTTACTAACTACCAATAGGCAACTGTTTGTTTTATATTAGCAGTGCCTTCATGTCGTAGTTACTGTTATAAAGTTGATTTTTACTTCAAGTGAGAAAGAGCGAGAGAATTGCATCGCATCAGTCATAAATACACCCATATTTCGTCAGTTATGTTTATATATCAGACTCCGTGGCTGCTTCTGATGAAAAACCCAATAACACTGTTGTTCGACCTAGAAATAGAAATCTGAGCATGAAAACCGTAATTACACTAGCGACCATAAGACTAAATAGGTGAATTAAGAATCGATTTGAATAAAAAAACGTGTTCCTGTCACACCCATTTAAAAATTATTATTTCACTTATTGAAAACATCAATAAAAAAGACGAAAACTGTCCATAAAATATAAATAAAATCGACTGTCCTTTTCATTTGAGTAAGTTACAAACTCAATTGAGGAAATTAAGTCCACGTGTAAACTCGAGATAAGATTGCTTTAGATTAGCTCAAATAGAAATTTTAATGTCCCGGGTGCACTGTTAAAAAGATTATTACACACCGTAACTTTTTAGTCGTCTTACAACGGCAGCCCAGTTCATGTTTATAAAGACTAGTTTACATTCTTAAAAAAAATGCACTCAAATTCAAATAAACCTCAGACTTCACCTCACAGTAAGTCGGAATTTAACGCTTGCGAACACTTGCCACGAGTCCAATTTGTATGATCATTCCGCGCGAGTAACCTATGCTTCTTCAGTTATTCAACCTTGTTACCTTAACACGACAAGACGAACACAATCTTTACGAGGACAAATTCTCAAATCTTTAGAAATTTTGTAGCAGTTTTAGAGAAAAATGTGTGTTATAGTGAATGCGCGGGGCCTAGTACTGTCGCGGGCGCAAAGGCGGGTGGGATCGGTGTCTATAGCGACGAGCGAGCATTTTTATTTTGGTGACTTCAGATGTTGCAAATCGGGAGTGACACAGAACTGACGACAGCGTCGCCGTATGGTTTCTTTTTTAGCTATATTGAACACAATGTGTACAGGGTTCTTGCTTTTAAATTAGCCAATAGAGGGAATTCCGCTTCCATAAGAGATACGAAAAAAAATTAGTTAGGAACGGTTAGCTCTTTTTTATGGTAACAATTATGTAATATTTATTTTTTTGGTCAATTGATTTTGTCCACAATAATGAGCGAAATTGCTAAAAAAATCGAAAGAAATACCTATTTTTTATAAGGCTACGACCGGCTCTCCCGCTCCCTCCACCTAAGATCACTCTTTGCTTCTGGGTTGGGTTACTAAGAGCAAATCCATTATAAATAAAAAAGTAGTGCTCATACATTTCCTTACTAGTGAACATAAGACTTTGAATCAAGGTTCAATTTTTTTAGAAATAAAAATGTAACTTGAAGCGTAATTTCGCAACGAATCGCTGTTGGACTTACCAACTTAGTATAAACGGAAGCGGTACTAAGTTAGAACGCTTACGTAGATCGGCTGGCATGTGCACTAATAACATCGTGTGGCCTGCATAGGGCTTACATAATTACCTCCAGAAGGCATTAGGTGAGAAACTTTAGTTGCAGAGTTGCAGGCAAAATTTAACAGGTTTGCACGGACAAGCATGCCCCAACGTTCCTTCCAGGGCTGTAGCTAGGGGAGGAATCGTACATGTACACATACATACTTTAAAATGACAAATATTATGCTAAGTGTTTGTAATACAGTCTCGGTCTTTTACATTAATCTCATTTTTAAATTGTAAGTTTCCTTTATCCGTTGCTGCCCCTCGGTCGCGGGACCGCACGAATTACCATGACCCCGGAACGTAAAGGGCTATTGAAGGACACCGTGGATTTTAGTCAGTACGAGTATGACAGTCCCTACCGCTCTGCCCTGGGTTGGAGGACTCATAAGATGTCTTTACCACGTAATAAAAAAATGAATAAATACCCGTTGCTGCCCTGCCTTAAATGCAATCCTAGCTACGGCCCTGGTTGCTTTATGTCGTGTACTAAGTCCCTGGTGGAACCCGCGCACTTCACAGGTTTATTGGACGGACTCGGGAATTAAATCATTAGTGGCCTGCCTGGCATTATAATGAACAAATGGAAACTTTGTTCATTAGCAATGTTACAGTAAGAGAACCACAATGTATCTATTTCACGCTCTTTAATTAATGTATTTTGTATTTAAAGGGGTATGCAACTTATTGACATCAATTTTTTTTTTCTTTCGCCAGTAATGAAATGTTGGTCATTAGTAGACCGCAACCTAAGAACTTCGTTAAAAATATTTTAAAAAAATCTAAACCGTAAGCAACCAGAGATATAACGGATTTTACTTTGTTCTAATCGGGAGTAAATCACTCCTGATTAGAACAAAATTAAAACCTCTCTGGTTCGTTACGGTTTAGAAGCTTAATTTTTTTTTCTATGGACTTCTTATGTAGTAGTCTAATTGTGGCCAAAATTTAATCACTGGCGAAAAGAAAAAAAATATTGATGCCAAGGTCCATACTAAAAGTTGCATGAGCCTTTGTAAAAGAGTGTTACATTTTTTTTGAATATACGGATAACTTAATTTGGTTCTCTTTATATATATATTCATTTCCCTGCTTTAACTTTATGATATTTTTTTAAAGAGATAGATTTTCAACATTCTGAAGCAAACAAGTCAAAATATTGCTAGCCGTTATTTAAAGTAAGGATATATGGATAGATATAACGACAATCGGCACAATGATAGCCGAGCTCACATTCCACATGTCGACAACCTCGCGAGCTAAGTCGATTTATTTTATTTGTTTATCTTTCTCAGCTTTCACGAGGTTTTCGTCATGCGGGATGGTAACATCGATTATCATCACACGCCGCGCTATTCTGTCTATCACTACTATGTCAGGCTAATTCGCACAATTTATTATTACTATACTATTTATTCTGGTTTACGTTCCCGTAAGACAATTTTTGCAGGACAAAATTTTTTTTGCGATACTTTGAAAAATAAAATCTTTTTTGTTACGGTAGATTATATTATGATTTCTTCTTCTTTTTATTTATAAATATAGATATTGAATATAAAACAGTTTATTTTTTTACTGGTTTTCGATAAAACTAAAAAAATAATTATCAGCTTATGCTAGTTATCACAAACTTTTTTGAAGTGTGTATGTTTATTTCCAAAAAGCTTGTTAGCTAATAATAATTTATCATCGCTTTAAATTCTGACAAACGATGCAGTTTGTCAGAATCTGAAGTTCTTACAAAATAGCCTTGCAGTGGCATAATAAAGTAGATTCATTGGAAAATTACTACGATTAGCCACATTGTTAGAAATGAATACAACATGGAATCATAGAATTGTTCTACATTCCACATAGTTACATCATAAATATTTAGAAATTTTAAATTGTCTTCGAAAACAGAAAAGTTCGACTTATTAGTAAGTATGGAACATCATATTTTTTCAGTAAACTAGTCCAAGTAATAAAACTATGAAAGACGAAAAGATGACGAAAGCAATATACGGATGAAAAGGGTTGATAACAAACAACCAACAATCCTTGTAAAAAATGTGTTGTTGGCTTACAGAAATGAATCAATTATTGTACAATCTTACGTTTAGAAGCGTTCATTTAAACGATTTTATTTAAACTAACTTTATTTATGGATCATGTGAATGAATTTTTTGAGGCTCTATGTTAGTTACATTAATTATTATTAGATTAGCAAATTAAATATTTAAATAATAGGGAACGTTACGGTTATTATAAATTAGGCCACAAACTTTTATTAAAAAACACAAAAAATGATTATTTTGCTTATTCGCAAGGGTATTTTAGTTTACACGTTTAATCAAGAACTTTTCAAATGTTTTATGCATTTTATGTACCCTTTAATAAAATTAATTTAACTGCACACATTAGTAAAACTTTTTGATTCTGAATTTGCTGAATTACAAGCACTAGTCTCACATTGTCGCTTTTATTATGACTTCATTTTAAACTTTTTACATAAACATCGATATCACGTGGTGATGAACCAATCCCACCTCAACGGTACGATAGTCGGTATCTGTACTAACTTTACTCGTGGCAAGGCCGTCGACTGCCGTGCGAATTGAGTAATTATATTATAGAAATTCACACTTTATTCTGCGATAATATCGAGTGAGAATTATGTCCTGTATTGCTTATTTTGAAGGACAATAATAATAATGGGAGCCTACACATGTAAAGTTCTTTGTCAATATCATATTCCGTCCGTGGCATAGTTTTTCAATGCAATCGTGCACGACAACTTTTGCAAGACAAACTGGGTCATACCGGGTACTGTTTCCAGTTAGCCGTACTGGTACGCCGACAGAAATATCGAGGGCGGTATCGGTGTACTAACTTTTTCTATAAATCTCAAAAAAACAATACTTTTTTCGTGGTATTATTTTCGAGTACTTACTTCTTTCAATTCTCGGACGGTCTATTATGTTTTATCTTCTTTCGGTATTCGTCAGAACTTAACTAATAGTTAAGTATTCATATAAAGCAGCTAAACAAGAAACCGTCACCATTGTATTGTTAAAGTTCCACGGAGTCGAACAAACCGCTATTCTTATTTGTAATATTGCCGGCTTTTCTTTTTAAGTCCTTATAATTTGGAATTTCTTCAAAGTTGTTTTTTATAGGCTCTACCATCACATTGGCTCACATAAGGCGTGTCGCTACGTACAGAGCAACTGAAGGAACAGAGTGGATTTTTTGTCAGCAAGAGTCTGACAGTCCCTTCCGCTTCAGCCAGTGCCAAAAAAAAGTCTCTTAAACACAATATAGTACGCAAGTGTATGCGCAAAAACAAGTATAATCTCCCTAAATTCAGGGTACAAAGGACCGGCAGTGTGGTAAGAGCAAGGAGGTCACAGGATTATTAATTGGGGAAACAGAAAGACTTATAAGTATTGCCAGTTGCAAAAAAAAGCTAGCGTACCAAGACTGTCTTGTCTAAACATTCAATCGATTACAGTCATTCGCAACTCGCAACCAAATCGATCCCGGCTAGTACAGGGCACTCTAAAACTTCTACATTAACCGAACATTTTCCGTGGTAATAGTGACATAACCCGTTGCCTATAAGTGGGGCATTTATGTACACAAAATGGTTGTATCGAACCGCTCAGTACGAATATAGGTTAATGTAAGGTTAACCGTTTATTGTGGTATATGCAAGCGCAACCTCGGCTCGACCTCGGCGTAACATTCGATAAATGATCATTATGCTCTCAAAATGCACGGAAATGGATTTTCAGTAAGTATACCGTTTAAAACATCGTTATAAAAAATTTTAGATATTAGAAAGAAAGAAGAAATGAAAGAAAGAAATAAGTAGATAAAATAGATATTAGAATTATTATGACTAAGAATTATATTACAGCTGCAGTTAAAATGTCTGCAAATATTGGTACTAAGCTTTGAAAGATGACAACACCAAATATTTGTAACAGCGAGTTACTGTGATCTAGTATCAGCGGCCAAATAGTGTTTCCGACTTCAGTAGGTGGGTAGTTCGATATACAGGGCTACATGGTAATTGGGTGAATTCCTGAAATGGGTGATACTAAACCTATTTTACAACAATTTGAACCCCCATGGGGTCCAAACCGGCTTATTTTGAGAGATCGAACTTTTTTTTTTTTCGAAAATTTCTGTTTTACCCCTAAACTGCTTGCTATGTGGAACGGTCATATCACAGTGTTTTTCTTAATTGGGACACTTGTTCGTGGATAGGAAAATGATTTGAAAAATGTTTGAAAATTATTTTTTCTAACATGTATATTGTGAGTTTACAATATTTAATTGGTATATTTCGGTCGTGTCACTTCGCATAATCAACGAAAATATACAATGGATGAGATGCTAAAACCACGTTGGGTGGCAACTCTGACAGCCTTCTGGAGACTTTTTCCGTTATATTTATCCCGGGATTTTGTTCCTATGGGGTAACTTTCCGAAGCTGTGTTTAGTGTCGACCAAACACCATTACCAACGAATGTTTGTTAAGCAAAAGAAAATCATTTCAAATAAATCGCATATTTTCAGTGGTCAATAAATGTTAATCAATCCAGGCCACTGCGCGCCGTCGCATTTTAATTTTTCGTAAATCGAAAGCTTATAGGAATTAAACGTGATCCATGAAATCAGGAAACATATTCATTCAGAAATGTCCAACGAAATATTTGAAACGATTTTATCGAGTCGCTGACTACGGTTGAATTTTTATCGATTAACCTACACGACTTTTCACCTACAGTTTACTGAGAACAAATAAATAATGTGTTTTTATTTATTCATGACGACACAGGCTAATTTATTGCCGATAAACGTTATTTCCCAGTCGACAAAACCAGTATCGAGCACAAATAAACCAACAGAATGACTTAACAATCACTAATAAAACCTCATTTATTGCTACTTGCAATATTTAATGCGATCAAGTGGCCATTAAACTGTTCGAAAAAAACCTAAATTGAACTTTAAGCAAGCTGTGGAAGGTTTAATTTCTACTATGAATGAACCGGAATGCAGCTAGTAATTGAACGACGCCCGACGGCTAGCCGTGAATGTTTTATTACGAAAGTCACCGAGTTGTTACCAATCGCGTGTCGACCAGCCCACTGCATTATGGCGGCGTATTCACAGAAACTCTAACAACTGATTGACTGTTCCATTGTAAACTGGCCAAGGTGCGGCGTAAACACCTCTTCAATTACCGACATGGGACTTAAGAGGTGGTGATAATAATTTTCAAACTTAAACGAGTTTCATATGATCTCGTTCTGCGTGGAGCGGCAAGGTCTGTCAGACTCTTATGTTTTCTTCAGAGTCTTTTCTCTGTTTGTAAAAACTTAGGCCCCTTTTTGGGAAAATTAGTTAGAAAAAAGGAGTATGACATTTGGCACAGTATCTTTTTTTTAATTAAATTTTAACTTTCAATGAATGTAGTAATAATAAATATTGCGAAGCTGTTACAACCTTGACATACTCGCATTGCCCCAGTAAATAATTCTATCCTGCAAAAATGAACTCCACGGGCAAAATGCCGGCAGAAAAAGTTTATCCGCAGTAACGAGGTCGAACGGAGGCTGGATTGTGGATCCTAACTAAGTTATACAAATAGTTATCGTAAGCTGCGTCAAGACAATTATGCACTTAAGCGTAAGAAACTAAAGCCGCAAATTCGGATCGGCGGGGCGTGAAGCTGCGTATTGTTTTGAGCGCTTGAAACATGCATAGGATATAAATAATAGAGTATTCGTAGCTGCGTGTTGTTAAAAACGCTGCTACCAATATACCTTCAGTGGTCCAGCGTCCACGCTCAAATCAACGCGCCGCTGCACGCCCCGCTGCTCCGAATTTTCGGCCTAAAGCGTTTGGATGTAAGTTCTTGATATAGACTTATATAAAACATGGAAAACTAGAAATTCGACAACGAGTAGAGCTTGACTCTTCGGCGTTCTTATTCAGTACACCAGACGCCTTTCCAACTAGGCTATCGCAGTCATGCTCCATAGGGACAAATTCGCATTCCAGTCTTGACGTGTCATAGTGACGTTTTACTGAATCAGAACGTTAAAGCAGGACTTGACAAACTTCAATTTTTTTCCACATAATAGTTTTCGCGTTGCAGGCAATGCGTATAAGATTTTGGACTACTAACGATTTTGACGAAGCCGAAGCCGATGCCGATGCCAATGATCCTAAAGTATCACAACCAATTTTATTTTATTTTGTAATAAAATACTTTTTCTTTCTTTTTTAAGACGTAAATAAATGATTTGTTGGAGATGCGGTATTACATTAATGCAGATCACATTTTGCGACAACTCCATACAATTCGGCTTAAGGCTGTGTGTAATCATTTTAAGTAGTAAAGGAAAATTCTGGAATTCAACAGGCTAAAGTGCTGTTTGAATTCTTGCATTTTTTGTACTACAAACCTAGTGTTTTGCAATATACTCTTAGGATACTTTTGGGTTGCATGACTATCTAAAAAGTTAACCGTGCCTCTGGAACGTAAAGGGCAATTGAATCAAAAAAATCTGCTCCACCTATGGCGGGAGGACTCATTTGATGATTATACCAAATAAAAAATAAAAAAGTAATACATTTCTGGATGATTAAAACTGTTTCAGACATTACAGTGTCTTTTTATAATACTCCTACCAATAATTGCAAATGCAGTTGTATAAATAAATTAAAATTTACCTTGGTAAAATTGACACTAGAAGTAGTCTTAAAATATTTGCCTACCCCGAGGCATTCCGTTACCAAACACTTGAGTTGCGGAATATGAAAAGTTATTAAAAATGTTTTACATATTAAATGTATAGTCATTTTATTTGAAAGCGCGTTTTCAAAGATACCGCTACTTATTTATGAGAGAGTAAAGAGGTCTGGAAACATAGTTTAAGCTTTCAGAATAAGGTCGCTTCAGGAAATGACACAACAAACCGTCATTTAATGAAATAAAATGCAGTTTCTAAGTAGTATCTTCTCGTCGATAAAGCTTAAAATTTCTAGAAATGTACCTTGAATTTACTTAATTGATTGTAGATCCTAAGTCTCATCAAGGTTTACAATCCAGGTCTAGTCATATTTATTTATCTTAAATTAAAAAGTACAGAATTTTCCGCGAAGAAATAGCTAGAGCCCTTTGGGAAATACAGGGACGCTATCTGCAATCAAGCCTTTTTTCTTTTGCCCCATTTTCAGGGAACCAAACAATACGAGTACAAGTTAAATGTCATCGTGGACGACACAGAACCGTAATTGTTCTGACATAGTAAGTACGTGGACGAGTCGAAGTAAGTATGTTAGGATCATAACAGGTTGCAATCTACTCGTATAGTTTCTGTCTACGTATGGGAGTTTATGTTTTCTACGAGTGTCAACAAGTAGTTGTTTCGGATCTCGATTTTGGTGTATGTCTGTTTAAATGATTGTAAACGAACCCTGAATATTGAAAAAGCTGCCTAGGTGCGGCAGTTATAAAAAAAATGGAGACAGAATTATAATTATGTATGTGTAATTTGAGCATCTACATTATAATTACGTCAGAGTCTGGTCAACAAGTCTAAATAATATTTATAGACGATATTGTAAAATCAAGACTTCAATGCATTAAATAAAAAGCTAATATCATGTTCAATACAGTACACACATTACAAAACGCGTGTGAACACTTCTGCATGATAATTACTCTGAGGCGACATCCATCAGGAAGCTGGGGTGTGCGATATCATTAAACGTCTTACGTAATATACAAATTGGTTAATGTAAATGTTTGATATATAGATTTATCCTAATATTACAAATAAGGAACTATCGTAAAATTTATATTGCTCACTCGACTTTGGAGTCGCGGCTAAAACTTCATGCGAACGAAATCGCGAGAAGAAGCTAGTTATTTCAAAACTAGATTAATTTATACATAAGTTATTTTTCATCGTGATTGTACGATCCGTGGGACAATTACTGAATTCACCAGGTTTTGGCTCTAAGCGATGTACGACCATAACTTAATTTCACATAGCTAACGTAGGGGAAAAGTGTATAAGATAGGGACGCGAGGTATGATGGGGACATACACTCTTTACGCATACGTAATTTCTATGTTTTACGTCTTGTTATTTAACTTTGACGTTGATTTTCATCCCTATCTGAACGTAATACCACAGGAAATACAGATTCCGATCAATACAGTTATGAAAAACAAACATAGGTTCAGCTTCACCAAAACGATGACTCGTTGCAAACACAGAAGGGTAGATATTTGAAAACGGAAAACTAGTAAACATTTGTACTATAAATAACACATAGAAAACATTCTTTATTTCTATTTTGTTTGTGGGAAACCCGATACACCTGTCTAGTATTTTTGTGTAAAGAATCCATGTACAGATTTCAGCAGGGCCAACCTACCCGATTTTACCAATCGAACATAAACCCTCCTCTATTGTGATAAGGTTGTAAATCTATTAAAGAAATTGGACAGTTTGAGGTAAGTTGATGATGCTGGCGTCAGTACAAATTCAAAACTGTATCATGAAACATCACAAAGTTATCAGCTTGTTATGTTACCTGGTTATCCTTTCGAAAATATGCTAAATTCGCGGCATTTCACGATAACCCCCTGTGTCGTACACTCATTGAAAATAGAATAGTTTGGCAATAGGTACCTAACCGTACGGTAATTGTATTGTGATTTACTGGTGGTAATAATAAAAAAATATATAGATTTTTGGAACAAAATACATGGTGTCAAAATTATTGCAATCAATTCAGTTACTGATTCTGAAAAAACTATATTCAGGTTTCGCATATATTGTATATACTAAGTTTATATGAGATATTAACACGTTCTAGGACACTTGAGTTTTTTTAAATATCCCAATATGACACTTAAAAATTCCATTCATTTTATCATACCGCCTATAGCCGTACTACCATATTACACATATTTTTAATATTTTGTTACGACAAATACGGCCATAGACGTTGACGCCTATGGGCGGGACGTCATATCAGTAGTAACAATAAACAATGAAATGAGAGTGTGCAACAAAGTCCACCGCCCTTAGCCGGACTGTCACGTAAAGGTATATCGAGTTAACGGCGAGAGGCGGTCTGTCCCGGAAAGGGTTAAGATTTTTTGCACGTATTCGATTTTTGTGAGCAAAAACACATTTGATTTCAGCGTAACAATTATGGAAACATAAATCATTTTTGCGGAATAATTATTATTCGATACAATGTTCCAGTGGAACGTGATAACCAGCCTTTTGCATCATTTAATATGTTAATGATATAATGTTTTAATCGGTTCATTTCTATTTTCATTGTACAATTCTTTTTATGAATCAGTTGGCTTTAATCGGTATTCTGATGTGCTTGTGTAACGTGATCCTTTTAATATCACAAACGAATTAGGGTGTGTGACAATGTGGGATACCCCTCGTCTAGATAGAGGGTGGACAGATCAGCCTGAATACGAAAGGTGAGAGGAAGTTAGACTGTCTAGACTGATCAGATTGGATGCGGAAGGATGTAGACCTTAAAGCTTCAATCACGTATCATCGTCCGTAAAAAAACACAAATCCTACACGAACCCTGAAAATACATGATGCAATGTAAACGTCCATCCATCTGTCATGACGGATTGTGTTTTTGGATGAATAGTCAATGACTGGTGCATAAGATTATACAGAGAAGTGTGTTTAAAATAATTAATCTGTAATATAAAATTAAAGTTTAGTGACATGGGTAAGATAATATTGCCAGTGGTACTACAACCGGTAGAACCAATTTTTTTTACTGTGGTAAAATCATCAAATGAGTCCTCCCACCCAGGGCAGAGCGGGGGGGGACATTCCGACTCGTACTGACTAAAATCAACGGTGTCCTTCAATAGCCCTTAATGTTCCGGGGTCACGGTAATTCGTGAGACCCGCGAACCCGGCAGGCTTTGACCCTCTAGAGGAGGGCCCCGTCATTTTGCTGACACTCTTTGAGGCGCGCGTCGAACATAACGCGCCGCCGGTTGTCCCAATAGCAATAAACTTAACTGAACCCTTATGTATGACACAACTATCTTAAACTAAAAAGCTACAGGGCAGTTATATTATCGACACAAATTTTTCTTCTTCGTTTATTTATTTATTTATTTATTTATTTATTTATTTTACTATTTATGTACACACAATACACAACACAGGATAATTATAACATAAAACTTAGTACAAGGGTACTGCTTATTTCTATAGAAATTTCTGCCAGCAGACCCGCGAAAAGGAGAAATTAATAAGAAATGTAGACTGCAGTGTGTGAAACGAGGAATAAAACTGTAAATATGTAGATACCTAACCTATAATATACGAATACGTTTTTCTAATTCATTCGAATTTACGTTAATGCTTTCATGTCATGCTTCGGTTTAAAACGTTTTTTTTTAGATCGGCTTCTAGAAAATTCCAATTTGCATGTCGATCAAATTAATTGAAAAACCCGATCAGATTCTCGGTAAAGCGACACTAACCTTTGCATGTCACACATCCAATTGAAAAGTCTCGATTTAAACCGCTTTCTTATGTAAAATTAATAGGTCAGTTTAAGTTCCGGCATCGCGTAGAATAAGCATTAGGCATGCAATCAACCCTGTCTGTCAGAGGGCTGTAAATGCCGGGGTCGCGGGAATTTCTTAGAAGAACACTAAAGCTCTAGAATACGAAGGGCAATAGAAGGAATAGATTAGTTTTTAGGAGCCTAGAATATGCTTTGTACTTGGAACCACAATACGAAGAAACAGTGTTGTTAATTCCTATAATTCAACCAATAACTAAGTCTAACGTTATACTAAAGTATTGTTAGGTATTGGAAAGTTTCTAGCAATGTCTACCCTGTTCTAGATGGTTCGATATGGGTCTAGAATGTTCCAGAAGGTATGGGACTGTGTAGAAGTCCATAGATGTTTTCAAAACTTTCGACCATCTTCTAGAAACATCGTAAAGTGCTTGTTGAAATTAGTCAAATAAAGAATATTTGGTCACTAAGTGGTGTTAAGTATTATGGTTAGGTTAAACCGTATAATCACAAAAGTGGCCCAGTATTGATAAGCACAAATTGGTGATTAATTTATTATGAACGCTGATCAACAATACGTAAAAATAATATTAAAACATATATTACGTTGAGCTTGTTAATTAAAATAGCAATCAAGCGCTACAAAGGACTAATTAAATTACTGGATCGCAATTTATTAATATAAATTTTGACCCGAACAATATGCTGACCGAACGCAAAACAGTATAAAATAAATAACTATCTTGAAAAGCCAAATACGGTACGACAAATACATTCTCTGTATGATTCAGAGGCTCATATATCGGATTTGGAGGAATTTGATATAAAACATTCTACGAAACGTAAATCACACATAGGCTAGGCTCGCCGCCGCCGCCGCCCCGCTGCCCGCAAGATACGAGGCAGAGGCCTCACGTGAGATCTGACCGCCAAGCGAGCATTGCTGAGCGAGTATATCTTTGAAGCTCTTGTAGCTCAGCGATAAACTAATGGAGCGAGTCTTTGCCGGTAGTGTGAATAGTCAGTGACTAACTATTATTATATTCATTTCTACATTGTACGTTTCTTCAGTGATAAAAAAAGCTAAAAAAAGAGAAAACTACCCTAAGTTTGAATCGGTTTATGTCCTTGAGAATAAACCTTTGATTCGTTGCAAGGTATTTATTTATTTATTTCCAACAAAGAATACACAGATAGTATACACAACAATGACACAGAGGGTTCTTTTATGTGTGCTCCTTCACTTATAGGAGACCACAACATGCACATTTATCTATCTCAGTATCTCAGTTCATAGAATTTAATTAATAAACTTATTTCGTATTGCATTCGTTGTACATTATAAAACTTGGAACCTCATTTCTCAGTCACCTCTCATTTCATAATTCTTAGAACAAGTATGTAATCAAAGCTCGGAGATAAAGTGGTTCCATTAATTAGAACTGCCGTCCCTTTTTCTTGTCTTTGTTTTAGTATAAGAGGGAGGAAGACAGGAGTTATATGAAGAGTTGTTTGTATGTGGTTTTTCATGCAATTCCGATGCGAAGTAATTAAGAACACGCGAGGTAAGTGTCGGCGTTTCAAAGGATTCCACCACGTGCAATATTCGAAGCAGCGTCATATTGTTTTATTGAAATGTTCAGAGGACTTCTGTAAATGTCAAGGTTAAAATGCTTTATAAAACTGAACTGAAATTGACTGTATAGAGAGGGATAGTAGGTCAATGTTTTGATTTTTTGTTTTGGTTTGCTTTCGGTGTTTCTCTTCCAACGTTTTATTCTGGGAGTGGTTTAGCTTTTCCATCAGAGAGTTTTCATTTTATGAACAGAATTTTTCAATATATGTTCTTATTTTGTTTGTTTTGTCTTGGATATTATCATTCGAAAACCGGATAAGCTTTCGAAGTATTGCTTTTGAGTCAGCCTCAGATCAATCGCCGCTACAAGGATATGGTTTCATTTTGACATGCCTGTTGGTCTAGTGGTTAGTGACCCTGACTGCTATGCCGGAGGTCGTGGGTTCAATTCCCACCCAGGACAAATGTTTGTGTGATGAGCACGATCATTTGTTCTGTGTCTGGGTGTAATTTATCTATTATATGTATGTATTTAGAAATATATAAGTATGTTTATCAGTTGTCTAGTACCCATAATACAAGCTCTGCTTAGCTTGGGACTAGATGGCGCTGTGTGATAGTTGTGGAATATTTATTTATTTATTTATTTATATATAAGTATGTTTATCAGTTGTCTAGTACCCATAACACAAGCTCTGCTTAGCTTGGGACTAGATGGCGTTGTGTAATAGTTGTGGAATATTTATTTTTATTTTTTATTTGTCAGGAAAAAAAGGAGTGCTACGCGTGGTTACAACGTAACTCATATCAGCTACGAGTGCTACGGCGTATCAGGCTACGGTTGCTACGTCCTAGCTGCTACGAACAATTTGTGGGCATGCAAACTGAGCGTTGAACATTGGACTTTCACAAGTAATATAAAAATGTGATTTTTTTTCAGACAGGTCCAAGAGGGCGCGGGACTAACGAATTACCGTGAACCTTGAACATAAAGGGCTATTGAAGGATAGCGTGGATTTTAATCAGTACAAGTTTGACAGACCCTCCCGCTCTGCCCTGGGTGGGAGGACTCATTTGATGATTTTACCACGATAAAAGAAAAGAAAAGGTGACTGCACCTTTACATGATTCCCGGTGAAAATTTAGGTACTTAGTATAGTATTCTGCCATTGCAAGGAAATTAAAACGAATTTTAAAAAAGTGAATAAAAAACAACTGTTTCTGATTCTAAAAACTATGCAGATCTTTGTCAAAGAAAATAAGCAAAGTAGTTGTATCAAACTCACAATAAAAATCTAATAACGTTGTAAAACTTCTTTGTAACATGCAATTTTAATATCGTACGTCGCATACTCATCTCCAGGTAAACCTTTGTACTTAAAGCTTATAGTCCAATCCATTACTGCTGGATCCTCGACTTACCTTGAAAGAACAATGTACGAGCGAAATAATAAAAGTTGTACACAAAGGGATCTTCGAGCTTCGCGCGACACGCTCGGGGCGGCAAACGTTACAATTTTTAAGACTTTTACATAATTTGCTCTGTGAGAGGAGCGTCAGTCAGGATGTCATTTTTTTGAGCTTTGGCTTCACGCCCGGTATTTATCTTTTTAGTGATTAAGATTTTCATAGGCAAACCCCGTATTGGACTCAGGGACTTTGTGTATATGATACTAAAAAGCAATAGTTTAAGACAGCGTTTATATAAATGAATTTTATCAAACGTCTATTTAAGTTGTGTCTTAAGATCTAAAGAACGTAAAAATCCAAAGTAAAAACACAACAAAAATATATGAACTACAGAAAAACCCCTACAAGACTACTTAAAAGAAAGAAATACTACGTACATCATCATCGGGCAGCGAGTAATAGGCGACTCGCTGTCCGACCATGGACCATGCCCGGGTCGACGGCGCATTGTGTTCCACGCGCGCCTCAAAGAGTGTCAGCATAGTGACGGGTCCTGTAGAGGGCCAAAGCCTGCCGGGGTCGCGGGACTTATCAATTACCGTGACCCTGGTACGTAAAGGGCTAATGAAGGACACCGTGGATTTTAGTCAGTACGTGTCTGGCAGTCCTACCGGCTTTGCCCTGGGTGGGAGGACTCAATTGATGATTTTACCACGATAAAAAAAAAGGACCAAAAGCTTGGTCTACTTCAAGTACCTATCAAAAACTTTGAAAAAATCCCTATATTCGCGATGTTTTTTGATCGAGTTAAGTTATGAATATCGCGTTTTCAACCATCTTAAAGAGTGTCAGCAAAATTACGGGCCCCCCCTTCTAGAGGGCCAAAGCCTGCCGGGGTCGCGGGACTAACGGATTACCGTGACCCCGGTACGTAAAGGGCTATTGAAGGACACCGTGGATTTTAGTCAGTACAAGTCTGACAGACCCTCCCGCCCTTCCCGGGGTGGGAGAACTCATTCGATGATTTTACCACGATAAAAAAAAAGTACATCATCGTCATCTTCCTGCCCTTATCCCAATTTACTTGGGGTCGGCGCAACACGTTTTTTTCTTCCATTCTAATTTATCAGACGTCACAGTATATATTTACTGATCAATACTACCTACATATGGCCCTTTAATTTACCAAGAGAAAAATAATTGAAATCTTTCTAAATCAGTCTCAGAACATTCTTTCTGAAATGTGAAACCCGGTATACCCGTCTAGTATCTTTGTGTAAAGAATCTGTCTACAAAATATCAAAACTGTTTTATGTAAAATCACAAAGTCATAAGCATGTCAAATTATCTGGTTGTCCGTTCAAAAACCCGCGACTCCTGTGTCGTACATTCACTGATAATAGTTTGGCAATAAGTACTTAACCGTACGATAATTACTCGTATGTTGTGCCTAACTGCAGGTAATATTAAAAAAAAATTGGAACAAAATACATGGTGTAATCATAATTATTTAAATCGATTCAGTTACTGATTTTAAACAAACTAAATTTAGGTTTCACATTTACTAAAAATAACGTTGTACAAATAAACCTCTAAAGATACTCGTACATAAACGTTCACCGATATCTTCAAAGCAATTTGCAGCATGTTGCCGATACACCAATATTCACAGAACGCAAGTCGAGTGGACGTCTACCAATTACCCGGATCGATTCCTCTAGCTTAACAGCAATATCACGGCTGCCGCAACTTGAAAGGACCGAGGAAGTGCACTGGCATGTAATCCGTCGCTTACTGAATAGAGCAAAACAAAGCCCTTTGGCTGTCCAAAGGGCTTTGTTTATGATTGGTCAGATTAGCATTGACTGATACAACGTTTTAACGATCGCTTGCGCACTTTAATAGCTTATGATTGAAGTATTAAATACAAGATTTAAATGGACCATATTTTTTCAGGTTCTTTTAAGGAATATCAGGCATCGAGCTTTGCTAAAAGATGCTACTGAATAGCATGATGTAAGATATATACCAGAAAGAGATGTGGTATACAGCTAAGCGAGATTTCCTCTCGAGAATCATGAATACCATTAATTCCATCTTCTGAATGTATTTCGTCGTATAACTTACATCTTTGAAAGTGCATCCGCAAATGAAGTCCCGAGAGATCCCATTTGAAATTTGCTGAGCGAATTTAAAGTTAACTTGGATCGAAGTATTCCTCATCTACTTGGCATGATTAATCCGAGCTTATGCGATGTAGCTTTGACCGTAAAGTTCGCCATATCTGATCATCTGAACTTTGTTCGCGACAGATTTTAAAACTGAATTAGTATGATTACACGGGCGTTCTTTCAGCTTGTCCTTTTCACGTGTAGTCGAAGTTTTTGTGAGATTAAAAACTGGAGTATCAGGCTTAACTTTGCGTTGCGCCGTACGGCAGAGCTATTTTTTTCAAAGCGCCCGCATAAGGGCATAGATATTTTTTTCAAAGCGGAGGCATTAGGGCATAGATATTTTATCAAAGCGAGGCATGACGCGTCTTTGAAAGTTTCTTTGAAGCTTTTTTGTGGACCTTTTTAACACTGGGATTTTTTATAGCGCTCAATATTTTGCAACTCTCGATATTCAGGACAGGATATTGAAAATCTAAAAAACGATGGCTAAAATGCAGTCAGATGAATTCTCTATTTTAGTCCGAATACTGAAAAGAAAATTGCGTATTTCAGGGCTGTTCTAATGTACGAATTTGTATAAACAAAAAGTGTAAGCAAATTAAAAATTGCGTTACGACACAACTTACACACCAACTTAGAACAGGTTCACCAATAAAGTTTTATTTAGACCCTCCACAAACATCCACATAGATTTCAATCACAGTTTTCTGTTTTAGAACCGACTTCTGTACTTTATTCCATTTCAACGGCCAACAAGGCCAACAAAATGGACACTCAGTTTTTTTCATTTTAGTATTGTGCTCACTGGTTCTCTCTGGACAAATGCGAAAACTTTCATACACACACGCACACACATACATATTATTATGTAAGTTCGTACTTATTCCTGATTGCAATACTCGTATGATTGGCTACTGAACTTTTAAGTCTGCGACCGAGGGTACAGTTTCAATAATAGAGTTTCGGCCTTTTAGTACCCATCGGCATTTGGGAATCAGTGGTGCAGTTTTCTGTATAGATGTCCTTGATTGTTTATTACATTTCATGTTTTATTTTGATGGTTAACAATAAATTATCATGTATGTTCTGACACTGGCATGTTCTGATAGTTACAAAATATTAAAAAAAAACTAGTTAACAACTACTCTCTTACTTATATAAACTGTAATAGTACGGGTAAGCTATGATATTTTCTTTTTTGTGTTGTGCAAAGTACATCAGAGATTATAATTTTATTCTTCGTTCCTCGACGAGGAATTCATATTACCTGCTTTTAACCTAGTCACTACCTGGTGCATTAAGCTTCGTAATTTCCCCGAGGACTTTTGCCGAGACTCTGAAGAATTTCTTTGATTCACCAACATGTACATTAAAGTTTACATTTGTTTTGTCTGCGTAAAATTATAAGATACTTTAAATAGTGTAGGCAAGAAGCAAACTACTACCTGCATATAAACATTATACTCGGGATTTATAATAATTAGACTTTAAAATTAGAAGAAAGACCACTATAAAGTTTCTTTTAGTTCCCATTTTTACGATACCCGTACCATACGTTCTTAAGATGTAAACACTGGCTTAAGATAGTTTAAATACATAATATTCTTGATTCTTTCTTTTTCCAGGCATTCATATGGATTTATATCAAGCTTATTTAGCATGGAAACTGAACATGGATACTCAAAAGTGACATGGTGACACAACGGGCACTCACAGATTTCAGAAAACACCAAAACGTAATAAGATATAAAAAACAGAAGTTGGACAAGACTCTGAGCACCGGAATGCTATGAGATAGTTTGTATAGTGTCGAACTAAAACATATTCGAACCAGTCGACGAAAGAGCACATAGAACAAAAACTAATCTACACAGGCCCTGTTCAGATATATATTTTAGGTATTCTGTAAGCAACACAAGGTTTGATTGAGGAATCGATAGGTATGTTAACAGTGTGCACTCTGTTGAATTGAAAACCTATTCATATTTAACCATTCCCGGCAGCGATTGGAGTTCGACAGTCTTTTTATAGATGACTAACGACGAATGCCGACAAGCCTAACAGTGGGAACAGGTTACGTCGACTCTGTAGGCACGTGTTTCGTATATTTTTATTTCTGTTTCGAATTCTCGTTTTTATTCGTGAAAACGTTTAGTTTATGCATCGCGCGGTTTTGGTCGCTCTTTTGTTTTATGCACTGTGTACATTGTTTGTGATTGAATTTTAAGACCTTTTTTTAGTTTTCTGTTGTACGAGCAAACAAAATGTGGTTTCAAAACGTTTATTTTGATTTCAGTTTGATCTTTTATTTTGTTTGTAACACCATTTTGCATACCGACGATATTTAGAAATAGACATACAAAAAATATAACGAATCCACACACCGGCAAAGTTAGCGGGACAGAACAAAGGCCGAGTATAACATTAATGAGTACATTTAAAAAAGGGAATCAGACACAGAATAATACTTTTCTCCAACTAGTTGGCCAACCAGTAAAGCAACCAGTTGAGTAGCAGAGGTCGGCGAGCGTAAGTACACTTAAACTAGTATTCCAGTGCTTTGGAGAAAAAATGTTGGTCAATAGAAAATGTGCAGTTTATAAATCATTTACCTACGAAAGCTTTTTCATGATTGATTATTTTTTCATTCGTTATTTTGATCTTCTTTAAATTAGTGTTAAGAACTGTACTACATAAAAAGGATTCGAAACTGATTTGATATCTAGATTATTCGACTGTTGCAGTTGAGCCGTTGACCCTCTTTCAGACGATGCCGGTGTTTCAGCAGTGGGAAGAGAATTACCAACTTATTAATACGAAATTTACTTTTTTTTTGCGTGGTATAATCATCAAAATGTGTCCTGGGCGGGAGGGACTGTCAGACTTGTACTGACTAAAATCCACGGTGTCCTTCAATAGCCCTTTACGTACCGGGTCACGGTAATTCGATAGTCCCGCGACCCCGGCAGGCTTTGGCCTACAGGCCCCGTCACTTTGCTGACACTCTTTGAGGCGCGCGTGGAACACAACGCGCCGTCGACCCGGGCATAGTCCATGGTCGGACAGCGAGTTGCCCATTACTCGCTGCCCGCAAGCCCGCTCAATACGATATATACTAGCAAAACTTTTTTTTATATACCATAGTAATCTGTGGAAAATGTTGTGGGTAGTATATTTGTTAATTTTAATTTTAAGAAGTTCTAAGTTTGTGTATACTTACTTAATATACTACTGTTTGTTTTCCCAAATGAAATAAATAAATAAATAAATAAATAAATAAAAACTTATAAGAACGATGGTTTCAGTTGTGTGATTTCAACAGTAGGTCAAAAGACCGCCGATAAAACCACTTCATGCAGCGCAATTTTTGAAAAATAAAATCAAACTCAACAAGACTAAGTTCAATTTCAGCTGCACCAAAATTCTTATATGAGATTTCCAATAACTTGCACCGATCTGAAATGAACTTTATTTGGTTAGATTCGAAGTTGGATATAGTTTGGTTGGAATTTAGTACTTCAATGTGGAATATTTCACGCAAAATGAATATTGAATGAGTAATGTATTGAAATTGTATTTTAGTGATCTTCAAGATTAACTTAAAAAGTACCTACATCATCATCTGCCTAGCCTTTACCTAACTATATCGGGGTCACCTTCCACTCGAACCAGATGCAGCCGAATATCAATATTTTACATGGAGCGACTGCCTATCGGACCCCCGCAACCCAGTTACTGGGTAATACGATACCCTATGGTAAGACTGGTTGTCAGACTTCTAGAGGTCTGCTTATTAGCAACGACTATCAAAGATCTACAAATAACAGCAGGGACCAGGCTTTACGTGCTTTCCGAGGCACGGAGGAAACTCGCTATGCAAATGGCTAACCATTCACAGACCAACCTCGGCAAGCGCGGCTTAACCCGGAAGATAGATCTGTGCAGCTGTAATTATTTAGCCAAAAGCTCTTCAAAAAAAAGTTCATTAAAAATACACATTGTTACTTGCTCGGTTTTTAACTCACATCCTCTTGCATGAGAAGCGAGGTGTTTTACCTTTTATGCATCACTAAAAAAGAAAAAAATATGAAAACGTGCTGAACAATGAACAGCAAAAGAATAGTTGGAAAATAAATTGCCTTTTGCAGTTTATTTATTGAGAGCGGCAATCAATTGGAAACTGATTGCAGCAAAGCATAATACAATTATTTCAATGACGTTATATCAAAGAGCAATAGCACTGTAGTAATTGAAATGTTTCAGTAATATTCCACCCGTTTAACAGAATTTTTATTTTATATTCTGATGTTGATGTAATATGTTAATCTAGTAGATAGTTTGTACAAATAATTTATGAATTAATCAGAGAATATACATATTGTAGGTAAGTGTAAAGCATATTTTGATGATATTTGAAGAAGATGGCTGGCAATGGATGGATGCATTCATTAGGGGAGGCAGCTCAGCAGTGGACGACTATAATGGCTATAAACTCAATTTATTTATTTATTAGCCAATGAAAACCACCCAGCATTCGCAAAAGGGCCGAAAAAAAAGGATTCGGTTTCTTAATAAAATCTTCAACCCGACGCGCGACGTAGCGGTGGCGAAGCAAGGTGGTGGGAGGGGTGGGGTGTCACCCGGCTCAAAGCGTTGCGGTTGCGCCGTCAAGAGAAAAAAAACAACTCTTCACTCTGCCCCAAGTTTATTAATAGCATTAAAGCGAGGACACGACTCGTTTAAAAGCTCTGAGATGCAAAGTTAATTATATTTTATGCACCTGCATCCGGAGAAAATAATATTAAGAAAAAGATAAGAGTTTTAAGTGCTGTGATCGAACCAAAAATAGAGTGTTTTAACCACTAATCTGCCAAGACACGATTCTCCCATAGATTTTGTATGGTAATAGCAAACTGTGACGTCACTATTTCAAATAATGATCTTACTATTGTGTGTCTAGTGTGTGATTTCCCATCATACCTCGCGTCTCAGTCTTAAATAAATAAATAAAAGAGTAAAGAGAAGAGAGAAAGAGTAGAGAGAAAAAAGTAGAAAGAGTTTCCGGCAACTTATACATTGTTACGTGATTCATAAAAAAAACGACGGGTTGCACTCTGGAAGTACCGGCAGAAGTGAAAACTTGAATAGTAATAAACACACACGAACATTCGCGCAAGCGCCCTGCGCCGTCTTACGAATTTTCGATCAGGTCACATGTCCTGACGCGAGTTTAACATTTTTTACCCATTCCAAAAAAAGTGCACAACGCAGCTAAAGAAGTTTTCACTTCAAAAATCCTTCATTATGCTTCAGTTCAATTTAATGCGAAACGTATACTTAACTACATTCAAAGTTGAAAAATATTATTCTATGAATGGAGGATAAATCACAATGTGAATCTATTCCTAAAATTTCTTCACACTTTGATACCTAGTGTTTTATTTTCCGAAGTCACATTCACATGGATTCAGTATTCAATAGCATTTCGAGAAAATCCGAAGAATTGTGTACCTATTGTTGCGCTGCACTCCATTGTCGGCGGCCAATCAGAGTCTATTCATACATTTTTCTATGGATTGAGGGCGCGAGATATGATTTCATTTTACGGTTTCTATTTATCAATATGAACATTTGGATGCGATAATTTATACAAGTGATAAATCTTTAATCTATACTAATACTAATCTATACTTTTTTATTGCTTTTTTGAAAAAATATTTAGCAATGTAATTAATAAGTGAAAAATGAGTAAAGGAATAATAATCTATACTTTTATATACTATAATATCATAAGACAGAAGAGTTTGATTGTTTGGTTGAACGCGCTGATCTCAGGAACTACTAGTTGGAATTTTAAAAAAATAGTATTGTGTTGGATAGTCCATTTATCGAGGAAGGCTATAGGCTAAAAAAACATCACGCTACAATCCATAGGAGCCGAGCAGTGGGGGTGAAACCGCGGGGAAGAGCTAGTACTTTATACGCCTGGTTCCCGAGCTGTAAAGCTTTTTGTGGAAAGAAAAATAGCTGGTGGTAGCATGGTTGGTATTAGTGCCTGGTGTACTGAATCAGAAGGTCGCAGGGAGAAATCCTGATCCGAGTGTAATTAAAACCACAAAAAAAGCTTTAGCAGAAAGATCACTTACGCAATTATCTTTATGCAATTGTGTAGTGGTGATTGACGCGGCTTCTGTCGTGTGCACGGTCGAGTTGTGAAACAGAACTTACTGTTATGTTTTTGTTGAAATTCGTTGATGATTTACACACATACACGATGTGCAAATTGCTATTCGACATAATCCATGCCTAACCTTAATGCTCAAGCCACTCTAATTTAGCTAGGACGCGACGATTAGTTTTAATAAGAAGAATTATAAACTTAATGTTACAATAGTACGTGATCTTCATGAGACAGCTCGAGAAGGAATTAAGCTCCGCCAATCTCGTTCATTCTATCAAGCATTTTTGTATCTTGTAGTATGTGTTGTGCCTGTCTGTCTCAAAGTGTGATTTGAGCCTTAAACTTTTAAGAGTTCTATTAAATCAGACGCCTTTGAAGTAAAACTGATAAATAACCGATGGGGAAGAAAAGTACTCGAGTGGCGACCTTGGGCCGGAAGGCGCAGCACAGGCAGGCCTCTCACTAGGTGGACCAACAACATCGTGAGATTCGCGGGCAACCGATGGATGCAAGTGGTGACTTGTCGTTCGGCGTGGCTGTCTAAGGGGGAGGCCTATGTTCAGCTGTGGAAGTGTTCCGGCTGATGATGATAATGATGTTTGGTTATGGACAATTTTATCTCTCTCTTACAGATCGTCGACCGCAATTTGTCTGTGTCAACCGAAAGTAATACAGTTAGATATAAAGTATCGAATTATATCGCCGAGCGAGTACGAACACATTTATATTTATAAAGGTTTTCATGTCAAACAAAATGGTGGCGGCACTTAATTTCTCTTTACGACTTTTGTGCACGATATCCCGTGTTACAACGTTCGCGTATGTTAATAGAGTACATTGGTAGACAGTTATTTTGCTACATCCGTGTGGGTTTTGCCAACTAGTATCGATCTTGAAATTTTAAAAGTCTGTTAAACCTGGTTTATCTTTAAACGGGTTCAACAGACTAAAATACTAGAAAACACTCTTGTCTTTCGAATGATTCTCAGAAAAATGAATTTGCTTAAGTATAAATTAAATAAAAAGACTTGGTGAATTAACTGTGGCTTTCTCTCATACATAGTAGAGGCTTATGTCCCAGCAATGGGAACGTAAAACATTACTTGTGGCAAAAATATTCATCATCTGAACATCTTCCACCGGCATTTTAAAATCACTGCAAATCGCGTCTATTTTCCACTCCGTAGTTGATTTTAACCAAGACTCAAATAAGAAGCTTATGAAACAAGACCAATAAAGAGCCTTATTGAGTGCAGTCAGAAGTATACCACCACACAGCCGGGCATTGCAAACATCCTTTCTATTTTAAACTAAAAATATTTATCTGTTCAACAAAGTGTATTATTTCCAGAACTGACGTCCCCTTTTGTAAGTGTCTTCGGAACGTTCATAATAAATGTGGTCAATGCTTTTGAGAGCAGCAAAATGCACTAGCCAGTCTACGGGCAATACATTTTGCGGCATCCCGACCTTTTCATATTTCTACAAAGAAAATGTCCCGTATTTATAGTTTGATTTTATTACACTCACCTTTTCTTGCCTTTGATTTGTTTTGTTTCATTCGTGGTGTCTGTGCCGACTTTTTTAATGGAATGTTTCATGAGATTATGATTGAGTTTTTCCATCAATCTTTTGTGACGTTGATTTTTATAGAGTGGTTAGGTGCCAGTGACTTTGTATAGGTAAGTTGAAGTTTTTATATTTGATGAATACGTTTTATTTACACCAGGGGTACCAAAACTGTGCGCCACGGCGCCCTTGTGCGCCGTCAAGAGTAGAGAGGGAGGCCTCTTTGCATCTTCAAAACTAGATTTTTCGTTTACTCTGATTTTGTTGGATTTGAAACCACTTATTATTGCTTTATTATTTACCTGGTATCGACTAGCTACGGCGCCGCGACAAAATACCAAACCTGCAAGTGTGCCGCGAGCTGAAAAAGTCTGGAAACCCCTGATGTAAATAATAATGTTCAACTAATTTGAAAGTCTTATTTAAATTATGACTTTAGTTTTATTACATTAACTTTGAAAACTAATCTACAGTACAAATGTTACTTGTCCAACGTTCATGTATATTTGACATTCAAGCTGTAACAAGCCAATCACTACTCGAGTGGATTTATCAATATACGAGTATCTCGATGTGAACGTAATAACTCACAGGTTCGTGCGAGCGTTCATGGGATTTTCAAAACTTCAACGAGGCAATTTGAAATGAAATTTTATTTCTGCCTGCAAATTTTGCGTTTGCGAATAAGTTTTAATTATTTTCTTGACATTTATAGCACTCCGTCGAGAAGGTTTAGAGTTATACACGTGTGATTGTTTGGATCAGCACAAACGTGCGTCAAGAGCGAATATAATTATTGTACATCTACATTAGACATATCTAAACATACTTTACTAGGTAGATGGACGACAACCTGCGAGTCGCGGGCAACCGATGGATGCAAGTGGCGACTTGTCGTTCGACGTAGCGGTCTATGTAGACGTCTTCTGGCTGATGATGATGGTGAATTAAAAGTTTCCGTAAAAATTAACTCGCCTCGAATTGGACCTTCATATAAAGAAAGCCGAACATGAATAGTAATTATACTAAACTATGAAATACTTCTTCCTGCCTTTTTACCTGTGACTTGAAGACTAAATCAGGTTTTGCAAAGACAGGTAATAAACGAATGTTTATAGGTTGAAATAAGATTTCTTGATAATCACAACATTCTGTTATCAGCAGTCTGTAACAATTCCTTGTCTTTACAATTGAATAGATCGAAATGTGTTGTCTAATTTCCATAGGTGGATTAAATTCAATGCATTATTCCCTATTCCAAGCTGACAGTTGGGCAATATAGCTCATCAACAATCAGAATACGATTAAATTGTCCTAGCGGTATTCAATGATCCCGTATTCAAGCGCGCTTAATTCACCTTTGTCTTAGGTGCGTTCCGCTTGAAGAGCGGTCGGGCTATGAATACGTGCACGATTATACGCTGTTTCGTTTCTGATTTGATAAAGGCTGCGGTTCCACTGAGGCTATTTTAAACGCAAATATTCCAGCAGTGTGGGCAAGAGATGGATCACGGCACTGTTTGCGAAGTGGGAGAGTGACTTCTGCGCCGCGTGTCGCTGGATCGATCTCCGTACGGAACAAATATTTTTATGTGATCTACTAGTACTTGTTCCGGGTTTGGCTTTTTGTATTATTATGCACCCACGATGTAGGATGTTTTATTTCCCTTTTTATTATTTTTACATAATTATTTATTTTACCTTCATATTAAGTTAGATTAATTTTAATTATATTATATTCTATTATACTACATATAAAAAATATTGATACAGGATAAATTCAAAGTATAATTAAAAAAAAATGAAATATTATGATATATCAGATGTCGCATAAAAAAGAACGTTACTTATAAATGAACAATCATAAAAGAAAAACTGAACAAGTAAAAGTGTATAAAAACGTTGTCTGAAAGCAAATAGTTCAGGCAGACAGGCTCTGAAGCCGACAAGTTTCAGTATTGCGTTCTGTTTGCTCTTGAATTACAGAGTTGTAAGTCTGAACTTGAAACTAGAATATCGATCAACGTTATGTATGGATGGCAGAATTGGGTCAACTTGACGGATACAGATTTCTATTGGACTAGCTTATTCGTAGCTCCGCCCCGTGGTAGTCGAAAATTATGCCACAGGAACATAACACCCCGGTAAAGAATTATCTAATGTATATTCCAGATTATGCTCTATCTGTACCTAATATTATACAGATCTTTTTTTAAAAAAAAACGTTGCCGCACACTAGGAATTTCTTTCTCTATCGTGGGTGCGTTTACAAACATAGAAACTCACATATACAAACACCCAGACTCGGAAAAACTACTCGCAGATCTTACATGTATTTGTTCAGTGCGGGGACCGATTCCGTGACACGCTATGTATTGCCGTGATTGAGTTCAGAAATCATCCAAAATTTCACCTATATCTTAATCTAATAAAGTAAAAATTCTAGCAATACATCAGTCCAAACTGCATTAAATTCTATGCAGTAAAACTTGCATGCGGAAAAAGTAACCCCGCGCGGCGGGGCTCCTTTTACCTGAACACGTAAGACACTTTTTTATACATATCCTATATCGCTTCGGAATTGTATACAATTCCTAGATTTCATACATTTCCGGTAACATATAGAATACCTAGTTTCGCACTGCGGCTGCCGTGTCACTGGGCTAGAGGTACATTGAAAGTGACCTGTTGGACCGCCGCCACCGAACCGAACCGTGAGTAACTAGTCAAACAATGGTTGGTTTGATTACATTAGGGAAAATCTTTAATTAGAATTTGTCTCAGTTATAATTAAATTTATGTAGAAGTGTTTTCTCCGTGTAATTTTGTTGAATACCTGATAAACTGTTTTTTAAGTAAGCTTATATGACTTTATGTTTTTACTTATAATTGTAAGCTTCGTATAGAATTACGTATGAAATAACATGAATTAAAAAAAAAAGTCTCCTTACTACATCGCTTCCCGCTGTCTGTCTGTCCCTACGTATGATTATATCTTTCAAACTACGCAACGGATTTGACTGCGGTTTTTTTTAATTCATTGAGTGATTCAAGAGGAAGGTTTATATGTATTCAACATGCATAATATGGTAGAGATTACACCCGTGCGGAGCCGGGGCGGGTCGCTAGTTAATTACAAAACTAAGTCGTGTAAGTCTGTGCGCGCATAACTTCCGAAAGGATCCAGCAAATTGGATATTTTTTTTTTGCTGTGTTCGTTATTGTTAAGACAAGGTTTGCGTATGAAGATTTTTTTCGGAAAACCACAGGGCAGGTCGAAATTGAAACTGTGCGAAACCCGATCTTCTCGTTAGTTAAAAATTATAATCAATGTATTGCATTAATTACACATAAATGAACTCATCACTTGCAAGCTTGCAAGCCGATGTTTACGATCGAAACAAAAAACTAGCGGTCCGACTCTTGTACTACAAAAAGCGATAAACCGATCGATGTGTTTTGTGTGCATCTAGTCAAGATTAGTTTATAAAACGGTAAACACTGTCTCTTACGGTTCACTGACTAACGATATTGGACGGCTATCTAGATCTATTATGAAAATAACGCCTCACCCCGGCTCCGCACGGTTGCACATCTAATGTATTATGCAAGTTATACATATTCATATCATAAATCTGCCTTTCGAATCACCCTGTCTGTAAAAATCCGTTGCGTAGTTCTAAGCACATATAGATACAGACAGACAACGGGACACGACTTTGTTTTATATTATGTAATGATGAAAATTATGAAAGTCTACTGTCCGAGTAATAACATGTACATTGTATGTAATCTATTTATATATGTTATGTAAATTATCTATATGATTTCAATTGATTTACTTTTAAATTGTGTATAGTCGATAAGTATTTTCAGTGCACCATCATATCGCGCATCCGTAGACTATTAACAGGTTATCTAGAAGATTTCGCTATTAGCGATAAGACAGCCATTGTTACCCTAGAATTAGCATTTTTACAAAACAGTTTTGTAAGATTTTGGTTTAAAATAAAATATATACAATTCAAACGAAGTATTCCTTAGAGTATTCTCAAGAGTCGAGAGTATTAGAAAAACTAGCAAATGCAAAATACGATAAATTGTCTCTCTTATCACGTTTTATTTCCAAAGCCGATGTGAAAACGAACTATAATTGACACCAACAGAAGCTATCTAAGCTCTTTGTGAACGGAATCGTGACCTATGTTCACTGAAACCGTTTGACTTCTCTGCAAACAACAAAGTCGGTGTCAACGCTATTGAATTTGTCCGACCACCCGTACAAATAACATCGTTCTACTATTCCTTTACCAACTGAGACTTTACCAACGTGTTTGGAAACGACTTAAATGGAAATTGGACGCGATCTCGTCCTCTTGGGGTAAGGCACGCGTCGTGTACCTAGAAGCGCCAACAAAGCGGGAATTGTTCCCATCGATTTTCTATTAGAATGTTCTCACACCACGCTTCCGAAATGTAGTTCGAGTTCAACTCCCGAGGGTTCACTCTTAACAAAATATATTCAACCTTAACATAACGAGTGCAGAACTCAAATTTCAATGAGTCCTTGCTGTGATAATTTTTGTATTGGAGTTTGAGTTCTAAGTTGAGGGAGCGAAGGTTTGTTTTAATTCGTAAGAGTGGGTCGCACCCTATCACGAACCCTAGTAATACGGGTGTCCGCAAACTGTGTTAAGAGAAGGCACATATTCTGCTTTCCGTCGGGAGATCACGGGAACGAGCGCAAACCTTGACGCTGCTAGAGAATTCGTTATAATTTTATTCACCCGAGAGTAATTCACACTTCTTATTCTTCGTAGTTTCAATAAAGGAAGAGAAACTGTGAAATAACATTTTGGAATGGTAAGAGACTTAACTCTAATTAAAATAACTTTTAAATAATATTACCAATTATAAATATAATAATATAACTTTTAAATGAAATTTACAGAAAAATTAAATACTCGTATATATTAAGGCGATCCCTCCGTAGTAGCCCGCGTAATTCAATAAATCACCTTAAATAATCATAGATGAATTGTTGAAGGAGTTTCTATATTTACCGAGTATAAAATCAAAAACCAAGAGCTCAAAGATCGCTTAAAAAAGTATTTGCGACGTCAAAAACAAGAACGTTCGGTTGAACAAAAACAACCGCTGCTCCATGGTTTTCACTTTGGCATACAATGTCGATAGTGCTGACAGCTGACAGCGGCCGTACGTCGAACCAGAATGTTTTTCTAACCGTAAAGTGCTGGTTCGCAATTTAAATTCATTTGTAAAATATTCGTTCTGGTTGGAAATGCTGTTTTTGACAGGTTAATTTTGTGTTGAATTTCCAACTGTAGGTACTACGGACAAGAAGCGAAATTTTACA
This sequence comes from Agrotis puta, assembly GCA_943136025.2. Classification (NCBI taxonomy): domain Eukaryota; kingdom Metazoa; phylum Arthropoda; class Insecta; order Lepidoptera; family Noctuidae; genus Agrotis; species Agrotis puta. Next base: position 2,879,502 of record OW964166.2, read on the forward strand.
TTAATCTGTATTTTCCAATTTCGCTTTGAGTTCCGATCTATTGCATTATAATTACATTTTAGTAAATAAAAATAGAAAAGAGAAAAGGAGTTGAAGGTTTAAATCTTAAATAAATAAATACGAAAAAAAAGTTGGTTTATTACGCCTTCGAGCCTAAACTGAACCGATCCCAATGAATGCACAGAGATGGTTTTTTTATTGTTTTGGATAAGACTTGAAAGTCTAAGAGGAACCGGTGGCTACAATAATTACAGCCGAACAGGCCGATCTTCCAGGTGTAGCTGCGCTTGCCGAGGTAAGTCTGTGGATGGGTAACCATCTGTCATAGCAAGTGTCCTACTTGGCTCGGAAAGCACGTAAAGCCGTTGGTCCCGGCGGTCATTTGTAGATCTTTGACAGTCGTTACTATCAGTCAGAAGCTATAAAAGTCTGACAACCAGTCTCACCATTGGGTGTCGTATTGCCCAGTTACTGTGTTGTGAAAGTCCGATAGGAAGTCGCTACATGTAAATTACTGATATTCAGCTGCTTCTGGTGTGACTGGAAGCCGACCCCAGTATAGTTGGGAAAAAGCTAGGCAGATAAATGGATAAGACTTGAAAACAGAGAAAAGGGGAGAGGGTGAAGACAAAAACTTAAATGGGTTGTAATATGATCTTTGTTAGTATAATAGTCATTTCACTGTACAACATATTTATTAGACATACTTCAGTTTAGTCAACTTAATGGCAAGCAAGATTGTAAGTGAAAGAATTAATAGTCAAATCATCTTTGCAGACGCAATAAGGTTCAATTCTCATCGGCGTTTTTTATAACTAATGTATGTCCCGTTTTCTTGAAAGAAGGTTTATGACCCACTAGTGCAATAATAATTCGTATGGTTTTAGTCAGTCGAGTCTGTCAGGCCCATTGTCTCTAACAAATTTAAATAAAACCTTAATGATCCAAAAACTAACCTTGATAGAAAAAAGTTAATTATCATTATTTATCTTTAACATATTTATTTACATTTCAAAAAAAAAACTTTAAAATGTATAAAAAAATAGTGATACACCGGCACCGGGAACATAGGCCAAGAAAAAAAATAATAATTTGACGATAAGTATGTATAAATCTCTTACTACTTACAAGGGTTTATTTTTAGTTGAAGCGTAACTGACCTAAAACTTAATCGCTCCATATATCTGGGTGTTACTCTCTGCACTTTCCACTTACTCGAAAGTTGCTGCAACGTATAACTTCAGCCAGTATCATTTAAATTGTTGGAGCGTGCAACGCGTTACGTGAAACGAGCAACTTTGAACAACTACGAATGCTATTTATTGGACTATGGATAAAGTTCGCCTCTGAAGAGAAGTTTTAGTTGAAAACTGACATGAAAGATGCTGATTTATTTATTTGAATGGTTTTTTTTAGAGTTTTAGCCAGAAACAGAAACAATGTAGGATATAGGGGAACAATACAAAAATTGGGGACACGAGGTATGATGGGAAATCACACACTTAAGGCAAACTAAACACAATATTAACGTAGCGCAAGTGCCAACAGGACGCCATTTTTTAATAGCCGCTTGCAAATGAAGTCCTGATGGCGCTTGCGCTACATTAGTATTGTGTTAAGTATGCCTGAAGAGTATATCTCGCGTCCCCGTCTTATACACTGTTTCCCTAGAAAACCAATTGCAATTTTTCATTTTATTTAAATTTGTAACATTTCGCAACGATTTCCAGTAACATCCACGAGAGACAATACAAATATGTATTCTTCGTAAACTACGGTCTAGTGCAATTTTAATGTTATCTAAGTGAGAGTTAGGTACTCGATTTTATAGCCAAAGCATAACTGCTTACAAAATAATATTAATTTGGAACAAGTAATAGAATTTCGGAATATTCTCAGTTTACAGAGTTTCTCGGTCTTGTTAAAACCCGCTGAAGCAATTTTCATTTGTTCAGATTAAGCGTCGAGCAGCAGAATTCAATATGGCCGCCGAGATACCACAATTCACACTGACCACCAGATTGAAGACTATTGTTTGAGAAAATCGGAAATGAAATAAGCTCGGTCTTAGCTTTCGCATTGGAAACTGAATTTAGATCGAATCCGTTTCGAGTGATTTTCTATAACTGTATGTATAGGGTAGGGAACTTTTTTAAGAAAATAGGCTACGTTCCACCACTTATATAGTTGTCTTTATTAATTTCAGACTCCAACATAATTAAAATTCATCAAAATTCCACACGCGCTTCTAAATAATAAATTTAAACTAACATAAATCTCTAAATATAATATTAAATAGAGAACTACAACCACATAATATTTGATGTGGTTTTTGTGATTGTACTATAAGTTCGAACCCACGCACACTTTTGAATCTCCCCATTCCTAAACCAAACTATCCCATCTAGTATGTAGTTTCCGTAACATTTAATTATCCGTTATCCGCATCACTTAATTTCGTTAAATTAATTCCCACGCATATCCCGCCTTTTGGTCAATGATCTAAGGGCAAGACCTTCTATGCAATAGCAATCGACGTCCCAAAAATGAACTAACTTTATGTTCACTAAACGCCAAGGTTAAGTTAGTTAGGACACACAAGACTCCTTTGACAACGCCGTACTGTCTGCCGCCGTCGGTAACTGCTGTAATTCCCTTTGATATCGCACATGACACACATAAAGCAATATAACGGTACCTGGAGTAACCGATTTTCACTAACACTTGAAATTAATAAAATCTCTGTCTGTAACTAATTAACGACCTGTCTGTCTGAGTTCTATAGATATTGAATCAGAAGTTGGCATCGAAGAAAACGGGTCAGGGTTTAGATTGAGATTGAATATTAATTTAGTACATTAAAACTGGCTGCTACGGAGAATAGAAACTTATAGTGAAGAGTTCAGCCACCGTTATGTCCAGGTCCTCTGCTAGAAGACCAATGTCTTCACAGGCAGGTAGATTCAACGACACTAGTAGGTATACCGTCAAAGAAGTATCCAGCTAAAAAGCGCTATTAGCTGAATACTTCTGTGAAACTAAAATAACGAACTAATACCTACCACTATATAAAGTAGACAAACTAAAAGTTAGGCACGCAAAACGCTCGAACAACGGATAGCCTGCAGCGGATTCAGTGCTGCACAAACACAATCAGCGGAGAACGAAGCCCAACATTTAGATTAAACACTGAACTCGTTCACAGTACTCCCAATTCTCGCTGCGGAGAGGTCCACGACATCGGATGTCGCGGAGCAATTTCCAGGCACTAGCCAATGACAATCTTGTATGATATTTTTTTCTAGTATCATAAACTATTTAACGAGCAATGTTTCATTCGGAATCACGTTTTCGAAAACGACCCTAGTATCCCAAGTTCTTCTGCTAAATATATATATGAAAATCTGAGAAATAACACAGCTATGCACTAAATGTCACACATAAGATGATTCCAAGAATGTACTACCTACATATGTTATACACTGCATAAAGTGCTGAACCCTATGCGATTTACGCGCGCCTCAAAGAGTATCAGCAAAATGGCGGGGCCCCCCCTCTAGAGGGCCAAAGCTTGCCGAGGCGCGGGTCTGTACGAATTACAATGACCCCGGAACGTAAAGCTATTGAAGGACACCGTTGATTTTAGTCAGTACGAGTCTGACAGTCCCTCCCGCACTGCTCTGGGTGGGAGGACTCATTTGATGATTTTATCACGCAAAAAAAAAAAACAAACCCTATGCGATCTGTCTATAACTTCACAAAATAAAGAAAGATCACACTTCCCAGAAGACGAGAAATACACCCAATAAATTCCACACACTTGCAGGGATTGCACAGAAAATATTTTACGAATAACTTCGATATCTAGTGAACCTTCCGTGTTCCATCTGAGCGCTATTCAAGGGGCCGGAGAAGTGGGGTGGAATGGGGGGAAGGGGGAGAAATGCTCTAGTATTTCAGTTACTGTGACATAGAATACTGAGATTTATAGTCCTTGACGATACAACCTTTTTGAGGAAGTCAATGATAATCTTAAAGAAAGCTCGAAAAGTGATTTAAGAGCGATATTAAATTTTTTGATTTTTGCTACGATGTAGTCAAATGCTCCGAGCTGTTTAAAATTTTGGAAAAGCACTTGAGGCCCGCTGAACACTTGTTCAATACTTCTTCAATTGTCTCTAAACACAGAAATTCTAACATTCATTATTGTATACTTAAATTTTAGAGGTAATACCACACTAGAGAGCTTACATACTCGTAAATAACGTATTATAACCCTTCTTCTGGCACTTCTAGGTAAAAAAGACCTATAAGACAAAACTCACATTATTGTGCCTACTCAATCAGATCATCATGGAATTGGACACAAAATATTCTTCTATCTATATACATACAAATTAATTGCTGTTCGTTAGTCTCGCTAAAACTCGAGAACGGCTAGACCGATTTGGCTAATTTTGGTTTTGAACTATTTTTGGAAGTCCAGGAAAGGTTTAAAAGGTGAGTAAACATGATAAAAACAAATGATTCTGAGGCGGCACGATGTTTGCCAGGTAAAAAACATAAATAATAAATATCGGATCCTTACACCTCAATGGAATGAGATGGATGCATGTCGCATGTCGAATGCCGCACGTCAATCGAACGGTTGTCGAGCCTTTCCGGATACCGAATTGTTCAAATAAAAAGGCTTATAGTCTTCATTGCGCTTTGACAGCAAAGAGTATTTCAGTGCTGGCATTTTTCATCTCATTCATGACGAAGCAAGCCGATGACAGATCGGACTGAAGTGGACAAATTGAACGCAGGTTAAATAATGTTGGAACTCAACATGGAATTTTAAAATGGCTGCTGCAAGTAAAAGCGTAATCGACTGTACGAGTATTGAAAAGAACTAACCGTTTAGTTTTTTTTTTATTGTAATATTGCAGGCCCTCTAATAGAGAGAAGCCCGTGCCCCAGTTGTGGTAAATAGATTGTAAGAACTCAGAATCTCGAAAGTCTGACAACCGGTCTTAAAAAGAGGTATCGTATTAAAATACTGAAATTCCAACATAATCGTAGTTGGAAAGAGCTAGGCAGATGACGTTTTTTTTTATATTGATATTACTTAATTTTAAATGTCGGTGTGGCGCGATCGTTGACGAGATTGTAACAACTAGCCATCCTTAATTTTACAGAGAGCTGCGAAATCAAAAATAAAATATTTATAACACAGGCCCATGTCTCAAACTTGGTGCTTGGTACGTACGGGTTGGTCATTTCCATAGAGAAAAACCGGCAAGAAACACCATGCTTACCCTTTTTTTTAGCGTGGTAAAATCATCAAATAAGTCCTCCCACCCAGGGCAGGGCGGGAGGGACTGTCAGACTTGTACTGACTAAAATCCACGGTGTCCTTCAATAGCCCTTTACGTACCGGGGTCACGGTAATTCGTAAGTCCCGCGAGCCATGGTTACGAGAAAACAACACAAATATGGGAAACTTCCATTCCATGACCTATAAAGACTCAAACCAATAAAAAATGAACACGAGCCTTTGTACGGTACCGTTATTTTATTTTTAAACATAGTTGCGAAGTTTATAATCACATTTGAGGCTGCGCCGCCGCCGCGGGCCGGCTGCGGCCGCACCGTCCAAAACAAAACGCATCACAGTTATTTTGAGAGGCTTGCAATAAAGCTGAAACTTTTCACCGACACAAAAAGAGCAGGCAAAGTTGCAAATTAGATTCCCGCTGTTTTCGAAATACTACTACTTTGTGAAAAACACCTTGTTCATTTCCTGCGCGAAGTAAAAAAAAGGTTTTTAAACAAGCATGACATAATCAGCCTATAATGTTGTCCACTGCTGGTAAACAGGCCTCCTGTCTGTGATAGGGAGTAGACTGTAATCCGCCACTCATGCCAAGTGCGGTTTAGTAGATGTTACATGTCTTCGGAATTTTTCCTTCACTGTTTTGAGAGCAGTGACGAAAAATCTTACACAAAGTAATGGGCCCGGCGGTTTTCGAACACATAACCTCACAATTTGTAAGTCGCGCCGTCACCCCTGGTCCATCACTGCTTTCTCTCTCTACCTATACTAATCACACATTTCAATAATATCACTGTATTCGACCAGAGATTTGAACCCAGGAAATTCTACTTAAATCGTTCGCATTATTCTATTCTCTATTTAACACAACACTAACGTAGCGCAAACGCCATCAGGACGTCATTTGCAAGCGGCCATTAACAAATGGCGTCCTGTTGGCGCTTGCGCTATGTTAGTATTGTGTTTAGTTTGTCTTAAGTGTGTGATTTCCCATCATACCCCCGCATCCCTGTATTATATCTTACGTTCACTACGTTTGCAACAAGTGTCATTATGTCACATGAATTCGAGTAACCAGCCAACTATGGACCAAGATCATAGGTACCTGTGGCCTCTCATATGTATCGCATGTGGCATAACACTTTTCAACTTTATTACTAAGGTTATAAAGCTGAAAATTGTCCGAGTGTTCTCGGTACGCCATCCACGGCCAATCATAACGGACTTAGGTTGGACTAGTTACCTGTTTCTTCTCTTTTCCACGAACGATTACAATACGTAGAAAATATTGGTAGACTCACTAACTGGGCAGGGTCACTAACTACTTTCTAAGTCCCTGAACTAAAAAAAAACGGGTACGGATACGGATGTACGAACGTAACTAACGTCAGAACCGCGACGAAGGTAAGGTGGACACGGCGCTAGTGTCTATATCATAGCATCGAATTGCAGATCAGTGGTGGCGCGGACTCTAAGGACCAATCCACTGGCTACGTGATTAGACTCCCAAGTTACAGGGTGGTAGACAGTGTACTTCTTTTTAAAGACTTTAATAAAACGAGGAGTTTTCCAACTCGGTTTTTATGTTTGAAACTTCAACTTCATAATTACCTTTTTGGAAAATTCGTAATCATGCACAATATTTAAATTAAATACAGACACTTCCATGACACGGCATAAAGACTCTTTAATGTCATGTACCTATAAAATGAAACGGAAATTATACAATCAATCTATATACATATAATAATAAAACAGTACAAACCGGGGGGCCGTACATTGGTTATTTTTACCAAAAATTGAACCGTCTGTTTGCGATAAACTCCGAAACGACTGAAAAAATTTGATTGCAGTATTCACTAATTAACAAAACAAAACTAGACGCAGTTCTTAATGCTTGTTTGGTAAGAACAGGTGCGCAAAAAAAAATATGCATTTCGATTTAAAGATTCACAGGGAATAATTTAGTATGAAATACACATCGACGTTAAATTCAATTGGATTGACGTATGTATTTTACATTTGTTTATTTTAATGACATACATAGCAACGGCTATTTTGAAAATATTGCTAGCGGAGTGCATAGTCTAGCGGATGATCGCATGACCTTTAAGCCACGAGTTGGGGGTTCGATTCTCATTCTGTAAAGAAACTTTTTGTTATTTTTTTTGAGATTTTAAATAATAACTACATAAACACGACTTTTTATGTGTAGGCACTCTTTTTAAGTTTATTTATATTTGGATAATTAGGTATAGATTCTTGGTTTGCCAAAGAGATGAAATGTAACGTATTGAGAATTTAACTTTTTTTTTGCCGTGGTAAAATCATCAAAATGAGTCCTCCCACCCAGGGCAGGGCGGGAGGGACTGTCAGACTTGTACTGACTAAAATCCACGGTGTCCTTCACTAGCCCTTTACGTACCGGGGTCACGGTAATCCCTTGGTCCCGCGACCCCGGCAGGCTTTGGCCCTCTACAGGCCCCGTCACTATGCTGACACTCTTTGAGGCGCGCGTGGAACACAACGCGCCGTCGACCCGGGCATGGTCCATGGTCAGACAGCGAGTCGCCCATTACTCGCTGCCCGCATGCCCGCGCCTACGGTGGCCGGAGATCGTCTTGCGACGTCCGACGCCGTGGGCGTCTACCACTGCGGCTGGGGTGGAGGGAGGACGCTGTCCTCTCCCTCAGGCGGCCCGCCTCCTCCTTCACGAGCATGACTGCTTCGCAGAAGGAGGCCACCGCTTCCCACTCCGTCTCGCCCCGCAGCATGGCCTCGACCAATGCCGGGCGCGAGAGGTCTCCGCCTATCGCCGTCGTGAGGACACGGCGGTGCTCTGCCCAAGCGGGGCAGTCCTGCACCGTATGCTCCACCGTGTCCTCCGGACGATCCTCGCAGTGGTGACACCCAGGCGTTTCTTCCCTCCCTATTAGACACAGGAACCTCCCGAAACTTCCGTGTCCGGTGAGGACCTGCGTCATGCGGTAGGTCAGGACGCCGTGACGCCTATCCAGCCACTCCTCAAAGAGGGGTCTTACCGCCGCGATTGCGGCGTGCCTGGGGTAATAACACTTCTAGACTGAAGTGGGATCGGGGAGGCCAATGTCTATAGAATGTACCTGAAACAATAAACCAGGGGCGATACCAACACGCAGTGGATTCCAGAACTGGTGTCGTTGTTGAAACATAGCAGAGCCAGGGAGGACAACTAACTTTGGAAATTAATAATCTAGCTCGGTCGCAATCTTCATCCCAAACTTTGTGACTAATCATCGACTGAATTTGCTTAACCGTATCTCAACGATATCCAATTAGAAGTAGCCGTCAGTAACGATCACACCAATCATACGCTGAAGGTTAAGAAATACCAGAGATTTCTACCTCACATACACGGAAAAAAAATTGAACTAAGAAACTATTTGACGTAAAAAAAACAAAATTGATGAAGTCTAGAATATCACGCGGACGAAGTCGCGGATAACAGCTAGTACATAATAAATGTCATCATTTGCACGGCCATGTGTGGTATTAATTAACGTTACTATATCCAGCAGTGGTATCGGTCCCGACTTACGAATTGTAGGTCGTGAGTTCGAACCCCGCCAGGCGCATTACTATGTGTAATTTATTTCATCACCTCTCTTCTCAAAACGGTAAAGGGAAACATCATGAGGAAACCGGCTTGTCCTAGAACCAAAAAAATCGAAGTTATGTGACGTCTACCAACCCGCACTGGGCCCGCGTGGTGGTTTATGGCCCACTCTTCACAGAGAGGAGGCCTGTGTCCCAGCAGTGGGAACATTATAGGCTGATGGATGACTATATAGGTTAACGAATACTTGCCGCTCTACAAACTGTAAATGACCTTCGACTAATAGTCATAAATGGTATCAAGATACGTTTGTTAGCTCAGAATCAGTGTACGATATACAACACCTGATATATTCTTTTACTAGCGACCCGCTACGGATCCGCACGGGTGCAATCTCTACTATATAATACTTGTGACATATAAACCTTCCTCTTGAATCACTCTATCTATTAAAAACCGCATCAAAACCCGTTACGTTGTTTTAAAGATTTAAGTATACATACGGACAGACAGACAGACAGCGGGAAGCGACTTAGTTTTATACTATGTAGTGATGAACTAGTTGCTTGAGTTAGTAACATACCTAATTTCTTATTGCGTTCTTCGATAGCTGAACTATCCAACATAACAATAATGTTCCAATTCGAAACTGATATTCATGAGAAACAAACTGTTCAGATTAATTATATTAAATTTAAATAAATAATCATTAATATTGTCTCAATATTGGAACTTTTTATTGAAACATGATACTAACAGCATCTGCTCTTATTTTTTTTAGCGTGGTAAAATCTACAAATGAGTCCTCCCAGGGCTAGGTAGGAGGGACTATCAGATTTGTACTGACTAGAATCCTCTGTGTCCTTCAATAGCTCTTTACGTTCCGGGGTCAAGAAAACTCGTTAGTCCCGCGATCCCGACTCTGCTCTTATCATAGTATAAATTGCAAACTCTTTTACGAAGCCATTATAAAAATAGTAAAACCATATTAAGCATCCAAAGCGGCCGAGGTGTGAGTACAAAGCCTTTCATTTTAACGATGAGTGGCACATGTTTAAGCCTCGATAAACCTCCCTTTGACAACTTTTTATTAAAATTTTTTGTTCGTTAAGTAATGCAGTGCAACATTTTATTTACTTTCGAGCAGCGATTTATAAGCCAATATATCGAGAACTCATACGAACTCTCATTAGGTTCGAAGGAAACTGCACCTCTACTAAGTTCAAATTATCCCGATACTACACGAACATTAATTGCAGGGGTTAACTTAACTTTAAGGAATACAAAACGTAACTGAACGTGAACTGAACGTGTGTGGCATCGACGTCGTCTGTCAGAAACGGCGGCGTCGTAAAAATAGGTAGTTGTCACTGGTTCACACTCGATCATACGAGTATGTCGCAATGTTTGTATGAAATTCGTTATTGCCTAAACGCTGGTCTCATAACACATGCATCCGGCAAAAAAGCTCGCCATTTTAGCCGAATCCGGTGGTTTGCGAACAACTTCTTTTATTATTATTAATCGATAGGTTCGCGTTCGAATAGGTTCATAGAAATTGTGCAGCTGGATTCTCTTCCGGCCACGGAGCCATTGACCACGAGGTCATGCGGCTCCACAAACGTGCACTGCCCCACGGCGTTCGCTTTGTCTACGCGCCTCGTGCCGCCAATACATTTGCTCCCATCCGCTCGACCGTGCGGATGAGCGGTTACGTGTGAGGATCGCCTTCATCACTTTCTCCATGTTTAATCTAAGGAATGACTCACATGACTGCAGTTTACTCAGAAGTTACTTTGTTACCTGTTGGAGAAAATTAAATTGAAGTTATTATCTTTCTATTGAAATGGAAATAGCACGGAAATAGGTACACATGATAACTTTTGAAATAGGAATTTATTCGTTTCAGTGTGGATGTAATTGCGTCGGTTACTACGGCTAATATATTGTTTATCAAATTATGCAAACATTGAATGCTTTTGTTAATGTAATACAATACTTTTAATAAGAAATTCTAAATTTAGTATCTGTTATTAAAAGTATTGTATAACAGTAGCTAAATATTTGCTCTGAAATACCATCATTTCAAATTTTCCACTAATTCAGATAAAGATTAACTTTCCCTTTAAAATCTCGTGTAATATCGTGTAAGTATATCCTGATATTTCGTGTGTTCAATAAATAACAGTTTTATTCGGAGACAGTGGGTACCAAAGTAGTCGAAATGTTTTCTTCTAATTATAAATCTTACTAAATTGGTGAACAGTCATGTAATAAAAAAAAGAAATAAAAAAATCATTCTCAATAAAAAACTTTGCATGATATTCATAAACTTATTAAAACGAGAAAACAGAACGAGATATCATTTTTCAATCCGATTTTCAGCTTCAGCGTGTTAAAATAATAAATTGAATTCCTCTTACAATAATAAAATGTCAGTGAGCGACGGAAATATTTATTTATCAAGCGAACGCATAACTGAACAACGGCTTCAAAAACAAAATAAAATGGCAGCTCAATTTTATTTTATTCGATCATTATTCAATTCTCACTGAATGTAATTATTATTGAATCGTTTGCCTGCAAGATGTGATGTGGTATTTGTACGGGTTGATTTTTCAATTAAGTCGCATCGCTTGCAAAAAAATGTAATAAAAAGTAGTCGACTTGTTATTTAGCCGTTTGAGATTTGCCGCCCAGCATGACGCCTAACTACCAAGCAAATAGATCCGAGTAAATGCCGCATAGTAATAAATGCATCGTTTTAAGCCTTTGAATTTCCTGCGGTAAGATCGTCGGGAAATCAGATTGAAAGATGATTTCCTTTTATACGGAAATGCTCGACTTTTCTCAGGTTTCCTCTAAATGCTATTAAATTGGAATCGGTCGTGGGCATTACATTGATAGTTCCTGAACATTCAGGGTGTCGTCAGTCACTTTTTTTTTTAGGAAATAACCAGGATTATATTTTATACTAGCTTCTGCCCGCGGTTTCACCCGCGTCATGTTAGGCGTTTGGCCCTATGGTCCCGTCCCCACCAGTTAGCTTGAGGAGCACGTGGAACACGACGCACCGTGGCTCGGGCCTTGTCCTTGGTCGGACGGCGAGCTACCCATTACTCCCCGTCCGCAAGCGGCTGGAATATGCCCCGCGATTTGTTGCCCCGTGGCTGGGGCGATAGGTAGAGGATGTCTTTTCCCTCACGCATTCCGACTGCTCCCCATTCCCCTCGCCTGCCATTGAATCCCTGAGGTACCTCCCGCAATAACCGTGCCCGGGAGGACTTGTGTCAGGTTGAAGTTGAGGCTGAGGACGCCGTAGCGCATCTCCAACCACTTCTCAAAGAGGGATCTTAGGACGGCAATTATGACATGCCCAGGCAGTCATTATTTTATTGTAGTATTATTTTGAAACTATGATATCTCCTTAGAAATTCATTGAAATCAAACGATGCCAAGGGCAATTTTGTTCAAAATCAAATGCTTGTGATGATTAAGTATTTTTTTGGATAAGGATTAATATCATGTTAATAAAAATACCTTCGCAAATAATGAAGCTCTTTAAAATCAAATTTGATTTTCACGAAAAAGGTTATAGTGACTTAACCTTAAAAGATAGATATATGCTCTTGCGGACTTTATTTTAGAACTTTTCATGAGAAATAATTCCGTAGTACATAATTTTTGCGTATCTTTAACCGTTTACGCAGCGCACGCAACGGAAGCTCTCGAAAAGGAATGCAACTTCCCGATTTTGAAACATTTCTCACTGCTGCTCCGCTCCTATTAGTGATAGCGTGATGTTACATAGCCTATAGCCTTCCTCGATAAATGGACTACCCAACACTGAAAGAATCATTCTAATCGGTTCAGTAGTTTAGGCGTGAAGGAAAGACAGACAGACAGAGTTACTTTCGCATTTATAATATTAGTTTGGATGTCCGTATTACATTCTTGGATGAATTCAGTGTTATTTTTTTTATAAACTGTCTTTAACTTCGTAATTGAATCGGATACTAGACTAAAAATACTAAAAGTATAACCAACAGCAAAAGGGTAATTTTTCAAGCCAGCTTTGCAGGAATGCACAAAAGAGCTATCGCGGCTTTACGCAAGTAACAATTAAAGGAACAGGGAGGGCTTTTTTGACGGTACGATTGGCACAGTGGCTGACCGTTACACTGCTTCGCTGCGCACGGCGGGTTCGACTCCCGCGCGTACACTTTTTTGGTGGAGTTCTGAATGTTTGTATATGAGTTCAAATATTTGTTAACGAACCCATGGTACACGAGCAATTCTTAGTGTAAGGCATCGATTTGCAAAAAAATATATATAATTATGTCGTTAAAAATACAACTTATTAAGTATAAAAATTTAAATATTTCTCGATCTTTTAACACGAATATATTCCATATCAATCAATAGGAGTTATCCAAAAATACTCGTAGTACATTTTAATAAAAGTGGAAAAGGTTTTTTATTGCATTCGAGGCGAGATTTTTTTTTTTTTTTTTTTTTTTTTTTATCGTGGTAAAATCATCAAATGAGTCCTCCCACCCAGGGCAGGGCGGGAGGGACTGTCAGACTTGTACTGACTAAAATCCACGGTGTCCTTCACTAGCCCTTTACGTACCGGGGTCACGGTAATCCCTTGGTCCCGCGACCCCAGCAGGCTTTGGCCCTCTACAGGCCCCGTCACTATGCTGACACTCTTTGAGGCGCGCGTGGAACACAACGCGCCGTCGACCCGGGCACGGTCCATGGTCGGACAGCGAGTCGCCCATTACTCGCCGCCCGCATGCCCGCGCCTACGGTGGCCGGAGATCGTCTCGCGACGTCCGACGCCGTGGGCGTCTACCACTGCGGCTGGGGTGGAGGGAGGACGCTGTCCTCTCCCTCAGGCGGCCCGCCTCCTCCTTCACGAGCATGACTGCTTCGCAGAAGGAGGCGACCGCTTCCCACTCCGTCTCGCCCCGCAGCATGGCCTCGACCAATGCCGGGCGCGAGAGGTCTCCGCCTATCGCCGTCGTGAGGACACGGCGGTGCTCTGCCCAAGCGGGGCAGTCCTGCACCGTATGCTCCACCGTGTCCTCCGGACGATCCTCGCAGTGGTGACACCCAGGCGTTTCTTCCCTCCCTATTAGACACAGGAACCTCCCGAAACTTCCGTGTCCGGTGAGGACCTGCGTCATGCGGTAGGTCAGGACGCCGTGACGCCTATCCAGCCACTCCTCAAAGAGGGGTCTTACCGCCGCGATTGCGGCGTGCCCGGACCTCGGTTGCGACAGTCGCTCCCTCCATACTGCCCTGAGATCGCGCCGGAGCTCTTCCCGCCGCGCCTCGACTTGTCGAGGCAGCGGGGATTCGCCCCGACGCTGCGCCTCCACGCGCCATTCATAGACGCGCTGGAGGGCAGTCGCCTCCAGATCCCAGGGCAGCAATCCCGCTAGGAGGTTGGCTGATTCGCCGGCGATCGTGCGGTATCCCCGGATCATCCGGATAGCCATGACCCTCTGGCATGCGACCAGCTTTAGTGGTCGCGTCCGGATGCTTAGGGCCCACACAGGGGCCCCGTAGAGGGCCATGGACCGCACGACACCGGCGTACAGCCTCCGGCAGGAGGCATTTGGCCCGCCGAGATTGGGCAGGAGCCGCTTGAGAGCGGCTGCTGCCCGGTTCAGCCTTGGGGCCAAATGCAGGAAATGCTCCCTGAAGTTCCACCGGCTGTCGAGGACGAGTCCCAGGTACTTCATCGTCCTCCCGACGCCGATGCGAACCCCCTCCACCGTAATGTGGGACTCTGAACGTGGCGCGTTCAGACGGCCATGAAAACACATGGCCTCTGTTTTGTGCAGCGCCACGTCGAGTCCCAACTGCCGGATCCTATCAGCGACTGTCGCTACCGCCTGCGTCGCCACGTCGGCCGCCGCCTGGTGCGACTCTCCCTTCGCCAGGACGAGCGTGTCGTCGGCGTAACAAATTACGCCGACGCCGTCAGGGAGGTCGCCGCGCAGCACCCAGTCGTAACCGATGTTCCACAGGAGCGGCCCCAAGACCGATCCCTGTGGAACACCGCACGACATCTCTCGCCGGTTCCACTCTCCCCGGTGACCGGGGTAGATGACGGCTCTGTCCGTCAGGTAGTCCTCGACTATACGACGGAGGTAGGTCGGCACCCGGTGATACCGGAGTGCCTCCCTGATGCAACTCCAGGGCAGGGTGTTGAAGGCATTGGAGATGTCTAAAGACACCCCCAAGACGACCCTGCCCCGGGAAACCGCATCCCCCGTCGTGAGGGCTCTCACGCGCGTGATCGCATCCACCGTCGAGCGCCCCCTGCGGAAGCCATACTGGCTCTCCGCAAGGTCCGGGCCCACCCGATTCAGGTGCCCGACGAGGCGGTCTGCAATTACTCTTTCAAAGAGCTTGCCCACCTCGTCGAGCAGCACGATGGGCCGGAATGCGGACGGAGAGTCCGCAGGGCGCCCGGGCTTCTGGATCAGGACCAGTTTCCCCGTCTTCCAACGAAGCGGGAACTGGCCCCTCTCCAGGCACGCGCTAAAGAGCCCCCCCAGTCGAGGCCCGAGAGTCCCCGAGGCCAGGACCCAGGCTTTTCCTGGCAAGCCGTCGGGTCCTGGGGCGGTATTTTTGGCTTTGAGCCGTTGTACCGCCACTCTCAGGTCTACCTCGGTCACCTCCGGAGCGTCGTAGACGTCGTCGTCGCTGTGGTCCGCGTTTGCGCCAGCGTCAGGCACCGCCGGAGACGGAGCCATGGGCGGGGGAGTGTGCTCCTCCCGCGAGGGGAACAGGGCGCTCACCACGTCCTCCACGAACTGAGGCTGGAGACTCTGCGTCAACGGGGGAGCCCAGGGGCGGAGCTTCTCTCTCACCCACTTATAGGGCCGGCCCCATGGGTCCCTGTCCAGAGCCTCCAGCATCTCCTTGCGGGCCAATTCCTTGGCCCGCCAGATCTCGTCGTGGAGGGCGGTCTTCGCTGCCCTGTAGCCATCCTGCAGCTCCATCTCTGCAGCCACCGCATCCGGAGGTCGGGTGCGGCGCCTGCGGAACCTGGTGTACCGGCGTCGCGCGGCAACGCACGCCTCGCGCAGCGCTGCTAGCTCGCGCGACCACCAGTACAACTGACGCCGGGCGCGTCCCAGCCGGACCCGGGGCATGGCCACGTCGCAGATCTCCGACATGGCCTCCTGGAACCACCCCGCCTCGTCGTTGATGTCGGCAGGCCTGTCCGGTGGTGACACCCAGGCCTGCACGATCGAGGCTTCCAGGAATACCTCCCGGTCCAGCTGCTTCAGCGCCCATCGCGGACCACTTGGGTTCCGTCGGACCGGTGCGTCTGAGGTCTGGGCGGAGACGTCGAACCGGATATACCGGTGGTCGGAATAGGTCTCCACCTCCTCTACAACGCGCCAGTCTGTGACGCGCGGCGACAGGCCGGAGGTGGCGAACGTGATGTCCACCACCGAATCGCCCGCCCACCGCACGCACGTGGGGACGGAACCCCGGTTCTCGATGACTAGGCCATGCGCCAGGGCCCAGATACTGTAATAAGGAGCTGAAAACAGCTTTCGAAGAAATAAATATTAGAATGAAAAATAGTTTTGCTATGTTTATTAGCAAACTATGTATAATAAATAATAAATAAATAAATAAATAAATAAATAAATATTCCACAACTATCACACAACGCCATCTAGTCCCAAGCTAAGCAGAGCTTGTGTTATGGGTACTAGACAACTGATAAACATACTTATATATTTCTAAATACATACATAATATAGATAAATTACACCCAGACACAGAACAAATGATCGTGCTCATCACACAAACATTTGTCCTGGGTGGGAATCGAACCCACGACCTCCGGCATAGCAGTCAGGGTCACTAACCACTAGACCAACAGGCCTGTCATAATGTATGACATTATTTTCTTTTTATCTTCGCTACGTTGAAGGAAAGGCAAAGATAGAAGCCGCCAAACAGCCTAAAATGAACAGTTAATATTTTTGAATTTAGAACACAAATTGTTAATTTGTTTATAAAAGTAAATATTTGGTTTTAATAATAATTTTACTGTGTTTTTTTTTTATAAACACCATTTAAACCTTCCAAATATTGAACCCTTGGTTGAAAACTAAAAAAAAAACTATTTTCACTGACTATAGGCATTGAACCAATTTGGTTACTTAGTTATCTGTGGATTTTTTTATTAAAACACAAGTGCGACAAAGACAAGTTAAAAGCAAGGGTGTTAAATACTGCATATTGAACCTAATCGTTGTAGGATAAGTGCCAGTTTTCGAGGAAGTGTATTGTAAAAGAATTTCTAAGTAGAACTTTAATCTTTGTATTTTTTTACTGCAGTAGTACCTACTTATTTTAGACTAGCTCAATAAGTTCTGTTTACGTAGCAAGTACTACGCCGCCTACGAGAAACGTTGCTACGCCGTAGCTGCGGCTACGCGGTCGACACATTATCAGAGTGGTTGAGTGTCTTGGCTTACAGTGAACGAATGTGTAAAACCCTTTAACCTCTCGGGCGCGTTACGTACACCCGGGTGTACATAAGCGAAAACGCCCCAGCGCCTTACGTACACACGTCTGTACATAACAGACAGTCGCTCATTGGACGTTGATTTTTATCATTTTCAATTATAAATCGCCCGAGAGGTTAACAGTGAACAAATTTTACAACTTCATGTATTTTTTCCATGATTATATTCAACGAATTCAGTTTGTTCGAGCCGCTGAAAATCTACTTATTCTTCAATGTAGTAAAATATAACTAAAGACGAGGCGCTAACTTTTTACAAACCATGTACTACATACAATCATAGTGATAATGACTACCTACTACTCCTACTACTATCAGTTCAGTAGTTCTGGAAATTACCCCCTACAAACAAACTTACAAAACAACCTGTTGATTAATTATATTGGGGTATATTATAGCCCTCTTCACTGATATTCTCTATGATTCTTGTCATATTAACCTTCACACAGTTCATCCAGCGAGGCATTAAATCTGTTCATAATAATTTCACAGGAGAGTGACTCAAAATTATGCTATCAATTAATTTAATCTCGCTGTGCATTGAGTTGATTAGTTCCGGAGACCTAATCATGTCATCGATGCAACAGTTGATGAGTGGGACGGCAAATTTCCAAACAATCATGCGACTATGAACCTTAACTTTTGAAGTTAAGATCCACTTTGCATTGGATACTAAGTGAATTTATCACATTTCGAATCCTTGGCTGATGTAGATTGACCTGTTTGAGTATATTGTTAGGTTTTCAATGCGTCAATTCCGAATGAAAAAAATACTGTTTTTCCTCTTAAAAGGTCATTATTTGGTATATGATTATCGTTTAAGAGTCAAGTTATTCGATTAGAATAAAGGAAGAAACGCCGAAATGCAAGATGCAGAGTTGACAAGGCTACCACTAGGTGGACCGACGATATCTTGAGAATCGCGGGCAACCGATGGATGCAGGTGGCGCCTTTCGCAAAGAAGCCATTGTTCAGCGATGGGCGTCTTCCGGCCAAATACGACAATGATAAAAGAAGTACAGACGCCGGCAGGCCAACCTACCCGAATCTGACAAATTTTACCAATCGAACATTAAACTTCCACTATTGTGAAAAGGTTGAAAATCTATTGAAGTTTGAAAGATAGGTTGATGTGCTGGCGTCTGTGCAAGATCTGATCTAGAAAGTTTGTGATACTCGTATACCTACAATAGTCTATTACAACCAAATTTAAACAATGTTTCCCTCGCCCTTAAATATTAAAAGAATTTTCATGAAAGCACGAACGACATAAAACGGCAAACACTCGGTAAATGACTATGACGTCAGAAGGAGATGAAGAATTTCCGCCGCACTCAGAGCAGGAATGTTTCCGCCAATACGGGATTCCACACCGCGAAAAACGGACATTGGCATAATACAACACTCGTATAGAATGTGCAGAAGAGAGCAGAGTAAGAAAGAGATAAACGAACGACTTTTTAATCGTACAAAAGAGATTCTACAATGAGCTTGATAGCTGCCTGAACTCTGAAAAGATAGAACGAAAGTTCAATGGATTAGTTTTTAGATCATTTGGAAGATCTAATTTTAAAAAATAAAATTTATTTATTTCATTAACTCATACAATTGCTATTACAGGTAATACCCAAGCTAACAAAAGTAGTCATAAATTAGTTGTCTGTCCAGTCCCAAGTAACGGGTCTGGGTAGAAGTACACGTTACGTAGTGGTCAACTCACTAAGTGTCACCCTTTGGAATTCCGCCAAAGAGCAAGAAAATAAGTCTAAGCGCCAAGAGTAAATTTAACTATAATATGTATGTATTTAGAAATATATAAGTATGTTTATCAGTTGTCTAGTACCCATAACACAAGCTCTGCTTAGCTTGGGACTAGATGGCGTTGTGTAATAGTTGTGGAATATTTATTTATTATTGTGGAATATTTATTTATTAGTTAAAAGGATGCGAAGAGCGTTTGCAGTAAATCTACTTGATTTCAAGAGCTGCTTCCTCGATGCTACTTGAACGCGTCTGCAGCTTAGTGCTCGAAGTACAAGAGGCTTGCCGCCTCACTTCACCAGCTTATGGCTTCGAAGACTTGTACTGACTAAAATCCACGTAATCCTTCAATAGCCCTTTACGTTCTAGGTTCACCGTTGCCTGATGAGACGGTCCCACGACCCCGAAATCGAACTACACAATAATTTGTTATTTTAAATGTTTATTCGTTTGCCTCCATATACGTATTTACCAAAAACTGGTCGCCCAGTGGTAAATATTAAGTGTGAAAAAAAACACTAGCTTTTTGCACTCCTCCCTATAATTTTCTTAAAGTTATTCATGTAAAAAGGGTTCCAAAGTTTTTACTTCACCTAATCCAATGCATATAATCAGAAGATATTTTTGTTACATTTGTAAGTTATTTTTAGGAACAGAGGTCACATCTTACCAAAATCATTATGCATTGTCAAATGCTCAAATTATTTGTGATACGATGGCCCTTTTAGCAAATGGAGGTCGATGAGCTCGTTCCCTGCGACCCGTATTCACCCGTGACTAGCTGTGTGCGTGGCCCCGCGCCCTCAGCCCCCACGCCTATCCCGCCCCCGTCCGCTGCCGAATCCGTCACTGGCAGCGCGCGCAGTACTAGACCGCAGTGGATTTTTTATAGAGCCGTTTATCAATTATTATATTCGATTGTAACTTGACAGAATACGCTACATGTAGAGCCCGGATTCAAAAGTCAAAATAAATTGGACACAGACACCACAAAAATAAAATTCAAAATCAATTTCCCACGGAAAATAGGTATAAATTGGCCAAAGGTTTTTGTTTTCAGCTCCATAAAAAAATTGGAGTAAATCGGGTTTATAAAAAAGCCTTCGACACCGTGGACAGTGATGTCCTATTAAGAAGGCTTGCAGAGTCAGGATGTACGCCAAACCTGCTGCAGTTCTTTCTCAGCTATATGAGAGACTGCCAACAGTATGTTGGGTACAATAAGTGCGAGTCGAAACCGTACTTCACCAGGTCCAGAGCAAGTCAGGGCAGCAATTTGGGGCGTCTTGTATTCATCGTAATCATAAACAGCTTGCCAGAGGTCGTCAGACATGGTTCATGTTTATTGTTCACAGATGACCACAAGTTGCTGCTCGAGGTAAGGGATGAGTCAGAAGGTGAGCGACTCCAGGGTGAGATTGTGAACCTATTACTATACGTCAGAAGATAAAACAGCTGGTTCCAGAGAGCAGATGCTATCTCTTTCTATTACAATAAGTTAGAGGAGAAAAGGGCTTGTTTCAGCTTGTTCTTTTCAATAACAATAACACAGAAGAGTAAAAAGCATGCTTCAAACTGTTCCAGATAGAGGGCGTCCTTTTGTAGACTGTTCGTGGAACAGGCGAAAAAACAAGAACAGTTTTTTCGGTACTGAGATCCGCTACTGTTCTAAGTGCCAATTTACGCATTATTTCGGTATTTTAAACAAGCATTGTTTGTTCAGAATGTGGAACTAAAACTTGTCAAACTCAACTTTAGCATAATGTTTAATTTATCTAATTCACAATTTTTTGGGTGTATTTAAAGGTGAAACTTCCTAATTAGTGTGAAGACCGTGTTCTTCAACTTTCTTCATTACAAGTTAAATGTTATTTAAATGATTGTGTATTTAGATGAATCTCTGGAACTACCAGAGATTAGTTCCTAGCAAACTTACAAATTTTTCCTCATTATAATATTAGTTTAAATTATAAATTTACATAAGCTTGCCGCATATCATTACTTCCCAAAATTCGATCCTTATTAGCAACACTATCAAATGGTGTAATAATACAGGCTGTAATCTTTTTTCCAAAAACAGCTGGTTCAATTCCAGGCCAGTTTTTTGTTTTTTTTTTTAAATGTATTGAGACTCCTTTCAACGTTTTTCGATATTCCTCATAGTTTCGGATATAGCCATCCACGCCCAGTTGAAAAATTCATCCTGTATATGGATAGTTTCTGCCCGAAATTTCGTTCATTTTGCCATTATTACAAACAGCAACACGAAGTAATAGTGAAATTCTAAACAAACGCGAGCGAAGCTTCAGAAAAAGCTAGCAACGTTTTCCATATATACAAATTATAGTTGACATTTAGCTTGGCCAGTCTTTTAGGCACTCTACAAGCTGACAGCGTTGATGTGATAAAGTTTAGTATAATTGTTTTAGTGTCATATAATTTTAGTAATATGGTTAATTCAGTTTTAGCGATTATAGTACACTAGCTGTTGCCATCCGCTTTGCATGTTTTCAACTCGAAAATTAACCTACCGAAGATTATACCGGGATGAACAGTATTCTATGTTATTCCACACAATTGTTGCCTATATCTGAGCCAAATATTATCAACATCCGTTCAGCAGTTCTTAGATTAATTACAAACATCGATTCATTCATCCAATAAATAAATAAATAAAGTGTACAAACCATTTACTCTTCTTTTTTCATTTTTTTTTTGTTTATAGTTATTATTCTGTGTCATCACGTGAACTAACGTCGAATAAAACTTATTCTTTCTTTCTTTCAAAGTAAGGCAGCCTATATTCAGGAAGCGTCACGATGTTGTTATCGCATCTTGACGGCAGCCCCTTCTATGTTTTAATGCATGTGCATGAAGTTTAAATAAATAATAATAATCAAATTCATGTTGAAAAAATGAGAGCATTTGTTGCCGAAGTTTTTAAAGATATTATCTTAACAGTTTGGACTCAAATTTTAATATAACTGAATAAATTAATTTTAACAATACATGTGGACTTGGCAGACAGACAATGGTAGTCTATAACCTGTTTCATCATCTTATGAATAGTCGTAACATAAGATTAAGACCTAGTTAATTTACGAACACGACTTATTTTTCCGTACAAATCAATCATCCCGAATCACTAGAAAGTTAGAATGAAACACCGATTTACTCTTTTTTTATCATAGGTGAAATCATCAAATGAATCTTCCCACCCAAAATGTCAGACTTGTACTGACTAAAATCCACGGTGATCCTGCAAAAGCCCTTTACGTTCCAGACCCAGACCTGGAACAACTACTTTTGCGCTGCGTGTCACAGGTTGGAATCCACCTAGATTCCAACCTGTGACACGCAGCGCAAAAGTCAATCGTGCCCAATAGACCAGACAAGATGTAGAGCATTGCTATCTAGTACTTGTTACAACTTAGAGGTGCGTCGAACAGTCTAGTTTAAATCGTCCGCTGGCCAGGACGCATTTATTTGGGAATTTTGACTAATAGATAATTGTATCTTCTTATCTTACTTATATGAATAAAAAGTTTGTAAGAATGGATTGAAGGATGGATGGACGTATGTTTGTTTAATCTTTCACGCAATAAACACGGATAGTTTATAACCTGCAATAATAACTGGATGGTTTTGAAAAATTTGGATATTTTTTTTATTCCCGAGGCTAGTTTTCGAGTTGTAGCGAATGAAGCGTCTGACAACATCATCATCTGCCCAGCCTTTTCCCAACTATATTGGGGTCGGCATCCAGTCAAACCAGATGCAGATGGATATCATTAAGCGTCTGGCTGTTGCTAGTTTATGTTATAGATGAAACTGTTTAACACTCCATTATGTCAGAACAGCTGAGTGTGGAAGAAAATATACCTAGTTGCGCTTTGAGTAATTCAGAAAATCGTTATTTTAAAACGAGTGGAGTTTCATATCTTACGTTTGTTTATTTTTACCTACGTAGTATTTAGAACATAGTGAATAACAAAAAGATCTAAGATTTGTTTTAATATACATTTGTTTTGAATTTAATTTATATTTATAAATACTTTTGCATATAAACTTAAAACAAAATTATCTACAGAAATATAAAATACTAAAATAAAATAAAACTAAATTAAACTAATAAAATTCATCCTCAACGCTGTCAGCTGGTAATGAAGAAAATACTGGCGGTGTTGCTTCTTTAAATGGCAATGCTTAGCCTCTGACCAAAATAAAAGCCAGCACTTGAGTCACGGGAAGCAGAATTTCTCTGTAGAGGCGGGAAACACTCTGACCTCACGGCCGCATAGTTTCAACCCCAAACTATCTATATATATAAGAGCGTTATGTTGGTTTGTATACGCTTCAAAAACTCAAAAAGTTCTGCACCGATCGAGCTGAAATTTTAGCATGGATTGTTTTTATCTATTTTTTGCATCAGTCACATATCCGCGACCGCGAAAAAACAGTTTTGTTGTGCCACAGCGAAGCTTGGCAGGGTACAAATAGTATACTATACATTTGGAGTTTTTTTCAAAGCTGAAGACGCTTGAGATCAAAATATTTCTATATGACATCTGTATGACATTCCAATGTCTTTCCATTTGCCTCTATAATATTTTTTAAACAGATTCACAGTACTTGTTCGTCAGTTCCATGAATATTTACAAAATATTTCTACACTCACACAGTTTCATAGCGTTCGATTAATCGGTTATTAATTTAATGAATGGACGAGCACACATCGGCTGTCGGTTTCACGGGCAATGCGATGATGTTTGTAAACAATAATTAAGTTGTGAAGTGGCATGTAGACTACATCAGAGTAAATTGTTTTATGTAAACAAACGGAGGTGATTTTACTTATAGCACTTTTTAATTCGTAAACGATCAGTTTATTTTCATTTTATGTAAGATATTTTTTTCATACTTGATTTTTAGTTTTTTGTGAATATATTTGATGATGCAATTGTTTGCTATGTTTTAGATTCAAAAGTACTTTTTGATTACGAAACCGCTTCATTACCATTTTTTCAGTATTGGATGGAAACCAGTGTACATTTTTATGTTGTGGTAATGAAAATCTCCAATTGTAGTTATTTACTAGTATTTATTAGGCATGCTACACGACTTCGTAGCAGTCTACGTGAATGCTACGCCGTAGCACGTGCTGTCGTAGCAAGTAACTATTTGCTGTTATTTCATAGCGTGTGGAGGTTTTTTAGCTATACCCCCATGTTTTAATTATGTAACAAATATTTTTTAGTGTGGGTGTTTTTTAAAATATTTTTTGTTTAATTGATTGGAGTATAATTTTGTTTAATTTTAAGAAAAGGATAATCGGAAAGGATAATTTTTAAATAATAAGTTATTTTTGCTGCTTATCTGTAATAAGCATATTCTAGTATTAAAATTCATTACAATTTTCTTGTATTGTAGTTGATTTGAAGGAAATTTCCCTTTGAAATGAAATGTTGGATAGCGTCTAAGTTTCTCTGTTCCATTCGAATTCAAAAGAAGTTCGTACATCATGTGCTGATATATAAATGATGAAGGATGCGAAGAAGCCGTTTTTTGTCAATCAGTGAGAGTTTCTAAGACTTTTAAGATAATAGAGAAATCTTTTATCAATGTTTCGTTTATTTATGTGTTTTTAAGGCTTTTGTTTGTTTCATGAATATTTCTTTTTAATAGCGTTGTGTACCTAAGTAAAGTTTCGACTTTACTTCTGATATCTGCTCACCTAATCAATGATGAAGCGTGAGTTACATTAGAGTTACATCGTCATAGAACATTCTTAATGTTACAGGTCACGCGACGTATACCGTCGAAACTTATTATTGTTTTTTGTAATTATTATTCTGATGATTAATGTAAGTTCATATTACAGAGTAGTATTATGTTCTGCTCAGTGTTATAGAAGATGTTTTTTTTTATAAAAGTAGTGGTTAAATGGTAATCTTCGTTCGCCAGCGATATAGACTTGAGTGGCTCATTGTGTGTGTTCATAGTCTATCTAAACTCGTAACACCTAGTTTCGAGTTGTATTCATTCAGTTTAACTTCTGCACATTTCTGTTTACCCGAACGTTCTGTTTTACTACTAAAAGATTTCAACGCGCTGAGTTATTGCATTCTGAATGCAGTCCGGTCGTTATGTTTTTCATTGAGCATAGGTTCGGTTCGGCTCCCCACAGCCGGATCATTCGCATTGCAATACATTGCTGTGCTGTGGGGTGCATGACTGTGCTGCTTCGTGAGCCCACACCCGACGACTGACTCCTCTTGTCCATTTATGATTCACACGACGTCTCCGACTATATTGCGGTCATAAAACATGCATTAGCAATCGCCTCGCTGTACACTGTGACATGCTGAGCTTAAATCGCAACACAGCAGCGCAAGCCTTAATTCTATGTTTTTGGGATTATGGGACAGTGTGTCAGTAGCTCGGAATGGTAATACAGCCTAATTCACACCTAGAACCGCCTAATTTACAAATAGCCGTCATTTTTGTTTTAAGTAAATTTAGAGAATATTAATACTTTTTAAGAACTTTTTTTTTGGGATCAGCCCTCTTCCCTCACCCCCTCCCCTGGGTTAATATCGATGGACGCACTTACATAAACGAAACTGTGCCACTCATTAGAGTCGCGCGCGATGAGTGCTCGGCGACGCGGGCCTGCTGCTCTGCCGACTCCTGAGAGAGTGGTTCACGTACCTGGTCGTGGGCTGTATGCAGGGTGTCGGAGTGCGGCCGGTGGTCGCGGGCAGCAGCGTCGCGATTAACTGCAGAACATGTCCAGCCGAGCTATCGGGGTCAATGGGACAGTGGGTGGGATACACATGGGGTGCGAGCGAGTCCGGGCGGCGAGCCGCTGGGCGTCAGTGGGCGAGTGTATCGCGAGCCTGCCGAGCGCGGCCGCGGCACTCGCGCGTTTAATCCCACTCGGCTCTTGTCGGTCGATGCGGTACCGAAGAGGACTCGCGCATGACTAGATCGGCGTGCGGACGGCCTGGCGGTTGCCGAACATTGCGCGGCGCGGAACAAACGCGCAACAATCGATAGTGCGAGGCGTGCGCTGCGGCGCGCATGGATCCGACCCCCGTGGATATACGACACCCTTTATTTATATGATGACGTTCGAAATCGACGTCATAATGGAAATTGAGCGAGCGTTTTTTGAGAAACGCGTGGGAAAAACGAATGAGCGCGCGCAGCTCGCGGCCGCCCGACTAATGTGTGCGCAGCCTTAGTGCGCCGCCACGCGGCCAAGTGCAGAAGGTCAACTGCACTGTGTCACTCGTAATTAATTAAAAGCGCGCTCATTTTTAACATCGTCGTTGTTTAGAATGAAGTTAGGCTGACCCACTAAAGTAAGATTAGCATAGTTTTAGGCAGCATAAATTATTATTTTTTACTTAAATAATTTTAAATGCATAAATAGTTTAGATTTTAATAGGTAGTGTCACTTTTACAACTTCTATTTTTGTATGTTTTGGTTTACAGTTTGCAATATGATTATCGAAAATCGACCGCTTGCAAATCACACGGCATTAATAATGTGACACATTTTGTGATATAATATCTCGCTGGTTTATCTGGACACATTAACTTTTGAGTGGAATTGGAATGTTGTATTATTGAGAGGGCAGTAGTCTGAGTGTCGACAGGTGCGGGGCGGGTCCGCCTACGGGACCTACGGTTGTCTCACTCGCGGCGCGGTGGCCGCAGCGCGCAGACGCGGCCGCGCTCCGCCTCACTCGGCACCGCTACTTCCAACTTGTGATAACTCTCGCGAATGATACTAACTTCTTAAAGTTCTCTTAAAACTTTTCCAGTATACCGTGTATTAATCATTCGTACTATAACTACGTTTAAAGGTCATAAACTATTTTTTTTAAACCAAAAGAACGTGATTACGACAACATTGTTCGTACAAAGTTGTAAACTTTTTGTTAGTAAGTGGTTTATTTTCAGTGTGTTTTTATAAAATGAATAACAATACGAGTATTTATGTCTCAAAATTACAAGTGAATCGTCGGATAAAAAACTTATCATGAGATTCTAGCGGGAATTACCTACCTTGAAATATGTTAAAAAGTTTTTTTTTGTACGCATTGCCTATTGATTGCACATATGACCCTTTTCCCGAAGAGTTTGTTCAACTTTGGGGTATCATTACTTTGTCATTAAACGATTATTATTATTTTGTTTGGATTCGTTTTAATGTCAATTCAATAAGCACAATTTTCTTTCTTTGTAGTTACATCATTCAAATCAATCATTTTTAGGACGGTTTTCCGCACATTGTATTTTGTTTGATTTGTCTTTTTTTAAACAATTGTATTTGATTCTGATAAATACGATAAGAGAAAAAAACCAATACGAGTCTCAGAAAATCTTTAAATTTGTGAGTTTTTGCTCGTATGTTATAAAATTGGCCTAAAATAACTGATTGTTCAATAAAATGTAATGCAGCTAATTGATAAGTCTTTTTATTTTAAATATATTTAAATACAATTTAAAAAAATACTGTCTGGTTTATTTAAATATTACAGCTTAACTAAGGTGCAACGTGCAAGAAGTTAGCTAACGAAGTTGTTGACACAAGAATAGACAGTCGTCTATCATCGGAATAGTATTGAAGAGAAGGAGGTCGAGGTGTTAAAATTAGAATATCTCGTTCGAGAATAGAGGGAATGGTCACCAATATGGCGTTGACATTGACAGCTCGGCGTTATTTGTAAACAACACAAGCCGTCCTTACATTATTTTTTTTGTTCAGCTCGCGCTTGACCGTTATCAGGACTGATGGTAAGCAATGATTTGGACGACCGTGAAGCACGCCAATGTCTAGAAGTAACCTATTCACTCTTGGCTTAAAAACTCCAAGATTCTTACTATCAGGAAACACATAGTCTGGCAGGGAATTTGACTCCTTAGATGTGCGCACAGTGAAAATATTTTCAAAACCCTTTGTTTACGTACAAAGCGGGGGGAGGTTCACCATGTACGTATGGCGTATTTTCGTACGTTGAAGTTTGTTGTACATACTTTTAACAAGTGAGAAGCTCGTGTTTAAAGGAGAATTAGCCGTACAGTTGAATCTCTAAAAGGTTAAGCAGCGCTTGCCAAAGTTGGTCTGAGGATGGGTCAAATCTACCATTATCTTAGATGCCTCTAAATAAAGAAACTCAATTTTAGCTTTCAGACTGTACGTTGACTCTACTTCCCTAGAATAACCAGTATAGAATATCGTTGCGTATCGCAGGTTCATTTCCCGCGCAAAACAAATATTTTATGACCTATTGATATTTGTTGACAGATGTTTTTGCTATAAATATTTGTAAACGTACCCGATGGTCGCGGGACTGTACAAATTATCGTGACCCCGGACCGTAAAGGGCTGTTGAAGGATACCGTGGATTTTAGTCAGTACGAGTCTGACAGTCCCTCCCGCTCTACCCTGGGTGGGAGGACTCATTTGACGATTTTACCACGTAAAAAAAACGTACAAGATACAGAAGATTTTTTTTTGTGTAAAGCAACATCTAAAATGGAATAATAATTATCGGTGTTCCAATTAATACTTCGTTCTGAAGACTACAACCTTCAACGAGGTTGCCAGTCATACTTACGGTGAAACTGCAAACAATATAATATACAAGCGTTCAATGTATAACATGTAGGTACTGCAATTTAATAATTCTGTGTAATATACATATATTTATAGGGACAGTCACCTTCAGAGAAATTACCTGTAGTGATAGCTTTTTATGACGTTTTTTATTACCAAGATGTCCTTCAAGAGATAAGACTATCGCGTTCCAGGAGCCTGAGCCGTCACTCTGCGACACATGGTCACAATGTACCCCCGAACCATAATATAATATAAATATACCAACATATATATATACCACACCATATATATACCATACCATAAACTACAAGAAAAACGCATAAAGTCAAAAAATTACTATTTATTAATAATTGAAACATCGCTCGATGCAGCGTTTTTTTATGGTATATTTCTATAGTTGTTTTGGGCTATACGTTACGTTTACGTTATGCAAAAACGACTTGAGAATATCATTTAAAGGATGAACAGATTTTAATGAAACTTCCCTCAGAGATTATAGTCTGAAATAACTTATAGGATACCTTTCAACCCACTTTACATCCCCGTGGGATTATTTATGACAAACACGCGGGCAAAACCACCGATGTGTCTACATGTTAATCCAATTTATAAACTACCTGTGTAGGTACCAAATTTCATTAAAATCCGTTCAGGAGTTTTTGCGTAAAAGAGTAACAAACACACATACATACATATAATAAAGTAAGATATGCAGAAACCCATAAGACGAATATCTCTATGAAAATATTCGAGACTTGAAACATTTTATATTTGAACTCCAGTTGAGTTTTGCGGCAGCGGTAATATTTTTATTTTTGAATAGACGCTCTATCAGCGCAGGCTGTAATAATTCAATAATATCATTTTACTGAAACGTGAAAAGAACACAGGGTTACCAACACTTGGTTCGAAAGAAATAGAATATAAATACTTTCTTAATAACATCGTAGGAACACATGAATGCGTTCCTGAGTAAGTTTTCTCTAAAAAAAAATTTGAGTTTGTTAGTCTGTTACTCACACTCAATTAAACGAGGATCAAGACGTAAGATAAGCTATAAAAATCAAATTGATCAGGAGTAGCAGCGAGCAGTTTAAAATTGTAATTGCAGAACATTTGACATAATGGACATGTCCGCTGCTTGAGGATAAGTGACGGAATCATTTCATAGCCATAATCCATTTGAAAAAGCGGAAAAAGATTTTGAACAGGTCGACAAACATTACTCATTTTCGACAATAATATCGCTTATTCGATATTACCTTTTCGAATATTATCACCTTTAAGCTGTCGATGTGATTATGTGACCAACAAATTCTTTTCCTATATCTTTTACTCCGCCTCCCAGCCAACATACAGCAAGTACAATACCAGCCTATAAACAGTATCACAGCTCACTAAATGGCGTCGGAACTTTTAAAATGGCTCTTGAAAAGATCTTGAAAAATAAATGTTTCAGAGACAGTTGCAATGAAAAACTTGCCGGCAATCAGACCCCTTAAACTTTAAGCTCGGAACTTTGTCTGCGCGTTGCACTAACGCGAAGCACTAAAGTTCCAGGACTTATGAAACTAAAACAAACTAAATATTCAACGAACATTGGCCAGTCAGTCGACAGTCCATTAACCAATAATCGAGCTTCACTGACGATACACCGGAAAATAGTACTGTGAAATTAATTTTGCAGTTCCTGGAAAGCAACAGTGGCAACTGGCTAGTAGTGAAGAATTTATATCTACAATCATGTTATTGTTTCAACAATAAATATGTATAATAATAGAAGGGCTTTTATATGTATAAATTGTATTACTGTATATAGATTTTCTATGTACCTATGGTGGTGTATGTATAATCAGCAGTTTATGCACACTTGCGACTTATGATGTGATTAGCATAGTTAATTATCCATTACTGAGTTTGATGTGACGCAAGAGACAGTTATAGGTTATAGAAGGTAAAATAGCTAGAAGGTAAATAATAGTAAGAAGTTAAAATAAGTTAAAGTCCCTTACAATAGGGGGTGAACATATTGCTATCAACCGGCCACGAATCCAGTCTCCGTCGCTGCTACTGATCAATTCTTGACGGCAAAAGGCATTAACACCTCACCCAACTCAGAAATCGAAACCAGAACCTGCAGATCATCAATCGTGATATTTACGTACGTAATAGCGAGGCAGTCCTATCAACTGACGATGAAAAAATGTCTTCTTCAAAATAATTGACGTAAATAATATTGAGTTGGTGTCAGCCCTGCTCACCAGGTGTCAGTGCATCTGCGAGGAACTTGGTGGCACAACGTAACATCGCCGACAAAATTGAATAAACGGTATCGCTACGTCTGTACCGAATGAGATGAAATTATTTCAGAATATCATGTTTCTCGCTTCTTACTGCAACCAATTTATTTTAAAGCTGTTTATGATCGTTCAACGTACGTCTAAGTGAGAGAAAATAAA
Source organism: Agrotis puta (assembly GCA_943136025.2). Lineage (NCBI taxonomy): Eukaryota > Metazoa > Arthropoda > Insecta > Lepidoptera > Noctuidae > Agrotis > Agrotis puta. Next base: position 2,910,840 of record OW964166.2, read on the forward strand.
GTTACTGACATTTCTTTTTTCTATCGATATATTGTTTTGCGTTTTACACAGCCAGACCGCGCCGACGAGTGGCGTTCACGGAAACCGCAACATATGTAGTTGCGGGAAGGATAGGCAGATGAATTAACGTTGAGAGTAATCAGAAAAGTACTGATTTAATTGCTTCCGTAGCTTATAATTTAAGTAAGTATCCACCTACGAAGCGCAAGAAAAACATGGAGATTAAGATGAAAAAAAAAAAACATCTATAAAGTTTAAAAAAAAACCTTTTTCTCGAAGAATACTTCAATAAGAAGTTCACATCTTTCGCTGCAAACTTTAAACTTATAATACAGGATTTACTTTTCTTCAAATATCTATGAAGACTTTCTAAACTTTGTTAGCCTAGTATAACACCAGAGTAGAGGGTGGATATCCAATTTAACAAGAAATAATAATAATAAATAATAATAATAAATGTTTATTTTTTTCAATAAATACAGATACAAGGAACAACATGTTGATAATAGAAACGGAAACTATGTTGATACTCTTGTGCCGTCATATCTTTCAAGTTCATTCCTCGTGCTGCGCCTGTTAAGAACCTCAAGAGGCGTCAATCGAAGCACATGCGACGGCACGGAGATAGTCTTCAAGAAAATTCTACTAAGGATATACGAAGATTAAGCTTGCCGGGGTCGCGGGACTGTACGAATTATCGAGACCCCGGAACGTAAAGGGCTATTGAAGGACACCGTTGATTTTAGTCAGTACTAGTCTGACAGTCCCTCCCGCTCTGCCCTGGGTGGGAAGACTCATAAGATGATTTTACCACGTAAAAAAAAACAGAAAGGATACATGAAGATTAGTGACGCGCCACGGGAATCATTGTTTAGTCTCGGACAAACTTTATAATTCTTAATAAAACTATCATAAATCCACATGGCGTATTTTTTTAAATATATCTACAACAAGCCTGGTAGCCATTAGACCGCATTGTTTATTTTGTTTACGCTCATAAGTAAGAGTTTTGTTGATATGTTGTTTTCAAAATGTGCAGCGGACGCGCCAAAGGTATCAATATTTAGGCCTTTTGGATTTTTTTTCGACTGTTTAGTACCAACTTAGACACAAAGCTATCATGCTACAAACCCCTGAGACTGAGAGCCCATAATATTTCAGCCCACTGTCCGTTCCCCAGAAAGCTCCAATTTTATGAGCTCGCTACGCTCGGTTTCCAAATGAAACTTATGTCTTAAGTCTTATCTTGGTTATGATATTTGCTTTTATCAATACCCACATTTATTTTGTGAACATCTCGTTAGTAGGAAGTCACCATATCGATCATGAGGGATTTCATTCTGCGCCTACCACATGGCCGATTATCAGATGACTCTGCCCACCAACATTATTTGGTGGCCGAATCCGAGGGTGAGTAAACCTTAATGCCCTTAGAGGATTTTTTTTTTTTTTCGTGGTAAAATCATCAATTGAGTCCTCCCACCCAGGGCAGGGCGGGAGGGACTGTCAGACTTGTACTGACTAAAATCCACGGTGTCCTTCAATAGCCCTTTACGTACTAGGGTCACGGTAATCCCTTGGTCCCGCGACCCCAGCAGGCTTTGGCCCTCTACAGGCCCCGTCATTATGCTGACACTCTTTGAGGCGCGCGTGGAACACAACGCGCCGTCGACCCGGGCATGGTCCATGGTCGGACAGCGAGTCGCCCATTACTCGCTGCCCGCATGCCCGCGCCCTTAGAGGATACTACAATTTCGAGCCGTCTTTTTAAGTTAAGTTCATCATCTTCAGCCTATAATGTTTCTGTGACTGGGCTCTAAACCACCACGCGGGTCCAGTGCGGGTTGGTAGATGTCGCTTCTTCGAATATTTGGTTCTTGGACATTCCGATTTCCTCACGATGTTTTCCTTCACCATTTTGGAGCAGGATGCTTAATAAGTTAGACAAAGTAGTGCACCTGACTGGGTTCGAACTCACTACCTATAACTCGTAAGTAGGGACCAATACTGTTTAGTTATAGTCATAGAATATTGTTTACGTTTATTTATTTTTTTAATCTAATGATTATAATTTTAAGTTGAAATGAAATAAATTCCAAAATTCATAGAAAAAAAAGATTATTATTCGTCACAAGCGACGAGAGCACACAAGAATATTTATTTTGAAGTATAGATTATAAAAAAAACTTAAATTAAAATTAAAAAACAAAGCGAGACCAATAAATAGAAAGACAATATTCTGTGTTCCAATTTAGGAAACCAGTAACTCAACTATTTCCGTTACCATTACCATGAGCGTGTACTTACAAGTGCATGAAACAGTGCCCAACAAACTTTCTCGTTCACTAGCGCCACCTAGTATGGAGTAGCGCAACTAAATGTAGAGATGAGTTGCGAAACTAAATATACAAAATAAAATACATCTTGTTTTTAGTTTTTGAAGATACTAATGAAGCCAACATACGCCGAACAACTTAGTTCAGGCGTTAATATACAAAGCTAAATATGTGTACCAAGATTGGCACATTTTTGCGTTTTTTCATGACAAGTAGCGCCACCCCGAACAGCGAAGTTAAACTGGACACCTCAGGACACACTGATACTTTCAACAATGCGCTTTAACTGTCACCACAGAATACTTAATAGTACTTGCTGTCACTAAAACGTACGGCATGCAAAAAAAAATTACTCACGTTAATTTTTTTTATTGTTAACTTAAGAGTGTGTAATTTATTGTTGAACCAAATGTCATCTTTTTTTTTACGTGGTAAAATCATCAAATGATTCCTCCCACCCAGGGCAGAACGGGAGGGACTGTCAGATTCGTACTGACTAAAATCCACGGTGTCCTTCAATAGCCCTTTACGTTCCGGGGTCACGGTTTGCTGACACTGTTTGAGGCGCTTCTGTGTTTTTTGAGCTTTAATACTCAGTGGCCTACTGGGAATCTGGACATTCATTAGGTAATCTAAGACATTAGACATACCATGCTCGGGTCGACGGCGCGTTGTGTTCCACGCGCGCCTCATGTTTTTAAGTGAGAAACATGCATGTATGTATTTATGCTAACACAAGCAAGATAAGCTTTTTTGATTCGTGGCCATATTCGAACTTACCGGATAGACTTTGACTACCTACTCTCTTGCTTGATAGACTTTGACTTTAGTACGGGGGCCAAGTTAAAATGCGGTCAGTGATTTCCTCTCAAGCGATAATTAGTTACAACATCAGAGTGTTGTATAATACAGTTTTGTGGACGTCAGCAGTGTTTCTGTTGGCAGCCTCCAAAACCTGAAATCGTGCATTCTAAACATAAACGGCCGTTTTTGTTACAAATAAAAAAAAATTGCTAAACAGCTATATTTCAAGTGTTGACAATGTGTTATAAAATTACGTTATTGCCTTTTCTACAGTAATTACAGACCACATTTTGTATTTTTGATTCTATTTACGAGTTATGACATTTTTTCGATTGGCGGCGCTAGTGGACTGTAAGAGGCCCCCTTAAGAGGAAATTGGTCAGTTAAATCTGTCATTGACCCCCGGCACTTTTGCTGCATAAGTGTACAATAAATAGTATTTCTATAAAACCTGATCTTTATTGTCTAAAATCTAAAATTTATCAAATCGCACTATACGTTGTTGATGAATGATAAACTTTTTGTTCTCGGCAGACCACGAACAAACCATAATTTAGAATAAAAAAGTGAAGTTTAAACTTGGAGCGTGAAACAGCAGCATTCGTTTTTTGTATAGTTCAAACCAGTTCAAACTTTGAATTGATCTAGTAGGTGCAGCAATTTAAGCTTTGAAGTGAAATAAAAAAAAAACTATTTTTTAAGTAGCTTTATCCAGTTTTAAAGTTAAAAGATGCGTGAATGCATATCTATACACGGCGGCCAAGCTGGCGTACAAATCGGTAACGCTTGCTGGGAATTGTACTGTTTGGAACATGGCATCCAGCCGGACGGGCAGATGCCCTCGGACAAAACCGTCGGCGGAGGTGACGACTCCTTCAACACATTCTTCAGCGAGACGGGCGCTGGCAAGCATGTGCCCAGAGCGGTCTTCATAGACCTGGAGCCCACTGTGGTGGACGAAGTTCGCACGGGCACTTATCGCCAGCTGTTCCACCCCGAGCAGCTTATCACTGGTAAGGAGGATGCCGCCAACAACTACGCGCGAGGGCACTACACGATTGGCAAGGAGATTGTCGACTTGGTGCTCGACAGGGTACGAAAACTAGCCGACCAGTGCACTGGCCTGCAGGGATTCTTGATTTTCCATTCTTTCGGAGGTGGTACAGGGTCGGGCTTCGCGTCCCTGCTAATGGAGCGACTTTCTGTTGACTATGGCAAAAAGTCGAAACTCGAATTCGCAATCTATCCAGCCCCACAGATCTCGACGGCGGTCGTCGAGCCGTACAACTCTATTCTCACCACGCACACGACACTAGAACACTCTGACGCTGCGTTCATGGTGGACAATGAAGCTATCTACGATATATGCAGGAGGAATTTGGATATTGAAAGGCCCACGTATACTAACCTAAACAGATTAATTGGTCAAATAGTTTCATCGATCACCGCGTCCCTGAGATTTGACGGCGCTCTCAATGTGGACTTGACCGAATTCCAGACAAACTTGGTCCCATATCCTCGGATTCACTTCCCGCTTGTGACATATGCACCTGTTATATCCGCCGAGAAAGCGTACCATGAACAACTATCAGTGGCGGAGATCACCAATGCCTGCTTCGAGCCCGCGAACCAGATGGTTAAATGCGATCCGAGGCATGGCAAGTACATGGCGTGCTGCATGCTGTACCGCGGTGACGTCGTGCCGAAGGATGTAAATGCTGCTATCGGAACCATCAAGACTAAGAGGACTATTCAGTTTGTTGACTGGTGCCCGACCGGGTTTAAGGTGGGCATCAACTACCAGCCGCCGACCGTTGTGCCGGGCGGTGACTTGGCGAAGGTGCAGCGCGCTGTTTGTATGTTGTCAAATACGACCGCCATTGCAGAGGCGTGGTCGCGGCTCAACCACAAGTTTGATCTAATGTATGCCAAGCGAGCGTTCGTCCACTGGTACGTCGGTGAGGGTATGGAAGAGGGCGAATTTTCGGAGGCTCGCGAGGATCTAGCCGCGCTGGAGAAAGACTACGAGGAGGTCGGTATGGACTCCGGAGAGGGTGAAGGAGAAGGCGGCGAAGAGTATTAATTCTAGATCATTTGTAACAATTTATGTTTAGGTCATTTTATTTTTATTAGGTCTAACAGTATCTTTATAAACTTTTGGAAATGGTTAAGGAAAAATAAACAAGTGTGGTTACTGCATTTCATTTTTAATTTCCTAGAAACTGGGTCAACTGCTCCTGTTTTGTACTTGTATTCCTTGTGCGGATGTTGTTGGTGACGCGCTCTTGGACATGGCTGTGCCGGCCCTGATGCTGATTTTTTTTCTCCGATTAGGCCGTGTATTCTCTTTGTCCCCCCGTAGGCCATATCTCCGGACAAAGGGTATTTAATAGAATAATTTAAATTACTTCCCGTTGTCCCCGTACGCTGTCCCCGTTTATGTCTTGTACTATATGCTTTTCAAATTATGCCCGTTAGCCCCGTTCAATGAATACAAATTTTATGAAAAAATATCTTCCATGACTAACTTCAGCCGTCCCGGTATTTTTCTTCCGTTACAATAATCCCTACATGAAAGAGAATCGAAAGATATTAAAAATTTTTTTGCCTATTTCACAAATTTTTGTGCCTTTACATTTTACCATCATCTCATCATCTTCCTGCCCTTGCCCCAATTTTACTTGGGGTCGGCGCAAAACGTTTTTTTTCTTTCATACATCCATCTTTTCTTATGCCTTCCTCTTCCTCTCCATCCATCAACATTCATACATCACTCTCTTAGTCACATGATCGTCATCCCTCCTCATCACATGTCCATACCAAAACAGACGATTCCCTTTCATTTTTACTGTAACAGTCGCCACTTACAAACTTTATTGTCACTCCACACGTCTCAACATCCTCATCTCGGCTACATGCAATCGTTTCTCATCCATCTTTTTCACAGCCCAGCATTCCGATCCATACAATACGACAAGTATAAACACGGATTTGTATATTTTCTCCTTTAACTTGTGGGGCAACCGTGGGTCGCAAGTTGTTCCGGTGACCTGTCGCCGAATGTTTTTCCGGATCTCTTATGGAAAGGCATTTCCCCCTGTTGGCCAATTAAGAAGAAAGACCCTGTATGTATAAATATATAATAGTAATGAATTATGTGCTGTATGAAATGTGTCTATTTATTTAATAAAAATAAATAAAAATAAGTGGACAACGATACGTGAAATCTTAATTGTCCGTTGTCCCCGTTGCCCATATGTACATAACGTTCTGTTCTCCCCGTAATGGGGACACGGATTACAGGGACAACGGGAATACACCGATTAGGCTGCGTTTCCACTGAGGCTGAGTGAGCGGTGCGGAGCAGAGCTGAGCCGGGTTTTACCAATCACATGGCTTGAAATCCACACGTTGCTGGTCAGCCATGTGCATCAGCCATGTGATTGGTGAATCGCGGCACAGCTCGTCTCCGCTCTGCTCCGCTCCGCCTCAGTGGAACCGTAGCCTTATACGCAAAATGTCAGACACGCACATTGTCAGAAATCGCAGATTGGCAGATACGCAAAATGTCAGGAACGCAGAATGCCAGGCATTTTGCGTATTAATAGTCATGAGTTTCTGACAATTTGCAAATTTGACATTTTGCTATGAAGTCAGTCAATCTGACAATTTGCGTGTCTGACATAGGGCGTATAAATCAAACCTTCCAATGATTCCTCCCACCCAGGGCAGGGCAGAAGGGACTGTCAGATTTGTACTGACTAAAATTCACGGTGTCCTTCAATAGCCCTTTACGTTCCGAGGCCACGGTTACTCGTTAGTTCCGCGACCTAGGCAGGCTTTGACCCTCCAAGGGGGGCCACGTCAGATTGCTGACAGCTCTAAGAGTCGCGCGTGGAACACGACGCGCCAGCGACACGGGTATGGTCCATGATCGACGATGAGTCACCCATTACTCGCCATCCGCATGCCCGAGCCAAAGGTGGCCGGAATTGGCCTAACGACGTCCCTGCATTGAATGTCTTCCGCAGCAAATGGGTTGTGAGGTGGACGCTGTCCTCTCCCTCAGGGAGCTTGCCTCCTCCTTTACTAGCATGACTTCTTCGCAAAAGGAGGCGACCGCTTCCCATTCCGTCTCGCACCGGAGCATGGCCTCGACCAATACCGGGCGAGAGAGGTCGCCGCCTATCGCTTTCGTGAGGCCATAGCGGTTCTCTATGCCCAAGCGTGTCCTCCGGGCGATCCTCGCAGTGGGGACACACAGGCGTTTCCACCTGACACAGGAACCTCCCGAAACTTCTGTGTCCAATGGGGACCTGTGTCAAGCGGAAGGTGAGGATGCTGTGACGTCTCCTCAGACGCTCCTCAAAAGTGCGGTCTTAGAGCATCGGGCACTCCGCGAACGCGACAGGCGTTCGCGGAGTGCTCGATGCTTTGGAGATGTCCTTGTACTGATGGCTTTATCTAATATAGAAGAATATAAATTGAAGATGTTTATTGAGATATTTGATGATGTTTATTGAAAAATGTTTAATAGAACCATACTAATAAATTATTTCGAAAATCGTTCAAAAATAATCAGAACTAGTACGCAACTTGCCCATAATATCATAGACTCAAAAGGATGGACTGAAGAGCTAAAACTGACCACTTGACTACACTCTCTAGCTAGAACGAGAGAAAAATTACATATCTTAGATTATGTAACTAATATATTTTTTTAATCTATGCAAATCATTGTTTTTCTCTCTTTTTAATCTGGGCTAAGGAAGGTGCAGGAGTCAAGTCAATCCTTTTAAGTCTATGATACTTTGGCTGTATGGGCTCAGCTCCCTTTGCCTGTCCCAAAGAGGGACGAAAAGAACCAAAAAAAAAGTCTATGCAGTCTATGGTACATTTCAAATGTCAAATTAAAAAATAGATGAAAGTCGTTTTTCTCATACATTTTGTGAAATAGATTCTTTAATTATTCTTTTAATATTCTGTGTTATTTTTTGATGGTATGGCTTGTGTGAAAAGTAATATACCGATAGTATACACGAAAATATGGTCTGATTACAGTTTGTGTAAAACCTCCATAAACATTAGATGCCAAAACATAAAGTGGAGCGACCAACTTTTGCTCTGGTAATAACTGGTAGACTAATATATTTTCTAGAGAAACGACTTGACCTGTATGCTTTACAATATTTTTTATGTGGAAGAAGATTTCATTGGTAAAGTTAGAACTATGCGTTCGTCTGACAAGTCATGTTATTGAATCAGAATATGCGTGATCATATGTAAATGGAAAATACTTGCCCTAGAGCCAGCTGTGATCAACAATCCACAATAAAAAATGTATGTGTACTCAGTTATAATGGATATGTGCGTAAACTGGTTTCGCTATCTGTACCAAAAATATGTAATATTCCTAATCCCACTCTTTATCCTTATTTTTGAATATGCCCATCAGATACTTTAATATCAAATCATAAGCAGCCATCAAAGAAAATGCACCAACATTGAGATACTTCATCAATTTTGAGTGTAATACCCAACAAATATTGTAATGATAAACCACTGCTTGCTGCTTTAACAACATTTGCAATAAAATAACAGAAAAAAATATATTCAGTATAGTATTAACCGATTCGTTGCGATGCCTAATTTCACTAACTTCTAGCCGTGGCGTCGAACAAAAATAACGTGACACTGATCAGCTTAATATATGTGAAAAATGAAGATAGTTTGGTTTCAGGTAAAACTTCCATAAAACTTAATTGAAGGAGTTATCATCAATTTCAAAATGACACATATCCGTGCCTGACGCCACACTTAAAAAGAAGTGATGGCACTGAAACGTGCCATCCGCAACGAATCGGTTAAACTGTAATATCAAAACATAGATGTAAACTAATCCATCTAACTTATTGATTTTCAGTTATAGGATATCCTCCAGGAAGTGATACCACAGAATATTTACTTTTGTGGCCTGGTGCTACTGGAACTCACCCCACGAAGAAGCTTCGCAACTTTTGATTCAAATGTGCTACGGACCATAAATAACATCTACACTGAACATGTTTGGCCTCACAGAAACCCAGCATGCTACCACAGAGTCCTTATTCCAAAACAAATGTCGTCAAAAGACCAGATTTCTTGCCACAAAGCTTCAAGGGCAAATTTATTTAAGCTTTCTAAGGAAAAAATTAGATGATGTCCGAACACTGCTTCCAATATTAAGTGATGTGAATCTTCATACAAAACCAAGATCACCACATCAAAACCCATCTTAAAAACACATGTAAGTTAATTTGCTAAATTAAGCAACGCTTTCATGGTGGCATGTTTTATTTAATCTGTGAAAGGGTTCTGTTACAGTACCTGTATAGATACTACTTGTTACCTGCAGCTTTGTTTGTCTTACCCCTTAACATAATATGTATAGTCAGGTCCAACCTACCAGTATAAAAAAAATACATTAAAATTAAATCAACTGTTTTGAAGTGTAAACAGAACACAAATTAATACACACTTTTTCAATATAAGTAGTATTTACATATAATACTTCTGTACTTATGTTATAGGCTCCAGTGATTCATAAACACTAAATTACAAGGATGAAGTGTTTGGAGGAATAAAGGAGGAACCTTATAATATTGAGTACCTGGCCTCCTGCAGATGTATGTGAGGAGTTGAATGACAACTAGAAAGATCCAAACCTAATAATGTAATACTGAATTATGGATAATGAAGAAAGCTCTCAGCGCCATCAACAATGCTTTCAATATCAGTGAAAGCAGTGACATGAAGGTCCTTATGTATCAGACCTTAATGATAACAAGGTCAGTATATTATTCCATATTTATTTGAAAAGAGATATAAAAACTGCACAGTTGTCTTCAGGATGTGCATGCCCAGGTCAGTTAGTGTATGGGTTACTGTCATTACATACTGAGTTTCCACCAGGCTTCAGAAAGCATGTTCAGTCATTCACAAGTGTCATTTGTAGATGTTTGACAGTCATTCCAGGTAATCAGTGGCTTGAAAGTCTGACAATCAGACTTACCAATAGTATTGTCTTACCATTTACTGAGTTGTGGTCAGATAGGCAGGCAGTTCATCATCAGCCATTAAATGTTCCCACTGCTGGGACAGTTCCCAGTGTCAGTTGGTGCAGGCAGATGCTCCACGTAAAATACTTGTATTTGGCTGAAACTAGATAGATTGGAAGGCTACATAGTTGGGAAAAGGCTAGGTAGATGATAGTTTATTTTCAGGTGTTGCGCTAAGATGAAAACTTTGAATAAGCATGTAAATCAGTAGAGCCCATAGGCCGTAAGGCCTCGTTCAAGGACAATGCGAGGTGGAACAACGCGAAACTGGCCGACCGAAACACAAATATACGGCGATTCCGAAGTATATGCTGTCATATAAAAAGTCAGACTGGGCGGCGCTAAATGTTCGTCATGATGGTCGATGACGGATGGTCCACAGACCATTTAGACAAACTCGACATAACCTGGAAGATGTTGATGCCTGTATGGCTGTTATTAATTAGTCATTATGTGGCAAATTCAACAAGTGCTAACTTTTTTTTTACAGGGAATCAAGGTGAGCCGCTGATTCCGAAGATATAAAGAAGAGGAGATTAACCGAATCCGAAAATATGTTAAATAGCCCTTATATAATCTACAGAATGGATTCATTTATAATATAGTTTCCGATCACTGCATCAAAATGGCTCCTTATAAACCTAACCAGAATAAATTAGAACATAAGGGTTCTGGTTTATCCTTTAACCAGTGAGATGAAAAATTTAAAACACTATCAGGGTCTGACTATGACGCCTCTCAGGCTACTATTTTCAAAGTCAGTTTTTGTTAATAATAATCTATTTAAATGATTTAATTTTAGTCCAATATTTAACCTTGGTAAATAATACAAACATTAAGCCATTTGATCAACTTTTGATACAAAATAAATAAAGAATAAAACAAGTAACATCTAGTGGTACATTTTAACCTTAATTGTCATGAGGTCCTTATTTTTTCATTTTAGTTTTTTTTTTAAGTGAAAACTTCTTTAGCGGCCTTGAGCACTTTTTCTGTAATGGGTATAAAATCTTAAACTCGCGTCAGGACACGTGACCCTGATCGAAAAAGCGTAGGACGGATAAAGTCGCGTCAGGACACGTGACCCTGATCGAAAAAGCGTAGGACGGATGGAGAGTAGACAGCTATCCCCTCTACGGCGCGGCGAAAATGTATGCCTGGGCCTACTGTTTCGTTTAGGCGGCGCAGGGCGCTTGCGCGAATGTTCGTCTATGTTACAGCGTGCCACGAATGGAGCCGGACCGTGTACGATAGCGCAATAAATGAATATTGTATTCTACCACATAAATGATAGTACTTTTATACTGATAAAACAATTGGTGCAAAATTATTCCCTAACCATTCCAAAATATCAAACATGCTCAACGTTAATAATCAAGTTTTCACTTCTGCCGGCACTCCCAGAGTGCAACCCCAGAGCAGCGCCAAGAGTGAGGAAGTGGCTAATCCTGAGAATTTTCAAAACGCGCGACCCCTGTGAGACGCCATGTCACCAGTATGTACCGTAACGTGAGTTTTTTTTCTTTTTTAATTCTTTCATTATTGTGGGTGTGTTGCACAGACACAAACACCCAGACCCTAAACACCTATTTGTAAATCATACAAATATTTTTTCCGTGCGGGAATGGAACCTACGACACACAGTGGAGCTCGGCCTCTGCGCTATCTGTGTCCTCGCTGTTCGTTTGTTACAGTTTCACATATATAGATAAAAGGCATGATAATGGAGAAGGTCATGGGCTAAAGTAGAGGCATGTATTTCGAGCAGTATTGATAATTTCATTATTATTTAAGAAAAATTAATTTATTTTAAAAATATGTAGTAATAGTAGCTCACAAGCATCGGGAATAGAGTTTGAGCTACCGGTGGACATGGCTGTTGATTGAAGAAGCTTATCTGAAGAACTGCTTTCTCAATCAAGCCATCTATCCAACTGCCTAGCGAGATCTTCAGATGTCGATGAAAGGTTTTGATAGCATTTAATAACTAATTTGTTGTTAACACTTTTTGTCTTTGTTTTGGCCGATTTTTTATTTTTAACCAACTTCAAAAGGGAGTTTTTTTGTTTGATGCGGTATACCTGTCATTTGGTTGTGATTTAGTTTGGTTCAGTAATTTTTATAACCAGCTCTGCAGATTACAAAGTGCATATGTAAGAAAATGATGTATTTATTTTTTATTTGATAAGAATTTGGGTTGAATATTTATTTTGAACTAAAAAGGATAAAATTGAAAACAGTTTTCAAAAAACTATAAAGGAAAGTTATTTTACACTTTTTGTGGTGGTTTTTGAAGTCGGTTATTATTATTGGCCAGCCATGTGCATCAGCCATGTGATTGGTGAATAGCGGCACAGCTCGTCTCCGCTCCGCCTCATTGGAACCGCAACCTTAGTCAAAGACCTCTGGACGTTAGTCAGTACACACTCATGTCATGATTGCCGACAGTTCCTTTATGGACCAGTAGAATTTCCGGGCGTTTTCTGCTCGTCTTGCGTTTGTCTTAGTCTTGCGTCGCCTGGAATTAGATCACTTCACCCGAGTAAAAGTTATGGCACATTATAGCAGCACCGCAACTGCACAGTTACAGCACGGCGTCACCTCGAATTTAAGCTACGGCTAGCCGTTAGTCTGTTAACCGCGCAACGTCCACAAGGTGCAAGCTCGCAGCCCGCGCGTCGTCTGCGAGGTGCAAGCTTGCTGTCACCGTGAACATAATTGTTATAAGGCATTTGTTTCGCTAGCAACTCAGAGTCGGCGTGCCGTAAGCACGCCGTCCGCTCGCTTACAACGCGCGGACTGCGAGGCGAGTTGTATGGTAGCGGTAAGCGCGCTGACTCCCCACCGTTGGCTTTTTATATTGACATTATGAAATATATTATACGACACATGATTTAAGGCTCTAATTTGAATGACAAATTAAGTGTTGGGTTGGAGCCGTGCCGGTATAGTGTGCCATGACCTTTAAGGTATTTCGGTTTCGAGCTTTGAAGTAGCCAAAATAAGCTAGGTAAAGTGTTCCACGCGCGCCTCAAGGAGTGTCAGCATAGTGACGGGGCCTGTGGAGGGCCAAAGCCTGCCGGGGTCGCGGGACTCACAGATTAACGTGACCCCGGTACGTAAAGGGCTACCGAAGGACACCGTGGATTTTAGTCGGTACAAATCTGACAGTCCCTCCCGCCCTGCCCTGGGTGGGAGCACAAAAAAAAAAAGGTAAAGTGGGAGTTTGAATTCATGGTGTTTTTCTTGGCATAAAAAATAGTTTAGCTATGTCATATTGTAAAAAGGTGTAAACGCTATACTGAATAAAATACGTATATACAATCAATGGTGTAACGACAGGAGGATGATGAGTTAGCAAACAGGTAAAATAACAAAATCAATGCAAATCAAGATTTATACGACGAATGACAACTTAGTCAACCTGTTTTGCTACTTTATTTATCGTGTTTTTCCTTAATTTTCTGAGCAAATTACGTCAGTACGTTAATAGTAGGTAAATTTTCTTAAAAAACTTGTTTTAAACAGGAAACGGATATGTCCCTTCTACTGGTAGTCATGTCCTTTAGTTTCTCCCTGAAAGTTGTATATTACATTGTTATCCTAGGGGTGAAAGTACGGGCACGCCGCAATCGCGGCGGTAAGACCCCTCTTTGAGGAGTGGCTGGATAGGCGTCACGGCGTCCTGACCTACCGCATGACGCAGGTCCTCACCGGACACGGAAGTTTCGGGAGGTTCCTGTGTCTGATAGGGAGGGAAGAAACGCCTGGGTGTCACCACTGCGAGGATCGTCCGGAGGACACGGTGGAGCATACGGTGCAGGACTGCCCCGCTTGGGCAGAGCACCGCCGTGTCCTCACGACGGCGATAGGCGGAGACCTCTCGCGCCCGGCATTGGTCGAGGCCATGCTGCGGGGCGAGACGGAGTGGGACTCATTTGATGATTTTACCACGATAAAAAAAAGGGGTGAAAGTAATTTATTTAGTCCTGAGACGAATTTGGCGCTTGAACGTAGTGAGAGTGCTAATGGATGGAGGGATTAAATAAGTCAACATAATTATAAATTATCTAAAAAATAAATTAATGTTGTTAGTAGTGTGTTTTTTCTACGACCGGCCAAATATTCAGTCTTTATTTTTCTATTCCATCATTGAAAAAATGTTTAATAGAAATGGTTGAAACGAAATTATGATAAACTTCTAAACTATTTATCCTATCTGATACTATTAAACGAACAATATTTGTTTATTTCTATATAATTATATATATTGTGGTTCTCGAAAAAAGCTCTAACAATATCGATGAAAATTTAAAAATATGGATTGACAGGGTATTTTCACGCAAAAAGATTTCCATGAACAAAATGTTTCATAATGTTTTCGAGTTTCCTCGTTTTTTTTTGTTGTTTGTTTCTTTTTTATGGTTTCTCTTTTTGCACCCGAGCAGGGCTCAGTGGACCAGGTACTTGAAATTATGTACTGTATAGGGCAATTTTAATCTACTCAATGAAAGCTCCCGGAAATCGATATTTATGACAAAATATTGTTTTGTTTACAACTTTTCAAATACAAAACGTGTGAGCCACCACCTGACTGTGTTAAACCCAAATAAGAACTGGCTCCCGAACCGAATTGGTGTTAATTAATTTATCCCTTACCCAGGAGCTCATGGCTAAATAATAACAGCCGCATAGGACGGTCTTCAAGGACGCCGCGTTTGCCAAAGTGCGTCTGTGGATGGGAGAGAATTTATTATATACGCTCCATTTTAAATACTAATATTCAGCAGCATCCAGGTCCACTGAAAGCCGACTCCAACATAATTGGGAAAAGGATAAACAGATGATCCAGCATTACGTACAATACCAGTTATGATAGGATATTTTGCTTGTTTTTGGTAAAACCCTACTTGAAGGTCGTTTTCTTATAAAGCTACATAATATACAAGTAATAAAACATTGTTCCATCGACAGTCGAGGAAACGACACGTTTCGAATCGAAATTAAAACATTATTATCCTTTGTTGACCCTGTGCCTGTAAATAACATTATAAGTAATATCAATTGTTTTGCAAGAATAATGCGGAAGACATTGCAATGCGTTATGTGAAAGTACACAAATACTTTATGTAGCTTATTCTAAAGTGTAATAATGCAAAATGTGCAAGTGACGACCGCCATGCCTGGCAACAACACACTAGTGTATGCTTCTACGGACAGTGCTGACACCGAGGAACTATTATTAGCTGTTGAGAAAATTGTATTCAACATTTCGTTTGCGCTGACAACAGCTGCATTGCTTTATGGAGTGACATCATGGAGTTTACTGAAAAAGTTTCGGCACTACAGAAATTATGTACTTCTCAACTTAATCTTACAAAACTTTTTCACCTTTATATTTTATCATAGTGCAATTATTATGTCTCAATTTATGCCCCTACTAATACTTGTAGGGCTATTTCTGTATTTAGCTGCAGCAAAAATATTCTGGATGATAATTATATGTCACATGTTTTACGTAGATATTGTAAAAGTTTTCGATGGGCAAGTGCGTAGGAAATATTTAAAGAGTTTCTTGTTTGGTTGGGGTTTGTCCTTATTATACAGTATCGCTCAAATTGGAATGCAATATGTTACAGGTTCCGAGTTTGCATCTTTTTTCTTTTTTCTTTTCCCTCTTTTATTAAACACCATACTTTACCTTGTAATTATATGCTCACTATTTCAAAGTTCCAACGCGAGCGCAAATACGACATCCAACAAATGCCGTCTCTTATTCATCGCCAGTTTGATATTCATATTGAGTGACGGCATCTTAATCTCTACTTTCCTTACACAGCACCTTGAACCTAGTAGACTGGTAAAGTTTATTACTTCTTTTCCGAATAGATTAACCACCTCTATAATAGTGAACATTTATTTGGTGGTTGTAAAAAGTAATCGAGAAGTGTGGTATCAATTTTACATAAAAAAAAGAAATGAAAGGCAAAGGAATCGCGATATCCAAATGAATGTTAAAAATGTTCGTGATAATGCTGTCAGTGCACCAACAGTTATTAATGTACAGAATTAATATCGAAATATTAAAGGGTTCCACCCATTTGCATTTTAAGGCATTAATCTGTGGTTCTAGTTAAAAGGGCTAAACCTCTACCAAAAGTAATACCTACATGCGACAAATTCTATAGGTATAAAATAATCTTTATAATTCATGTATTTTTTTTTGTATAGGTAGTTAATAGTTTTTAAGACAGTGTCTTATACCCATCACAAAATAAATTCCTTGAGGAAATAACATAACTTATACATCATGGGTACATACATCTAGAACCGGTTAGACTGTCACGGCCCAGAACATATCTTTATTTATAATGATTACGTACTTGGGATGCGGGCTGCACAGATGAATCGGTCGTAGATTGTTCGCCGAGCGTCATAATCTTCGTCATGCGTTTTATTTTACAATAGGAAAAACAGGAAAACTACAAAATTTGTTTTTATGGTGTATCTAAAGGGATTTTTTTTTGTAAAATAGGTATTGTATAGATGGCAATATAATATGCAAGAATAATTTTAAAGGTTTTTATTTTTTTAATATATACTTACCTACGCAGCAGCAATAAGCAACCGATACTGTCTGCTCAAACAGTCCGTGTATGGTGGCTATCTTGTGTGTAGAATAAATAATTACCTTCCTCAATCTGATTGCAGATTTCAAACTAGGTCTCCTATTTCTAATTCATTGTTTTCAATTATTGGCAGCTTTTATTTCGTTAAACTCCCACATGTGGTAAGCGGATGATTTTGTGTTTGTAGAGGTCAGATTATAGTTCAGCTGGTTTATTATTTGAATATATACTCAGTAGGAATGACGTCCTGATGGCGCTTCGCTACGTTAGTGGTGTGTTAAGTATGCCTAAACAATGTATGCCCCATTATACCTCGCGTCCCCGTCTTATACACTGTTCCCCTATATATTAGCGGAGTTTTACCAAAGCCTCTCCTACAGTGATTTCTCCAGATACGACTTGCGTTTGAGTACCAGTAATGTAGTCATCATTTTCGATGCAAATTTTTCGTTTTTTCGAATTTAAAACTTTGATTTCGAACAGCCTGAGTAAATTAGTAAGAGTAAGAATTATTTATTTTTTTACTTAATTTTGGATGATACCCCTCTCATACATTATTCGTTCTATGTGTTGGAGTTAATGATAAATAATGGTCTTCGATAGGACTGGCTTACTAAAGCCTAGGCGTTTCTTAAGTCGCACAACCACGGAAACGGGGAAAACTAGGATTGATAAGGAGGTACTCACGAGTCTTCGCAGACTATTGCTATTCGGGGCGCCACACCAATGCAATCCAGCTTTTGAGACGTCTCCTAATAAACACTTCACAGAGTTATTGACAGGTCTTTGTAGGTAGGTTTGTTCGAACAATGATGATTTATGATTTTTATAGCCGGCAAGGCAACGCGCGCGCCAGATTCGATTTTTGAGTTCTTGCGTGACTGTCGTGAAGTTGTCACGGACGGATACGGAAACAAGGAAGCGATTGGTCGGAAGGAAGGAACGATTGGGAGTAAGGAAGTTGTGTGATTGTGCAATTAATCAATTGAATGTTTTATTTTTATTTATTTTGATACTTTGACACTATGTCTTTCCTCAAAAACTGATAGAATTTTGCTAAAATATCTTTTTTTCCAGTTTAAGATGTTTTATGACAAATTATGCACATTTATGTCCAGTACCTTAGAACATCGAAGAGAAAAATGCCCTAATACAATGTCTATTTTTTATGCCCTAGAATTTATTTACTTATTACCTCTTGAAGTTCCTTCTTGAGTGTTGCATAAATATAATCGAGTATTCTACTGAAAAAATAATTGCCTGTGGTCCAGGCAGGTGAACCCAGGTGGACCTCGGCCAACAAATGGATTATTGTTATGAGAAATTACTAATTGTTCATATACGTCCAAAAAATAACTCAAGGTGATCTTAACCGTTGACAAGTATTTAATTTTTCTTGACCATTGTTCAAATAAACTCGTCAAACTTTTAATAATAATAAAAAAAAAACTCAATAAACCAGTTTTATGGTATCCCCTAAAAGAATTTTATTATTTTATATAAGAGATTGTGTTGCTTGATTTCCTGTCTATATTTGGTATTTTGTTTTAGGGATAGAAAATATCTCGTTCCATGAACGATAGATATATTTTGAAGTGTTAGCTTCTGTTTCTAACCGTACTTCCCATATTTATTACTGTTCATTATATGAAATAAATCATTTATAAAATTGTTATGATTTCACTGTGGCAAAATATTCTGAAATAGTAACTCAATTATAAAGCCATAGCAACGCTTTGGCTTAATAATTAAGTTACTCTTCAAACTTTCATTTCGAAAATAGATGTTTTTAAGTGTCAATTTATTTGCAAAATGCAACTGCCTATTTGTTTGTAACTTATATAAAGACACTTATACGTATTTTGTTTGTTTTTTTTTTTCGAAAATCTTCAATATTTTCAGATTGGATCTTTACAGTAATTCTAGTTATACACCTACATTTCGTTCGATTTTGGAGCGTCCTACTGAACTATAAATTATATGAGTTGTTTCTGTCACTTAATAGATTACGTATTCGAACACTTAATTCTGCAGAATTATTTTTATGATATATACATATACAACGTTTTTCTCATACTTATTGGATATTTTGTGTCTTAAGCGATGGCAACTAAGGATAATGGTTTGTATGAAATCAGGTCCCACCCACGAGTGACGATCTTTGCCCACCTCTCCGGGCGCATACGTTCATCATGGCACGCCCACTCCCACTTCAGCTTGGCTATTTTTACTCCCACCCCACATCAGCTACTTTGTATATATTTTTATTTTATTTGGTAATGGAGCGCAGGGCGCAAAAAAAAATAGTTGTACATTTATCATAACACACCAATAAGATACATCAGGTTGTATTTATTTGTTAAATAAGATAATAAAATAATACTAATGAGTAAAACAAAACTTTTTGTACGATTCTACTCCGTGTCTAAAGTGACCTCATTTAAAAATAGGGCTGGTCCTTCAAATCCTTCATGCCTAGCGTACCCTAGGTACCAAACTACTGACACAAGATGCCCACAGGTACCTACAGTACGTCTTCCGGTCATGCAGGTACAATATCTTTGAATAATATTATTCGTGTGAAATAATAAGTAACAATTATATTTTCTAGCTCTTATGTGTCGCGACTGAATGCGACCACGTAAGAGCCAAGCATTCTCATCAATTCCAAAATCAGATAAATCTTCTAGTGCAGGTTCTCGGCACTCTTGCATATAATCCATTTTGTAAATGTTCGCTGCAGTAAGACTTAGCTAACTTCAACTGATAAGTTCTCAAAGCGAATAAAAGGATTTGTTCTTCATTGAATCTCGGAAAATCCAAATCATTTGCTTCTAATCGCGTAAAATCAGCTCTTCTACTATTTAAACGTTTTCTATCCACGTACTCGTATAAAATATTGGGTGTGTGTAACTTCTGCCTTTTTCGTTGACGAAAACATCTATGTATTGACTATCTCTAGTGGGTGCATGAAAGTGGTTTGTGATAGCGGAAGCGATTCTAAAATCGAAAAACATATGTGGCAACGCATTGGCGATTGATCCTGCCGTTAACCACCTCCACGACCCAGCGGCAAATAGTGACCAGTCGAGATTGGTTAGCCTGCTCTGTCGTGAGTTGGGATTCGTCTGTCCTTTGAAGGTGAAATATGGTACTAATAACCACAAGCTTCTATATCGCCCATGCTATCCCTAAACCCTCGATCCAAAATGAATACGTCATTGTTTTCAAGAAGCCAATGAATTGGATGTTCACCATTATTCATAATGTCACTCATTATGTTTGCATCTGTTTTCATATGGCCCTATGACATCAAGTATGGTGGGCCATTTGTGGTGACTATAAGCAACGGTTTCAAAAGATTTTGATACTTATGTAAGGTATAGGACTGTCTCTGAAAAAGAAAATTAGCACTTTTATGTATGCATACATAAGTCCCGTTGCATATTAAGATTGCTTTTGTATTCTCATCATTCCCAAATAATGCCCTAGGTGTAGCTATGTTTTGACGAAGAATATCATATCTGTTTATATGGTTGAGTCCTCGGTGACGGTTAACATATTCATTACTAAGACAAACACGTGCTATGGCCATCAATCTTTTGGAGATTTTGTCTCGACATGTCAAATAGCGTCGCAAGTCTCTCATTGGAATCGCCAGTGCGTAGCTTTGTGAGAATTATTCCCAGAGCGGTTCTCGTATTTCTACACATTTGACTCAATGAGGGAGTTTGCTGCAGCATCTCTTCGAATTCCTCACAATTACGTCCGGTCCAAAAGTGCATTTCTGGTTGCATTTGTTGTGTTAAAGCCTAGGTCCTCATAACGCTTTCCTCATCATTTTACTAATGTCAGCGAATTGTACTGCATTGAAATCATGAGTGACATTGCAATGTTCAGGTAGTTCATCCCACATGTTACTGTCTAAGTGTTCTTGACATACTTTGGCGCTATCGGAGTATTTGGTGCTCGTGTATATTCAGGAACGTGAATTATAGTCACGTTTTGTGGTTGTGGTTCGTCGTTTGCTTCTATAGGTGGAGGAGGAGGGGTCGGTCTGACTGCACTTTCAACCCTTTGTCAACACTGATGGCGCACACTCTGCGTGCTGTTAAATACAACCTGTAAAAAAATTTCATTTGATTCATTTGTCAATGTGATTTCATTTGATAGTGCAAAACATGCCAGATGCCGTAATACCAACAATAACGTTAACAAGTTATTTATTATTTATTTATGTTGAAAATTCTGGTCGTATTTGTAGAAGTTCATCGGTCAAAAGATGTCGCTGGTACCTTGCTCGGTAGAATCCTCTACTACACAGGACACAGTTCTATAACACTTCCATAGTAATAAATAAAAATCCATAGCTGCCTGAAATGAAGGTATAAATAAATAAATAACAAGTCACCTACGACACAGGAAAATAACCTAGTAAAAAAAACTTCCCAAGTATCTTGGGGATCCATATTAGGGGTGCTAGATACCGATTCCATACTGTAGTCTCTCGCATATCTGATATACGAGTAATCTGGATGACTGTGTAATAATTCCACCTCCTCGATTATTGGTTCGTATTTATTTCGCCTATTTAATTTCTTCACTTGGCCAGCATTCGTAAGACGTAATTCGAGCTGACATCAGAACAAGAAAAGCAGAAATCGCGTCAATAAGAGTCAGACTGTATCTGTTAGTCGTATTTGTAGGAACTGGCCTTTTAAAAATCTATACTTAAGCGTTCGAAAGGAGCCGTTGCTACGATGCGTTTTCCATGTTCAGTAGTTGGTATTTCGCTGATATCCAGGTTTTTTTCTGAAGAAGTTCGGCAAGAATTGATCATGTTTCTGTCTTCTTCAAGAGAATATGGTAAATTCTTGAACGTATCCAATGGAACATACGTGAAATGCCATGATGGCAGAGCTTCGTGGAGTGATGTAAGTAAGGCTGTATGATTTTCATATGACAAAGCATCAGCGTAGTTTTCCCCTTTCACTTGAGGGGCTTCCATGGGTCACAAGTTGTTCCGGGGACCTGACGCCATTTCATCCATCCCGAATTGATCCGGTGTGTTATATACCGGCCTACTTCGCCATCGACAATTTCATCCACTGAATGAAAATCTCATACGGCTTTTTTTTTCAGTAGTTTCGAGTAACTGCTGTTGAAAACATAATTATAACGAATGTCTACAATAGGGATTATGCATGTAATTTTTTCACATTTCACATTGTTTCTATGGTTCAATGCAAAGTATATTTACAAAAAACTTTTTTTTTTATTTACATGTATTTTCCGTATTGATTTTGTCCCACTTAGGAATAAGGAAAGACTAATGAATGAGACTACAATGGATAGTGTTTCAATGAAAAAAAACGAAAGTTTCGGATTGAATATATTATTTAATACTATTTGAGTATTATTCAGAGATTTTTTAAGAGTGCTTTGGTTACAACTGACACTAAAATACACTTATAATACGGCCATTATGGCAATAAAAAGAGATCAATCTTGGAATGAAACGAAATAATCAGAACAAAAGTTGTTCGTGATGTCTCAAAAACGGTAACACGAATCTAAAACTATCCAACGCCCGATATTAATATTAAATATCAATCCAAATCCCGTTCCTTTGTTTTTGACGGCTGAACTCACGAAGATAAACATCTGTTAAACACTTTAAACAAGTGTTCTACAGATGGTTTATCTTTATGTGGTAAGGCGGTGAATATCTAAATGACGCTTACACATAACCTTATGAAACTTTTGACACAGCATTTCGAAAACCAAAACATTACATTAATTCACATCGAGACGCGAAGCTGCGCACACATTTTAATAGAGTGAATCAAAATCTAACTTTAATTACTATACGAAAAGATACATATTTCCAGTATAGTCTCATCAAGTCGCGTCTCGTTGTGAACAGGCCCTAACGTACATAATGCGACCATGATATGGGTGAACACTCAATGACAATGACCTCCGATCTGTCAAGCGTCAATAAATACTTTGTGTAAATTGATTTTCATTAATGTATTATTGTTATTTCATTTACTCTTTATTCATTTTTGACAGGCCTGTTGGTCTAGTGGTTAGTGACCCTGACTGCTATGCCGCAGGTAGTGGGTTCGATTCCCACCCAGGACAAATGTTTGTGTGATGAGCACGATCATTTGTTCTGTGTCTGGGTGTAATTTATCTATAATATGTATGTATTTAGAAATATATAAGTATGTTTATCAGTTGTCTAGTACCCATAACACAAGCTCTGCTTAGCTTGGGACTAGATGGCGTTGTGTGATAGTTGTGTGGAATATATTTATATATTTTGTTACTTATTGATTACATTTTTAAATATTTTTACAATATAAAGATTAAAAAAAACATTTAAAAACATAAATAATAGTGGCCCACCGGTATCGGAAACTGGGTCCAAGCTACCTGCGGTCAGGGCTCCAAAGAAAGAAACCTAACAATCGCCGTATCCAGAAGAACTGCTTTCTGAATCAAGCCCCATTATTATTGAATTATTGTTATTATCTTTTTAACCACTCGGGCGTTACGTACAACCGGGTGTACATAAGCGAAAACGCCCCAGCGCCTTACGTACACACGTGTGTACATAACAGACAGTAGCTCATTGGACGTTGATTTTTATCATTGTCGATTATAAATCGCCCGAGAGGTTAATGTTATTTTACACGCGCCATCACAGGTTCACCACAACACCGCAGGTTGTTATCGTGGTCGCATAGTACAAATATTCCGTTACATTCCGAGTTTAAAACCCACGACAATTAATGAATCTAAGCTGTAAGTCCATCACCGTCGTCATCTGAAACAAAAGAACAGATTATTAAAAAACTAGCTCATACCCGCGGCACTGGCCGCGTGATGTTCAGTTATATTAAACGGGAACACCATACCGTCATAAAACTTTCTGTGTGCTCTCAGTAAAGTCATAAGCACATTCAAGAAAAATACCACCTTTCTGAAGTAAAATATCGTTGTCCGACGAATTGAAAGTGATGATGGTTACTCTAGGCGGATATTCCAGTTTCTTTATACAGTTTGGTCAGCACGCATCCGCACTTACCTATCTGTACGCAGGAGCGGAAGGACTGTCAGGCTCATACTGACGAATATCCACGGCGTTCCTTCACTAGCCCTTTATGTTCCGGCGTCAAGGGTTCCTGGTAAGATAGATCTACGACCCCAGCAACCTGGCTCTCTATGGGGGCCGCGGTCTCGCGCGGTAGCTCGGTTCTGAGGCGGAGGGTGTCTCCTCCCTCACGGTGCCGGGCGAGAGACGTCGCCGCCTATTGCCTCCGTGAGGACACGGCGGTGCTCTGCCCAGGCGAGGCAGACCATTCCATAAGCTCCACCTTGTCCTCCGGGCGATTCTCGCAGTAACGACGGTAGAAGACTCGCAGACGTGCGGTATCCTCGGACCATCCAGATAGGCATGACACTAGCATGCGACCATCAGCTTCGCCGGTTGCGTCCGCATGCACAGGGCCCAAACAGGTGCACGTAACGGTAGAGGACCATGGACCGCACGACACCGGCGTACAGCCTGATGCGTTTCGCCCGCCGAGATTGGATTGGAGTCATAAGGCGGCTGCTGCTTCGAGGCCAAACGCAGGAAATGTTCCCTGAAGTTCCACCGGATGACAAGGACGAGTCCCAGGTATTTCACCATCGACTCAACGCCGATGTGAACCTCTCCCACCGTTACTTGGGACTCTGACCGAGGCGTCTTCCCGCGGCCATGACAACACATGGCCTCGTTCTTGTGGCGCCGTTTGAACTGGCAGCATCAGCTTAGTGAGGTCACCATGCAAAACCCAGTCGTAACTGATGTTCTACAGGTGGGGCTCCAGGACCCCGATCCCAACATTTCTCGCCGGTTCCACTTTGCCCGGTCGCCGGGGTAGATGATGGCTCTGTCCGTCAGGTATGCCTCGACCACGAGACGGAGCTTTTCTCTCACCCACTTGTTGGGCCGGCCCCATGGATCCCGTCTAGTCTCCAGCATCTCCTTGTGGGCCTATTCCTTGGCCCGCAAGATCTCTTTGCGGAGGACGGTTTTCGCTACCTTAGTATAACTCCACGGCGGCCGCATCCGGAGGTCGGGTGAGGCTCCTGCGGTACCTACTGTAACGGCGTCACGCGGCAACGCACACATCGCGCAGTGATGCTAACTCGCGCAACCACCATTACAGCTGACGCCGGGCGCGTCCTAGCCGGACCCAGAGCATGGCCACGTTACAGATCTCCGAGATGGCCTTCCGGAACCACTCCGCCTCGTCGTTAACGTCGGCCGGCCTGTCCGCCGGTGAAACCCAGGCCTGCACGATCGAGGCTTTCAGGAATAGTTCTCGATCCAGCTGCTTCAGCGCCCATCACGGACCACTTGGGTTCAGTCGGACCGGCGCGTCTGAGGTCTGGGCGGAGAGGTCGAACCGGGTATGCCGATGGCTGGAGTAGGTGTCCCACCCGTCCACAACGCGCCAATCGTGACACGCGGCGACACAGCGGGGCTAGCAAACGTGACGTCCACCACCGACTCGCCCTGCATCCGCACGCATGCGGGGTACCGATCGCCGGCTCTGGATGTTCCTGGCCAGGAATCGAACCCGCTGATTTTGGAAAAAAAGATCACAAAATCTATTTCCTTAAGTTTGTCGTATGTGATTACTTCCCAGAATTTGATTATTATTAGCAACAATTTCGAATGGTGTAACAATACAGGCTGTGAGTTGGTTTTTCCAAAATCAGCTGGTTCGACTCCTGGCCAGGATTATTTTATTTTTCGGCAAAATCGGCTTTTTGGATATTGCCATCAATTGAAAAATTCACCCTGTATATGTCAATAATGTCACCTTTATCATCAGTATCCATGGGTTCTGCAGGCTCCAGGTAAGCCGGGGCTAGTGGAGACACCACCACCCCATCCCACACGGTGATCTCAGTCGAGATGTCCTTGCCGCCTTCGAAGGGTTGCAGTCCCAGCACGTATCGATGACCGCCGCGAGCTACTACACGGAGCAAACTGTAGACAAAATATATTTTCGTGACCACTTTTCAACATCATGAACTTTTTTTTCTTCGTCACATTTAAACTTTTATACAGGATCTTGCTTTTAAAATGGCCAATAGGAGGAAATCCGCATCCATAAGAGATACAGGAAAACTTTCCTAGGAACCTTTAGCTCTTTTGTAGTTTTGACAATTTTAGTATTTTAATTTTTTAGTCAAGTGTGAGTTGTCCACAAAAATTAACAATTTTTTTTATGATGTAATTTGATTTGGGGAAGGAAAATGTCTGGGCAACAGAAGTGGATAAATCTAATGAAATACTGACTACTACTAATACGACTTTATGCTGTTAGAAGAAACATTACTGTACTTTTGATCAACTTCTACTGTCCTTCCTGTCCAACAACTTCATGTCCATTTTTCTGCTCATACAGTTATCTCATCTTTACATGAAAGTAAGTCAAACAGATACAAATTGTATTAAAAAATATTTTGCTAAATTTGACCAAATTCCGCCGATTTTTTCTTCCGATACAATGAAATGATCCTTAAATGGAACAGAGCCCAATAGCATTAAAAAAAATTGGCCATTTTCACTCATTTTTGTGGACAACTCACACTTGACCAAAAAAATATACATGCCAAAATTATCAAAATCAAAAAAAGAGCTAAGGTTCCTAAGATAATTCTCCTGTATCTGTTATGGATGCGGATTTCTTCTTTTTGGCCAATTTAAAAGAAAGACCCTATAATCAAATGTTGTGATCTAATTAATGTGTATTTTATTTTTAATCTACTGACATAATATTAATTGTATCGTATGTGTATGTTTATTAAAAAACCTGATTGTATCAAACCCCAATATTATTTCGACACGAGCGCCTAAAAACCATCGACTAATTAAAAACAATACAATTCAAATCTCTTAAATAGTTACTGTTTGTATAATTATACGCACAGATCATCATCACCTTCTTGATGATATTTTACTTGGGATCGGCACAATACCATTTTTTCGTCCTTTCTCCCTTGTCAGATGTCACAGCACCACATGCTCTTTTTTCTTTCATATCGTTTCTCACAAAATCCATATCTGTCTTTTCTTTGGTCTTCCTCATACTCTCAGTCCGTCAACATACAGGCCCATCACTCCCTTAATCACATGAGTGTTCTCCCTCCTCGTTTCTTGTCCATACTTCTCCTTGTGTGACAAAGGATACCTTTTAGTTTTTCCTTCGCTCTATAGATGTCTCTAGTCGTCTTTTTTTTTTGACGACTGACTGACTCGTTGTTATGAATTTAAAGTAGACTCACGTCTGAGCGGTGGCAGCAGCGAGGTCCTGTGCAGCGAGATCAAGAGAGGTGTGCGCCCGCGCATGTGCCGCTTCACACGGGTCGGCCAGCCCCGCGCACCCCGGCAGGAACAACCCACCCGCCAACAGTGACAGCGCGCGCCTGTGTGTGATACTTATTTTATTACAAGCTTTTATTTAACTTGCAATGTTTGTATGTTTGTTTAGATCAAATCTTGCAAGTCAAATTAGAATCACTTGTAATTACTCAATCGATCTGAAACTTGGTATTAATATATAACCCCAATGACAATGCAATAATATGGTGACAGCGACCTGGTGGTGCAGCCAGGATCGTCTGCTCACGAGAGAACTCCTCAATGGTTAATAGTACACAACTAAAACTTGAAATATATATGGAAACCCGGTAACAATGCAATAATATGATAAGTGCGATCTGGTGGTGCAGCCAGGATCGTCTGCTCACGAGAGCACTCCTCAATGGTTAATAGTACACAACTAAAACTTGAAATGTATATGGAAACCCGGTAACAATGCAATAATATGATAAGTGCGATCTGGTGGTGCAGCCAGGATCGTCTGCTCACGAGAGAACTCCTCAATGGTTAATAGTACACAACTAAAACTTGAAATATATACGGAAACCCGGTAACAATGCAATAATATGATAAGTGCGATCTGGTGGTGCAGCCAGGATCGTCTACTCACGAGAGAACTCCTCAATGGTTAATAGTACACAACTAAAACTTGAAATGTATATGGAAACCCGGTAACAACGCAATAATATGATGATAACAACCTGTTGGTGCAGCCAGGGACATCTGCATACGAGGGAACTCCTCAATGGTTAATAGTACCGAGCTATAACATATATACACATATAGGGCAACCCAAATAATAATACAATAATATGGTGACAGTGTCTTGGTCGTGCAGCCAGGATCAGCTGCTCCCGATAGAATATGGTCACAACGACAATGAAATCTATTTAGGCTATTAATAAAATTAATTATTATATTAATCTATTTTGTCGTGCTCTGGGATCTGGAGGCGACTGCCCTCCAGCGCGTCTATGAGTGGCGCGTGGAGGCACAGCGTCGGGTCGAATCGCCGCTGCCTCGACAAGTCGAGGCGCGGCGGGAAGAGTTCCGGCGTGATCTCAGGGCAGTATGGAGAGAGCGACTGTCGCAACCGAGGTCCGGGCACGCCGCAATCGTGGCGGTAAGACCCCTCTTTGAGGAGTGGCTGGATAGGCGTCACGGCGTCTTTACCTACCGCATGACGCAGGTCCTCACCGGACACGGAAGTTTCGGGAGGTTCCTGTGTCTGATAGGGAGGGAAGAAACGCCTGGGTGTCACCACTGCGAGGATAGTCCGGAGGACACGGTGAAGCATACGGCGCAGGACTGCCCCGCTTGGACAGAGCACCGCCGTGTTCTCACGACGGCGATAGGCGGAGACCTCTCACGCCCGGTATTGGTCGAGGCCGAGACGGAGACGGAGTGGAAAGCGGTCGCCTCCTTCTGCGAAGCAGTAATGCTCGTGAAGGAGGAGGCGGGCCGCGTGAGGCAGAGGACAGCGTCCTCCCTCCACCCCAGCCGCAGTGGTAGACGCCCACGGCGTCGGACGTCGCCAGACGATCTCCGGCCACCGTAGGCGCGGGCATGCGGGCAGCGAGTAATGGGCGACTCGCTGTCCGACCATGGACCATGCCCGGGTCGACGGCGCGTTGTGTTCCACGCGCGCCTCAAAGAGTGTCAGCATAGTGACGGGGCCTGTAGAGGGCTATAGCCTGTCGGGGTCGCGGGACTAACGGATTACCGTGACCCCGGTACGTAAAGGGCTATTGAAGGACACCGTGGATTTTAGTCAGTACAAGTCTGACAGTCCCTCCCGCCCTGCCCTGGGTGGGAGGACTCATTTGATGATTATACCACGATAAAAAAAAAACTATTTTGTCGTCTATTTAGGCTCAAAGCTCTTCGCTGCTGGCCAAGCATACGTGGCCTTAAGTAGAGTCAAATCGCTAGAAGGTCTTCTTATTGTAGAACTTGACTGTACGAAATTAACAGGTAAACGACCATGCAACAATGACGCACTAAATGAAATGGAAAGACTGCGAAATATGTCCAACGAAAACTAAAAATTTAAAAATAAAATAACAGTAAAAAAACAATTTTAAAAACAAGCTTTTATTTAAATGCTCTAAAAAGGACAAAATAAACTTTAAATTAAATCAAACATATAACTTAAGTATAATATAAAAGCTTGTCGCGAGATTTACTTGTCACAAACAAAACAAACAAATAATTCAACGATAAAATGTATGTATCATAACATACTTTACACAGGCAAATCTCGCGACAAGCTTTTATATTATACTTAAGTTATATGTTTGATTTAATTTAAAGTTTATTTTGTCCTTTTTAGAGCATTTAAATAAAAGCTTGTTTTTAAAATTGTTTTTTTACTGTTATTTTATTTAATACTACTACCGATTCAACAATACTACAACAATACCACAATGTAATAGAAGGGGAGCCCCTTCTATTACATGAGACTTCAACATTACTGGTTTAATTAGTGTGTAATATTAGCTCACCCTTCGGAGAGTACGGGTGTGATAATAGTTATTTATGCAACTGTTGTATAATCAGGGGTATTAAAACACGAATGTGGGTTTATCACACGAGGCGTAGCCGAGTGTGATAATAGTATCACATGAGTGTTTTAATACCTAATTATAACGGTTGCATACAAGACTTTATCTACAATCATGCTGTGAATCCTCTATAAAAGATTCTCATAACATACCATATTCGCATACCATATTCGAGTGAAAAAATGGCGGGATATAACACGATAAGACGAGTTGTTCTTTTTTCAAAATTTTAGCGATCTGGTGGTGAAAATGTAATTGCATGAGAATGTTCTTTTTTTGAAATTCATTATAACACGCGTTTGGATGATATAATGATCATTATATCATTGAGTGTTTTAATGTTGGCAATAAGCTAATTGTTATAGGTTCTTTTATAGAGGATTAATAGCATGATAGTAGATAAAATAAAATGTATCCTGACCAATATAATATGAGACTCGGTGGAATTGGGAACACTACATTGAATTTTACCGTCGAGTCTTAAGTTATATTGGTCAAGTAATAATTAGTTTAGATTCGCGATAAATTTAATCATCTAGCGAAACTTCCGTTTTTTTAATTTTTAGCGTGGAAAAATCATCAAATGAGTCTTCCCTCCAGCCAGGGCAGGAGGGTAGGACTGTCAGAGTTGTACTGACTAAAATCAAAGGTGTCCTTCAATAAACCTTTACGTTCCGGAGATAGGGTAGCTCGTAAGTCCCGCGACTTCGAAGACTTCACAGATAGACGTGGTGGTGGACCAATAACTTAAATACTACGCCGGTAATCTCCTAGGGGTTACGTAGAAGTGTAATAGGAAGACAACCTATCACCATCAACGGAACACAAATTCAGGCTGCATGCTATTAATTCTTAATAGAAAACCCCAACAACATTTTGCCTGGTATCGAAATCTAAGCCTCGTCTGTACTTGTAGTGTAACAGTTCCTAGGTTCCCATTTATGTCTGTAATGAAAATCATCAAAATAGGTTTAGCGTTTCGGGTGTGAAGGCTTAATTAACAAACTAACAGACTTACTTTTAAATATTAGTTAGGGTACTGTAGCTTGAACAGCTAGTCACCTGAAAGCCACATTGATGGGCAGCGCCTGGCGTGCCGGGTTGTTCATGATGCAGTGGTGAGCCAGCAGGTCGATCATCCAGGGAGACAGGGCTTCGAGTCCTGAGTGACGCGCGCACATGTCGCGGAGCAGACGGATCAGAACCTTGAGGTTTATTAAAACAATGTGATGAATGAATGAGAGTAGCCGGTGATCGAGTGCACTGTGTACTGTTATAGGCTGACGATGAAATGAAATATTTAGTCGCAATTCCGCAAGAAAAAACGAAAGCTCGGAAATATGACGGACGGTCAATAGAATATACCGACGGCCTAAGCTGTACGCCTGTCTTTCAGCAGGCTGTATTAATAGGTGAACAGTTTAAATAATCAGAGAATATGTAGTACCAAGTTTTGTTATGTCGACGTTTTGCGAGTTTGAGTGTCTGCATTCTGTGACAAATGTTATGGATGTCTCAAATAAACTCACCTTGATGGAAGAGTGATGGGCGTTCTCCTCAAACCAGCGACTGTGGCGGATAGCCGCCAAGTGGCTGCTGATCACCTTGTACTCCAGATGCACCTGTGCACAACCACATCACTTTAATACAACTAGTCCTTTAGTGTTATAATTGCCATTATACAAGGCAAACACAAGCGTTCCCAAGTTTTCCCAAGGCATAGAGATTCTTGCCCCGGGATCTGGATGCGACGGCCCTCCAGCGCGTGGAGGCGCAGCGCTGGGGCGAATCCCCGCTGCCTCGACAAGTCAGAGGCGCTCAGAGGGAGCGACTGTCGCAAGCGAGGTCCGGGCACGCCGCAATCGCGGCGGTAAGACCCCTCTTTGAGGAGTGGCTGGATAGGCGTCACGGCGTCCTGACCTACTGCATGACGCAGGTCATCACCGGACAAGGAAGTTTCGGGACCTGTGTCGGATAGGGAAGGAAGAAACGACTGGGTGTCACCACTGCGAGGATCGCCCGGAGGACACAGTGGAGCATACAGTGCAGGACTGCCCCACTAGGGCAGAGCACCGCTTGTAGTATCCTCACACCGGCTATAGGCGGAGAGCTCGCGCGCCCGGCATTGGTGGAGGCCATGCTGCGGGGCGAGACGGAATGGGAAGCGGTCGCCTCCTTCTGCGAAGCAGACATGCTAGCGATGAAGGCGAGACGCGTAAGGGGGAGGACAGCGTCCACCTTACACCCCAGCCACAGTGGCAGACGCCCAGGACGACAGACATCGCTAGACGATCTCCGGCCACCGTAGGCGCGGGCATGTGGGCGGCGAGTAATGGGCGACTCGCTGTCCGACCACGGACCATGCCCGGGTCGACGGCGCGTTGTGTTCCACGCGCGCCTCGAAAGAGTGTCAGCATAATGACGGGGCTTCCCTTTAGAGGACCAAAGCATGTCGGAGTCGCGGGACTTACTTAGTCAGTACGAGACTGACAGTCCCTCCCGCTCTGCCCTGGGTGAAAAAAAAGAAAAATTGGAAATGTCTTTATTCAATATTATCTATAGGGACAACACCCTGTAACATCGTTAAACTGTCGCCATGTATAGGTAAAATAAGGAAAATATTTGATAGAAGACGTATCTACCCGTGCCTCACCTCCTCCTCCCCCTCCCCATCCTCTACTCCCGCAAATACATAACTATCTGCACGGAACCATCTACCTCTCCACCAAAATTGAAAAATGAAAGCGATTGTCCAAATATTTGTATGAAATTACTAAGGTATGTGAAGTGTCAGTATTACAACTTACCCCGGGCTCCAGCTTCCTTAAGTTGTGATGCAGCGTAGTAACAAGAACGCGCGCACCCGCGCTCGCGCCCGTCACCGTGAAGCCGCGCTCGTTGCAGGTTGTGGTCACGGACGCGCCCGGAGTCTCCGCGCGGATCAACTTGTTCAACTCCTCACCCACCTGGAAACAGGAACATTAAAATTAATGTAAACGTGAAACTTGTGAGGATGGATGGATGGTCGTTTGTTACTTTTTCTCGTAAAAACTACTCTACGGATTTGGATGAAATTTAGTACCTACACAGGCAGTTTTTAACCTGGATCAACACATAGACACACCAGTGGCTTCGTTGACGTGTATGTCATGCATACATATAAAAAACTTGCTGTCTGCATACATATTTCTTTCCTTGACTGCTTGTGACATGGTTAAGTGCATAGTACAGACGGTGTGGCCAACATTACTCGATCCACTTTAATATTATTGTGCTGCATAAGATGGGTCATAACTGTATTTGCAACTAGCTCTCTTGTATGACCAGGTGTTTAAACATTGACAAGTAAGTGATTGTGGCAAGTAACATTCTGTACTATGCGCACTCAAAAATTAACACACTCTCTAACACACTGACCTTAGCACATCACACAAAGAGAGGTTCAGTCTACTAACACAATGTCACAAATAAATTGTATGATACAAATAGTTTTATGAAATACTAGCACTTAATGAACTGCTATAAAATTAAGTATTGAAATCAGGGAGGATGGCACTGCTAGCCGAAATACAGGTTCATCCTAGTTCGGCTGCAGTTCTAAAACTTTTGTAAACAAAATACCAATTTATCAAAGCATATAGTTGTAAATTCTGTTTGTACGTTTTTCGAGAAATCAATTATTTTTATTAAAAAAAAAAGTGGTACCATGGGGTACCACTTTTTTTTCTCTCACTCACGCTTTTTACCCATGGGGGTAAAAAGCGTGAGTTTATGTAGAATTTATGGAAAAATTTAATTATCTATTGGAATTAATTAAATGTAGTCTCGTTTCTTAATGGGACAAGCTGGACTCATTCTTAAGATTATAAGCGAAACAGGTGGACAGAAAAAGGGATGTCTTGGCCCTATAGAAGGACAACAAAGGCAAGTATTAAGTAACATCACATAATTACCTTATTAGACAAGCCCTCAACAGCCTCCTTAGTAGGAAGAGTCTTCATGATGACCACAATGTCAGCCACATTCTTACCAGTCATCATAGTTCCTTTCTTGTAGGAACCAACTTGACGGACCTCTTCAAGTTGCTGTCAACAATATTTTGAAAAGACTAAAAAAAAATCTTGTCAATGCTTAAAACAATAAACGTTAAAAATACCATAATGCAATAAATCTTTACTTGTTTACTTTTTTTAAACTGTGGTGTCATTTTAGAAAACTAATGGAATTTTCTCAATCACATTTACCAATCCATATGACAAAAAGTTTTAAGTAAATACAACACGGGCATTATAGGATAGTTAACTTCCAAAGCTTTGAGTGGTTTTACCAAACAGGTTTTCACTATTTCCATTCGTTAGTTCACCAGAATAGTGTAAGTTCAAAGTGCTGACCATTCTTAATTTCTTACAATTAACAGCTTATGAAAGTGAGGTGGAAATTTAAAAAAAAACACTCGGTAAACTTGAATTCTCTAAAACATAATCATGATTCTCTTTAATTGGCCTTTTTAGAGACCAACTTAAAGGCATAGCCTCGAGCATCACACCATAAACAAGAGTAAAAGGAAGTAAAATACTCACACATGCTGCAAAGTCACCTGGTGCCACAACAAGGTTGTCCAGCACTGTCTGGAGCTTTGTGACAAGACTCAGCACTGCAGACTGCTCAGCAGGTGTAGGGCATAATTCTCCATGCCTTTTAAGAAGAGCCTGTAAATTGATATGGTAAAATGAAGAATCTTTAATTCCTGTATAGTAGATCCCCTATAGTACCCCACATCTTAGTTCTGAAAAAATGTAAGTTACAAATATTTTTATTATTACATGCATGCTGTACAGCAGGAGTGGCCAACTTGATTAACTTGATTAGACATAAGATCTACTGTTTACTAACGAAACCCGGTGCTCTACCAATTAGTGTGATCTACCAATTACATACCTTATTGTTATTCTTTATTGTACAAACATGTAATTAAAATAACATGTGAAGTGTTATTTATAAGGGTAAATTATGTATATATATTTTATAATACCTCTTGAAATCTTAAATGAAACAGCATAGTTTAGTGCACAATCATGTAGTATTTATTGACTAGTTTTGGGAGTTCCTTTTCATATCACATGTGGGATTCTTTCCTTCAATTTACTTAATACTTTGGAAAGGAAGTATAAATTGATGATATTTAATCAACATAGTATAGGTCCATGATCAACTGGACTAATAGTCACAATCAACTGGTCGATCATGATCAGCCGGTTGGCCACCCCTGCTGTTCAGTTAATTATTCTAACAAGCTTCTGGTGATGGCAATGTTTGCATTAATTTAGAATTCAACAATCATTTTAACAACAAGCGGTTTCACAAGAATTATGTTAGAGATTTGGCCTTAGGGAGGTAAGGCCCCATCGAGTGATGAGGCCGTGCTCATGAGACTTTCCCTGTGATGTATGGCACCCTAGGCATCTCTGGCGGTAGCTAGGGCATTAGGTAGAGGATGTCCTTTCCCTCACACCTTCCAACTTGTAACACCTTTCATACTTCCCCATTCCCCTCGCTGAATCCCTGAGGTATGTCTCAAAACAACTGTATCCAGTGAGGACTTGCATCAAACGGAAGATGAGAATGTGCCTCTAGCCACTGCTCAATGAGGAATCAAACCGCCGCAATTGTAACATTGTGTGTAGTGGCGTAGCGAGAAATCTCTAAGTAAAATATTGCATTTTCAGGAATTTTAGTTTGAGAGTTTCGATTAAAATCCACCAACCATCGGGAGAGGTCGGGAAACAGAAAAACTAATTATTGCATCATGGCAGAAAAATATTAAATTTCACCTGAGTCAGAGCAGATTCATCCGGAGGAGGCTTGCATCGGGGGAACGACGGTTCAGCAAGTACCAAGTCGAATGGTGGTCTCAGCATCAAGATACGTGGCCTGTTGAACGGCGGTCGACCCATACCACCACGTATCATTCCCCGACCTCCGCGACCGCCTCCACGACCCATTTCCAATTTATACATCTGAACAACAAATAAGTAGAATCCCGGTTTTTAAACTGGTTTCGAAAATAAAAAAATATAAGTAAGTACCTATATAGTTTAACTATACCAAGCCTGAGCGTGAGCGTACACCGCAAGAGCACGATTTGTATCTCGATTTTACAGTGGATATGTATTATTTCAGAATGAAACACCGCCACAAATCATACACAGAATACTATTGGCAAACAATGTAAAATGGTTGAAAAACGACGCGAGTTTTTGACTTTGACAGCAACACTTTGACAGATTCAGACTGAAAAAAAAGGGACATAAACAATTTGGACCGTTTTCCCAGAGACAATTTTTATTTGGTTCTTTTCGTCCCTCTTTGGGACAGGCAAAGGGAGCTGAGCCCATACAGCCAATTTCCCAGAGACAGTGGGATGAGCCGCTCTGCATGTTGGTACGGAATAATCTCATTCTCATACGTCCACCAATACTGCGGAACGTGCCCGCCTGCTGGCTGTGGGTGAGTGGGAGTCGGGCCTTTGGCTTCAGGCGCTAGCTTCACCCAACATAGGTACTATGCTGGGTGATACAACTTTCCGGATCGCTACTTGCCTACGTTTGAGCGCTCATTGTGGTGCCCCGGACCGCTGTCAATGTGGTGAAGCAGTCGACTGCCTCGGGCACTATGACCTTTCCTGCAGTAGGAGTGCAGGTCGGTTAGCATGACACGCTAGCTTTAAATTATATAATCCGTCGTGCACTTGTCACCGCCGGGGTGCTAGTCGTCTTAAAACCCAGTGGCTTGGCACGCGACGATGGTAAAAGACCAGATGGTATGACCATAATGCCATGGAAGCAGGGTAGGCCTCTGGTGTGGGATGCAACATGTGTCGACACCCTTGCGCCATCCCATCTTCATAGTTCAGCGTGTTGTGCTGGAGCTGCTGCTGCAGGTGCTGGAAACTTTAAACGGCGCAAATACATTGGCTTAGCTAGTAGCTATGTGTTTGAGCTGTTTGGGGTTGAAACTCTGGGGCCATGGGGTCCGAGTGCTCACAACGTTTTTAAGGACATCGCCAGGCGATTAGTCGACTCTTCAGGTGGCCAGAGGGCTTTTTTCTTACGTGATAAAATCATCGAATAAGTCCTCCATTGTTTGCCACGAAGTTGTTTTTTGTTCTCTCAAGAAACTATGTGATGGTATCATTTTGATTAATTAATCTTTAAAGTATATGGCGCAGCTAGGGATTACTTTCAGAAAATGTAATATGCTTTATTTTTTCATGTTAACGAAAACTGCATAATAAGTACTTTATAAAAAGACCTGGACTTCATCTATAAACTTTTATTTTTATTACCAACAATGATTTTAAATAAGGTGCACTTTTTAATTTTTGTTTACCCATCTACCCAAGAAGAGGTAGTTAATTTGACTAAGTAAGTGAAAATGTTGGTTTAAAACAAACAATAAGTATACGAAAAATATTTTCATAATCATATATTTACAATAAAAAATTGTTAATACAATAGCAAAAATGTATGGACCGTTTTGAAATATCGTGTGGATTTATTGTTTAGTAAAAGACTTTCCGTACACACGTTGGATAATTTTATTATAATGACAGTTCAACAAACCATAGATTTACATCACAGACATTCATCTTGACATAAGAGTTCCACAGACTAAAATTCTCTTC
The DNA here is from genome assembly GCA_943136025.2 of Agrotis puta. NCBI lineage: Eukaryota > Metazoa > Arthropoda > Insecta > Lepidoptera > Noctuidae > Agrotis > Agrotis puta. The sequence continues at coordinate 2,948,407 of OW964166.2, forward strand.
ACATATCGTCCGTTTTGGACGGACTTTCAAATAATATATTATTCATGTTTTTATTATTAAAAGTAACTCTATTTATAGAAGTCAAACCAGGGATGCAAAATCTATCAAAAAAATTAAAAAGTTCATTAGCGTTTTTTTCTGATAATGTTTCTATCTAAATACTGAAGCGACACACAGAGGTTACGGGGAAAGGAGGAACTAATATTTATGGTGCCTTATACACGTTCCACTCCTTTATGAGAAGGCGTTTTTTTACACCACCCCTCAACATAATATTTTCCTGTTTTCCCTGTTTAAAAACACAAATATTAAAACATTTAATTCTGACTAAATTGTTAGTGATGCATTTTATACTGGCACATTCAAATACTTAACTTACTCCTTTATTTTTAACAGAATTTAACTCTAAAAATGCATGACCAACATTACATAGATTATGTGCATAGCCCTATATTCTTAAAAAATTAACTTAACAAACTTCTCAAAAACAGTTTTTCCTAACGGCTTAGTTAACAAATCCGCCAAATTATCCTGCGTTTTAATATACTTTACTGAAATACACTTATCCTTTATTTTGTCCATAATGAAGTGATACCTAATATCCAAGTGCTTTAACCTTTTATTATTTTCATTATTATAAACAAGTTTTATTGCTGACTGGTTGTCTTCATACAAGATCACTTCATTACCGACAACATCAAAGTCACACAACAAATTTTTCAACCAACATGCTTCTGAAATAGCCATACTTAATGCAATATATTCAGACTCAGTGGAGGATAATGACACACTAAGTTGTTTTTTACAACACCATACTACAGTACAATCAAATATTTTAAACAAATAACCAGTGGTAGATTTTCTATCTTGTGTGTCACCGGCCCAATCTGCATCAACAAAGCCTTGCAATTCTGTGGATGTGCTATTATATATCAAAGAGTAATTTAATGTACCTTTTATATACCTTAGAATACGTTTCAATGCCTTGTACAACATAATACTAGCACAGTGTTGGTACCTACTGAGGAAACAAACTGATACACATAGATCTGGTCTTGTACCACAAACTGCATACATTAAACTGCCTATGAGTTGTCTACACTTTTTCTCTATTTCTGGACTTTCAGATTTTTCCCTTTTTAGTATTTCAAACTTAAAGTTTTGGTCTATTGGAGTAGAAACTGGTTTGCAATCTGACATATTATAATGCTCTAAAACTTTAGTAAGATATGTTTTCTGACTAATTACCGTTGTACCTTTCTTTTGATCAATATCGATACCCAAATAACATTTGGCCAAACCTAAGTCTTTCATCTTAAAGTTATTGCTTAGCTCGCTTTTAAAATCTTCCAAAACCTTGTTTTCAGTGCAAAACATAAGAATATCATCAACAAATAGCAAAACATATAGCATACATTCATTTACCTTTCTGAAATATAAGCAATGATCATTTTTAGATTTACTGAAATTTTCTTTACTCATGAAGTCATCAAACTTTTTATTCCAATATTTAGGAGACTTTTTCAAACCATACAATGATTTATTTAACTTGCATGTTTCACCGCTTGGTAACTTTATGTATACACTCTCATCTATGTCACCATGTAAAAAAGCACCTATAACATCCATCTGATGAACTGAAAGTTGAAGTTTATTTGCAACTGCTATAAAAACTCTAAAAGTAGGCAATTTAGCCACAGGAGAATATACTTCTAAATCACAATCAGACTGTTCAAAGCCTCTTGCTACCAACCTAGCTTTATATACTTTATTAGTACCTACTTGTTTAACTTTAAAAACCCATTTACTAGAAATTACTTTATTCCCCTCTGGTACGCTATTTACTTCTATCCATGTGTTATTTTCTCTCAGAGTATCTAGCTCAGTCTTCATAGCAATCTTCCACTCTTCCTTTTCTTCAGAGTCAAGCGCTTCCTCTAGAGTAGCTGGCTCTGTACCGATGGATAGAAGGTTTGTTTCGTAGTCATCTAGCCTTGATGGTTTCTTTATTGCTCTGCCTCTCCGTGAATGTGTTGATACTTGAGGTGTTTCTTCTGCCTCTTCTTCTTTTTCTGACTCTGATGTTTCTTCTGAATTTAGAATTTCCTCTGTTTGTACTTCTGTATTTTCATCAAGATCTGATAACTGTGTTACATCTTCTTCACCTTCCTCATTAAAACTGTGATATTCTTCTCTTATTTCATCCTCTTTATTATTTATTTCTTCTTTTAATAATAATGGGGTTATATTATTATGATCTTGAAAAGTATTACCTAGCTTTTGACTACTAAAATTGCCTTTCAGGAATGTTACCTCTCTTTTAATCAAAACATCATTTTTATGGGGAAAATAAATTCTAAAACCTTTTGTTGTTTCACTATAACCTACAAAGTATCCTATTTCAGCTTTGCTATCCCATTTTTTGCGATAATGATCTGGAATGTGTACACCTACCTTTGAACCAAATACTTTTAAATTGTTTATATCATATAATCCCTTTTTATACCAGAGCTCATACGGAGTTACATTTTTAATCCTACTTTTACCAGTTCTGTTTATAACGTATACAGCTGTATTGACAGCTTCAGCCCATAGAGACTTATTTAAATTACTTGATAACAATATTGTTCTAGCCGCTTCAGTTATTGTACGCATTTCACGTTCTATGCAACCGTTTTGTTGGGGTGTGTACGGAGCACTATTTTGGTGTACAATACCTAAATGATTGAAGAGAGACTTCACCTCTTTGTTCATAAATTCTAAACCACAATCGGATCTTATTATTTCAATTTTATATTCTAAGTTTTTAGTAACAAAATTTAAAAAAGTTTTAATTTTATCAACTGTTTCAAACTTATTTTTCAGAAAATAAACCGTTCTATACTTTGAAAAGTCATCCTTTATGAGTAGATAATATCTTGATCCACCTAATGATATTGTTTCCATCGGTCCGCATAAATCCATATGAAGCCATTGACCGGGCCTATCTGCCCTATTTATACTTATAGGAAACGGTCTCTTATGTAACTTACCCAAAAGACATGGCTCACATGTTATTTCCTTTTGTTTACTAACACTGAAATCTATATCATATTTATTTAACATGTTTTTTACCTGTTCAATATCCTGGTGGCACATTTTTTCATGCCATTCAGATAAACTGTCACTTGATTTACCAACACAAGCATTTTGAATTTTATTAGACCTAAACTTCATTATAAACAAGTTATTTTTCCTATATGCTAGTGCACAAACATTTTTACTGTTATTTTTCCTCAAATAACACATTTTACTATTAATTGTTAAAACATAACCTCTATCTGTAGTTGAACTTGCTGAAAATAGATTCATCTTGATGCTGGGGACATGTAAAACGTTATTTAATGTTGTATTTATCCATTGTTTACCTGTAAATGCTTCTAAAGAAATAACTCCAATACCAACGGCTTGTATGATTTTGCCGTCTCCAATAACTATGGATCTAGGGCATTCTAGTTTTTTATAGTCTATAAACATATCATAATCATAACACATGTGCTCTGAAGCTCCACTATCCATTACCCAACAATTATCACTTTCTAATTGACTGTAAAACAATGATGATAGCTCGAACACAGAGAATGCATTGCCTTGTTTAATTTTGTTTACATCTTGACTTTTCTCGCTTTTATTTTTAAACCAACAATCTGAACTTTTATGATTATTCTTCTTACAGAACTTACAACTAGTATTATTAATTATTGTACCTCTACTTTTCGATTTGCACTCCTTTTTCAGATGTCCCACTTTTCCACACCGATAGCATTTTCTATTGGACTTGTGTACAAACGCAGATGACTCATCTTCTTTGTTTTTGGCTGAGGCGCGTTGCTCTTCGATCAGTAATCGCGCTGTTAACTGGTCCATGGTCCTTTTTTCTGCTGGCACCGATTCCCACGCTGACACAAAGTGCTGAAATTGTGATGGCAGAGATGAAGTTATCTTTGTGATGGCCATAGTTTGACTCACTTCAGCGTTGAGATTTTTCAGTTTGCTCAGGAGAGACTCGAACCTTCCCAGGAACTCTGACACGGTTTCCCTTTCTTCAAATTTCATTGAAAAGAACTTCTGCTGAAGTATATGCACAGACAGCTCGCCTCGCTGTTCAAATATTGTATGTAGCTTATCCCAAATCTCTTTTGACGTCTTGCAGCTTAATATTTGTGGTATAACCTTTTCAGATATGTTTGTTACCAACATACCTTGAGCTTTTGAATCTTTCTGCATCCATTTCTCCTGATCCTCGTCGGCCTTGAACGTGCCTTCAACGACGTCTAAGAGACCCATAGCTCTTAGTAAAACGCGTATTTTGAAACACCACGCTGTCCAATTTTGTACACCTTGAAGCTGCTGAAAGCTTTGTCCAGAAGCCATATTTTCGACGGAATCCATCGCCCGTATTATTATTGCTTTACCGCAATTACCAGATTTATCAGAATCTGAGCCGGCGACCGCCACACCTGGTCAGACAGCCCTGGCCGACGTATGTTTATGTAGCTACTTTACCGCAGCGTTTCTTGATAAAAAACCAATCCAGCACGATTATTAGGCCGTAAGTCTGTGTCTGGGCCCATAACCTTTTGAAATATCGTGTGGATTTATTGTTTAGTAAAAGACTTTCCGTACACACGTTGGATAATTTTATTATAATGACAGTTCAACAAACCATAGATTTACATCACAGACATTCATCTTGACATAAGAGTTCCACAGACTAAAATTCTCTTCACATATCGTCCGTTTTGGACGGACTTTCAAATAATATATTATTCATGTTTTTATTATTAAAAGTAACTCTATTTATAGAAGTCAAACCAGGGATGCAAAATCTATCAAAAAAATTAAAAAGTTCATTAGCGTTTTTTTCTGATAATGTTTCTATCTAAATACTGAAGCGACACACAGAGGTTACGGGGAAAGGAGGAACTAATATTTATGGTGCCTTATACACGTTCCACTCCTTTATGAGAAGGCGTTTTTTTACACCACCCCTCAACATAATATTTTCCTGTTTTCCCTGTTTAAAAACACAAATATTAAAACATTTAATTCTGACTAAATTGTTAGTGATGCATTTTATACTGGCACATTCAAATACTTAACTTACTCCTTTATTTTTAACAGAATTTAACTCTAAAAATGCATGACCAACATTACATAGATTATGTGCATAGCCCTATATTCTTAAAAAATTAACTTAACAAACTTCTCAAAAACAGTTTTTCCTAACGGCTTAGTTAACAAATCCGCCAAATTATCCTGCGTTTTAATATACTTTACTGAAATACACTTATCCTTTATTTTGTCCATAATGAAGTGATACCTAATATCCAAGTGCTTTAACCTTTTATTATTTTCATTATTATAAACAAGTTTTATTGCTGACTGGTTGTCTTCATACAAGATCACTTCATTACCGACAACATCAAAGTCACACAACAAATTTTTCAACCAACATGCTTCTGAAATAGCCATACTTAATGCAATATATTCAGACTCAGTGGAGGATAATGACACACTAAGTTGTTTTTTACAACACCATACTACAGTACAATCAAATATTTTAAACAAATAACCAGTGGTAGATTTTCTATCTTGTGTGTCACCGGCCCAATCTGCATCAACAAAGCCTTGCAATTCTGTGGATGTGCTATTATATATCAAAGAGTAATTTAATGTACCTTTTATATACCTTAGAATACGTTTCAATGCCTTGTACAACATAATACTAGCACAGTGTTGGTACCTACTGAGGAAACAAACTGATACACATAGATCTGGTCTTGTACCACAAACTGCATACATTAAACTGCCTATGAGTTGTCTACGCTTTTTCTCTATTTCTGGACTTTCAGATTTTTCCCTTTTTAGTATTTCAAACTTAAAGTTTTGGTCTATTGGAGTAGAAACTGGTTTGCAATCTGACATATTATAATGCTCTAAAACTTTAGTAAGATATGTTTTCTGACTAATTACCGTTGTACCTTTCTTTTGATCAATATCGATACCCAAATAACATTTGGCCAAACCTAAGTCTTTCATCTTAAAGTTATTGCTTAGCTCGCTTTTAAAATCTTCCAAAACCTTGTTTTCAGTGCAAAACATAAGAATATCATCAACAAATAGCAAAACATATAGCATACATTCATTTACCTTTCTGAAATATAAGCAATGATCATTTTTAGATTTACTGAAATTTTCTTTACTCATGAAGTCATCAAACTTTTTATTCCAATATTTAGGAGACTTTTTCAAACCATACAATGATTTATTTAACTTGCATGTTTCACCGCTTGGTAACTTTATGTATACACTCTCATCTATGTCACCATGTAAAAAAGCACCTATAACATCCATCTGATGAACTGAAAGTTGAAGTTTATTTGCAACTGCTATAAAAACTCTAAAAGTAGGCAATTTAGCCACAGGAGAATATACTTCTAAATCACAATCAGACTGTTCAAAGCCTCTTGCTACCAACCTAGCTTTATATACTTTATTAGTACCTACTTGTTTAACTTTAAAAACCCATTTACTAGAAATTACTTTATTCCCCTCTGGTACGCTATTTACTTCTATCCATGTGTTATTTTCTCTCAGAGTATCTAGCTCAGTCTTCATAGCAATCTTCCACTCTTCCTTTTCTTCAGAGTCAAGCGCTTCCTCTAGAGTAGCTGGCTCTGTACCGATGGATAGAAGGTTTGTTTCGTAGTCATCTAGCCTTGATGGTTTCTTTATTGCTCTGCCTCTCCGTGAATGTGTTGATACTTGAGGTGTTTCTTCTGCCTCTTCTTCTTTTTCTGACTCTGATGTTTCTTCTGAATTTAGAATTTCCTCTGTTTGTACTTCTGTATTTTCATCAAGATCTGATAACTGTGTTACATCTTCTTCACCTTCCTCATTAAAACTGTGATATTCTTCTCTTATTTCATCCTCTTTATTATTTATTTCTTCTTTTAATAATAATGGGGTTATATTATTATGATCTTGAAAAGTATTACCTAGCTTTTGACTACTAAAATTGCCTTTCAGGAATGTTACCTCTCTTTTAATCAAAACATCATTTTTATGGGGAAAATAAATTCTAAAACCTTTTGTTGTTTCACTATAACCTACAAAGTATCCTATTTCAGCTTTGCTATCCCATTTTTTGCGATAATGATCTGGAATGTGTACACCTACCTTTGAACCAAATACTTTTAAATTGTTTATATCATATAATCCCTTTTTATACCAGAGCTCATACGGAGTTACATTTTTAATCCTACTTTTACCAGTTCTGTTTATAACGTATACAGCTGTATTGACAGCTTCAGCCCATAGAGACTTATTTAAATTACTTGATAACAATATTGTTCTAGCCGCTTCAGTTATTGTACGCATTTCACGTTCTATGCAACCGTTTTGTTGGGGTGTGTACGGAGCACTATTTTGGTGTACAATACCTAAATGATTGAAGAGAGACTTCACCTCTTTGTTCATAAATTCTAAACCACAATCGGATCTTATTATTTCAATTTTATATTCTAAGTTTTTAGTAACAAAATTTAAAAAAGTTTTAATTTTATCAACTGTTTCAAACTTATTTTTCAGAAAATAAACCGTTCTATACTTTGAAAAGTCATCCTTTATGAGTAGATAATATCTTGATCCACCTAATGATATTGTTTCCATCGGTCCGCATAAATCCATATGAAGCCATTGACCGGGCCTATCTGCCCTATTTATACTTATAGGAAACGGTCTCTTATGTAACTTACCCAAAAGACATGGCTCACATGTTATTTCCTTTTGTTTACTAACACTGAAATCTATATCATATTTATTTAACATGTTTTTTACCTGTTCAATATCCTGGTGGCACATTTTTTCATGCCATTCAGATAAACTGTCACTTGATTTACCAACACAAGCATTTTGAATTTTATTAGACCTAAACTTCATTATAAACAAGTTATTTTTCCTATATGCTAGTGCACAAACATTTTTACTGTTATTTTTCCTCAAATAACACATTTTACTATTAATTGTTAAAACATAACCTCTATCTGTAGTTGAACTTGCTGAAAATAGATTCATCTTGATGCTGGGGACATGTAAAACGTTATTTAATGTTGTATTTATCCATTGTTTACCTGTAAATGCTTCTAAAGAAATAACTCCAATACCAACGGCTTGTATGATTTTGCCGTCTCCAATAACTATGGATCTAGGGCATTCTAGTTTTTTATAGTCTATAAACATATCATAATCATAACACATGTGCTCTGAAGCTCCACTATCCATTACCCAACAATTATCACTTTCTAATTGACTGTAAAACAATGATGATAGCTCGAACACAGAGAATGCATTGCCTTGTTTAATTTTGTTTACATCTTGACTTTTCTCGCTTTTATTTTTAAACCAACAATCTGAACTTTTATGATTATTCTTCTTACAGAACTTACAACTAGTATTATTAATTATTGTACCTCTACTTTTCGATTTGCACTCCTTTTTCAGATGTCCCACTTTTCCACACCGATAGCATTTTCTATTGGACTTGTGTACAAACGCAGATGACTCATCTTCTTTGTTTTTGGCTGAGGCGCGTTGCTCTTCGATCAGTAATCGCGCTGTTAACTGGTCCATGGTCCTTTTTTCTGCTGGCACCGATTCCCACGCTGACACAAAGTGCTGAAATTGTGATGGCAGAGATGAAGTTATCTTTGTGATGGCCATAGTTTGACTCACTTCAGCGTTGAGATTTTTCAGTTTGCTCAGGAGAGACTCGAACCTTCCCAGGAACTCTGACACGGTTTCCCTTTCTTCAAATTTCATTGAAAAGAACTTCTGCTGAAGTATATGCACAGACAGCTCGCCTCGCTGTTCAAATATTGTATGTAGCTTATCCCAAATCTCTTTTGACGTCTTGCAGCTTAATATTTGTGGTATAACCTTTTCAGATATGTTTGTTACCAACATACCTTGAGCTTTTGAATCTTTCTGCATCCATTTCTCCTGATCCTCGTCGGCCTTGAACGTGCCTTCAACGACGTCTAAGAGACCCATAGCTCTTAGTAAAACGCGTATTTTGAAACACCACGCTGTCCAATTTTGTACACCTTGAAGCTGCTGAAAGCTTTGTCCAGAAGCCATATTTTCGACGGAATCCATCGCCCGTATTATTATTGCTTTACCGCAATTACCAGATTTATCAGAATCTGAGCCGGCGACCGCCACACCTGGTCAGACAGCCCTGGCCGACGTATGTTTATGTAGCTACTTTACCGCAGCGTTTCTTGATAAAAAACCAATCCAGCACGATTATTAGGCCGTAAGTCTGTGTCTGGGCCCATAACCTTTTGAAATATCGTGTGGATTTATTGTTTAGTAAAAGACTTTCCGTACACACGTTGGATAATTTTATTATAATGACAGTTCAACAAACCATAGATTTACATCACAGACATTCATCTTGACATAAGAGTTCCACAGACTAAAATTCTCTTCACATATCGTCCGTTTTGGACGGACTTTCAAATAATATATTATTCATGTTTTTATTATTAAAAGTAACTCTATTTATAGAAGTCAAACCAGGGATGCAAAATCTATCAAAAAAATTAAAAAGTTCATTAGCGTTTTTTTCTGATAATGTTTCTATCTAAATACTGAAGCGACACACAGAGGTTACGGGGAAAGGAGGAACTAATATTTATGGTGCCTTATACACGTTCCACTCCTTTATGAGAAGGCGTTTTTTTACACCACCCCTCAACATAATATTTTCCTGTTTTCCCTGTTTAAAAACACAAATATTAAAACATTTAATTCTGACTAAATTGTTAGTGATGCATTTTATACTGGCACATTCAAATACTTAACTTACTCCTTTATTTTTAACAGAATTTAACTCTAAAAATGCATGACCAACATTACATAGATTATGTGCATAGCCCTATATTCTTAAAAAATTAACTTAACAAACTTCTCAAAAACAGTTTTTCCTAACGGCTTAGTTAACAAATCCGCCAAATTATCCTGCGTTTTAATATACTTTACTGAAATACACTTATCCTTTATTTTGTCCATAATGAAGTGATACCTAATATCCAAGTGCTTTAACCTTTTATTATTTTCATTATTATAAACAAGTTTTATTGCTGACTGGTTGTCTTCATACAAGATCACTTCATTACCGACAACATCAAAGTCACACAACAAATTTTTCAACCAACATGCTTCTGAAATAGCCATACTTAATGCAATATATTCAGACTCAGTGGAGGATAATGACACACTAAGTTGTTTTTTACAACACCATACTACAGTACAATCAAATATTTTAAACAAATAACCAGTGGTAGATTTTCTATCTTGTGTGTCACCGGCCCAATCTGCATCAACAAAGCCTTGCAATTCTGTGGATGTGCTATTATATATCAAAGAGTAATTTAATGTACCTTTTATATACCTTAGAATACGTTTCAATGCCTTGTACAACATAATACTAGCACAGTGTTGGTACCTACTGAGGAAACAAACTGATACACATAGATCTGGTCTTGTACCACAAACTGCATACATTAAACTGCCTATGAGTTGTCTACACTTTTTCTCTATTTCTGGACTTTCAGATTTTTCCCTTTTTAGTATTTCAAACTTAAAGTTTTGGTCTATTGGAGTAGAAACTGGTTTGCAATCTGACATATTATAATGCTCTAAAACTTTAGTAAGATATGTTTTCTGACTAATTACCGTTGTACCTTTCTTTTGATCAATATCGATACCCAAATAACATTTGGCCAAACCTAAGTCTTTCATCTTAAAGTTATTGCTTAGCTCGCTTTTAAAATCTTCCAAAACCTTGTTTTCAGTGCAAAACATAAGAATATCATCAACAAATAGCAAAACATATAGCATACATTCATTTACCTTTCTGAAATATAAGCAATGATCATTTTTAGATTTACTGAAATTTTCTTTACTCATGAAGTCATCAAACTTTTTATTCCAATATTTAGGAGACTTTTTCAAACCATACAATGATTTATTTAACTTGCATGTTTCACCGCTTGGTAACTTTATGTATACACTCTCATCTATGTCACCATGTAAAAAAGCACCTATAACATCCATCTGATGAACTGAAAGTTGAAGTTTATTTGCAACTGCTATAAAAACTCTAAAAGTAGGCAATTTAGCCACAGGAGAATATACTTCTAAATCACAATCAGACTGTTCAAAGCCTCTTGCTACCAACCTAGCTTTATATACTTTATTAGTACCTACTTGTTTAACTTTAAAAACCCATTTACTAGAAATTACTTTATTCCCCTCTGGTACGCTATTTACTTCTATCCATGTGTTATTTTCTCTCAGAGTATCTAGCTCAGTCTTCATAGCAATCTTCCACTCTTCCTTTTCTTCAGAGTCAAGCGCTTCCTCTAGAGTAGCTGGCTCTGTACCGATGGATAGAAGGTTTGTTTCGTAGTCATCTAGCCTTGATGGTTTCTTTATTGCTCTGCCTCTCCGTGAATGTGTTGATACTTGAGGTGTTTCTTCTGCCTCTTCTTCTTTTTCTGACTCTGATGTTTCTTCTGAATTTAGAATTTCCTCTGTTTGTACTTCTGTATTTTCATCAAGATCTGATAACTGTGTTACATCTTCTTCACCTTCCTCATTAAAACTGTGATATTCTTCTCTTATTTCATCCTCTTTATTATTTATTTCTTCTTTTAATAATAATGGGGTTATATTATTATGATCTTGAAAAGTATTACCTAGCTTTTGACTACTAAAATTGCCTTTCAGGAATGTTACCTCTCTTTTAATCAAAACATCATTTTTATGGGGAAAATAAATTCTAAAACCTTTTGTTGTTTCACTATAACCTACAAAGTATCCTATTTCAGCTTTGCTATCCCATTTTTTGCGATAATGATCTGGAATGTGTACACCTACCTTTGAACCAAATACTTTTAAATTGTTTATATCATATAATCCCTTTTTATACCAGAGCTCATACGGAGTTACATTTTTAATCCTACTTTTACCAGTTCTGTTTATAACGTATACAGCTGTATTGACAGCTTCAGCCCATAGAGACTTATTTAAATTACTTGATAACAATATTGTTCTAGCCGCTTCAGTTATTGTACGCATTTCACGTTCTATGCAACCGTTTTGTTGGGGTGTGTACGGAGCACTATTTTGGTGTACAATACCTAAATGATTGAAGAGAGACTTCACCTCTTTGTTCATAAATTCTAAACCACAATCGGATCTTATTATTTCAATTTTATATTCTAAGTTTTTAGTAACAAAATTTAAAAAAGTTTTAATTTTATCAACTGTTTCAAACTTATTTTTCAGAAAATAAACCGTTCTATACTTTGAAAAGTCATCCTTTATGAGTAGATAATATCTTGATCCACCTAATGATATTGTTTCCATCGGTCCGCATAAATCCATATGAAGCCATTGACCGGGCCTATCTGCCCTATTTATACTTATAGGAAACGGTCTCTTATGTAACTTACCCAAAAGACATGGCTCACATGTTATTTCCTTTTGTTTACTAACACTGAAATCTATATCATATTTATTTAACATGTTTTTTACCTGTTCAATATCCTGGTGGCACATTTTTTCATGCCATTCAGATAAACTGTCACTTGATTTACCAACACAAGCATTTTGAATTTTATTAGACCTAAACTTCATTATAAACAAGTTATTTTTCCTATATGCTAGTGCACAAACATTTTTACTGTTATTTTTCCTCAAATAACACATTTTACTATTAATTGTTAAAACATAACCTCTATCTGTAGTTGAACTTGCTGAAAATAGATTCATCTTGATGCTGGGGACATGTAAAACGTTATTTAATGTTGTATTTATCCATTGTTTACCTGTAAATGCTTCTAAAGAAATAACTCCAATACCAACGGCTTGTATGATTTTGCCGTCTCCAATAACTATGGATCTAGGGCATTCTAGTTTTTTATAGTCTATAAACATATCATAATCATAACACATGTGCTCTGAAGCTCCACTATCCATTACCCAACAATTATCACTTTCTAATTGACTGTAAAACAATGATGATAGCTCGAACACAGAGAATGCATTGCCTTGTTTAATTTTGTTTACATCTTGACTTTTCTCGCTTTTATTTTTAAACCAACAATCTGAACTTTTATGATTATTCTTCTTACAGAACTTACAACTAGTATTATTAATTATTGTACCTCTACTTTTCGATTTGCACTCCTTTTTCAGATGTCCCACTTTTCCACACCGATAGCATTTTCTATTGGACTTGTGTACAAACGCAGATGACTCATCTTCTTTGTTTTTGGCTGAGGCGCGTTGCTCTTCGATCAGTAATCGCGCTGTTAACTGGTCCATGGTCCTTTTTTCTGCTGGCACCGATTCCCACGCTGACACAAAGTGCTGAAATTGTGATGGCAGAGATGAAGTTATCTTTGTGATGGCCATAGTTTGACTCACTTCAGCGTTGAGATTTTTCAGTTTGCTCAGGAGAGACTCGAACCTTCCCAGGAACTCTGACACGGTTTCCCTTTCTTCAAATTTCATTGAAAAGAACTTCTGCTGAAGTATATGCACAGACAGCTCGCCTCGCTGTTCAAATATTGTATGTAGCTTATCCCAAATCTCTTTTGACGTCTTGCAGCTTAATATTTGTGGTATAACCTTTTCAGATATGTTTGTTACCAACATACCTTGAGCTTTTGAATCTTTCTGCATCCATTTCTCCTGATCCTCGTCGGCCTTGAACGTGCCTTCAACGACGTCTAAGAGACCCATAGCTCTTAGTAAAACGCGTATTTTGAAACACCACGCTGTCCAATTTTGTACACCTTGAAGCTGCTGAAAGCTTTGTCCAGAAGCCATATTTTCGACGGAATCCATCGCCCGTATTATTATTGCTTTACCGCAATTACCAGATTTATCAGAATCTGAGCCGGCGACCGCCACACCTGGTCAGACAGCCCTGGCCGACGTATGTTTATGTAGCTACTTTACCGCAGCGTTTCTTGATAAAAAACCAATCCAGCACGATTATTAGGCCGTAAGTCTGTGTCTGGGCCCATAACCTTTTGAAATATCGTGTGGATTTATTGTTTAGTAAAAGACTTTCCGTACACACGTTGGATAATTTTATTATAATGACAGTTCAACAAACCATAGATTTACATCACAGACATTCATCTTGACATAAGAGTTCCACAGACTAAAATTCTCTTCACATATCGTCCGTTTTGGACGGACTTTCAAATAATATATTATTCATGTTTTTATTATTAAAAGTAACTCTATTTATAGAAGTCAAACCAGGGATGCAAAATCTATCAAAAAAATTAAAAAGTTCATTAGCGTTTTTTTCTGATAATGTTTCTATCTAAATACTGAAGCGACACACAGAGGTTACGGGGAAAGGAGGAACTAATATTTATGGTGCCTTATACACGTTCCACTCCTTTATGAGAAGGCGTTTTTTTACAGACCGTCTCTTGTTGTCCACACTCCCATTCATATATCAAATGAAAGTACGTAAAAAGTGTATAATTTCATTGTATGAATGCAAACCTGTAAACCATGGCAGGAAAAAGTAATTGAGACTTATGTCAAAAAATGGATTCTACTCGATTAAATCTAATCGATTTACAGAAAAAAACATTGCTCTTAGCTCTTTCTCATGATTTATGTGTACAGATACTAAGAAACAGCAACATTGTTGACATAACCGGACCTCAAGCACGGAAGGCACCCACTTCTGACTCTTATGAAAGAAATACATACGCATTAGTGTCGAATGAAGTGACAATTGTATGAAATTGTCAAATCAAGTAGCACCAGCTCCTGGCATTTTTTAAATACAGAAACGTCAGCGATGCATTAGTACAAGCAGAGGCGGCCTTACCCATTGCGAGGCTCCGGGCGGCAGGTCTTTGCGAGGTCCTTTGTCCTTCGTGAAAAGTATGTGATGCGAAAGTAGGTCTGGTTGTTTGGTTTAGGTATTTGTCATGTTTAAGGAAAAATGCTTAAATTGCAGGCCGATCTTCCGGGTTAAGCCGCGCTTGCCGAGGTTGGTCTCTGGATGGGTGACCATCTATCATAGCGAGTTTCCTCCGTGCCTCGGAAAGCACGTAAAGCCGTTGGTCCCGGTTGTCATTTGTAGATCTTAGACAGTCGTTACTGTTAGTCAGAAGTTCTAAAGTCTGACAACCAGGCTTACCATGGGGTATCGTATTACCCAGTTACTGGGTTGTGGAGGTCCGACAGGCAGTCGCTCCATGTAAAATACTGATATTCAGCTGCATCTGGTTTGACTGGAAGCCGACCCCAATATAGTTGGGAAAAGGCTAGGCAGATGATGATGCTTAAATTATACAAATAAATCAAATTTGAGTTTTAAAATATTTTAGATTGAAAGATTTACAAAATT
Organism: Agrotis puta; assembly: GCA_943136025.2. Classification (NCBI taxonomy): domain Eukaryota; kingdom Metazoa; phylum Arthropoda; class Insecta; order Lepidoptera; family Noctuidae; genus Agrotis; species Agrotis puta. The sequence continues at coordinate 2,963,909 of OW964166.2, forward strand.
AACAAATACAGAGATGATAAATTTTACAATTGATGTTTGTGACTTTTCCTAAGACTAAAATCGTTAATTAAAGCACAATAATCTAACGAATAAGCTACGTCATTTTCGATTGAAAGAATAGCGAGGGCTGAATATATTGCGATAAAAGAGCAGAACATTATGTCACGACTCACGAGTGTTATGCGATTAAAAAACCGATCTTTAAATGTTTCGAGGCGCGATATTCAAGTACTACACAGAGAGATTTTTTTCGATAACCGCAAGCACAAAACGTGACAAGTCCGCGATTCGAAGTTAACAAGTGAAAATGTACGTAGATCGTAGTTAATTTTGGGTTATGATAAGTAAAACTGTACTAAGATTACGAAAAATATAGAATAAAGTACATCTTATGGTAACAATAACCCAAAGTTTACTTCTGTTTACACACATTTGTACTTATAAACTTCGAATCGCGTACTTGTCATTTTTTGTTATCAAAAAAAATCTCTCAGTGATGGATTTTTTTTTCAACCAGAGATAATATGCCTAAGGGATTCACCTGAACGATGGCATGCCCGACACACGTCAATCGTCCCATCCTTTATAATATGTCTCCGGTAGTTGTTCGTCAAGATAACTTCGTCCATAATCGCACATACAAAACCCTCAGTTTCTCCGAAGAGGTCACCGAAACGTAGCCAGGACACGGTCGCTAGAAAACCTACATCGGGCCCATGAAGAGTCCGGTAGAAGCGTCCGTGTAGCTCCTTGCTTTGCCATACCTCCTTGCGGTCGTCGGTACTGAGTACCACAGGTTTGTGCCAGTTCTCTTTAGCCATGGACAGCGGAGTGAGTCCTTTGTCCACTGTGACTACTGTTTTATTATATATATATATTATATATATATATATATATTCTTTTTATTATATATATATTTTAGTATATAAATATATATACTTTATATATATATATATATATATATATACATCTTGAAGGACATGTTGCGTCCTACATGGCGTTATTTACCGATGATGCTGCGTCCCACTGACTTTGTGCGTCCGGAATACGGACGCAAGATTGACCGACCCTCATTTTTAGCCCAAGGGTCCCTTAAGATCATTAGAATGCAAGGGCGAAAAATTGGCATGGACGTAATTTCATCACTACAATGCCTTTTAGCGTATAATATAGTTCCGCCATCGTCAGACTGAAATTTGGAGGGCGCTAGTGTTAAGTGTATAATTTACCACGTATACTTTGAGTTCAGTTCACCGATCTTATCCTGTCCATTGAATATCGTACATAATTTGTACAGTTTTTATCATGTTTTCGTGACAACAATCTTGCGTCTCTTAAATATCCTTAAACTGGCACTAGGAACTGTGTCTGAGGGGCCTATTCGGGGTTCACGAACGACGCATGGCGCGGGGCGCGGGGCAGCGGGCTTCACCGCGCTCGCGTGCCGAAGTTTGTAAACAAACAGACATGTGCCGGCCGTGATGCAAGCTTGGCACCAAAGTGAATTATTTGCAAGTGCGTTAAAAGTGGTTATTTATTTGGTCTATTAATATAGTTAGTGATTATAATAATATATGAATCACAATGAAAAGAAGTGCAAGGATTCTTAAATTGGCAAACCGTAAGTACCTACTTACTTTTTACTACTTAAATGAAAATTATAACACGATTTATCTTATTATAATACCTATAACATCTAGCTAGTAAGTACCTACTTACATTTAAACATGTTGTCTGTTTATAATATTATGATGAGTTTAGTTTGCGTTAAATTGTCTGTGAGTGAACGTGTGTAGTCTGCAAAAATGGTTGTTGTGATTGATGTGGATACTTTTTTTAAAAGAAATGATTTTATACATTTTTATAAAGCTAAACTGCAATGGCCTTGGGATTCAACGCATTTCATTTTGCAAAATTGGTGCATACATTGTGATGAGAGTATTAACATTACTAACTCAGTTGTTGAACACTTTGTACTACCCATGAAATTCGATGACTATAAAAGGCTTTATAACTCTTCTTTCATGTGGTGTAAATTTTGCGAATATGCTATTTTTGATCATTTTCCAGAAGACGAATGTTTTTGTAATAACCAGTAATAATCAAAAGGTACATGCTTCTATATTACTTATTTGATTCTTATATCGTAATTATCATCCTACTTCGTACTAACACCTATTATAAACGCGAAAGTTTGTAGCCACTCACGACTGTTATCCCAAAAGGGGTAGCCAGAGGCTTTTTTGCGACTTCAAACAGTTCTCAGGGCGAGTACGTTAGCCATTGCGCCTCGGAAGTTTAGGTATGGTGTTTATGACTATGGATGGATGGATTGATGCTTGTTACTCTTTCACGCAAAAACGGCTGAATGGATTTGGATGAAATTTGGTATGGAGTTACATTACGTACGACGCCATGGTTAGCGCAGTGACTGAGGGATTAGACTGCAGCGCTGCGAGTCGCGGGTTCGATCCCTGCACGGAGCAAATATTTGTATGAACGACAAGTAGTTGTTTCGGGTCTGGGCGTTTGTGTATGTGAGTTTCTATGTTTGTAAACGCACCCACGACACAGAAAAAAATCCTAGTGTGGGGGCAACGTTTTTTTTTTAAAAAAAACTTCATCTGACAACGTCATTACAGTTAGGTATATAAAATCTTTTTAAACCCTGACGCAAAAAGAGAGGTGTTATAAGTTTGACGTGTTTGTATGTATGCGTGAGTGCGTGCGTGCGTGCGTACCTGAGTGTGTCTTACTTTTTATAGGTTTTCTTGTTTTTGTTTACTTTTGGGTCGAGAGCATTTAATTTTTTTATTGTTTTATAATAATACAAATATACTTATCTGTTTTGTTTTCAGAGAGGCAGGAAGAAAAAGAAAACCAACCAGAAACTTTACATGAGGTACGTATGTTTTAACATAGATAAAACACGACTTACGTACACACATTTTTTTATACATGCTTACCTGTTTATACATACTTACCTGTCCGACTCCGGACTTACCTGTTCACACCAGCCTGTGCCTCTGAGCTTACCTGTTTATACATACTTACCTGTCCGACTCCGGACTTACCTGTTCACACCAGCCTGTGCCTCTGAGCTTACCTGTTTATACATACTTACCTGTCCGACTCCGGACTTACCTGTTCACACCAGAGTTGTGCCTCTGAGCTTACCTGTTTATACATACTTACCTGTCCGACTCCGGACTTACCTGTTCACACCAGCCTGTGCCTCTGAGCTTACCTGTTTATACATACTTACCTGTCCGACTCCGGACTTACCTGTTCACACCAGCCTGTGCCTCTGAGCTTACCTGTTTATACATACTTACCTGTCCGACTCCGGACTTACCTGTTCACACCAGCCTGTGCCTCTGAGCTTACCTGTTTATACATACTTACCTGTCCAACTCCGGACTTACCTGTTCACACCAGCCTGTGCCTCTGAGCTTACCTGTTTATACATACAAACTTACCTGTCAATCGTCAAAAAATATTATATTGCTTTTTAAGATTTTGTAGACCACCAAAATGAAAAAACCTACGCTATACATAGGTATTGTCACTTTTGTATGCTTACTATTAATTATTTATTATCTGTGCCTGGAGTCATTATAAGCCCTTATATACGTGGAAGCCTCTTGGCTGATAAGCTGGACACAATAATTCAAAAACAGTATTCGGAACCAATCTGAATTCAATAGTAGATGGATGTCATTTAGTTATTATAATCATTATGATATATGCAGAGTATTATACGGAATTCATTTAAACCTACAGTTGGATGGAGGCGGAAATGTGCACGCAGTGTTTTGAACGTATACGGAGATATTCAGCGTGCAAGAAAGATTTCAGAGTGAACGGACGCACTAACTCAGTTATTCGGAACCAATCTGAACTCAATAGTAGATGGATGTAATTTAGTTATTATAATCATTATAATATATGCAGAGCATTATACGGAATTGCTTTAAACATACATTCGGATGGAGGCGGGAATGTGCATACAGTGTTTAGCAGGTATACGCAGGTATTCAGTGTGCAAGAAAGATTTGAGAGTGAACGGACGCACAAATTCAGCTAGAAATATTTAATTTGAATATCACCATTTAACGTTTAAATGAAATTTGCCGTCGACCACTGATATGATACTGATTAAAACATCTTATATACGCATTGGAAACATAAAAAATCTCACTACATTCAGTGGACGCCGTAGGGTGGTAGTTTGTAAAGACGCAAGAAGTCCTTCGCGATTTATATATATATATATATATATATATTATTCTTCATATATTATATTGTAGCTATTTATTATAATGGATAATCTAGCTGATCTTAATGACAGCTTTTTCATTCTCTTCCTCTACTAGCTTTGTTAGTGTGGACAGTGACTCTTCCTTACCACTAACTTTACATGACAAATTATCTTCTCTTTTCTCCAACGACCCTAAATATTTGCATATTGCACACATTAATGCTCAGAGTGTTCCTGGTCACTATTCTGATCTTCTGGCATCATTTAGCAGTGCTCATTTGGATGGTCTATTAATTTCGGAGTCTTTTCTGAAGCCATCTCTCCAATCTACACATTATTCACTCCCTGGCTTCGTCTTGATCCGCAATGATATAGGGTTGGCAAGGGTGGAGGAGGTGTCGCAATATATAGTCAGTCGGTAGTCAGTGCATCTCCCTCGCTATATTCTGGATCGGCTGAATACTTGTTTTTAGAGATATTAATTCACCATACCAAACTGTTGCTGGCAGTGCTTTACAGTCCAAATCTACATGTTGACTACTTTGATTCATATGAGCATGTCATTTTGATGGATGATTTGAATACTTGCTTCATTAAAAATGATTTTCGCTTCATCAAACTTCTCTCTCTCTTGTCTTCTTTTAATCTCCAAGTTTAGCCTCTCTCTGCTACTCCCTATTTTCCTAATTGTTCTCCTTCTCTTCTAGATCTCATGATTATCTCTTCTCGCAATAATGTTACTTTTCATGGTCAACTTAGTGCTACATATTCCTACCATGATCTTATCTACTTATCTTATCGCATTCGTGTTCCAAAACGTAAGCCCCAGCTTTTATATCTCCGCAACTTCAAGGACATAGATCTGGAGGCTTTGCAGCGTGATGCCAACTCTCTTGACTGGTCCCCTTTATTGGAGATGGATTGTATTGATGAAAAAGTGGGTTATTTTAACACATCAATCCTTGACTTTTTCGATCGGCATGCTCCCACTCGGCGTGTCAAAGTAAAATATAACCCTGCACCATGGATTTCATCACAAATTAAAGAACTTATGGCTCGCAGGGATAAGGCTAATAGTAGATATAAGCGCAGACCATCAGAGCTGAATCTTTGTTATTATAAATCGCTGCGTAACCGCTGCAATCATCAGTGCAAAGATGCTAAGAGACGCTATTTCCACGACCAACTTGACAACCGCAGTTCTTCCGATGTTTGGAGATTTCTGAAGTCGGTAGGTATTGGCAAAACTTCTACCAATCAGTGCAAGGATGTGAACCTCAACGACCTGAATAATCATTTCTCTTCCCTTCCCTTTTTTCTCGACCCTTGTGTTAAAGCTATGACTTTGGATAGCCTATCCAGTTTGTCACTCCCACCATGTTCTCCTTTTACCTTAAGCAATGTTTCTGAAGCTGACGTCAAGAAATCTGTTCTTGCTATTACTTCGTCAGCAGTCGGTAACGATAAGTTGAGTTCTAGAATGGTTACTCTCATCCTTCCCTCCTTACTTCCTGTTCTCACTTACTTATTTAATTATTCCTTCTCTTGTAGTTCCTTTCCTTCGGCTTGGAAGCAGGCTCACATTATTCCTTTACCCAAAACCAGTAATCCTTCCTCTCTGTCTCACTTTAGACCCATCTCTATTCTCCCTTTGAGCACCTAGTCCATAAGCAATTAACATTTTTCTTGACGACAATCTCCTTAATTTCCCCTTTCCAATCTGGTTTCCGTTCGGGTCATAGCACTGTAACTGCACTTTTAAAGGTAACAGACGATATCCACTGGGCAATGGAGAATAGGTCACTTACTGTTCTCGTGTTGCTTGACTTTAGTAGTGCCTTCAACTCAGTGGATTTCGACAATTTGCTTGGTATCCTTAAATCTATAAATTTCTCTTCTCCCGCTTTAGCCTGGTTTGACTCTTATCTTCGGGGACGTTCTTAGTGTGTTCGCCTAGAAGATACTCTCTCTGATTGGTGTAGCCTTACTGAGGGCGTTCCTCAGGGTAGCGTTCTCTCTCCTCTTCTTTTTTCAATTTTTATCAATACGGTTACTAAAGTAATCTCTTCTAGTTTCCATTTTTATGCGGATGATCTGCAGCTTTATCGCCATTTTACCACAGCAGATGCGGCGTCTGCCATCGGTGCCATGAATCTTGACCTGGCGAATATCAATACCTGGGCTAAGTCATTTGGCCCACGAATTAACCCATCTAAATCCCAGGCCATGATCATAGGCAGCCGATTTGTTCGCAGTGCGGTTCTTGTTGTATCCTTGGCACCTTTATACCTTGACGGTATTATCGATTACACAGACACTGCTAAAGATTTGGGTGTAAGTAATCATTGACTCCAATCTCTCATAGCGTGCTCAGGTTAACGAAGTCAGTCGTAAAGTACACTTTTCCGTACATTCGCTGACAAGTCTCCAGAGTGTCTTGCCCTTGAAGACTAGAATTTCTTTGGCTCAAACTCTTATTCAGCCGATCATTGACTATGCCGATGGCTATTTGGATGCTACTGAGGAGCTATTAAATAAGCTTGAGCGCTTGCAAATTCTATGTATTCGATTTGTTTTCGGACTCCGTAAATATGATCACGTCTCTCACTTTCGCAAGGAACTCAAGTGGCTCCCAATCCGCCTTCGCAGGAACACTCGTCTCCTATGTCTCCTTTTCAATATCCTTCACAACCCTTCCTATCCCTCTTATTTGCGAGAACGTTTTAGCTACACCCGTCCAAACGACGTACCTTGTAGGTCGCACCTTAGATCCTTACTTAAATCCCCTCCTCATAAATCCAGTTACTATTCATATTCCTTCTCCGTTCATGCTGTAAAGTTGTGGAACTCACTACCGCCTAGCATCCGTGACTTGCCCTGGGATCTGGAGGCGACTGCCCTCCAGCGCGTCTATGAATGGCGCGTGGAGGCGCAGCGTCGGGGCGAATCCCCGCTGCCTCGACAAATCGAAGCGCGGCGGGAAGAGCTCTGGCGTGATCTCAGGGCAGTATCGAGGGAGCGACTGTCGCAACCGAGGTCCGGGCACGCCGCAATCGCGGCGGTAAGACCCCTCTTTGAAGAGTGGCTGGATAGGCGTCACGGCGTCCTGACCTACCGCATGACACAGGTCCTCAACGGACACGGAAGTTTCGGGAGGTTCCTGTGTCTGATAGGGAGGGAAAAAACGCCTGGGTGTCACCACTGCGAGGATCGTCCGGAGGACACGGTGGAGCATACGGTGCAGGACTGCCCCGCTTGAGCAGAGCACCGCCGTGTCCACACGACGGCGATAGGCGGAGATTCTCGAGACTCTCGCGCCCGGCATTGGTCGAGGCCATGCTGCGGGGCGAAACGGAGTGGGAAGCGGTCGCCTCCTTCTGCGAAGCAGTCATGCTCGTGAAGGAGGAGGCGGGCCGCCTGAGGGAGAGGACATCGTCCTCCCTCCACCCCAGCCGCAGTGGTAAACGGCCACGGCGTCGGACGTCGCAGGACGATCTCCGGCCACCGCGGGTCTGCTGGCAGAAATTTCTATAGAAATAAGCAGTACCCTTGTACTGAGTTTTATGTTATAATTATCCTGTGTTGTGTATTGTGTGAACATAAATAGTAAAATAAATAAAAATAAAATAAATAAATAAATAAGCCTTTTTTATATTTTCTGTTAAAGTTACTTTAAACTTTTGTTGTTGTTAAACTTTCCTGAATTGATTTCTTTTTTTCTAATGTGTTTTTCAGTCTACCATTCATTTGTGATGTTATCAATTCTTTGTGCAAACTTGTTGGTTGGTATTCATCCGGTATTGCAAAAGAACGACCATCTTTTGTGCCGATTGAGGTTAGGTACAATATTGTTTTTCCATCTGACCCTCCTCGCATTTTAAAATGAAACCAAATAATTTTGTATTATAATAATCTCTCTTATTATACTCTTACTCGAAATAAAAACTCAGTTGGGTTTCTGCAATAAAATACAGTTTCATTTACTTCTTTTTGTTTACAATTTAAATTGAACATAAGATTACACAAGTTATTTAGAAATAGCCTTACCTTAAAAACAAAAAACAACATTAAAAGTTTTTACTCCAGGTGATTAACAATTAATTGTTCATTACTTCTTTAAATAATTATTTCTAGCACAAATTATTATCGTAATCTTGAATGTTGGGCAGCTGGATATTCAGACAGAACAGACCACAGAGCAAATTACTAATATACCAAAGAGCAGGGGTGGCCAACCGGTCGATCGCGATCGACCGGTCGATCGCTACTATTACTCCAGTCGATCGTGGCAAAGCAAAAAATATAAATAAGTAGATCAGACTGCGCAACGTAATTACCAACTACTGCAGCATCATCTTGTATCACTTTTCAATCGCTGTTCCGTCACGGTTGGTAGATCGTACAGGGTTTCGTTGGTAAACAGTAGATCTTAAGTCTAATCAAGTTGGCCACCCCTGCCATAGAGTATGTTTTTTACTATGGTTGACGCCAATCGTATAACTCGTTATTTTGGGTCTTTTTATATCCCGTCATTATTGAGTTGAATTGACCACAGTTCAAGTGGGAAAAGAGGTTGTTGTGTTTTTGAAATTGTAATTGCTGTTTTTTTTAGTTTTTCTTTGAGAGATATTACATTATCAGCATACTACGCTCTAATTGCAGCGTAGTATGCCAATAATGTAATATCTCAAACTAGGGAAAAACAATGTATAATAAGTAATATTTCAAACTCTGTTAGTAGGTATCTTTGAGTAGACAGCTTTTTTTTGTAAATTAAAAAAAAGCCCTTTATTTTAATCAAACTAAGTTTTTGGAGACACGGTCAGAAGGATGCTTGTACTCCTTCACTTTGGAGACACGAACCGCCCGTCTCCTTTTGTTTGAAATCTTTGAAGTGATGGGGCAAATGAAAATCGCATAATAGAGAAAGTCAGGTGAATGTTATTAACCATGAACCTAAAAAATCTACTTTTTTGAGATCGAAGTTCTTGGTATGTTTTGAGAAACGATAAGGCAATTGCTTTTTAATTAATGTTAATTTTTATGAAGCTTAATTACAATATTTTCTTTCTTTTTTTGATTTATACATATATAATTGATATTTTTTTTTTAATAATTACTTTTTTTATTATTATTATTTAATTTTTAATCTGCGTGTATAATAATTTCTGTGTGACATAATAATTATTTTTATTTCTATTGTTCGGTTTATATTTAATTTACTTGTTAGTATATTTAATTTGTTCTAAGTTTTTTAAAAAATAAGTTTAATTTGTTCAGACCAATAACTTGTATGTTTGTGTGGTTTTAAACTGTTAATTCAAGTTGGTTATTATAATAAATAAATAAAACTTCTAAGCTTCGTGCAGAAAAAGCCTGCTGCGGAGAATGCTCGTTCTCACTCCATACGAAACCATCTAGATCCAAATTAGCAGATTGAATGCTTTGCTTTTTTTTTGTTTAACTCCTACTCGAGTTTCTCTGTACTTAGGTGCAACTCTGGTTTATACGTTTCCTTAGGTGATTCAGTGACTGGCGACGGTCGACGCGCCGATGCAAGCCGAGCACTACCGAATTATACCGAAGTGTTGTGCTAAGGGCTTGAAGGAATCAAACAACGGGTTGCCCTATTGATTGTTCAAATTTAGAACCGTGTTGTATGTTGTCCTTATCATTATAAAGTACTGTGACAGTACCTACTAAGTCGAATTGGCACAAGCACAAGGGTTGCCAACTTTTTTTGACAATAAAAACGTATAAACTAGTTAGGATAAGAAAAAAGGTGCTTTTAGCACATTTATTTTCACCGCCCGCCTCGTCGGGCACCTGAATCGGGTGGGCCCGGACCTCTCGGAGAGCCAGTTTGGCTTCCGGAGGGGGCGCTCGACGGTGGACGCCATCATGCGCGTGAGAGCCCTCACGACGGGGGATGCGGTATCCCGGGGCAGGGTCGTCTTGGCGGTGTCCTTGGACATCACCAACGCCTTCAACACCCTGCCCTGGAGTTGCATAAGGGAGGCACTCCGGTATCACCGGGTGCCGACCTACCTCCGTCGCACAGTCGAGGACTACCTGACGGACAGGGCCGTCATCTACCCCGGTCACCGGGGAGAGTGGAACCGGCGAGAGATGTCGTGCGGTGTTCCACAGGGATCGGTCTTGGGGCCGCTCCTGTGGAACATCGGCTACGACTGGGTGCTGCGCGGCGACCTCCCTGACGGCGTCGGCGTAATATGTTACGCCGACGACACGCTCGTCCTGGCGCAGGGAGAGTCGCACCAGGCGGCGGCCGACCTGGCGACGCAAGCGGTGGCGACAGTCGCTCAGAGGATCCGGCAGTTGGGACTCGACGTGGCGCTGCATAAAACAGAGGCCATGTGCTTTCATGGCCGTCTGAACGCGCCACGTTCAGAGTCCCACATTACGGTGGAGGGGGTTCGCATCGGCGTCGGGAGGACGATGAAGTACCTTGGACTCGTCCTCGACAGCCGGTGGAACTTTAGGGAGCACTTCCTACGTTTGGCCCCAAAGCTGAACCGGGCAGCAGGCGCCCTCAGGCGACTCCTGCCCAATCTCGGCGGGCCAAACGCCTCCTGCCGGAGGCTGTACGCCGGTGTCGTGCGGTCCATGGCCCTCTACGGGGCCCCTGTGTGGGCCCTAAGCATCCGGACGCGACCACTCAAGCTGGTCGCATGCCAGAGGGTCATGGCTATCCGGATGATCCGGGGATACCGCACGATCGCCGGCGAATCAGCCAACCTCCTAGCGGGATTGCTGCCCTGGGATCTGGAGGCGACTGCCCTCCAGCGCGTCTACGAATGGCGCGTGGAGGCGCAGCGCCGGGGCGAATCCCCGCTGCCTCGACAGGTCGAAGCGCGGCGGGAAGAGCTCCGGCGCGATCTCAGGGCAGTATGGAGGGAGCGACTGTCGCAACCGAGGTCCGGGCACGCCGCAATCGCGGCGGTAAGACCCCTCTTTGAGGAGTGGCTGGATAGGCGTCACGGCGTCCTTACCTTCCGCATGACGCAGGTCCTCACCGGACACGGAAGTTTCGGGAGGTTCCTGTGTCTGATAGGGAGGGAAGAAACGCCTGGGTGTCACCACTGCGAGGATCGTCCGGAGGACACGGTGGAGCATACGGTGCAGGACTGCCCCGCTTGGGCAGAGCACCGCCGTGTCCTCACGACGGCGATAGGCGGAGACCTCTCGCGCCCGGCATTGGTCGAGGCCATGCTGCGGGGCGAGACGGAGTGGGAAGCGGTCGCCTCCTTCTGCGAAGCAGTCATGCTCGTGAAGGAGGAGGCGGGCCGCCTGAGGGAGAGGACAGCGTCCTCCCTCCATCCCAGCCGCAGTGGTAGACGCCCACGGCGTCGGACGTCACAGGACGATCTCCGGCCACCGTAGGCGCGGGCATGCGGGCAGCGAGTAATGGGCGACTTGCTGTCCGACCATGGACCATGCCCGGGTCGACGGCGCGTTGTGTTCCACGCGCGCCTCAAAGAGTGTCAGCAAATTGACGGGGCCTGAAGAGGGCCAGAGCCTGCCGGGGTCGCGGGACTTACCCATCACCGTAACCCCGGTACGTAAAGGGCTCGTGAAGGACACCGTGGATTTTAGTCAGTACAAGTCTGACAGTCCCTGCCGCCCTGCCCTGGGTGGGAGGACTCATTTGATGATTTTACCACGATAAAAAAAAAAAAAAAAAAAAAAAAATGGTACGAAAAGAAGAGTATTTTCCTCAGTGATAAAGCTGTCTTTGACTTAGGTGAACTTAAATCGCGAGCGTAACGCAAGATGGACTCGAGGTTTACTCCCGAGCGTAGCGAGGGTGTTAAAAACTTAAATCACGAGCGAGCGAGGGTTTTAAGACGAGTCCTGAGTGTAGCGAGGGATTTAAGTCGTCACCCGCGACAGAAGACACTGCTTTATCCCCTTGGTTAATAATCTACTATTGCATACTTAATTTGTATGTAAAAGTATAAAGTATAGTAATCAAAAATAAAGTAGGATACGTTATTAAACCTAAAGTATGGTTGGCAACACTGACTGGCACTTGCGTTTGTCTCTTTATAACGAACGGAGTTCCGTATGGCGTTGTCTCTTATGTGCTCCGGCTTTGCCACTCACCGCGGCTCGTTGTAGTTATGAACACATTGCGCTCGAGTGTGTGCCCGACGAAGCGACACACCACTAAATGAAAAGTGCGCTCGTGTATTTTATTGCATTAACTATACTTAAGTACTTATCATAAATTCGTAAATCATTGCATTTGATCTAATAGGTAGGTAATCAAAACTTATTAGGTATTTTATAGATACTGAGGAATAAGTGTAAAGTAATGTAATGTTAAGAATTAATAACTGGTAAGTAAAAAAAAACACACTTGTGATTCAAAGATTTATTATAGTTTGATTTATAAGAAAAGGAATAAGTCGAATAATTACAGATTAGTTTAATGTGCATTGCTTAGGTATGTACATGTGCATTAGAATTAAGATTGTAAGGTTAAACAATTGTAAAACAAAGATTTAGTCATTGCTATTGTAGGTAGATTTTAAGAAAAGAAAAATGTACCTAGTCGTTTAATAAGAGATTATTGTGATGTAAACTATTAGAATTTAGTAAGGTTAAACAATTAGTAACTGATTTAAACATTTACTTGTTAGCTTAAAGATGTGATACGAAAAAAGTGATTAGGGTGGTTAATTTAAAGGCTCCTACAAACAGGCGCGACACGCGACGAGACGCGACGCGACACAAAGACATGAGCGGTTCCTTTGTGTCGCGCCTGTTTATAAGATATAAAATAAAAACATAAAAAACTTTTTGGCTTTTTTTATCGATACAGTGGTTGCCCCTCCTTATGTATTGTAGGTATTATTTTGTCGATTTGTAGCCGCGGGCTAGGGGCACGGCAATTGATATTTAGCCAAGCGCTTAAAAGGTTAATATTACTGTTTCGTTTCTTTAGATTTACAAAATAGGCCTACTAATTTACATACTAACTTTCACGTAACATCAATAAACACGCATTATATTTTTTTTAAACTCCTACTTTTATCCTAACAATTTCTATTTTTAATTGTTTTTGTAGTTTAATGTAATACACGCTATTGGTACATCTAAGGGACATCAATATGTTTTTTTTTAAGAAACGACATCTAATAATCAAACACGTAATATAATTACATTTAACCATTGCTTCGACTTTATGGTTTTGGGAATTGACTTTTACAAAAAATTTGAATGTTTTTTATGAAAAAAAAAAGCGCAATGGCTGCGCCATCAAAACGGACGTTGAATTTTTATTAATGTTACTGTTTCGTTTCTTTACATTTACAAAATAGGCCTACTAATTTATATACTAACTTTCACATAACATCAATAAACACTCATTATATTTTTTTAAACTCCTACTTTTACTCTAAAATTTATTTTTGTAGTTTTATGTAATAAACGCTATTGGTTCATGTAAGGGACATCAATGTTTTTTTTTTAAGAAACAGTTACTTACAAACAAACACGTAATATCAATACATTAAACCATTGCCTCGACTTTATATTTTTTGGAATCGACTTTTACAAAAAATTTGAATGGTTTTTATGAAAAAAAAAAGCGCAATGGCCGCGCCACCGAAACGGACGTTGAATTTTTATTAATATTACTGTTTCGTTTCTTTACATTTACAAAATAGGCCTACTAATTTATATACTAACTTTCACATAACATCAATAAACACTCATTATATTTTTTTAAACTCCTACTTTTACTCTAAAATTTATTTTTGTAGTTTTATGTAATAAACACTATTGGTACATGTAAGGGACATCAATATGTTTTTTTTTTTAGGAAACAAATACTTACAAGCAATCACGTAATATCAATACATTTAACCATTGCTTCGACTTTATGGTCTTTGGAATTGACTTTTACAAAAAATTTGAATGGTTTTTATGAAAGAAAAGTGCAGTGGCCGCGCCATCAATACGGACGTTGAATTTTTATTAACATTATTGTTTCGTTTCTTTACACTCGTTTCTTTACATTTACAATATAGGCCTACTAATTTACATACTAACTTTCACATAACATCAATAAACACACATTATATTTTTTTAAACTCCTACTTTTACTCTAAAAAAGTAGTTTTATGTAATACACGCTATTGGTAGTACATCTAAGGGACATCAATATGTTTTTTTAAGAAACAACAACTTACAAACATACACGTAATATCATTACATTTAACCGTTGTTTCGACTTTATGGTTTTTGAAATCGACTTTTACAAAAAATTTGAATGGGTTTTATGAAGAAAAGCGCAGTGGCCGCGCCATCGAAACGGACGTTGAATTTTTATTAATGTTGTTGTTTCGTTTCTTTACATTTACAGAATAGGCCTAGTAATTTACATACTAACTTTCACACAACATCAATAAACACTCATTTTTTTTTAAACTCCTACTTTTACCCTAACATTTTTTTTTAAATTTGTTTTTGTAGTTAAATGTAATAAACGCTATTGGTACATCTAAGGGACATCAATATGTTTTTTAGTGTGGTAAAATGAGCCCTTTACGTTCCGAGGTCACGATATTCTTTAGAACCGTGACCCCGAAGGGAATATGTTACCTGAAATGTATGATATCTAGGAATAGTATACAATTCTATAGGAAATGCATTCAATTTGGAAGCAAATTAGGAAATGTACATTTCCTACCTATGAGAATAAGTGTATCACGTGCAAGGAACCTAACCGAACTGAACCTCGGGGTGCCCAAGAGTTGCTGGAGCCTTTCAAAGTAGACGTCAGCACCCCGAGGTTCTATTTGGTTAGGTTTCGCACATTTACGAGCCATTTTAGGAATTACATACATTACCTAGGAATTGTACAAATGACGGATTACATACATTTCTGTTCCTCAAGGATGGCTAGAAACATGGTAACAGTTTGTGTATCGATTTCGCATATGGTTGTTAACTCTCGGTCACTACTCAAGCTTAAATGTTGACTCTTTTCAAATCCTCAAACTATTCGAACATCAACATAACGTTTTAGATTGTTAAATGGATTTCTAAACAGTCCCATTCCTGCTGAAACGTGTCAGAACCATCTCGAAACATCTAGATAAGGGTAGAAAATTTTATTTTCCTTAATAAAATAAAACATTTACGTTTGTTATTATTTTCATCCACCCGTTTTATTTATGTTCATACCGTAATAGAGCCGTAATAATATAAAGGAATACAAAGATTTAACAAAAAAACTCAAATAATACTGAAAAGCAACAAAAATCCAGCAATCCAGCAATATGAAAAACTCAAAGAAAAAGAAATGTTTATGACAGACATGACACATCATGTCACTACACAAAATGAAAATATTTTATTGGAATGAACTTGGATGGAGGAAAAACAAGTTTTGCTAGATGGTCACTAGAGCCAGAAGACGCGCACGCCTACCACCCCCGGAGTCGTCGCACCGACACCGGATCACCTGCGTCACCGGCAGCGGCAGTTGCGTCAAGCTCGAGCGACGAATATTTCTCCCCGCCGACGTCGCCAACACCTGTACGTCGGAGAGGCCGGCCACGGAGGAGCCTGGGACTTAGGGGCCAACCAGCCCCGAGCCGGGTCCCTGCTGCCGGTGGTTGTGTGCAGCGCATGCGATGGACTCGTTCCACAAATGAAAACGTCATGCGCGCATATTACGGGTCTACAGAGGGGGGAACTAACCTCACTGCATACCGTGTCAGGATGCTGTCTCTATTTCCAAACAACCAAAATTTGCCGCTAAAAAGTTGCATTGGTTCGGTCAAGCGGATTAACAATCAAACTACAGTAAAACGGGGTGAATAGAGAACGCAGGGGTGAATCGGCGCCAAACTTTGAAAGGGATTTTATCTTGAATTATGATGATGAATGGTCTGCCGACAAAGTCTGTTCATTTTAGGTAATAATTAAGTTGCATGTCCGTAATATATAATAAAAAAACTTACATGTGTTCAAGGTTAAATCCCTTACTTGTACTGTCACTATGCATTTTTTTTATTGCTTTATGAATATCGCCGTGATCTTGGTTATTTCTTTTCTTTACAAAAGGTGAGATGTCTTTATTCGTGTGATATGAATGTAAAGTCCGTCTACATTTGGTTTCATTTCATCTATCCTTTCATTGTGTTTGTTCCCTTAGTCGCCTATTATACCCACAGAATGAAAGGGTTTGTCTTTTCTATGCCGGATTGTTCCCTACGTAAACATATTTACAACACATGTAATTAAATATTAATAAATAATCTATAATATGCTCGCCCGGTAGTTTCAAAACATTTTACGATTATAATTGTATGTATATCAGTAAAAATTCTAATCACATGTTCTTTGTTATTAAGGATTGCAAAACAGATTATCATGTCTTTACATCAGAATACGCTCGCCATGAGAAAGAAGGCGCCAGCGATCGCGGTCGTACGCCATTCTCATAGCTACACGTAAATCCGTGCAACCAATTTTTTTTATAACAGCGGATTCCCATCTTTTGGGAGTTCTGCCTTTGCGTCGTTTTTCATTCGGATTACTTAGATTACACAGTAAAAGTGCTCGCACCGTGTGCCTATCGGGTTCGCAAACAAGATGCCCAAAGAATCCAATAGCTTTTAGCTGGCACCATGTTGACAGTTTCTTTGTTATTTTTAACTGTTTTCGAATGGATAAATTAGTTCTCATACACGGCCGAGATATATCTAATACCTTTCGCCAACATTTCATCTCGAATATGTCAATGTTTCTGCGGTCCTGGCTTTTAATGGTCCATGTTTCACTTGCATATCTGAATATAGGAAACACTACGTCGGTGACAAGTTCTTTTTTTTGTTCTTCACCTTCAATATTTAACGCTTTCCACTGACGTTGAACGACAGACATAACAGATGATGCTATGTTTATTCGACGCTTTATTTCTGCAGTACAGGTCCCATTGCTCGATATTATGGAGCCAAGGTAAGTGATTTCATTCACTCTCTCATATACTGCCAGTTCTTGACATCGTTTTAGGACATTAGCCCTATCCACTACCATGATTTTTGTCGCAAAGCGATTGATTGTTACACCATGGTTGCTGGTCACCTCCTCAAGTCTCCTAAGCAATACAGCAAGTTCCTCTTCGTTTGAAGCTACTAATGTGGTTTCATTTGCATATCTTATAGCTTTTAAACAATCGCCATATATTTCAACTCCACCAGCCCATTCTCTTACAGTGTCAAATAAATCACTGATGGTGTGTATATCAAAAATGCTCTTTGAAAGTAACTGCCATTTTTGCACTTTTCTTTTTAATAATAAATTATTAAAGTAATCATCTTTTTCGAAGATAGAGCTGAAACAAGTCAATTCCTTGATTGTGGCCGCGCTTTTTTCCGTCACTCCTTTCCTTACTAGTATGTCAATCATCTTTGGCCATTGTACACACGAACCATTTTTCGTGTATTCTAAAAAGCAAAGAACCAATGGCTTGTAATATTGACGATGCTTTTCAATCAGCAGGCGAATATTCAAAATTTGTTCATTTATGGCTTTCCCTCGGGGGTCAGTGATGCGGGAATCGCAGTCTATGTACGGAGAGAAGCGATGGCTCACTCCAGCAGGCAATGTTCTGCTATGACGTCGCTTCATTTTTGCCTACACTTTGTAGGTCGCTATTTTATAATTACGCACTATTGCAGTACAGTATGCCAATACAATTTAAATGAAATAATATTACTATTGCACAATATCACTTTAGGAGGTTTGTTTGTAGATAGTCTATGACAAGAGCACTGGCATTAAGTGAGAGAGATAAGATGATTTAATTAGATCACTATAAAATTGTGTTTATCTATCTTATTCAGTCGCACTATTTTCTTTTTTACGAAGAAGTTTCCGATGCAATCCACAGCAATTAGGTCCATAGCCAGTTGAAGCTTTCTGAAACAATAAAATGCCGTGTCATTAACCGCTTAATTACAACTAAACTTAACTTATATGTAAATACTTTCGACCCGTGTGGGCCGACAACCTGTCCGCCTGCAACTTCGCAATGCTACGAAAGCCGCAACGGGCGATGGCCATCAGGAAATTGGTAACATTTTACAGTATTTTTCTGATTGAAATACTACCATGTCAGGAACAAACAAATTTCTGGTAAAACACTAACTAAAAGTGGGTATTGTGGCACCATTTTAGAAAGCTAAATAAAAGCCTCTTACAGTTTTCGTCAACTATAATTCTATGTTTCAAACAAACATAAACATAGTGGTAAGGCGGTAGTTAGTATAGGGTCGCCATCGGTATCATTATTTATTCGTCTTAGTGTGACAGTTATACAGGGTGAAATCTATTCTAAGTTTGCCGTATAGTATTACATCCCAGAATTTGATACTTATTAGCTACACTATTGAATGGTGTAATAATACAGGGTCCATTACGCAGTTTTAGTTTTGTCAAAATCGGCCTCGAGGTTCAACGTTTTTCGATATTCCTCATCGTTTCGGATAAAGCCATCTACGACAAATTGAAAAAATCATCCTGTATAATGTTAGCTATTGCCAGCAGTTTCACCCACTACAACTCAATCAGTTAATCCAGATTATCATCTAAATCCGGTTCGGGACTTTTTGTGAGAAAGCGTAACAAACAGCCATCTAAACAAACTTTCACGTTTATAATATTAGTAGGAGGCTCAGTGACGGATTAAGACAATTTGATGCCCTAAGCAATTCAAGCCTATGGTGCCCCCCTATCAATTGTAAACTAGTTTCCTTCAATTTTTAAACGCGTTTGTTGGTGATGAAGGAGGTGTTATATAGGGAAGTTTAGTAGGTAAATCAGAAATCTTTTGAGATATAAGGGAATGCCGAGCGAAGCGAGTTCGTTTTTTTTTTTGTATGTTGTGGCGTCTAGATGTATGAGTTGGCGCTGGTATGAGTTTTGATTATTGTCATATCGTTAGTGACACTCGCAAGGTTACGACATACCGATAGACGTGCGAGTCATCAAAATCGGTAAACAAAATTGGTCTCTGCAATGTACAATTGTACAAAGGAACAATTTTCGGTACTGGTCTCGGTACCAGGATTTCCCGGGAATTCGTTACTTATGTACTTACGTACAAATGTCGCTAATAATTTATTATATGAAGGGCACGTGTGCGTGTAATAATTATCTAAATCTGTTGAAAAATGAATTTATTACAAATGTGTTGGTGTAGTTACTATAAAACTATGTATTATTCGTAAATCTAAAATTTATCATAATACTTATAAAATTAAACAAACTCTTTAAAATAAAAGTAATGCAATAAATGAAACAAATCAAAAATCTATTATAAGTATCTCTTATTAGCACTCCGCCCGCGACTGACGTCCGCGTCAATTTCGAACTTTGCCTTTGTGAATTTTTAATTCCCGGCCACCGTCTTTATGGGATACTTTTGGAAAATCTAAATAAAAAACCAAATTTAAATTTGAGACTCCTAGCCCTTCTAATAACAAAGTTTCATACAAACTTTGTCATACAAAATATCAACCCCCAAAAATAACCCCTTAGGGGTTGAATATCGCAATATCCTAGGTTGGTGAGCATCTACGTCTTTTAAAGAAACCCCATACAATATTTGAAACTCCTAGCACTTTTAGTAACAAAGTTTCATTCAATTATCAACAACAAAAAGGATCTATTAGGGGTCGAATTTTGGAAAATTCCGTCTTATTAAGCATCTACGTCCTAAAGAGAATCCCCATGCAAACTTCTTGCCTTTGTAGTAATGAAGTTTCATACAAACTATCAACAGAAAAAAGAACCTCTTAGTGGTCCAATTTCACAAAATCCTTTCTTAGTGCACGCTTAAGTCATATAAAGAACGCTTATGCAAAATGTCATGCTTCTAGTCCCAGCGGTTTCGGCTTTGCGTTGATCGATCAGTCAGCCAGTCAGTTTTGAATGTTATATTATCTATACTAATATTATAAAAATTTGTTTGTTTGTATGTAAGGCGTAATCTTCGGAAGTAATGAACCGATTTTAAAAATTGTTTCACTGGTAGAAAGCTGTATTGGTCCTGAGTGACATAGGCTATAAGGGGGGGGGGGGGTTAGGAGCGGGCGAAGCCGCTGGCAAAGGCTAGTAGAAATATAGAAGAAAAGAATTGACCCATTATTTAGACTGCAGATTATTATTATTTTTTTTTTAAATTCTCAGTATTTTTATTTAGATTCGTTATTTTATATTAAAAAAAAGAAATAAATAATAAAGTACCGAAATTATCGAAAGAACCGGGTCTACGGGATGAAGATCCCTTACGGATTGCTTAAAAATCCCGGGCTTTCCCGGTATTTTAGAGACTAGGATTTCCCGGGAGCATGCCCTAATACATATATAGACTGACAAATACTTAACCCCCGCAGTGGGGTAAAAACAATTGACGAATCGGTTAAATGCAGGTCCTTCTCTGGACTTGATCATCAGATCAATACCAACTCCTTACAGAACCTATTGTCACCGGGAGAAGAAGAGAGA
Source organism: Agrotis puta (assembly GCA_943136025.2). Classification (NCBI taxonomy): domain Eukaryota; kingdom Metazoa; phylum Arthropoda; class Insecta; order Lepidoptera; family Noctuidae; genus Agrotis; species Agrotis puta. Next base: position 2,984,721 of record OW964166.2, read on the forward strand.
ATACAGTTTAATACCTTTGAGTTTCTTTTTCTTTGAGGTGATTTATTGTCCTTCATACCTAATTTCAGCTCAATCAGACCGCTGGAAGTCGCTCAAAAATCGATCGCAATATTCCACCCGTACAAAGTTTTAAACTTACTTGACGTGAAGTGTAGTAAAAGCTTGTAAACAAAACCTATTAGCTTTTGAATTCAAGAAACTATTTTGGAGCTTGCAGACTGCAAACCTTCAGCTGCGACTGGTTGTTGATGGAATAATTATACATAGATTTTTATTGATTTATTTTTAAATGCATGCGACGCGCAAGTTGCTAGTGGGATTTGAACCTGCGTCTTCTGGATAAGTGCTCCAGACGCCTTACAGATTAGGCCATCGCAACTCACAGCTGCGACTGGTTAGAGTAATTTTACATAACCAAAAGTAAAATTACTTAAATGAAACAATATAATTTAAATATTTCATTGATCGCAATTCCGTTGCTTTGGAATTGCCGGTATTGCCGAATGCACGAATTTTCGAATTATTCCTAGAGACTGGTGTGGTTTTTGGTGACGTGAGAGTGAGACCTCATGCTCTATGGTCGGATTTTTTTTGTGCTTCTTCTGGTGGCCCCCCAGACGTGATGCCCTAGGCAATTGCTTAATTTGATAAAGGGTTAATCCGTCACTGGAAAAGTTTATCCCAGGACGCTCCCATTGTCATCAGAGTGACGTGGCCCCCCCTCTAGAGGGCCAAAGCCTGCCGGGGTCACGGGACTTTACGAATTACCGTGACCCCGGCACGTAAAGGGCTATTGAAGGACACCTTGGATTTTAGTCAGTACGAGTCTGACAGTCCCTCCTGCTCTGCCCTGGGTGGAAGGACTCATTTGATGATTTAACCACGATAAAAAAAGGCACTCCAATTGTATATTCCCATGAGCGGCTTTCCCATGAGCTCCAAAACTGTTTAAGTACGAATTTCACAAAGTACGTTGACAGAATCACAAACTAGAGGATAAGGCTGCTTGTCCACCAGAGATGTGCTATGCTACGTTGCTATGGATGCGTTTGATATCCACCAATCATATTCATTGGTGCATATTGCACAGCACTGGTGGAAACGGATTCAACTAAGATGTGTTTTTTACATAACTGTCCATGGAGTTTCTTGCCCGTTCTTCTCCATAGAGATCTACGCATTGGAATGGGCACCTACGGTACTTTCACAGTTTTTGTCTTGTGACTAGGACTGTAGCACCACAACGAATTTTTTTGTACTAATTTTATTTTATATCTTTTGCCAATTCAAAAGAGCCTATATTTGTTTTTTTCTTATCGTGGTAAAATCATCAAATGAGTCGTCCCACCCAGAGCAGGGCGGGAGGGACTGTCAGACTTGACTGACTAAAATCCACGGTGTCCTTCAATAGCTCTTTACGTACCGGAGTCACGGTAACTCGTAAATCCCGCGACCCCGGCAGGCTCTGTAGGGACAGAGCCTGTCGAGTCTGTGAGCCTATATTCAAATAGGCCCCGTCACTATGCTGACACTCCTTGAGCATTGAACACAACGCGCCGCCTGTATTTGGCCTATTTGAAATAAACGATTTCATTTATGGAAGGATGCGTATACGGAAGTGTGTTATGGATGCTTGCTATGGATGCCTGCTATGGGTTGTGTTCCCTATTATCGATACATCGCATGGCTCGAACTGCGCATTTTCCTCGCGCAGCTACTTTGGGGCGGTGGCTCTTTATAGCACATCGTACTTGCACAGCTACATAGTTTGGCATCAGTGAAAACGCATAGTTTCGTAGCTTAGCTTTTACATTCTCGCAGCATAGCTACATAGCACATCTCTGGTGTAAAGGCACCCTAAAGATCGTGTTGCTAAACTTGTCGCTTTGGCTCTTCTACCAAATAAAGATATTGATGAGGGTTAGTTGGCAGTTACACCATTTACTGTAAATGTAACAATTACTTTGTAAGCAATTGACTTAGGAACCATACACTGCCTGATTGATTTAAAGCCACTACAAAATACGACTCTTATTCGCGAGAGGCTGCGAAAATGAGTAGTAGAAAATTAGTAAGTAGTGTCGCCAGTAAGGTATGTGAAAACAAACTAATGGTATGACAACAATTAAAGTTAGCAACATCGCTCATAAATTCCAGTAATAAGACTAGTTTTAAAATACTTGCATATGCTTTCTATACTTAAACATTCAGCGCAACGATATTTGTTTTTGTAACGCAAAATTTAACATTTTAATCCAACAGTACAGAAAAATAATTACAGCTTTATACTAAAATGACAACCAAAAAAGTCACTTGTACTCACTTTGAAATGAAAGCCTTTTCCAGTAAGTTCAAACGGTAGCAAAATAGATTAAATGCAATTACGCAACACAAGTATCTTACTCTTTATCTTAACCACAAATTCACTTTAATGTCCAATAAAAACTAACCACGACCAGTCAGTTCCTCAAACTCTTGGAAACTGCCTTTAGGCTAGACGCATTACGAGCGTAAATAGGTCGATCAATAATTTCAGTCAAGCGCGTTGCACGGAATGCACCGTACGGCTGCGCGCACTGCAAGTGTGTACACAACCAGAGGCGAATTAAACGTTGAGAGCGCTGTAAGCAATCTCATCGGCGCCCCTATATTAAAAATAACTTGTACTATAGTTTGACCAAAACCGATGTACCTTAGGAAAACGCGATGAGATGGGGGCCAAGGAAAAAGAGCATGCGTTTACATGAGATCGATATTGGCGAACAGATCTTACGAATTCGGTTTACAATATTTTAAAGCTTCAAGGTACGACTGGCATGTAAACTTGAAAATTATCCTGTATTTGATATTTCATTTATACAATTAACTAACTTTAATATATTATAGTTACTTATATATATATATATATATACTTATAGGTCTAGGTTGCCTGCCTGTGCCCTGCCTTAAGCGCGGTAGGTCTTGGATTTCTTTCTCGGTAGGGCAATTTGGGAAACGAACGTCGTCTTGAATTGTCTGGCGCTATTATTAATTTTAAGAATATTAATATCTGGTAAATAAAAAAAAAAACAAATTAAGAATTATTTATTTAAACACTAATACATGGTTAATTTTTCAACGCCATCTGAATTTTAATGTTTACTTAAAGTGAACTTAAAGGCACTCTGGTAACTTAAAGTTAGATATAATTGGAAATAATTGAATTATTTGCTGAAATTATTTAAAGTAAAAAATGAAATTGCAATGGTATGTATGTAAAATTAAGCATCTGTTTCGCTCGCCTTTAAAATTGCTTATTTTGATTTACTTGTTGTTACAGCTTAAATAACAAAGTAAAAAAAAAACATTCGGCGCCTACAGTTTTGTCTTGCGAAATTGTCAATAACATCGTCATAGTTTAAAGATTGCAATAAGTTTGATTAAATGTTAAGTATTGCCAACGAATTTAATCTGATATCTGTCATAGTTGAAAGATAATTTTTCACTCTCTTTAGACAGAAAAAGCTCCGTTCACCACTGGAATTGCTGCCTGCCGTCGATACACACATTCTTAAAGCTATGTCAACGTTTGGATAAATTGTTTCAAGTTCATATTTTTTCAATGCTTAATATTTTTTCTTTATTTTACAATTCCGCCCGCCTTCGCGTCCGTAAGCATATGCCTAGTTTGCCTTAAGGATGATCAGCCTCTGTACACAACTACAAATTTTTGACGAAATTCATTTAAAGCATATATAACTGATTCAATATAGGTAAGTAAATAGTTTAAACGTTGCAATGCTTCGAAGATTAGAAGACGAATAACTTACCGCCGGAGGATGAGTATGAGTCCGACGGAAACCAGTTAGACTTTAATCCAAGAGAAGAACTGCTTCAGTTGCAAGATGGTTATGACCCGCTCGATGACAATATTAGTACTAAAACGTTAACATATCTTAGATCCTCTTATTTTATTTAAAGTTCATGGCAATGACTACTATCTGAAACAAATCAGCTTCCAGCGAAAAAATAACCTACAGGTAACATGGAAAAATCAAAGCTATCAGTTTGACGAAAATAAAATTTGAGTATTCTCATTTCTTTTGAAACATCCTTTTTTTTTGCGTGGTAAAATCATCAAATGAGTCCTCCCACCCAGGGCAGGGCGGGAGGGACTGTCAGACTTGTACTGACTAAAATCCACGGTGTCCTTCACGAGCCCTTTACGTACCGGGGTCACGGTAACGGGTAAGTCCCGCGACCCCGGCAGGCTTTGGCCCTCTACAGGCCCCGTCAATATGCTGACACTCTTTGAGGCGCGCGTGGAACACAACGCGCCGTCGACCCGGGCATGGTCCATGGTCGGACAGCAAGTCGCCCATTACTCGCTGCCCGCATGCCCGCGCCTACGGTGGCCGGAGATCGTCCTGTGACGTCCGACGCCGTGGGCGTCTACCACTGCGGCTGGGGTGGAGGGAGGACGCTGGCCTCTCCCTCAGGCGGCCCGCCTCCTCCTTCACGAGCATGACTGCTTCGCAGAAGGAGGCGACGGCTTCCCACTCCGTCTCGCCCCGCAGCATGGCCTCGACCAATGCCGGGCGCGAGAGGTCTCCGCCTATCGCCGTCGTGAGGACACGGCGGTGCTCTGCCCAAGCGGGGCAGTCCTGCACCGTATGCTCCACCGTGTCCTCCGGACGATCCTCGCAGTGGTGACACCCAGGCGTTTCTTCCCTCCCTATCAGACACAGGAACCTCCCTAAACTTCCGTGTCCAGTGAGGACCTGCGTAATGCGGAAGGTAAGGACGCCGTGACGCCTATCCAGCCACTCCTCAAAGAGGGGTCTTACCGCCGCAATTGCGGCGTGCCCGCCCGAAACATCCTACAAATTTCTTTCAACTTTTTCACAGACTAAAATTCTTGAATATTTATATTGCAAGAAAGCTATAAATAAATCGTCCCAAAAAAAATTCTAGCGAGGAAATTGTTTCTAAGACTATTATTATTTTAGCTCAGGCAGGCAGACTATTATTTTAGCTCAGGGATATAGTAGCAAATCTCTAAATATATGTGAAGGGTCATAGCCGAAAAAAACGAAAATATAGTTTAAATGTTTGTAAACGCACCCACGACACATGAGAACTATCAAGAGAGGCAAAGGCAAGAGGAGCAAAGTTAAAAAAAATATCGTCAACTTCCCGATCCAAATTAGGCCAAACCGTTTATAACCAATAATAATGTTTTAGTGGAACCAGGCAGGGGTTCGCATCTATTATTTAGGTAAGTACATACTCAAGCAGATTAGTTAGTTGACTCGGTTCAAATTGCCATGCAACCAAAACAACGGGATTCGTGAGACGATTCCGGACTTTAGATTTTTGTAAGTCCACAGGAAATGCCCATCAGACCGAACAACTTTTACGGAGACGACATTCCTTTATGTGTTATGTTGTAGCTGGTCTCTTGGAGTTCCACAACAGGTGTTCCAGATCTTCGACTTATATAAGTCAACAGAGAGTGCTCATCAGATTGAACAACATTTGCTAAGATGTCATTCCTATAATGTATATGTAGGCCACGGGTAAGATGGTAAAGAGGAAAGTTCGACAGCTCAAAACTGCAGCAGATATGGAGCTGACAAGACTTTTATAAGGCATACCTTAATTTTCTAAACCGCCAAATAACTTGGCTCGCTCTTCACTTACTTAAAATTATAAATGAGAAAGTTTGTGAGGATGGACATATGGATGTTTGTTTCTCTTTCAAAAGCTACTAAATTGATTTGGAACAAAAAAAAAACACAGATGTTAAATATAATAACGCATACAATAGTTTTGATCCCGATTTTATGTCCGAGTTGTAGGGGTGAAGTCACGGGCAACCGGTAGTAAATAATAATAAAAGTGAAGTGCTTCTTATCCTATATTGCAATTAGATACGATTAGTGGTTGTTTTCAGTTACATATTGTTTCAAATTGTTGACTGCAATTGACAGTGCTATTATCATTAGTTCATGTGAAATGTTACATAGATTAGACGGGAGAATGCAAAATATAGTAGAACGATGAATGAAGAACAGTACTTACGATGTCACGATAACATTGATATATCACTGTGAGTAATTTATTATATTGATAGAAACAATTCGTAATGTATACCTAGTATATACATATTCTAAAATTCTCATTCTCTCAAATCCCTTATTTGCTCTGTAGGGGTCGTCAGGAAGTTCCAGCGATGAAATGAAAAAAAGTAACCGTAGAAAGTTCTGACAAACATCATTACCTATCTGTTGATATGTTTTCTAGGACCAAAAGCTCGGGCACGCCGCAATCGCGGCGGTAAGACCCCTCTTTGAGGAGTGACTGGATAGGCGTCACGGCGTCCTGACCTACCGCATGACGCAGGTCCTCACCGGACACGGGAGTTTCGGGAGGTTCCTGTGTCTGATAAGGAGGGAAGAAACGCCTGGGTGTCACCACTGCGAAGATCGTCCGGAGGACACGGTTGAGCATACGGTGCAGGACTGCCCCGCTTGGGCAGAGCACCGCCGTGTCCTCACGACGGCGATAGGCGGAGACCTCTCGCGCCCGGCATTGTTCGAAGCTATGCTGCGGGGCGAGACGGAGTGGGAAGCGGTCGCCTCCTTCTGCCAAGCAGTCATGCTCGCGAAGGAGGAGGCGGGCCGCGTGAGGGAGAGGACAGCGTCCTCCCTCCATCCCAGCCGCAGTGCAGTGAGTCGCAAGACGATCTCCGGCCACCGTAGGCGCGGGCATGCGGGCGGTGAGTAATGGGCGACTCGCTGTCCGACCATGGACCATGCCCGGGTCGACGGCGCGTTGTGTTCCACGCGCGCGTCAAGGAGTTTCAGCATAGTGACGGGGCCTGTAGAGGGCCAAAGCCTGCCGGGGTCGCGGGACTGTACGAATTACCGTGACCCCGGAACATAAAGGGCTATTGAAGGACACCGTGGATTTTAGTCAGTACAAGTCTGACAGTCCCTCCCGCCCTGCCCTGGGTGGGAGGACTCATTTGATGATTTTACCACGATAAAAAAGAAGATAAAGAAATAATATTATAATAATAATAACACCATTTTTATCGTGGTAAAATCATCAAATGAGTCCTCAAATAGAGAGTGTGTTTTTTTTTTCAAATCAGTGGGTTCGATTCTTGGTCAGGATTATTGATGTTTCTAAAATCCAATGATATATTTTTTCGTCAAAATCGGCCTCAAGACTCCTTTCAACATTTTTTTATATTCTTCATAGTTTCTGATATAGCCATCCACGTGAAGTTGAAAAACTCACCCTGTATATGTACATTTTCCGGTTCTCGAAAACGGCTCTAACGATTTCGATAGAATATTATTTTTTTAGGTTCAATTCTAATAAAGTAGTAATTCCTGACAAAATTATTTTATAATTTTTATTATGAAAATAGTGTTATATATAATATATATAAAAAAAAGGTTTTGGTTGACCGTAGTACTTTTCCGTGATGTAAACGTTTGTTTTTTTATCTGTGGTTCGAATAATAATAATTGTATTTAAAAGGCCCATGCAACTTTTAGTATGGACTTTGGCATAATTTTTTTTTTCCTTTCGCCAGTGATTAAATTTTGACCACAATTAGACTACTACCTAAGAAGTCCATAGAAAAAAATTAAATTTCTAAACCGTAACCAACCAGAGATATGGCGGTTTTAATTTTGTTCTAATCAGATTTACTCCCGATTAGAACAAAATAAAATCCTTTATTTCTCTGGTTGGTTACGGTTTAGATTTTCTAAAATATTTTTGTTGCGGTCTACTAATGACCAACATTTCATTACTGGCGAAAGAAAAAAAATTGATGCCAATAAGTTGCATACCCCTTTAAAAAGACAGAAATAATAAAAAACAAAAAGTTTGCGATCACTTTGAACAATCGAAATCTTTTTTGTTACGATAGATTATATTATGATTTCTTCTTATTTTGGGTTCTTTATTTAAAAATATTGATTTAGAATATAATAGTTATTTATGCAACTGTTGTATAATCAGGGGTATTAAAACACGAATGTGGGTTTATCACACGAGGCGTAGCCGAGTGTGATAATAGTATCACATGAGTGTTTTAATACCTAATTATAACGGTTGCATACAAGACTTTATCTACAATCATACTGTGAATCCTCTATAAAAGATTCTCATAACATACCATATTCGCATACCATATTCGAGTGAAAAAATGGCGGGATATAACACGATAAGACGAGTTGTTCTTTTTTCAAAATTTTAGCAATCTGGTGGTGAAAATGTCATTGCATGAGAATGAATGTTTTTTTGAAATTCATTATAACACGCGTTTGGACGATATAATGATCATTATATCATTGAGGCAATAAGCTAATTGTTATAGGTTCTTTTATAGAGGATTAATAGCATGATAGTAGATAAAATAATTAAACAGTTAACTGTTTCTCCATAAAAAAAAAAACAAAATAACAGCTTAATAAAATTATTGATATGTGTATGTCATTTTTTATTGCTTTTCTAGCTTGCCAGGGTGCGCTTCCGCTCAAGCAGAGCTGGGCGGAGCGGAGACGTGCAGGAATCGCCCAATTACTAAAGAGACGAGTGCCGTGATGAGGATTTCAACCATTGTGATTGGATGATTCCTGCACCTCTCCGTTCCGCTTCACCCGGATCCTTTTCAGTGGAAACGCACCCTAGAATTAAAACTAGGAGTATGATTTTATTGTTTGTCTCTTACAATACAAAAAAGCGGCTAAGTGCGAGTCGGACTCGCCCATGAAGGGTTCCATAGCAGCAAGTATCATCATAATTTAAAAGTTCTTGTAGTTCTTTGTAAGTTTGTTTTACGAGTATATTTCAGTGGATTGATTAAAAGGTAAATTACGGGTCCAATGCTGAAGCAGACAAGGTCAATGAATGGAAGGCATATTTGTGACAACAAAGCTATGAATTTTTTACTCAACGCTTCTTGTGTAGCATTTGTGTTTTTATACACCTTTAGCATCGGCAAAGACACAGATGATGGTGAAGAGATGAGGGCTGAAATAGATGAGGATGAATACACGCCATACGGAGTGGAAGCATTACTCAAATCAAGATCTGTAGAATGGGCCTTTTACTTACAATCAAATGCCAGAGAAGGTCAAGAAGTATGTTAAGATTGTCTTGTCGTGATTGAAGTATGTTAAGGTAAGGCAATTAAGGATGATCGTGCAGGCTCAAACCAGTATTTATCTACAGTTACTAGTGCAAGTACTGTTTATTTAAGTTAACGTAATGATACAAATTACAATGACGTCAAGTAAACATTGCCCACTATGAAAAATGTTCCAAGTAATACAATGTTGTAAAGTGTAGTATTCAAGTAATAAAAATAGTACAAAAAAGATCTAGAGCGACACGGATCCTAAAGTCAATAACATGAGATCATTGTTGACGATCTAGGGACCTTTTCCTAAATCACCAACAGCGGTTTTTAAACTATGAAGTGGTATTTTAATGTTTGTATTATAATATTTATTAAAACTAGTTAAGTATTTTTTATCAGTAATGTGGTGGATAAAAATACCAGTCAGCCTTCAACTTCACTGAAGTCTCTGGACCTGGAGAGAAGGTGCAAAGGTAAGATTACAAAAAAATCCTAATCCAAGGGCAGAAATCCTAGTTTTTCTATCGCCTCCTGGGCTGAAGCAATTACAAGGCACGACATCTAACGCGACAGCAGCAGCAGAAGAAAAATGCAGCATTTAAAAAGTGTATGGTACGTTAGTGGTATTATAAATATATTGGTTGGATTTAGTGATCATGGTAGTTCACGAGAAATACCATGTCACGTTGTATAGGGATTTCCCATACAATCCAACCGTCCAAAGATATTCAATTGAGGTATCTAGTATCACATGGACTGGCTAAAATGTTGTGGAATTAGAGTCACTCACAATGTTTGTTTCATAATTATGTTACATTTTTGTCCAACAGCTACACCTTGTCTAAAAAAATGTTTTTTAGATGTAGTATCAATTTTAGTTAAAACTGCAGTACTCTAGACAAATGGACAACAGATTAACTTGGTTCACATGTTTTGGTACCCAACGGGCAATTGGTACCTTTTATATCACGACTGCGAGACACTAGGCGTTAAGCCTTAACATGTCCGCCCTTCATGGCGCCTGCGTGATTTCATCGACCATCTGGCATGCCGTTCCATCCACCAGCGGCAGGTTAGGGTTACAGTTCTCCGAAGTTGTGACAGGTGACCGGGCGCTTTGTCTACTACCAAATCCTCTCAGAGATCATCATACAAGTAAGTGTTTATTTATATCTTTGTGCGATTTATGAATGCGAATGAAATAGTTATGAATGAATAATGGATTTTCGATGTTAATATAGCATAGCTTGTAGGGATTTCAAATATTTTTTGTTAAGCTATTGCATAGCTTTTATCGCGGGCTCTGAGCGCGGCGACCGAATCGAGAAATTCCCTAACGAAAATATCCTAACACCCCGCATCGTCTAACGTCTTTTCAGTTCGGCAGACTTTGGCAATCATAAAAACATCCGTCATAAAGACTATTTACTTTTTCTTACTTATTCAAACCTACTTATAAAATTCTCCTACAACAAAGAGTGGCGCAGTGGAAACGTGCTAGGCCTATCACCTGTTGAAAATGTTGACCCAGTTTGGAAGTGAGCAGTTTTGAAGTGGACCTGGGAATACTGTATATAAAAGATCCAGTTATATCTTCATAAATAAATAATATTCGTTATTACAGTAGTGTACCACAAACATTTTAAATAAATGATATTCTCGTTAAATACGAATATTCGCGGTAGCTCATGTTTTTTTCTTTTTTTCTAAACGCTATGCAATAGCTTTGCCGTGGCAGTCCCCGAGTGCCACACGTATTTTTTTCATCGTGGTAAAGACATCAGATGAGTCCTCCCACCCAGGGCAGAGCGGGAGGGACTGTCAGACTCGTACTAAATCCACGGAGTCCTTCAATAGCCCTTTACGTTCCGGGTTCACGGTAATTCGTAAGTCCCGCGACCCTGGCAGGCTTTGACCCTCTAGAGGGGTCGTCGTCCCCGTCATTTTGCTGACACTCTTTGAGGCGCGCGTAGAACACAACGCGCCGTCGACCCGGGCATGGTCTCGCCGCCCACATGCCACAACTGCCACACAATTTTATTGTAAGTTGGCATGCGGGAGGCGACACCATGCCCACTTCAAATACTTAAAATAGAATTGTGTTTTGTTTAAACTGTTAGTTTAAATATTCGAATTGTATGTCTAATGTTCCCCATAGTCAGGAAGCTTTGTTTGGATTGGAAGTATCGGATGGTGTATCCTTTGCCTAAGCCAACTAATCTTTTGAAATGACTTGACATGGTTCTATAGTATCCAAGTGAAGTCTCAATACTAATCAAACGGCATTTTAAAATATATTTTTTTTTTCTATTAGTACTTACTTATAGTGTACATAGCAATATTGGTATAATGAAGGCGTGGCCGCTGTCTAATGTAAGATGGATGCCGATGACCGCGCATTGCAATACGCGTGTGCAGTTTTAAAGGACATTCAACTTTGCAGCGATTGGCTGTCGATAGCGGATCGATTACGAAACCAAAAATATATGAGACAAAGAGTACTAAAAACTTAGTATTGACAAGATTTAAATATTTTTTCGCTAAAACGGTGTTTCAACAGAGATACGGTACGTGACACTGTTTAATGGACCGTTCATAAATCTATCTATATATATAAAAATGTTATGTTGGTTTGTGTATGCTTCAAAAACTCAAAAAGTTCTGCACCGTTTGAGCTGAAATTTTAGCATGATATATAATCCGCATCAAGGATGGTTTTTATCTATTTTTTTTTGAAAAAACAATTTTTTGTGCCACAGCGAAGCGGGGCAGGGTACAGCTAGTTATTTATATTTTCTTTTTTACAGCACACTGGGTCACGCGTCTCCTAAAACCGCAGAAGATGGTTAACTTCGATTTCGAGACTGCTGATGCCACTGTAAGTATGATGATAATTACGTTATATATCTTTTGAGTTAATTATTGTAAGCCGTTAGCAAGTTCCAGTTGTAGCCTCTCGCGATGTAGTTTACACTACTCATTTGCGAAGGAGAAAGTTAAACGCGGTTTTCCTATTTGCGAATTTTTAGCTTAAGCTAAAGTTGAAAGACGTTATTGTACAGTTAGGCCGCTTGTATACGTCTGTTATTTTCATCGGACAACGGGCCGTCAATAAACGGATATCCTTGGGTTGTGGATATAGATACATTTTAAGAGATGAGTCAGATTGTCTTTTTTAAAGAATAAACTCTTTTATGTCATTACAAAAAAAATTGACGATAGAAAATAAAAAATCGCTGCAAATTAAAGTTTATAGTTATTTTTCCCGACCCCAATCATAACATCTGGCGACCGTGACAATGGATAAGGTAAAAGAGTCGAGGAAAATAGCACGTCAGCGGTTTTCAAAATGCGTGAGTAAAGTTGAAAATTTTGTGTCTCAGAAAGATAAAAGCGCATTATTACCCGAGTACGAGAGGCTAGGCAAACTGTTTGACGAGCTTTCCGTCATCCAAAATAAAGTAATAAATATGTGGTTGAACGATGACCATAGGGATGAAAATCAGTTGGAACAAGATGTAGATGCCGCCGATTGTTACGAAGCTCGTTGGTATGAGATAAAATATAAAGTTAAAGAACTTTTAGATGAAGAGTCGCAATGTTAGAATAAAGGCACTGTTAAAAAGATAGATAACAGTAGCAATGTATCAGAAAGCGGCAATAAGCATCGAAACTTTAGGCTACCCAAATTACAGCTTCCATCATTCGATGGAGAAATAAAGAATTGGATTGGTTTCTGGTCTCAATTTAAGAATATTCACTTAGATAGCGACATTGACAATGATGATAAGTTCCACTATCTTCTACAATGTATGGAGCAGGGTTCAATTGCGAGAGAGTTAGTGAAGAGTTTTCCTCCAAATGGAGAAAATTATGAGAAGGTCGTGATGCAATTAAAGGAACGATTTGCTAAAGACGAGCTTATTATTGAGCACTATGTTGCGAAAAAGGTAGTGCATCAATGTGTCGTTTGTAAACGTTTCAGCAGCAAGAGTTGTACAGCTCCCGCCGCACCGTTGCCGGCAGACAGGATACAATGTGGGAGTACATTTGAGGAAGTGGATTAAAGTCCATCCTTCGCCGGAGAGACGTCCGGTGGATTACAACGGACGTACACAAGCGGTCTTAAATAACAACGAAATCGTAATTGGTTAGGTTATGCGATGAGTTGCAGAATACTTGCACAAACGATAAGTTCGTTTGCGAAAGTCACTCCTATGTGTAATATAGCGAACTACACTCGCGCGATTTTAGTACTACGGTATTTTCTACAGTATATTGTTTATAGAATAATCACGTATACCCCAATGTATTAGGTATGGTGTACTCCCCACTCGGTAGACCAGCTAGTTTAAAAGCGTCTTTGGATCTATAAAAAATCCGTGATCGTTTATTTTATTTATGTATCTGCTCTGCTGTAATTCATGGTTTTATCTTTTCTTTTTCAGCAACTGATGAACGAGATTATTCGTATCACGCTCACCGAGTATAATGCTTTGGGTAAGTACTTGAATGCCTCTATAAGGTACGAGATTTTGCCAAACATTCCTCCGTTTTCAAGATTTATACAAAAAGAAGCAACCATAGCCGTCTCCCATAGGGTTTCATTTATCTCCGTAATAAAATTCAGGCATGAAAGCTTAATACATAAAAAAACTTTCACATTTACAATATTTTTAAATAAATAAGAAGTAAGAATTCGCCTGTTTTGCTATCAAGACAGCAACCGCTACTAGCATTTGATTACCGAAAAACTGGCCTAATGTAATACCTATACACCATTATGTTTTCAGGCGATAAGATCGCTCATCCCGTCCCTGAAGATGAAGAACAAGAGATGGTGGATGAAATGATGGAGAAGTATTTGGATAATGAACGTATCCTGGATGTGTATTTTGCAAGACTGAAGTATCTGCTGAAGAAATCTCCACCAGGTCGAAAGGAACTGGAAAGGAAACAACGCCAGATTGAGAACCTGATCAAAAAGAACGGTCTGGAATAAACTCTGTGCGGAAATCAGGGAGAGTTCACGACGAATTAAGAAGGAAGAGGATAAGTTGAGTTATTCTATGGAAAATATTTATACTTCTTAAATTGCCCGGATATCATAAACTTGGTCTGAGTTATTATCATATCCCCCATATCCCGTACATAAAGTCAATCTACCTAAGATTGACTTTATGTACCTGTATCACGAACTGTCATAGAAATCATAACATAGATAAGCCTTTTTTCTGGGATTTCATTTCAGTACTTACGGGATTATTTACCATTTTAGCTGAAATTTGAAATAAAGATGGCTTATACCCTGGATTAACATAGATTACATTTATCCTGAATAATTCAAAAGTTTCCACGGGAATGACTATAACTCTACTTTTATGAAATTCACGCGGGCGAACCTACTCCGGGCTATAGTTATTATATGTTTTTCAGTTAACCCTTAATTTTACTGAACTAAGGAGCAAAATTGAATGTCTTCGGTTTGTATTATTGTTGGATAATTCTCTTTTATCTGTTCGTAAAAGTGGGGAAATAGGACACCCCTAGTTAGATGAGAGGCAGGATTCATGTAGCTTTCTTTAGGAATACAAGAGACATCAGAAAAATTAACTACGCGCATTCAACAAGCATAGCAATGATTAGTTTTAATATAACAAATGACTTCGTTCACATGTTTAGAAAGTAGCAAAGATTCAAGTTAGCCACGGTCGTTTGAACCAAATTAGGATAAGGTGTCCAAATATTTTTTAAGGTTTTGTTTAGATACAACTTGGTATAAGTGTGTCGCTCCAAGAAGCGGATATTTCTATCTTAGTTTCTGTAATCGAATGGTATCATCATGGCCTTGAGTCTTATACTGCTTGAATCAGTTAGATAATCAATATTTAATCAAGTAGAAGTAAAGTGCCTTTGCACTACAATGTTCACATCATCATATTTAATGGACTTTAAGACTATAGTGTTTAAATTTATAGTGATATTCAAATGATTAATCAGATTACTAGATTCTGAACCACTTTTATCAATCGATTATTCAAAAAAAATGTGTTTCTTTCTGTGAGATGTCGAGCAGTTGTATAAAACGTCGCACTGTGTAATGTAATGTAATTCAAGTTTTTTGACTATTTTTTGTTATTCCATTTGTTACCCGACGACAGGTATATGGTCAGTCTCGAGATCGTCACATAAAAATTCTGTATTGTTAGGCTAAAAGCCCGTCTCTTTAAAGAAAGGGACTTAGCAGGGTCTAAGACTGACGTCCTTCGAAAAGGGCGAACTCTATTTATAATGAATTATGTTTTTTTTTTTACTTTTAGCTTTATTATATTAACTCAATCGCTCATTAATATTAACCTACTACCTTACTTAACAGCCCAGTCAACGAATGCTCAAAACAAGGTAAGGAAGGAAATTCTTGGAACAGATTTTTGACTACGTATCTTTTTTTGGACTAGTTAAGAGGTGAACATATCAAAAGACCCCGCCCCTAGCCTTTGAGCTGTGTGTGCTAAAATTGTGTTCAAAGAATTTTGCCTCTATAACTGTTCGTTAACTGGGCTATAAATAACTAAGTCATTTCTTTATTTCCACTATACATCTGCAATACGTTAACCATGCGAAGCAGTCGGTGCACAAAACAAGTGCTTAATAATTTTTATTATATTTTGTATCCTTTTAATTATTTACCTATATTAGGTACGAGTATCATGCATTATTAAGCTTTACTCGTACAACTGCTTTGTCTAAATCTATATATATTGGAGGTACTTAGGTACCGAATATTAATTAAGATATTACGGATTATTTGTAATTTTAATCTTAAATAAATTGATGTACTAAACGCTTTCTTTTATTTCAATCAGACCTACATTCTTCAGTTTTTTCTCAGATGTATTTTTTACGGTCTTTTTTATTTGAAACCACTGTTGCGGACTTTTTGTAAGCGAAGATACACAGGGTGATTTGTAATTCGATGCGCTCCTTGAAATGGGTGATACTAGACCTTATTTGCAACAATTTTAACCCCGACAACATGGGGTCCAAACTGGACTGGTCCTGTAGATCAGGCTGTTGATGAAAATGATTATGATCGATTTTAAAGTGCTTCTAAACTTGGCATTGGATTGAATTTCAACCCTTTTTTGGGCGAACAATTAGCCGATAGGAACTCGGCCCCTTTTTGAACAGGTATGTTTTTGGTGGGATTTCATATTTTTTAAACACTAAAGAGTAGATTTGAATGTAGAATGCGTAATAAAATAGATTTTTTGCCTAGTAGTGTTTCAATGTGTCACAAAATGAAATGTTCAACGCACAATGTGCCTGTGCATGTTGCGTCTAATTGTGTATTTGTGAAGCGTAAATTTTCGTTTAGAAACAAGTTGTCGTGAAACACTCTTAAATTTAATGGAAACTCAAACATGTTGGGTATTAAATATATGAGTACTATTTGATACGGAAATAAGTAATATGAATATACATATACAATGTGTCTGGTTTCAATCGGTATAAACTCAAAGGGAAGGAACATCGCTCAAGTCTGTCAACAAAAATAAAGCAAATGGTGGGTCGGAAACCAACACCTACTGAATGATAGCCATTTTTGCTCTTTGTTACTTTTGTACTCGTATGAAGCGTTAACTAAAAGTTCTGAAACTTTTTTTACGTGGTAAAATCATCGAATGAGTCCCCCAGGGCAGAGCGGGAGGGACTGTCAGACTCGTACTGACTAAAACCCACGGTGTTCTTCAAAAGCCCTTTACGTTCCGGGGTCACGGTAATTCGTGAGTCCCGCGACCCCGGCCGGCTTTGGTCGTCTACAGGGGGACCCGTGTCGCCGTGGGCTGTTCTCTCTCTCACGCGGCGCGCGTCTTCCTTCGCTAGCATAATTACTGTTTCGTAGAAGGAGGCGACCGCTTCCCACTCCGTCTCGCCCCGCAGCATGGCCTCGACCAATGCCGGGCGCGAGAGTCTCCGCCTATCGCCGTCGTGAGGACACGGCGGTGCTCTGCCCAAGCGGGGCAGTCCTGCACCGTAGTGGTGACACCCAGACGTTTCTTCCTTCCTCATCCGACACAGGTACCTCCTGAAACAGCCGCGTCTGGTGAGGACCTGAGTCATGCGGAAGGTGAGGACGCCGTGACGCATATCCAACCACTTCGCAAAGAGGGGTCTAACCGCCGCGATTGCGGCGTTCCCGAGATAACTAAATATGGCAAAAAAACTTAATAATCATCTGATGAGTTAACCTTTGTTGGTATTCTGATTAATCGGTATTTCAATATTCGGAATGCGTATTTTTGATGTTTCGAATAATCATTAAGTCAGACTTTTGTTATTCGATCTATTGAAACTCGTTATTATGAGAATAGTAATGATAACCGTTAGGAATATTGAAATTGCGGAATTATAAAACAAAGAGTAAATATAATTCGTTGTGTGATGTTAAGAATTTTGAACCAATCGAAATTATGAAAATCGGTATTTTCAAAATACCGATTCGTATTTATAATTTCCGAACAAAGTTTATCGTATTATTTGTGTATTTATTTATTTAGAGTCACCAACATTTGATTACAACATAACAAAAAACAAAACACAAACAAGCATACATTATTATAGTGTACCCATGCTAGGGAACACCCAAATACTCCAAAAGTTATTTTTCTGAATTTCAATGTTCCAAATTTCATAATACCTAAGAATTACAATATCTATTATTAAGAATTACGTAATTTATTTTTATTATCTTATTACAAAGTTATCTCGAAAACATCACTCTTCGTAAAGCAAATGTTAAAATCACACAAAACCTTCTGCAAGTATGAAAGTACGGAGAATTTGATACGATAATTATTGAAAGGTGGAAAGGGTGTTAAAGGGTGTAAAAGAAAAGAATTCGTAAGAATTGTTATCATTAGAACCCGCGTAATACTGCCGCAAAGAAAGCATGCCAGCAGTTATTGGAAAGGCTAGCATTGTTGATGATCTAATAGAGGCTTTTGATATCTTGAAACAAAGACTTAAGATATCAACAACTCTCGAAGTAGTGAAAGAGTTCCACACTGATTTGTATCATGACCATTTGAAGACATTTAAAGTAGATGACGATTACATAACTAACGCTCAAGATGAGGAGTATGGTAATGGCATGGTGAAACCATGCAAGTATGACAGCACGGAGAGTTTTGTATCATAATTATAGTAAAGTGATCATGCGCATGATTTCATTATGTAAGTAAAAGAAAAGAATACGTAAGAATCTTTATTTGAATTCAAGTAATATGGCCGCAAAGGAAACATGACAGTAGTTATGGGCAAGCTGGCATGGTTGACTGGCCAACAACGTTACAAAATGGAGCTTTAAGTGAAGAGACCGTTCGTGGAGGAGGACTAGAATTGTTTAAAATTGGTTAAGATGTGTGTAAATCAAGTAATGGGCTAATATAACAAATTCATTCGAAATATCACTGGATCGTAATACTCGTACTTTGCTACCATATATTGAAGTATACTTACATAAAAAACAGAACTAACTTACGAAACATAGAGAAAGGTTAAACCTGTGTGTAGAAATTATTTTAAAAATTCGAAATATGTGGTCGGTTCTATTAAAAAGGTCTCGTGTTCTTTAAGTTCCGACAGTAATCTGCTGGAAGGGGGACGGATTCAAAATGCCCACCCTATTAACATAAACCGTTCATCCAGTTAAATTGAAGGTTGGTCGTCATGGTTTATGTTTCGTAACATCACCCTTTTCCACGTGAATTTCGTTAATAACAAATGGCTATATTGTTAGATAACCGTTTGTTATCGCCTAGTAACTTTTTCACTACAACACACAATTTAGAAAACCAGTGTTTAATTTTCTGTATTACTAACAATACGAATGTTATAAATATATGTATTCGTTTGTAAAGACCTGCTCGGAACGGAATACCGAGACTTAATCACGTGAGCTGACACAAAGCACACATTTAAGTGAAAAAGTGTTTAGTTTAATCAAATCATAATCAAACACGGGATACTACGAAAAAAAATGTAACAACTCAGGATTTTGAATAAATTTGGGTGTCAGAAAAAGTATTGTTTCACGTACAATATAGTACAGACGCCGTGCATTTTACTGATAAATTATAAAATGTACTTTTACATATTACTGTCGATCTGCAGTGCAACTGCATTTTTGAATACAAAGGATTTACGGGATTTTATGGCAAATATTATCAGTAAAACACATGATAAATTCGTGTCTGTGGATGCATGTCTCAATATATCTCAATTGGCTCGGAAATACGGATATCCGCTACAGACACACACAGTGATAACCCAAGATGGATACATATTGAATTTTCATAGAATACCAAACAATGAAAGAAAACAAAGACCAATCGTGTTTCTAATGCACGGGCTTTTAGAAAGTTCGGACTCATGGGTGTTAATGGGACCTGAAAAAGCACTTGCATATCTACTCGCGGATGAAGGGTTCGATGTTTGGATGGGCAATGCTAGAGGTAACAAACATGCACAAAAGCACATCACTTTAAACAACACCATAAAAGAATATTGGGAATTCTCGTGGGAAGAGATCGCGCTGTACGACCTACCCGCCATGATCGACTACATCCTCGAAGAGACAGGATACGACAGTGTATACTATGTAGGATATTCACAAGGCACTACAGTCAGCTATGTTTTGTGCTCTATGAAGCCGGAGTATAATCAAAAAATAAATATGATATTTTCGTTAGCTCCAGAGGCCTGGATGGGTCACGTTAAAAGTCCGATAATCAGAATGTTTTCACCCGCTCACAATTTATTGAGTCGTATTCTAAAGAACTTCAATGCCTATTCAGCAAACAATGTCTTTAATCAGATTTCAGCTTTCGTATGCAGTGTTGTAACACGAAAATGTGAAAACATGTTATATTTGTTAGCTGGATATGGATCTAAAATACATGAGACTTTTTTACCTGTTATATTAGGACACACGCCCTCTGGTTCTTCTATGAAGCAGTTCGTTCATTATGGACAGTTGGTCCAGTCACAACGGTTCTGTAGATACGACTTTGGTAAGCTACAGAACATGAACAAATATGGAGCGAAGGTGCCGCCTGATTACGACTTAAAATATGTAACAGCTCCAGTGATGATATTTTATGGTAGTCAAGACTGGGTGTCGGACAAAGAGGATGTAGCAATTTTGATGGAAAATCTCCGAAATGTCAATGAATCAATATTCTTAGAAGACTTTACTCATCTAGATTATCTTTATGCCACAGATGCAGTCGATGCCATTTATGGTAGAATTGTCAATAAAATAAATGAATTCGAAAATCATAACCAGGAATAACATCTTAAGAGTTTCATAAATAAAGCAATTTAGCTTTTCCTTTTACCTGAAGCAACGTAATTTTGATACAAATATTCCACAAGGAGCCTACACCGGCAGTATCTTTGATGTCAGGATCGAAAATAAAATAAAAAACAAAAAAAAAGTCCTTCTGCACACACTTGTATAACGTAAATTATTCGATAATTATCCAGCTAGATATATATTTAACATTAACTGCATGAGGAGACAGTTATAAAAACTGAAATAATAATAACATCAGCAAGATCTGTGAAGCAAAGGTTGAAAAGCAAGCTTTGTTTCACAGATGATACTTTGACAAAATGATGTACTTTCTAGCTACAGCTTTTTAATTTTTTTTTATCGTGGTAAAATCATCAAATGAGTCCTCCCACCCAGGGCAGGGCGGGAGGGACTGTCAGACTTGACTGACTAAAATCCACGGTGTCCTTCAATAGCCCTTGACGTAACGGGGTCACGCTAATTCGTAAGTCCCGCGACCCCGGCAGGCTTTGGCCCTCTACAGGCCCCGTCACTATGCTGACACTCCTTGAGGCGCGCATGGAACACAACGCGCCGTCGTCGACCCGGGCATGGTCCATGGTCGGACAGCGAATCGCCCGTTACTCGTCGCCCGCATGCCCGCGCCTACGGTGGCCGGAGATCGTCTGGCGACGTCCGACGCCGTGGGCGTCTACCACTGCGGCTGGGGTGGAGGGAGGACGCTGTCCTCTCCCTCTCGCATCCGGCCAAGTATCTCTAGGCTGACTTTAATATTGAGCAAGCTTAAGGGATTGGCTGGTCTTAGGTATAACATTTGGCGTGTCCCAGGGTAGTTTTATAGGATCCACGCTATTTCAAGGTTATTTTTTATTAACTTTTTTGAAAAAAGAAACAATAATAACTGTATTCTAAAACAACACAAAAACTTTTCTTTAGGGAGTCAGTGACTTTGTTTTTATTTCATTTGTGGCTGTTTTAACACCGGCTATCTTTACGAATACAAAAATAATTTGGGTGTGACCATTGCCTCCAATCTCTCATGGCGGGCTTAGGTCATCGAAGTCAGTAAAGTACACTTTTCCTTACATTCGCTGGAAGGTCTCCAGAGTGTCTTGCCCTTGAAGACTAAAATTTCTTTGGCACAAACTCTTATTCAGCCGATCATAGACTATGCTGACGCCCGCTATTTGGATGCTACGGAGGAGCTGTTAAATAAACTTAAAAGCTTGCAAAATTTATGTATTCGATTCGATCCATGCTGTTAAGCTGTGCAACTCACTTTCGCCTAGTACCCGTAATTAAATATGACTATTTAAAATCAAAGTAAAAGAGCATTACTTATCATCACAATTGGCTATTTGACAGTATGATTAAATTACAAATCTAATTGGACCGTCATTTAGAGTTTGAAAAATAACGGACACTTATTTTTTCTTTTGTAAAATCAATGAAAATTTATCATGATATAACGCATCAAAACTGGAGAGTGGGGGCTCGTGACGTCAGAATTCAGTAAAAATTGTTCTAAATTATGACGTATTGGTAATGACTATTTAGATTTTTTTCAGTCAAATAACCAATTGTAATTTATATATGTTACGGCTAAAGGTAGGTGTGAACCTAAACTTAAGATTAGCCGGCTAAACCTAGGTTTATCTTCGACGAAATGTTAATGTTAGTTTGTTCTATCTTTAGCCGGCTAAACTTAGGTGTACTCGTAGCTGCAGGTCCTTGGCTAAAAATGAAGGAAATGGAATGGTCTTGCTTTCGCGGGGCGTCCACGCTTCCCAGCATGTCGACGGAGCCCCGCTTCGCGGGGCTCCTACTTCTGGGTGGTTTAAAAAAAAAATAACCACGAAGAGGATGGCGGGGTCTTTCAGACCCCGCCATCCTCTTCTAACCTAAATTGTCCGAGTCGGGGTGCCAGCGAGTCCCGAGCTCGCTTCGCTCGCTCATGTGTAATGAAAGTGATTATTTTTTAATAAAGTTTTCGTGTCAAAATAGTAAACATTATTACATTGTTTCCTTTTCCATTTCCTTCTACATTTTTAGCCAAGGACCTGCAGCTACACCTAAGTTTAGCCGGCTAAAGATAGAACAAACTAACATTAACATTTCGTCGAAGATAAACCTAGGTTTAGCCGGCTAATCTTAAGTTTAGGTTCACACCTACCTTTAGCCGTGACATATATATTTATTACATTTTTCCATTTTGTATTTATATAGATAAATATAAAATAAATAAATAAATAAATAAGACGTAACGTAACGTAAACGCAGAAGAAGCACCTAAGACGAACAAACTTTGTAATTACGAATTAATTTTAGTATATTTTAGTATATTTTAAGTGCACCACTGACTACCTCCATATTTTTACGAGTATGATTTATATTTCATGTAAAAGTTGTCTGGAAGATATCGCTGTTAGCGATAAGACCGCCGTTGTAACCATAGGATTAGAAGAAATATTGTAAAACCGTTTTTTTTGTAACAATTTTGGTGTACAATAAAGTGTATTCTATCTATCTAATTTTGCTAATCGAGCTTAAAATATGAATATTCATATATTTTTACGCTTATTAAAACAATGAGGAAGATGTACACTTGACAAATTCTTTTTTTCTGTGAACAAGCTCAACAATAATTATTCGTTGACTCGCGGTGCGGTCGCTGGACGCACACACTGGCCGCGCCAACGTGGCATCATTTCACCACTAAGACGCGTTAAGATAGCGTGGCCGACAGCTAACAATATATGACAGCGCGGCTTGCGCGGCGATGGCGGACCTCTATGCGGCGGACATAGAGAACATGCGGCGGCAGCGGCGGCGCCCTAGGCCGCCAGCGCGACGCTGTCATCACTGTTAGGCGATGCCTGTTGACTTCAGTTTTGACATTTTTTCCGTACTGTTTATGTGTTTTTTAATTGTTTTATAGTATTATTGTGTATATATAGTTGGTAAGTAGAAAAATTAATATTTTTCCCTCTGTATATCCAACGCCGGATGTAGCGACACCGGTGTTAGTGGTGCCAGTCAACCTGCCACATCACTGGATGTGCAACTGATCAGATGTTCCCATTGTTCCCAGGCTCGTTATTTTAAAGGCGAACTGGGTCTAAGGATACGCTATGGCAAGGTTCACAAACCACATAGTGTACCTTTGGACTCCCCAGCAACAATCCCGACGACATTACCACCTTTTGACCAAACGTTGTGGAAAACATTATCGGAATTATAAAATTCCACTCCTATTTTAAAGAGAGTTCCTCGGGGTGCGAGACGGTCTGTTGTGCTGAGTTTGGCGCAATGTGTCCGTGTCGCCACCCAGGAGAAATTTAAGCGTGCCTGGGAGCAGTTACTAACCTTCTCTTACAGGATTCTGCATGTCCAGAAAAATTTGGCTTTCAAAAAAGTCCCTGACCAATCAAATTAAGGAAAATAGCAACATTTCGGCTCCTATTTTAGATTCTAAATTACCTACTTTCAATAATTTATTACAGAAAGGCATTTGTGCTCATGTGGAATCCAATTTAAGTGAGGGTGATATTAGGGGGGCGGCCAGGCTACTGTTCAGTAGTGATGTGGTGGCGCCCTACTCTCCGGAGACTTGTCAGCACTGGAGAGTAAACATACAGCGCCTGCAGATGGCCTCACCTTTCTTGATCCGCCTGTTAACACCATTGTTCAGGATACGCAAATCAAAATTACAGCCCCACAATTAATCGCAGCCGTGAGCTCTTTCCGGAGCGGTTCTGCCGGTGGCCTCGACGGCCTGACTCCACAACATTAAAAAGATTTGTTGAGTTCAGGCGTCGGGGATACTGGTGAATCGCTTCTGAGAGAGCTTGCGGCTCTGGTCAACCTAATGCTCTCCGGCTGTGTGAACGATGCCGTCGTCGATGTTTTGTACGGGGCCAATTTATGTGCCCTACGCAAGAAGAACGGCGGTATTCGTCCCATTCAAATCCCTCAAGACCAGTCCATTATACGTTGCACTCACCCTCATAAACAACATTTTATCATTTGATGACACGTTAGATATCTTTGCGACTACTGAGCTGACATTCCTTAGCACTGCTACTCGTTACCTGGAGTCCATTGTAGCCTCTAGTACAATTGCTTTTTAATTAATGTTAATTTTTTATGAAGCTTAATTACAATATTTTATCAGCAGTGATAATGATGTTTTTTAACAGCAGTGATAGCCGAGTGGTACGACCGTTGGACTGCCAAGTCAAAGGTTGCAGGTTCGAACCCCGGCACGCACCAATGTCTTTTAGAATTCATGTGCGTATTATAAATTAATTATCACTTGCTAAAAACGGTGAAGGAAAACATCGTGAGGAAACCAGCACACCTGAGAGATTTTTCAACGGTGTGTGAAGCCATGTCAGAGGCCTACGGGCGGTTTAAACTCTGACACCAGGTTGTTCATCAACCATACGATAAGAAGAAGAAGAACAATATTTTATGATAGTTTTTTTTTTTTTTTGATTTATACATATACAGGCTGTACCAAAAACCCTGTTGTTCCTTCTACCTACGTTTTAAGGATGGGTATACATACGTAATAAAGTTAGTAATTTATGAAAAACTATTAATAAAATTAATTAAAATAAATATTTAATTATTAATGTTTGTAATATTGAACTGGTTTGTTACCTCTGCTGCAATACTGCATGAAGCGATGTCGCGAAAATACAAAGGGATAAAACGCTACCGCCACTCTTTGATCGATGCCGCCAAGACGCCGCCGCGCGCCGCCCGCCCGCGCCGGCGCAAATATCCAACTATTTTTCTACACAAGTTGTTGTTTATTATCACTTTTACGAACGAGTCTTTGAAAATGTTGGTTTAGTAAGAGGTATTTTGCACAACTGATTAATTTTTAAAATTACATTTAACACTTCACTACACTAAAATTGTCGTCGAATGTATTAATAATGATATCAACTTGACGGCCACGGAGATGCTGTTCATGTGACGTCTAATATTGTTTTCGCGCACGCTTCGCAGAACGGAGGTATCGGACTTGATGTGGTCGAATGCTGTTACTATGCGTGCACGCATTTCGACCTCCGTATTGCACACCGTTTTGAACACCTGTTGTTTTACAGTACCTACCCCAGTGGAAAAAGTCTAATGGCGTCAGATCAGGTGATGTTGCAGGTCAATTAACTACTTCTTTGACGACTCTCCACACGCGCATATGGTTTACTGCGAGTTCACGTGCCACTGATCGCGTACTCCGCGTCGGATCTTGCTCAAACAAGTCCAAGGCTCTTCAATATCGTCTCGATTCCTCGATCTGCCTGCGTCAGTCTCGTCCTTGGACACTGCCGGTATTGTACTGACGCATGTGCAAACGTTGGAATGCCATCGCCGACGGTAATGGTAAACTCGCAAAACGATCTTGGTAGAGTCTGCGTGTTGCTGCATAATTGCAATCAAATTTCCCTAGACACATCAACATATTAAAATATTCTGCGTTAGAAAAAGACATGTTTACGTTAACAAAACACAAGTCACTCACTACGCGGTTCAACAATCACATCCGTTCGATAGGAAGTTGCGCGGGAGACTAAGGAAGAAGGAACTAGGAAGTGATTCGCGGGGCCGAGGGCGGGAGGGTAAAGGATAATGCGCCGCCCGCGGTAGCCTTGTCGGTATTTTTTGTCAAAGTCAAAGAAAGCCGCCGAGCTCGTTGGATATGTAGTATTAAAGATGTACTTGTAAAGTCAGATACTGTAAACATTTTTTCGAATTTATCGGTTTTAATAGTTATTTAATTTTGAGAAACTAAACAAGTAAATATTGATTTTTTTTAAATTCTAATTTCATAAATGTTGTGCTTATAGGTATATGTATACGTCCCTAAAAGAAACAACAGGGTTTTTGATACAGCCTGTATAATTGATTCTTTTTTTATAATTATTACTTTTTTTTATTATTATTTAATTTTTAATCTGCGTGTATAATAATTTCTGTGTGACATAATAATTATTTTTATTTCTATTGTTCGGTTTATATTTAATTTGCTTGTTAGTATATTTAATTTGTTCTTAGTTTTTTAAAAGATAAGTTTAATTTGTTCAGACCAATAACTTGTATGTGTGGTTATAAACTGTTAATTCAAGTTGGTTATTATAATAAATAAAATAAAATAAATAAGAATTACCATCGGGTGCACCTACAGGCGTATGGCAGCCAAAATTTGTTGCAAGCTATACATCGATTCGCTTGTGAAGAAGTTCCAGCCCCTACAACTTGGCTTTGGTTCCAAAGGGGGCCCTGGCCCTTTGGTTCCAAAGGGGGTACATGCCCTATCCTCTTTTTTAAACTCAGGAAATGGTGATGTCATTCTCAAGGTTGACGTTAAGAGCGTCTTTAATTCTGTGAACAGGTACACTTTGTTGGCCGAGGCAAAAAAGGAATTACCTGAAATTTTTGGTTTTTTGTGGCAGTGCTACAAAAAATTATTAAACAAAAATAATATTTTGGAGTTAGCAGTTGGTTGCCAACAAGGTAACCCTCTCGGGCCTGTCAGTTTCAGCCTAGATACATCCCATCATCCAAAAACTAAATTCTAAATTTAATGTTTGGTATTTTAGATGACGGAACTTTAGGAGGAGATGTAGACACCGTTATCAATGATTTCGTATTTCTCAAACAAGAATTTAAATCCATCGGTCTGGACCTTAACCCTTCTAAATGTGAAATTTTTCTTTCTGACATGACTGACAGACAATCTACCCATGATAAATTTAATGCAATAGCTCCCCAGATCAAAATTTTAGACAAAAATTCTCTGCACCTCCTAGGTTTCCCTATTTTTGAAGATAGTTTTTCATCATTTATCGACGAAAAAATCAATCATATTAACGACATTTCAGATCGACTTCCGCAAATTAATTTACATTCGGCTTTCACCATTATTAGGTATTGTTGTTTTGGTCCAAATTTTAAGGTTTTTTCTCCGGTGTTCTCCACTGTGGAAGACACACTTGGACAGGCTAGCATGGTTGACGATTTAATAGAGAGTTTCAATAACTTGAAACAAAGGCTTTAAATGTCAGCAACTCTCGAAGTATGAAACAGTTCCACTCTGATTCGTATCAGAATCATTTGAAGACATTTACTGAAGTAGATGACGACTACATAAGAAACGCTCAAGATGAGGAGTGTGGTATTGGCATAGTAACACCATTCAAGTATGACAGCACGGAGAGTTTTGAGTGATAAATATTGTAAAGTGATCATGCGCACCTGCCGGGGTCGCGGGACTAATCGAATTACCGTGACCCCGGTACGTAAAGGGCTAGTGAAGGACACCGTGGATTTTAGTCAGTACGAGTCTGACAGTCCCTCCCGCCCTGCCCTGGGTGGAAGGACTCATTTGATGATTTTACAACGAAAAAAAAAGAAAAAAAAGTGATCATGCGCATGATTTCATTATGTAAGTAAGAGAAAAGAATACATAAGAGTCATTATCGAAAGCATGACAGCAGTTATTGGAAAGGCTAGCTTACATGGTTTAATAAAGACTTTCAATACCTTCAAACAAAGACTTTAAATGTCAGCAACTCTCGAAGCACCGAAAGAGTTCCACTCTGATTGGTATCTGAATCATTTGAAGACATTTACACAATCGTACGTATCACAGCATGTGCAGCAGTGATATCGTATAATCTAATTCTAAAAGAAAAGAATACGTAAGAATCGTTATTGAAAGAATATGTAAGAATCGTTATCGAAAGCATGACAGCAGATATTAGAAAGGTTAGCATGGTTGACGATTTAATAGAGACTTTCGATTTCTTCAGGAAATCGAAAGTCTCTGAATCATTTGAAGACATTTACTGAAGTAGATGACGACTACATAAGAAACGCTCAAGATGAGGAATGTGGTATTGGCGTGGTAACACCATGCAAGTATAACAGCACGGAGAATTTTAAAGAATCTTTTTTGAAACGTGATATCGTATAATCTAATTCTAAAAGAAAAGAATACGTAAGAATCGTTATTGAAAGAATACGTAAGAATCGTTCTGAAAGCATGACAGCAGTTATTGGAAAGGCTAGCATGGTTGACGATTTAATAAATATTTTCGATATCTTGAAACAAGGGCTTTAAATATTAGCAACTTTCAAAGTACTGAAAGAGTTCCATTCTGATTAGTATCTGAATTATTTGAAGACATTTACTGAAGTAGATGACGACTACATAAGAAACACTCAAGATGAGGAGTGTGGTATTCGCATTGTAAAACCCTGCATGTATGACAGCACGGAGAATTTTAAAGAAAATTTTTTGAAAGGTGATTGCGTATCGTATGGGGTGCTAAGACAAGAATCCTCCACGTGCGCCCGTGGACTGGCGCGTTCCCTCTCGGATACGTCCGGGGGAAGACCAGTTTTTCGGGCCGGTGCACCCTGGGATGCGGGCAAAACCTCTTCCTTAGGCACTGTGTGCCTAAGGGGTCTCTTTGCCCGAATGCGAATAGCCTGTCGGGTGGACGCTCCAACGCGTGTACCTCTGAATAGCAGAAGGCACAGCGGCGGAGCGGGCTTGCGGACGGTGAGTAATGGGTAAGCTCGCCGTCCGACCAAGGACCAAGCCCGGGTCGGTGGCGCGTCGTGTTTCACGCGTCACCGACGGGACCCCTTACGGGACCACATGCCTGCTATGGTCGCGAATTTTTTTTAAATCTAGGATACCGCGGCCCCGGAACGTAAAGGGCATCCGAAGAAACACGGGTGGATTTTAGTCAGTAAGAGTCTGGCAGTCCCTTCCGCCCCACCCAGGGCGGGAGGACTCATTTGATCATTTTGCCACCCAAAAAAAAGTTGATATCGTATTATCTATTTCTAAAAGAAAAGAATACGTAAGAATCGTTATTAAAAGAATACGAAAGAGTCGTTATTGAAAGAATACGTAAGAATCGTTGTCGAAAGCATGACAGCAGTTATTGGAAAGGCTAGCATGGTTGACGATCTAATAAATACTTTCGATGTCTTGAAACAAGGGCTTTAAATATTAGCAACTCTCGAAGTACTGAAACAGTTCCACTCTGATTTGTATCTCAATCATTTGAAGACATTTACTGAAGTAGATGACGACTACATAAGAAACGCTCAAGATGAGGAGTGTGGTATTGGCATTGTAAAACCCTGCAAGTATCACAGCACGGAGAATTTTAAAGAATATTTTTTGAAACGTGATATCCTATAATCTAATTCTAAAAGAAAAGAATACGTAAGAATTGTTATTGAAAGAATATGTAAGAATCGTTATAGACAGCATGACAGCAGATATTAGGAAGGTTAGCATGGTTGACGATTTAATAGAGACTTTCGATTTCTTCAGGAAATCGAAAGTCTCTGAATCATTTGAAAACATTTACTGAAGTAGATGACCACTACATAAGAAACGCTCAAGATGAGGAATGTGGTATTGGCATTGTAAAACCCTGCAAGTATCACAGCACAGAGAATTCTAAAGAATATTTTTTGAAACGTGATATCGTACGGGCACGCCGCAATCGCAGCGGTAAGACCCCTCTTTGAGGAGTGGTTGGATAGGCGTCACGGCGTCTTTACCTTCCGCATGACGCAGGTCCTCACCGGACACGGAAGTTTCGGGAGGTTCCTGTGTCGGATAAGGAAGGAGGAAACGCCTGGGTGTCACCACTGCGAGGATCGTCCGGAGGACACGGTGGAGCATACGGTGCAGGACTGCCCCGCTTGGGCAGAGCACCGCCGTGTCCTCACGACGGCGATAGGCGGAGACCTCTCGCGCCCGGCATTGGTCGAGGCCATGCTGCGGGGCGAGACGGAGTGGGAAGCGGTCGCCTCCTTCTGCGAAGCAGTCATGCTCGTGAAGGAGGAGGCGGGCCGCTTGAGGGAGAGGACAGCGTCGTCCCTTCACCCCAACCGCAGTGGTAGACGCCCACGGCGTCGGACGTCGCAAGACGATCTCCGGCCACCGTAGGCGCGGGCATGCGGGCAGCGAGTAATGGGCGACTCGCTGTCCGACCATGGACCATGCCCGGGTCGACGGCGCGTTGTGTTCCACGCGCGCCTCAAAGAGTGTCAGCACATTGACGGGGCCTGTAGAGGGCCAAAGCCTGCCGGGGTCGCGGGACTTACCCATCACCGTAACCCCGGTACCTAAAGGGCTAGTGAAGGACACTGTGGATTTTAGTCAGTACAAGTCTGACAGTAATGGGTGGGAGGACTCATTTGATGATTTTACCACGCAAAAAAAAACGTGATATCGTATAATCTAATTCTAAAAGAAAAGAATACGTAAGAATCGTTATTAAAAGAATATGTAAGAATCGTTATCGAAAGCATGACAGCAGATATTAGAAAGGTTAGCATGGTTGACGATTTAATAGAGACTTTCGATTTCTTCAGGAAATCGAAAGTCTCTGAATCATTTGAAGACATTTACTGAAGTAGATGACGACTACATAAGAAACGCTCAAGATGAGGAATGTGGTATTGGCATGGTAACACCATGCAAGTATAACAGCACCGAGAATTTTAAAGAATAATTTTTTGAAAGGTGATATCGTATAATCTAATTCTAAAAGAAAAGAATACGTAAAAATCGTTATTGAAAGCATGACCGCAGTTATTGAAAAGGCTGGCATGGTTGACGATTTAATATATACTTTCGATTTCTTGAAACAAGAGCTTTAAATATTAGCAACTCTCGAAGTACTGAAGGAGTTCCACTCTGATTCGTACCTGAATCATTTGAAGACATTTACTGAAGTAGATGACGACTACATAAGAAACGCTCAAGATGAGGAATGTGGTATTGGCATGGTAACACCATACAAGTATAACAGCACGGAGAATTTTATAGAATAATTTTTGAAAGGTGATATCGTATAATCTAATACTAAAAGAAAAGAATACGTAAGAATTGTTCTCGAAAGCATGACAGCAGTTATTGGAAAGGCTAGCGTGGTTGACGATTTAATAAACACTTTCGATATCTTGAAACAAAGGCTTTAAATGTCAGCAACTCTTGAAGCACTGAAAGAGTTCCACTCTGATTTGTATCTCAATCATTTGAAGACATTTACTGAAGTAGATGACGACTACATAAGAAACGCTCAAGATGTGGAGTGTGGTATTCGCATTGTAAAACCCTGCATGTATGACAGCACGGAGAATTTTAAATAACATTTTTTGAAAGGTGATATCGTATCGTATGGGGTGCTAAGACAAGAAACCTCCACGTGCGCCGTGGTCTGGAGTTCCCTCTCGGATACGTCCGGGGGGAAGACCAGTTTTTCGGGCCGGTACACCCTGGGATGCGGGCAAACACTCTTCCTTAGGCACTGTGTGCCTAAGGGGTCTCTTTGCCCGTATGCGAATAGCCTGTCGGGTGGACGCTCCAACGCGTGTCCCTCTGACTTCGGGCTTGCGGACGGTGAGTAATGGGTAAGCTCGCCGTCCAACCAAGGACCACGCCCGGGTCGGTGGCGCATCGTGTTTCACCAGTCACCGACGGAGCCCCTTACGGGGCAAAATGCCTGCTGGGGTCGCGGATTTTATTTAATCCAGGTTACCGCGGCCCCGGAACGTAAAGGGCATCCGAAGAAACTCGGGTGGATTTTAGTCAGTAAGAGTCTGACAGTCCCTTCCGCCCCACCCAGGGCGGGAGGACTCATTTGATGATTTTGCTACCGTAAAAAAAAGTTGATATCGTATTATCTAATTCTAAAAGAAAAGAATACGTAAGAATCGTTATTGAAAGAATACGCAAGAATCGTTATTGAAAGAATAATTTAGAATCGATATCAAAACCAGCACAGCAGTTATTGGAAAGGCTAGCATGGTTGATGACTTAAAAGAGACTTTCAATAACTTGAAACAATGGCTTTAAATGTCAGCAGCTCTCGAAGTACTGAAAGAGTTCCACTCTGATTCGTATCTCAATCATTTGAAGACATTTACTGAAGTAGATGACGACTACATAAGAAACGCTCAAGATGAAGAGTGTGGTATTGGCATGGTAACAACATGCAAGTATGACAGTACGAAGAGTTTTGAATGATAATTATTGTAAAGTGAAAGTGATCATGCGCATGATTTAATTATGTAAGTAAAAGGAAAGAATACATAAGAATTGTAATCGAAAGCATGACAGCAGTTATTGGAAAGGCTAGCATGGTTGACGATTTAATAAATATTTTCGATACCTTGAAACAATGGCTTTAAATATTAGCAACTCTCGAAGCACTGAAAGAGTTCCACTCTGATTAGTATCTGAATCATTTGAAGACATTTACTGAAGTAGATGACGACTACATAAGAAACACTCAAGATGAGGAGTGTGGTATTCGCATTGTAAAACCCTGCATGTATGACAGCATGGAGAATTTTAAAGAATATTTTTTGAAGGGTGATATCGTATCGTATGGGGTGCTAAGACAAGAATCCTCCACGTGCGCCCGTGGACTGGAGTTCCATCTCGGATACGTCTGGGGGAAGACCAGTTCTTCGGGCCGGTGCACCCTGGAATGCGGGCAAAAACTCTTCCTTAGGCACTGTGTGCCTAAGGGGTCTCTTTGCCCGTATGCAAATAGCCTGTCGGGTGGACGCTCCAACGCGTGTACCTCTGAATAGCGGAGGGCACAGCGGCGGAGCGGGCTTGCGGACGGTGAGTAATGGGTAAGCTCGCTGTCTGACCAAGGACCAAGCCCGGGTCGGTGGCGCGTCGTGTTTCACGCGTCACCGACGGGGCCCCTTACGGGACCAAATGCCTGCTGCGGTCGCGGATTTTTTTTAATCCAGGATACCGCGGCCCCGGAACGTAAAGGGCATCCGAAGAAACACGGGTGGATTTTAGTCAGTAAGAGTCTGACAGTCCCTCCGCCCCACCCAGGGCGGGAGGACTCATTTGATCATTTTGCCACCCAAAAAAAAGTTGATATCGTATTATCTAATTCTAAAAGAAAAGAATAACTTGAAACAAAGGCTTTAAATGTCAGCAACTCTCGAAGTACTGAAAGAGTTCCACTCTGATTAGTATCAGAATCATTTGAAGTAGATGACGACTACATAAGAAACGCTCAAGATGAGGAGTAAGCGTATTTTTTGAAAGGTGATATCGTATCGTATGGGGTGCTAAGACAGGAAACCTCCACGTGCGCCCGTGGACTGGAGTTCCCTCTGGAATACGTCCGGGGGGAAGACCAGTTTTTCGGGCCGGTGCACCCTGGGATGCGGGCAAAAACTCTTCCTTAGGCACTATGTGCCTGTGGTCTCTTTGCCTGTATGCGAATAGCCTGTCGGGTGGACGCTCCAACGCGTGTCCCTCTGAATAGCAGAGGGCACAGCGGCGGAGTGGGCTTGCGGACGGTGAGTAATGGATAAGCTCGCCGTCCAACCAAGGACCAAGCCCGGGTCGGTGGCGCATCGTGTTTCACCATTCACCGACGGAGCCCCTTACGGGGCAAAATGCCTGCTGGGGTCGCGGATTTTTTCTTAATCCAGGATACCGCGGCCCCGGAACGTAAAGGACATCCGAAGAAACACGGGTGGATTTTAGTCAGTAAGAGTCTGACAGTCCCTTCCGCCCCACCCACGGCGGGAGGACTCATTTGATGATTTTGCCACCCTAAAAAAAAGTTGATATCGTATAATCTAATTCTAAAAGAAAAGAATACGTAAGAATCGTTATTAAAAGAATACGAAAGAGTCGTTATTGAAAGAATACGTAAGAATCGTTGTCGAAAGCATGACAGCAGTTATTGGAAAGGCTAGCATGGTTGACGATTTAATAAATATTTTCGATATCTTGAAACAAGGGCTTTAAATATTAGCAACTCTCGAAGTACTGAAACAGTTCCACTCTGATTCGTATCTGAATCATTTGAAGACATTTACTGAAGTAGATGACGACTACATAAGAAACGCTCAAGATGAGGAGTGTGGTATTAGCGTGGTAACACCATGCAAGTATGACAGCACGAAGAGTTTTGAAGGATAATTATTGTAAAGTGAAAGTGATCATGCGCATGATTTCATCATGTAAGTAAAAGAAAAGAATACATAAGAATCGTAATCGAAAGCATGACAACAGTTATTGGAAAGGCTAGCACGGTTGAAGATTTAATAAATACTTTCGATATCTTGAAACAAGAGCTTTAAATATAAGCAACTCTCTAAGTACTGAAAGAGTTCCATTCTGATTTGTATCTGAATCATTTGAAGACATTTACTGAAGTAGATGACGACTACATAAGAAACGCTCAAGATGAGGAGTGTGGTATTGTCATTGTAAAACCCTGCAAGTATCACAGCACGGAGAATTTTAAAGAATATTTTTTGAAACGTGATTTCGTATAATCTAATTCTAAAAGAAAAGAATACGTAAGAATCGTTATTGAAAGAATATGTAAGAATCGTTATCGAAAGCATGACAGCAGATATTAGAAAGGTTAGCATGGTTGACGATTTAATAGAGACTTTCGATTTCTTTAGGAAATCGAAAGTCTCTTAATCATTTGAAAACATTTACTGAAGTAGATGACGACTACATAAGAAACGCTCAAGATGAGGAGTGTGGTATTGGCATTGTAAAACCCTGCAAGTATCACAGCACGGAGAATTTAAAAGAATATTTTTTGAAACGTGATATCGTACGGGCACGCTGCAATCGCGGCGGTAAGACCCCTCTTTGAGGAGTGGCTGGATAGGCGTCACGGCGTCCTTACCTTCCGCATGACGCAGGTCCTCACCGGACACGGAAGTTTCGGGAGGTTCCTGTGTCGGATAATGAAGGAGGAAACGCCTGGGTGTCACCACTGCGAGGATCGTCCGGAGGACACGGTGGAGCATACGGTGCAGGACTGCCCCGCTTGGGCAGAGCACCGCCGTGTCCTCACGACGGCGATAGGCGGAGACCTCTCGCGCCCGACATTGGTCGAGGCCATGCTGCGGGGCGAGACGGAGTGGGAAGCGGTCGCCTCCTTCTGCGAAGCAGTCATGCTCGCGAAGGAGGAGGCGTGCCGCGTGAGGGAATGAACAGTGTCCTCCCTCCGACCCAGCCGCAGTGGTAGACGCCCACGGCGACGGACGTCGCCAGACGATCTCCGGTCACCGTAGGCGCGGGCATGCAGGCAGCGAGTAATGGGCGACTCGCAGCCCGACCATGGACCATGCCCGGGTCGACGGCGCGTTGTGTTCCACGCGCGCCTTAAGGAGTGTCAGCACATTGACGGGGCCTGTAGAGGGCCAACGCCTGCCGGGGTCGCGGGACTTACCCATCACCGTAACCCCGGTACGTAAAGGGCTAGTGAAGGACACCGTGGATTTTAGTCAGTACAAGTCTGACAGTCCCTCCCGCCCTGCCCTGGGTGGGAGGACTCATTTGATGATTTTACCACGCAAAAAAAAAAAACCTGATATCGTATAATCTAATTCTAAAAGAAAAGAATACGTAAGAATCGTTATTAAAAGAATATGTAAGAATCGTTATCGAAAGCATGACAGCAGATATTAGAAAGGTTAGCATGGTTGACGATTTAATAGAGACTTTCGATTTCTTCAGGAAATCGAAAGTCCCTGAATCATTTGAAGACATTTACTGAAGTAGATGACGACTACATAAGAAACGCTCAGGATGAGGAATGTGGTATTGGCATGGTAACACCATGCAAGTATAACAGCACCGAGAATTTTAAAGAATAATTTTTTGAAAGGTGATATCGTATAATCTAATTCTAAAAGAAAAGAATACGTAAAAATCGTTATTGAAAGCATGACCGCAGTTATTGAAAAGGCTGGCATGGTTGACGATTTAATATATACTTTCGATATCTTGAAACAAGAGCTTTAAATATTAGCAACTCTCGAAGTACTGAAGGAGTTCCACTCTGATTCGTATCAGAATCATTTGAAGACATTTACTGAAGTAGATGACGACTACATAAGAAACGCTCAAGATGAGGAGTGTGGTAATCGATATCAAAAGCATGATAGCCGTTATTGGAAAGGTTGAAAAGCATGGCTGATGATTTAATAGAGACTTTCAATGACTTGAAACAAAGGCTTTAAATGTCAGCAACTCCCGAAGCACCGAAAGAGTTCCACTCTGAATCATTTGAAGACATTTACTGAAGTAGATGACGACTACATAAGTAACGCTCAAGATGAGGAGTGTGGTATTGGCATTGTAAAACCCTGCAAGTATCACAGCACGGAGAATTTTAAATAAATAAATAAATAAAAAATTAGCATGGTTGACGATTTAATAGAGACTTTCGATTTTTTCAGGAAATCGAAAGTCTCTGAATCATTTGAAGACATTTACTGAAGTAGATGACGACTACATAAGAAATGCTCAAGATGAGGAGCGTGGTAATCGATATCAAAAGCATGATAGCAGTTATTGGTAAGGCTAGCATGGTTGATGATTTAATAGAGACTTTCAATAACTTGAAACAAAGGCTTAAAAACTCAGAAACTCTCGACGTTCTGAAAGAGTTCTACTCTGATTCATATCTGTTATATCTAAGGACGTAGTGTCAAATATGACTTGTACTATATCTGTCATTCATTAAATTATTTGCTTAGAATGTGATTCATTTTATTGGAGACGACGATTAAAAAAAAAAAAAGAACAATTTGAACTGTTCTTGCGAGCTCAACAGGCGCAGCAGGAACAGGTCACACAAATACTTACATTGTTGGTACAAACAATGCGCAACAAAGAAGATACAAAAACAAAAAGATCAACGAGCGTTTCAAATACAACCCCGACAACTGCAGGATTGAAGAATTTTTAGACTTCTTTTCAAACAAATGTCAAATCATGAACGTTACGGAACCAAACCTACAAAAGGACATTCTGTTGAATAAATTAACACCAGAGATTTTCCGTGAGTTAAAAATACACGAGTACTTATAACGAAATTTGCCTAAAACTTCTTGACTTGTTTATAGTGAAGAAAACCAGGTATCGCGCATTGACAGAGTTCTGGAACTGCACCAGAGAGTCTTTAGAATTAATGGAACAGTACGCGAACAGACTCAAAAGTCTAAGCCGGGATTGCGGCTACAAAGAAGAGATGTTAGAACGACAGCTACGCGATCGTTTTGCTACAGGATTGTATCATACAGATTTTGAGACAGACCTGAAGCAAAAGTACATGTATGCACGAGTCAGGAAAGGAGGTTACTTTTAGAGATTTTTTTTCAATTGCACAATCACGTGAACAGGCAGAACATGACACACCAGCCACAACTGCAAAGATAAACAGAGTCAAAAGGAACCGTACTCAAAAAACAACAACACCGAAATCTTATCACAATAGACAACGCAAATTGCACTCCACTGATCAATGCCTTAGATGTGGGAAATTCGAGAAACATGACCTCTCAAAATGCGCAGCAAAAAACCACACATGCGACGAGTGCAATTTGAAGGGGCACTTTGAAAACTGCTGCATTAAAACTGGTCGTGCTTACATATCGCCGAACAAAGAAAAAAACACTTCCAAACGTAGACTTCAAACAAGAGAAGCCTGTTACTCCAACGACATTAAAACATATACTCAAGCAATACAGCGAACTTTTCGACGGCAAACTAGGCTAACTAAGTCAATAACTACCAAGTTAACATACACGTCAAACCTGGTGCAGAACCAGTACACCTACCTGCACGTCCAATAAAATTCAGCATGAAGAAAAATGTCGAACGGGAGATGGATCGCCTTGTCGATAAAGGTATCATTAACAGAATAGATCCAAACCTTACCCCCTTGGAGTGGGCCAAACCTGCTGTAAATGTCCTGAAACCAACCGGTGACGTCAGAATTTGCGGAGACTACAGCACTACACTTAATCCTGTTTTAACAAAACATTTACATCCAGTACCTGTTTTTGATCAGTTACGACAGAAACTAGCAAACGGCATAGTCTAATCCAAAATTGATCTCAAACACGCGTATTTACAATTTGAAATAGCTCCGGAGTCAAAAAAGTATTTAACAATATCGACACGCAGAGGATACTACCAGTATAACAGGATGCCTTTCCGTATTTCTACAGCACCATCAATTTTTCAAAATTTTCTTGATCAACTACTTGGAGATATACCAAACGTAGCAGTGTATTTTGATGACATTGCATTGACAGGAGAAAGCGTGAATGGACACTTACGAACACTTTGCACAGTGTTAAGCCGCCTAAAACAGGCTGATTTGAAGTAATAAAAGAGTTCACCGTCGTGTAATGCGCATAGGTAGCCTTTTCTACTGAATCTGTGCCGTTATACTCGTACAGATCACCTGAAAGGAATTCAGAGTACGGATACTTTTGAGAAAATTCAAAAACACATAAATCAAAATGCAATCCTAATGAAACGGTAAGGTTAGCGCAGTGGCTGAGCGATTGGACTGCTACGCTGCGAGTCGCGGGTTCGATTCCCGCACGGAACAAACATTTGTATGATCTACAAGTAGTTTTTCCGGGTGTGGGCGTTTGTGTATGCGAGTTTATATGTTTAAACGCACCCACAAGAGAAATTTCTAGTGTCAGGCAAAGTTTTAAAACAAAAAGTTCAAAAAAGTTACAAGTGTACAGCGCATGCGTTGATTTATTGAGCTTTGCGAGGACTAGTTAGTCTGCCTCCCCACATGCTGCCAGTCTGTCTGAAGGCTCGGTCCGAATCGGTTTAGTGCTTGCTATTTCCGTAAGTTGTATCGTAAAGTGCCTATCTGCCTGCTTAAAAGAAGGTAAATATTTAAACAAAACTTAGTGTGGTTAATAAAATAATAGTGCTTGGTATATAAAAAAATAACTTGGAATTTAAGAGAACACAGCAGTTTTCCCGCCTTTTTTAAATTGTAAGGTAAACATTGGGTGAAAACGTCAGCGGACGCTTATAAGATTGTAAAAGGGATAGACAGATGATGCTGATGACTTTTAACATTTAGTGAAGTCATATTTTGAAAACCGACGTTAGAAATAAATTTGTGTATTTTTCAGGTCCTACCTATCTCGTCATCGCCATGGATTTGGAGGCCAGAATGGAGGGCGGGAGCTTCGTAGTTGATCCAATGAAAGTTTTTGTAAGTTTTTTAATTCATTTTTATAATTATAATTAACTCTTTATTCATTTTTTTCCCCATCTGTTTACATTTTTAAATATTTTTACAAAAAAGAAATTACAAAAAGATTTTATCTTTTTGTATTTTTTTTTTTAATATAAAAAATAGTGGTCCACCAGCATCGGGAACAGGGTCCAAGGTGCCGGTGGTGGTGGAAAGGAACCTCCTCACAATGCGCGCCGTGTCCAAAAGAACTGCTTTATTTAATTATTGTTATTGTTATTTTAATTATCTATATTGTTATCTGATATCATTTGCGATTTTAGAGATCAGTGAACACTAGCACTACTCGATTTAATTACCTTTTTAACTTGTTACTTAATCATAACATAACTATTATTGCCTTCAATAAAGTATACTTTTATTTATAAATTCTTAATAAATTATTTACTATGACTTAACCATGTAGCCAAGAGTAACCATGGAGTTTCTTGCCGGTTCTTCTCCATGGAATCGACCAACCCGAACCGAGCACCTGCTGTCGACGTTTTATAAGTGCCCTCATGGGCCTATGTGAAATAAAAACTTTTGATTTTGATTTTGATTTTGATTTTGATTTTGACTTAGGCGAGCTTTAGTCTAGACGTTCTACTAAAAAGTAATGTGCGGTTAAATGCTTAATTAATTATGAGCTCCAGCCACATTGTGTGCAAATGCATGTTAGCGAATTGATATTTCAACAGACATAGGGTTAACTTCGCCTTAAAAAAAAAATTTGGTTATTTCTTATCTCCGTTTCACCTCTTGTTTTGATGGGACGAAATTATGCTTATTACAATATTATTTTCTAAATTTTTGACTTATATCAATTTTATTAACTGACTTTAAAAAGGAGGAGTATTTTTATATGGAAGTTAAGGATATATCTAGTATTTTTTTAATCCATGTGTGCCGATTACTCCGTGGTTTCTAGTCGATTTGCGCGATTCTTATTTTTTTCGATGCAGTAAACATGCATTTGGTCCCAGAAAATTGGAGTGTAGTCGGAAGATGTTGATATCAGTCCTACGGATATAAAACAGCGCAAAATAGTAGTGCGCTTGTAAGAAAATTATGTACATGACAAGAATTTACGGCAAAAATTACCGACTTTTACCAACGAAATATTTCCGAAAGAAAAGTTGTTTTATACTTTTTTTGGGGTTGTTTTTGAAGTCGGTTAATTTTTATTCGTCATTACACATTTATACAAACAAAAAAAAGCACGAAATTCTGTTTGTTAATTTGAAACTTTGATTTTGACCTTTCCTTTAAGTTAACCCTTAGCATCGTTATTCGTCTGCTACATGCGAGGAAGTTTTAAAACAATAATTATCAAAATTCTCACTGCGAACCCTGGTAGTTATATATTATTTAAGCAATGCGATATATTTTATTGACCGTACTTTTAGTGGTTTTTGAAACTTCCTTCTAATATTCGAACTGTATGTTTACGAAAGTTAGATTGAATAAAAAATCTAACACTTATAATTTAATTGAGTAATTATAAAAAATAAAAACTTAAGACCCGCTCACATTTTTATGTACTTTAGTTTATAATATGAATTCAAGTCTCGCACTATGCCTGCGATTTCGTCTGCGTAAATTTCGAACTTTGCCTATGTGAATTTCTACTTCCGTTCGCCTGGCCGAAATTATTTATGGGATGCTTTTAGCAAGTCTAAAAAAAACTTTTTCAAAAGTCGGTTACATTTTTTTTAAATTATTTATTTTATCCTTTTTAGTTTAAATATTCAACCCAAATTTTTGTCAAACACATATATTTTTCTGACATGTGCACTAGAACTTTGTAATCCGTAGCATCGGTAATAACATCGCCCATGTACACAATAAGCTAAAAATACTCACAACGTAAAAACTAATGAACCAAACTAAATGGAAAATTGTATGGGACCAAATGGCCTAATATCAGCATCTTCCGACTACATCGATAAAAAAAAAACATCACACTAATCAGACCAGAAACCTCAGAGTAATCGTAATAATTTATAGATTTTTAAACAAAGCCGCTTGTTCGATTGCGGTAAATAATTTTCATGGGATCATTTTCCAACAAAAAAAAAAACAAATCGGTTGTGAAGCGACGGCGTTATGCGCGAACAAACGTTAAAAAATATATAAACAGACAAATTGAGAACCTCCTCGTTTTTGAAGTCGGTTATAAATATCCATTAAAATTTGAGACTCTTAGCATTAAGACCCCTCTTTGAGGAGTGGCTGGATAGGCGTCACGGCGTCCTTACCTTCCGCATGACGCAGGTCCTCACCGGACACGGAAGTTTCGGGAGGTTCCTGTGTCTGATAAGGAGGGAGGAAACGCCTGGGTGTCACCACTGCGAGGACCGTCCTGAGGACACGGTGGAGCATACGGTGCAGGACTGCCCCGCTTGGGCAGAGCACCGCCGTGTCCTCACGACGGCGATAGGCGGAGACCTCTCGCGCCCGGCATTGGTCGAGGCCATGCTGCGGGGTGAGACGGAGTGGGAAGTGGTCGCCTCCTTCTGCGAAGCAGTCATGCTCGCGAAGGAGGAGGCGTGCCGCATGAGGGAGAGAACAGTGTCCTCCCTCCGACCCACCCGCAGTGGTAGACGCCCACGGCGACGGACGTCGCCAGACGATCTCCGGCCACCGTAGGCGCGGGCATGCGGACAGCGAGTAATGGGCGACTCGCTGCCCGACCATGGACCATGCCCGGGTCGACGGCGCGTTGTGTTCCACGCGCGCCTCAAGGAGTGTCAGCAAACTGACGGGGCCTGTAGAGGGCCAGAGCCTGCCGGGGTCGCGGGTCTTACCCATCACCGTAACCCCGGTACGTAAAGGGCTCGTGAAGGACACCGTGGATTTTAGTCAGTACAAGTCTGACAGTCCCTCCCGCCCTGCCCTGGGTGGGAGGACTCATTTGATGATTTTACCACGAAAAAAAAAAAAAAAAAAAGACCGGGCCGACGGAACACATCCGTACGAAACGATCGCCTTCTGCGATCTGCTCTAGCACTTGTAGTAAAGACATTTATCTCGTTTTATATGTCCTAAAAGAACCTCTAAGCAAAATTTGAGACGTAACTATGAAATCGGATCGAAAAAATTATATTATATCAATTTCCATTGAAAAACCACTTTGTTAGTAACAATTTTTCTAATAATAATTTCCTTTTTCTTGGTATTTCTAGGTACTGTGGCACTATTTTAGAAAGATAATGAGAAAAGAAGGTTTTAATTGTAATTTGTTAACCAAGTGTCAAACATTTTTGTGAGGAATATGACTAGAAAGAAAAGGGAACTTGTTTTCTCTGGATTCCGTCGTTCATAAGCTATCAGAAATGTATCAATTCAAAGTGGAGAATCGTCATTAATTTATCACAATAATCTGCT
This sequence comes from Agrotis puta, assembly GCA_943136025.2. Lineage (NCBI taxonomy): Eukaryota > Metazoa > Arthropoda > Insecta > Lepidoptera > Noctuidae > Agrotis > Agrotis puta. Next base: position 3,027,739 of record OW964166.2, read on the forward strand.
TATGTTTAAAGTTCAATATCTCCAAAAAAAACCAGTTTGGCCCCTATTTTCGGGGTTAAAATTATTGCAAATATGGTATCGTATCACCCATTTCAAGGAATGCGCCCAATTACTAATCACCCTGTTTAACAGCTTGAGAGGATGTATTGGCACGCGAACTGTTAAGAATAGCTCGCTCGCACATCCCGCTTAGGATATTTGAAAGTTTTCTTTATTTTGATATTTTTTTGACACTGGTCGAATCCTATGATTTGAATATCGTTAAGTGATTTTGTTATTTCTTCTAGTACTCTTTAGCTGTTTCTATCTATAGGTGTTAAGAGATGAGACGGAGTACACCGATGATATAAATTCTGTCCGACTTGCCAAATCTTTGTAGTTTTCGAAATGTCAAATTAGTGACCCGCACATATCAATTTCCTACTTGTGTACAGAAATAAAAATTAGTTAATTCTTGTTACAGGAAGTGCTGAATAAGATCGTGTCGATCATCAAGATTCAAATGATGCGTACGTTTACCTTTTCTATACTTCACTTGCATAATCACAAAATTGTTGCACTTGCATTATCACAAAATGATTATTACAGAATTTGCAACTATTCAATGTGCCCCCATTATTTTAAAACTTTAAGCACTTACTTGCTTCTAATTCACTTAGTAATCACTTGTATTGATTTACTTTATACCTACTCATAATATCTCCATCCAAAAGTTCAGCTTCAGTGAGAAATAAACAACAATATAATAAATACAATTATACAACAATATAACAATAAATAACAATTCATTTTGTTAAATTCCAGGTGATCGATACACAACTCCGGAGAGCAGCTTCGCGACTCTCACCCGCATGCTTTCTCTAAAGCAGGAGGAGGACCGCCATGTGGAGGGTTTTCTCATTGAGCTGTTAGAGTTGCTGAGGAAGCCGCAAAACGATAAGCCTGTGATCAAGAAGATTGCAGGAACATTGGACGGTTAAACACCAATGCCGCGCTCTTTTATAATTAAACAATTATAAAGAACAACAAATTGGTTTAATTTATTTTTGTACTTTCTTTATTTTAAATCACGACATTAATATTAAGAATCCTGATTCAAAATAACAACAATTCAGTCAATTGGTTTGATTGAGCATATATACCTACTTATTTCTATGTAGGTACGAAGAGTCTGCGTACCTGATGCGAAAACAGTTCACTGAATATACCAGTCTACAAAATGAGCTACTTTAAAAATACGAGTATACTTTTGGTAATGTCGATTTTATTATGTACTAGCTGTACCCTGCCCCGCTTCGCTGTGGCACAAAAAACTGTTTTTTCAACAAAAAAAAATAGATAAAAAGAATCCTTGATGCGGATTGTATATCATGCTAAAATTTCTTCTCATGTGACTGCGTCATTACGACTGCGGTTGTCAGCGAGTGTTATCCTCGCTTCCGGTAGATGGCGCGGTCACTGGTACAGAGCTGATCGTTAAAAAAACTGTTTTTCCGCGGTTGCGGAAATGTGACTGATGCAAAAAATAAATAAAAACAATCCTTGATGAGGATTACATATCATGCTAAAGTTTCAGCTCAATCAGTGCAGTACTTTTTGAGTTTTTAAAGCATACACAAACCAACATAACATTTTTATATATATAGATTTTGACACGCCCAATACGAAAATAGTAATTATACTCGTATTTTAAAATTAGTTTTCATTTTTTTTTTGATAAAATTAACTTCTTTTCCCCAAAAAGCTATTTTTCATAGTGCGTTCCACTTTTATTTCTTTTATTGTGAAGTGGTTTTTTCGCTTTCTTCTTATTTTCTGGTTTCCGTAACATCTCTACAAACAGTCTAGCAATAATTCACAGACATAAGAAACTTTCCACTTGCTCTAAAATCATTTTCCATGTTTACGGTGTCCTAATGTAAGCGCTGATGGTCATAACTAAAATTTCCTAGATGGAAGTCCAAAGGAGAACCGTAACAGAAGATAATAAGGACACTACAAGTCAGCTTGAGGAATTATGATTCTATAAGAATATCCGATAAATTCAGCGTAGTTTTCACTCATTTTCCAAGAAAATAATTATACGTCTTGCACAAGTTCATTTAATTCAGCTTCTGTTACTGTATGTTGTTGTAATGATTTAGGTGCTAGGTATTTTATATACTGATGGGGACAAACGATAGAATGTGTGATAAAGCTGCAGGAGCGCGGTGCGGTGTGATCACCTAGCGTACAGGCGCGGTGTTTGCGCTGTACATTTTCAGAACTAAAGAAAAGTGACAGACATCATCAGCAGATTTCTGGCGCGACGAGATGTTGACGGGGCTCGAACACGGCGGCGGCCTGGTGTGTTTCCTGCAGTATTTACTTATCTATCACGCCGCGCTTGACGAAGCCTTAATTTGTATACATTACGAGTAACAAATTACACCCAATCTTTTAGTACGCCATGGAACCTTCTGTATAATGTCTCAAAAAGCATGTAAAGACGCTGGTCTCGGTTGCTATTTGCAGATCTTTGACAGTTGTTACTCTCAGTCAGAAGTTGGAAATTCTGACTACCAATCTGTCCAAGGGGTATCGTATCACCCAGCAACTTGATTGTGGAGGTCATGTGGAAATATTCAACTGCGTCCGGACTGGAAGCTAACCCCAATTTAGTAGGAAAAAACTAGGTGATGATGGACATGTCCGTATGGCAGACAACATTGCAGCATGACGTGTACTGTGGCTGTACGATTATTGTCGAACTGAACAGGAAACAATAACCAAGCCGTTAGATCAGAATTTATTGTAACCATTAATTGTACATACCGACTTAGCCCCTTGGTACACAACGCGATGCAAGTCTCCGATTCATTACGACTTTGGTATCAAGGCAACTATCGCATTACAAATCATAAAAATTCGTACACAGGTGCGCAACAATGGATACCGAAGTCGTAATGTATCTGAGATATGCGTCGCGTTTTGTACGAACTGTAATTTTTTTAAAAGAAAGTATACGTACTTCTCTTGGTCTGGCCATAAATATTAGTAAATAAAAAAATAGTTATTTATCGTAATTCTAAGTTTGGTGGCGCATCCACAATCCGTTTTTCTAGTAATTACCATCGTTTCACTCATTTTTATTGTATTCAGTGATAGTTTTTCTATATAATGACATTTATTTTTTATATTTAGTGCGATATTTCATCCTATAGAAAATGGGAAAGCCGCTCCGCGGGACATTTATAATTTTGGTGGGATCAATGAAATCACACAGGCACAGGCACTACCATCGTTTAGCCAGGTGCTAACGTGCAGCAGTAACAGATGTGTGCCATCCTGTTGTGATTTCCCGCCAGAAATGTAAGAAAATCTTTTTATGGCAATTGAAAAAAAAAACCTGCAATTTTGGTGTTAATATTTAAAAACATTTTATGAATAAGTCGGTGTTGTAATTTAAATGCATAATAGGGTTTGAAATGCTTTCAAAAATATACAAATATGGATGTTATATTCTTAGTAGTTTTTTTTTAATAAATATTTTAATTCACATCAAAATTAAATCCTGTATGATTTAATTTTGATGGTACAAGAGTTTTGGTAGTGTTTTTCGTCATACGTCAGTGAAAAAATTGTATTTTAATTACACATAAAAAACATCGTAAATGATCATGATGATGATGACTTGATGATAAAAGAGGTGAAAAACATGTTTTTAAATTGAAATCTGTAGAATTAACAAAATGTAGAAAGTTGAATTTAGTGATTCTTTTTTTCATTCATTGATCTATTTTTTCTTAATACATTTACATTCATTTTTATTTACGTTTTTTAATCATTTACTCATTATTATTTATTTCATTAAATCATTTACGTTTTTATTGTTATTTTATTTATATTTTGAGGAACTAAAACAAATTTAATTCAAGAACTTCTAATTTTGGTAAATCAACAAAACAAACATAAACGATATGACAAATATAACAGGACAAATAAAATTTTTGGTGTTTTATCAGTTCAGGTGTTGACAATATGTGAGAATCTTTTAGCAATTAAAATAATTTTATTAAAATAGTTTAAAAAATATATAAAACTAATTTTCTGTAACATTTTATGTGCCTAAAAATGTATTTCCTTCTAATCAAAATCTTTGAATATTAAATGAACAGAAACAAAAATTTTCACCAAAATTAGGTAAAAAATCGGAGTAGTTGAAATTCACTGATAAACTCACATACACAAGGTCCAGATCCGGAACAACTACTTGTAAATCATACAAAGATTTGCTCCGTGTGGAAATCGAATCCGCGACATCACTAGTATATTCACTTTTTAAAATGAGTCAGACATTGCCACATAAAATAATATAGAACAGCAACCATATGTCACCTATTTTAACACAGCATGTTACCTTTCCGACGGATAGCTGCTTTTTAGTCTGATCAGTATTCAGTTAAAATCCGCAGCACGATGCGTGCGTTTACCCCAATTGAAATAAACTGAATGTAATTTTAATTTTTAATGAATAAATAAAAACCGCTCAAGTGTGTGTCGAGACGCACAAAGGAAAAGACCGCCGACCGCCATGATACGTAAAATACTAATCAGAATGAATGACGACACAATGACTACAGGCTAAAAAAAGTATATTTTGGAGACTGTTCTGACTTACTAAAAAACCATTAAAGTCCCAGTTTAAGTAACCGAAATTAAGCTCTTTACAAGAATCTATCGAGGTAAGTAGTTATGAAGGCTGGACTGGTTTGAAGCTAGAAAATTTTATTGCGACAAAAATTGTGCTCGGCAGGATTTAGAAATTTAATACTTGTTTGTAAGTATTCTAGCAACAGATTATTCAAAATACACAATTGACCCCTCCTATAGACTCTAAAAAACATATTAAAAAGAAACAATTGGTAACTGGAATATATATATAAAATACCAACTCATTCATATTAACATCAATACGTCCACTTAATACGTTTTAAAATCTACGAAGTTAGAACTTACATAGATTCTGCGTTAGCAGCTCATAGATACATAAGTGTACATACAACTGACTCCCTTTGATTTCAAACATGGCGTCTGAGGGGTGTCTGTCTGCCATGTTCACAATTGAACAATATTAAATTTCCCTGCGTCCCTCTCACCCCGCTGCATCCATCCCCCTGCCTGTCTGGCAATTTATCAGTTATTGGATTTACAAAGGGAAGCGTTGGAACAGGTGCGGTAAACCTTTTATGGTCTGAAGTAGAAATAATGAACAAATGAAAACAGAAAGTACCGTCGATTTTTTTGTGTCACATATTTTACTAACTCTGGCCGTGATTCAAATATGATTTACCGAAATGTGTATTTTTTTTTTACCTATTAATTAAAACAGGCGAATAAATATGAGAGAACCAATTCCTGCATCAACGAAACTTGCCTTAACCCTTGATTCCTAGCTACTTATACAAATGTATCTGTTAGATTTTTCTCTCAAGATTTCCCCACCCACGGTATCAGCGGCACAGGATCGCAGGGCGACGCCGCTGTACAAAAAAATAGTTTTTAAGGCTCACCACATTCATAATGTGCATCCTATCCCGTCATTTGAACACGCAACTTTCACACAAAACCTTCTGCTAGCAAAGTGAGCTATTAAACGAATTGCCTGTAGAACAGCTGCCTGAACCTGGATGAACATCCATGAGAAAATCTTTGCGATCGCTGATTTACATTTGCATACTTCCTGATTAATGCTGCTGTGAAGTGATTTTCCATACTGTCGTTAGTTAAGGAAGTAGTCTTCCTTACATAATAAATAGTTAAACATTACAGTTTAATGTAGGTATACTATAGAGTACACCTCTGCCTAACCCTTCGGGAGTTACAGGCGCCATATTATGTTAACTAATATCTGAATAGCTAAATTTAATAACACAAGGTCGTGGAAACCACTGAAATTATAAGGTGAAAAACATTTACCCATGATGGCGCAACAACGTTAACGTGACTAGAACTGCCTGTTCAAGCAATGTGACTGGCCAACGTGACGATATTAAAATACTCTAAACTTTTCAAGCTTCGTAAGATCTCATGAAACCCTATGGATGTTGTGTTTACGTAAAAAAACTTCTGGTTAACTCGTTAACATCGTTCTTAATGTTAGCGACTGCTCTATTCATTTGTATGTTGTAAGTTTTCATGTAAATGGAATTTGTTAACCTGTTTTGAACTTCGTACTAAGGTTTGTATTTTTTTTTCGCCTGTTACAGATAAAATGAAATAGAATCGTCTGTCTTTGTATGGACATGTGATGTGGAGGGATGACACTCATGTGACTAAGAGCGTGATGAGTATGAATGTTGATGGATGGAGAGGAAGAGGACGGCCAAATGGATGGATTGTCTAAGGAATGAAATGGAAGAAAAAAGAGTAAATGATACTGTGACGTTTGATAGAGGAGAATGGAAGGAAAAAACGTGTTGCGCCGACCCCAAGTAAAATGGGATAGGTTTGTATTTCGGTCATACAAATATTCTTTTACCCGCGAATGATTATTTCGCCTTAACAAGCATAGAAATAAAAAGAAACGGATAAAGGAACTGTTTAATAAATAGATACATTTATTACATTTAATTCCTTTAAAGTCTTTTGAAAGATTTGACACTTTCCAACATAGAATTTTTTAGATAAGCCATTGCAGATACACAAATGTAAACTTTAAATGCCTCGTGAATTTCGTATGCATAAAGGTATTCACCTCGATTCAATCAAAACAGATGCTGCTTTCAACTTTGAAATAGCTATGTAAGGGAACATGGTGAGTGAATATTTAATCCTTTGAGTCTGTAATGCCAGACACAACGGCAGTATGATATGATAACTGGGAAATAAGATTGGTTTGCGAAGGGTCGTTAGCCTGTCAGCTCAAATGCTCTCTTTTGGTGAACTTAATTTACAAATTGGTTACAGAAGATAGATGTTGTGCGTAAGACGCGAAAACTGCTTTTATTCAGAAAGAGATGGCTTCGAAGAGGGGGGTTTCGTCGCGTTATGCATACTTAGCACTATGACTACTTTCTGATGCTTTAAGTAATCGGTAGCACAATGCCAGCATTTATAAATCACAAATATCCCACAAATATAGGAAAAGGTTACATCGGAATATAAAATAAAACTAGGAGTATGATGACAAACTGCCCAATTACGAAGCCGTAAAAGATTCTCTTTACAGGATTAGAAATTTATATTTTAATCTACATCAAACTGTTTTCAAATATGTACAAGATGTGGTAAACGAAAAGTTAACAAATAATATAATTGTTTGTTTTATGGCACAACAGACAAAGTCACAAGTAGTAGTGTTTTGTAGTACACCTCTGTAAAGCCGGGGAGAGCATTACCAGATGGTACATTAAGTGTGCTTTAAGACAAATTTATACCATTACACGGCCTTATTGGGTGCAATATAACACCATTGATTTATTTTCCTACTACATAAAACATAGCAGTACACATAAGAGAGGCTGTTTGTTAAATTAAAGGAATATTTCCCGCACATACAAACGCAATATATTCAAACAGATTTTAAAACCGCTGCAATTAATTCTGCACGAATATCTTTCCCGATAGCAACCATAAAATGATGTAATTATGCAGACTTGCAGGTGATGACTGTTATAGTGCGCCGCTATCAATCAATCAAATCATTTATTTCAACTAGGCCAATTTAAAGAGTGAAGAGGCACTTTTAAATTGTCAAAAGACTTGGATATTATGGCAAATGTTTGAAATTTCGTGACCGCGCCCGCCACCGCGCCCGCGAGTTAACGTGTTTGAGCACTTAGGTGGGGTTCACGTAAGAACACGCAGCGCGGCGGCGGGTACGGGCACGTGTCCAGCTTGTGTTTTCATTAGCTGTTAGGCGTTTGCGAGAGCGACAATTTCATACTGGCTAAACTTAAGTGAAGCCGCGAGTGAATCGCTTGCTCCGTCGCTAGTTCGACATGAACACATGCAAACATCTTACGGGTTTGATATTGCCGCGAGCGCGCCAAGTGCCTGTCGCTTGCTTGCCCGCTACTGTGCGATTCGTGCCGCACCCGTGAGTTCCCGTGTTTGAGGTTTGAGCACTTACTCGTAGACCGCACGTGCGATTCGTACGTGAACACTTGGATAAAATGTTACATGTTTGATATTTCGTAACCGCGCCGCCATCGCACCCGCGGTTCAATGTGTTTGAGCACTAAGATGGCTACGAAAACCGAATGTCTGATTTTACCGATTCTTTATTCATTCTTTTCCCATAATCTTTACATTTTGTAATAATTTACAACATAAAAAACATTTCATAATAGAGCTAAACAATAGTGGCCCACCGACATCGGGAACAGGAAGAAAATAAACGATGTAATCCAAATCCAAACTGATATTATAAATGCGAAAGTAAACAAATATTAAGTGTGTGTAACGTTTAATACGAGGGCTGCACTAGAAGAATCGGGTATGGAATATTTCCACTGTTCCTGTCATATTAAAATCTTTTTAATTGAAAACTCCTTGGTTTTAAAAATCGAATACCATTTATTTAGTTAAAAAACAAAGATTCTCGGTCTTGTCTCAAGGTTTTGTCAAACTTGTTTAGTTAATTGTTAATTGTTAATTGAAAATGGAATTGACTCGAAAAAATTCAAGAGCGATGATTTATTATGACTTTCGAAGTGGTTTAACACAAAAAAAGTGTGTTGACCGGATAATTTCTGCATTTGGTGATGAAGCCCCATCCACAACCACAATTTATCGCTAGTTTGCTGAATTTCAACGTGTACGTGTCAAGCTCAGTGATGATCCCCGTCAAGGTCGTCCAAAAACTGCAGTCACCCAAGAAAACGTTGATGCTGTGCGTAAGCTGATTGAGGAAGATCGACATGTGACATACTGCGAAATTTAGGAAAATTTAGTCATTGGCATGAGTCAAATACAAATAATCTTGCATGAACAATTAGGTGTAAAAAAGTTATTTTCCCGATGGATACCGCATTCGCTGTGTGAAGAGCAAAATGCGGCTCGAGTTACTTGGTGCGTCAGAATTCTCGAAAGACTCAACGCAGGATCCTCAAATGCAACATCGTATCAGGTGACGAATCTTGGATATATGCGTACGAACCCGAAACAAAAAACCAGTCACGAGTTTGGGTGTTCGAAAATGAGTTAAAGCCAACAAAAAATGTTCACGGAGTGTTCCAAAAAAAATGCTGGCCACGTTTTTCTCCAAAACCGGCCATGTTACGACTATTCCTCTTGAAGGACAAAGAACGGTTAACTACTATGCTAGCATTTGTTTGCCACAGGTTGTTTCTGAACTCCGTAAAGAGAACTGCAACCGGCGCTTCAACCTCCATCACGACAATGCGAGTTCTCACACCGCGCACAGAACAAAAGAGGTTTTAGAGCAAGAAAACATAGAATTATTAGAACATACGCCGTACAGCCCCAACCTAAGCCCTAATGATTTCTATACTTTCCCTAAAATAAAGAATAAATTGCGTGGACAGAGATTTTCATTATCTAAAGAAGCTGTGGACGGACGCCTACAAAACGGCAATTTTGGAGACACCAGCTTCCGAATGGAATGGTTGCTTTAATGATTGGTTCCATCGTATGGAAAAATGTGTCAAATTTCGCGGAGAATACTTCGAAAAGCAATAAATACATTTTTAAATAATAATATTGTGTAACTTTCTTGATTCCCAAAATTTTCAGTGCCGCTCTCGTATAATAACAAAAGCTCTAATGATCATGTAACCTACTATACTTTATTACAGCGGTGGGCAACGCTGCCCGCGAGCTACCTCCTTGCAGCCTGTGATTGTTTAGTAAACTGAATATTTTATTTTTTATATAAGGTTATATGGAGAAAATACTAACACATAGAAGCTCGCTTATAGAAACACCCGAAACTATTACTAATAAAAGGTTAAGGCTTGAAATAAGAAGAATAGTGACATCAAATAGATTTTAATTGAATAATATAAATTCAATACAATATGTTTACAACGGTCGACATATTTTTTGGGACTGCCTAGTAATGTTTTGAATCAATGTTTTTCAGTAAACTTGATAAAATTTTAGTTCTAACCCTGCTTTCCCATATTGGGATGGGCGCTTAACCTAAGCCCTGGTCCGCAATATGGTTATTATATATATATACATATATTATATAATATGATTTATTAATCGACACAATATTTTGGCACACGATATTACTCAATAATTGCCAATATGTTTTTGAAGTGAAAACTATCTTTATGCGCGCTGTGAATTCTATTTGTGAGTATTAAAATATAAGATAAAATATAAGACAAATTATAACCAGTAAAAGTGTTTAATTTAGGTATAATTATAATATTGCAAAATGTTATAGCATTATAAACATAGAACAAAAAAATCAATTTCGCAATATACCTCGCCTTGATGAAGTTTTCGCTTCTGTCGTGTTTTTTTTTAATTAAGTGTAGAACATTATTATGTTCCCTAGTGCGGACGAGGCTGAATACAGTCAACATTTATTAAGTTATCACATCAATTTTTAAATACACAAGAGATATGTTACTTATATTACTAAACAGTTCTTGTCTGTTCTACACATCGAAAGACAAAAATCTTCTTAATTTAAGAGTGATTATTCTAACATTATGCTTACCAAATATTTAATTTCATAAAGTTACATATTTAATAGATATATATGAGCCCGAACTTAAGAAAAAACTTCAATACATAAAATTCAAAAAAGAGAAGTAATGTACCTAAAGTAAATAATTTTGTGGATTAGTGCACTCTCCAAGTTGTTTCAGAACTTACAATATGTACACTCACAGTCCATGAAGCTGCTCTTATTCAAAAAGTTTTACTTAAAGACCAGTCAGAAAAATCAGCGTAAACACTACTTACTAAGAACTTTTTAAATCTGTATTAAATTACACTTTTAAATAAGAGCAGAATTGACACAAGCCTTTAAATAGTTTTAAAAAGACGGATGTCATACTTTGTGGATTACGCCGTCAGTGCAACACTGGTTCAAGGCCACCATGCTACAAACTGTCCAGTAAACATTCCTAATATCCTCTTACACTTTTTCTTAGTCCATCATGTAACATTAGCCTAAGGGAAAAAGTACTAAAAATAAATATAATCTTTCTTCAGTCTCAACAGGGTCTTACCCACGCTCTTTAAGAATCCTATCGTGTAAATGTTTGAGCTGCATCGTATTCATATAAAACTATGATTTAAGATAAAGTATTAAGAAAAACTTGAACATGTTTGGGCTCCCCTGATATAGTCATAAATACCTATCAAAAAAAGGTGAAACAAGAAACACTTAGTTGAAGGTGTACCTGGCACCCATTTCGATTATCCGATCCGATCAGTCCAAAGGTGCACATTCAGATTACTGTTGATTTTATCGATAGTTATTTATGCAACCGTTGTATAATCAGGGGTATTAAAACACGAATGTGGGTTTATCACACGAGGCGTAGCCGAGTGTGATAATAGTATCACATGAGTGTTTTAATACCTAATTATAACGGTTGCATACAAGACTTTATCTACAATCATGCTGTGAATCCTCTATAAAAGATTCTCATAACATACCATATTCGCATACCATATTCGAGTGAAAAAATGGCGGGATTTAACACGATAAGACGAGTTGTTCTTTTTTCAAAATTTTAGCGATCTGGTGGTGAAAATGTCATTGCATGAGAATGTTCTTTTTTTGAAATTCATTATAACACGCGTTTGGATGATATAATGATCATTATATCATTGAGTGTTTTAATGTTGGCGATAAGCTAATTGTTATAGGTTCTTTTATAGAGGATTAATAGCATGATAGTAGATAAAATAACTTAGAACATGCCGCAGGCGTTACAACATTGACAAGAAACACTACAGGTAATGCCATTCAATATTTATTAACTACGAGTACATCAAGACGATTAATATTATGCTTTTAACGGTTATCTTGAACTAACCAATACTACTGACATCTAGATGATTTAAAACGCCTGCGACATAATTTATGAGAGATGTATAATAAAGTTTTTTTTTATTAGACATTTTTAAGTCAAATTCTGTAACACGGAAGATATAAAAAAAAAGTATAATACTATAAGTTTTATTGACATTGAAACTAAACAAATTTTTAATCGATCAAGGTCATTTCACTACTCAAGTTTATAATTTGAAAATATCGGCCAAATGAATATTGTTCTTGTTTTAAATTTTTTCGTAGTCGAATTTTAGATATTTTTAACGATTTTTTTATTTACACTGTTTGGGGTTATATTATTTGAAGTAAGTAATTTACGTTATATGTCTATTTCTAACTGTATTTAATTATTTGATATAATAATAAAAGCAAAGCAGCGAGTGAAATTCAAATGTGCTCATCAAGCCCTTTTATTTTATACTCATGTCGATACTGTCCGATTTTTTTTTCGGTATGACTTTATTTTCCCTAGAGGGAGCCATATTGGATTTGGTGACACGTCACCCTACCCTATAACCAGCGGACAACTGAGACACTTCTAACGACACCTCATTTTTCATGTAATGATAAGTAGTTTAGAAGTTATGAGGGAATACCTACCGGTCAAAAATCATAACCCTCCTTTTGGCTTTGCCGTAGTCGGGTAAAAAAGGCTTTAATCGCGAAGCGATTATGCCAGCCTCATAGTTTTACAAATTGATTAGAAATAACTAAATATTATAATTTGATTAACGTACTTTTACATTGATTTGTTTTCTCAAAACTATAAGTAATTACTTAAAACTAAGAATAGACAGTAAAGTTTCGATTTCGTTTTGAATAAAGTACCTATTGTTAAATTTATTGAAGCTAATTCAATCGTAATTTAGAAAAATTAAGAGTGCTTCACTTTGTATCGCCTAACTTAATTATCGCGTGGAGTGTCACGCGATAATTGCACGTGTTGATGTGATACCTGCTTACCCTTACAATAGTGATTGTAAACATTGTACGTTATTTTTTCTTTACTGGAATGGGCGTGATGGTGCAGCGTTGGCGCAGTACACCGGCGATTCTGATCGCTTAGCAGTCGCACGGTCAACTCTTCCACTCTTTGACGTTTTGAACGATACACGCGGAGTTATGAATTTATTCATCTTTGATTTGGTCTTTTTTGAATCCTTGAAAACAGTTTTGGAGCGCTTGCCTTTTTTGAGAGCAGATTTAGTACCCTCTGAACCCAAACGCTTGCGTTTGTATTTGGTCTGATCAGAAACGGTTTCTTTTGATATATTTTTTTCTGTTTTAGGCGCCTCATGAGGCGTGGTAGACTTCTTAGGCACTCGAACGACAACCCTGATGGGCATTAAAGAACGCGAAGTTTGTGTCGCCACTGAATTCATTCTTGGCATGATCCGAAAGGGGCGTGGAGATGGGGGAATGTTGTTTATAACGATCGGACTGAGCACACACTTCACGCTTTTAGGCTTCTCCACCTCAGTCGTATCAGCTTCACGTCGAAGTGGCACTTTTGGCTCCGCTGCGTTTGCTAAAAATAGAAAAATAAATAATAGTCGGAAACATATTTGATAAATGGATAGCTACCAAAATTAAAAGTTGAAAATAGGGTAAACTACCAATCATTGGAAGCTATCAGTTATTGGTCAGAACTCCCTATTATCGTTTTTATTAAGGTTATGATTCAAGAGTCTTACAATGCAACTGACTCTTTCTGTACTCCGTTTATTGGTAATACTTAAAACCCATCCCATTTGTGTTGTAAGTAAGCTGTGCAAGAGTTGGGCATCGAGGTAACAGCATTATATCCTAATTCTACTAGAATCCTCCAGCCAGCTGACGTACCAGTCTTCAGGCCAGTTAAAGCCGCTTGGAAAGATGCTGTAAAGTCATGGCAGTTAGATAATAATGGAGAACCAATTACAAAAGTTAATTTTGCTTGTGTTCTGGAGATAGCTTTAAAAAAATCCATAAAACCAGATACTTTGATTAATGGATTTCGTTGTTGTGGTTTGGTACCATTTGATCCGAACGCAGTAGATTACAGTAAGTGCCTCGGTGGAATAAATAACTATTTAAGTGAAGATGGGCTATCTGTTCTGAACCAATTGGCAAAATTCAAGGACATACTTATGGTAACAATGCAGATGATAATGAATATTTGAGTATTTTATACCGCCTCTACTTAGAGGCGGTTAGCCCCTACTTATTTAATGTTAACTCCTCACAATCACTATCAGAACAGAATATAGGATTAGTCATTGGCAAAAAAAAATACTTCTTTGATGTGTATTGATCCACCAAGTACTGTTCAATCTAATGAAGAATTAATGCAAGGTAATGACGAAAATTTCTTTAATGATAATATACACACATCAAAAGTGTCTAGGGATCAAGCATTTTTATGCGGATTTATTGAGATTGAGATGTGGCTTTGTAATAAATTTATGATTTTATAAATTTATATGGATCCTTTTTGGTGCATTTCATAATTTGAATCAGGAACTGTGAATCAAATTCGAGTAAAAGATGAAAATCAGCTGTCATTATTTTCCCTATAAAAACATTCAACGCATTGAAGACATTATTAGTGCTACTGTTTCCCTACTACTGATTAAAACCAACGTTATTATGGAGCGGCGACGTCATTTAAGCAGGGAAGAAATGCTCAGAGCCGTGGGAATGATAGAAGCTGGTTCCCGGCAACGTACTGTGGCTTTAGCTCTGAATACAAGTCAGAGTATTATCAGTCGACTTTGGACACGTTACCGAAGCACTGGTACCGTGGCTGAGCGCCATGGAGGACGGTATCGCTGCACCACACGGAGACAAGACCGATACATTCAAATCTTAACTCGAAGAGCTCCAACAATAACCGCCATGTTAGCCGTGAGGCTTCATCACTCTTCAGGGAACTTAATTAGCGACCAAACAGTCAGAAACCGCTTGCATGAAGTGAACCTTCATTCCCGAAGACCGCTACGGGTACCACCTATAGCAATGCACAATCGTAGGATTCGATATCAATGGGCTCTTGAACACAGAAATTGGGCAGAAGAACAATGGCGTTTCGTGTGCTTTTCTGATGAGTCTCGTTTTGGTATGAGACCGGATACAAGACGTATACGACACTGGAGAAGCCCTGGACGCCAACAGCGATTAAAATCCTGCCAGGAAGTCCATCCTTATAGTGGTGGAACCATCATGGTATGGGCGGGTATTTGGATCGGCGGAAGAACTGAGTTGATTTGGATCAGAGGCAACCTCAACGCTCAAATTTATGCTGAGACGATTGTATCAGACGTCATCGTTCCTCTACAAGTGCAAATCGGTCCCTTATTTCAGTTAATGCATGATAATGCACGACCGCACACCGCAAGAGTTGTAAGACAGACTCTCGCCGCAGCTAACATCAATGTCCTGCCCTGGCCTGCTCAGTCGCTCGCCAGACTTGAATCCGATTGAGCATGAATGGGATATGCTACAGAAAAGAGCTCTGCCGAATATGGAGGGTATCCAGTCGCAAGAAGACCTTTTTTTGTTGTTGCAACGAACATGGGCGGCCATTCCACAGCGTGATTTGGATGAACTCATTTTGAGTATGCCAAACCGATGTTCTTGTGTTGTTAGTGTTCGCGGTAGAAACACGGATTATTAATTGTTTAAGTTACCCAATAAAATTTTAAAGAAAACTGTTATTTCAGTCTTTTTTTCGAACTTTTGTGTTCGGGACCAAGGGATTACCGTGACCCTAGTACGTAAAGGGCTATTGAAGGACACCGTGGATTTTAGTCAGTACAAGTCTGACAGTCCCTCCCGCCCTGCCCTGGGTGGGAGGACTCATTTGATGATTTTACCACGATAAAAAAAAAAAAAAAAAAAAAAAAAGTGGTTCAAATGTCAAAAATCCCTTTATTAGGAAAATGGCAAATTTCTTTATTAATGCAAAGGTGACTTGGTTTATCGTTACTGTGACAAACGAAAACACTTTATTTGATGAATCCTTAAAAAAATTTTTAATTAATATCAATCAGGAGAAAAGTTATTGCAAAAATATATGTTGATCCCTAGACACTTTTGATGTGTGTATTTAACGCACATGAGTTGGATGAGAGAAATAATTTACATGCCTATTCTAATAATAGTAATTTCAATGATGATACATTTATTGCCGATATTATTCCAGAAAACCCAATAAATATGACTCCTGCCAAACAAGTTATTAGTTCTAACAATATTTTTCTAAACACATCACAAATAAACGTTCAGCAACCTGAACCTGAAACCAGCCCTGCCTTCAAAGTTATTTCAAATAGTCTCTTGGTACTTTTTTTCACAATGCCTAAAACACCAGAAAAAAAAGGTAAAAGAAATACAATAAGAATGCCATTTGCCATAACATCTGCAAAATACAGGACAATGTTTAAGGAACAAATGCATAAATAAAAATTAGAAACGAAAGCCAAAGAAGACAAAAATAAGAAAAGAAAAGAAACTAAACTACAAAAAGAAAAGGAAAAAATAGGAAACGCAATCAAGATCAGTACTAACAAAGTTTTTGCAACAAATGTGTGCAAAATATGCTGCAAGGCGGCTAAAACAACAAATCGACTAGAATGTGATATGTGTAGGGCGATATTCCTCGTAAAATGTACACCAGCTAAGCATCAAGAGCATGTGCCCGATGATATAGCAATTGATCTTTTCGTATGTCATGGTTGGTACAGGGAGGATGATAACGACATTGATGATGTCAGCTCTGAAAGGAATAGTGAAGATAGTGGTGGTGAAACACTAACAACATTTGACATGGTAATTAATGAAAATAAATAAATAGGTATAAATAATAGGTAATTAATGAAAATAATAAAAAAAATATGCTTAATAGTAAACATTACGTGCTGATTGAGAAACTATAGAACTCCGTTAGTTGTTTTGTTTGATGAGAATTTTGTAAGAGGTATATTTTTATTAATGTTTAAAGCTTATTACGATAAAGTTTTAAGACTTGCTGAGACTATAGTTTTGAAAGCAACTGTGATTATTAATGTTGCTTCTAAGAGATATGTAGTTGTACCTAAGCAATTTTAATAATATCATAATAAGCATTTTTTTTTAAATTCGTCTTTATTATTCGCCATTTATAAAAGAACATTAATGAGCTAAATTGTGCTGACCATTAACTAGTATAGACTGTCCAACAATAGAAATTCTGTCCAATGACTATACGAGTATATTTGGTTACTTTTTGAACACGTTTTTTTTTATATATCTGCCGTAAAGTATAATTTTTAAAAGCACATTATGTTAACATACATATTGAATAAGCAAACTAATAACAATTCTAGCGTGTAGCTTCATAAACTGGAAGTTTACCCTATGATCTACAAAATTTGAAAATATTTCTTTGCTATTCAAAGTGTTGTTTGTCGATGAAAAGGTGAATTGAATGAATTTGCTTAACCGATAGAGATACTTTCTTGACCAACCGACTCAGGCTAGGTCTGAAGGGGGAGGGGGAAGGTCAAAACGAATTAAAACTCCTCCTTAAATGTTGTATGTCAAATTGAATAATTTTCTTAATTTCTTTAAGTAAGTAGTCATTTTCTGTAATGTTGATAATCCTCTCAACTACTTATCTTTTTACTTCTTAATCAGTAAAAAACAGTTAACACTGGATAACACTGGTTAATATTAAAAAAAAATAACTTAAAATCAAACAACGATACATACATGCCCTGTTACTATCCTCTCGATCCATTAAGAAGTTCCTCAGAAGATTCTGAAAGTAGCAATTTTACCATTAACTACACAGTTCTACTATATAAACGATTTATCCCGGTTGGACGAATACTACTCGTATTTCACACTTAGCATCCTACCCCAAAACTCTATTATTTGCCAATGCAGAAAGTGTGCCGTGTCACAAAAATTACGCTGTATCATTTTGTAATAAAATCGCGTGACCAGGATGTCTGCATCGGTGAAAAGCACCTTTAAACCGCGCTAACACTCCAGACGGAGTATAAAGGCGCAAATTCGCTTAAGGCGATTCCTCCGTAGTAGCCTGCGCGAAATTCTATTTTTTATGTGTTTTTGAAATTTATATATCAGTGACAAGTTCACAAGTGACAAGTGGAATCACATTTTGATCAAGTTACAACTTGTCACAGATATACTACGGAGTAATCACCTTATAATGCGAGATGTTGAATTGCTATGCAGTTAAGTAAAAACTCGCAGCCGGCTAGGATAGGCTCTGCAATGCAAACATTCGAATCAGCAGAAAAACATTTAACTATTTATTTTAGTTATGCTTAAATAAGACACTTTCTTGCTATTGAAGTAGAAACTAAAACATTTGCTGGGCTTAAGGATGTTTACTTCACACCACTGTTTTATATATATGCAACCATATTGTTTACAACTACGTATAGAAAAATATACATATATATACTATAACTTTTATTCAGTTTTACACAACTATAACTTTCATATCAACCTATACCCACAGTAAGATTAAGTACTAACCTGACGGTATATCAACGGTTTCTCTAGTGCGTTCATTATGAAAATGATCTTCCAAATTGATAATTGATGACCGATACAAATAATAGATTAGCAATTGAGTTGTTTATCTGAAACACACAAACAATAAATATTAAAACAAAGGTAATAAATATAAAACAAAGGTATACATAAACACCGCCCAAAAGGTGGACACCGACGGCCATTTTGAATTGACGCCGTGACGTCATAAGGGTCTGGTTTAAAATGATTCCATGGGATCCACTGCCTAAATGACAATAATTGTTGCATAGGCAACTGTTCGACACTGTCATAGTAACCTAATTCACGTTCACATATAGACTTCACTACAGTTACATAAACTGTAAACCAAATAAATACTTACTTGAATAAACAACGGAACGATTAACGGAACTCACGGATGCTACTGCCGGAGCGAAGCTCGTCCGGGATCGTTAGAAGACAGACGCATGCGCCAAGAACCTGTGAGTGAAGGGACGCCAACAATCGTCGATTAACGATATATTCCTGCCCAATTTTCAGGATCTTGAGAACATGTCCAAGCAGATGTAGTGTAGGAAAAATAAATCACCAATATCAGAAATTCTCATTCATTAGTAACAAATGAAAATTATGAAATTACCACGTAATACGAGCAGTACTAGCTGAATAGTACATATTTCGTAGATTGTACTTCTTTTCAACGCGGTACAACACTACCTATTGATTTTCCGCTTCGAATAAAGAGAGGAGGAGGTAAACTAGAAATGCCTGCTATATATAAGTTGTAATAGAGTGTTCATAAGGTATCAAACCTATTCATCGCACAGATGACAAACCAAAGAACAACACACACTCTCTTGTATGTGAACGTTCTCAGTTGAAACGGATTGTTTTTATCACATCGCATTAATTCGATATTGTTAATTATTATTATTTATTTAAGTTCCTGAAAATACATTTTGTTATTTTTTGTTACCTATCATT
Organism: Agrotis puta; assembly: GCA_943136025.2. Classification (NCBI taxonomy): domain Eukaryota; kingdom Metazoa; phylum Arthropoda; class Insecta; order Lepidoptera; family Noctuidae; genus Agrotis; species Agrotis puta. Next base: position 3,047,279 of record OW964166.2, read on the forward strand.
GTATTTTTTCTTTTGTTACTTCGTAATAACAAACCTTCGTATTCTAATAACAAAGATACGTTGCCGTAATGTTTTGGCGCGGCTGCGGCTCGACGAGTATTCCAGTAGCCTAGGCAACGTTACAGAGGGAAATTCTTGACACAATTTTTGACTACGTTACTTTATTTGGACTAGTTAGAAGATGGACATATTAAAAGCCCCTAACCCTTAAGCTGTGAGGGAGGGGGGACGGGGTTTGAAGGTACCAGTTTTTTGTTTTTTGGTTATATCTCGGAAACCATGCGTCCTAGCGGCATAGCATGTATGAAGACAATAAAAGCTCAATAAGTTACATAAGTTTTATTCAGTAGGCATTTCGATATATTGTATAGTTCTCGAGGTATCTGCTCTTGAAAATTATATTAATGATAAAAATGCTTGGCTCAATGCTGGTCCTGCTCCACTCCACAACAATAAGAGTCAACTTATTAATTAGGTAGCACGCATAATTATTGACGAAGCTGCAGAAGATTGTAAGATTATCTTTGCATTGTATCGATTCAATTTCTTAGTATTTTATAATTTTATTGCACACTAGCGGGCGCCCGCGGCTCCGCCCGCGTGAATGTCGGTTACCGCTGCAAAAAGCCTACTCAGGAAAGACACGGTCAGCAACATGATTCCCAGGTCTATTCACAGACACCGACACTTACATCGACGACGCAGTCATCACAAACACTCGACATAGATAGATATAGTGTGTCGCGGACTTTTTTGTAGAAATTTATAAGATCAACGATTAATTAGAACATTTCATGGTTCTATCTTTTATGGTTTAGGCAGCGTACTCAAAATAAGTAACTTTTCTGGTTGATTTTTTACACCTTGTGATCCTTATTTCTAGGATCCCTATTTTTCTCTAAAACAAAATATAGCCTATGTTACTCGTTGATAATGTAGCTTTTGAATGGTAAAGAATTTTTAAAATCGGTCCAGTAGTTTTTGAGCCTATTCATTACAATCAAACAAACAAAGTTTTCCTCTTTATAATATTAGTGTAGATGTAGCCTACCAAAATAACTAATTTCGTACCTACTATTGCTTCAACTATAAAGAAATAAAATGTAAACTATTAATATAATTAAACACTACCAAAATAACTGATATTCGTACCTACTATTGCTTCAACTGTAAAGAAATAAAATTTAAACTAATAATATATTTAAACACTACCAAAACCTCTAATACCTATTTCATAAAATAACAACAAAACAATCTAAAAATAAACTATTCAAAGACTAAAAGTAAAAGGGCACGCCGCAATCGCGGCGGTAAGACCCCTCTTTGAGGAGTGACTGGATAGGCGTCACGGCGTCCTGACCTACCGCATGACGCAGGTCCTCACCGGACACGGAAGTTTCGGGAGGTACCTGTGTCTGATAAGAAGGGTAGAAACTCCTGGGCGTCACCACTGCGAGGATCGTCCGGAGGACACGGTGGAGCATACGGTGCAGGACTGCCCCGATGGGCAGAGCACCGCCGTGTCCTCACGACGGCGATAGGTGGAGACCTCTCCGGCATTGGTTGAGGCCATGCTGCGGGGCGAGACGGAGTGGGAAGCGGTCGCCTCCTTCTGTGAAGCAGTCATGCTCGCGAAGGAGGAGGCGGCCCGCGTGAGGGAGAGGACAGCGTCCTCCCTCCACCCCAGCCGCAGTGGTAGACGCCCACGGCGACGGACGTCAGCAGACGATCTCCGGCCACCGTAGGCGCGGGCATGCGGGTGGCGAGTAATGGGCGACTCGCTGTCCGACCATGGACCATGCCCGGGTCGTCGGCGTTGTATTCCACGCGCGCCTCAAGGAGTGTCAGCATAATGACGGGGCCTGTAGAGGGCCAAAGCCTGCCGGGGTCGCGGGACTCTCAAATTACCGTGACCCCGGTACATAAAGGGCTATTGAAGGACACCGTGGATTTTAGTCAGTCAAGTCTGACAGTGATTAGCGTATTTCATGTATAACTTTGGTGTTTCTACACCGATTTACATGATTCTTCTTTTATTGAATAGGTAATAATGTTAACTTTTTTTAATTAGGGATGAGTGAGAGTGTTGTAAACGTAAGAGTAGACAAATATAATCAGAAAGCTCCGAATTGCTAAGCTATCGGGAGTTTCACGTGTTATTGTGAGTCATCTATAAAAGATAGACATATGCTGTCAAGGAATATTTTTATATAATTTTAAGGAGAACATTTCCGTCATACATGATTTCTATGTAGCTTTAACCATTAAGGCTGCACACGCGACGGAAGCTTAAAAAATGGAGTAACTTCTCCCGTTTTCCCAATATTTCCCTTCACTGCTCTGCTCCTATTGATCGTAGCGTAATGAAAAGTATACTATAACCTGCCCAGGAGTATAAAGAATAATTGTGCCAAATTTCGTTAAAATCCGTCGAGTAGTTTTTGTTTCTATAACGAACATACAGACAGACAGACAGACAGAAAGACAGACAGACAGACAAAAATTTTACTGATTGCATTTTTTGCATCAGTAGCGATCCCTAATCACCCCGTGATAGTTATTTTTTTAAAATATTTCATGTACAGAATTGGCCTCTCTACAGATTTATTATAAGTATAGATATAGATGTGTGAGTACTATGTACTACTTATTAATTATTTGTCATGCTTACTGAAATGTCTCGCTGATGGTGGCACGTGTGTCGGATAATTTACCTCCCTTCAAAATAGTTGAGCTGAATGTTGCTGATACGTGTGTCATGTTCGTGAACGGGAGCTGTCAGTTGAGACTGGTAATCTCTTAGCTGAAACGGCTTATTTTAATTATTAATTATTTTGTTTCTGATTGTGTTTTTTTTTTTGATATTTTACTCTGGACGATTTTAACTTACTACATCGTTCTCACAAAATGTGCCATCTCAAAATGAATGATGCAACAAAGGTTTTGTTATAATTTTAGTTTCTTGCCCGTTATTCTCTAAAGAGATCTACTCCTTGGAATGGGCATCTACGGTACTCTCACAGTTTTTATGTCTTGTGACTGGGACTGCAGCACCATAATTTTGTAGTATTTTGTTATATTTTTTATGTCTTTGACACTTCAAAAGTGCATGTAACTGGTCTACTTGAAATAAATGCTTTTGATTTGATTTAATTTCAAAGTCTGTAATTATAGGGAAAATGCGATGAAAATGAGATGCAGGTTTCATCTGGCTCTGTTCATAATAATAATAAATTTCAAGAGCGGAAACTATACAAGATATCGAAATGCCTGCTGAATAAAACTTTTTTTCTATGCCGCTAGGACGCATGGTTTCCGGAGTTAAGCAAAAAAACATAAAATGCCACGTTCACTTCACTTCTCGCCCACAGTTCAAGGTCTAGAGGCGGGGACGTTTGATATGTTTACCTCCTAACTACTACAAACAAAGTTCCGTAGTCAAAAATTGTGTTCTAAGAATTTCCCATTATACCTTGTTTTGAGCATTTGTTGACTGAGTTACAGTACCGCTTTCCCGATCGTCGAGTTTCTTATGTACGAGTATCTACCAACGATTGTCTGAAGCTGGCAATGTTCAGAGAAGACAATCTGACGCTGGTAGACCTCGAGGATACACAGCTGACGAAGAGGACCAGACCAGGACACCATTCTTCAGTTTTTTAGTGATGACCCAAACACTTCAACCAACACGGCTGCCCAACAGCTGCGTTTGTCCCAATGGAAGACACCCATTCATGTAGACACCCGTACCATTATCGACTAGTTTAAGCGCTGCACGAGGGAGATCCTGCCAGTCGACTCTATTTTTTTCGGTTTATTTTGAACGCTAATGCTGACGAGGAACATTTTCTATGAAATATTATGTAAACTGACAACTCTAAATTTGACCGGGATGGTATTGTAAATTATCATAATACAACATATTAACTTAAGTCTTTTTTTACGTGGTAAAATTATCAAATGTTCCTCCCTGGGGAATCTCAGGAGTGGTACTGTCAGACTTGTACTGACTAAAATCTACGGTGCTCGTTCAAACGGAAACGCCGTTTACGTTCCAGGGTCACGGTTTCCTGATGAGACAGTCCTTCGTCCCAATTCTGTGCCCAGAACACGTTTTTTTTAAAAAGAAACCTGAATATGAATATTGTGCACACATAAATCGAATTGATAACGTGTTTTTAAGTCTGTTTTAAAAAAGTATGGTAAATAATTTAAACATCGGCAAAACACGTATCAAATATCAATGACGTGCGCACCCTTCGTCTGGCATGGAACTCGACCTCACCCTTGACCTTCACAGGCATTATACGGATACGGTGAACAAAATGAAATAGTATGCAGGTATTTAATGTGGAGATTCATAACCTAAATTGGATCAAGTAACTCAAAATATAGTTTTTTTAAAGATGATGTTTATTATTGAGAGGCCAAAAATACATAAAAATAAAAAATTAAAATAAAACTAAACTAAACTACATATTATAGAGCATCGAAAATTCATCCTCAACGCTGTGAGGTGGTAATGTGCCGAAGAGACTGGCGGCGTTGCCTCTCTGTATGGCAATAGTTAGCCTCTGGCCAAGGTAAAAGCCAGCTCTTGGGTCACGGGAAGCGTCAATAAGTCTTTTAGAAATTTCTTTGTAGAGGCTGTGAGCACTCGGACCCCATGGCCCTATAGTTTCAACCCCAATCTTTAATTAGTTTTAAGGTTGATTAGAGATTATTAGACTCAGTACATACATACGTAAATGAACAGAGGAATTATTTTCAGAATTGCATTATTTTGCAGCTATTGTTTCTGTAATTGTTACTTCTCTTTTATTTTTCAAATAACGTGCTTATATTCTCGATATAATAATATGTATTACAACTGACTATAAACCTTACCTCGAATTAATACGTGATAATTTGATTCAAAAAATCTATACAAGATATATTAGTTGGGCAATAGAATTTTGCGAGTCAAATTGTAAACTCTATTGAAATCTCTATTATGATACTTCGTGCCTACCCCATGTTTCGCACGAGACGCTCGCCCTTGACCTTGACAGCTCCCCTCACGGCAGCTGTTTAGCAAACCTTGACATTGGGTCAGGTACCTTTTACGAACGTTTTACTCACTGCATAAACGAATCACGATTAACGGTTGGTTTAAAGGTTGGTGTTAGGTTTGGGAAACATGGTGTTGCATAATGCTTGATAATTAACATACTATTAATTCCGTGTGGATGTTCTTCGCCAGTGGAATACAATCGGGGTTTTTGTATTGGAACGTTATTTATAAACGAATACAATGTTGTCAATGTACATGTTTTAAGTTCAAAGTTTGACATGTTCTCTTTTGCTAATAGCCGATGACGTGAAAATATGAATTTGCGCACTGGGAGATTAAATCAATTTTAATCTCACTGCTTTGTTTATTTTTCGCTCCAAATACATCAGGGCTTTGATTGTTTGCTGCACTCTGTTACGTAATTATTTTTTCATTACTCATCATACTCTGAAAGTAGACATTACATGCCTGACAAGCGGTTTGAAATTTATGCATTGCAGTCCTAGGGAGAATCTCTTGCAACTGACAGCTGGCAAATAAAAAAAAAACTTGCTCTATTTTGACATTTCTATTGAACCATGTTCAAACTTTTTATACAGCCACTAAGTTACAGTGCGATTTAAAATTAAAAAAAAAACAAAGTTAAGTATTTAGAATATATAATATTACGACTTTAATATAATTTAGTTTCAATTATTTTTCTGAAATATATATAGATTTCGGCAAAATCTTTGCTATTTTTTATAAGTATGAACATGATGGATTTTTTTATTTCATTGTTTTTTTTTGCCAACGACTTCCGAAAGAAAAGATATTTTGTAAGTTATTTTACCCTTTTTGTGTGATTGTTTTTGAAGGCGGTTACATTTTTTTTTAATATACAACCCAAATTCTTGTCATATACATAATTTTCTTGTGCACTAAAATTTTGTAATCCGTAGCACCGGTAATAACATCGCTCATGTACACAACAACAAGCTAATAAAATTCCCTATCTCAAAAACTACTGGTCGCGGGACCCGGAACGTATAGGACTATTGAAGGACACCGTGGATTTTAGTCAGTACGAGTCTAACAGTCCCTCCCGCTCTGCCCTGGGTGGTAGGACTCATTTGATGATTTTACCACATTAAAAAAACGCCTTTTCATTTAATACCCATCTAGATACTGTTAGAAACAGCCAAACTAACTAGTAAAAGCTACTCGTACGTCTTCTATATATATAAAAATGTTATGTTGGTTTGTGTACGCTTCAAAAACTCAAAAAGCTCTGCACCGATTGAGCTGAAATTTTAGCATGATATATAATCTGCATTAAGGATTGTTTTCATCTTGTGAAAAAAATGTTTTCTTTTTTACGACTTTACTTCCCCTCGGGAGCGCCACATTGGATTTGGTGACACGTCACCTACTCTATAGCGGACAACTGAGACGCTTCTAACGACCCTCATTTCATTTGTCATGTTACGATAAGTAGTTTAGAAGTTATGAGGGAACAAACAAACATACTGACAGACCGTCAAAATCATAACCCTCCTTTTGGCTTTGCCGTGGTCGGCTATTAAACCGATACGGGGTCCAAAAAAAAATACTGATTGTTCTACAGGCTGTGAATGACAGTTCCATTGCAACCGAAATTACTAATTCCGTTGATTCTTATCGAAAAATAGATTTATAAGAAAAATCTTACGATATTACCCGTTGTATGCTGCACACAACGTGTAATATTGGGTGATCGGGTTTACCTGCATTGCATTGCAGCAATAGTTTAATAAACCAGGTAAACCCGATCACCCTTTGGTTGCAAACAAAAGCCCCTGGATCCCTTTCAATGTATTGTAAACGTTCCCCTCATTATAGCTGCACGCTTACTGGCAACCCTGACCTTGGATTGTAACGTGTTTTGCTCGAACCAGCTCAAGCGTGCACGTCGCAAAAGCATAATATAAAATAGGGTGCATCTATGGAGTGGTGAAGCAAAGCGTTTTTTAATAAAAATTCCAGTCAGACCTGTACATTATACAATGTGTTAAATTAAAACACAGAAACCGGTACCTAATAATAGACGCATGGTTTCGACCTTGGTGCGTAACAAGGTTCTCTTAACGGTTCGGTTATCATTGGTTGACACAACGCACTATGCGAATAAAACCAATAAAAGGATAGGTATATGATGGTTATTTCATAGTAGAAATTAACATGAAAGTAGAGAAGAAGTTTTGTTGTACAATATTTCCTACTGTCATTCGTGCAACTGTCAAAAAAGTTTGCCTAGCCTTTTATTGCCTTTTCCCAACAATGTTGGAGTCGGCTTCCAGTCGCACCGGATGCAGCTGTATTTTTATCACAACCCAATAACTGGATAAATACTCCTTTGTGAGACTGGTTGTCAATATTGAGCTTCTGTCTAACAGTAACAGCTGTCAATGAACTAAGGCTGTTGCATGTTTTTCGAGACTCGGAGGAACTCGTTATGATTAAATGGTTATTACTCGTAAGCGCGGCTTAAGCTGGAAGTTCGACCTATGCGACTGTAATTATTTATTAAAGTACTTCCGATTCTAAGTAAAGAATAAATATTTGTATATGTGTAAATAAAATAATAGATACGATGACAATGGCATTGGAGTTATGAAATGAGGCACAAAGCCACGATGTTCTTAAAACAAAGTTGTGGCCGTTATCACAGGACGATCACTGCCTGATTCATTATTTTTCAACATTTTAAATGCTCACGTGTACCAGACTCGAGCCGAGTTAGCAGCCTCCCCATACAATCAATACCTAGGGGGAACGCAACCCTCAGGTAGGATACTTAATCAATAGTAACCATGGCAGCAGACAGACTAACAGGGGATCCGCACCCCAGTTAATATAGCTCGCTAGAATTGAGGGTTGCTATGGGAACGGGGGGATGGGAGGTCAGTGAAATGAGAATTACATTTCCTATGGAAACGGCAAAGTGCGAGACGATTTGTTGTAAGGGCCTCATAACACTAAAACTTAAAATTGCATAACTTTATTTGCATGAACAAATATTTTGTATGAAATATACATATTTATACCCCATAACACCTGTGTCGCGAATCGATTGACCTCGCTTGTGGGGCTGCGGAACTAAGCCATACGCACGTTCGAGTCCCACTCGAAGTCAACTTCATTTAAAATTAAAACTTTGACTACTTTTATAGTTTGTAAAAAAAAGTATTATTTTAAAAAAGTATACATAAACATAAAAATAAACATACATACTCCTAATTTCGTCTATTGCCACTAAGCAGGCAGAAATTAAAGCATCGAATATCAATTTACAGATCCTATTAGATTAACTAAAAAAAACATTGTTGGACCTTAGGATCAGACCGTGACGACACGCACAGAATTAATCAGCAAAACCTAACGTTATAGATACGGAACCCTAAAATCGACCTCGCAATACTATAAGAGCTTTGATATTTCAATTTATATTTAACCTGTATCTGTGTGGAGTCTGTGATTTGGGAGGAAAGGGGGTAGACAGGGAGGATAATATTGATTTATAAGCCCCTCGTGATTAACTTGCCTAGCTACGATAGCCATACTTTCTGCTACGTTGTTTTGATTCATATTAAACATTTTTGAGTTTTTTTGTTTTTAACGTTGTAAAATCATGAGTCCGGGAGGACCCTGCCGATGAGCGGCAGGGTCTGTTAGACTTGTACTGACTTAAATCCACGGTGTTCTTCAAAAGCCCTTTACGTTCTAGGGTTACGGTAATTCGGTAGTCCCGCGACCCCGGCAGGCTTTGGCCCTCTAATGGGTCATTGTGCTGGCACTCTTTGAGGCGTTTTGATTTCAATTAAACATGAGTTAGAGTAAATTAGACCACTTATCAACTTTTATTTTTTCAGATCCAGAAAGAGGTGGCGAGGCGACCTGGACATGACATGTATAACGAGGGTTAGATCGAGGATAAGACATCTTGAAAGGTATTATGAGAGGTCTTTGCCCAGCAGTGGTATATATTAGGCTAAAGATATTTTTTAAATTTAATATTTGTAATCTCTTGGCCTCAATCTAATTCAGAAGCAAAGATGATACCTCAGACAGGGTGATGGTCGCGAGGAAGGCGGCGTTGGTGAGACCTAAAGGCTTTGCTGACATCGAGTTTGGCGGGGCGCGACGCTAGCGTGGCGTGTCCTTGGCGTGCTTACTAAATATAAAAATGTAATCTAAATCGTCACACAAACGAAGCTAGCGCCGACGTTTAGGGGATTGCTCATCTGTCACAGCATGTTACAGAAGTCTGTAGTGCCGTTGCCCGAGGTGAAATTCTAGATGGATCCCACCCACCAAGTAATAGATGATGGATTGGTTTCTGTTTTAAATCTGTGTTTCATGGATACCCATTACCATAAATCAAACAGACCTAAAGGTCGGCTAAACATAAAATGAAGTTCGATAAAATCTTAAAATGACAGCTTACGCCCCAGAGATTATCATATATCTTTAAACTTTATCATATATCAGTAAGACAGTAGTTCTTACTGATACCAGGTATATGCACATGTAATCCGGAGTTATTCCAATGAAATAACGCTATCGAGCAAAGTCAATACTTTGACAGAATTTGACATCGGATACCAATGTATCCGATGTCAAAACTGACATTTTTTAATTTGCTCTGGGTCTGTTTTTTATATATTTCGTCACCAGTTTGTACTCACAGAGCATGCTTAAGTACTGTACACAAATACTTACAAGTTATCGGTTATTAACATACAAAAGAAAATTTTAAAGATCTGATGATTTTTGTAGTTTTTTTTTATTTTTTCAAACAATTCATATATTTGTTTCAAAATCAACGTTGTTGATTTTGAAACAGTGATATCTGCAATGCGCCATCGAGATATCTGCAATGCGTCATTCGCTTATCTGCAATGCGTCAACGAGACGCACAACAGGGGGAGGGGCCGACGGGGGGGATTCGCTCGGAGAGACGCACGGGGACACGCGCGGCCTGCGGACATCTGCAGCACCAAATATGGTAATGCGTCATGCATCTGCCGACCAATCACAGAGCCGCCGCAGTACAGGCGCCTTCCATCCACCCTTTTTTTCTATGAATAGGGCGGAGCTGTTGCCTACGGATACTATTGATTTACGCGCTATCGATTTCGGGTCTCCAGTGCGTTTAGGTCGGTTGGCATGGAGGGGATAAAAGATACGTTGGCCATAAAATCATTGTCAATTTCCTACCCTTCAAATAAGTTGAGTTTTATGGGGATGGCTCTAAATAAACGTTACCGTGTTAATGTTCTATTCGTATGTGTTACGGATTTGCCTTGTTTATAAATATGTCGGTATAAACATAGGGGAGATAAAACGCAATGCCTTCTTTGGCACTGTTAACGATGCTGATGGAAAAATATGATTCATATTCATTTTAAATGCCTACGCGGCCTTCACCTGTCTCTATGGCCGGTGCACGAAAAAGATACTTCATTCGGTTACGTCAAGTACCTAGGTATTTTACAAAGTAAAATGTGTATCTTCTAATTTAAATGATTATTATATAATTCATATATATTTGCTAGTTACGTACCTACACTCTGCCAAGATATGGTTTAAGACATTTCATTAATCTTATTAGGTTCTCCGGTTGCACCCAGCGACCGCTTGAACCTGTTGCACCACAAGTTCAAGGTTTTCTGAACTTATGTAGTCCAGAGCGGGGGGGGGGGCGTGCATGAATAATTAATAGATTTGCTAAGCGCACCCTAACCCTGAATGCCCGAGAACTTTGCAACAGTTGGCAACGCGCCAATGTTCCACTGCCACATTTCTGAAATGCTTACATCATGTTAACAAACAATAAAGAAGAAATAAAAACGTCATTCTGCTACTTATGTCAAAATATCTTGAAAAGAAAGATGCATATCTTATAATTTAATTGCATATACAACAATTCTTACATATATCGCATTATTATTGTACGTCACAACCTGCACACATCAAATCTACATTTTTTTTTCTAAGCTTCGTCCTTTCTGCCGGGGTCGCGGGACTCACGAATTACCGTAACCCCGGAACGTAAAGGGCTATTGAAGGACACCGTGGATTTTAGTCAGTACGAGTCTGACAGTCCCTCTCGCTCTGCTCTGGGTGGGAGGACTCATTTGATGATTTTACCACGATAAAAAAAAAGCCGCAGGTAGTGGCTAGGGCTTTTTTAATGCAGAAAAACAACCAAATGCGTCCTTCCGTGGCGGAGCGTAAGAGACTGTCAGACTCTTACTGACTAAACTCTACGGTGTGCCTTCAAGTCCTTAATGTTCCAGGATCACAGTAACCTGCTTCGACTGTCCCGCGACCCCGGAGTCAGTCCCACTGACGCGACTCCGGAGGGTATTTAAGGCTTACATCCGGGCTAGCAATGAAATATCGATTCCCTCTAGATTCATGACACGTGAACCCCGAGAAGGTAATTATAAGTTCGTTGACACATGGTGTTTGTGTCAACGAACAATTTGAGAATATTTCTTTTTTTGTTGTCCTGTCCTAGCCCCCATGAACGCTCGCCTGAACCCATTGCGACAGAAGTTCAACATTTTCTGTTTGTGAAAGTGGTCGGGTTCAAGAGCAAATACCTAATAAAATATGCACAGCCCGGTGCGATCGAGATCTTGATAACAGTTGGCAATGCGCCAGTGTTCCAGTATTTCACAGTGCACCCCGGAGGGATGAATGTGCTTTCTCTTTCGAAGCAAACGCGACGCGGACGAGGAATTGAAAGTCCACTTTAGCACAATTAGAATATGAATAGCGATAACCACTTATGGTCTTATTGAATCTTTTCTTTTTCTGACTATGTTTAAAATCATTAATAATTCTCGAATATTATTAATAATTACTGAACGCCGCGCTATGGTACGAATGGGTTATTTGCTGTTTAAATCTATAACTTTTTTGTTTATTAAGATACACATAATAAATATAAATAATATAAACCTGTTTTTTTTTTAATTATTGACTATAGTACCGTAGCACTCTGGTCTCCGTATTTATAGCTTGTTAATTTCATCTTATATAAACGCATCGCTCATCAATCAAATAATAACAAATAATCGAATAACGTATTGATATTAATTACAAACTTAGTACTATAATATAGTAATTATATTCGTAAATAAACTTGTAATATCAACTGACTGGTTGATTGTATTGTCAATATAATAAATTTGTTGCCGTGCCCTAACCGGGTTTCATGTTGAAACTTATTTACTTCTGTAACACCTATGTACACATGAATGTATGAAGAAAGAATTTGAGTTTGAATCATGGTTTTCACTATCCCGGCCCAACACTGAACTTGTACTAGGATCCCAAAAGGTATACACCTATATATGTTTATTATCAAACTGGAGAGCCAGGCAGCTGGGGGTGAAATCACAGCTGTAGGAACACAATACTCTGATGACCTTTTGCTCTCTCTTGTTTTGGCCTATGTGGCTACGATTAATGCACATTGTATCAACATTCAAACACAAGCCTAGCACGGTGACATCCCATTTGAAAAATCTCCTAAGGATACTGATCAGGGGAATCTGGCACTCGTGCTGGCGTCTTTGATGACACTTGCCAAACCGGTCACTGCTCAGAAATGCTCGTTATTTACGTAACAAGCGTGTCGACTGTCTGAAACCAATTTTACTCTGATGATTTTACCATGATAAAAATAATAAACCAGCTTGCCACCACTCGGAGAACATCAAATGACGCTATACCTGCCACTGAATTTCAGGCGACTATCGATCATTTTATTCTAGGTCGAAATAAACGGGCACGGAATTTTAGTTAGTTCTTTGACCCGTCAGTACGACTGTCTGTATCTTTAAGGATACGGAGACGGAAGGATATATGTAGGTGTGTATTTATTTGTATGTATTGAATTACTGAAGTTATTATAAAATATTTATTTGTTCCTATCTAAAGTGGTGTGTAGCAATTCTCCTCTCTCAAGTCTGCTGGAAGACATTTCATTTAGAAATAAGCAGGGCTTTTACAATGTTTCGGTGTATATAATTGTATGTACATAAATAAATTAAATGTTTAGCTTTAGGACTTTGTTTCATAATACTTATGTACAATATAGATAGATTACATGGGTAGATGTAAATGAAAACAACTTATTACCACACCAATTAATTTATTTATTTCAGAAATAGTTATTTTTGTCAAAAGATTACATATGAGTAGTATAATAGTGCATGTACACTTCAAAAAGTAAATTTATATAAAAAAAAAACAGAATTCATTTTCGAATGAAAAGAACAGGGATAAGTTTTGTAAAAAAATATGAGTAGTTTAAGTTCGCGTAGAATAACTGTTTTATTTAAATTTTCAGACCATTTACAGTGGGGTTAGTTTAGCAACGTTGCCAATGTCAATGTTACTCAAATTCTACAAGCAATTAATTACTTTATTGTTTGAACATTAGAATAGAATATACCATTTTACCAATTTTGTATAAAATTTACTGCGATAAAATTCGTAACATGGATAAACACATTAAATAAATTGTACAATTTTAAAACCATGATATTAGCAACGCTGTTAAAGTGGCCATTAAAATTGTATATCTCCTGAACCATTTTGATTTGTAAGTGTTTTTTTTTTCTTCAGAACATGCTACTTTTTTACAAGATATAATTTATGTAAAGATACTACTAGAAAGTCTTAACTAAGTCATAGTCCAAAACAAACATATAAGTTTTTATGATATCAAAAATATATTGTTTTCATTTTGAGCATAGGAATCTTAATTTTTAAATATAGTAGAAGTAGAAAGAGGATCGAATTCGAAAAAAACATCAAAAACAATTATGTAAAAAAATATTGTAAACAGTAAAAGCAACATTTTTTCAGTAGTGTGCCAAGAATGTAATTTTTAATTTATACTTTAAACACAGATAGATATATTACGTTTTGAAGTCTAGACAGTAAAGAAACATATTTGCTTTGTTTTAAAACTACTAAATGTAGAAATATGATAAAATAGATAGAAACTCGGAATTTTAAATAAATAGTTTTTAAAAAAGGGGAAAATACGTGTACAATTTTTTTTAAATTTCTTAAGTGGAATTCTAAATAAGACAATAAGTAAAATTATAATTACACAATAATTATTATAGTTAAAAGTTAACATCGAAATGGAATTTCCCTTTTACATTGAAATGTGTTATATTATGGTATCTTATATGTAATATTTATGTTACAACCAAAGTAATTAATCCAATTATTATACATAATAACTAGCCATTATTCATAGTAACTGCCCAATTTAGTCAAAGTGATAAATGACACAGAATTTATTTATTGGAAGAATTTACATACACGCGACAAAGTAACTTAAAATATATATGACTAAACCTTACATGCTACACAGTATGTGGCTCTTGTAAACTCACTCAGTGTTATTTGATATCATATCTCGGATAAAGTCATATTAAAAGATGTATATTCAGCATAATATTAAGAAGTATAGCGGGTTTTTTTTGCAGGGTGTAAAAGAACTTAACCAAACCGAACCTCAGGTTAACCCTGTTGTCAATCAACTTCTTCTGGTTAAAAAGCTCAAAAAATGATAAAAACCGTTCGTTGAAATTTCCAGTATCCTTGAACTTAAACTATCCATGTCGGGTTGCTCCAAGCTCCTTCCGTTTCACAGTTGGGTAAACTTCGAATTCAAATGTATTTGAGTGATTCAGACTTTAACCAAGTGATATCGACTAGCTATTATGAATAATAACTTGTCAAAGTAAATATTTTAACAGTTTGACTAGTCAGTTTCGTCATTAAGCATATCGGTTTAATTACTTTGACTGTAACATATTACACTGAAATTAATTCTAGGGAAGACCTACACTGACCTTATTGGTAAAGTGTTTCAGAAAGATCGGATGCGTAGTACTCGCAATCAGCGTGCTTGTATGACCAAATATATGATTCTAGATGACACAAAAAGAGTATGTAAGGATCTTCTGCCTAACTACATGGGAAAAGATCGTGAGTTTATATATTTATTATGTATTAATGACATATTAAAAATTACGTACATCGAATATATTATTAGTTTATTACCATGTTATATCTAAACTAGTACTTGCTTTATATGCTTGATAACCAAACATCACTTTTTTTTTACTTTACATAAATATGTAAACATAAGTTTTATATAATAATAATGCCAGAAAAAAATACGTCTTTGATGAGAAATCGCTCCTTATTTTGTGAATTGGTTATTATTATCTATGACGATATCCAAGTACCTGATTGAAATAATTTATTTTTATAACTAAGGTTAGATTAATTTTATAATTAACACTAATATTTCCCACGGACACGCCAGTTTGTGTTCAGCATCTGTTCACCCCTCATAAGGAGTGAATGGCTTTGACACTCTAAAAAGATTTATGATTAATATCCCTTAATTACACTTAACACATCAAATCTTATTGTGGAACAATCTGGATTATTAAGTTTCTACATTAAAATCTAAACAGAAATCATTTTTTTTATTATTATTATGAATTTATATTTATTTCTAACAATTTATAAAAAAGTACTAACTAAAAGTATTTACATATCTAAAACTAGAAATTTAAGAATAAAACTAAATATTTACAACAAAATACTAAATGTAAACTAAAACTGAAATAAAATTATTAAAAAAAGGAAAAAACAGAAATCATTTGTATATTGTACTTTTTTTGTATTTATGTGGAATTTTGCGTTGGAAAATGCGGAGAATAAAGATAGATTAGCTCCTATAAATCTATTTACGGTTTTAGTACGATATTTGAATGAAATGGATATGAGAAAATCTGTTTCGTTGGATTAATTTTCGGGTTGCAAATTTTTTATTGGGTAGTTATAGACTACAAAAGATGAACTGTTGTTCCCTAGCCGAGTGAACGACCGAACTGACAGATAAAAATGTCGCCTTTTGATAGAGACGAAAACGAAAAAGCTTAAAATGTCACTGCAAATGATTATTTGCATTGACTTTTAAGCAAATCATTGTTTTCGTCTATTTTTGAAACTATGGTCAATGCTAGGCAGCTATTGCTCAGTTCATCCTTTAAGTCTATGGTTAGTTTTCATGGTCTTAAACATACTTGGACTAGTTTCGGTTAGTAGTCGCATAGGTCCGTACAAAATGCCCGTTTACCTTTAGTTGGCTATTGAAGGCATCAAAATTATTCAAGATATTTGATGCTGTACTTATATCGACTGAAACAGTATAAATTTTTGATTAAATTTTTATCGGTATTTTTTTACTTATGCTTATTATTAATTCAAGTTAGTATGAACAGATTCTTAAGTATTTAAAAATTGAAGTAGAAAACTCAAACTCAACTCTAATACAAATCTATTAATACTTTAATTAATATACATATTAATACTTTATTTAATAATAACTATTATTACTTAAATTGTTTTACTTTAAATCTATTATTTCACGTTTTAAAACCTCGGCAAACTTTAATCCCAGGTATTTATATATATATATATATGTACAAATGTCTTATTTATAATCTACTTAAATAGAAATAAATATTGTAACACAATTAATTCATGAAAGTAAATAGTACCTTGAAATCTGAATTTTAAGGAATCTTCAATGAGAAGGCAAAAATGAAATTTTATAAGGAAATCAGACCGTAACCACTTCCTATTTGCTTTAATCTGTTTTTAAAGACGGCTTAAAGCAATTAAACAGTCACGGTAGATACAAAAGCCTATAAATAATCAATACTTCAAATAATAGAGTTCAATTTGGAAAACATTTGGAATTTCTCCTATGAGGTAAATTAATATTATCAATCTAAAATAAAGGAAAAATATGAATCTACGTGTTTACATATTATTTAATAACTAATTTTTATTCTTTTTCTGGCAACGGTTTATCCATATTACCTAATTAAATATTTAAAATGCTTAGCTATTCAACTACATAACTGTTAAGCTTAACCTATCTTTTTTTTTATTACCCATGCAATTTTCATCGTCTTACAATGGCAACACTGTCATACTTTATCTAATAAATACATTTTACTTCGAAGTTCGTAAGTTGTAGTTATTATGTACTAATTTTTCCCGTTACGTAAAAATACTACATCAGGAAACAGCTGTGGAAATAAAATGCATAATAGTAATTTTAATGATTTTTTGCAATCAATATGGGGAATTTTTGGCACCATAAGCCAATAAGTCCAAGACACAATATCTGCGAAAAACTCAGATACGCAAAACTACATACCCATATACATAATGTTCCTTTCCTAATCAAACAATGCAGCCACAATACACAATAACAAGTAGGCATTTAAGAATTGTCTCAACATAAAATCAAATCATTACTGCAACGAAGTAACAGTGTCCAAGTTTTTTTCAATTAATGACCATTTTGTGGGTTTAATCGTTATTAGTATTAATAAAAAAAGAAAAAACAAATCATTATATCCAACAATTATGATCGACTACTCGCTTATTGATACTGAAGATAGAGCTGAGACTTAATTTTTTTTCAGAAATCACAATGGCCTGGTGTATGCGACTGTAACGAGATTTCTCCATATTTTTGTATTCAACCCATGATTTACAACTAATACTGCTAAGTAGTTGTTCTGTTATCAAACAAAAAGTTATGAACCTTTTTGGAAGAGCTGGATGAAATAAGTAAGCCAAACGCAGAGTATTTCTTTTTACCGTAATTGTCTATTGAATTTTTCGCCATCCCGCGTACGTATAGCCGAGTCATTGAATTGATGTTGCCATAGTCTTAGAATACTTGTAGGAAAAAGATTAAACAATTCATAAAGTTCTGTAGTTTTTAAGTCAATGAAAACTGCAGGGTTTTTTTTATTTAATACCAAAGCTATATATAATACTATACCTATATAACATCTTAATTAATTATCAACTAGAATTTTTTAAATTATGTTTTAACATAAAACCATCTATCTCCGAAAAATGATCTATCTCCGGCCACGTCACGTAGAATTAAAAAAACCTGTTGAACTTAAAATTTGGTAAATATTATGCAGAATAAGCGTTTCACAACCGAATATACGTTGACAAAACTAATCAAATGACTAAGACAAAATTGTTTTATGCTGTGATTCCGTAATAAATTTTGCTAACTCATGTAAGCACCGGAATTAAAAAAAATCGTTTCGTTTGTTTAACAAATCTCTGTTCAGATCGATCGACGTGACCGAAGTGATACCAAGAAGGTAAATGTACCACGTATAGTAATTATTTACAACTTACAAGTAGACTGCTCAACACCTCTTTGGGTCTACCGCCCAGCCTACCTACTATAATGTGGGATCTTCAATGTCCAATTATGTCACCTGGTGAAAACATCTTAGATACTAATATATTTTCTATAACATGCGAATAGCAAAGATCGGCGCACCTAACTTGCTCCTTACTTACCTAATTTATTAATACACAGATACGCCGAATGTATCTAGATAGAATGATAGAAATATACCGTATATTTGGTGTTGAGCACATAATGTCTCAGAATATTAAATGCCTTAAACTTATTTTCAGATATATACGCTTCGTTTTCAAATTTACACTTTAATTATAATGTCATATTTCCCAATATACAATACCATATTATATAATCTACATTTACTACCTTTAAATAATTGTAATGTTATTCTTACTTAATAACCGCAACTATTCTACCTATTGCAAGACTTGCTAAAGATTAGATGACTAACTTATTATGTAACAGATGGCCAATCTGTGTGTTTCGGCCAATGTACAACTTACAACTAATATTCCTACAATATTTTGTGTAGCCGTCTAGTTGCTATTCAACCGTATAGGGGAGAGAAGCTAGATAGACCCGGCAAACAAACAAAACTATAATATATTAAATAAAACTGAGTGTGAACAAACGGCACAATTAACAAGAATTAATAAAAAAACGTAATAAAAGCTGAAAACTTCAGTACTGCCGTCGGAATGGTTAACGCATCTGTTTTTACAGAAATTGGGATACGATATGGTACGCAAACTGACACGCACGTGATGTTCATTAACGGCCGCCTGAGAACGCGCCAGAGACAGAGCTGAAATGTCTCATGTGCCTGTACCTACACCCGCAACCATACCCTTCAGACCGGAGGACAGCTGCTTAGCGGAAGAAATGGATAAGGTGGACGGGCGGGACTTTTCTCCGGACGAGCTCCTCCACACACAGAGCTCTAGTACCTACTCTTCTCGGAGAGTGCGCTAATTTCCAATATCACTTGTATTTGCAACGGACAACAAAATAGAACAACGTAAACGGAGTAACATCGGCTCATTACAAGTATAATTTAACCTAATAATAACCTACTTAATCTAATAATAACCTACTTAATCTAATAATAACCTACTTAACCTAATAATAACCTACTTATAATTACCTAGTAATTTAATTTCTACTTCATTATATTGGTTATGACCTGCAGGCGAAGTCAATCCTCTAAGGATGAATGAGCTTATATTTATACACTACCTATCAATATAGTAAACTATCATTTTATCATTTATATATAAATAAGATACGATGAAACTCTTACATTACCTTCCACGTCAGCTGCAATAACGTATAAATTAGTACATAAAATACAAAATCAGAGAAGTCTAAATATCCACTAAGCGATAAATAAACCAGAAAGATTACCTAAACAAAAAAAAAAGCCATTGGCCACGTCAGAAACATTCTATCTCTTTCTCTTTTGATATTAAATTGTACGCATAACTAATAACGGAACTTTTTCAATTTTCGAATAATATTTTTTACGATGTGCCAGCTAGATAAATGAACATAATTCGTTTTTAATTTTAATACCAGTTTAAAAAAAAACAATCCCAATCCGACTGTTGATGAAAACGTTTTTAAATAAACCTTATGGTCGATTCTTTGTGAAGGCAATCTTAAGTTAAAACTTATGTAGGCTTAGTAACAAAACATAATAATTATTTTAAACATTACGTTTAGTAATCCAACGACTACGTTGAGGGTTTAATATGGAAAATAGATGGAACTCTAGAATGCACGCTTGGCTTGTTCTGATGTTTATACAAGTCTTCTTAATTTGTAACACGGCTAGGGAACCCATGCGTTGGATTTTTGTAATGGTTTTGTATCGAAAGAAATAAATTGAACTCTCAGATAATTTAATGGAATACTAATCTAATAAAATAATTTTGTAAAGAAATGTTATTATAATAGCAGTTATTCAGCAGCAGAATATCCTAAAAAATACTCGCAATATGAGAATCACGTTCTGTTATATTTAAATCTTACCTGTACTATAATCTTATAAATACTAACTCTACTTTTATGTCCCCTATGCATCTTCTTTGATCATTTTATATTATCTTACCAGTAGGCAACGCGATACCTCGGAGAGGTTACCGCTGGGGTGCGTTTATAAAGCAGCAGGTGCCCGGCGCAAACACCGGTCGTGCATTAGACGCAGGTCGGCGCCGACTACCAGTACCGAATAATGCGGGTTAAGGCATTTGCCGGTATGTTCACAAAATTAATATAAATGTATAAATTAATCATGAATTATGAAAAATATGAATCTACGTGTTTACACATTATTTAATAACTAATTTTTATTCTTTTTCTGGCAACGGTTTATCCATATTACCTAATTAAATATTTAAAATGCCTAGCTATTCAACTACATAACTGTTAAGCTTAACCTATCTTTTTTTTTATTACCCATGCAATTTTCATCGTCTTACAATGGCAACACTGTCATACTTTATCTAATAAATACATTTTACTTCGAAATTCGTAAGTTGTAGTTATTATGTACTAATTTTTCCCGTTACGTAAAAAAACTATATCAGGAAACAGCTGTGGAATTAAAATGCATAATAGTAATTTTAATGATTACACAATGGTCTGGAGTATGCGACTGTAACGAGTTTTTACAACTCCATATTTTTGTATTCAACCCATGTTTTACAACTAATACTGCTAAATAATTGTTCTGTTATGAAACAAAAGGTTATGAACCTTTTTGGAAGAGCTCGATGAAATAAGTAAGCCAAGGCAGAGTATATATTTTTACCGTAATTGTCTATTGAATTTTTCGCCATCCCGCGTACGTATAGCCGAGTCATTGAATTGATGTTGCCATAGTCTTAAAATACTTGTAAGAAAAAGATTTAACAATTCATAAAGTTCTGTAGTTTGTAAGTCAATGAAAACTGCAGGGTTTGTTTTTTATTAAATACCAAATCTACCTTATAAAATCTTAATTAATTAGTAACTAGAATTTTTTTTAATTATGTTTCAACATAAAACCATCTATCTCCGAAAAATGATCTATCTCCGGCCACGTCACGTAGAATTAAAAAAACCTGTTGAACTTAAAAAATGGTAAATATTATGCAGAATAAGCGTTTCACAACCGAATATACGTTGACAAAACTAATCAAATGACTAAGACAAAATGGTTTTATGCTGTGATTCCGTAATAAATAAATTTGCTTACTCATGTAAGGACGTGAATTAAAAAAATCGTTTCGTTTGTTTAACAAATCTCTGTTCAGATCGATCGACGTGACCGAAGTGATACCAGGAAGGTAAATGTACCACGTATAGTAATTATTTACAACTTACAAGTAGACTGCTCAACACCTCTTTGGGTCTATCGTTCAGCCTATCTACTAATAATGTGGGATCTTCAATGTCCAATTATGTTACCTGGTGAAAACATCTTAGATACTAATATATTTTCTATAACATGCGAATAGCAAAGATCGGTTCACCTAACTTGCTCCTTACTTACCTAATTTATTAATACACAGATACGCCGAATGTATCTAGATAGAATGATAGAAATATACCGTATATTTAGTGTTGAGCACATAATGTCTCAGAATATTAAATGCCTTAAACTTATTTTCAGATATATACGCTTCGTTTTCAAATTTACACTTTAATTATTAATGTCATATTTCCCAATATACAATACCATATATTATCTACATATACTACCTTTAAATTATTGTAATATTATTCCTATTAAATAACCGCAGCTATTCTACCTATTGCAAGACTTGCTAAAGATTAGATGACTAACTTATTATGTAACAGATGGCCAATCTGTGTGTTTCGGCCAATGTACAACTTACAACTAATATTCCTACAATATTTTGTGTAGCCGTCTAGTTGCTATTCAACCGTATAGGGGAGAGAAGCTAGATAGACCCGGCAAACAAACAAAACTATAATATATTAAATAAAACTGAGTGTGAACAAACGGCACAATTAACAAGAATTAATAAAAAAACGTAATAAAAGCTGAAAACTTCAGTACTGCCGTCGGAATGGTTAACGCATCTGTTTTTACAGAAATTGGGATACGATATGGTACGCAAACTGACACGCACGTGATGTTCATTAACGGCCGCCTGAGAACGCGCCAGAGACAGAGCTGAAATGTCTCATGTGCCTGTACCTACACCCGCAACCATACCCTTCAGACCGGAGGACAGCTGCTTAGCGGAAGAAATGGATAAGGTGGACGGGCGGGACTTTTCTCCGGACGAGCTCCTCCACACACAGAGCTCTAGTACCTACTCTTCTCGGAGAGTGCGCTAATTTCCAATATCACTTGAATTTGCAACGGACAACAAAATAGAACAACGTAAACGGAGTAACATCGGCTCATTACAAGTATAATTTAACCTAATAATAACCTACTTAATCTAATAATAACCTACTTAATCTAATAATAACCTACTTAACCTAATAATAACCTACTTATAATTACCTAGTAATTTATTTCTACTTCATTATATTGGTTATGACCTGCAGGCGAAGTCAATCCTCTAAGGATGAATGAGCTTATATTTATACACTACCTATCAATATAGTAAACTATCATTTTATCATTTATATATAAATAAGATACGATGAAACTCTTACATTACCTTCCACGTCAGCTGCAATAACGTATAAATTAGTACATAAAATACAAAATCAGAGAAGTCTAAATATCCACTAAGCGATAAATAAACCAGAAAGATTACCTAAACAAAAAAAAGCCATTGGCCACGTCAGAAACATTCTATCTCTTTCTCTTTTGATATTAAATTGTACGCATAACTAATAACGGAACTTTTTCAATTTTCGAATTATATTTTTTACGATGTGCCAGCTAGATAAATGAACATAATTCGTTTTTAATTTTAATACCAGTTTAAAAAAAAACAATCCCAATCCGACTGTTGATGAAAACGTTTTTAAATAAACCTTATGGTCGATTCTTTGTGAAGGCAATCTTAAGTTAAAACTTATGTAGGCTTAGTAACAAAACATAATAATTATTTTAAACATTACGTTTAGTAATCCAACGACTACGTTGAGGGTTTAATATGGAAAATAGATGGAACTCTAGAATGCACGCTTGGCTTGTTCTGATGTTTATACAAGTCTTCTTAATTTGTAACACGGCTAGGGAACCCATGCGTTGGATTTTTGTAATGGTTTTGTATCGAAAGAAATAAATTGAACTCTCAGATAATTTAATGGAATACTAATCTAATAAAATAATTTTGTAAAATAGCAGTTATTCAGCAGCAGAATATCCTAAAAAATACTCGCAATATGAGAATCACGTTCTGTTATATTTAAATCTTACCTGTACTATAATCTTATAAATACTAACTCTACTTTTATGTCCCCTATGCATCTTCTTTGATCATTTTATATTATCTTACCAGTAGGCAACGCGATACCTCGGAGAGGTTACCGCTGGGGTGCGTTTATAAAGCAGCAGGTGCCCGGCGCAAACACCGGTCGTGCATTAGACGCAGGTCGGCGCCGACTACCAGTACCGAATAATGCGGGTTAAGGCATTTGCCGGTATGTTCACAAAATTAATATAAATGTATAAATTAATCATGAATTATGAAAAATATGAATCTACGTGTTTACATATTATTTAATAACTAATTTTTATTCTTTTTCTGGCAACGGTTTATCCATATTACCTAATTAAATATTTAAAATGCTTAGCTATTCAACTACATAACTGTTAAGCTTAACCTATCTTTTTTTTTATTACCCATGCAATTTTCATCGTCTTACAATGGCAACACTGTCATACTTTATCTAATAAATACATTTTACTTCGAAGTTCGTAAGTTGTAGTTATTATGTACTAATTTTTCCCGTTACGTAAAAATACTACATCAGGAAACAGCTGTGGAAATAAAATGCATAATAGTAATTTTAATGATTTTTTGCAATCAATATGGGGAATTTTTGGCACCATAAGCCAATAAGTCCAAGACACAATATCTGCGAAAAACTCAGATACGCAAAACTACATACCCATATACATAATGTTCCTTTCCTAATCAAACAATGCAGCCACAATACACAATAACAAGTAGGCATTTAAGAATTGTCTCAACATAAAATCAAATCATTACTGCAACGAAGTAACAGTGTCCAAGTTTTTTTCAATTAATGACCATTTTGTGGGTTTAATCGTTATTAGTATTAATAAAAAAAGAAAAAACAAATCATTATATCCAACAATTATGATCGACTACTCGCTTATTGATACTGAAGATAGAGCTGAGACTTAATTTTTTTTCAGAAATCACAATGGCCTGGTGTATGCGACTGTAACGAGATCCTAACTAATATTATAAATGCGAAAGTAACTCTGTCTGTCTGTCTTTCTGTCTGTCTGTCTGTCTGTCTGTCTGTCTGTCTGTCTGTCTGTCTGTCTGTCTTTTCTTCACGCCTAAACTACTGAACCGATTTGTGTGAAATTTGGTACAGACATAGTTTGGAACTTGAGAAAGGACATAGGATAGTTTTTATTACAAAAAAATAAAAATAAAATTTATGAAATGCTCTAACGGAGTATAGATAATTCCTTAAACTCTCAATAGACGGCGGTGATCGTTCAATGGTGTCGATCGTTACACGAGTTGTCACTATGGATTGATAGATGGCGTTGGAACCAAAATTGTACTTATTGTCGGTTGTATGATAGTTTATGTGGACTGGTCCTGTTTCGTAAATTTTAAATTGTTCCGTTGTATAATTGGTGTTCCTGTGATGCTTATGAGAAACTATATAACTAGATCCACCAAGACTATATAACGGCATACGGTTACAAATAACCTATTTAGGACGGAATGTCATTAAAGCCGTTCAAAAGGCGAAACTTTTATTATTCCCCGTATTCCCATCATTCCAACTGATTTGCCATTCCAATTCAAAAGAGTTCAGTTTCCGCTGTAAACTGCGTTTGCAATGACCATAAATAAAGCCCAAGGGCAAACGCTAAAAGTTGCGGGGGTACATCTTGAAAAAGACTGTTTCTCCCATGGACAACTCTACGTTGCGTGCTCAAGAGTGTCGAAACCACAAAACCTTTATATTTTTGCAAAGGATGGCTAAACTAAAAACGTGGTAAACAGAAATGTCTTGGTGTAAGAAACTTTCATAATCTCTAAAACCTAAAATAATAGAAAATTTGTCAAGGGAGAAACAGTCTTTTTTCCTTTTGGACTGAAATGTCAAATCAGTAGAATGATGAGAAAATAATGGAAAAATAACATTTTCGCCTTTTTCGATCGGCAAAACGGCTTTAATGCCCTAAATGAGTATACATCTCTTAAATTCAAACGCAGAGCTCATTATGTTGATTTTTGAAGAGTTCCCTAGAATATCCCGCGAGATCGGGAACTATGTGGGTAAAACCAAAAATCTGCTGGAAGTCACTATTCCACGCGAACGAAGTCGCGGGCAAAAGCTAGTTTCTCAATATTTTTGTATTCAACCCATGATTTACAACTAATACTGCTAAGTAGTTGTTCTGTTATCAAACAAAAAGTTATGAACCTTTTTGGAAGAGCTGGATGAAATAAGTAAGCCAAACGCAGAGTATTTCTTTTTACCGTAATTGTCTATTGAATTTTTCGCCATCCCGCGTACGTATAGCCGAGTCATTGAATTGATGTTGCCATAGTCTTAGAATACTTGTAGGAAAAAGATTAAACAATTCATAAAGTTCTGTAGTTTTTAAGTCAATGAAAACTGCAGGGTTTTTTTTATTTAATACCAAAGCTATATATAATACTATACCTATATAACATCTTAATTAATTATCAACTAGAATTTTTTAAATTATGTTTTAACATAAAACCATCTATCTCCGAAAAATGATCTATCTCCGGCCACGTCACGTAGAATTAAAAAAACCTGTTGAACTTAAAATTTGGTAAATATTATGCAGAATAAGCGTTTCACAACCGAATATACGTTGACAAAACTAATCAAATGACTAAGACAAAATTGTTTTATGCTGTGATTCCGTAATAAATTTTGCTAACTCATGTAAGCACCGGAATTAAAAAAAATCGTTTCGTTTGTTTAACAAATCTCTGTTCAGATCGATCGACGTGACCGAAGTGATACCAAGAAGGTAAATGTACCACGTATAGTAATTATTTACAACTTACAAGTAGACTGCTCAACACCTCATTGGGTCTACCGCCCAGCCTACCTACTATAATGTGGGATCTTCAATGTCCAATTATGTCACCTGGTGAAAACATCTTAGATACTAATATATTTTCTATAACATGCGAATAGCAAAGATCGGCGCACCTAACTTGCTCCTTACTTACCTAATTTATTAATACACAGATACGCCGAATGTATCTAGATAGAATGATAGAAATATACCGTATATTTGGTGTTGAGCACATAATGTCTCAGAATATTAAATGCCTTAAACTTATTTTCAGATATATACGCTTCGTTTTCAAATTTACACTTTAATTATAATGTCATATTTCCCAATATACAATACCATATATAATCTATATATACTACCTTTAAATAATTGTAATGTTATTCCTACTTAATAACCGCAACTATTCTACCTATTGCAAGACTTGCTAAAGATTAGATGGCTAACTTATTATGTAACAGATGGCCAATCTGTGTGTTTCGGCCAATGTACAACTTACAACTAATATTCCTACAACATTTTGTGTAGCCGTCTAGTTGCTATTCAACCGTATAGGGGAGAGAAGCTAGATAGACCCGGCAAACAAACAAAACTATAATATATTAAATAAAACTGAGTGTGAACAAACGGCACAATTAACAAGAATTAATAAAAAAACGTAATAAAAGCTGAAAACTTCAGTACTGCCGTCGGAATGGTAAACGCATCTGTTTTTACAGAAATTGGGATACGATATGGTACGCAAACTGACACGCACGTGATGTTCATTAACGGCTGCCTGAGAACGCGCCAGAGACAGAGCTGAAATGTCTCATGTGCCTGTACCTACACCCGCAACCATACCCTTCAGACCGGAGGACAGCTGCTTAGCGGAAGAAATGGATAAGGTGGACGAGCGGGACTTTTCTCCGGACGAGCTCCTCCACACACAGAGCTCTAGTACCTACTCTTCTCGGAGAGTGCGCTAATTTCCAATATCACTTGTATTTGCAACGGACAACAAAATAGAACAACGTAAACGGAGTAACATCGGCTCATTACAAGTATAATTTAACCTAATAATAACCTACTTAACCTAATAATAACCTACTTATAATTACCTAGTAATTTATTTCTACTTCATTATATTGGTTATGACCTGCAGGCGATTTCAATCCTCTAAGGATGAATGAGCTTATAATTATACACTACGAGTACCTATCAATTTAGAAAACTATAATTTTATAATTTATATATAAATAAGATACGATGAAACTCTTACATTACCTTCCACGTCAGCTGCAATAACGTATAAATTAGTACATAAAATACAAAATCAGAGAAGTCTAAATATCCACTAAGCGATAAATAAACCAGAAAGATTACCTAAACAAAAAAAAAGCCATTGGCCACGTCAGAAACATTCTATCTCTTTCTCTTTTGATATTAAATTGTACGCATATCTAATAACGGAACTTTTTCAATTTTCGAATTATATTTTTTACGATGTGCCAGCTAGATAAATGAACATAATTCGTTTTTAATTTTAATACCAGTTTAAAAAAAAACAATCCCAACCCGACTGTTGATGATAACGTTTTTAAATAAACCTTATGGTCGATTCTTTGTAAAGGGAATCTTAAGTTAAAACTTATGTAAGCTTAGTAACAAAACATAATAATTATTTTAAACATTACGTTTAGTAATCCAACGACTAAGTTGAGGGTTTAATATGGAAAATAGATGGAACTCTAGAATGCACGCTTGGCTTGTTCTGATGTTTATACAAGTCTTCTTAATTTGTAACACGGCTAGGGAACCCATGCGTTGGATTTTTGTAATGGTTTTGTATCGAAAGAAATAAATTGAACTCTCAGATAATTTAATGGAATACTAATCTAATAAAATAATTTTGTAAAGAAATGTTATTATAATAGCAGTTATTCAGCAGCAGAATATCCTAAAAAATACTCGCAATATGAGAATCACGTTCTGTTATATTTACATCTTACCTGTACTGTAATCTTATAAATATTTACACTACTTTTATGTCCCCTATGCATCTTCTTTGATCATTTTATATTATCTTACCAGTAGGCAACGCGATACCTCGGAGAGGTTACCGCTGGGGTGCGTTTATAAAGCAGCAGGTGCCCGGCGCAAACACCGGTCGTGCATGTAGACGCAGGTTGGCGCCGACTACCAGTACCGAATAATGCGGGTTAAGGCATTTGCCGGTATGTTCACAAAATTAATATAAATGTATAAATTAGTCATGAATTATAAGAATAAGTGAGAATGTGCCGACTAGTCGGCTTTTTCTGTGATTCTTTGTCAGTAGATAATAGAACACATTTTATAATAACTTTGTTTTCTTTGAGGATTTTAGTTTTTTTTTTGGAAAATCCTCAAATGTAAGTTTCGCTGAGCGGAAGGGTCGACTGGCTCAAAAAATCAATCTGTTTTTCCAGTTGCTTTTTGCGTTACAGTGCTGTGGTTATTTTTTTAAGATAGTAAGTAGATACCATCAGTAATGTTTTATGAAAATCCATGAAAAATATCACCTTTCTTGCGAAATAATTTATATTTGTAATTTGATAATATTTGATGATATTTGTAATGTAATGTAATTTTAAGTTTGGTTTTATTGTAAATTTTGTGAACAAAAAAGAATTTATCCGAAGAATTATATAAATTGTTATCCGAAGAATTGCAAATCATAATGGTTACTTAGGCAGATATTCCAGTTTATCGTACGGGTAACCTGCTTCTTTATAAAAGCAGCCTTAACCTACCTACTAATCACTACTACTACTACTATCACTAAACATTTATCCATCAAGGATGAATATGTCAAATCTATAGGTATTTAATCAATAAACAACTTAATATATCTGTTTATGCAATGTAATATTAGGTACTTATATTATTATTAACTGAAAACCTCTTAAAACAAAATTTTGAAGGGACATTCAGAGTTATTTTACCTAATTTATTTTTTGAGTTTGTGAACTGACAGCCTGCAGAAGGGTGCTTGATCTACTAAGTTCCACTGCTAACAACTTGTGACTTTAAGACCTTAATGAAACGACAATATGGGATTATGTAAAGCTGCCAATGATGAGTATGACGAGCATGTCTAACTTATATAAATATATTTTATAACTGTCCTGTAAACTGTTAAAATTTAGAATCGGCTCATAAATTATTATGCAAAAAGTAAGTTTTTGTAATTCAGGCCAGCATCGTGAGTTAGTGTGTGAGTAAGTGCTGTAGAAAAAGCATTGAAATATAATAAATTTTGATTCAGATTTTCAGAAGTGATTTTTAGACTAAAAGATACTTCATTTTATAGCCGTATTTTACAGTAAACTATTAAAAGTTTCCTAGTACTACTCAATAACACTATATTATACTCTAATAAAAAGCGTTACGGCGATGCCGACAACTCTTATTATAAGGATGAAATATACAGACTACTATGATTCAACTTTTTCTTCACCTTCGCTTACGTACTATTGTCAAGATGACAATTATCATTATAATATGTAATACAATACGTAACACTAGACAGTAAGACAGTGCTGGGAAACCGCTCAAAACTTTAACCAGTAGGAAAGTAAACACTAGAATACAACATAAAAGATACGTAGGTACTTACTAACGTACGTTATTTGTTTCACGGGAAGAAAGCGTTGTTGAATAAGTAAGAAGACAAGTGTTGCGAGAGTGTTATTAGAAAAAGAGTCAACTAATGGACAATGTTGGATTATTATTTGTATTGATAACAATTGCGCTCTTCACTTAAAGTGGAGCGCCGTAAACAAAGCCGGCAACACCACAAAGGACTCAGACCATCACCCTGGAAAATGCCGCGCTCAATCCTTAGCGAAGGACTGTTCTCCAGGTCCCCACACACGAGAACAAGAAGGTGCGTAGAGTTATATTAACTTTATACAACTCCAGCACCCTCATGAGCCATGTATGAGGTACCGAATCATAGGCCATCTTGTAATCTATCCGACATGCGGGTTCCGCAGTACTACCCGATTTGTGGAGCAGGTGGGTCACTCCTGTTGTCAAGAATTGGGGCTGCGACCCTGACTCTAAGGCTAATTGGAACTGGGATGCGAAGAGAACGTGTGATCTTTTAAACTATTATATCCAGAAATTGTGAAGCCCATCCAGCCCTGGGGGTTTCCAGTCAGGCAATGGGTGGACTGCACAAGCTACGTCTTGGGGGCTGATGGTAATTGCCCCCATTTCGGTAATCTGATCACACGCTCGTTCAATCTCCCGGGTCCAATCGCCCTCAGTGTGACTGACAGGCACCGACCAGATGCTGCGCCAGAATGAACTCATAGCGTCATCATATGGCAAGGGAATGTCAGCAAGACCTTGGTCCGGTCGCTCCCAACCTCTATAAACCCACCTTTCGTCGCTTTGGAATACGGTTTGCCCATGCACAAATCTTCTAAATAAATACCTAGCTTTTAAAGACCATAATGTCGCACCTGATTTAAATTCTTATATACAACATTATCAATGTAAGTAGATTATCATAATTAATTTACTTAAAACTTGTTGATATTAAATCTAATGAAAGCTTCCATTTTTAGGAATAGCTTTTAAAAGTCGAGTGTGGCCCTGGTTTGCATTCTTAAAATTACACTATGAATATAAGTTCATAATTATAATTAATTCACCTACAAGATATGATTACTAACTCTAATAGAATCTTATTAAGGAATACCTAGCTTTTAAAGACCATGTCGCACCTAACTTAAATTCTTATATACAATACTATCAATATAAATAGATTATCATAATTAATTCACTTACAATTTACTGTTATTAAATCTAATAAAAGCTTCCATTTTTAGGAATAGCTTTTAAAGGCCAAATGTCGGGCCTGGTTTGAATTCTTATAAACAACATTATCAATGTAAGTAGATTATCATAATTAATTTACTTAAAACTTGTTGATATTAAATCTAATGAAAGCTTCCATTTTTAGGAATAGCTTTTAACAGTCGAGTGTGGCCCTGGTTTGCATTCTTAAAATTACACTATGAATATAAGTTCATAATTATAATTAATTCACCTACAAGATATGATTACTAACTCTAATAGAATCTTATTAATCTTATTAAGGAATACCTAGCTTTTAAAGACCATGTCGCACCTCACTTAAATTCTTATATACAACATTATCAATGTAAGTAGATTATCATAATTAATTTACTTAAAACTTGTTGATATTAAATCTAATGAAAGCTTCCATTTTTAGGAATAGCTTTTAACAGTCGAGTGTGGCCCTGGTTTGCATTCTTAAAATTACACTATGAATATAAGTTCATAATTATAATTAATTCACCTACAAGATATGATTACTAACTCTAATAGAATCTTATTAATCTTATTAAGGAATACCTAGCTTTTAAAGACCATGTCGCACCTCACTTAAATTCTTATATACAATACTATCAATATAAATAGATTATCATAATTAATTCACTTAAAACTTGTTGATATTAAATCTAATGAAAGCTTCCATTTTTAGGAATAGCTTTTAAAAGTCGAGTGTGGCCCTGGTTTGCATTCTTAAAATTACACTTACAATTTACTGTTATTAAATCTAATAAAAGCTTACATTTTTAGGAATAGCTTTTAAAGGCCAAATGTCGGGCCTGGTTTGAATTCTTATAAACAACACTATCAATAAAAATAATAATTAATTTGTTTAAATGATAAGTACTATTTACTAATATGTAGATATTTACAGTACGGTATATATACCCTTACCGTAATCGGTACTAGTAATCTTAACCCGAAATACGAAATTCGGATATCGTCATAGCATAATAATTATGCAAATAAATATTTTGTTTTTCCAAAGACTGATGTTACAGTTTTCAAGCATATTTAAGCAAAAATAGAGAAAATGACATACATATATTACGTAAATCCTAAATTATGCTGCACAAAGTAAGAGCAGCCTAACCCTGAGTTACACACTAAAATGGATACATGATTAAATACCGTTAATATTGGGTCGAGCAACATAAGACATAAGGCCCCAAGAATGCAACCGTATTTCTTTGGGTACTTAATATGAGATAAGTACAGAAAGTAGCAAATACATATAAACAATATTTATAGAGACAAATACTTCGCAAAGTATTTACTCGTAGAGATAAGTGATACACACGTATCAAGAAACAGTTGCGTTTTTTGAGTGACTGCACAACACAATGCGTGACTACGCGTTGTCGGTTAAATACTTCCAAATTAAGTCTGCCTCTTGTTTACAACATTCTATGTGTTAATAATTTTCATAACTATTAAAAACATGAAAAGGTACTCAAAAACATATTCGAATACAATTTACTCGATTTTTTCAAACGCCTAGAGTCTGGGTCTTGCACATTTATTCTTAAATCTTTTCAATCTTAGAGCCTTGCCTTCTGTTGCTGATCTTCAATAGACACATAGTATATTGATGCGAGATTTAAGATCTCCACTAATCTACTTTTAGTTTTAATACATCATGACTTTACCTACCCTATGAGCGACAATTTTCGAAGCTGCCTTTTGCAAAGAGATTGCATTTTTGGCAATAGGTATTGTACTTTAGTATTAACACCACGACTAGCTAGTCGTGGTAGGGTTGAGCGGGGCTAGTTGAGCATAGGGGTAAGTTGGGCAATCGAAATATCTCTGAAACTATTCACCACACATGCAGACAACATAGAGCGTAAATAAGGAGTGGTCGTACGACGAGCAAGTGAAGCACACCTGGGCATTGTGTATTTTGTGACCAAAAAGTAAAAAATTCTTATACTGCGAGTTTTAGTCTGTACTAGTCAAATGTTATCTGTTTGAGTCTGATTATGAACGGAAAGACTGAATATCGATTCGTAAAGTTAATCGTAAGATACGCTGATGCTTTGTTAAATATTAGTATTTAATAGATTTATTAAAGAGTGAATTATTAAACAATTGATTATATATCAAACAGTTATTTTATTGCATCCATGGCTTGGCTAGAAATTCTAATTGCTCAACTTGCCCTACACCGTTGCTCAACTTACCTCACCTATGGGGTACGTTGAGCATGA
Source organism: Agrotis puta (assembly GCA_943136025.2). NCBI lineage: Eukaryota > Metazoa > Arthropoda > Insecta > Lepidoptera > Noctuidae > Agrotis > Agrotis puta. The sequence continues at coordinate 3,081,013 of OW964166.2, forward strand.
CTAACTTTCTGCATTTAAACAGCTATAGCTCTTAACGCAACTTATAAGGAATAAATATTATAGACACTTTTACAGAGGGATAAATTACTAATCCATTACGTTGCATAATAACTACTTGTTATTATGCAACGTGATAAATACCTCATATACTCAACTATAAGGTTGAGGAGCTATATCCGCTCAAGTGAAAAATTGTTTAACTAGGCCCGCCCTACCCTATTAATATACTGCTACGAGGGAAGGAAAAGAAACTTATTTTTGTTTTTTTTGCAGTGTTCACTTAGGCGCGCCCTGAACCAAGACGCTCGAAGGAGCCTTCACTCATAATGTAAGTCTTCATCATCAGTTCATTTAAAAACGAAAATTCTATTACCGTTTACTTGCTGTCATTCTTGATGTCAATGCGCATCTTCAGGTATTTGTTGTAGACGTCCAAAGGAAAGGTGGTTTCTTTTTGTACGGCGATCATAACGTCAATATCCATGATAGTTTGATGGTACTGCTATCTGTTTGAAATCACTGGGCTATCCTCTCCAATTTTGAGTATTCCTAAGGACAATCATTATATTTAAGAAACATTCGTAAAATCCGTTACATAATGAGGCCTTTATTGCCCGTGATCCACTCGCTTGGTTCACCTAGGAGTACCACGGGCAATAAAAGGTATTGAGCAGTATACTTACATTGCAAAGGGCAATGTCATATTGACACGCATAAGTCCGCTAGGAGTCGAAGAATGGTGCAAGTTGTTTAGTATTAGATGTAAAACATCAGTGGCGAAGCTGCATGACACCGGTGGTTGACGACGCATAAACAAATCTGTTAAAAAAGAAGGCTCTGTATTAACTCGAAACATAAAGATTTCGATTCTAATAGCTGGCTATAAAGGCGTATGTCGATCGAACACTGACGCATGCGAAGTCCATAGGATACTTTTTAGACGGGCGTGGTGCAGTGGCAACGGCGGCCATTTTGAAAAACGAACGTTCACTAATCCCCAGGATTATCTTTTATCAGTTAACTTTCTTAAGGCAATGCCTGCGTTTATGACTTTGGTCTTTATAACCAGCATACACAATCTCACTCAAATATACTTGTATGTCATGCAGAGAGTTCGTCCACATTTTTGGGTCACACAATTCTTATATGTAATTTCTTGAGAACAGAAATCGCTATTTTATAGAAATCGCTCGAACACACCACTACTGATTGCTTTTAATCGCAGTTTGCAATATAACCACTAAAATAATGTACTAATACTAAAATTGAAACAGTTGATGTCTTTACAAGCGCGTTAAATTCATCAATTGCGGTTATTTATATACAAAATTGGACTACCGATCTAAACGTGCCACTGACATATTTTCTAATAAATTCGCTTCAATTACACTAAAAGTGTTTGCATACGCTAATGTTGTTCATATCGTATTAACTATTCAAACTTTGCAATTGAATTTTAGCTTACAATAAACATGTGTGAATATTAACTAGGTATTAGTTATAATTTACTTACTGAAACTTTCCATATCGCAAGTTGCATGTCTTGGTGTTAGTTCATCATTGTCTTTCCTAATTTGGTGGTTTGAGATTTCAGGTACATCAAATCAGAAACTAAATATCGATAACTCTGAATCAAATAACTTTTGCACTCCATTGTGGATCAAGTATAAACTTCAAGCGGTTTTATTGAAGCCACGCGCGATGCTGCTGCGTCACTTCGGCCGCCATCTTGAAACGCCATAAACCCACGCGTGGCTTGCCAATTCTCTACATCAGTTTATAAAATCAGCACAATTCAAAAAGTCGACAATAATATCGGGATCACAGAAAACCACCATAATATCAAACACATTACATTCAATTTTCTTTAAATATTAACTGTTACAGATGGAACCAGCCCTGTGGCTGACGCCTATTTCAAGGGCGAGCTAAATGGACACTGCGTCATGCAGAATATTGAGATGAACCGTTCACCGCATGGGTCGATATCACGCACGCGTATTGCAGCTGCGTTACTAGCAGGGCTGAATAAGCTCCGCCCGTCACAATTGTTGCCGATTTCAGGTCGTGGTTGATTTGCAATAAAATAAAATGACACGCATGTCAGTAACATACGGTCCATATTTGCTTAAAATGTAAAAATCCGAAAGGCATGAAATGTGGTCGCGGGACTTACGAATTACGGTGACCTCGGAACGTAAAGGGCTATTAAAGGACACCGTGGATTTTAGTCAGTACGAGTCTGGTAGTCCCTCCCGCTCTGCCCTGCGTGGGAGAACTCATTTGATGATTTTACCATGGTAAAAAAAGGCATGAAATCAGACTTTAGTCGACTCGAGATTTTAAGTTTTCTAAATTTATGCAGCTGCTAGTCGTAGCAATAAAAATTTCAAGGTTGAGGTTTCTCGGATTTTAATTAGTCTTAGAAGACACCCTGGACAAGACTGACTATAAGGGGACAATGAGCTCGGTTTGCGGGTTTTTGTTGCCTGTTGCTTGAGCCCAGTAACTTTATACAACTAGTCCGTTACCAGTGGCTGTTTTAATTTAAGTTAGTTTTAATGCGATGATTCCCGATGTCCACCCCCAGTTTGTCAACAAACAATTAAAAGGGGTGGGTACCGGGAATAAATAAAACAATGTATCTCTGTCCACCCGTTACGGACACTGAGAATTCTCATTAATAAAATCGTATCGCTGTCCACCAGTGGTGGTCAACGGGAATATTAAAAAAAAATCGTATCACTATCCACCAGTTGTGGTAAGGGGGAAATTTTCCAAAAAAAGTTGCCTTTGTCCACCCCAGAGTGGACAAAAGGACTTTTTTTTTAGAAAAAGTTTCTCTGTCCACCAGTGGGGGACAAACTGGGGGTGCACATCGGGAGTCCTCGGTTTTAAAGCACACCTTGAGAGATTCCTCTAAAAAGGCATACAAAGCTTGAGGAAGCGATGCAGATGATGATGACCACAAGTTAAAAATAATAAGCATAAAAGATATGAGACATCACGCTGCGTCTCAATTATCGTGTGGGGTCTTAGTAAGCAAGGAGCAATATCGCGGTTCTTTTACGGATTTGTAAACAAGAGCGTCATACACATAAACATACACAAAAATACCCAAGATCTTGCCATTCTTAACGTTAAAACATGGTTTAGATTACGTACGGGGTACGATAAGACCCTAAATATAGTTGGATCGAACGACTCAGTCACTTGATGGTGTGGGGAAGAAAAGGAACCTTTCTGTATAGATCGATGGGAATAATCCTCCAGGCTCTTGCTTCCGGTCGCGGAATTGTACGAATTACCGTGACCCCGGAACGTAAAGGGCTATTGAAGGACACCGTGGATTTTAGTCAGTACGAGTCTGACCGTCCCTCCCGCTCTGCCCTGGGTGGGAGGACTCATCCTCCGATCTCCGGCCACCGTAGGCGCGGGCATGCGGACAGCGAGTAATGGGCATGCCTCGCTGTCCGACCATGGTCTATGCCCGAGTGGATGGCGCGTTTTGTTCCACGCACGCCTGAAAGAGTGTCAGCAAAAATGACGGGGCCGCTCTCTAGAGGGCCAAAGTCTGCCGGGGTCGCGGGACTTATGATTTACCGTGACCCCGGTAAGTAAAGGGCTATTGAAGGACACCGTGGATTTTAGTCAGTACAAGTATGACAGTCCCTCCCTGTGAAGATATACAACCTTCATATTGTATCGATGGTCTTGTTGCTTAGCAATGTTTGTTATATCGGTCTTGTCACATATACGAAAAATATATTCCTTCTACAAAATAAAACAATGTTTTATTTTATCGTTTAATTCTACATACAACTTAACAACAATTATAAGCTTTACGAATCTACTAAAGCTTTACATGGTAGTGGGCGACTCTTGAATCCATCTATGCTAGTAAGGGCCAGCCAGAAAGGCTACACTACTAAAGCAAGTAATTTTAGCAAAACTAGGAGAAGGTTCAGATACACGCGAGCATTTAAAGAAATTCATGGATACAGTTGATAAATTAAAAGATATGGATATTAATATCAACAGTGATCTTTTGTCAATCATGATGCTCAAAGACATTAAATTGTACTACACAATAGACGGGACATAGCGAAAAAAATCGTAATCCGAAACATTTGTCCTAGTGGACAAAAGTCGCTCAGTCTAGTGTGGTACGCCGGCATGATATGTCGTTTTCTTGACAAACTGTCAAACAAAAGAAAAATATTTTCTAAGAAAATATGCCAAGTTGCGCATTACGGTATTGTAAATCTCGTTATGGTAGAACGACTGGATCTAACTTCGGTTTATTTTCGTAAGTATTTGTTATATTTACTTCATAATAATTATTTTAATAAATAGTTCTAGAACATTATGTTAATTTTGTAATAAACGCCCTCTATTGCTGAATAGCTTTACTACTGCCTTGTAGAGATGTGATGTTGTTTATCGATTTTGTCATCGATATTTTATGAGGTAAATAATAAATAACACTTAAAATATAATACTGTTTGAGGGCTAATCTTCAATGTTGAGGATAATGACGTCCGATACTATTACTACTAATGCAACCATCCATTGACAAAAAACAAAAATATAAATTATTTTAATTACATTTATGTTACTAAAAATCAAATTAATTTATATTTTTGTTTTTTGTCAATGGATGGTTGCACTAGTAGTAAAAGTATCGGACGTCATTATCCTCAACATTGAAGATTGGCCCTTGAACATAATCATATCATTTAATTTAAATGTCAATAAAAGAACAAGTACTATTCGTTCAAGTAGGGTTCTGTTATTGCAGGTTTCCGAGTGTAAATAATGTAGAACGTGAAAAGTGGATACGGTTTGTTCAAATAGACCGTAAAGAAGAAAATTGGCTTCCATCTGCTTCGTCAAACATATGTAAAAAAATAAATAAATAAATAACTCGTACACATTGAAACCACTAATCGTTTTATTGTTTTCCTAATTTTTTGGCATTTGATTCAATCTATTCAAATGTGAACAAAAAATAGTCTCGTAACTTTTATTATTATTATCGATACCTTTTTATTTAAATGGTAACATCCCTATACAAAGTTTCTAGTATGCTATTCAAAGCTAGATGGCGTTACTGAAAAAAGGATCACACTTTTTCTATGACATTTCTTCGCATAGCCCCTCTATAGGTATATTTAATCTCTTTGATGATGCTCTATAGCCTTTCTTCAGAAAACGAATCTAGGTACTAAAGCTTTACACTCCTGCTCTGCTCGGGGTGGGAGGACTCATTTGATGATTTTACCACATTAAAAAAAACGCGTCATACAAAACGATCAAATAAAAAAATAAACCACCATGCAGTGACAGTACAGAATTAAAAAAGCTGCCTAGATTTGAAGTAAGCTCTAAGTACCTAGAAAGGTGTTTATCTACGCTTTGGCATTCAAAGATGGAGTGGATTATTGGATGCGAAGCGTCTACTCGTTTGAGACCAGATATACAAACTATGATGTATCGGCTTTAGCGATGGTAACCTTAATACTATTTCAATTGAATTAGCTACAAAGATCCAGCGTTACTCGGAATTAATGGCTACGGCTTTAATTAACCACAGGTGAAATAACAGAATTTGAAGTTTTCTTAAATTTTCTATGCAGCATTTACCATGAATGCGATTATATACTAACGGATACAATTGTTTATATTCCACGGAATGGGAGATTGTACTATTTACGCGCAATTAGAATGACTCTTCTGAATTATCCATATACTTCGAAAAACTTTCGAGTCGCGCTTCTGAGAGATTCCTTGCTTCTTCACGAACCAGCTTCTGGTTCGTAAAGAAGCACTGTTTCGGAATTTAGAGCGATTTATTGATTATTTTAACAATTCTTTTTCATATTTGGAAGGTTCTTGGCCTTAAAAACGCCACGATTGCCGGTGCGGGTTGGCGAGTTCATTTTTTTCGGGGGTATTTCTGACCCCGAGGCTTGTGAAAGCTTAGTTTACGGGTTAACCACCCGATGCTCGGTGTTGGTGAGATTACGGCAGTTTATATTACCTCTCTACCCACCCTCCTCCTTACACATTCGGGCTTGGGACCGACAACGGCGATTTCTAAAATATGTAAATACTACTTACTTATTATTGTCGCAAAACAGGTTTTGATCAAGTTTTAACCTGACTCCGAACCAAAAACATTTCATTTCATCAAACATGAAAATTTGAATTTCGCGGGCTACCACTACGCAATCACCTTAAATAACGATCCGGCAATGTTGGTTTATACCGAAGACAACCGAAGCTACCCGAAGCCTAATGTTCGACGGGTGGCGACTGGCGAGACGGAGCGGGGCGGCACGCTAGCGTGAGCAAGCCAGTTAGCCCGTAGGGCACGGTATACGCTTGTCGTGTAGCGAGTTTACATAGCAGTAGTACGTTTTTCTGCCAAAAAATATGATTGACGTAGAACGGTTAATAGAACTTGTCAAAAAGAACCAGTTTCTTTACGACATAAGTCATAAGGATTACAAGAACCCTAGCCTCAAAATAGAAACGTGGGAGCTCATTGGAAAAGAGCTCAATGCAACAAGTAAGTGCATATTTAAGACAACAAATTCATAATATATCATAATGTAAGTACTATATAAGTACTTTTCGTCCAATCCTACCCGCTTGTTGGTTTGAAAAGATTATTAATTCAGTACAATTTGCTTTGGTCAGTGACTTCATCCGTATGAAGTAAATTACTTACCCCATAAGATCGAACTTTCTAGATAACGTCACTGTGCTTCACTTATACTAGTTCTGTAGTGTTTTTGAAAGGGTGTGCTTTTAGAGGTGTGATTTTAAAATTGATGTCTTTGTTTCTACAGATTTACAGTTGATAGTAGATTTCGAGTCAATACGGTTTGCTATTTCTGATAGCTAGTTCCCTACAGAACCATAATTGTTTACTTCTTCGTACTTCGGTTGAATGGCATTGATGTGACTGAGCCTTATTTTCAACAAGATGACGTAACATGCCACAAGGCGGGCGAAACCATCGAAGGAAGGAAACATTTTTGCGCATAATTTCTCGCAAAGACAATGTGGCCTTCGCGATCATGTGATCTCCCTCATTTTGAAATTAAAATTTCGCTGATATAATGTTCCAATTAAATAAAGTTGTTAAAAATAGGACTTCGCGATTGCTATTCATTCATCACATTTAAACATTACTGGGATACAATGATTTATTAGATAAACCTTACATCATTAACATAATTATTACGTGTTTTATTTCATTTTAAACTTATACCTCTAAAACACCCCTTAATAATAATATAAAATATTGAAGATAAATAGTGGTTCTAATTGTGGTTGTTAATTCTCACAAGGCCTCATCCTTTCTCATGACGATCCTATGTTCTCAGGTGAAAACTGTAGACTGAAATGGAAGACTGTGAGAGATAGTTATATAAAGTGCAAAAAGCAGTTAAAAAAATCTGATGGTACAAAAGAAATAGACTATATTTGGAGCAGCAATTTGAAATTTTTAGACAATCATAATGTTAATCGAAGAAGTTTCCGTGACAACGTTCGTAAGCAGAAACCTGAAACAGAATTGGTTTCTGATGAATTAATATATGGAGCACCATCTTCACCGCCTCCTCTAGCGCCATTGGGATCATTTACAATGGCAGATGTCAGCTCCGCATCATCGCAACCCAATCAAGATTTACGAATTAATGTACTAGATCCAAACCCAAAATGTATTGCAATGGATGCTACTGACCTTCTGTTCCTGAGTTACTCTGCATCATTTAAGAAGTTTCCAGCGAGACAGCAGACCTTCATGAAGTTAGAGCTTGCAAAGTTATTTGCGAACGCAGAACTAAATCAACTGGATGTTCCAGAAATATATACAGCAGATGCTATACGAAGTTCACCAGTCAATATTAAAACAGAATAAACTTTCGAAGTTCAATCAGAAAATTCGAATGGATCCAGTGACGAATAAATAATTCGTGATTTTTTTAAATCAAGATTTAAAATAATCCTAGTAGCTTCTTTAAAGTTGTATCAATTGGAGTTTTAGGGTCTGATCTGATTCATTGTATCTCTTTCATATTTTACATTTGGATATGAACACAAAATACAGCTTGAGGCTTGCCGCGCACGCAATTCGCACGACACGACAATGCTTTCACACGCAAATGGCTAACCTGGTACCGTTCTTGTTATTCAGAAGTGAAGTTTTTTTGTATAAATTTAACTTAGAACATTATAGTAGTATACTGCAAACTTCTGTGTCCACTTAACAAATAAATAAATGAGTATCTTGTTAATAGTTTTAAGTTTTCTTTTTGTATACTTTAACTACATTATTATGAAACTGCTAATACTAGTTTCTAAAATCTCTTTCTACTGAGTACTGAAAATTACTTTTTTTATCTAAAGAAACGCCTGAATGTTTGTAACACCCATAATAATAAAATTAACTTGAGTGAACCCAAACTTCGCCACGCTTATTTGTCACCTTACTCACACTATCAAATAATTTTGTTTACTAATAAAGAGAACGCCTGAATGTTTGTAACACCCGTAATAATAAAATTAACTTCAGTGAACCAAAACTTCGCCACGCTTATTTGTCACCTTACTCACACTATCAAATAATTTTGTTTACTAATTGGTATAAACGTCCACTACTAACAAAACATTGCCATCAAGAATCAACAGTACTAACATGAAATTGACAAAGGAGTTCGTAAACATTTGGGCAATTCACTTCTTTTTTTTTACGTGGTAAAATCATCACATGGGTCCAATATGTTTATTGAAATTTAGTTTAACTGTAATGTAACTGATATTTTAGATGTGTTTATGACTTGATCTTGTCCATTGATTTATTCATCTTTTTACTCATCTTTTATATTTTTAAATATTTTAACAAAAAAAGAAATAAAAAACATTTAAAAATATAAAAAATAGCAGTCCACCAGTATCGGGAACAGGGTCCAGGCTGCCGGTGGTCAGGACTCCTGTGTGAGGAACCTCCTAACAATGCGCCCCGTGTCCAGAAGTCCTGCCTTCTGAATCGAGCGCTTGATCCAGCTGCCAAGCGAGAGCCTTCTCAAATGTTATTCGAGGCTCTTGGCAATTAAGCCATTGGCAGACACGACTATCGGCGCAATGACTGCTGTATTCACGTCCCACATGTCAACAACCTCGCGAGCCAGAGTCCTGTCAGTGATGACAGGTCGATCCCAATACAACGAGATATTTTCGAGAACTGGGTCGGGCGCATACCTATAGTACGGCACTTCAAATTCCACAAGGTTGTACTTCAAAGCAAGTTGTTGGTGAATAATCCTGGCAATGAGGTTGTGTCTATGCAAATATTCTCCGTTACCAAGACGAGACCACCCAGAAAGAATGTGTCGGATCGATTCTCCCGGACGTTGGCATGCCCGACATATGTCAACCGTGCCATCCTTCACAATATATTTCCGGTAGTTATTCGTTATGTATATTACTAGCACTCCGCCCGCGACTTCGTCAGCGTGTATTTCTAACTTCGAACTCGTAGACGCGGGTGCTGCATGACTGATGGCAGTGGATAGGACTTATAAATGAAGACGACTCTTGACTTTCGATAACTGTATATTGCTGTTATTATGACTTTAACCTTACAATATTTATAAAGGGAAACTAGTAGTTAATGGCGACAAAATTGGGTTGGTAAAAAACTAAATGACAAGAGTTGCGTTGATGGCCGACCCGGGCCGGTGTCGTGGATGAAGTAAAGTGAAGAGTGCGAGAGGCCGGCGCGCTGTCATCGTGGTCACTCGTTCGGTCGGCCTTCCGTTTCCGTGCCTTTGCGGTGTTGCTAGTGGCAGAAATGCAAGGCGTCAACATTCTGGAGCCCCACAAATGAGGGCAGCGTCAACAGAAGCCTCAGGTTGGAGCTTCGGAAACTCGGAATAGTCGACGACTGCACCGGGCACAGTCGGTTAAAAGCTCGGCGTGATGTTCCAGATGTAGTCTTCACGTCTGCTACTCGGGACACGCCGTTGGAGCCTGAATAGAAGCTGGTCACCCGCCCAAGCAGCCAATTGTTTGGGGGTAGTCGGTCGTCCTTCACAAGCACCATCTCGCCAAGTCGTAGCTCACCTCCATGTTTGCACCATTTCAGTCGCTTTTGGAGTTCTGAAATGTACTCTGTGATATCTGTTCCAGAAATGGGTCTTAAATTGTTGAGTCCTCGTGTATCGAGAGGTACTCAAACGTGCGGTATCTTGAACCTGAGAAGGCAACACAATTAATGATCGTCCAATAAGTAAATGTGAAGGTGTGAGAGCTACCAAGTCTGATGGATCTAATGACATGGGAGTTAATGGTCGTGAGTTTAAAATAGCCTCGATCTGTGTGAGAATTGTATTAATTTCCTCATAACTAAGATTAGCAAGTGCAAGTACACGTTTTAAGTGAGGGTTTACCGATTTTACCGCACTCTCGGCTGACCCAGTAAAGTGGACCATGAGCTGGTGAAAATTTAAAGTTTATAGACAAATTTGCTGCATATGAACCTAAATAATCAGAGTTTGACTTTAAAAAACCTTGATAAGTCACTGCATGCTCCGACAAAACATGTGCCATTGTTCGAGAAGATGTTGGCAGGTTTTCCTCTGCGGGCAATGAAGCGATTTAGGTTAGCAAGACAGGATTCAGCACTCAGATCGTTTACAAGTTCTATATGTAGTGCCTTGAAAGCCAATCAAACAAAAATGCACATGAAAGCTTTGATTAATTTACTGCCTCTACCCTTTCGGTTGAGAATCATTATTCAGCATGCAGTCGCTGTTCAGGCAAGTTGCCCATAATTGGTTGCTTGATTTGACCTCAAAAGCGGCAACATGTGATATGATTATGAACTGTCTTCCTGGCTAAGTTCCTACCATTTAAAACCCAGAATTTGTGACGAATGTTTGCAAGCAGTAACGGTGGACCTGCATGCAAGAGTAAAGTGTAGTAATGTCTGAAGATAAGTATGGTTATGTGATGAGATACACGTAATAATATTGTATATTTTGTGTCATACTGATAATGTGATTGTGACAATACCAAAACAAACAAACAAACAAATATGGGCAAAATACTGATTTAACTATATTTATTGGTAATAGTTCAAAAATTAAAAGGAAGGACTTGACGGATAGCATAACTGAGTTATTAAAGTTAAATTGTCGAAAAATTGTATTGTGTGCTTTCCCCTATTTTGAGAAATTGTCCTCTAGTCAAAACAATTATATTTACATGCTCAATAAGCATCTTCATTTGTTAGTTAGTCTCTATAGCGACAAACTTATGTATTTTGATACCAACGTTTGTATGGATAAACTTTGGTCAACACGAGATACTGTGTATCTGCCTTATATGTATAGACGCGAAATAGCTAGGCTATTAGTTTTTTATTTTCACACAGACATAAATAGTATGTCGAAGCTTAGTAGTTTAGTTATTACTGATAGTGTTCCTAACACTCCTTTTGATGCACCTAGTGATTTAAACTGTTAGATACGACAACAGGCAAGCCACATAATATGTTGAATGTTGTGCATCAAAATATGCATGGTTTGTCTGGCAAGGAGTTAGAATTAAGTTTATTTATAGAACACTATCAGGTTCAGGTCTTATGTCTTACTGAACACTGGTTGAAGGAGCATGAATTACTGTTTTTCAATGATAACAATTTTACTGTCCAAAGTGCGTTTGTCAGAAGGGGCGCTATTCGTGGTGGTTCTTTGGTTCTTGTTTCAAACAAGTTAAAATGTAAAGAACGTTTAGATCTAGTTAATCTTTCTGTTGAGCGTATTATTGAGTTGTCTTGTGTGGAACTCGAGAAATATATAATAATTTGTGTTTATAGACCCCCTTCTGGGGATTTTACTCGCTTCGAATCTGTAATGGAGGATTCACTTAGTAAGTTAAAATCAAGTAATAAAAGTATAATTTTATGTGGAGATTTTAATGTTAATATTTTAGATGCAACTCCATTAAGTGTCAGACTACTGAACCTTTTTAAATCTTTTAATTTAATTAACTTGTTTTTTGAACCAACAAGAATTACTGCATCTTCGTCGACTTGTCTTGACAACATGTTTACTGATTGTGATGCCGAAAGTAAAGTAGTGTTAAGTGACTTATCGTCTGATCACTGTGGATTGATGGCAAGCTTCCCTATGCCATCACACAAAAAGCCACACAAGATTGAATGTAGGCCCTATACAGTTAGTCGTTGTAACAAGTTTAAGAATAATGTAGCTGATAAACTTACACCAGCCATAGCTGAATCAGAAAATCCTAACAAAATCTATGAATCCCTTTTTGATATTGTTAAAGAAGAATACCAGTCCACTTTTAAAACCAAAATCATTAACAAGAATGGATCCTCTGCTGGTTTCAATCAATGGGCTACACCTGGCATTTACAAAAGTAGAGCGAGATTGTACGAGTTGTATGGTTTGAAAAAATTTAGGTTTGATACACCTTTTGTAGAATATGTAAGAAATTATTCAAAATTATTTAAAAAGATTTGTTTTATTGCTAAGTCAACATTTTTAAGCGAAACAATTAAAAATTCTACTAACAAAGTTAAAGCTACTTGGCAAATTATCAACAGTGAAACAGGAAAATCGGTTAATAATGAAAATCATTTAGAGATTATGATAGACAGTCAACTAATTACAAATGCGACTAGCGTAGCAGACGCATTTAATGAATTCTTTGCAAATATTCCTATAACTACGACTCGCTCCTTAAGTTCGTCTCCGTCTAAAGCTGAAAGGATTCTGCAACGTAATGTGCCTAAATGCGGTAACCTGCTTAGTTTTGAACACATAACGCCATATGATGTAATAAATGTATTCAACACGCTTAAATCTAAACATACTTTTTTTTTTTTTTTTTTTTTTGCGTGGTAAAATCATCAAATGAGTCCTCCCACCCAGGGCAGGGCGGGAGGGACTGTCAGACTTGTACTGACTAAAATCCACGGTGTCCTTCACTAGCCCTTTACGTGCCGGGGACACGGTAATCCCTTGGTCCCGCGACCCCGGCAGGCTTTGGCCCTCTACAGGCCCCGTCAATATGCTGACACTCTTTGAGGCGCGCGTGGAACACAACGCGCCGTCGACCCGGGCATGGTCCATGGTCGGACAGCAAGTCGCCCATTACTCGCTGCCCGCATGCCCGCGCCTACGGTGGCCGGAGATCGTCCTGCGACGTCCGACGCCGTGGGCGTCTACCACTGCGGCTGGGGTGGAGGGAGGACGCTGTCCTCTCCCTCAGGCGGCCCGCCTCCTCCTTCACGAGCATGACTGCTTCGCAGAAGGAGGCGACCGCCTCCCACTCCGTCTCGCCCCGCAGCATGGCCTCGACCAATGCCGGGCGCGAGAGGTCTCCGCCTATCGCCGTCGTGAGGACACGGCGGTGCTCTGCCCAAGCGGGGCAGTCCTGCACCGTATGCTCCACCGTGTCCTCAGGACGATCCTCGCAGTGGTGACACCCAGGCGTTTCTTCCCTCCCTATCAGACACAGGAACCTCCCGAAACTTCCGTGTCCGGTGAGGACCTGCGTCATGCGGTAGGTAAGGACGCCGTGACGCCTATCCAGCCACTCCTCAAAGAGGGGTCTTACCGCCGCAATTGCGGCGTGCCCGGACCTCGGTTGCGACAGTCGCTCCCTCCACACTGCCCTGAGATCACGCCGGAGCTCTTCCCGCCGCGCCTCGACTTGTCGAGGCAGCGGGGATTCGCCCCGACGCTGCGCCTCCACGCGCCATTCATAGACGCGCTGGAGGGCAGTCGCCTCCAGATCCCAGGGCAGCAAACCCGCTAGGAGGTTGGCTGATTCGCCGGCGATCGTGCGGTATCCCCGGATCATCCGGATAGCCATGACCCTCTGGCATGCGACCAGCTTGAGTGGTCGCGTCCGGATGCTTAGGGCCCACACGGGGGCCCCGTAGAGGGCCATGGACCGCACGACACCGGCGTACAGCCTCCGGCAGGAGGCATTTGGCCCGCCGAGATTGGGCAGGAGCCGCTTGAGAGCGGCTGCTGCCCGGTTCAGCCTTGGGGCCAAATGCAGGAAATGCTCCCTGAAGTTCCATCGGCTGTCGAGGACGAGTCCCAGGTACTTCATCGTCCTCCCGACGCCGATGCGAACCCCCTCCACCGTAATGTGGGACTCTGAACGTGGCGCGTTCAGACGGCCATGAAAACACATGGCCTCTGTTTTGTGCAGCGCCACGTCGAGTCCCAACTGCCGGATCCTATTAGCGACTGTCGCTACCGCCTGCGTCGCCACGTCGGCCGCCGCCTGGTGCGACTCTCCCTTCGCCAGGACGAGCGTGTCGTCGGCGTAACAAATTACGCCGACGCCGTCAGGGAGGTCGCCGCGCAGCACCCAGTCGTAACCGATGTTCCACAGGAGCGGCCCCAAGACCGATCCCTGTGGAACACCGCACGACATCTCTCGCCGGTTCCACTCTCCCCGGTGACCGGGGTAGATGACGGCTCTGTCCGTCAGGTAGTCCTCGACTATACGACGGAGGTAGGTCGGCACCCGGTGATACCGGAGTGCCTCCCTGATGCAACTCCAGGGCAGGGTGTTAAAGGCATTGGAGATGTCTAAAGACACCCCCAAGACGACCCTGCCCCGGGAAACCGCATCCCCCGTCGTGAGGGCTCTCACGCGCGTGATGGCATCCACCGTCGAGCGCCCCCTGCGGAAGCCAAACTGGCTCTCCGCAAGGTCCGGGCCCACCCGATTCAGGTGCCCGACGAGGCGGTTTGCAATTACTCTTTCAAAGAGCTTGCCCACCTCGTCGAGCAGCACGATGGGCCGGAATGCGGACGGAGAGTCCGCAGGGCGCCCGGGCTTCTGGATCAGGACCAGTTTCCCCGTCTTCCAACGAAGCGGGAACTGGCCCCTCTCCAGGCACGCGCTAAAGAGCCCACCCAGTCGAGGCCCGAGAGTCCCCGAGGCCAGGACCCAGGCTTTCCCTGGCAAGCCGTCGGGTCCTGGGGCGGTATTTTTGGCTTTGAGCCGTTGTACCGCCACTCTCAGGTCTACCTCGGTCACCTCCGGAGCGTCGTAGACGTCGTCGTCGCTGTGGTCCGCGTTTGCGTCAGCTTCAGGCACCGCCGGAGACGGAGCCATGGGCGGGGGAGTGTGCTCCTCCCGCGAGGGGAACAGGGCGCTCACCACGTCCTCCACGAACTGAGGCTGGAGACTCTGCGTCAACGGGGGAGCCCAGGGGCGGAGCTTCTCTCTCACCCACTTATAGGGCCGGCCCCATGGGTCCCCGTCCAGAGCCTCCAGCATCTCCTTGCGGGCCAATTCCTTGGCCCGCCAGATCTCGTCGCGGAGGGCGGTCTTCGCTGCCCTGTAGCCATCCTGCAGCTCCGTCTCTACAGCCACCGCATCCGGAGGTCTGGTGCGGCGCCTGCGGAACCTGGTGTACCGGCGTCGCGCAGCAACGCACGCCTCGCGCAGCGCTGCTAGCTCGCGTGACCACCAGTACAACTGACGCCGGGCGCGTCCTAGCCGGACCCGGGGCATGGCCACGTCGCAGATCTCCGACATGGCCTCCTGGAACCACCCCGCCTCGTCGTTGATGTAAATCTAAACATACTGGCGATTATTGGGGCATTTCAATTAAACTTTTAAGTAATATAATTGACATCGTCGCCCCCTATCTTGCAATTACTTTTAATAAATGTGTAGATCTGGGTACTTTCCCTGACCTCATGAAGAGTAGTAAAGTCATACCATTATTTAAATCAGGCAATAAAAATGATATTGGTAATTTCAGACCAATTTCTATCTTACCTGCTTTTAGCAAAATTTTTGAAAAATTGATACTCAAGCAGTTGCTTAGTCATTTTAATGTAAATAGCCTCCTTCATAGTGAACAATATGGTTTTACGAAAGGTCGTTCAACAACTGATGCAGGTGTTGCTCTGCTGAAGCACATATTTAAGGCGTGGGAGAGCTGTAAGAATGCAATAGGTGTTTTCTGTGATCTATCCAAAGCCTTTGATTGCGTACACCATGATACACTTTTGCGAAAATTACATCATTACGGAGTCCAAAACGAAGCTCTTAATGTTATAGAATCGTACTTACGTAATAGATTACAATGCGTAGATGTTAATGGCTCGAAATCTTCTGGGCAACCCGTTCAGCTAGGTGTGCCTCAAGGATCAATTCTAGGTCCGTTTTTATTTTTGGTCTACATCAATGACTTGCCATATCTTTTAAAGGACATTTGTGACATTGTACTGTTTGCAGATGATACCTCTCTTATATTTAAAGTAGATAGAAATAGACAAGATTTTGACGATGTTAACACCGCATTATCATTGGTCACGGATTGGTTTACTGCTAACAACCTGGTTCTCAATGCCAAAAAAACGAAATGTATAAAGTTCGCCCTGCCAAATGTTACAAATCTAGGTCCTAACATTGTTCTAAGTAACGAAGAACTTGAAACTGTTGACTCAGCTGTGTTTCTGGGTATTAAACTAGATTCTAAAATTCAATGGGGTCCGCATATAACAAGTTTAGCGGGAAGACTAAGCTCGGCAGCCTACGCTGTCAGAAAAATAAGACAGTACACGGACGTTGATACAGCTCGACTAGTTTATTTTAGTTACTTTCACAGCCTTATGTCCTACGGCATTTTATTGTGGGGCAAAGCGGCTGATATTCAAAACATATTTGTTTTGCAAAAACGAGCTGTTCGGGCAATTTACCAACTAGGTACTAGAGTTTCTCTGAGGGATTTGTTTAAGGAGATTGGCATTCTGACAGTGGCATCTCAATTCATCTTTGCGAACATTATATATATTAGGCAAAATCTACATCTATATAACAAGAACAGTGATTTTCACACTATTAACACGAGAAATAAGCACCACCTACGTGTTCCTTTTCATCGGCTTCATAAGGTTCATAGCTCATTTATAGGCCTTGGTATAAAATTCTATAATAAATTGCCTTCGTCATTCCTAGACTTGCCGTTTAATGTGTTTAAATCTAAGATTAAATCCAACCTTTGTTCTAAGGCATATTATTCCATTAACGATTATTTAGACGATAAAAACAGCTGGTCACTCTGTTGAAGTTAAGACGGCGTTCATGCTCTTTCCCAGATTTTTAGTATTTTTTCTTCTTCCGGACTAGTTATATGGATTCATATAATTGTTTATTTGTTTTTTTTTTATGACTTAATTAAGTCATCTTGTTTTATTTTATGTGTTTGTATTTGTTTTATTATTTTATTTTGATTAACGGACATTATTGTCCTACTTTATATTTTATTGTTTGTCTTTTTGTGTGTATTTTTTATTATTTTAGTACGACAGTCGTAGGTTTCCTTCATCTTTTAATAATATTGTTGGAGCGGATGAAGAATGTACAACTATCTCTTGCATTGTATAGAGTGTATCTATCTAGTATTATATAGTGTCATAGCCAGCATTGTGTGAGTACCATGTACTTCAGAGCTATCTTTGACTAGAAACCTACGTCTTTCATTGACTTGAATGACTCTGGCGGTTGAGAATATGTCATGCTCACTTAAAAGTCTCGCTGATGGTGGCGTGTGTGTCGGATCATTTAGTTCCCTTCAAAATGGTTGAGCTGAATGGTGCTGATACATGTGTCATGTTCGTGAACGGGCGCTGTCAGTTGGGACTGGTCATCTCTTAGCTGCCCCGGTCTATTTTAATTAATAATAACTTTATTTTTGAATTGTCTTTTTTATATTTACTATGGACACTATTAACTTGCCACATCGTTCTCACATAATGTACCATCTCATGATGAATGATGTAAAAAAGTTTTGTAAAAATTTTGGCGATTGAAAAAGAGTGTCCATGGAGTTTCTTGCTCATTCTTCTCCATAGAGATCTACGCTTTGGAATGAGCACCTACGGTACTTTCACAGTTTTTATGTCTTGTGACTGGGACTGTAGCACCATAACTATTTTTGTACTAGTTTTATTTTATCTCTTGACAATTCAAAAGTGCCTGTAATTGGCCTAATTGAAATAAACGATTTGATTTGATTTGATTTGATTTGACAGCCTGCCTCCAATTCGCATGAGCCCATCAGAATGCATGCATGGAGCTAGATAGCTAATTTATTTGTTTTTAAATGGTAATTGCTTATTATGTTGCATAATGCAATTAAAGACGAATTAAGTTCATATAGACTTAAATAGCCTGTATGTTTGTTTTGTGAGTGACGACGATTGTGTATGAACCGCTGCATATAGGCTGATACGCTGTATCTTACTGAAGTTGGAAATTCTGTTAACAAATTCGACTGATTGTGATTCAGATAAAGGGAAATTGCTTTGAATTTTAAACTCTGTCAATTCACCATCTTTTATATGTGTTGGTTAACAACCAACACATATAACTGGCCAGATGGATTCAGGTTTAAAAAGAAATTCAGGACCTGTCCACCACAAGCTGCTATTTTTTAATTGCCTAGCATCGGCCCTTCTTGAGCCAATGTGAGCAGGGTTTGAAAGTGTGGGCACGTAACGCCAGGTGCAAGCTCCTGTAAGAGTGTAGTAATTTCATGAATACGGTTGTAGCTTTGCGTATTTTAATCCAACCTACAACGGTGGTTGAATCACACCAGTAAGTGCAATTGTGAATTTGCATGGTTAATGAAGATTTGACTTTATCAGCACGACGAGCTGCTCATAAAGCACCACACAGCTCTAACTGTGGAACAGTCATAGGTTTGAGTGGAGCTACGCGGCTTTTTGCTGTCAACAGATGCATTGAAACTTGATTGTTATTATTAACAGACCTAATGTAAACACATGCACTGTACCCTTGAGTTGATGCATCACTAAAGACTTGCAATTCGCACTGCAAGGGGGCAGTGCAGGTGACAGGTCTGGGTATTCTTTTGTTAAACTTTCAATATTAGTTATGGTATGAAGGTGATAGTTCACTAAAAGTTTTTTATTATCATATCTTTCGCACAGTAGTTCCTATGCTACTTCATAGTGTTCGGCTGCAAATTCTAGGGACCGGATAATTAATGAAGCGCTATCCTTCAGAGCTGCACACAAGTAGTGAAATTTACTGATTTTAGGTATTGTGTTATCGGAGTGTATTAATGAAGTAAATGTGTCACGGAACTCTAGCCATGTTTGATAGTGACCCGAAAAGGTAGGTAGGTGTATAGTAGGAAGCTTAAGTCTTGGCCCATCCCTAGATGTACTCTCATAGGCAATACCCGAACCTGCAGCCGATCCGTCCTGCGCTGAAGCCTCTGCTTCTTGCCTGTCCAACACCTCTCGGGCAACAGCAAGTGTCTCGAAGTACTGAGTTTCGAAGCTTTCACGATCCTCGTACTGGAATTTCACATATATTTTCTATATCAGTTTGTATATAGTCAAAGTCTGAATTTAGTTTCTCTATCTAAGTTAACCTTAATTTTAACTCATGACTTTGTGGTGAACTTAAAGTTTTACAGCTTTTTATTATTTCTGAATATGTTTTGAATTGAGTTAGTTTAGCTTTACAGCTGCGACGTTTTTTATGCAATGTTTTAGCGTCCATTTTAAGACCGCTGCCAAAAAAATGCGCTAAAATAATAAGTGAAATGCAGTGATACTTAAATTTAATGCTGAGTGGTGATAGCAAGCGAGGGTGCGAGTAAAAACGGCGTGCAAAGCAGTGCAAACCGCCCAAACGGGGGCGAGCAGGACGCAGCACGCGTGACGGTGCAAGCCTGCAGCGAGGGCTCGACAAAATGGCCGACACAGCAAAGCGACCGCGGCAGGCACCCACGCGGCTTTCGTGTGGCACTGGAATGCAAATTAAAGACGAATTATTATATGAATACAATTGTCACACACCCAAGGACCTGAATGCCTAACGAAAGATGGAAATAAACAAGTAGTTTAAAAAATATCAGATCAGTTTTATACAAACTATACGTTTTCCTTAAGTTTGCCGTACATGATTACTTCCCAGAATTTTATCCTTATTGTGATTTTTTCCAAAAAAAGCGGGTTCGATTCCTGGCCAGGATGATTGATTTTTCTAAAATCCAATGATGCAGTTTTAGTTTTCGTCAAAATCGGCCTCGAAACTCCTTTCAACGACAAAATCTCTATAATAGCTCGAATTAATGTGAATATTGTTTGCAAGCATTTAGCAGGCTAATCCGAAGTGGTTTCTTATGGTGTTATTTACCAAATTTTGTTCACTGAATTTAAGCAAAGTGTTTCCTGTCCCGCGGAAAACAACGGTTGCTAGGGTGCCGCGGTCTGCGCGGCGCTCCAGGCCGCGCGACTGCGCTGTCTTCACTTGTGTGGTCCATTCATCACTTATACTAAATAAATACTCTGAGTCCGTTGTCAAGGAGGGTATTGTGTGTCTCTCAATATTGTGTATGTTTTAGTTTATTTTATTTGAGCTAGGTATTTTATTTATATAGCTAGCAACCCTTTTTATATTTATGTACAACGCCGACTGTAGCGATGCCGGAATGACTACTGCCAGTCAACCTGCCCCACCACTGGATGTGCAACTGGTCAGATGCCCTCACTGTTCTCAGCCTCGTTTTTAGTGTTGAACGGGGACTCAAGACATACTTTAGCAAGGTTCACAAACCTTATAGTATATATCTGGACCCTTCTGCCAGTCTCACCCACGACTTCAACTCAACACCTTCAGATCAAGCTTTGTGGAGAACTTTATCTAAATTCCAAATAATATAATAGTTATGGAATAGTTGAATAGGGCGTAAAAGGGGGAGTTCAAAAGAGGCTTCGGCCTATACACAATCGTGATACTTGGACGATCTAAAAATATGTCGAAAAATGCATAATAATAATAGTATCGGACGACAGTGAAAGAGTTTTCAGTAAAAAAGATTCGAACAAAAAAAAATGGAACAGTGATCGGCACCCGTCCTTGACGTCGACCTCTTTCAAAGTCGAAGTCAAATCATTTATTTCAATTAGGCCATCAAAGAGGCACTTTTGAAAGATTTTTTAAAATTAAAGGATATGGGATGGGATGGGATTGATTCTACACCCATTTGCCAGGGTAGGTTCGTATGGAGAAGAGTGGGCAAGAAACTCCTAGATACTTATTCTTTTTCAAAAATTTTAATACACGAATTTATGCATAAATGTGAAAGTGAAGAAAGACCCAGAAAGTCTAAACAATAAAATAAATTTAAAAAAACAATAATTATGTGGTTAAAAAAGTACCATCCTATACCTTCTTCACATTTTCACAAAATAATGCAATTAAAGATATTTTGCAAATACAATATGGGCAGTGTGTGAGCATTCTAATTTCAACCAGTTTGATTCTGCTTAAGCATTACATTGTACTATGGAGCAGGACCAGCATGTTTCCAAACATTTTTTTTATCTTGAATATAATCTTCTAATTTATAATATGCTTGTTTACTAAGTGTATTTTTTATGTGACTTTTAGATTTTCTTTCATTTAGAGTTAAAATTTCGCTAGGTATTTTGTTGTAACATTTAACACAGTACCCCATAAAAGATTTTTTGACTTTAGATTAAAAGGTTGATCAATTTTATCTTTATTTCTAGTTTTAAAATTATGTCTATCGCTTATTTTATTAAAAAGATGAAGATTTTTCCTAACATGCATTATATTTTCATAAATAAATTGACAAGGCACTGTCATTATATTAATCTTTTTGAAGAGATTTTCCCTAAGAGATTCGCGACGACGTAGATTGTAAATTGTTCTGATGGCTCTCTTTTGCATAATAAAAATGGATTCAATGTCAGCTGCCCGGCCCCACAGTAGAATGCCATAAGACATAATGCTGTGAAAGTAGCTGAAGTAAACCAAACGCGCAGTTTCGACGTCTGTTAACTGTCTTATCTTTCTAACAGCATAAACGGCTGAGCTTAGACGCTAGAGATGCTATATGGGGGCCCCATTGTAATTTATCGTCTAACGTGATTCCTAGGAAAACTGTCTGATTAATAAATTCCAATTTTACTCTGTTCAATAAAATTTTACTTCTAACATTTGGCAAAGTGAATCTAATACATTTAGTTTTCTTTTCATTAAGAACTAAATTATTTAGAGTAAACCAATTTTGAACCTTAGAGAGGTATTTTGTTGTGTCATTTTGCTAAATACCCCATGAAAGATTTTTGTACTTTGAACAGTCTAAAATAAGGTTGGTCAATTTTATCTTTATTTCTGGTATTTAATTATGCCTATCGCTTATTTTATTTAAAAGATGAACATTTTTCCTTACATGCATTATATTTTCATAAATAAATTGACAAGGCACTGTCAATACATTAATCTTTTTAAATAGCTGCTTAAGAGATTCGAAAGGACGTTCATTGTAAATTTCTCTGATGGCTCTCTTTTGCAAAATAATAATCAATGTCAGTCGCCCGGCCCCACAGTAGAATATCATAAGACATAATGCTGTGAAAGTAACTGAAGTAAACTAAACGCGCAGTTTCAACGTCTACTAAGTCTTCTTCTCGTTAATATTGTTGTCACTAGTATTATGCGAATTAAAGTTATGCTAAAACAAATTAGCCTTAAAAACCATTATGCCAACATAAACTGTATGCCAAAAGTTATTATGCCAAAGTATATTAGAACAAAAAACAATATGCGGTAAAAGGGATCTCTTTAAGGAGTTTTCTCGTGCGTGTACGTCTAAATAATATTATGTTTATCAGCATATCATTTATTTATAGCAAATAGGGTCAAAATTGAATAAAACAGGGTTTTACACCAATTTAGACACTTTATTTCAGAAATAGTTACAAGTTATACAATATTTCAGAGTAGCACACATAATAACAAGTTCATCCTGTTTAAGGGAAATTAAATATTACAATGGTCAAAAGTAGAAAACACGTAAAAAGTAATTATACTCGTATTATAGTTTGAAGATATTTTTCACATTTAATATTAAAATTTACAGTTTTTCTAGTCTGATCAAAAGCCAAATATTTGGACAAAAATATTTTATTGAACTCGCACGCACATTTATCAAAATAATTAAGAAGAGCATTCAGAAACTTGTTTCTAACATGACAAAGTTAATCATAATATTGATTTGACTTAAGTTTATCAATGTTTTTCAAAGATTTATTACACATTTTTCATCAATTTACAATGCATTTTTAAAGCCTGACCTCCAAAAGTTCTTTCCAAATTGAGATAATTCGTCTTATTTACGGAGAATTACTTTTAAGTTTTTCTTATTTACGGAGAGTTTCATTTAAGTTATCCACTACATCCATTAAGAACACATTAAGAATTTAGACAATTTCCGTCGTACTACAAAAAGTTAAACGGCGGTCTGAGTTCATATAGTTTGAAGTCAAGATTGTTTCCAGAAATTTCACCTACGTAGAGTTGCAATTTTTAACGCCGTTTGGCCATACATTTTGACATTTCTGTAATTTTACATTTCAAGCAACATTTATTTTTCTTCCTGAAGTTTGGCAAAGCGAGAAGAGTACTTTGAAGTCATACGAAATCTAAATTTGTGCACGTTATCTTAAAATTTAAATACATATTATACTGTTCATACACGAACATAGGAAGCGGTAAATAAAAGATATACACATTAAAATTACACATGTCCTAATGAGACAAAGTCATACTGATTTTATTTTCATTACTTAGAACTCGTCTACTATAATTTACTTATTACATTTATATGTATACAGAAAAAGCGAAATTATACACACCAATACAATAACTAGGTACTTCTTCTAATGTTTAAAATTATACAGAGTGTTTGGTTTCGGATCACCGATACTTTAAGGGGATATTATTTTCAGAGTTTTATTGGAAATCTGTTGGTTTCTGTGTCATAGTGCGCCTGCGCAGTTTGTTTGCGCTAGTAATATAATATCATATTATTATTTTTGCTTATGCTAAGGCTAATGCTTATGCTCTTAACTAGATTTTTACAGTATGCAAAAAGTGCGCAGGTGTATAACTCCTAAAATACATGACGTAGAGGAATATCACTTTTTAGACTGACTCAAATACTTTTAATTTAATACAAATACACACGCATAATTAAGGGGTACTTTTAGATCTAGAGTAAGAATTGTAAAAAAACAGTAATTTTTGTGTAAAATTTTGTGTTTTCCCATTTTCTGGATCTTTATACTATGTTGAGGCTATTGAAAAACATAATAGGTAAAATTTAGAAAATTTTACCTACTAATAGCTTCAACGTTTCATCATCATCATCATCAATCATACATACACAATAAGTACACACATCAGTCCAACTGGTTTAAAAACTAGAAAAGCCGCCATTAGCAGTTGTTGGGTTAAAGTACTGGTAATAGGAAATCAAACACACTGTATGTATTTTTAAAGTTATGTTGTTACATAATTATAATTTCAAATATTGTTAAAATCTGTTCACCCGTACCATCCATAAAAAATAAGATAAAAGAATGTTGTCGTTCTTTAGCAAGGACTTGTTTAATTATGCTTGATAACCATTGAGAAAACACCAATTTCTAAAAGTCATCTGTTACGTTTCCCTTAAAATTCCAATATTCTTTAGACATGCATGCATATACTTAACACAAATAATATACGATACGAAGCGATTTATTTGCAAGGCCAATACCGCGTCTCCGAAAAAAAAATATAATAAGATGTTTAGCTTACAAGTACTAACAATACTAACTATAATGGAAGACAATCGCGTCTCCGAATGTGTACAATACATTTTAAATGTATGAAGGTTTATGTTTTATCTTTATACAAGCATTTTTCAGAATATATAATTATATGATACACAAAATATACCTAAATACTTTTATTCGATATTATACGGGAATAGCTTCACGCACATATAATTATAAACCTTTATTTACATTTACTAGTTCTATCTACTATTTATTACCTATCGAATTTTACTTTTAAACGCTACCTTTATAAAATCCCTTATTATGTAACAGATGGCCAATCTGTATGTTTCAAGCCAATGTACAACTTACAACTAAGTTAATATTAATTATTACATATATTGAACTGAAACTAAATTTTGCGGTAATTTGTTTGTATAGATAGGTGAACCCAATAATGTTATGTTATGTTATGAGAATATCCAAATCTACTTGGGGTTTGTCGTTTTTAACCTTAAAAACTATTTATGGTGCTACTTACTTGGGCTGTATGTGCTACGGAGCACCTGTTTGGGCCGATAGGGCCACCATAGGGGCGGCACGACGTAAATTGCTTCAAAGCCAGCGCTTGGCATTGTTATTCTTAAGTAAAGCGTATAGAACCGTCAGTACTGAAGCTTTACCGGTACTTGCTGGTGTTCTTCCAGTCGACCTTGAAGTACAGCGACGTGCTGCAATGTACTTTTCCACACGGGAGACCACTGATGCTGATTTTCTACCTCAACGTGACCGTGATAAGATATCTAGATTGTTCAAACCCCAGAGTGACGTCTGGGAGGATCTTTTATCCGAATGGCAAAGTAGGTGGGATAATTCTATCAAGGGGCGGCACCTCCACCAGTTCTTTCCATCCGTTCGTGAGCGGCTGGCTAGGACGTGGCTGGAGGTGGATCACTGTGTTGCCCAATTTCTCACGGGACATGGGAACTTTAAAAGTAAATTATTTTCCTTCAAGCTTGTTCCCTCGCCTTTTTGTCAATGTTCGACATCTGACTGTGAATATGAACAATCAGCACATCATATTCTATGGGAGTGTATTCTTTGGCAGAACGAACGTAATATTATGTTGAACACTGTTCAGACTACATCTGGAGTCATTTACTTCTCGGACCTTGTTGAAACTCGAACAAACTTCCGTGCGTTCAAGCGTTTTTGCCATACCTATTATTGGAATCAAATTTAGCCGCTCACAATTTAGGACCCATTAATATTAGTAGTCATTTTACCCGTGGTGCTAGGCAACTGGGCTTCTCCCAGTTGTAATGTCCCTTTGTGCCTATTGGCCTTGTTTTGTTCTGTCTCCTGCTTGCAGGGAGGGAAGTGGAAACATATATTTTTTCCTACTCCTCCACTATCGGTCGCGGGACCAAGGGATTACCGTGACCCCGGTACGTAAAGGGCTAGTGAAGGACACCGTGGATTTTAGTCAGTACAAGTCTGACAGTCCCTCCCGCCCTGCCCTGGGTGGGAGGACTCATTTGATGATTTTACCACGATAAAAAAAAAAAAAAAAAAAAAAACTCCTCCACTATTCTTTTCTGATTAATTTCGTTGCAGGATCCAAGACAGGTAAATTCATTCTCCGGGACACGTCGAGCTTCATTGTCTCGGCCCTTTTCTGGTTGGTTGCCACTGTTGATTCTGGCGCACAGGAGTTGCAGTGGTTAGGGAATAGTGTGGTGGGTTTGTCCCAAAAAAAAAAAAAATACGTAAAACAATATAGGTAATTTGGTATCAAAATAAATAAAATAATTATGTTAAAAATAATTCATGAATTAAGAGTCTGTCCTAAATACTCGTAACTTTCACTGTACCGATATATGTATCTAATATAGGTTTAATGATTATATCTATTACTCATAAAGAACTCGATTCACTTATCGAGCTATTACAATTTTCTACTTTTGTCCAGGATTCACTCGGTATTAATAGTTTTTATTATATACATGTTTTTTAAGTAATCTTTTAAACATAATAATCGATTGACTGTCCTTAATGTTATTTGGTAAATTATTAATATTATTTTGCACATCGCACGCTTCATACGTAATACTTCTCTTACCATAATTTGTTCTGCATTTTTAATTAAGAAATAAATAAGTAAATAATTTTGACTGTCCTCTAAGAATTCCTGGTGATAATAATTGGCAAAAATGTAGTGATAATAATGGGAAAATTGCTAAATATATAACTATAACGATATACGTAAAACACTATAATTTGGTATCAAAATAAATAAAATAATATGTTAAAAATAATACATGAATTAAGAGTCTGTCCTAAATACTCGTAACTTTCATTGTACCGATATATGTATCTTATATAGGTTTAATTTATTATTTATTACTCATAAAGAACTCGATTCACTTATCGAGCTATTACAATGTTCTACTTTTGTCCGGGATTCACACCATATTAATAGATTTTATTATATACAAGTTTTTTAAGTAATCTTTTAAACATAACAATCGATTGACTGAAACTAAATTTTGCCGTTATTTGTTTGTGTAGATAGGTGAACTCAATATTACTGTTAACAACTTTAATAATCAAGAAATATACATTTGATAAAAAATATTCGTTGTTGCGACGATACTTTCTGATTTTGAATTTAGATCTATTAATTTACCAAGTAGGTGTTTTACGAGTATTTTCATCTTTATTATTTTTATTTATTTATTGATGATTATTTTAAATTTTAACTTGACTTCATAATTTAGATTTCGAAATCGTTTTGACTGTAATAGTACTGATAGTAAACAATTTTGACTGCCCTCTAAGAATTCGTGGTGATAGTAATTGGTAAAAATGCTAACTATATAAATATAACGGTATAAGTAAAACAATATAGGTAAATTGGTATGAAAATAAATAAAATAATTATGTTAAAAATAATACATGAATTAAGAGTCTGTCCTAAATACTCGTAACTTTCACTGTACCGATATATGTATCTAATATAGGTTTAATGATTATATCTATTACTCATAAAGAACTCGATTCACATATCGAGCTATTACAATTTTCTACTTTTGTCCGGGATTCACTCGTTATTAATAGATTTTATTATATACATGTTTTTAAGTAATCTTTTAAACATAGTAATAGTACTGATAGTAAATAATTTTGACTGTCCTCTAAGAATTCCTGGTGATAATAATTGGTAAAAATGCTAACTATATAACTATAACGATATACGTAATACAATATAATTTGGTATCACAATAAATAAAATAATTATGTTAAAAATAATACATGAATTAAGAGTCTGTCCTAAATACTCGTTGTAACTTTCACTGTACCGATATACATATGTTATCTAACATAAGTTTAATGTACGATACTATATTAAATGTAATATACGATACGAAACGATTTATTTACAAGGCCAATACGATTTCCGCGTGTCCAAAAAAACATTTTTAGCGTACTAACTACTAACGATACTAACTACTTTTAGTCAGGCAGTTTTAGTCCCAGAATTTATAATAATATGATACACCAACTAAACCTTAATACTTTTATTCGATATTATACCGGAATAACTTTACGTAGATATAATTATATTATAAACCTATATAAACATTTACTAGTTCTATCTACTATTTGTTACCTATCGGATTTTACTTTTAAACGCTACCTATATATCATCCCTTATTATGTAACAGATGGCCAATCTGTATGTTTCAAGCCAATGTACAACTTACAACTAAGCTAATATTAATTATTACATACATTGAACTAAAACTAAATTTTGCCGTTATTTGTTTGTGTAGATAGATGTACCCAAAATTACTGTTAACTACTTTAATAATCAAGAAATATACATTTGATAAAAAATATTCGTTGTTGCGACGAAACTTTCTGATTTTGAA
This sequence comes from Agrotis puta, assembly GCA_943136025.2. Lineage (NCBI taxonomy): Eukaryota > Metazoa > Arthropoda > Insecta > Lepidoptera > Noctuidae > Agrotis > Agrotis puta. Next base: position 3,109,646 of record OW964166.2, read on the forward strand.
TTTAGATCTATTAATTTACCAAGTAGGTGTTTTACGAGTATTTTCATCTTTATTAATTTTATTTATTCGTTACATTTTTAAATACTTTTACAAAAATGAAAAATAACATATTTTTTTATATTGTGCGGTGCACCAGCATAAAAAACAGGAATATCAGATTATAATCCGTAAGTTCATACAAAAGAAACTCTGCTCACACCGTAAAAGACTACACATAGAAAATTATAAGAAATACGAAAAAATATATTGGAAACAAATTTAAATATAAATGTGGAGTTGGGAATGTCAACTCTATAACTATTAACTATCTTGACTCAAAAAAGTATAAACGCAACTACTAACTATTACTTAACTTAAAAAATGGAAACACTTGAAATGATTTGTGAAATCCATATTGTAAATAACGATTATATAATATAAAGACTGATTATTTTTCATTTTAACTTGACTTCATAGTATAGATTTTGAAAGCGTTTTGACTGTAATCGTACTGAAAACAAATAATTTTGACTGCACTCTAAAAATTAAGAATTCAAGGTGATAATAATTGGAAAAATTGCTAAATACATAACTATTATTTTATGGATTAAAAATTTTTAAACAGACGTGGTCAATAACACTATTATTAGAACTCACTCACTATTACCAAAACAAATTAAAAAGTACTTTTTGTATAACTTAACTTTAAAAAACATGGATACTTAAAAGATTTGTGAGATACATATTGTAAATTACGATTATACATATAATATAAAGACTGATTATTTTTCATTTTAACTTGACTTCATAGTATAGATTTTGAAAGCGTTTTAACTGTAATCGTACTGAAAACAAATAATTTTGACTGCTCTCTAAATATTAAGAATTCAAGGTGATAATAATTGGAAAAATTGCTAAATATATAACTATAACGACACACGTAAAACAATATCATTAGGTACCAAAAAAATAATAATAATTATGTTAAAAATAATTCATGAACTAAGAGTCTGTCCTAAATACTCGTAACTTACATTTTACCGATATTTGTATCAAATATAGGTTTAAAAATTACACAGCCACACAAAAAAAAAAATTGACCTGGATGTCTCAGTATGTGAAATATATGTTTTTGGGGTCGCTGAATCCGAATCTGGGGTCAGTTTTATTCCAGCACATCTGGGTTCGGCCATAACCTCAAATTTGCTAAATTTGGTTAAACTGTTACTGACGTGGACGCCAAAAACACATAGTACGTGACGCCTGTAAATGTACTATGTGTTTTTGGCGTCGCTGAATCTGAATCCGGGGTCATTTCCATTCCATCAAGCCTGGGTTCGGCCATAACCTCAAAATTAGTTTAGTTTTTTGTAAATAGTTTTAGAGCCATACGGTTAGCAGTTTAAACAAACACAGCAAATTTAAGGGTATGTTTTAAGATTATGGCCGAACCCAGACGTGCTGGAATGGAAATGACCCCGGATTCCGATTCAGCGACGCCAAAGACACATAGTACACATTTTCAGGCCCCAACGTCAGAAACTTCGTTATCGGGTTTAAGGATTATGTTGGTAAGGGGTTATAAGGTTATGTAGTTATGGGACTATGGGTTATATAGTTATTTAAGCAAGAGGTCGTCGAGCTACTGTAACATAGGATTATAAGGTTTTAAAGCCATACGGTTAGCAGTTTAACCAAATATAGCAAATTTCAGGGTATATTTTGAGGTTATAGCCGAACCCAGACGTGCTGGAATGGAAATAACCCCGGATTCAGATTCAGCGACCCCAAAAACATATAGTACGCATAGTGAGCCTCCAGGTCATTTTTGTTTTGTGCGACTGTGTTATTTATTATTACTCATAAAGAACTCGATTCACTTATCGAGCTATTATAATTTTCTACTTTTTTCCGGGATTCACACGATATTAATAGATTTTATTATATACAGTTTTTTAAGTAAGCTTTTAAACATAACAATCGATTGACTGTCCTTAATGTTATTTGGTAAATTATTAATATTATTGTGCACATCGCACGCTTCATACGTGATACTTCTCTTACCGTAATTTGTTCTGTATTTTTAATTAAGAAATAAATAAGTAAATAATTTTGACTGTCCTCTAAGAATTCCTGGTGATAATAATTGGTAAAAATGCTAACTATATAACTATAACGATATACGTAAAACACTATAATTTGGTATCAAAATAAATAAACTAATTATGTTAGAAATAATACATTAATTAAAAGTCTGTACTAAATACTCGTGGTAACTTTCACTGTACCGATATATGTATCTAATATAGGTTTAATGTACGATACTATATTTAATGTTATATACGATACGAAGCGATTCGAAACCTAAATACTTTTATTCGATAATAACTAAACTAAAACAATATCATTTGGTATCAAAATAAATAAAATAATTATGTTAAAAATAATACATGAATTAAGAGCCTGTCCTAAATACTCGTAACTTTCATTGTACCGATTATGTATCTAATATAGGTTTAATAATTATTTATTATTCGTAAAGAACTCGATTCACTTATCGAGTTATTACAATGTTCTACTTTTGTCCGGGATTCACACCATATTAATAGATTTTATTATATACATGTTTTTAAGTAATTTTTTAAACATAAACACACAGACTAAACCTAAATACTTCTATTCGAGTTTATACGGGAATTACTTTACGTAGATATAATAATATTATAAACCTATATTAACATTTACTAGTTCTATCTACTATTTATTACCTATCGGATTTTACTTTTAAACGCTACCCATATATCATCCCTTATTATGTAACAGATGGCCAATCTGTATGTTTCAAGCCAATGTACAACTTACAACTAAGTTAATATTAATTATTACATACATTGAGCTGAAACTAAATTTTGCCGTTATTTGTTTGTGTAGATAGGTGAACTCAATATTACTGTTAACTACTTTAATAATCAAGAAATATACATTTGATAAAAAATATTCGTTGTTGCGACGATACTTTCTGATTTTGAATTTAGATCTATTAATTTACCAAGTAGGTGTTTTACGAGTATTTTCATCTTTATTCATTTTATTTATTTATTCGTTACATTTTTAAATACTTTTACAAAAAAGAAACAAAATATATTTAGTTTATATTGTGCGGTGCACCAGCATCGAAAACAGGAATCTCAGATTGTAATCCGTAAGGTCATACAAAAGAAACTCTGCTCACACCGTAAAAGACTACACATTGAAAACAAATATAAATATAAGTGTGGAGTTGGGTATATCAACTCTATATTACTAAATTTAAAAGTATTAAATGTATTACTTAACTTTAAAAAAAACATGGAAACACTTGAAATGATTTGTGAAATCTATATTGTAAATAATTATTATATAATATAAAGACTGATTATTTTTAGCTTGACTTCATAATTTAGATTTGGAAAGCGTTTTGACTGTAATAGTACTGATAGTAAATAATTTTTACTTCCCTCTAAGAATTCATGGTGATAATAATTGGTAAAAATGCTAACTACATAACTATAACGATATACGTAAAACAATATAATTTGGTATGAAAATAAATAAAATAATTATGTTAAAAATAATACATGAATTAAGCGCCTGTCCTAAATACTCGTAACTTTTACCGTACCGATATATGTATCTAATATAGGTTTAATGTACGATACTATATTTAATGTAATATACGATATGAAGCGATTTATTTACAAGGTCAATACCGCATCTCCGAAAAAAAAATGTTTAGCATACGAGTACATACTAACGATACTAACTACTTTTATTCAGGCAGTTTTTGTCGCAGAATTTATAATTATATGATACACAAACTAAACCTAAATACTTTTATTCGAGTTTATACGGGAATAACTTTACGTAGATGTAATAATATTATAAACCTATATTTACATTTACTAGTTCTATCTACTATTTATTACCTATCGGATTTTACTTTTAAACGCTACCTATATATCATCCCTTATTATTTAACAGATGGCCAATCTGTATGTTTCAAGCCAATGTACAACTTGCATCTAAGTTAATATAAATTATTACATATATTGAACTGAAACTAAATTTTGCGGTTATTTGTTTGTGTAGATAGGTGAACCCAATATTACTGTTAACTACTTTAATAATCAAGAAATATACATTTGGTAAAAAGTATTTGTTAAAAATAATAAATATAAATGTGGAGTTGGGTATGTCAACTCTATAACTATTAATTATCCTAACTCTAAAAAAGCATAAAGATAACTATTATTATTTTATGAATTACAAGTTTTTAAACAGACGTGGTCAATAACACTATTGTTAGAACTCACTCACTATTACCAAAACAAATTAAAAAGTACTTTTTGTATAACTTAACTTTAAAAAACATGGACACTTAAAATGATTTGTGAAATCCATATTGTAAATTACGATTATATAATATAAAGACTGATTATTTTTCATTTTAACTTGAATTCATAATTTAGATTTGGAAAGCGTTTTGACTGTAATCGTACTGAAAATAAATCATTTTGACTGCCTTCTAAAAATTAAAAATTCAAGGTGATAATAATGGGAAAATTGCTAAATATATAACTATAACGACACACGTAAAATAATATCATTTGGTATCAAAATAAATAAAATGATTATGTTTAAAATAATTCATGAATTAAGAGTCTGTCCTAAATACTCGTAACTTTCACTGTATTGATATATGTATCTTATATACGAGTAGGTTTAATGATTATTAATTACTCATAATGACCTAGATTCACTTATCGAGCTATACAATGTTCTACTTTTGTCCAGTATTCGCACGATATTAATAGATTTTATTATATACATGTTTTTTTAAGTAATATTTTAAACATAACAATCGATTGACTGTCCTTAATGTTATTTGGTAAATCGTTATATTAATGTGCACATCGCACGCTTCATACGTAATACTTCTCGTACCGTAATTTGTTCTGTATTTCTTAGGCAATGAAAATTTACTAAAAGTGTTTTTGAGTAATTTTTATTTCAGATTGAATTTGACCTCATAGTATTTTCCTTACCAGGATGCACAAGTAAGTCTGTCGCAGGTTAAATATTTTTATTTCTGTGTATAATTGATGTGTATCAGTAAAACGGCTGTAATTGAAAATGATTAAATTACCTTATTTTAGGAAATGTTGAGGTCTTTTACATGAGATTTCGCGGCACATCCTCATATTTCTATAAGACCCATATTTACCAGATAATTAAATATGATCATACGTACTGTATAAGGAATACAATCCGTGGCTCTTCTAAGAATCCCCGAAAGTGATGATAATTTTAAATGTGGCTTTTCCATGTGAGTTTATCATCAAGTCGCAAACCTAAATATTTTTCCTGATAAGAGCAATGGATTAAGACATTATTAATGTGCGGGGTTTCTTTTTATTTTTGGCTGTTAATAATTTTTGACTATCACTTTTATAATTTTCAATCTTTACAATCTGGTGACGATTTGTCAAATATATCTTGATTAACTCACAAGTTAATATACTACTTGCGAGCATTGTACCGATCACAATTATTTGGCGAATCACGCTTGATTTATATTTTATAGCAAACTATATAAATATCAGGCTACTTTCTAATACACTACTAAACAATACCATTTTATCTTCCCTTCATGGAAAAATATAATACTTTGTAATTAATTACAACTACCTTATTATCTATCCCATGCAATGATAAATAAATACAAATTATTGATAAATGCAGATTACGGTATAAGTAAAACATAAATATAAAGATTAAATTAACTTCATGATTTTTTTTTATCGTTATTGAACAATGTCAGGTTACATAACTTTTAAAACTTTTACATGTATACCTACAAAGTTTTGACCTACATAATTAAAACTTATTCATAAATATTTAGTTATTTTCAGTTTGAATTTTTTAGAGCATTGATAAGAAAGAAATAGCGGCTTTAAACACTATTAGTAAAATATATCCTACATTAGCGGTAATTTTATTTTATTATCATTGGACGCGGTGTATGTAGCGAAGAGCGAAAAGTTTACATTTCACTAACACTACAGTAGAGAGAATGGTATCGTTCTGCGCTGCATTGCCACTATTGCCCGAGGAGAAAATTTTCGAATGATGGCAGCATATTAAATCGGAAGCATTGTTCGACATGCCATTTACAACAAAAATATAGTCGAGTATGATACTTACAAAAATTTTGTTAGAAAAGTTGATTAAATAAACTATGTAAATTAAATATCACCTGTCCGACGGGCGAAGGTATTAATTGGAAATCGATATTCGGTTGTTTATATGTAATACTTTTTAGATTACAATTAAAAATATATATCAGAACAATTCAGAACAATTAAATTTGATAAAATATCTAAACTAATATAGAAGATACAGGGCGACACTTTGATTGCTTCTCAATGTCTAAAGTAGATGATGGCGTTGTCGCATTTCAAAAGTTAGATATAAAAACGATTCGATAAAAAATACCTTTTATTATTACTTTAAGTAAACTTACTATGGGAATCTACCGACACACTTACACAGGGTGTCCCAGGAAATGTGGATCAAACTGAACAGCGGCATGGAAGAGGCCATTCAATCTTTTTACCTCTGAGACATACGGTGCTATTTTTTACGGTTCAAAACTAATGGCCACTTTTCGTGTTCAGATAGGCATTGGCATAGAATGTATAAGAGTAGCAAATTAATTAAATTCTCTATTTTTAAAACTACTTAGAATATCAGAGTGATTAATAACTCCGAGGAATCTATATTCCTTCGGGAAGCTTTTCTAGTACGTGGTCAACTTTCAGTTCTGTGATTGGTTGGTTGTATATTGGTTGTAAATCGAATTGAATGAATGAATCGAACTGTTTTTCTCGAAAATCACGTAATTTTTTTCGAAATAGACAAAATGTCTTTTTTATTATTTTCTGCTGCTTTAAAGCGTGAAGGAATGTCCAACGATTGTGTCCAATAAAAAAAATAACTTTACTGCGAAAAAGTTACTCGTTTTTCGACATACCATTTAGTTTTAAAGAAAGATAATTTAATTGAATTGCTACCTCTAGGCATTTGTTGCCTATCTGAACACTAAAAGTGGTCATAACTTTTGAACCGTTAAAAATAGAAACACATTATGTGTGCAGTATGTCTCTGTAGTAAAAAAATAATTGAAAAGACCTGCCCCATGCATTTTACCACAATAAAAAAAAATGCCCCTGTTCAATCCACACTTCTCGAGACACCCTATATAAGTGTATACTTATTAACCTTAATATGAGTAAACTATCCATCAATCACTATACTTACTGTGACACCGTTATTATCTTGTATTACAATTCCTAATTTTTAATTTTTTCTCTTAATATGTACTTACGAGAACACTTTTAACGTACAATATACTACCTACCTATTAACTGTTGTTATTGTAGACCTCAATAAAGCTTGCAAACAAAACTTAGTTCAACAGATGGCCAATCTGGGTGTTTCGAGCCAATGTACAACTTACAATTAATGTAATTATTATAAATCGACGCCTCCAAGCAATAACCCGGCAATCGAAAAATCAAAATTTTCCAGGAGAAAAGATTTACTGATTCTGTCAAATATCTTTTCAACGAGTGGGACTATTGTAGTCATTGAAAATCCTTTTATTCAAAACCTAGTTATTTATGAAAATAAATAATACTTAAAATTTTATACATAAAATATTACAGCAAAGTCGAGATTGGGATGACCGAATAAAAACATTAACAGTAATACTACTTACGGGATTATTGCAGTAAATGTATCAAATAAAATATTTCATAACACTACATTATGGGCTTCTTCGGCGTTATTTTTTTATTTTATGGCTGATAGATAACTTGTTTGTTCGGGGTCAAATAACATTATTATTACGAAGAAAATTATAAAAACAGTGTTATTGTTCCCACTCGATACCATTTTTAAATTTAAATGTAATATTTGAAGGTAATAAACGAAAAAATACAATAATTTAGATTATAAGTCATTTCAAAATGGACCACGTATTTTAAAATTATTTCAACAAAAACCCCATAAAAACGTGTACCAAAAATTTCATGAAAATGATTTACGCCAATAACCCGGTAATCGCAACTTACCAAAATAAAAACTAAATAGTTTTTTCGTACAGACTTTTAACAGGTTTTTTGCCGAAATATTATCGTCTAAATTCCCATCAATAAACAAGTGTGTCATGATTTCTTGACAAATAAAATTAGGAAAAGTCTGGAAAAAAATGCTAAAGGTGTATTCCAGTCCATTGATGCCGAATTTGACATAACAGCATAAAGCCCATAATAGTACATTACTGAGTTCTTGCTTGGGGGCGTCGATATATTTTATATTAGTTATACCTTATTCCCCGACTAATTACTACTTATTCATAATGTAAAAAACCAATAGAATATACTGGTCTATTCCCATTTGTCCACACTGGCTTTGTCAGCACTGGAGACAAATGGGAAAATATTTCCGTTACAAACAGGAAAAAAACCCAATTGCAGCCCACTGGCGAAATAGGGAAAAATATTCCCATATGTCAACAGTTAAAAGCTAACCAAAGCTGGCTGGGTTCAATTAAATGGGAAATTGTCTTGCCGTCCGTCGTCAAGAAATTACGACGGGATCTCCATAATGATCTATTCCATAAAGAGTAACCTCACAAGATGCGATAATTTACTTAAATAAAAGTACTTTTTTTTCTTTACGTTTTGTTTTTTTTTTTGACTTTGAAGTAATACGTTTGAATAATAATATGTATACTAACACTTACGTAGTACGGCTAAATTTACTTAGATAATAAATTAAATGTACGGGTTTCGGTTACATAATATGGATATTATGTAATGTACTATTACTTTTATCATTAAAAGTGATACAAATCGAGGACAATTATTTGTAGTTTATTTTCTTTATATTACAATTACTATTGAATTCTGCACAATGCGGTTGATAAACCTGACAAATATAAAAGACGTACTATACTAATTCTGGTACCGTTCCGCACCATATTATCATTTAATAAAATTTAAACTATTTACTACAATTATATCTATAGTAATCGGTAATCGTAATCAGTTGGATGCAACCCGAGTTTCGTCATAGCATAAATAAACATCAATTCAAAAAGAATTTTGTTTTTCTTCGGAGACTTGGTGTTTTGGTTATCAAGCACATTTAATTAAATATGGAAAAAATAACATGTTATTTAAGGCTGGTTTTATAGTCACGAGTCACGCTGCTAAACGCGCCGCGCGTTGTTAACAGCGCGCGCTTTTAAACATGTTTTACTGAGATTAGTACCGCGCGTTCCGCTGCTGTGAGACAATCAGTAAAACAAATAAGTATCTATCGCGCGTCTCAACAGCGTCACACTAAAATGCATACGGGTGGCCTACCATGACGTCTTTAAACGTGAGTAGTTAGGCTGTGGGAAAGAGACAGAGCTATACAAGTCGTCTAGCGCCATCTCGTTCCCTGAGCGGAACTACTCACTTTAAGACGCCTAGTAGGCCACCTGGCCTTAGAAGCGCTCGAACGGCGTAAGGGTAATAGCGCGGGTTGACTGAACAGCACTGCTCAAGCGCGCGACTTTTTAACGCAACTACTGCCCCATAAAACTCTGAAAGCGCGCGGTCCATCGGCGCTGCCGAAACGCGTAACAAAAAACCAGCCTTAATCCTAAATTATGCTGCACAAAGTAAAATCAGACTTACCCTAAATGGTTACACACTAAACTGGATACATGATTAAATACCGTTAATATTAGGTCGAGCAACATAAGACATAAGGCCCCAAGAATGCAATCCTATTTCTGTGATTATTTTAACTGAGATAAATGCACAAAGGATTAGTATATAGATACAAAAAGTCCGCAGAGTACTCATGGATACTTCGATCATTAGTGACAATTGTGTTTTTCTGAGTGAGTGTCCAACAGAAGAGGCGACTACTTTAAGATCGCTCTTACTAACACTGCGTACAGCTGTGGACATATTGAACGCTTTTAACTTAATTACGGCAATCCGAATGTTGAAAATGTACAACTATTAATTCAATAATATCAAAAGGTACTCAAAGACGAGGAATATAATGTAACGCTACCACCGCCTAGTCTGGGCTTTCTCCTTTCACAATTATATATTTTAGAACTTTTCAGTCTTAGAGCCTTGCCTTCCGTTGCTGTTCTCCACTAGACACATAGTATAATTTTAAGAGATGTAAGATACCATTAATGTTTTTTAGTTCATAATATCAAGAATAAATTCTGAACGGAATCCAATAACGGAGTATTTTTTACTGCCTTTCGCCGATGATTTGGGTCTAAAAGGTAGTTTTCCGACGCTAATTCTTAAAGTTCAAACAGTGTAGTCCTCCGCCACGCACTGAGACAAGGCGCCTGCGGCAGGAAGCAGTCAGACTTAATGATAAACTCTTCATCTTCCGTTTCAACATTTATTATTGGTATTTAGAATATGGTACATTTTAAAATGTATGTTACCTTTTACTTGTTATTGTACTTGTCCTTCAAGCGTGTTTTCTGATGTTTGTAATAGCTGTCCAAAGGAACGGCGGTTTCTTCTTTTTTGGCTTTCATAACATCAATGTCGGCGTGATAGTCTGATGGTACTGCCAGCTGGTCTGGATCACTAGGTAATTCTCTCCAAGTTTGGGTATTCCTAGAAACAAAGATTTTTTTAAACGCTCCTAAAACCGAATCACTGGTACATTAATGAGCAACTAAGCTAAACTAAGCAGTATACTTACATTGCAAAGGTAATTTTTTTGTAACCAATATGTCCGTTAGAAGAAGAAGAATGATGCACGTTGAATTTTTGTGAGATGAAAACATAAGTTGCGAAGCTGCAGGCCGCCGGTGGTTGGCGAAGCAAGAAAAAACCTGTTAAATAAACTGTTTTGTAGTAATTTGAAACAGTAAAATTTATAAAAGGTTTTGTATGTAAAAGACATAACTAAAAATTGACGCATGCGCGGTCGTGATGCAGTAGCATCGGCAGCCATTTAAATAAAGAAAATATGGCACTGCTTGAAATTTTAGTCGATTATTGCCGGTGAATTAGCGGCTTGTTCATGAAACTATTTTTCATAAAAGTCCACTGGTTTAGCAGCAGTATTTTCATACTGACCAAATATCAGAATTATTATTCGCCAAGGTATTCGTGAGCCTACTACAATTAACTGGGAACATAATTATTATTATAATGTATTGTATAGCTACTAAAACAATCCTGATGGAATAACACATTTACACGTTGCCCGTTGATTGCAATTTGCTGTTAAAAGTTCGAAACAATAACATTGATTGCCGCGATCTCTTAGCTATTAGTTTAAATAATCCGAAAAAAACTTTTAATGCAATTATACGGGTACCGTTCAGATCTAACTATAGGCAAAAGTCTTTTATTGTGCGTCTAAGCAGAAGGTGAGGATTTCTTATTGGCTCACTGTCTACTATAGTCTACTATCATCCCGTTCTTTTGAAGCTGTAAGTCCTCCATGTATCTTAAATAATTTACTTTACTTTAATATCAAAATTCGCAAATAAAACTACTTTCAAGCATTTTATTTTTTCTAATTAACCTTATACATAAACTATAGCCTATAACTATAGCTTTTGTCAACAAATAATTCATCCATCCAGTGGACTACCCCCAACATTGAACTAGTCGCACAAATAATTTCTTATTTTTTGCACCATACAGCTGTTTGCCGATGCTAAATAAATCAAATATCGCTAGAACCTGGACCATAAAAGCGAATAATTATACTGAATACAATCACTCACGTATTGCAGGTTGCGCGTCTGTTGATCTTAGTCTATCCGTGACTTTCCTTATTCCGAAGAAGCTTTTAAATCTGTTAGAAGTCTAATATCGATCATCTTTGAAGTAAAACCTTAAGCCAGCCAAGGTATTGTAGATAAAGTATACACTTCAAGCGGTTGCATCGATCCCTGCTCTATGCTGCGGCGTCTCTTCAGCCGCCATCTTGAATCGCTCAAACACACGCGTTTACCACCCAAGTAGATATCACAAACAGTTTATAGAATTCGTCAAACCAAAATGTCAGTCACGAGTTTCGGCGTCACAGAAAGATATTTAACACATTAAATTAAGTTTCACTTCAAATATGAACAAATCATTTGAAAATAGTACCAATAAGGGCTGACGCCTTTTCCGATGGCGAGCTAAATGGGCACTGCGTCCTGCAGAATATTGAGATGAACCCTTCATCTCATGGGTCGATATCACGCACGCGTATTGCAGCTGCGTTACTTACAAGTCTGCGGAAGCTCCGCCCTTCGTTTTTAGGGCGCCGTAGCCAAATGGCAAAAACGGAACCCTTATAGATTCGTCATGTCTCTCTATCTGTATGTCCGTCCGTATGTCACAGCCACTTTTCTCCGAAAGTATAAGAGCTATCCTGATGAAACTTGGTAAGTAGATATATTATGTGAACCGCATTAGGATATTTCCACAAAAATAAAAAATGAATCATCAAATGAGTCCTCCCACATAAAACATAAGTCCCGCGACCCCGGCAGGCTTTGGCCCTCTAGAGGGCGGCCCCGTCTTTATTGCTGACACTCTTTGCGGCGCGCGTGGAACACAACGCGCCGTCGACCCGGGCATGGTCCATGGTCAAACAGTGAGTTGTCCATTACTCGCTGCCCGCATGCCCGCGCCTATGGTGTCTATGTCCTTTGTTTGTTTTGTGGGAATGAACGTTTATTCGTTCATTCCCACTAGTTCGATTCATTAGTTCGATCGTCGAACTAGTGAGATTTTTTTTTCTCATTTGTTCGACTGTCGAATGAATTAGATTTAAAAATAGTTCTACTACATTTAAATCTTTTTTTCTTCCTATTTATTTATTTAAATCTTTTTATCTTGATGTAACATACCTACAAACTTTTATGTTGCTTGAAGTCATAGGCAGACTTAATTGCTTGAAGCATTCTCTACCAGCCAACTATCTATTCATTTCTTCTGCGCCTCATGCAGCGGCGGAAGTAATTATTTTTTCATCCATGAGCTCATATTCCGATCGAAATGGTACGCGACATAAAGAGAATAATAGTGTCCTTCTGGGTCCGAATTTGGCGAGTAGTTGTGTACGCAATACAGCAAGCTGATTGTGTGTTTTCATCCTTCCTTATATACACGTCACGTTATAAAGCCAAACAGCGACATATAGATAATTGGAACCTACATTTTGATCGGTAAGTGGAATTTATTATCTATTTTAACTTTTAGAGGATGATAACTTAAATTAATTCCTCACTTAGGTCCAGAAATGCGAATTAATAATTGCATTCAAACAAAAAGCTAAGCTCAATGAGCGGTAATGATTTCCGATTTTTCTATAAGTATCGCAATAATAAAATGTGAAAAGAAAATACAAATGACATGACGGACAAAAAAAGTGAAATTTTATATGTTTTTTATATCAACCAAAAAAGACAAAGCTTTTTCTATCCAACTTGACCTGTCTTCTGCCCGAGCATGGCGTGACCCGTAGACTCGCGTTTCTATGTAGACAAGGACATAAGTGTCCTTTCCATAGCAGAAAGGTTCCGTTGCAGTAAGTACTCATCATAATATAAAAGTATCATCATAATATAAAAGTTCTTGTAGTTTTTTGTGAGTTTATTTTATATTTGAGTTGATTGAATGGTAAATTACGTTTTAAGATTTATGACGTATTAAAAAAACTAATTGCTTGATCTCGTTCAAACCAATTTTCGCTGGAAGTTTGCATGGTAATGTACATCATATATTTTTTTTAGTTTTATCATTCTCTTATTTTAGAAGTTACAGGGTGGGGGACACACATGTTACCACTTTGGTAGTGTCTCGCGTGCAAACTGTTCAGTTTAGAAATAAAATATTTTAGTAACCTCAATTTCATTTTTAAAGACCTATCCATAAATACCTCGTATACACGTACCAACGGGTTTAATGAAAAAATAAAAAAATTTAATTCTAAGTATGGGGAAATCGCCATATTTTGTTTTTTTTTTTAAATTATTATTATTCTTGTGTGAAACTCCTAATGCGGTTCACATAATACATCTACTTACCAAGTTTCAACAGATTAGCTTCTATACTTTCGATAAAAAGTGACTGTGACATACGGACGGACGGACAGACAGACAGACAAACATGACCAATCTATAAGTTTTTTGCCACTTGGCTACGGAACCATAAAAAACGTGTAAAACCTTGTCGAATGCGCTGCTAAAGACAAGGTGAGCCACTCGCTTATGGCAGCGAAACTAGAGCTCAGTGGTATCCATGGGTCGCTGTTGAGATGGTTCACATCATATCTCACTAATCGCTCACAGTTCGTTGCCGTCAATGGCTAAGTTTCATACGAATTTCACGTACGATCCGGCGTTTCGCAGGGTTCCCATCTTGGTCCAGTTTTGTTTTTATTATTTATAAATGACATCATTAGCAAAATCAATCACTGTGAAGCTTTTTTGTTCGCTGACGACTTACAAATTTACAAAAAGATTTCGGGACCTGCGGACAGCACGCTTGTTCAAATTGATATAAAAAACATTGAAAACTGGTGCATAGCTAACAACATGACCTTAAACACCCAAAAATGCTTCTTCATCCATTTCTCTAGAAAAAAGTAAACTTTTCCAACCTCCTACACATTGTGCAACACAATATTAACAAAGGTACGGCAAATGCGTAATCTAGGGGTTCTGGTCGACGACGAACTAAGTTTTAAGCCGCACATCAACGACGTTGTCAAAAACTCGGCTCAGATGCTGGGGTTCGTTAAACGCAACACTCGAGGCTTTCAACTTAGACCAGGATAGTTTTGTTCAACACTCTAGTGCGTAGTCGGTTGGAATACGCCAGTGTTGCATGGAATCCGTACTACGCCGTCCATTCTCAAAGAATTGAGGGAATACAGCGAGCTTTCTCTAAACATCTCGGTTTTATTTCTTGAGGAATAAGCCATCGCTGTCGCAACATTAAGACGTTGAGAGACCGTCGCCGTTCGCATCAGTTTCGGAGGTACGGGAGCGCTTTAACTAACCTACTTTTTTTTTACGTGGTAAAATCATCAAATGAGTCCTCCCACCCAGGGCAGAGCGGGAGGGACTGTCAGACTTGTACTGACTAAAATCCACGGTGTCCTTCAATAGCCCTTTACGTTCCGGAGTCCCGGTAATTCGTACAGTCCCGCGACCATTAACTAACCTACTTAGTAATTTCTTAACCTTCGTCAATTTTTTTTTCTTTCTATATCAATTTCTTGTTATCAAACATGATACATAGATATATTTACACCGCACATACCCATTTAGTTTTAACAATAATTTATAATTTAACCAATCTATAATATTTTTAGTTTTTGTCTCAATCTGAATATTCTATTAAAATGGAGGATTTAAAGATTGTGAAATCGAAAAAAGTGGTACATTTATTATAAAATAGTGACTGATAAGTATTATTAGCCCTATACAGAAA
Source organism: Agrotis puta (assembly GCA_943136025.2). Lineage (NCBI taxonomy): Eukaryota > Metazoa > Arthropoda > Insecta > Lepidoptera > Noctuidae > Agrotis > Agrotis puta. Next base: position 3,125,215 of record OW964166.2, read on the forward strand.
TACATCATTGAAATGTAGTGCTACGGTTAGAAGGGTAATAGAACATTCAATCAATTCATGGTAAATGTTGCGTATACCTCTCATGGGCTTACATACTAGCACATTTATTTTATATTTTTGTTTTCAATTACTGCTATTGTATGTTTTGTTGTTGGTGTACCTTATATAAATAAATAAACTCTAACTAAATACGACTAATGTTGTATATGTCCCTAATATAAACTAAAATTAGTTTCTATTTTTTACTACACCTTCGGTGGGAGGAAGACAAGAGATATCAAGCTTGAGGGTTGCTACCGACTTCAAGAGCTACTTATACTTGTGGGCATTGAGGGAGACTTCTTTAGTATGAGCCCCAAACCAGCTCAATGTGCAGGTTTCACCTGGCTGTGTTTAACATAGGTGGCGAGGGGAGGGTCTGAAAAGACTGCTGCTGCTTGCTGGATCTTAGGCGATTTCAAAAACAACTTTCCAAATGCAAAAAGGTAATTTTTTCCGTCAAAATTACAGACATTCAAGAGCAGATACCTCGAAATCTATCCAAGATTTCGAAATGCTCACTGAATAAAACTTATGGGAAATTTATTCAGCTTTTATTATGTTCATACATGATATGCCGCTAGGACGAATGCTTTCCGAGATATAAACGAAAAACCAAAAATGGTATCTTCTTAAGGGGACTTTTGATATGTTCACCTCCTAACTAGTCCAAACAAAGTTACGTACTCAAAAATTGTATTCCAAGAATTTCCCACTTTTACTGTTCGTTGAATTTGGCACACCTCTGCCCAAAATGACGAATCTTCGATCTTGTATAACTGGGCCGAGAGCAATCCTACAACTTTGCGCCATAGAAACAATTGTTCCAAATAACTAGTACTAGCCATAGGTACTACCACTTTCAGAAAAGGCCCAAAAATGCATGGAATGTGAATGTTCTCCTTGGATGATTAGTGATTATTATTTTGTTTGGATTTTTAGTGGAGTAACCTGAAAACCCCACTAAAAATCCGCATCCGGCGTTAAAGAAGATTTTGATTACCTTCTTTAAATTTAAGCAAAAATCGTAAACGTCAATGTTTTATTTTATTTTATAACTAGCTTCCGCCCGCGACTCCGTCCGCGCGGTTGTCGGTCTTTGCGTGGATGGTTTATTTCTCCATTTTGAGTAACTCTGGCAATGACATCTTATAAATATCTATTGGACCCAAATACGGCTAAGCCAATAATAATTAAGGAGATCCCTCTATTGAGCTACTGCTGTTGAGCTCGCGTTCTGTAGTAACTGAAAAATAAGATTTTTTTTCTACGTATTTTTCCAGGATAAAAAGTATCCCATTTTATGCCCAGAATAATAAGGTATAATTATACCAAGTTTCATCGAAATCGAACCGTTAGTTTTCACGTGATGCCTGCATATACAGACAGACAGACAGACAGACAGACAAAATTTTTTAATCACATGTTTGGGTTTGGTATCGATCCAGCAACACCACCCGCTATTTTTTTTTCAATATTTTCAATGTACAGAATTGACCCTTCTACAGATTTATTATATGTATGTAATTTACCATTGTTTTATTCAAAAAAGTCCAAAAGCCCTAGGCGTTAAAATTGAAATATATGTGTAAATAGTGGAAAAATTAATAAGCCAGATTATCGCCAAGCATTTACAACTCTAGTTTGTAGCCATGGAGACAAGAAGAAAATCATACCAGCATTTTTACTACAGATGCAACCCCCACCCTTCTTGTGGCGTTCACTGCCAGTGACTACCCTTTACTCACGTTTAGCATGGGCCTTGTCGTCTCTTGTCGGAAGGGTGGCCCATACTGCACAAGCTAAAATGGAGATAACCCAAGGGTTTGTGCATATAACCTTATGACGGGGTCCCCCTTTAGAGGGCCAAAGCCTGTCGGGGTCGCGGGACTAACGAATTACCGTTGAAGGACACTGTAGATTTTCCCTCCCGCCCTGCCCTTGTTGGGAGGACTCATTTGATGATTTTACCATTTAAAAAAAAGAAAACTCGATAATATTTAAAAAAGGGAACAATCGTGTTTGAGCCACGCTGAAATTTTACAGAATAGTATATTCATAAAAAATGCATTATTTATGACTTTTTTTAACAACGAACCATATACAGGGTGAATTTTCAACTGGGCATGGGAAACTATGAGAAATAATATTTATGATTAAAGAAGTTGTGGCACGCATCCATGTCTGTCTGTAAATATGTTTATCAGATCGTTTTTAGAGAAAGGGTCAAAATTAAATAAAAACAAGGTTTTACATCAATTTAGACTTTATTTCAGAAATACATACATGTTCGTTACACAATATTTCAGAGTAGCATACAATATATTATAAAGTTTATCCTTTATAAGGGAAGTCAAATATAACACAGTCCATCGACATCCTTCGAAAGGAAGGGCTTACTCTAACATACAAAAGTATTTTCATCATTTTAAGACATTCCCCACATTCAAATACGAAAAAAATTTCTTGAAAAAAATTTTTCAAGAAATTATAACTAATCTGATCAGAAGCCACATTTTAGAACAAAAAGATATAATTTAACCAAAATAAGAAAAGCTTTCAGAAAAGTTTTCTAACATCACAAAGGTAAATAATTGAGACATTTCATTAAAGAAGTCACATAGATCTTACATTGACTACTTAAAACTTGTCTACGATAAGTTCATTAATCCTGAGAAAGTGGAATGTGACACACCTATAATATTTTAAACCTTTAAAGTATACATTTTAAAATCACTAGAACATCGAGATATTTTGCTATTATAATAAAGGTGAACAAATATTTATTCTACCTTATTTGTTACACATGTTCCAGTACAGTTTTCCTATTGTGATAAGCCATTAAAATTATGAAAAAAGAATGTTTTCATCCCAACGGCTAATACTTCTTTAATATGCTTGATAACCATAATGAAGACACCAATATCTAATCATTTAATGTTACGTAACGCAAGAATTCCCAATATTATTTAGACATGAAAAACACAAACACCAACGCGAATAATGTATATACGAAGCAATTTTCGTGAAACTTCCTAATTATAATTAAGTGTTTTGTATACATACTCACGATAACATGCATTCCTAAGACTACAAGACAATAGCGTCTCGGAATATAAACATATGATTTCTACTGATTTCAGACACCGTTGTTGTCGAAGAATATACATAATATACTTACTTATATACTTTAATTCGACATTAATTAAAAAAAAAAAACTTAGCATCTTGGTAGCTAGAATTATATTATGCCTATTTATGTACACTTGTTCTGATAAATATTTGAGTTATTATAAGATTTATAGTTATTTCATTAATTATCGGTAATACTTATAATAGACTACGTCTCCGAATATTTACATATCATCTACATTTTTTCAGGCAGCTGTTACCCGAAGAATTTACTTAATTCGAGTTTAATACAAAATAAATCTTAGCGTGTTGGTAGCTAGAACTATATTATGTCTGTTTATGTACACTTGTTCTGATAAATATTTGAGTCATTATCAGATTTACACTTATTTCATTAATTATCGGTAATACTTAATGACTACGTCTCCGAATATTTACATACGATCTACATTTTTTCAGACAGCCGTCGGTCGTAGAATATACTTAATTCGAATTAAATACAAAATAAATCTTAGCGTGTTAGTAGGTAGAACTATATTATGTCTATTTATGTGTACACTTGTTCTGATAAATATTTGAGTCATTATAAGATTTACACTTATTTCATTAATTATCGGTAATACTTATAATAGACTACGTCTCCGAATATTTACATATCATCTACACTTTTTCAGGCAGCTGCTAACCGAAGAATTTACTTAATTCGAGTTAAATACAAAATAAATAAATAAATATAAATTATCGGTAACACTTATAATAGACTACGTCTCCGAATATTTACATATCATCTACATTTTTTTCAGACAGCTGCAGGTTAGAGAATATACTTAATTCGAGTTTAATACAAAATAAATCTTAGCGAGTTGGTAGCCTAGAGCTATATTATGTCTATTTATGTAGACTTGTTCTGATAAATATTTGAGTTATTATCAGATTTACACTTATTTCATTAATTACCGGTAATATATAAACTAGGCTTACACACTTTTTATAATTTACCTTTAACCGCATCTACTCTAAGCTTTGATTCCTATTGTGGCCAATCAGTGTTTCAGGCTTATGTATGTTATTATTCCCTTTATTCATTTTACTTATAAATTACATTTTTAAATATTTTTACAAAAAAGCAATAAAAAACATTTAAAAATATAAAAATAGTAGTCCACCAGCATCGGGAACAGGGTCCGGGCAGCCAGTGGTTAGAGCTCCTTTTTTTTTTTTTTTTATCGTGGTAAAATCATCAAATGAGTCCTCCCACCCAGGGCAGGGCGGCAGGGTCTGTCAGACTTGTACTGACTAAAATCCACGGTGTCCTTCACGAGCCCTTTACGTACCGGGGTTACGGTGATGGGTAAGTCCCGCGACCCCGACAGGCTCTGGCCCTCTACAGGCCCCGTCAATTTGCTGACACTCTTAGAGGCGCGCGTGGAGCACAACGCGCCGTCGACCCGGGTCAGAGCTCCTGAGAGAGGGTGAAGGGATTGTTAGGTTCCTAACAAAACGCGCCGTGTCCAGAAGTACTGCCTTCTGAATCAGGCGCCTGATCCAGCTGCCAAGCGAGAGCCTCCTCAGATGTTGTTTCGAGGCTCTTGGCAATTAATCCATTGGCAGACACGACTATCGGCACAATGACTGCCGAGTTCACGTCCCACATGTCAACAACCTCGCGAGCCAGATCAAGATACTTAAATTGTTTATCTTTTTCTGCCTTCACGAGGTTTTCGTCATGCGGGACCGTTATATCAATAATCATTGCGCGACGCTCTGATCGATCTATCACCACAATGTCAGGCGTATTGGCAAAATTGCCCTGTCAGTGATGATAGGTCGATCCCAATACAACGAGATATTGCCATTTTTGAGAACTGGGTCGGGCGCAGACTTATAGTACGGCTTCCGATTCCACAAGGTTGTACTTCAAAGCAAGTTGCTGGTGGATAATCCTGGCAACGAGGTTGTGTCTTTGCAAATATTCTATATTAGCCAGACGAGAACACCCAGAAATGATGTCTCGGATCGATTCTCCCGGACGGTGGCATGCCCGACATATGTCAACCGTGCCATCTTTTACAATATATTTCCGGTAGTTATTCGTCATCATAACTTCGTCCATTATTGCAAAGACAAAACCTTCGGTTTCCCCAAACAGGTCACCAAAGCGCAGCCAGGATACGGACGCTAAAAAGTCGATATCGGATCCATGTAATGCCCGGTAAAAGCGTCCGTGAAGCTCCTTGCTCTGCCATACCTCTTTACGATCATTAGTGTCTAATACTTTACGTTTGCGCCAGTTCTCGTTAGCCAAGGAGAGCGGAGTGAGACCCTTGTCCATTGTGACCACATCTCGGTGAAACACCACGTCGGTTTCTATGAATTATTCCCTGAGACTGCATACCTCACGGTTGTGCAGGGTCTTGGAATTTAAGAAGCCCCGACCCCCGCACTTCCGTGGGATATTCAGTCTCATCACCGACGACCGTGAGTGATGCATCCGATTTGCAGTCAGCAGTGAACGGACTCTTATATCCAGGGCGTCAAAGTTCCGTCTGAGTCCATTTGAGAATGCCGAAAGAATACATCAACACCGGCATGACCCAACCGTTGAAAGCACACACCTTATTGCCACTTGACAAAAGACTGTTAAGTACTTTATTCAGGCGGCCAAAGAAGCGCTTCCTCAACGATTGTTTCATGTCAGCATTATTGATGCCTAATGCTTCCGACATACCCAAATATTTGTAGGTCTCTGTTGAAGAGAGGGTATGGAATCCGAGAGTTGAGTTCCCTCTGATTCCATAATATCTCCTCGCTTCACATGCATGTCTGCACATTTGTCCACACCAAATTCCGTCCTGATGGCGCTACTGAATTATTATTATTATTGCATTCATTGAAACGAAACTAGATATTATCGTTATTGAGATAAGTATGTAGGTGCCTAATATTAAAGTAAAATACACTTCAATTAAGATGCAGGCATTTGATTAAAAAAAAATTCGTTGTTGCATCGATACTTTCCTATTTTAAGATTCATTCATTTACCAAGTATATTTTTTATTCAAATGTTATAATTAAATGTGAACGTATTAATTTGTCAACTTACATTTGTTTATGTAAAGTGTACTCCAGGTTCTGCGAAACATACAATTTACAAACTAACGTTTGAATACATATACATTGTGAAATCTTGGAAAAGCATATGGAAAAGAATACTTGATGTTTAATTAATTGAAACTACTATTACCGTTCAATACTAACGACAATTTAGTTCACGAGACATTATCGTACTCCGAATGTTTCCTTCGACCATGAGCGAGCTTTGTTGAAACCCAATCATAATAAGGCAAAACTGTGATTTTTGCTTTAAAATAATATTATCAAACCATTGAAGGAATGCAATTAATTAATATTTGTAATGAAAAGTTACTATAAATTACAGTCGAGGAGCGGTGTCAAAGATGACTTTTAATGCACAGACCTAAATGAATAAACTACTAATTCCTACTGAGTATTTAAACGAATATAATGTTCAACTGAAAAACTAACGTATTAATATTGAATGTAAGTTAGGAAACGTGCAAAACTCGCACCACATGTTGTCAATAGAAAATTTCAAATATTCCGAAACTGTCGTTCGACTACGACGACATTTTAGCGAAAACAGGGCAAAAAAACTTAATTCATACTGAAACACTCGCAAGAACAAAATATATTTCTCCAACCAGACCACTTACAATATCTATGGTTATAGGTTCATTCGGTTACCCCATAATTCTTTTTTACTTACGTCTATGACTTTCCCTATCTTCCTAGCCAACTAGTAAATTATATAACTCTTGTATATCTATACTTACCTATTTATAAAAATATAACTTTGTACTACTGTATTCCTTAAAGAAGAAGATATTAACATACGAAAGCAAATGATGTAAGTATGCGGGTAAGACAAATGTATGTAAGAAAGAAAAACTATGAATACACTTACAGCGTTTATAAAATAACTATTAAGTAGTCGAAAAAGGCATGAAAAAATTTAGTAAAAACATATAAGTATCGGAGTTTAATATAGATTAGAACAGTTTTTACACCTAATGTTATGAATTAATGAAGCAATATCTAGCTGCTGTCCACACGTGGGTAACAAAGTTGTCAAATAAACACACATAATATTACATCTGTTGCAGATTTTTCATAAAATTAGGTTTTTGATGAAAAACCGGAAGATGAGACATTTTAAACTCAATTTCATCATGAACTAGTAACAATCCAGATTTTTTATCAAAAACCTGTACTAGTTTGGGTTTATGATAATGTTCTTGTCAAAATTACGGGTTTATGACAAATAAATCAATTTAAATGAAATAAATAAAACAATCTACTAAAATGCGAATGATGATAATTTGCATTTTAGTAGAAAGAAAACTTAATGCAACTTCAAATTTTATGCAACTCTAAATGTCCCAAGTCAACAAACTGTCATAATAAATAAAGCATACTAGCAGATTTAATTAAAAAAAAGCAAGCACGTGGTAAACGTTTCTTTATTACATTATTATTCTTTTTTTTAAATTTGACTCGGTTTAGTCGTATTTAATAGTTACGAAATTTAATTTTCCAAACTAGCTGGTAACTGGTTTTTGATAAAAAATCTGGATTGTTACAGGTTTATGATGAAATCGAGTTCTGTGTCAGCAACCGGTTTTTCACCAAAAACTAAATTTTATGAAAAACCTGCGACATATCAATTTTAAACTAAGTGAAATTAAAAGACTTTGGAATCAAACGACACAGTTAACATGAATTACCTAAAGAAATAATTAAAGCTGTAAACCTCAATACTGCCGTAGGAACAGCATGCATGCATTTTTGTCATCTGCTGTTTTAGATGTTTTGATAGGAAATGGAAAACAAACAGACGGCAGCGCAATTGATGTTGAGACACCGCCGTCTGAGATCACTTGCCTTTCTAGAAATAGAGCTCAAATTTCTCATGTACCTGTAACTACATCGGTAACCATACCCTTCAGACCGGGACACAGCAACGCTGCTTGGCGGTCGAAATAGATATGGTTGTAGTACTTCCCTGGACGACCTCTTCTACATAGAGCTCTAATTCTCTTCTCGGAGAGTGCGCTAATTTCCAATTCACTTTTAGCATATATTCGGTATACTACTTTATTCGTTGATCTTTTATTTATTGAACCTGTTTTCCTAAGCTATTGCCAATTTGCTCGCTGCATTTTTCATTACGACGGCAGTACATAATGTTCTTAAATAAATTGAACTCCTTCGTTTGGCATTGTTCCATTTATACATTCAAGATCTGTACTCCTCAATAAAACACTGCTTCCCACCACAATAAAAAAAAGAACGGTCTTAGCGGTAGTTCTAGCACAGTCACGAGCAATAGTATGTATGTTACAGTCAAAGTAATAAATCTAGTTAGTATTCATTATAATTATTCAATTTAGTGAAAGTGATAAATAACACAGAATTCGTCACATTAACTAGTTATTATGTATAATATCTGGCACGACTTAGTTAAAGTGATAACTGACATAGAATGGATCATATCAACTAGTTATATCTTATAATATCTTGGATAAAGTAATATTAAAACAAGTATAGGTAAAGATCAAAACTATGTATAGTAATATTATCATGTTGTTTTTTTTATGTGTAATACCTTTTTACCTCAAGTAAAGAAAATAAGGGCAGGAAAATGATGATGACGATTACTACTGCTGTTGGGAGTAATTTGTGGAAATGCAACGGAAATAGCCGGCGGGAAGTGGCCAGGACTGGTCTGAATTGAAAGCAGGCGCGGAAGCGCATGAAAGAATTGTTATATTCAATGAAAGTAAGCCATCAGATGGAAGACTCTTGCCGAAACCTATCTTTAGATAGGTTATCAAAGTTAAGCAACTCTTGCCAAGGTCTGTCTATGGATGGGTGTGCGACGATAAGCAACGTTTGTAAAGAGAAAGGCTTAGGATGTTGCACATCATAAGCGACTACTGTGAGGCTCACTCGCGATAGATAGGCGTACATATATGTGTGCGAATGGTGGTCATAACTACCATCTAGCTTGGTGGTAAGCAATGATATTATCGATGATAAAGAATTTATTGTTATTTAAACATTATTAATTGTTATTAATTAATTCTTCAGATGGAAATAAAATTGCGACTTAAGCTGGACCGACGAAGCCCCGCCAGGCGGGCTTCTATTTCTGTTCGCAGGAATTAACCTAACCCAACCGAAACTCGGGGTGACCCCGTCGTCAATCGAGTTCTTCTGGTTTAAAAGTACAAAAATATATAAAAACCGTCAGTTAAAATTCTCAATATCCTTAAAACTAAACTGGGTATATATACTAATATGGGATATCCGTATAACTAGACTTAACCAAAGTGGCATCAGTTAGTCGAACCGTATTTATTACTTTAACTAACATCGACCAGCTTTTATGAATAATAACTAGTCAAAGTGAATAATTTATCACTTTCACTAGTCAGATGAATTAATGATTATACATAATTACTAGTTATTATGCATAATAACGGGTTAATCAAGTGACTGTAACATTATACATTAAGCAGTATTCAAAAGCGATGTTCTGCTATCATACTGATGAGCCTTTGGGTTTTCATTAGACTTCTATTTTGGCAGCCATGCTATTACGAAATAGGTTTTTTTTTTTAAAGAGTACATCTTATTGCTCGTGACTGAGTGCATGTAGCAACGGACAACAAAATAGAACAACGCAAACGGAGTAAAATCGGCTCATTACAAGCATAATTTAACCTAATAATAACCTACTTAACCTAATAATAACCTACTTATAATTACCTAGTAATTTAATTTCTACTTCATTATATCGGTTATGACTTGCCGGCGATTTCAATCCTCTAAGGATGAATGAGCTTATATTTATACACTACCTATCAATATAGAAAACTATCGTTCCATTTAACTATTTAAATACAAATAAGACATGAAGAAACTATTGTTTTATTATGTTTTTCTACTGAAGTAAAAGGCTTAACTATTAAAAAAGGGAAGAATATACACCTATAGAGATATAAATTAATTTATAATAAATAAACCATCTCCTTTATAATTGAAATATTGAATTACATACATATACGTATGACGACAGTTATTTACAGCATCATTATATTAAAATTATATGAAAGACTCACCCAATAGCGGACCTATATGGTTGCGTACGCATTCTTTTTTTAAATATTGCGAATTGTTTTTTACAAACTCTACTATAAGTCATCCCACTTGCAACTACGCGATGATTTATCATTTTCGGCTAGTGACTCCTTCACAGCGCGCGTTGGAACACGCTCATGACTCAGATTATTTTTAACAATTTGGTATCGAAAATAAACGAGCAAATACTTTTAAGTGTCAGGTAGGCAAACTACTAATTATATATTCATTCGAAAAACAATGAATATATGTTGAAAAGAGAAAGTCGGAATAAATATTAATAAATATTATTTTAGGTAATACCAGCCTGCTGCTGGGTTGCGACTCGTTCTCGGAATATACAAATATTCATTAATATATAAATTATAATAAAAATATAAATATATAATTAATATATAAATATTTATTATATTTATTAATATTTACATCTTACAACAACACTACTTTTATATCCCCCAACGATTCCTCCAGATTTTTGTTTTATATTTACATATCTTACCAGTAGGTTACTCGGTACCTCATGGGCCCACGTGAATCCTACCACCTAATGCACTATTTATCGCACGAGGAGCCAGCCACATCTATCCATTAGGAATGAATGGGCATAGCAAACCTTATAATACCCTAACTTTAAATATAAAAATAACTTTTCGAGACTTATTGATAAAACAAAAATTTAAGGACAATGATATAAAAGTGTGATTATGTTTGAAATAGAAAATACAGATTACTTCTAAGGTTTTAATCGAAATCAACTATGTTTGATGGAGTGTTAGCTATGTGTGCGAACATTGGTAAAACTGTAAATTGATAAAGAAGTAACAAACATAGGCGTAAGTAAGTTACAAAATATACCTTGTTTACTCTGAGTTAACTTATTATTTTTAAAATTAAGATACCTTCCTAAATAACAAATTTAACTATACGTATGTTAATTTTCTACATATTGCAAGCCCTTTACTGATCGCGATTTTTCGTCCGATTTTAATTTAATATACTACAAACGCAACTTGAATTTCATGTGAAACTATTGAAAAGACTAAACCACGTTATGATATCTCAAAATTAGTTAGTTTTAAGTATTACACATCCTTTTTTTTTACAACTTAATCTTTACTATTACTGCTATCATTGCGATGGATTTTTGTTTAGAGCTTCTCTTCACTCGAAGGAAAGGAAGGAGCGTGATTAGAATCTACCGATAAGTACTTACCCTATAAAACTATAAAATACTAGTCTAAGATTGTCGGTAAACTTCTGCAATACGAAACAGAGAATTTAATCAAAAAATGCGTCGAGTCCATATTTTAGAGACCTTACTTCAGAAATTGAAACCACGGGTAGGATGGAAAGTCAAGCCAGCAGAAGGGTGCTTGATCTACTAAGTTCCACAGCTATCGACTTGTGACTTTAGTTGAGGAAACGACAAATTGGGACTATGTAAGTGCTCACGCAAAGCTGCGAATAATGACAATGACGAGATAACATGATGTTGTAAGTTTTATGAATGTCCCGTGAAGTGTTAAATTTTTTAATTTCCGATATTCAGAATATGAAATTATAATATAGAATTATAGAAACAAAACTTCAACATTCATTGAAAGTTCTGTAAATCAGGCCAGAGTTCGCGTAAATGTTGTAGAAAAACTTTTTGAAAGAATTTTGAACACGAAGATACTTTATTAAATAGTCTTTTCAGAAGATCAAAAATATAAATTGAATTGTAAATTGTAGTTATTTGCAAAAAAAGCTGCCTAGTATTACCTAAAATAACACTATAATCACTAGTAAAACGAGTAATGGCGCCGACATACTCTAGATTAATATTCTTATAACAAGGATTATTTACAGACTACTATAGTTCTCCCCCATTTGCTTGAACTTCTAAATCTCGCGGATAAACGTTAACCTATTCGATTAACATAGGTTCCTATCATTATAATATGTACATGCTGTAACACTAGACTACAGTAAAGGCGACCGGTGGGAAGCAACTCAAAACTTCAACTGGGATACTAATTGTAGTTTGAGGTAAATTTGTTTTGGTGTCTTTGAGCGGAGTCCGCGACTTGGCAAACGTAGTGCTGGACGCCCTCCAGCCAGGTGGAACGACAAACTGCGAATGGCAGCGCGTAGAGACTGGATGAGGAAAGCTCAAAACCGGACTAAGTGGCGCACATTGGAGATGCCCATGTCCAGCACAGGACAAATACAGGCGGACGATGATGATGTTTTGCCATAAAAGTATATGGTAATACTAAAATTTGAAGGACTAAAAAATAGAAATCAAGTAAAACATTTATTTTAATTCACGCTCGGACGCAAGTCGGTAAGTATTCCACTTCGAACAATACTCCGTGTGTTACTTGATGGTTATACTTGGATTTTTATGAGAAAAGGATCAGTAGACGGTGTTGGATTCGTGGAATACGAAGGAGATGAGTGCAATAGCTTCCAGAACTCATCAATCACCGAACGTGGCGCAGCTCACTGTCGCCATTTCATGCTGGTGAGAGGGCTCGGGTCGTATTTCCCGGTTTAAACACATCCAGAATCGGGCTGCGGCCGTTTGCACGGAGCCAGCCAATGCCAGGCTCCAAAACAAGGTCTACCAGGCAACAAAGTTGTAGAATTCTAGATCAATAAATCTGTTCCAAGGAACTTTATCCTTATCACTTATCCAAAAACAACGGAGATGGAACGTTCCTGAGGGTCACACATAATTTGTACCAACTTGCAACTTTTTTGAATATCAATAACGTTGCTGTACTGTACATGTGTTATATACACATGAACAAAGTACTTTTATTAATTATATCTCTAAGAGAGTGCTACGAACTTATGTAACATTAAAAATGGACACTATTCTTAGTTTAACCATTATCTATAGCGTAGCATTTTACGTCAGAATTAAATTGCTTTTTAGTGTTTCAAGCTAGATCCTAATTGAATTCTGTTCTCATTAATAAGAAAAAAAAAATTAATAACCTCCCACCGTGCCGTGTACCTTAAACTCTACCTAAAAGTCTACGATTACACTACTGCCACCACTTCATATAACATATTCAAGACTTACAAATAATTACGAGTGATCAAATGCAAGTGATAGTAGAGTATAGTTTAAATAATAAATTGCTGAATAATGTAGAAAGAAGGACAGATACTTTATAACTATTTATTATTCTTGATAAAAATTGCGACGAAAACCTAGTGGATATACATATACGTGTTATAACTACGTGATACTGTCATACTCGTACATCGGTGAAATCTAACGGATTCTATTTGACTTAAGGTACCTACTATTAGTTTTACGACTTATTCGTTTTTATAAACTTTTCAATCAATTATGTAAACATGAATATAACGGCTTATTATCCGACACTTAATGCTATCTATAACGATTCATCGACAAGACGAGAACGCCATTATAAGACGATAAAAAAAAGAAGTAAAATTTTAAGACGTCAATTAGCGGCCAGAATTATGCAATTTAAAAGTGAAACTATGTCCTCTTCATTTCTAAGAGTCTAGAGTTTAAAGACAATGAAAAATATTATTTATAATCACTTACAATAAATCAAACATGATTTTTTCATATTATTGTAAAAGAAAAGTATTGAATGTGGTCAATAATTACGATTTTTAATTATGTTTAAATCGATTACTAAAAGAAAGTTTATGTCAGTTGACTTGTCACTTATATCATGTCAATTGTCATTAATCTTCTTTATAAGCATCGCGAATGTGTTTTACCTCGTTTTCTCTGATTATTTTTCAAGTATTGTTCTGGCCTTGAGAAGTACATAGATATCTCTTCTCTCCCTTTGGACTCCAATACCAATCCCGTTGTTAACCCCAGCTTGAATATGGATATCGAACCCGCCGAACTGAATCGTATGGATACAAACGAGGCAGTTTCAAAACACAAGCCAAACAAGTCTTACAAGCATCCGGATAAAACCATAATACAATATTCTTTTTCCTATTGGAATTAGCTATTAGACCTGAACAATATTTATGGTTATGGTACCTGTTTATGCTGACCCAAATTGCCGTACTAAGTGAACGAAGTCCTTTTTGTATGGAATGTTTTATCTGATATTAACGTGGAAAATGCAATTATTAAACTTTCTTTTAGACATGTAGACCCGGTTGTGCATGCACTTACGTGCACGTGGTAGGTGACCCAAAGAGGATATCAATGAACTGAGGTTGACAAACGTATTAATTTTTCATAAATAAAACTATTAATATAAATAGTAAGACAATAAATTATATTTTTTTTTGTGAATTTTATTTCTTTTTTAGTAATCATACAAGATACGTTTATTATCTCTAATACCTACAACCCTACATTTTTTTTTCTTTTTTATTCAGTTTTTTAAACGTGGAATAATTTTTGTTGAACCTATATAACACTTAGATCTATGTGAGTATGTATTAATTTTATTTTACGCGCGTATTGTTTTGGTTTTCCTAATGTAATAGTTTAAATAATAGATATAATTTTGTCATCGACTATATTTTTATTTAAAATATACGGGCAGATATATTAGCTAAATCGAGACCGAAGAAGAATGTTGAAAATATGAATGTAATTAATAGAGTAAATCCGGCACAATACAACTGATAAACTTTTCAAATGTAACATAAGCATATAAATTATAATACCGTTTCGCATTAACCTATCCTTAAACTTAAAAAAAAAATAGAGAACGGGAATATACAATATAGATTGAAACCGGATATAATTTATAATGATTTTAATAGTAATTTGTTTTCTTAGACATTGGTGTTTTGGTTATCAAGCAGAATTAAATAAGCCTAACCGTAAATGGTTACACACTAAAATGGATACGCGATTAAATACCGTTAATAGTAGGTCGAGCAACATAAGACATAAGGCCCTAAGAATGCAATCCTATTTCTGTGATAACTAACTGAAATAAATGCAGAAAGTAACAAATGAATATAGTATATTATAGAGCTACAAACACTTTGCAGAGTATTTTGATAAATAAACAAAAGACTGCTGTGTTTTACTGAGTGAATGCACAACACAACGGGCGACTACTTTAAGACCGTGCTTTTCAACACTGCGTGCAGCTGTCGGCAAGTGGATCAGTTCCAACTTTCGTCTGCGTCTCATTTACAGCATTTTAAGTGACGAAAATGAACAAAATTATTAAGAATATCAAAAAGTACATAAAAAGGGGCAATAAATTGACTCGAATATTCCCTCCGTCTAATCTAGGCATTGCGCGTTCACACTTCAAACATTTCAAATCTTAGAGCCTTGCCTTCTGTTGCTGTTCTCCAATAGACACATAGTATATTGATGAGAGATCTAAGTTCTCTCCTAATCTACTTATTTTTGATTTGAAAAACATCATGATCAAATTCTGAACCGAGTGAAATAAACGGCGTTAAATAGCGTTCTATGCGAAGTATTTCCATTTGGTTTTTAACTTTCCGGTGGTAATATTTCTTGCGTACTGAGGGAGGGCTTGTGTGACACAGAAAGAAAACACTCCACATAACAGAAATACGACGAAGTCATCATCTTCAAAATTAATTATTTGAGTCTGGGTTCAGAAGTTGGTCACTAAAAGTGAAAATGACGGTACCATTTACTTGGTGTCATACATGTCCTTTATGCGAGTTTTCAGCTGTTTAGTGTAGCTGTCCAAGCGATAAGCATTTTCCTCCAGTTTAGCCACCATCACGTCAATGTCATCGACTTGAGCAAGAAGCGGTCTGATGGTGTTGCCATCTGTTACAAGAGATAAAACATGGTGACTTTTCCTGCGTTGTACAAGTAAGATCGTGGCACATTTTTATTTCAGATCTGTCGCAGGGATAATCAAATCCGTAAGATTTGACAAATCCCAGTAAAGAAATCTAGTGATTTGAACAAATCCCAAAATTGGTTCAGCGTAATGACAAAAATAACTTTTCTGTGGCAGTAATATGTCAGAAAACGTCGACGGACCACCTACTTCTGGGTGGTTTAAAAAAAATACTAGAAAGGGGATTGCGGGGCCATCCCCGTCTAACCTAATCTGTCCGAGTCGGGGTGCCGCCAGTCGTTTTTATGACATACTTTATTTCTCAGTGCCCTGTTTCGTACACTCCTACTTAAATACCAGCTGAACAATTTTGTGCATTTGAACGAGAAGAAGACGGACTTCATCGGCACCCCGAGGTTCGGTTTGATGAGGTTCGTTTAAACCCTGTAGACAGAAATATCATCAACAGTACTTATTTTATCATTATTTCACTGAATCAATTTAGGGATTTGTTCAAATCACCAGATTTGCTTTGTTATTTTAACATTATCCCTGCGACATATCCACGTGAATCAGTTTGAGCTCACACACGGGATGAGAACTTTGGCTACACAGTACAGAACCAATAAGGAAGCAAATTTTAGTTTTGTTTAAAGGGGTTTGAAGGTTTTGTCCCTTTTTTTCAGAATCACGGTGCACATCGGCAGTTAACATGACGCTTTAGGACATTATGTCCATAATATTTTTTTTTTGTCTAAGTGTACAGTACTCTATCCAAATATGTAACTTTCGTTGGACACAGCAATTCTGAAAAAAATCATAACGGCGGGCGACCGTTAAGGCCACCTTCCAAAACTATTCAAACCCCTTTGAGTGTAAGTTTGAAATTCTAAATCAAACTATTTAATACTTACATATGTCATTGTACTCCGTCAGCGTCCTATTTAAATTGACGGCTAGATTACGCAAGTCAGTATATTTGGTGATGGCTGTGCGATTAATCTCTTCCAGCAGCATGTAGTGGTCCTATCGACAAAGAAAATGTAGGTTTATAAATTCGTATAGAACTTTTTTAAAGTATATTTAAAAATCTTAATTTGACAAGTTCTGAAATTTCTGCTCCCATAAGAAAAATACATTGAGTTTCTTTTCAAAAGTATGTACTTATTAAGAGGGTGCCTGTGGATTTCAGACAGTAGCGCCTCTCGTACAATGCTAAAGAGCACATCAAGTACATTACATTCATTTAGTCCAAATGCCAATCAAATGCCATCAGAGAACAACGTATAAATATGATTGTAAGCATTCTGAAGCAATACCTACTTACTTAATCTAACAGAATTAGCTCTATACTATGTAAAGAGATAACAGTTTTAATTATGGTAACTTACCCCGCCACAGGCAATTTCGCCTTGCAAGTATTCATTAGTACGTTTGAAGAGAAGAGTGGCCAGGCGACTCAGAGTGGGATCATGAGGATCCAAGACCTCAAAGCTGGAGTGCGTAGGCGATCCATACATATCTGTTAACAAAACAACTATTTGAAAATCTTACATAATATTAAAAGCGTTACAGTTTTTAAACGCAACTCATTAATTTTAGTAATCGAAATATTGTTTTTGTAATACTCATCAAATATTCATCATCATCGAAATATTGTTTTTGTAATAATCACAATACTTCGATTTAACTTTTTCTTTCTAGCTTTTAATTTTGCTTAAACAATAGTTAACCATAATGTCAGATTATAAACATGCACTACTGCATAAAATTAAGATGCGTGTTTTAAAGTGCTGCTGGTGGTCATTTTGAATTGTCGCCATCAAAGCTTTGCCTCGTAGGTACCAAATTGCATTTTTCTAAAATAAATTAACGATCTTCTTCAGTAATCTTCCCTTTTACCTATTTAGTTACGTGTTACGTTAACAGTAACGTTTTCGAACAACTAGGAGTGCATTTTCAACTGAATTTAGAGGCCTTTGTCATTTCTTCCATGAAACAGAGACTGATAGGGAGCTGTCTGATATCGATCTCTATTTCGTATACCGGCAAGGACAATGCAAATGGTCGTGGTACGCATAGCGCATGCGTTCTGCAGGTCCGTCACTGCGTCTTGCGCATACTAGCCGCCATTTTGAACTCTTGTGACTAGTGATTTCTAGGTTCATAGGATTTTTAGATATGTATAAGGATTTTACAACAGCTGAAATCGCTTCGAAACACTAGGAACAAAATGTGCAGAATATAAAATCGTTAGTGATTAATTTCGTCCACGCGTCGTTCAGCATATTGTCAGATTACCGTGTGGCGTCATGTAACATTAATTTATAGTTCAATTCGAGTCAGTAACAACGACCGCTCCGCTGACATGTTCCCCCGTCCCACACCCCTGACTCTCTCAACATATTGTTGAGAGAGTCAGGGGTCAAATGCAAGGGCTGTTTTAGAAGGAGGGTGTGGTGCAAACAATTTTTAACGAGCGGGGTGTGGTGATGTTGAGGCGCGGGGCTTGGTGCGGGGAGTTTTTATAACCGTGTTTTAGTGAGGGTGTGCAACGAGAGAATCGGGGGCTTATCGATTTCGATATGAAATGTGCACGTTGTAGAAGCATAACGGCCGCCATTTTGACTTTTCGGTGTGAGTACTACTCCCACCGAACATTTTCAGTTTGTTACGTGTTTGTGGGATACAAGTTGATAGTAGTTCCTTATAATTTCATAAGATACCCAAATATGTATACCACAACTGTGACACGATGCTCGTGCATGAGCATCGTGTCACAGTTGTCGGATAAAAAAAAAACAAGGATTCCAAAGAAGTAACTGCGCCCTATTTAGAGTGCACTGTTGAAGAGGATCGCTAAGAGCACCTGAAACGTAGACTAAGAAGATATAGCGCTGTGTCTTTTCAATCAAACAGTGAATACTGTTCGAGTACTGGACAGATATTCCAAAAAAATTAAAACGACCGAATCTCAGCCTTGAAAATGATAATACTTGAAAATAAAAAAAAACAAGCGACGGCGGGCATTCCGAGTTGCTAAAATGGGAAACACAGAATGTTTTATCACTATAAAACCCAGAATTTTTTATCATTTTAAATACGGTTTCAGGCGACCCAACATAAAAATACCCGTACAAATTCACTGTACCTACATTATTCTCAAAAAGAATCTAAAGTAGGCTTTTTTTATTAACACGGGATTGAAGTAAGATAAAGTGAAAACAATTTAATGCCTGAATTGCAACCAAGAGCGAAGGAACAAAGATACTATAGAATGTTACAGGAATTGATATACGTCTCATGCGCGTTGCAATAGCTGCATCAACCTGGCTTCCCTTATCTTGCTAGCCATCAACAAAATATCTAACTATGCAATGACATCAGTTTTTGACAATACCATTTTACGCACCTAAATACGCCACTAAACTACTGCTCAGGCAAATTAGAGCCTCAATGTAACAGAAACACAATTGAAATGAATGTGCGAATGAACTTTTGCTCTGCATTGGCAAACAGACTGACAGTCCCCAAGTATAACCATAACTAATATTTGCCAAAAAGTTCGTTAAACGCCGAACGGATCACCCGGGCGCGCTCAATAGAATGGGGAGTAGTAGAAGTCATAACTAGCAGCTATACTTTATATTTTATGCGAATTTTACGAAAGCGCGGTCCTTGATGCGCTGACATGGGCGCCATTTTGATCTGTTTCCGAACAGTTCCGTAAACTTGTACCATTTTAAAAGTATTTTAAAACCAACTGTGGTTTATTAACTCTTTTATTTAAACAGCTATGCTTATTACACAATTAACTTATTTCGTCTCTTCTATTTCGTCTATTTCGGCTGACATTGAATCCATTTTTATTTTGCAAAAGAGAGCCATCAGAGCTATTTACAATCTACGTCGTCGCGAATCTCTTAGGGAACTATTCAAAAAGATTAATATAATGACAGTGCCTTGTCAATTTATTTATGAAAATATAATGCATGTTAGGAAAAATCTTCATCTTTTTAATAAAATAAGCGATAGACATAATTTTAATACTAGAAATAAAGATAAAATTGATCAACCTTATTTTAGATTGTCTAAAGTCAAAAAATCTTTTATGGGGTACTGTGTTAAATGTTACAACAAAATACCTAGCGAAATTTTAACTCTAAATGAAAGAAAATTTAAAAGTTACATAAAAAATACACTTAGTAAACAAGCATATTATAAATTAGAAGATTATATTCAAGATAAAAATGTTTGGAAACATGCTGGTCCTGCTCCATAGTACAATGTAGGGTTTAAACAAAATCAAGCTTGTTGAAATTTGAATGCTCACACACTTATATTATATTTGTAAAATAGCTGTAGGTAATTGCAATATTTTGTTAAAATGTGAACACCATGTGCTATTTTTTTTTTTCTTATTCATTTTTTTTATATAATATTTAGTCTAGATTTAAAGTACATTGCTTTCACATTATTGATGTCAAATGATGTATATAAAAATATTGTTAAACATTTTTCAAAAAGAGTAAGTATGGAGTTTCTTGCCCATTCTTCTTCATACAAACCTACCCTAGCGAATGGGTGTAGAATCAATCCCATCCCATCCCATTTCCTTAATGTTAATATTCGACGTTTGAAAGTGCCTCGTTGATGGCCTAATTGAAATAAATGATTTGACTTTTTTTTTTTCGTTATCGCAAAAAAAAAAATCTTTTCTAACATAATGCTACTTTAATGATATCTATCGGAAACGATCACAAATACTTGCTGAGTAATTCACTTTCCTTGTTGTAAGTAGCTTATAAGACATATAATAATTTGATGACAGAAGATATTTTGTAATTAAAAATAACTAAAACCCGACTACAAAAAAATCGCGCACTGAAAAGTATAAAACAAGAACAAGCCGTGGTCGTATGCCACCTGCGGTTGTTTCACACAATCTTTATTGGCTAGGTGGCATACGACCACGGCTTGTTCTTGTTTTATACTTTTCAGTGCGCGATTTTTTTGTAGTCGGGTTTTAGTTATTTTTAACTTATTTTTTATTTACACTATTTTGGGGTTATATTATTCATAGTAATTTATGTATAGTTTCTTAGTTGTGAATTTAAGATTTATCATTTGATTCCTATGTTGACACTGTTAAAAACAGAAAATTAGCTGGTAAAAGCTATATAATGTATATATATTTCAAATGTGCTCATCAAGCCCTTTAATTTGATACCCATGTCGATATTGTACGAAAAAATTTTTTTTTTCGGTAACGACTTCTCATCCCCTAGAGGGCGCCACATTGGATTTGGTGACACCTCACCTACCCTATAACCAGCGGACAACTGAGACGCTTCTAACGAGACCTCATTTGTCATGTAATGATAAGTAGTTTAGAAGTTATGAGGGAACAAACAAACATACATACATACATACATACATACATACATACATACATACATACAAACATACATACCGGTCAAAATCATAACCCTCCTTTTGGCTTTGCCGTAGTCGGGTAAAAAGGGTATGATGGGGTTGTCATTTCTTAGGCAAAACCTCTAAATAAAAATAGATTTTAAAAAATGTTACTTTAAACTACACTTTTTTTTAAACATATATACTGAAACTTCGCTGTTGACAAATAATCAAGATACGTGACTTGATGAAACTTGTAACAAAATAATTTGCTTTCCCGTTCCGTTTTTGTTAAACGTTGTAACATCAACGTTTTTGAACAGAAGCAAGTTTAAATTAGGAAATCCTAAACCAATTTCAACAAAATTGTTTAAGTCAAAGTTTTTTCATTTAAGTGACATCTCTGAATGACCTAAATTTTTAATCGGGATAGACGGGGCGGCCCAGTTACTCGACGCAATAGTTGCATAAAATCGATACCACGCATGCGCGTTGCAATAGCATCCGCCATCTTAAGTGCCTTGCTTTGCATTCTGACCGCCGCCATTTTGATTTTAATATATATTTGCACATTGCCACCATCTCAGTAGATTTCGCCATTTTGATGATCCTTACCACACCACGCATCGTTTTTAGGCATATTGACTCTCACTATTATGTCAGTCGTCATAACAAAATATACGCCAGTACACTGTAATCAGAGGGCAGTAGGCAGTCTAAATATAACTCTGCCGTTTGAAGAGATCAATATGGAGTTTGCGCGTTACCGTCGCTGGTATCACCGGTTTTTTATTTTATTATGAGGAACAAATAACCCGATGTTTCCAACCGCTTACAACAAAGCATAATGTAGTACGTACCGAACGAAGCAGTGTCATAGTGGAACAGTCGCCATCATAAGTTGCCTTCCACCAGTGCTCATAATCCATACATAATATCTGGGACATAAAGAACAAGAAATCCTACCTTCTTCCTCGTTGCAACCTTCATAATAGATATTGTTGTGGTATAGATCTCGGCAGTAATCGATGGGGTCCTGCTTCTTAGCTTCAGCTGCTTCCAGCATGCGTTCGTAGTTACGAAAGGCTACACACAGCTTACAATCAGGGAAAAATATCTCCGGAGTATACATTGCAGTTTAGTTAAGATCAAAGTGATAACCACCGACGGTTTTTACGCGAACGACCGATCAGATGGCGGAGCTGGGGGAAACTGGGCGAGCTAGGGCTCGAGCTAGACGCTGTAAATTTTCTAAGGGGTCGATACCAGTTACGCATGCGCTTTGGGCGGACGATGGTGGAAAATGGTGAAATAACAACTTTTAACGCTCTTTCATAAGGCTCAATTTATTGACACGAACTGTAAGCCACTATTCAATTCGAATTAAGAATTAATTAACTAAGCCGAATTCCAGAGTCGTTACTCTCAACCGTATTTTAGGGAAAGAAAGTTGAAAACAAAATATTTTTATGTTATGTACTTAACACACACACACAGACGACATTGTGGGATCGGGTTAGCGGCATATAAAGTGTGTCTAGAACAAACTTTATAAGCTGTTTAAATTAAACTATGGAACTCAATTATACTTTTTAGGTGCGTGTTATAATTTTTGTTGTATACAATTCAGTTTCAAAAACCATTACATCCCTTCCGCAATTAAGATCATTCAGCAGCGACAAATTAATAATCAAGATTTATTTAAAATACCATTATGTAACATTTCCTTTTCTGCCCAATTTTTCAAAACATGTTAAGAGGATGATAGATGTATCAACTTAAAGACAGCGGTTTTACGAATAAAGAACCTAATCGGAGTGACGTTGGTGATACAGGTGAAGCTTGCTCACACTGCGTTGCGATGTCGTAGACAGAAGTTCATCCAGGGACAAAAACAGTAGGAGATACCAGGCATCTCCGAGCTGCCTAGAAGCTTTAAGCGTAGCAGTCTTTTTGTTAAGGATATGAAAAGGAAATCAGACGAGTCTCATGTCTGGTAAAAGTACGCGATCGAACGGAGGGTTAAATGGAGAGAGATATAATGCCAAGAGTTTTGTAAAACAAGCGACGGCGGGCATTCCGAGTTGCTAAAACCCAGATTTTTTTATCATTAGAAATACTGTTTCAGAAGACCCTAGATAAAAATACCCGTACAAATTTAGTGTACCTACATTATTTACACAAAGAATCTAAAGTAGGCTTTTCTTATTAACACGGGATCAATGTAAGATCAAGTGAAAGCAATTTAATGCCTGAATTGCAACCAAAGATACCCAAAGGAACAGAGACACTATAGAATGTTACAGGAATCGATATAAATGACTCATGCGCGTTGCAATAGCTGCATCAACCTGGCTTCCTCATCTTGCTAGCTATTAACAAAATACCTAACTATTCTTTGAATAATGCAATGCCATTAGTTTTTGACAATACCATTTTACGCACCTAAATACGTCACTGAACTACTGCTCAGGCAAATTAGAGTCTCAATGTAACAGAAACACAATTGAAATGAATGTGCGAATGAACTTTCGCTCTGCATTGGCAATCAGACTGACAGTCCCCAAGTATAACCATAACTAATATTCGTCAAAAAGTCATTGTTCGTTAATTGCATAGCCGATCACCCGGGCGCGCTCAATAGAACAGGGGCGTAGTGGAAGTCCTAACTTTATATTGTGTGCGAATTTCACGAAAGCGCGTTCCTTGATGCGCTGACATAGGCGCCATTTTAATCTCTTTCCGAACAGTTCCGTCATCTTGTATCATTTTAAAAGTATTTTAAAAACAACTGTGGTTTATTAACTCTTTTATTTAAACAGCTATGCTTATTACAAAATTAACTTAGTTCATAATCGCAAAAAAAACTATTGTCTTTTCTAACATAATGAGAAAAATAACACAAATTATAATTTGATGTCAGAAGATATTTTGTAAAAGGGTATGATGGGGTTGTCTCATCTTAGATAGAACCTCTAAATAAAAATAGATTAAAAAAAAGAATGTTACTTTAAACTGCATTTTTTTAAATGTACAGAACCTTCAATCAGATATACTGAAACGTCGCTGTTGACAAATAATCAAGATATGTTGCTATTTGATGAAACTTCTAACGAAATGATTTGCTTTCCCGTTGCGTTTTTGTTAAATGTTGTAACATCAACGTTTTTGAACAGAAGCAAGTTTAAATTAGAAAGTCCTAAACCAATTGCAACAAAACCGTTTAAGTTAAAGTTTTTTCATTTAGGTGACATCTCTGAATGACCTCAATTTTTAATCGGGATAGGCGGGGCGGCCCAGTTACTCGACGCAATAGTTGCATATAATCGATACCACGCATGCGCGTTGCAATAGCATCCGCCATCTTAAATGCCGTGCTTTGCATTGTGACCGCCGCCATTTTGATTTTAATATATTTGCACATTGCCACCATCTCAGTAGATTTCGCCATTTTGATGATCCTTATCACACCACGCATCGTTTTTAGGCATATTGACTCTCACCATTTATTAGTCGTCATAACAAAAAAAACTGTAATCAGAGGGCACTAGGCAGTCTAAATATAACTCTGCCGTTTGAAGAGATCAATATGGAGTTTGCGCGTTACCGTCGCTGGTATCACCGGTTTTTTATTTTATTATGAGGAACAAATAACCCGATGTTTCCAACCGCTTACAACAAAGCTTAATTTAGTACGTACCGAACGAAGCAGTGTCATAGTGGAACAGTCGCCATCATAAGTTGCCTTCCACCAGTGCTCATAATCCATACATAATATCTGGGACATAAAGAACAAGAAATCCTACCTTCTTCCTCGTTGCAACCTTCATAATAGATATTGTTGTGGTATAGATCTCGGCAGTAATCGACCGGGTCCTGCTTCTTAGCTTCAGCTGCTTCCAGCATGCGTTCGTAGTTACGAAAGGCTACACACAGCGTACAATCAGGGAAAAATATCTCCGGAGTATACATTGCAGTTTAGTTAAGATCAAAGTGATAACCACCGACGGTTATTACGCGAACGACCGATCAGATGGCGGAGCTGGGGGAAACTGGGCGAGCTAGGGCTCGAGCTAGACGCTGTAAATTTTCTAAGGGGTCGATACCAGTTACGCATGCGCTTTGGGCGGACGATGGTGAAAAATGGTGAAATAACAACTTTTAACGCTCTTTCATAAGGCTCAATTTATTGACACGAACTGTAAGCCACTATTCAATTCGAATTAAGAATTAATTAACTAAGCCGAATTCCAGAGTCGTAACTCTCAACCGTATTTTAGGGAAAGTTAAAAACAAAATATTTTTATGTTTAAGTACACACACAGACGATATTGTAGGATCGGGTTAGCGGCACATTAAGTGTGTTTAGAGCAAACTTTTTTTTTTATACCACGCCTTGTCCTCACGACGGCGATAGGCGGAGACCTGTCGCGCCCGGCATTGGTCGAGGCCATGCTAGGGCGAGACGGAGTGGGAAGCGGTCGCCTCCTTCTGCGAAGCAGTCATGCTCGCGAAGGAGGAGGCGGGCCGCGTGAGGGAGAGGACAGCGTCCTCCCTCCACCCCAGCCGCAGTGGTAGACGCCCACGGCGTCGGACGTCGCAAGACGATCTCCGGCCACCGTAGGCGCGGGCATGCGGACAGCGAGTAATGGGCGACTCGCTGTCCGACCATGGACCGAGCCCGGGTACCCGGCGCGTTGTGTTCCACGCGCGCCTCAAGGACTGTCAGCATAGTGACGGGGCCTGTAGAGGGCCATAGCCTGCCGGGGTCGCGGGACTTTCCCATTACCGTGAAACCGGTACGTAAAGGGCTAGTGAAGGACACCGTGGATTTTGGTCAGTACAAATCTGACAGTCCCTCCGGCCCTGCCCTGGGTGGGAGGACTCATTTGATGATTTTACCACGATAAAAAAAGAGCAAACTTTATAAGCAGTTTGAATTAAATTTTGGAACTCAATTATACTTTTCTGGTGCGTGTTATCATTTTTGTTGTATACAATTCTATTTCAAAAACCATTACATCCCTTCCGCAATTAAGATCATTCAGCAGCGACAAATTAATAATCAAGATTTATTTAAAATAAACATTATGTAACATTTCCTTTTCTGCCCAATTTTGCAAAACATATTTAAAGAGATAGATAGATGTATCAACTTAAAGACAGCGGTTTTTAAGATAAAGAACCTAATCAGAGTGACGTAGATGGCACATGTGAAGCTTGCTCACACTGTGTTGCGATGTCGTAGACAGAAGTTCACCCAAGGACAAAAACAGTAGGAGATACCTGGCATCTCCAAGCTGCCTAGAAGCTTCAAGCCTCGAGGCGAAGCGAAAGCGGGCATTCCGAATTGCTAAATTGGGAAACCCAGAATTTTTTATCATTATAAATACGGTTACAAGCGACCCTACATAAAAATACCCGTACAAATTCACTGTACCAACATTATTCACACAAAGAATCTAAAGTAGGTTTTTTTTATTAACACGGGATCAATGTAAGATCAAGTGAAAGCAATTTTAATACCTGAATTGCAACCAAAGATACCCGAAGGAACAGAGACACTATTGAATGTTACAGGAATTGATATACGACTCATGCGCATTGCAATAGCTGCATCAACCTGGCTTCCCTTATCTTGCTAGCCATCAACAAAATATCTAACTATGCAATGACATCAGTTTTTGACAATACCATTTTACGCACCTAAATACGTCACTGAACTACTGCTCAGGCAAATTAGAGCCTCAATGTAACAGAAACACAATTGAAATGAATGTGCGAATGAACTTTTGCTCTGCATTGGTAATCAGACTGACAGTCCCCAAGTATAACCATAACTAATATTCGCCATATTTTATTAATTTCTGTATTAATATGTTAATTATCTCTCATTTATTTATTTAAGTTATTTAAGTATAAGTTATTTAAGTTTAGGTTTAGGTTTAAAGAAACTTTATTCTCAATAAAAACATAACATGTCACTTACTTGAGAACAATAAATATTACTTAATTAAATACTAATATTAGGTTCGACAACATCCGTCACAGACTAAATAAAACTACTGGAAACTCGACCCACCCAACGCATTCATTTTTCAAGTAATGTCCGGTTAGCGGTTAGATACAGGCTAAGCTGGTTTTTGAATGCATTGAATGAGTGTAGGTTTCTTATGCGGGAGGGTACCTTATTGTATAGTTGTGCTCCTTCAAATGTAAGCATTTTTTTGCCATAGTTGGTCCAGGTTTTTGGTAGAACTAATAAACTTGCTCGTCGTGAGCTTCGTTGACTAACTTGTCTATGTTGGGTAAGTGTGATATTTGTGTGAATGTTTTTGTTAAGAACTTTTCTGATAAACATACATGTGTTATAAATACATAGTTGCTTTATGTTCATTATTTTTGTGTCTCTGTATATTTTTATTGTTGATGTTAAGCGCGGATAGTTAAAGAGCTTTTTTATTCGTTTATTTTGGGAAATTTGTAGTTGTGCTAGTTTCGTTTTTACAGCACTACCCCATATATGTTGTGCAGAGCTCCGACTAGTGTCGTGAGCTTGTTCTTTACGTATTCGATGTGAGCATTCCAGGTAAGGGAACTATCTATTCTAAGACCGAGATATTTTTCGCAAGTTTTTAGCTGCAACGGCGTATCGTTAATTGTAAGTGGGTTAAATGGGGGAATATGTTTATTTTTTGCCTTATATATTACATAGCATGTTTTGGAAATATTTATTGTTAGAAGGTTGAACTGAAACCACATGGATAGGGAATTTAAGTCCTCTTGAGCTCGTGAAATGATGTCGTGAATCGAAGACCCGAAGTAAAACAAACATGTATCATCGGCATACAAGGTAAGGTGACCGTGTAACTTTATTTCATGTATATTATTTATGTATATTAAAAAGAGCAAGGGGCCTAAAATTGATCCCTGTGGAACGCCATACGTTATAGGTCTTGCGTCACTTTGATAGTTACCAAGTTTAACTACTTGCGAGCGATTGGTTAGGTATGATTCGAACATTTTCAGAGCTTTGCCAGTAATATTAATGGATTCCAGTTTCTTTAAAAGTAGCTTGTGGGAAACGGTATCAAATGCTTTTTTCAGGTCTATAAAGATACCTAAGCATGTATTTTTACAGTCTATATTATGTTTTATTTTGTTAACGAGATCAATTGTGGCTGTAGTGGTATTACTTTTTGGTCTGAAACCATATTGACGATCGGTGATCAAGTTAATAGAGTTTAAGTATGTTTCTAGGCGATTGTGGAGGATTTTTTCTAAAATTTTTGACATTACAGGCAATACTGAAATCGGGCGGTAATTGCCAGGATCACTGGCATTTCCTGATTTGTAGATAGGAGTTACTTTTGCAATTTTTAGTGTTTCAGGGAAGTTTCCATCAGCTAGTAATTTATTAAAACATTCGCTTAGGGTATATACAATTAAATTTTTGGTACATTTTATGACTTTGGTATTAATGCCGTCTATGCCCGTGCTACAGTTTGGATCAAGGTTTGTAATTATTTTAAGTATCTCTTTAGCAGAACAAAGATTTAAATTGGATAGCCCTTCGAGGTCTTTAGGAGGAGAAAAAGGTAACGCGCGGGCACAGTCATCATGAAATGTAATAGGTATTTCATTTACATTTTCATAAGTTTAAGTATATTATTTAAGTATTTATTATTTCTCCAGTCAAATTAGTTAAACTCCATTTATCATTCAAAAATTCGTCCAATGAATAATAGCTTTTGTTAATTAAAAATTGTTTTAATTTCCTTAAAAATATATTTGTTTTCTCTATTTGTTTTAAATACTCTGGTAATTTATTGTATATTTTTATTGACATTGAATGTGGACTAGAAGAGTGCATTTTAAGATGGGACTGGGGTAAATTTATTCTGTTCTGATGACGAAAGGAATGACTTGTTTGTATATCTCCTCGTGTTTTATATGTTTCGGGATATTTGCGCACCAATTTACACAATTCCAAAATATAGATCCCAATCAAGGTGAGGATTTTGTGTTCTTTAAAATATGGTTTACAGCTATCTTTGGTTCTATGTTCGTTATTATTCTTATAAGGCGTTTTTGTAAGATAAATACGGAAGGAGCGTCCGTGCTATTTCCCCATCGAATAATACCGTAGGTGAACCAAGCATGAGCGTATGTATAATATGTGACTATTGCGGTTTTCAGGTCGGTTGCCTTTTTAATCTCCCAGATATGAAATTTTTTTGATATTTTTGATTTTAGTTTAAGTACATGCGATTTCCAATTTATATTTGTATCTATTGTTAAACCTAAGAGAGTGAATTCGAATTATTCACTTTCCTTGTTGTAAGTTAGTTTATAAGACAAATTATAATTTGACGTAAGAAGATATTTTGTAAAAGGGTATGATCACATCTTAGATAAAACCTCTAAATAAAAATAGATTTAAAAAAAAATGTCACTTAAAACAGCATTTTATTTAAATGTACAAAACCTTCAATCAGATACACTGAAACGTTGCTGTTTTCAAATAATCAAGATACGTGACTATTTGACGAAACTTTTAAGGAAATAATTTGCTTTCCCGTTCCGTTTTTGTTAAACGTTGTAACATCAACGTTTTTGAACAGAGGCAAATTTAAATTAGGAAGTCCTAAACCAATTTCAACAAAACCGTTTAAGTCAAAGTCTCTGAATGACCTCAATTTTTAATCGGGATAGGCGGGGCGGCCCAGTTACTCGACGCAATAGTTGCATATAATCGATACCACGCATGCGCGTTGCAATAGCATCCGCCATCTTAAATGCCGTGCTTTGCATTGTGACCGCGAGGAACAAATAACCTGATGTTTCCAACCGCTTACAACAAAGCTTAATGTAGTACGTACCGAACGAAGCAGTGTCATAGTGGAACAGTCGCCATCATAAGTTGCCTTCCACCAGTGCTCATAATCCATACTTAATATCTGGGACATAAAGAACAAGAAATCCTACCTTCTTCCTCGTTGCAACCTTCATAATAGATATTGTTGTGGTATAGATCTCGGCAGTAATCGATGGGGTCCTGCTTCTTTGCTTCAGCTGCTTCCAGCATGCGTTCGTAGTTACGAAAAGCTACACACAGCTTACAATCAGGGAAAAATATCTCCGGAGTATACATTGCAGTTTAGTTAAGATCAAAGTGATAACCACCGACGGTTATTACGCGAACGACCGATCAGATGGCGGAGCTGGGAGAAACTGGGCGAGCTAGGACTCGAGCTAGACGCTGTAAATTTTCTAAGGGGTCGATACCAGTTACGCATGCGCTTTGGGCGGACGGTGGTGGAAAATGGTGAAATAACAACTTTTAACGCTCTTTTATAAGGCTCAAATTAGTTACACGAACTGTAAGCCACAATTCAATTCGAATTAAGAATTAATTAACTAAGCCGAATTCCAGAGTCGTAACTCTCAACCGTATTTTAGGGAAAGTTAAAAACAAAATATTTTTATGTTTAAGTACACACACACAGACGACATTGTAGGATCGGGTTGGCGGCACATTAAGTGTGTCTAGAGCAAACTTTTTTTTTTTTTTATACGCCTTGTCCTCACGACGGCGATAGGCGGAGACCTGTCGCGCCCGGCATTGGTCGAGGCCATGCTAGGGCGAGACGGAGTGGGAAGCGGTCGCCTCCTTCTGCGAAGCAGTCATGCTCGCGAAGGAGGAGGCGGGCCGCGTGAGGGAGAGGACAGCGTCCTCCCTCCACCCCAGCCGCAGTGGTAGACGCCCACGGCGTCGGACGTCGCAAGACGATCTCCGGCCACCGTAGGCGCGGGCATGCGGACAGCGAGTAATGGGCGACTCGCTGTCCGACCATGGACCGTGCCCGGGTACCCGGCGCGTTGTTCCACGCGCGCCACAAGGAGCGTCAGCATAGTGACGGGGCCTGTAGAGGGCCATAGCCTGCCGGGGTCGCGGGACTTTCCCATTACCGTGAACCCGGTGCGTAAAGGGCTAGTGAAGGACACCGTGGATTTTAGTCAGTACAAGTCTGACAGTCCCTCCGGCCCTGCCCTGGGTGGGAGGACTCATTTGATAATTTTACCACGATAAAAAAGAGCAAACTTTATAAGCAGTTTGAATTAAATTTTGGAACTCAATTATACTTTTCTGGTGCGTGTTATCATTTTTGTTGTATACAATTCTATTTCAAAAACCATTACATCCCTTCCGCAATTAAGATCATTCAGCAGCGACAAATTAATAATCAAGATTTATTTAAAATAAACATTATGTAACATTTCCTTTTCTGCCCAATTTTGCAAAACATATTTAAGAGATAGATAGATGTATCAACTTAAAGACAGCGGTTTTTAAGATAAAGAACCTAATCAGAGTGACGTAGATGGCACATGTGAAGCTTGCTCACACTGTGTTGCGATGTCGTAGACAGAAGTTCACCCAAGGTCAAAAACAGTAGGAGATACCTGGCATCTCCAAGCTGCCTAGAAGCTTCAAGCCTCGAGGCGAAGCGAAAGCGGGCATTCCGAATTGCTAAATTGGGAAACCCAGATTTTTTTATCATTATAAATACGGTTACAAGCGACCCTACATAAAAATACCCGTGCAAATTCACTGTACCAACATTATTCACACAAAGAATCTAAAGTAGGTTTTTTTTATTAACACGGGATCAATGTAAGATCAAGTGAAAGCAATTTAATGCCTGAATTGCAACCAAAGATACCCGAAGGAACAGAGACACTATTGAATGTTACAGGAATTGATATACGACTCATGCGCGTTGCAATAGCTGCATCAACCTGGCTTCCCTTATCTTGCTAGCCATCAACAAAATATCTAACTATTCTTTGAATAATGCAATGACATCAGTTTTTGACAATACCATTTTACGCACCTAAATACGTCACTGAACTACTACTCAGACAAATTGTAACAGAAACACAATTGAAATGAATGTGCGAATGAACTTTTGCTCTGCATTGGCAATCAGACTGGCAGTCCCCAAGTATAACCATAACTAATATTCGCCAAAAACTTCGTTAAATGCGGAGCCGATCACCCGGGCGCGCTCTATAGAATGGGGAGTAGTCGAAGTCGTAAGTAGCAGCTATACTTTATATTTTATGCGAATTTTACGAAAGCGCGGTCCTTGATGCGCTGTCATGGGCGCCATTTTGATCTGTTTCCGAACAGTTCTGTCAACTTGTATCATTATAAAAGTATTTTAAAACCAACTGTGGTTTATTAACTCTTTTACTTTAACAACTATGCGTATTACAAAATTAACTTAGTTTGTAATCTAAAAAAAAAAGAAAACTGTTTTTTTTTAATAATATGCTACCTTAATGGTATCGGAAGCGATGGCAAGTACTTGCTGAATTCACTTTCCTTGTTGAAAATAGTTTACATACATAGACAAATTATAATTTGATGTAAGAAGATATTTTGTAAAAGGGAATGATGTAGACTAGCCTTTGCTAGTGGCTGCGCCCGCTCCTACCCCCCCCCCCCCCCCTATAGCCTATGTCACTCAGGACCAATACAGCTTTCAACCAAATAAACAATTTTTTAAATCGGTTCATAACTTCCGGAGATTACCCCCTACATACGTGTCCGTTACCCCAGCCAGATGTTTAAATTTACGCACATTTCTAAATTTGTTGCGCTTATAGTTTTTTAATTATTTCACAAAAACATTTCCTGCTGGCGTAACGTTACTCCAGCCAGACCTTTTTCTTTCTAATGGGAATATTTAAATAAATACTAGCTATAAAATTAGTTGCCTAGATGAAGTAAATGTTGTGCCTTGTTTTGTATTCGTTCTTTCTTCGGTTGCAAAGTTATTCGAGATTTTGCTGGGGTAACGTTTTTAGTTTTGCTAGATCTTTGAAACGGTTAAGCGGATTCTTATCATATTTTGTACAAGACTTCTTAGGAATAAGTTTAAATTAGAAGTGCTATAAAAAAACCAAAATAATACATCGCTTAAAGGTTATTTCATTAAATAGAAAAACACTTCAATTGGTCCCAGCACTCTCAATAAGAGGTCTAAAGACTTACTTTAAACATTATTTTGAAGCTTGTAACTGCCTTCAAATGTATGTGAAGTTTCATTAGTATCCTGTAAGTATTTAACAAGTTGTGATGATATTCAGTTCTTCACGAGCACGGTCTCGATGCGCGCGGTGTTATTTGGCCACTGGATTGGATATATGAACTGAATGTTATGTCAATTATTAGTTGTTTAGTTCAGTTGTATATCAGTAAAATTTCAGCTCAGTACATTGGATAATTAATGAGATAATACGATTAAAATCATTTGGAAGTGAATGACCGTGGTAACCCGACCAAGTTTAGGTGGTTACGAAAAAGCGAAAACGCAGAACATTATGGTACCTTCTAAAATATGTAGGATAGTGTTACAAATTTAGTACAGACATGTACACAAGTTTTAAGGAATGTACATGATTATTAAAGAATTTTTATTGTCAGGTAAAATAATCATTTCAATTGAACTTCCAAAGTATTATTAATAAACTTATACATAAAAACAATCACAGATATTATAGATTAAAATTACAATGCTTTTTTGAAATTTTTTATTTTAATTATAGATTTCAAGATACACAGTACACAGTTACCGTTTTTATTTAAATATACACATATTGGAATGTGTAATGATCACAAACAATAAATAATATAGGTACAATGGTTTTTAGGGTTCCGTACCCAAAGGATAAAACGGTGCCCTATTACTAAGCCTCCGCTGTCCGTCTGTCTGTCTATCTCCAGGCTGTATCTCATAAAAGGTGATTGATAAAAATGTAATTAATATGTGTAAAAAATAAATAATAAAATATAATGTTTTCATAGTACAGATATTATTATATTATTATGTATTTAACAGTGTACGCGTCTGTACCGAAATTGTAAGGTGTATTATACTAAACATTTCAAAAGATAGTATAATGTTCTACGTTTTCGCTTTTTCGTAACCACCTAAACTCGGTCGGGTTACCACGGTCTTTCACTTCCTAATGACTTTAATCGTATTATCTCATTAATTAACCATTGTACTGAGCTGAAATTTTACTGATATACAACTGAACTAAACAACTAATAATTGACATAACATTCAGTTCATATATCCAATCCAGTGGCCAAATAACACCGCGCGTATCGAGACCGTGCTCGTGAAGAACTGAATATCATCATAACTTGTTAAATACTTACAGGATACTAATGAAACTTCACATACATTTGAAGGCAGTTACAAGCTTCAAAATAAAGTTTAAAGTAAGTCTTTAGACCTCTTATTGAGAGTGCCGGGACCAATTGAAGTGTTTTTCTATTTAATGAAATAACCTTTAAGCTTTGTATTATTTTGGTTTTTTTATAGCACAACTAATTTAAACTTATTCCTAAGAAGTCTTGTGCAAAATATGATAAGAATCCGCTTAACCGTTTCAAAGATCTAGCAAAACCAAAAACGTTACCCCAGCAAAATCTCGAATAACTTTGCAACCGAAGAAAGAACGAATACAAAACAAGGCACAACATTTACTTCATCTAGACAACTAATTTTATAGCTAGTATTTATTTAAATATTCCCATTAGAAAGAAAAAGGTCTGGCTGGAGTAACGTTACGCCAGCAGGAAATGTTTTTGTGAAATAATTATAAGCGCAACAAATTTAAAAATGTGCGCAACAATTACAGAAGCCGCACAACTAATTATCTATACGATTCAAATGACCATTTTCGACAACATCTGGCTGGGGTAACGGACACCCTACATACAAAGAAATAAATTAGTATAGATAAAACCTTTAAATAAAAATAAATTTAAAAGAAAATGTTAATTAAAACTGCATTTTTTTAGAAATATACAAAACCTTGAATCAAGTATTAATTTTTATTTATTTTTTTTATTTATTGATCTAATCCGAAATGTTACATTGTTTAATTTAACATTACACCTGCCAAACTGCAAAGCAGTTTGTCGGCAGTAGGTTCTCGTGGATTTTACACGAAGCTTTAAAATACACATTAAATTTAAAATTAACTCTTAGTTACATTTAAAAATTAAAAACTAAGGCCATGGTACTGTCGGTAAACGTATCTAAAACACTCAGCGGCATCAGCCAACGGACGCTATGAGACCACCTCATCGTATCTACGCATTTAGTAAGGTAAGTGATTTTAAGACCCACATCATCAGCCGACCGAGGCCGCCGATAGACCGCAGCCACTATGGACACATCGACAGGTAATGTTTCATCAGGACATTTTTTAGGTGATTTTTACTACTGACACGATCGATTATTCCTTCAGGTAAGTCATTAATTAATGTAGGTACAATCCATTCGAAATAAACGTCGCTGTTGACAAATAATCAAGATACGTGACTATTTGATGAAACTTTCAAAGAAATAATTTGCTTTCCCGTTCCGTTTTTGTTAAACATTGTAACATCAAAGTTTTTGAACAGAAGCAAGTTTAAAATTAGAAAGTCCTAAACCAATTGCAACAAAACCGTTTAAGTCAAAGTTTTTTCATTTAGGTGACATCTCTGAATGACCTCAATTTTTAATCGGGATAGGCGGGGCGGCCCAATTACTCGACGCAATAGTTGCATAAAATCGATAGCACGCATGCGCGTTGCAATAGCATCCGCCATCTTAAATGCCTTGCTTTGCATTGTGACCGCCACCATTTTGATTTTAATATATATTTGCACATTGCCACCATCTCAGTAGATTTCGCCATTTTGATGATCCTTACCACACCACGCATCGTTTTTAGGCATATTGACTCTCACTATTATGTCAGTCGTCATAACAAAATATACGCCAGTACACTGTAATCAGAGGGCACTAGGCAGTCTAAATATAACTCTGCCGTTTGAAGAGATCAATATGGAGTATGCGCGTTACCGTCGCTGGCATCGCCGGTTTTTATTTTATTATGAGGAACAAATAACCTGATGTTTCCAACCGCTTACAACAAAGCTTAATTTAGTACGTACCGAACGAAGCAGTGTCATAGTGGAACAGTCGCCATCATAAGTTGCCTTCCACCAGTGCACATAATCTATACATAATATCTGGGACATAAAGAACAAGAAATCCTACCTTCTTCCTCGTTGCAACCTTCATAATAGATATTGTTGTGGTATAGATCTCTGCAGTAATCGACCGGGTCCTGCTTCTTTGCTTCAGCTGCTTCCAGCATGCGTTCGTAGTTACGAAAAGCTACACACAGCTTACAATCAGGGAAAAATATCTCCGGAGTATACATTGCGGGGCGGTTGCTCTGCAGTTTAGTTAAGATCAAAGTGATAACCACCGACGGTTATTACGCGAACGACCGATCAGATGGCGGAGCTGGGGGAAACTGGGCGAGCTAGGGCTCGAGCTAGACGCTGTAAATTTCTAAGGGGTCGATACCAGTTACGCATGCGCTTTGGGCGGACGATGGTGGAAAATGGTGAAATAACAACTTTTAACGCTCTTTTATAAGGCTCAAATTAGTTACACGAACTGTAAGCGACTATTCAATTCGAATTAAGAATTAATTATTAAACTAAGCCGAATTCCAGAGTCGTAACTCTCAACCGTATTTTAGGGAAAGAAAGTTGAAAACAAAATATTTTTATGTTTAAGTACACACACACAAACGACATCGTAGGATCAGGTTAGCGGCATATAAAGTGTGTCTAGAACAAACTTTATAAGCTGTTTAAATTTAACTATGGAACTCAATTATACTTTTTACACACAGACAGATTAATAATCAAGATTTATTTAAAACAAACATTATGTAACATTTCCTTTTCTGCCCAATTTTTCAAAACATATTAAGAGGATGATTGTTGTATCAACTTAAAGTTAGCGGTTTTTAAGATAAAGAATCAATCAGAGTGACGTAAATGACACATGTGAAGCTTGCTCACACTGTGTTGCGATGTCGTAGACAGAAGTTCACCCAAGGTCAAAAACAGTAGGAGATAAAAGGCATCTCCGAGCTGCCTAGAAGCTTCAAGCGTCGAGACGAAGCGACGGCGGGCATTCCGAATTGCTAAATTGGGAAACCCAGAATTTGTTATCATTTTAAATACGGTTTCAGGCGACCCTACTCAAAAATACCCGTACAAATTCACTGTACCAACATTATTCACACAAAGAATCTAAAGTAGGCTTTTCTTATTAACACGGGATCAATGTAAGATCAAGTGAAAGCAATTTAATGCCTGAATTGCAACCAAAGATACCCAAAGGAACAGAGACACTATTGAATGTTACAGAAATTGATATACGACTCATGCGCGTTGCAATAGCTGAACTACTGCTCAGGTAAATTAGAGCCTCAATGTAACAGAAACACAATTGAAATGAATGTGCGAATGAACTTTTGCTCTGCATTGGCTATCAGACTGACAGTCCCCAAGTATAACCATAACTAATATTCGCCAAACACTTCGCTAAATGCGGAACGGATCACCCGGGCGCGCTCAATAGAATGGGGAGTAGTAGAAGTCGTAATTAGCACTTTATATTTTATGCGAATTTTACGAAAGCGCGGTCCTTGATGCGCTGACATGGGCGCCATTTTGATCTGTTTCCGAACAGTTTCGTCAACTTGTATTATTTTAAAAGTATTTTAAAACCAACTGTGGTTCATTAACTCTTTTACTTAAACAGCTATGCTTATTACAAAATCAACTTAGTTCGTAATGTAGAAAAAAAAGAAAACTGTTTTTTTTTTAAATACGTAGGCCGCTATATAAATTTTGTCGTATGCTTGATTGAAGTAAAACGAAGCTTCTTTGAGGGTAGTATAATAAACTTCAGTTCATTGGATTACTATCGGATAATAATTGATACGCGCACTGTGCTTTTCTAAATTATAAAAAAATAAATAAACCACTGTGATGGCTGAGTTTACACGGCGTGATGTTCGGGTTATCTTAATATATATAAATCTCGTGTCACAATGTTTGTCCTCAATGGACTCCTAAACCACTTAACCGATTATAATAAAATTCGCACACCATGTGCAGTTCGATCCAACTTGAGAGATAGGATAGTTTAAATCTCAAATTATAGTCGCAGTTTAAATTTATTGCTAATTATTTGTCTGTTATTATTTGACAGTCACAATTATCTGTTAACTCCAAATGATTCTAACAGATGTCGATACCTTTCGACTGGTTTGAGTAAGTAATCATTAGATGGCGCTGCTATGGTAAATCTACGAACGTGTCATATAGCTTCATTTTGACAGCATAATTACTACGTTTTGTTGACGCTATAATGTGCTATGATAACATGTTTTTCAGTTCCTCTTTCTAAAATTTAAACGATGAAATTATTATTTTCAATCAAATGCCACCAAAACAATCTAACCTCAACAACGCGAGCAGCATAGGGTCACGACGCAAACGTGTTGAAAGAGCTCAGCAATTACCAGAACAAATCGAAACAAGAAATGCAGCTCAAAGAATTAGAACTGCGGAAAGTCGTGCACAAGAATCTCAAGAACAGCGTGACGAACGACGGCAACAGAATATTACGAGAACAAGAGCGGCACGAGAACGAAACATAGCTACAGTACGAGTACTAGATCGACAAAGGCAACGGATCAGCCGCTCATTAACACGTGCATCATTCGTTCGGCTTGCCTTTGAATATGCACCAGATATTAACTACTCAGCGCATTCAAAAATTGCTATCGGTGGAATGGATAAAGTATGTCAATATTGTCAGGCATTGAAATTTCGGAATGAACGTCTTTTGAATTTTTACGAACAGTTAATGGTCGAGTATTCAATACATACCAGGATGCATGTCGTGAACTGCAATTGCTAGAAGACGATAACCATTGGGACTTAACGCTTGCTGATGCTGCGTTGACATCAACACCGAATAACATTCGTCAGTTGTTTGCAATTATTTTGACGACATGTTATCCCTCGCAAGCACAAACTTTGTGGGAAAAATATAAAAATTGTATGACAGAAGATATCTTGCACCGAATTAGACAAACAAATCAATGCCAAAACATAGATTATACACCAGAGATGTACAATGAAGCATTGGTCTTGATCGAGGATTTATGTGTTCTTATTTCAAATTTACCACTTAATCATTATGGTATGCCATCACCTAATCGTCCAGCCACCGACTTTGTCACTACCGATTTACAACGAGAAAAGCAATATGACCATGGAAGTTTAGCAACAATTATCATGAACAGTGAACCATTACTGACAGCAGAACAAAAAATATTTATGATCGGATTATGCTGGCTGTTGCTGCTGAACAAGGCGGTTTTTTTTTCTTGGATGCACCCGGTGGAACCGGTAAGACATTTTTAATATCGTTGATTCTTGCCAAAATACGGTCGCAACAAAAAATCGCATTAGCAGTAGCATCGTCAGGCATTGCGGCTACTTTACTGGATGGTGGGCGAACAGCACATTCAAC
Source organism: Agrotis puta (assembly GCA_943136025.2). Taxonomy (NCBI): domain Eukaryota; kingdom Metazoa; phylum Arthropoda; class Insecta; order Lepidoptera; family Noctuidae; genus Agrotis; species Agrotis puta. The sequence goes on from OW964166.2 coordinate 3,165,308, forward strand.
ATTCAAGCTGCCATTGGACGTTCATTATAAACCAGATGCAATGTGTAACATCAAAAAGAATAGTGGAATAGCTGCAGTGTTGCGGAAGAGTTCTATAATAATTTGGGATGAGTGCACAATGGCACACAAATATTCACTTGAAGCATTAAACAGAACTATGCAAGATTTAAACAGCAATAATAAACTTTTCGGTGGTGCTATCTTACTTTTGTCTGGTGACTTCCGACAGACCTTACCGGTTATACCTCGCTCTACTTTCGCGGATGAGATTAATGCATGTTTGAAACAATCATTCTTATGGCGAAGTGTTGAAACACTTCGATTGACCATAAATATGCGAGTACAATTGCAAAATGATCCATCAGCACAAATATTTTCCGAACAACTACTAGATATTGGGAACGGTAAAATAGAACTGCAACCAAATACGCAATGCATTAAACTACCTACCAGACAATTTTTGCACTGTTGTTCAGGATAAAAATGAATTGATTCAGAGTATTTTCCCGGATATACAGAATAATTATTTGAATCATGAATGGCTTAGTCAACGGGCGATTTTGACAGCCAAAAACGTTGATGTTGACGAAATTAACTTCCAGATACAACAGTTGTTACCAGGCGATCTGATGTCTTTTAAATCAATCGATACTGTTGTTGATGAAAATGAAAGTGTGAATTTTCCGATTGAATTTTTAAATTCATTAGATATCCCTGGAATGCCACCACATAATCTTCGATTAAAGATTGGTTCCCCTATTATTCTCCTCCGTAATTTGAATCCACCTCAATTATGTAACGGTACGCGTTTGGTCATCAAAAAGATCACCGGAAACATTCTTGAAGCAACCATTTTGGCTGGGAAGATTAAAGGGAAAGTGGTCCTGCTGCCACGTATTCCGATGATACCATCACATTCTACCATACCCTTCAAAAGGCTACAGTTTCCAATTCGTTTAGCTTTCACCATGTCTATAAATAAATCTCAAGGTCAAACAATGTCCATTTGTGGTTTAGATTTGGAAAATCCATGTTTTTCTCATGGGCAACTATATGTTGCGTGTTCACGTGTTGGGAAACCGTCAAATCTATTTGTGTTAGCTAAAGACAGGTTAACTAAAAACATTGTGCACCGATTGGTGTTAAATTAAATTGAAATTGAAAGTATTTATAATTAAAAAAAAATAGATATTATTGTTTAAAAGTTTAAGACTGTCTGCCTTGCCTACCTCATTCATGAGTTTAAGCGTCACATGTTATTTACTGTATTATACTGTAACTAGCACTCCGCCCGCGACTTCGTCAGCGCGTGTTTTTAACTTCGAACTCGAAATATTAGTGTAGACAAACTGATTTTCCGATGTTCGCCCGCTAGGTTGATTTTTCAAATATAGATAATTACGCATCCTCCCAAGTTTTGGGTTTATCGAAGCAAGCAGCCTTCCCTTAAAACTCAATCACCCTTTTTCACCAACTTGGGCATGATTTTCGAAAAATCCAAAAACACGGTTTTGTCTATTTTTGATCTAATTTCTAAATACTTAGTTTCAAGTTCATCAGTTAGCGCATTATGATTTTCCCATACAAACTTTAACATCGTCTAGATTACCAATGGAGGGTAGTTTAAAAAAAATAATAGTGCCAATCCTTTTTATTTACTTATACTCATATTCGTACAAAGTTTCAAGTTTATAAACCCAAGGAATAAGATTTTTCATACAACCGTTTTCACCCCTTTTCACCCCCTTAGAGGCGGATGTTCGCAAAATCCCGTCTTATTGCTCCCCTACACGATAGACTGCAACTGCTGTCCAAAATTCAAGTTAGTGCGTTTAGCGGTTTCGGCTGTAGTCGAGTCTTAATAAAAAACACTGTTCTTTTATATATATAGATATACTTATTTGTTATAAAATTAAATAGAAATAATATATCTGATAAATTTTTATTTTGTATTGATTTCTGCTTAATAACAAGTGTAAGAACATTTTAATTAATTGTGTTCAACGTACTTCCCCTTCAAATCTCAATCCAGTGAATTTGTATACAACATCAACATTTTCTTTGTTCTGGTATTTGTAAAAAACTTTGGCCACAGCAACGCGTGGCCGGGTCAGCTAGTGTTATATAATTTTCGTCGTGGTCTTACAAAGCAACAATGCTTTGAGGAAATGAGTGGTGTGTTGCAAGATACTTGTCCATCTTTAAGGACGATAGAAAGGTGGTATTTACAATTTCAACGTGGAAACTTTTATTTAGAGGACGAGGAAAAATCTGGTAGGCCAATTGAAGTAACTACTGATAAAAATATTTCTACTTTAAAAAATCTAATAACGCAAGACCGACGAATCACATACCGCAAGATAGAGAATTTAATGAAGATAAGTGCACCAACAATTCACCATATTCTACACAACGAATTGAAAGTTAGAAAAGTTTGCTCACTTTGGGTACCACATTTGATGACCGATACTTTGAGGGAGTAGAGAGTAAAGTGGTGCAAACAGATGCTTCAAAAATTCGATGACGGTCACTCTAATAATACCAAGTCAATCATCACCGGTGATGAAACTTATATTTATTATTATGACGTCCCTACTACATCCCAGAGCAAAATGTGGGTATTTGAAGACGAGGAACCACCAACATTAGTAAAACAAGTTCAATCTGTAAAAAAACTAATGGTCACAGTTTTATTTAGGAAGAAAGGTATATTAGCTATTATTCCCTTAGAGACACAAAAGACTGTAACAGCATCTTGGTACATTAATGACTGTCTCCTAAAAGTTTTTGAAGTCTTAAAAAATGAGCGACCTAAGTCAAGACTTGATACTTCCAACACGACAATGCTCAATGCCGTTGCCAGCGGCTTCGCCCGCTCCTAACATCCCCCCCCCCCTCCTTATAGCCTATGTCACTCAGGACCAATACAGCTTTCTACCAGTGAAATAATTTTTAAAATCGGTTCATTACTTCCGGAGATTACCCCCTACATACAAAGAAACAAATATACCTCTTTATAATATTACCTCTAAATAAAAATAGATATAAAAGAAAATGTTACTTTAAACTGCATTTTTTTGAAAAAATTACAAAACTTTGAATCAGATATTAAATAAACGTCGCTGTTGACAAATGATCAAGATACGTGACTATTTGATGAAACTTTTAACGAAATTATTTGCTTTCCCGTTCCGATTTTGTTAAACGTTGTTACATCAACGTTTTTGAACAGAAGCAAGTTTAAATTAGAAAGTCCTAAACCAATCGCAACAAAACCGTTTAAGTCAAAGCTTTTTCATTAAGTGACATTTCTAAATGGCCTCAATTTTTAGTCGGGATAGGCGGGGCGGCCCAATTACTAGCCGCAATAGTTGCATAAAATCGATACCACGCATGCGCGATGCAATAGCATCCGCCATCTTAAATGCCTTGCTTTGCATTCTGACTGCCGCCATTTTGATTTTAATATATATTTGCACATTGCCACCATCTCAGTAGATTTCACCATTTTGATGATCCTTATCACACCACGCGTCGTTTTTAGGCATATTGACTCTCACCATTTATTAGTCGTCATAACAAAAAAAACTGTAATCAGAGGTCACTAGGCAGTCTAAATATAACTCTGCCGTTTGAAGAGATCAATATGGAGTATGCGCGTTACCGTCGCTGGCATCGCCGGTTTTTATTTTATTATGAGGAACAAATAACCCGATGTTTCCAACCGCTTACAACAAAGCTTAATTTAGTACGTACCGAACGAAGCGGTGTCATAGTGGAACAGTCGCCATCATAAGTTGCCTTCCACCTGTGCTCATAATCCATACTTAATATCTGGGACATAAAGAACAAGAAATCCTACCTTCTTCCTCGTTGCAACCTTCATAATAGATATTGTTGTGGTATAGATACATCCCTTCCGCAATTAAGATCATTCAGCAGCGACAAATTAATAATCAAGATTTATTTAAAATAACCATTATGTAACATTTCCTTTTCTGCCCAATTTTTCAAAACATGTTAAGAGGATGATAGATGTATCAACTTAAAGACAGCGGTTTTACGGATAAAGAACCTAATCGGAGTGACGTTGGTGATACAGGTGAAGCTTGCTCACAGTGTGTTGCGATGTCGTAGACAGAAGTTCATCCAAGGACAAAAACAGTAGGAGATACCAGGCATCTCCGAGCTGCCTAGAAGCTTAAAGCGTAGCAGTCTTTTTGTTAAGGATATGAAAAGGAAATCAGACGAGTCTCATGTCTGGTAAAAGTGCGCCATCGAACGGAGGGTTAAATGGAGAGATATATAATGCCAAGAGTTTGTAAAACAAGCGACGGCGGGCATTCCGAGTTGCTAAAATGGGAAACCCAGAATTTTTAATAATTACAAATACGGTTTCAGGCGACCTTAGATAAAAATACCCGTACAAATTCACTGTACCTACATCATTCACACAAAGAACCTAAAGTAGGCTTTTTTTGAAGTGAAAACTTCTTTAGCGGCATTGTGCACTTTTTTTGGAATGGGAACTCGCGTAAGACGGCGCAGTGTTGATATGATACGTGTGTCATGTTCGTGAACGGGCGCTGTCAGTTGAGACTGGTCATCTCTTAGCTGCCACGGTTTATTTTAATTATTGATTATTTTGTTTCTGAATTGTTTTTTTTTTTTGTATTTTACTGTGGACACTTTTAACTTGCTACATCGTTCTCACATAATGTACCATCTAAAAATGAATGATGTAACAAAGGTTTTGTAATAATTTTGGCGATCTAAAAAGAGTGTCCATGGAGTTTCTTGCCCGTTCTTCTCCATAGAGATCTACTTCTTGGAACGGGCATCTACGGTACTTTCACAGTTTTTATGTCTTGTGACTGGGACTGTAGCACCATAATTTTGTAGTATTTAATTATATTTTTTATGTCTTTGACAATTCAAAAGTGCCTGTAACTGGTCTACTTGAAATAAATGCTTTTGATTTTGATTTTTTTTTTTGATTTTGCAGCGCGCTTGCGCGAATTTTCGTGTGCGTTTATTACTATTCAAGTTTTCACTTCTGCCGGCACTCCCAGAGTGTAACCCGTCGTTTTTTTATTAACACGAGATCAATGTAAGATAAAGTGAATGCTATTATTTGCCTGATTGCAACCAATAGCGGAGGATACTATAGAATGTTACAAGAATCGATATAAGTGACTCATGCGCGTTGCAATAGCTGCAACAACCTGACTTCCCTTATCATGCTAGCCATTAACAAAATATCTAACTATTCTTTGAATAATGCAATGACATCAGTTTTTGACAATACCATTTTACGCACCTAAATACGTCATTGAACTACTGCTCAGACAAATTAGAGCCTCAATGTAACAGAAACACAATTGAAATGAATGTGCGAATGAACTTTTGCCCTGTATTGGCAATCAGACTGACAGTCCCCAAGTATAACCATAACTAATATTCGCCAAAAAGTTATTGTTCAAAAGAACAGGGGAGTAGTAGAAGTCGTAACTAGCAGCTATATTTTATATTTTATGCGAATTTCAAGCGCGTTGCTTGATGCGCTGAGATGGGCGCCATTTTGATCTGTTTCCGAACAGTTGAATCATCTTGTATCATTTTAAAAGTATTTTTCAGTACTCATACTCTTTTGAAAATTATCCATTAAGCAGGCCTGGGGAAAATCGCTTTCAACTGACAACTACCAAAATTAAGAGAAAAAAAACTAGTTCTATTTTGACATCTCTATTGAATCAGGTTGTAACTTTTTATACAGTCGCTAAATTACAACGAAATAAAAATAACTTACAATTAAGTATTAAGAATAAATACTCGTATTATGACTTTTGATATAATTCAGTTCCCACTATTTCTTTAAAATAGCATAGATTGCAGATTCTTTGCCTTTTTTTAACAATGAACAAGAAAAATACTGGCTGTATAACTAGTCGACTACAGGCCAAAAATTAAAAAAAAAACAAAATAAGCGGGGAAAGTGACAATTTGATCAACACATTTTTTTTTCTACATCTGATGATTTATGTTCTTATTTTAATGTCCTCGTATTCGTAACGAAAAGCACAGTGTTTACCACGGATAAATTACTTATTTAGTCCCTCGAACTATAAGCGCTCTCACTACGTTACGGGCGCCAAACCCCGTCTCGGCACTAAATAAGTAACTTTGATCCCTTGGATAACAATTTTCTAATAAAACTAACTGTGGTTTATTAACACTTTTATTTAAACAGCTATGCTTAAGAGGCCTCTTACAGTCCACTAGCGCCGCCAATCGAAAAATGTCATAACTCGTAAATAGAATCAAAAATATGTAACAAAAACGGCCGTTTATGTTTAGAATGCACGATTTAGCTAAACAGCTATATTTCAAGTGTTGACAATTATAAAATTACGTTATTGCCTTTTCTACAGTAGTTACAGACCACATTTTGTATTTTTGATTCTATTTACGAGTTATGATATTTTTTCGATTGGCGGCGCTAGTGGACTGTAAAAGGCCCCTTATTACCTCGACAAGTCGAGGCGCGGCGCGAGAAGAGCTCCGGCGCGATCTCAGGGCAGTATGGAGGAAGCGATTGTCGCAACCGAGGTCCGGGCACGCCGCAATCGCGACGGTAAAACCCCTCTTTGAGGAGTGACTGGATAGGCATCATGACGGCTTATTCCCTTTATGTCAAGCCGAAAACCTTGTCTCGCTTCTATTACCTTTATGTCGAGTTTAGTTTTCTGTCCCGTTTCTATTCCCTTTATGTCGAGTTTATTTACCACGCTTTAATTACCTTTATGTCGAGTTTAATAATATCATATTTTAGAAGTACAGTCACGTCCAATGAAATGCACATGACAGCTCGGGACTTGCTGGCACCCCGACTCGGACAATTTAGGTTAGAAGAGGATGGCGGGGTCTGAAAGACCCCGCCATCCTCTTCGTGGTTATTTTTTTTTAAACCACCCAGAAGTAGGAGCCCCGCCAAGCGGGGCTCCGTCGACATGCTGTTTAACATTTGCAACAATAGTGATGATTATACTGTGATTTATTTAGATTAAGATTAGATATATATATGAAAATAAGTAATAGAACAAATAATAAAACAATTTTTTTATGCCATTGGCTTTTAATTTACATCCCTGACTGTACCTGTTCACCAAACTCGACATAAAGGTAATAGAAAGCGTAAAATATCAATACTTTGGAGAACAATAGACTTCCAGGCTCGACATAACGGGACTCGACATAAAGGGAATAAATCGTCATGACGTCCTGACCTACTGGCTGACGCAGGACCTCATCGGACACGGAAGTTTCGGTCGGTACCTGTGTCGGATGAGGAAGGAAGAAACACCTGGGTGTCACCACTGCGAGGATTGCCCGGAGGACACGGTGGAGCATACGGTGTAAGAATGCCCCGCTTGGGCAGAACACCGACGTGTTCTCACGACGGCGATAGGCAGCGACATTCTGCGGGGCGAGACGGAATGGGAACGGTCGCCTCGTTCTGTGAACCAGTCATTCTAGCGAAGGAGGAGGCGGGTCACCGGTGAGAGAGGACAGAGTCCACCTCGCAACCCAGCCGCAGTGGTAGACGCCCACGACGACACAAGACGATCTCCGGCCACCGTAGGCACGGGCATACGGGTGGCGAGAAACGGGCGACTCGCTGTGAGACCATGGACCATGCCCGGGTCGCGCCGTCAACGCGCGCTTCAAAGAGTGTCAGCACAATGACAGGGGCCCCCCTTACAGGGCCAAAGCCTACCTGGTCGCGGGACTAACGAATACCGTGACCCCAGAACGTAAAGAGCTATTGAAAGACACCGTGGATTTTAGTCAGTACAAGTCTGACAGTCCCTCCTGCCCTGCCCTGAGTGGGAGAACTCAGTTGATAATTGTATTAAAAAAATCATAATCGCAAAAAAGAAGAAAACTATTATTTTATTTCTAATATAATGTTACTTGAATGATATCGGAAGCGATGACAAAATACTTGCTAAGTTATTTAGTTTCGTTGTTGTAAGTTAATTTATAAGACAAATTATAATTTGATGAAAGAAGATATTTTGTAAAAACGAATGATGGGGTTGTCATATCTTAGATAAAACCTCTAAATAAAAGAAGATTTAAAAAAATCTTAGTCTGCATTTTTTCATGAAAATACAAAACCTTGAATCAGATATTAAGTAGACGTCGCTGTTGACAAATAATCAAGATACGTGACTATTTGATGAAACTTTTAACGAAATAATTTGCTTTCCCGGTCTGATTTTGTTAAACGTAGTTACATCAAAGTTTTTGAACAGAAGCAAGTTTAAATTAGAAAGTCCTAGACCAATTTCAACAAAACCGTTTAAGTCAAAGTTTTATTTTATTTAAGTGACATCTCTGAATGACCTCGATTTTTTTTTCTCGTCGGGATAGGCGGGGCAGCCCAATTACTCGCCGCAATAGTTGCATAAAATCGATACCACGCATGCGCGTTGCAATAGCATCCGCCATCTTAAATGCCTTGCTTTGCATTCTGACCGCCGCCATTTTGATTATAATATATATTTACACTTTGCCACCATCTAAGTAAATTCCACCATTTTGATGATCCTTACCACACCACGCATCGTTTTTAGGCATATTGACTCTCACTATTATGTCAGTCGTCATAACAAAATATACGCCAGTACACTGTAATCTGAGGGCACTACGCAGTCTAAATATAACTCTGCCGTTTGAAGAGATCAATATGGAGTATGCGCGTTACCGTCGCTGGCATCGCCGGTTTTTATTATGAGGAACAAATAACCCGATGTTTCCAACCGCTTACAACAAAGCTTAATTTAGTACGTACCAACCGAATCTGTGTCATAGTGGAACAGTCGCCATCATAAATTGCCTTCCACCAGTGCTCATAATCCATACATAATATCTGGGACATAAAGAACAAGAAATCCTACCTTCTTCCTCGTTGCAACCTTCATAATAGATATTGTTGTGGTATAGATCTCTGCAGTAATCGACCGGGTCCTGCTTCTTTGCTTCAGCTGCTTCCAGCATGCGTTCGTAGTTACGAAAAGCCACACACAGCTTACAATCAGGGAAAAATATCTCCGGAGTATACATTGCGGGGCGGTTGCTCTGCAGTTTAGTTAAGATCAAAGTTATAACCACCGACGGTTATTACGCGAACGACCGATCAGATGGCGGAGCTGGGGGAAACTGGGCGAGCTAGGGCTCGAGCTAGACGCTGTAAATTTCTAAGGGGTCGATACCAGTTACGCATGCGCTTTGGGCGGACGATGGTGAAATAACAACTTTAAATTCTACTTTATAAGGTTCAAATTAGTTACACGAACTGTAAGCCATGGTTCCAGAGTCGTAACTCTCAACCGTATTTTAGGGGAAGAAAGTTGAAAACAAAATATTTTTATGTTTAAGTACACACACACAGACGACATTGTAGGATCGGGTTAGCGGCATATAAAGTGTGTCTAGAACAAACTATAAGCCGTTTAAATTAAATTATGGAACTGAATTATAGTGCCGGGTCGCGGGACTCACGAATGACCGTGACCCCGGAACATAAAGGGCTATTGAAGGACACCGTGTATTTTAGTCAGTCAGGTCTGACAGTCCCTCCCGCCCTGCCTGGGTGGGAGGACACATTTGATCATTTTAACATGATAAAAAAAATCGCCCAATTTTTCAAAACGTATTAAAGAGGTTGATAGAAGTACCAACTTAAAGACAGGAGTTTTAAGATAAAGAACCTAATCAGAGTGACGTAGATGACACACGTGAAGCTTGCTCACACTGTGTTGCGATGTCGTAAACAGAAGTTCATCCAAGGACAAAAACAGTAGGAGATACCAGGCATCTCCGATCTGCCTAGAAGCTTAAAGCGTAGCAGTGTTTTTGTTATGGATGTGAAAAGGAAATCAGACGAGTCTCATGTCTGGTAAAAGTACGCCATCGAAAGGAGGGTTAGATGAAGAAGATATAATGCCAACAGTTAGTATCATGATATATTGGAATTAATCAATTGACTCATGGATAATTGAAAAATGGTTGCAGCATGATTTAACAATTCATATAGTATATGGCACAACATTTACAATTATTCAAACTATTAATTTTAATGAGATTCTCAAAAACTAGTGGGTGTTAATGTGTTAGACTTAATATTAGTTCGTAGGCATTTTAAAAATGATGTTTCATTTTTAACGTAGTATCACCAGTAACATCAGTATCATCAAGGTACTTTAAATACCTGCAAAATAACTTACAAACCGGAACATAACGCAAAACGCGTATGTACTTGTATAAAATTAGATTTGATTAAAGTGATTTCTCTAGGCGTAGAACCCTTTGCCCTGACATAGTGCTAGGTTGGCGACGACTCACGACCTACAACTTGTAGCCTTTGCCACTGGACCTTAATTTCTTTCATCATAACGAAATCTATTTACGAAGTCTGCAGTTTAGTTTGGACAAAAAAAGACTGATTTCTTATTTCACACTATCGAGTATTACGACTAAACTTTTACATGGATTATCTTTTTTTTCAGACCTTGAATAGACCTTGAAATGAGAATTAGCATTCAAACTCCATACGTTAATATGGTCTTCATAAGTAATCGCAAAAAAAAACTGCCAACAAAAATTTCTTAGACGTCTCGCCATTGTTCTTTATTGACTTTATTTGACGAAGTGAAGACAGGGTAAAGGTTGAAAATAGAATTGAAAACTAAATAAAAAAGTTTGAAGAACCGCAAGACAATATGAAATTGAAGAGGCTTGCTAACAAGTCCTGCAGGAACACTCTCAATATTATGGTGGTCAAAATGGAATAGATATTTGTATTCTATTAATTTAAACACATTTCGCCATCCTGATTTTTGTCTTTCATTAATATGAAACGATCCTGTTCCATGTTAGGACCATTTCATTTTATGGGTCGTAATGCATTAATATATTTTTTTTGCCTTTTACACTCTCACTTGACCAAAAAATTGTTAACATAACAAAAAGGTTAAAACTCCTTAAAGTTTTCAAGATCGTTCTTGAAATATCAAGTTGAAGTATAGTCGCATTCTAAATGGTATGCACGTATTTCCATTTCTACCTCCAATCAACAAACTGATGGGCACCTTTTAGAGCTAAACCTTATCAAGATCACGGGATCTTCTTAGGAGGGCATCGTGGCCCTGCAACGCAAAGGCAACAGGTTGGTTTTTGGTCAGTAGAAGTCTCATTCACTCGAAATTAAAGTTTTGATGCACATTCACACGTAGATGTTGATCATGGTCTTCCTGGTGGGTTGAAAGTTTGTCAATTTCGAAGTTAGGATCTTCTAATTTTGTGTATCGGCTGACGACTGAAAATTAATTTATACGCATTTTTTGGACATTTGAAAAGAAGAATGATCATTTATCGGTACAATCGAATTGTACTACTACTATTAGTGTAAGTTAATTAAGTTGCCCAATTGTGGGAAATCTGATTCTTGGGATAAAAACTATGGCATCCATTCGTAGATAATTGTATGATCTTCAATTTTAATCTGAGCTATATTTTTGATGAAACTTATGGTTATCGAGAATTATTGTAAACAGTGAAACTGTTTAATGTCATAAAAACGTGAATAACTTTTTTTAGCACACATGGGTGACACGACGGGGACTTGGCAAGTTATTTCTACTGGTGCACCCAAGCTTCTCTACCAAAATTCAGCTGTATCGGAATTTTTGTTAATTGAAATGTCTATTTTGACCGGACTATAAAGCTGGTAAGCTTATTAGCTTACCAGTTGTATTGTCACATTTCACTTAAAATCATAAAATTCCATACACTGTAAGTGAAATCAAAGGTTTTACACGCTATTAACGCCTTAGAAACTCTACTACATTATTAGCCTCCACTTCGTACACCCTTGAACTTAATAATAGAATTCAATCGAAAGTTTAGGATAAAATAATAAACCTCTGCTTTAGTTCCGAGCCGCATTGCAGCAATCGCTTCCCTTATGTGTCTGCACCGGGCAGGTACATGATTTACTTCGTCCCCTCGCAGAGAGGGGTGAGTTAATCTCGTGTCAAGGTTCGAATAGCGACGTCGAAGCAAAATAATGGACCATGGAATTAAAATAGCTTAAACATGAAAAGGATTAAAAATATCATGTGCATGTTGTAAATTTTGGTTGTTTTCCGTGTAGACAGAATTTCGTGTCGTCAGATTTTTATAATACTCGTATGATCATATTCGAATAATAAGTTTTAAAATAATGGAGTATCTACACAATTATCCAGATCGTTTCGTCACAGTGTATAAAATGACTCCACATTGTTTATATTATCATGTCCAAAGTGAAAAATGCTTTACAGAAAAAGCACACAAATTGGAGAGCATCTATTAATGCTGAATTAAGATAACGTACATATACCGGCAGGCATGCCACCCCGCGACCCATCCTCGCCCCGCAACGTCGGCGCCCCGTCTCTCCTGTGTGTTTTGAATAAAAGGCGCAGACGTAAAAGCGTTTCGCCTGCGACCCGACTCTTGTAATGTTTTGCGTCGCGACGCTTCTATACATTTTGTATGAAAGGGACGCTGTAGAGATAAATGTCCGCGCCCCGTCTGCGTCTTACGTCTTTTCTGTGTGTCCAGCGCCTTAGAATGACTTAAAATACAAATATTTTCAACCCATCAATAAGGCTAACTGCTTTGGGCAATGTGGCTGTATTTAGACATGTTCTCAGCACATGCACTTAGAGCTATGAACTTCGATTAAGCCACAGAAAAAGTCAATACCTAAAATAAGTAAATAATTCTTCTTGAACGAAGATCCTCTATAGTACAAAGTCTAAAACCCATGACTGCATGGCTTTAAGAAGATACACAATGAAAATATAAGCTTGGACTAGGAATTTTGATTTTTTGTAGTTGCCTACAGTCTTAGCGTTTTAGCATAGTGCGGGCAACATTTCATTTCACTCTTGAAAGTTGCCGCGATTTACAAATTATGACTTAGTATTTTAGCTGGTACCACATTCGTAATATTATTATATTAAATCATTAATAACTGTAGTAAATTAATTTAAACCCAACCAGAATGTTCATGTCCACAAATAAAATAAAATTAACTGAAAAATGAAGCAAAGAGTCATTCGTATAACGTAACGCCATAGACGTAATTAGTGATGGGATGTACTGCTACGATGGATAGTCGATATTTTATATAATAAAAAACGTATATTGTGCGTAGGTCAAGTTTTATTGTTAAAATTGAATAAAAATACAAACATCATTTTAGTGTTTTATTGTCTATGTATTTTTTTTGTTGTTAAGTCGCTCTAGGGAAATCATAATATCTGTAGGCAAAGAAATTTTCATCACTATCGTGGCATGCATTGACTAACTGAGCATTAGCCTCACTAAACTGACCACTCTCTAGTTAAAGACAAATCAGATACGCGCCTAGTGAAAAAACGGCCTTTATATCTACTAAAAATACCAATTGTCCTATCGTTTCGCCTCGGAATCATTGCTGTTCAAAATGTCTGAAATCGGACCAAGATGTTGAAGCAGACAAGGAAGATCGACATGTGACATACCGCGAAATTCAGGCAACTTTAGACATTGGCATGAGTCAAATACGAATAATCTTGCATGAACAATTAGGTGTAATTAAGTTGTTTTCCCGATGGATACCGCATTCGCTCTGTGAAGAGAAAAAAGCGGCTCGCGTTACTTGGTGCGTCAGAACTATCGAAAGATTCCACGCAGGATCCTCAAATGCTGTATACAAATCGTATCAGGTGACGAATCCTGGATATACGCGTACGAACCCGAAACAAAATACCAGTCACGAGTTTGGGTGTTCGAAAATGAGTTAAAGCCAACAAAAATTGTTCGTTCACGGAGTGTTGCAAAAAAAATGGTGGTTACGTTTGTCTCCAAAACCGGCCATGTTACGACCATACCTCTTGAGGGACAAAGAACGGTTAACTACTATGCTAGCATTTGTTTGCCACAGGTCGTTTCTGAACTCCGTAAAGAGAACTGCAACCGCCGCAACATCCTCCATCACGATAATGCGAGTTCTCACACCGCGCACAGAACAAAAGAGTTTTTAGAGCAAGAAAACATAGAATTATTAGACTATCTACCGTACAGCCCCGACCTAAGCCCTAATAAATTGCGTGGACAGAGATTTTGAAGAAGCTGTGGACGCCTACATAACGGCCATTTTGGAGATCCCAACTTCCGAATGGAATGGTTGCTTTAATGATTGGATATAAAAGTTACGTGAAGTTGTGAGACCAAGTACATAATATAACCCTAGTTTTTTCTAAAATAATTTTTTTTCTCAAAAATAAAAGTAACCTGCCAATAAAAGTCCCGTCAAAATCGGTCCAGCCTTTTCAGAGATAAGCCGTTACAAACAGACAGACAAAAATTGAAAAAAATATTATTTTGGTGTATGTACCGTATACACAGGGTGAATTTTTCAACTGGGCGTGGATGGCTATATCGTTTCTGATATAGTCATCCACGCCTAGTTGAAAAATAGACAAATTCAGAAATTTTGCATATTATAAGCTGTCAGGAGTACAGACACGTACATAGAGTATCTTTAATCCCGAAACACAGAAGAGAGCTGTTGCCGAGAAAAACGACAGTAGATTTCATATTCCAGATAGCGCCACATACACGATCCGAATTGTTTCTCGAATTCTAAATTAACGCAAGCGAAGCCGCGGGCAAAATCTAGTACCTAATAAACCCAGAAACAAACAGAAAAACAACGCAATTTTATAGTGTATTAAACACTAGTAATAGTAATTTCATGCATAATACTTTACTTAATAGAATACTTTCGTCTTGCAAGCGGGACAGTAAGATATTGCAATTTTTAGCAGCAGCAGCAAAAAAAAATTAATGCTTATAAAAGAACAAATTTGATTGCGTATTGTTTGCATTGCTTCGCTTGATAACATTAAAACTCGCATACAAAAAAAAAGCCAGGCCCAGAGCAAGAACCATGCAATTTAGTGGGCATGAGGTCTTAAAATTAATCTCTTTGTTGGGTAGCATAAGTGAAACTTAATATTTTTCAATTAAAATTAATATTTTTCAATTAGAGTCCAGTCAGTTGCGACTGGTTTGCAAAAAAAGGAATGGGGAAACGTAATGTTCCAAATAGAAACCTATTTAGAACATAATGTTTCCCCCATTCCTCTGACTTTTTTTGAAGATGCACAGTGTAGGGTTATCTGCATCTATCTTTATGAGATCCACATATACAGAAGAAATATTTTATTAGTCACTTTTCCCATCAAGATAAGATATATTTCATCCGATACCAAAGGGACAGAGCCAGAAGGCATTTAAAACAAGTAACGAATTACTACATACATATGTTCAGTTATTTATATAGTATTTATAAATAACTGAACCATATTTACTAGAGATAAAATAATGATGATTTTTATAGATACAGTAAAATAAGTAGAATAAATACAGTCAAATACATATAATTAATAAAAGATATTTAATATACCTACCCTTTATTCGCAAAGCATACAAAGTTTTAAACAAGTAAGTAAAACAACTACCAGCATAATATTGCAAGTGCCAATGTCTCATTACTGCATGTCTATTTAAAACCAAACCGCTAGAGAAAACAAAAACAAAACAAAAACTTGACAAAAAAAATATGGAAACATTACAGCAATAAAAAAGAAAACAACATGTAGAAAATAACAATAATTTAGTTATAAATAAATGTATTTATATGTCTACAGAGCAATTTAGTCTCCATTCATTTATTCCCAAACAACCTACTACCAATGACAGTACCTACAATGAATAATAGACAATCTGCAGAACTCATAGTTCTAAGAAGGGTAAAACCTCAATATAAACCTAAATAACAAGTGTAATAAAAGTAGTGGTTACTTTGATTACACTAAAAGAAGCAGAAAGAATGTAAACAATACTACTAAATAAATGTTTGTCATTGATGTGCCAAAACAATATTAAAGCATACATATATGGTAAAATATTGTTTTGGCACATCAACATTTGTTTTTAATTCAGTTGATTTTTCAACTGCTTAACCTCTGAACCATCCAAAATAAATAATACACCAAACACCTCGTTTTCAATAAGGATACATGTTTATAACATTATTATTGCATTCAATACTTGTAGAATACATGTTTTATACCATTATGAAAGCGAGGACATGAATGTTTGAAAAAGTCTCAATAAAAGTGTAAAATGATTAATTATATCTTAACAAGTTTTATATTAAAGTAGTATATAATTGTGTCTTGGTGTAAATGTGAACATGATACAAGGAGTATATATCACAGGTGTTCTGTTGTTATCCTTGATTTTATGCATGTTTCAATTTTTACGACAGTTTGCAGATAAATTAATCAAGTGTTATTTGCGAAAATCCATTACATTAAATGCTTTGAAAAATATTTTGTTCCAATAGTGTGACAACAATCCAGGCTTGGATGCAGGATACAGCTCCACTCTCCCGCCCTCATGCATATTCACATGTTCATCAAAAGTAACGTAAATATGTATCAGTTCTATGCAATCTTTTTGAACTAAAACAGTGTTAATTAGTCTACAATAGGTTTTAATGATATAGATTGCAGAAAACACACTTCTTCTAAGTGTCTTCACTTAGAAATCTTATTAGGAGTTATCATAAATATTGATAAAAAGATAAGAACCTATTTTGTGTGGGTGAATGATACAATGTTGTAATTATGCTTTCAGGACCGACCAGCTAACTGAATAAACACTTTAAAATATGCGAATATCTACACAAAACAAGACATAAGATAGTTAAATATGGCATCAGCAATTTAGTATGTGTAAAAAAGAAAATGGCAACGGCGATTTCGTGACTTTGAAGGCTTGGTAAAATATGACCCACAGACGAAATTTTGTAAGAGTAGTTTTAGATTAACTTTTGCAGCCTAGATTTTCCAACCAAACTATATTGTTCTAATTTAAAATTTACCTTTGCTGCGATTGTCTCGATTCCATCTCTCTTCGTCAGACATTTTCAAAATTGACCACACAGGTATTGAAAAGTAAATGTTAGTTCTAAATTCAAAAATTAAAGTCGTAATCACAATCACTACTTATTTTTTAACACTTTTACCACTGCCACTCTGCTGTAAACTTAAAAAACGTATTTTGTTGATTGTTCATTTCCTTCATTGATTAGGTACTTTGACAGCAAGAGACTGACGGAAGAATAAAATTTCTACTTATTTCATCAATGTGTCGTCGTTTTCAAGACTGAATTTTTTGGAACCACTACCGACATCTATCGGTGAATAAGCGTGTTTCTGAAGTAGAATGCGAAATCCGCGCCACAACCACAGTTTTCTCAAACGCTATTGGGGGCGGCTTTAGACCGGGCCGCCAAAAGACATCCGTATGCAAAATATGAATACCAAGTTTTGAGTATTGTTATATATTCCTAGGATTGTAAAGAGATGTATATTTTTGATGTTGCCAGCAATTATCGTGGTCCACAAAAATGTACGTGCCGCTCAGTGGTCTCAGATCAACAAAACGTTGATATTTGTGGTTTTGATCTGAAAAAATACCATATGATACATGATACATACATACTGATTATACTATACTATTACGAGATTTTGATGAAATGATTGGAAAATATAGTAGATAAACATATGAATACCCACATATATTATCTATGTATCATCATCACTACATAGTATAAAACAAAGTCGCTTCCCGCTTTCTGTATCTGCTTTAGATAAGCATACATGTCCCAATGTATGCTTAGATCTTTAAAACTACGTAACAGATTTTGATGCGGTTCTTTTAATAGATAGAGTGATTCAAGAGGATGGTTTATATGTATAAAACATGCATAATATACTAGAGAAACACGGATAATTTTAGAGGTTTTTAATGAAAGGTCGTAAATAAACACATTTTTTTGCGCTTACATTGCATACGCTGGCTGAACCCTAGGAGATAGATCAAAACAATGTACTACAGTATTGTACACCTTAAAAAGGTCTACAAAAAAGTCCGCGAGGGTATTTGTTTATCTCTTAGGGATAAGCCACAATAACAATTTTTTTATTCTTTACTAAAATAATGGTTTAATTACGAAAAAGCGATTTTAAGCAATAAAGTATTAATCCTTATCCAATTAAGTACCTTAAATACATTGTGCATGTAATCTAAATCAATATGGCCCTTTACAGCATGTAATTTAAATGAATATTTTCGGTTAGGTTACTGTTCAGCCTGTTAAGCACTCTCCGTTGACGTATAAAAATTGAAGATCTGGAACACTTGATGTGGAACTCCAAGAGCCCAGCTACGCTATAACATGTTTAGGAATGACGTCTTTTTTTTTACCTTGGTAAAATCATCAAATGATAAGTGTCTTCTCACTCAGTCACCCAGGGCAGAGCAGAAGGGACTGTCTGACTCGTACTGACTGAAACTGACTCCACTCAATAGCCCTTTACGTTGAGGTGTCACGGTAATTCGTTAGTCCCGCGACCCCGGCAGGTTTCGGTCCTCTAAAGGGGGGCCCCGTCATAATGCTGACACAATCACCCATTACTCGCCGCCCGCATGACCGCGCCTACGGTGGCTTGAGATCGTCAAGCGACGTCTGTCGCCGTAGGCGTCTACCACTGCGGCTGGGGTGAGTTTAGGACGCTTGTCTCCTCCTCACGTAGCACGCCTCCTCCTTCGCAGAAGGAGGCGACTGCTTCCCATTCCGCCTCGCCCTGCAGCATGGTCTGGACCAATGCCAGGCGCTAGATGTCGCCGCCTATCGCCATCGTAAGGACACGGCGGTGCTCTGCCCAAGCGGGGTAGTCTTAACAAAAGTTGTTTAGTCTGATGGACATTTATGGTTTTCCATGACTGTAAAATAAAATGAAATTATTAAACGAAATTTATTATCATCTAGACTTGGTGACGCCGCCAGGATCGAGTTCAGACGGGCAGTTGCGTTCTTTTAGTCCTTAGCTGCACCGGTGCCAAGTTGCTGCGCCGCTAGCTGATTTATTGTTCAATAGCCAAAATAGCTGGCTAGCTAGCTAGAGTAAATTGAACATAATCAGTTTTTTAACATATTTTTAATTTTAGTGTAGTAAGTTTATAAAGTAAATTTTATGGTTTATGGCTTTTTATTATAATCTATGGTTGCTTGGCTGTATGGGCTCAGCTCCCTTTGCCTGTCCCAAAGAGGGACGAAAAGAACCAAAAAAAAAAATCTATGGTTGCAACTTTAGACCATAGACATTTGTCTCTGCTTAAAATGATAGACATACAGCATGGACCTAACTGAGTGCAAATCATCGACCACACAGCCTATAGACACCTAATACACGATAAAACGCACGAAAACTATTCTGCCAACTTGCTGAGGTATTACGTCAGCGAGGGGGACGGGGTACTGCGTCCTGATTGGTCAATTCAAGGTCAGTGCATGTCACTAGGGATGGGACGGTTTTAAATCAAACAAGAAAGTATCGACATTTTTAAATTGTATTTAATAAAATATGTTTTTACATACTTGCATTCAATTACCTTCTTTTATTGTAATTACGATTGAATCATGTAGGTAAAATATAAAAATGAATAAAAACAATGTTTTAAAATTTCCGTAATTATTATAAGCTATGTTCGAAGTCTTTAGTGAGGCCTATCAAATTGAATGCAGCGCGATGTTATAGAGTTAGCCCAAAAACATGCAGCCAAACGGATCTTTTCGCCGCTACCGGCAATGCGGTGGAGATGACGGGGTTTTGGGCCAATAAAATATAAACACCGTCGCGGCAGCGACACGAAAAAGAAAAAGAAGAAAGGTTCCGAAACTATATTTTTTGCCTAGGAGACAGAAAAAAAAGTTCAATAATTAAACTCACCAAAAGCGGCAAATACTTAGTTGGTACTGCTCAACTTAGTAGACATCGACGGTTTTTCATAAGAATAAAACAATCTTCGCTAAAATGACGTGAACATATTACACTTTAAGTAGATGGGATCCAGTTCTCTCGCTTGGTTGCAATTATCCATTTATTTTTTAAATCAAGATCGTGTGGGTATCTAAAATTTATAAATTAAAGTTTCACAATTTATTAAATGTACATCTGTTGTAATTTCTAATTATTGAAAAAATATTTTTTGTATAAATTAATAGTTATAGGTTTTTGTTTTGCTTTATCGACAACAGAGGTGGTTGTACGATTTGGAACATCACTAATATATGTACTTAAAATCGACGAAAAGAGATGGCGAAAAAAATACTTGCAAAAGAAAGGGACGGAAACATAAAGACGCCAAGTATGACCAGTATAAGATGAACCCCGATAAATATTGTCAGAAATTTAATCTTATTTAGATTATGGAACTATTGAGTTACCGATGAAATGTGATACCGTCTTTCAGGAAATTTGAAGTCCGGCTTTTTTTATCACACAAACGTATTGTATACGGGAACATATTATGTCTATTTTCTCGATTTTTTAAAGGAGTAATGCGGAAGTGTTTACGGCTCACAGGAGTGGTCGAAACTAATACGAGCTTGGTGAGTGACGACGGTTATAAGACATTTTTGCCTAATGTGTTGACAGACATCGGTCGCCTGTTATTAGGAGTCTATAGGCTGTGTGGTCGATGGTGCAAATGCTCCACTCCTGATTCCTCGTGTGAGTCTTGAGGAACAGTGAAGGACGTTCTGTAGTAGCAAGCAATCCTATTATTGGAAAAGCTTCCTATTCCCTATTAGGAAAGCTCGTTTCGCATGTTTTGAAGAGGATTTTAATTTTATTCGAATCACATATCGACACCCAAGTGATTCAAATTTATAGTAATGTTAAATCACTTGGGCGTCAACGTGTTGTAACAAATGTTAAGAAATTAAGTTATGTAAAACAGTGAATGAAAAGAAAAGAAAAAAAAACGAATGAAAAGAGCACTACTTCCAAGTGCTATTTTACATATGAGGGAGGCCTTTGCCCAGCTGTGGGATATAAACATGACATGACACGATATACAGACATGTATGGACATAAAACAGTATCAGTCTAACAATTAAATGGAGATTTCCTCGAAAATTGTATAAATGTCATCATGTAATCATGGATATTTATACACGTAATTTTCGAGGAAAACTCATCATTCTTTTTTTCATCTAACTTTCTTTACAGTACCATAGACGACATAAAGTTAGCAACACTATGTAACTGTCCAAAATAATTGATAATTTTAGGTTTGTAACACCGTTTACGAATGAGTTGAACAAGCTCCGTTCGCCCGTCGTACGTTTTAACGTATATTAATCTATGGTTTTAACCATACGTAGAATCTGTAAGTAGTCTGTGGGTTGGCAGTCTGATACGTAGTATCTTTACACAGTTGAGCAGCAGTGTTTCGTTCAATGACGTTACTGACATTCGTTAAATAAAAGCTAAAATAAACGTCCATATTAGTTTATTGAGAGAAAATGGATCGCTTGCGAGTGCGTGTGAACTTTAAATATGTAACTAGTGTGTTCCTTTTGGTGTTTGCTGTCGGCCAATCGACGAACGGTATGTCGCAACTTTTCTGCCTACGTAATGAAAACAATGCATCGTTTTAAGTTAAATTCTTTGAATGCAGTTCCACCAAAAGTTAGGCATATCTACTGACATGATTGTATTTGTCCATGCAAATTTACAAACTTTCATAACGCAGAACTAAAGTTTTTGGGTCACGAAATTATTTTTGTCTCGATCTAAGACACAAGCGAAGGAAACCTTGAAAGCCTTATAAGTTGTTTTTTTATTAGCAAGTTGAGATACGTCATCCGCCGTGATTCGTGATTTAATTATTTCTCGCTTTTTCTAAGAAAATAGTTAATACAGTTTTTTTGTAAAACTACTTGTTGCTTCCGAACGCGTGTGTTTTCTAAAAACATATCCACCTGTTAGTCATAATATAAGTTGCTGTTGAATCTCTTTGCTTACTAAGTCATTAACGTTAATGATTGTCACGTTTTACACATGAGAATGCATTGATATGAAATTCTTGGAACAGGTTAATTATCTCTAGTGGATAACGATTGTAGGTAAATTGTACACAAAATGTGCACATAATTTAAAAAGGTAACTAAAAAACTAGGAGAAATATTTTTACATTGCAAATATTTTATTAGATAAATAATAAACTTAATCATTAACAAAATAAATAAAAAAACAACTAGTCAGTTTGATAAATCATGCAAAACCTAATCGAAATTCAAATACATTCTGTTGTACTAAAGGTATAACTTATTGGCTAACATTTCCTGGAAGCAACTATTAGTTTGCCCAATGGCTGTGTTTTACTTTACTTAATACTAGTTAACTCTCTAATTCAAATGAAATATTGTGAAATGATTAAAAACAAAATTGTCTCCAACTTAAAGAATGTAATGCTTGCATCAAAACTTTCAATAAGGCTATGGCTGTTTTGGCTAATAACTGATTTTGTGAACATGTTTCTTTTTGCAGTGCTGCTGCAAAAAGAAACATGTTCACAAAATCTAGTATTTGTATCATCTAGCATTGTGTGTCCAATCAAGCAGGATGTTAGTTGTATGAACACTTCCAAAAAATTCCTTCGGCACTGAAATATGGCATGTGATGAATACCTTATACAAGGGGTGGCCAACCGGTCGATCCCGATCGACGGGTCGATCGCGACTATTACTCCAGTCGATCGTGGCAAAGCAAAAAATATAAATAAGTAGATCAGACTGCGCAACATAATTACCACCTACTGCAGCATCATCTTGTATCACTTTTCAATCGCTGTTCCGTCACGGTTGGTAGATCGCACAGGGTTTCGTTGGTAAACAGTAGATCTTATGTCTAATCAAGTTGGCCACCCCTGCCTTATACCGTACCTTCTTTCATCATATTCTGAATATCAGTACCGGAGGAATTTTTCAGGTCACATAAGCCTTGTTCATTGGACAATAGTAGTAGTTATGATAAAAGACTTTGTGCCTTTTGTACCAGTTTCCATCCGCCATTTTGATTCTTTTACCAACTACAGCAAAGGCAAAAGGAGGGATATCATTATGACCAGTATGTATGTTTGTTTGTTCCCTCATAACTTCTAAACTACTTATCATTACATGACAAATGAGGATTCGTTTCCAGTTGTCCGCTGGTTATAGGGTAGGTGACGTGTCACCAAATACAGTAAGCACCCTCTAGGGGATGTAAAGTCGTAACCGAAAAAAAAAATCGCACAGTATCGACATGGGTATCAAATTAAAGGGCTTGATGAGGACATTTGAAATATATAAACATTATATAGCTTTTACTAGCTAATTTGCTGTTTCTATCAGTGTCAACAAAGATTCAAATGATAAATCTTAAATGCACAACTCAAAAACTATACATCATCATCAGCCTGTATTCTCTCTCTTGCTGAACATAGGCCTCTCCCGATTTGCGCCACTGAGCCCTGTCTCGAGCTTTCCTCATCTAGCCTCTGCTGGCCGCCTTTCGCAGGTCGTCACTCCACCTGGCCGGCGGGCGTCACACACTCCGTTTGCCAAGTCGCGGTCTCCACTCAAGGACACGCTACCCCAGCAGTTTTCTGTCCTGCGAGAGATGTGGCCAGCCCACTTCAGCTTACTAATTATTTCTGCTATATCAGCAACAAAATTACTAAATTGGTGGACTAGTCTTACTGTGAGTGTCCATGATTCGGCTCCATAGCCAGGTCATTACTGGTAGGACGCACGCATTGAAGACATTAGTCTTTAGGCACTGTGGTATGGACGACGCGAAGACCCGACGGTTTATCGAATGCTGCCCAGCCACGAATCCTTCTGTTGGCTCCCTCTCAAAGTTGTTTCTACCCAACCGAACTGTCTTTCCGAGGTAGACGTACTCTTGAACAACTTCAAGAGTTACAACATTTACTACGACTGGTCCCGGGGTAGTGATGTCGTTAATCCCGAGACCTATACGTTGGGAAGCATCAGTTAGGTCGTTCAACATCCTGGTCCAGCTCTTGCAGAGATTCCGGCATAAGGACTATGTCATCGGCGAGTCGTAAATGCGAAATGTAATCACCGTTTATATTTATGCCCTTTTCTTTCGAGTTCAGCGTCTTAAACACATCCTCCAAGGCATTGGTGAATAGTTTTGTGAAAAACTATGCATATAACATAAAATAATGTAAATAAAAAATAAGTTAAAAATAATTGTTTCTTTGCGCCGCCTTTATGTGTATACCTTTTCGATCGCGCCGGTATACGGCGGTACGGCGGCGGCGCGGTGGCGGTAAATTGAGGTTACTAGTATAATATTTTTTTCTAAACTGAACAGTTTGCGCGATATTAATTAAATTTATTTAAACGATAGTATATTTCAGTTATTGATTATCGTTTTTGTCGATGTTTTTCTGCCAGCTTGAGAGGTCGTTGAACTGAGATCAGGTCTTCTTGTGGATGCGATGTGGCCCGACAAGTTGTGGTGACGTACCTAGTTAGGAGCTCATAAACTTAAGGTTGCAACGTCTTCTTATTTAAAACAATATATTTGGTCTTAAAAAGACTCTTGTCAAGTTAGACCGAGATTTAAGCCTTTTTGTGAAGTTCTCTTGATGGGTTTATGCTGCTGCATCAAACGCAGTTATTAACTTTCTGTTGAACGAGCATTTCAATAGAATCGAGAGATCAATATGCGTCACTGTGTACGAGAATTTCGTAATTGTCAATATCTGGGGAAGCCTACGCATGTAGCTTGTAGGTATATAGTAACCGTTTCCAGAGAATGTGAATATGGACTTTTCAAACAAAATCGCCTTTCGTTAAATAAGCCGAGGATCAGCATTCCTTTTTTTCCGAGATACCTTTTGTCTGTTTGACTTCTTACACTATGTCCACATTTATCAACCAAAATCATTAAAGTATTGTCAGAAACCTAAGGCTGGTGTCTATCACTTGACTTTTAGGTTCAAAGATGCTAAAAACTGATTATACCTAGGTCCTGGAGGTTCATACCATACATTTAGACCAAAAACGTCAAAGGTCTACTCAATATAATTTGAGCCTTGTTTCCGCTGTTACGTGTTTTTATTGATTTACTCACTTTGGTCGTAGGGGGCCGTTCAAGTATTACATAAGCTCATTTATTACAATTATTTACCACCCCCGTCTCCCTTGTCAGCAAAAGTAACATTTTTCAATTAATGTATTGTTTTTGCCTAAACGTATGCATTATTTGCGGGAATCCCCGAAAATGCGTTTCATTTTCAACCAAAGACAATGTGAGGGTTGCTATTCGTCTAAAAAGGTAAATAACTACCGATGACGTAATCATCATCTAGACTCCCCTACCCCCCATACCATCCAAAATAATAAAAGCAAGGACCGCCCCCCCGCCCCCATAATGCTTACGTAATACTTGAACGGCAGGTAGCAATCTGCACGATTGGGTTTATTTATCTGTGCATTTGTTTTTGCTGTATTCATCATCATCTCGCTGCCTTTATCCCATATTGTTTTTTTCTGTATTCTAGTTGGTATAATCTTGAAGACAATTTAAGGTCGTCACCGAATAATAATTCATATTGTTTGCTTTTATATTTAGTTTGCTTTTCACATTTATTGTTCAAGGTCTTGTTTTGTTTATGCATGAACAGCATCGACTTGGTAAACACATTGATAGTGTTCAATGTATACTATTTCAATTATTGGCCTACTGTTCCCTATTAATTTTTTTCAATAAATTTTTGAAAGTTCCATGCACGGAGCATCAATCAACTTTTATCGGAGATATATACGGATATATATACGAGATACACTGTCGACAAAATCTTTTGCAAAAGATAGTATTTCTTAAAAACTTTACTGTCTGTGATAGAAATAAGAACTATTCACGAATAATTTGATGGAAACATACTAGAAAATAAAATTTTCATTACCATATGCTTAAAAACATGTTTTAAGATAGAGGATTTTCGACGTCTCGTTCCGTAACATTTTCGACTCAAAATCCGTAACATTTTTCTGAACACATATTATGTTATTTTGGTGGTTTTTGACACAAGCTGCTGGACACCCTTTAGAGGCCATAAATTATATGTATAGTATATCATACCTATATTAATTTATAATATAATTTAGATAAGCTGTTGCTCTAGCAAGTTAAAATAATAAAGTAGCGGCCAGGAGATGAATGGGACGCTATGAGTCGAGGGCCAAATCTCCACGCGAACGAAGCCGCAGGCAAATGCTTATTTATAATATTCTTAATTAGGTACCGCTTTAAAAGCCCTGGTGAAAATTGCTCCCTCGTATGGTGACTTCGATAAATCGATCTCGTAATTGCTTCTATACCGGTACCATACGTATAATGACGCTTGCAAGACATTAAATTACATGTTTCATTTGTCTACGCGGCCTAATACCTTGAAAAATAAACATGGCAAAAATTAAAACATCGAAAAAGAGCTAAAGTCTGAATCCGTAAAAAATAAGTAATAACGAAAAAACTTTATCAGGCAAAGTTTTTCGTTATTTCTTACGGATTCAGAAATAATACAGTTAGCCAATTTAAAAGAAAGACCCAGTGTATTGTTTACAATTTATTAATAGAAAACGCTTAAACAAAGGTTTTAAAAAAAAATGCCTTTCTGATAATTTATGAAAGCATGAAATTAATTTGAATCAAAGGCCACAATAAGCAAACAACTAGCCTCGCGTTTTCTTGTTATGCTATCATCTTCAATGTGTTATTTTTTGTATTTCCATTGTTATGTTTATCTCTTGTTTATTGTACCACGTACGTGCTGCTACATATTTGTTCAAACACATAGGTACATTCCTGTTATCGCATTAATTAAAGAAAAGATATTAATGTAATAAAATATTTGGATTTAAAACAAAGGAGAATTCTTTCTGGTGACATTAAGCTTGTGTATTGATAAAAAAATATCTAGAACCGACAACGAAAAAATCGCGCATTGAAAAGTATAAAACAAGAACAATATTCATTTGACCGAGTAATAGCCATGTCCGTGTGCCACCTAGCCAATAAAGATTGTCTCAAACAACCGCAGGTCAGGACAACTGAGACGCTTCTAACGACACCTCATTCGTCATGTATTGATAAGTTATTTAGAAGTTTTGAGGAAACAAACAAACATACTTACATACCGGTCAAAATCATTACCCTTCTTTTGGTTTTGCCGTAGTCGGGTAAAAATAACTAATTCAACAGTTGGATTATCGTATATTTGATCCGTATTTTTGTAACGCTTCGTAAATAAAACTGACGAAGATACAAAACTGACGAAGCATGACTATTATACCCTTTTTTTATCGTGGTAAAATCATCAAATGAGTCCTCCCACCCAGAGCAGGGCGGGAGGACTGTCAGACTTGTACTGACTAAAATCCACGGTGTCCTGTGTTCACTAGCCCTTTACGTACCGGGGTCACGGTGATGGGTAAGTCCCGCGACCCCGGCAGGCTTTGGCCCTCTACAGGCCTCGTCAGTATGCTGGCACTCCTTGAGGCGCGCGTGGAACACAACGCGCCGGCGACCCGGGCCCAGACCCGGACCCATGTGTATAGTAAAGGCGACACTAAATGCCAGTGACCTTGAACAAGTTACAGGACCCTGAGCCGTCACTCCTTGCGGCATACGGTACACATTGCACCCCTGAACCATAATTTCGTAATTTAATAAACGTACGTTTTTCGATGCATTAAAATATGTTAGTGTGTTTTGGGCATCACGTTACGCAAAAAGGACTTGATATTATCAAATGTTTTTATTTCTTAAAATTATTCACGGTTTAAGAGATACACTGCTTTTGAAACAAATTTTTTGTATCGTTTTTCAGTTATCTTCGCCTTAATGGCAACCAGTCAATACTCATTCAATCTTCGGTTGTAATAAGGGTATTGTGTCCGGCTAGGTCTTACAATGTAGCCATGCCATGCCATTTAAGTGGGGCTGCGGCTTGTATGATATGACGATAAAACACCTATTTTACCACTGGATTGTATTTTGGTTCCTTTTCTATGATATCTTAATTTATTTATCGTTCTGAAATTTCTAGTCACGAGCTGTTTCAGATCTTTGGGTTCTCCAGATATCAAGTTTTAGGGGTCCTAAAAGATTTGCGCTGTAAAAGCAGAAAATTCCAATTTCTCAATAAGGTATCTGATTTTTGTTGAATGCACAGTTCTTAGATTATACAATGTCCAGATTATATGTAGGCCACTGAGAATTGAAACCGAAAACACGGAAGAAAAATTAACACCCGTCGTTCTATTCTTAACATTAAACAAGTGAATATCTCCAAGAAAAATAAAAATCTAATACGTTACTTAAGTTTTTACGAACGCACCATTTTTCAGTTGCATTTTTAGCTACTTGGTAGCAAATAGCAATTGGAAAAATTTATTTAAAAAAATACAAAATACTTAGATACATTGTGACTGAACTAAAATTAAACTAGCTCTAAAGATGTCAGCATCAATATTGTGGAATCATTAATGAAAGTAATAATGGTCACCCATCCGCGGATTAACTTAGCAAAAGGAGCCTCATCGAAACAATCACGAGGCTCACACTGAGTTCCAATAGTCCTTATAATATAAATAGACGTGGTGTCACTCCTTGTACGACATGAAAAATTATTGAGCGGCCTACACGTTTCTTTTCCGGGTTTTGTATTACAAACTTAAAAGATAACGAGAGAAATCATCGAAGTACTTGTATATTTAAGACGAGCTTTTGCCATCGGCTTCGCCCGCTCAGTTCAGTAGCTTTTGAGTTTTTTCATACTTTTTTTAATAAAAATTTAATGTTCCCTAAAAGTCTTCTAATCTGTAATACGTTTGAATGTTTTATCAGATTCTCCGTCGATAAATGTGATGATGTGTCCCAAGTCGATTGTCTGCGAAAATCCTAAACGCTAGATTTTTGTTTACATTACTAAAGCAAGTCACGCTTCGAGAATGCTGCGCAGCATGAAATTCTAATTAAGGACATACGCGCGCTCATCTACACATCCTCATTATTAACTTACATACTTTATTGAGGAACATGGTTCATAGATACGTATTATTCGCCGATCGTATTGCGAGATAAATCTACAAGCTTCTCGAAGGTTCTTATTATTCATTTTACTATTTAACTAAAGGTGGGAAATTACTAATTAACTAACACAATAATCTCTCAATTACCAAATACAAAACTAATGTTTTATTCACAATCCAGTATAACCACTGGAAACAAGGCAAAGCAAAAAGAAAAAAATGGGTAATACCTCAGGTTTTCCTTGTCTGACTCATACTTATTTGAGTGTTCACAACCCTCCCTCTATGGCTAAATGCCAACGAATTACACCCTTTCATAAATTATTACTCATTTGATAAGGGTTGAAAACAAATGCTTACACAAATGACGCGATATATGACAAAAATGTCTTGAGACCACGATTATTTATTTATTATCACTGCAACCATTCAAATGTATCAACTTAATTCAACAAGATGTGGTTAAAACCTATCTCAGTGTACCTACCTACGTCATTTCAGGAAATTCGCTCGACCTTAGTAGGAGTCAATGATCCGTAAACTTATTTCTGGTTTACAAACTAAATAGTTTTCATGGACCTCTTTCTTTTCAGTTTATTGTGATTTTTCGTGTGTGTCAGATAGCATGAAATACCGGTGAACGCGAGTTTTTAATTAGGTACGATATCCTTAACAATGACTAACCTGTGATCACTTGTTAGAAGTAAGACGCATGCACACTTACCAGTATGTCTCTTGATGACTATGTATAAACTCGATTAGCAATGTTCTGTGAGTAAGCAAATACACTGTGCATGGAATTTTAAGTAAATATGTACTGGTACTAATGTCTTATCTGTAAAGTTCTTTGTACTGTTTGTACCTATGTCCGCATTTATAAGTGTATTTTATCCATATCTTAGATAGATTTACTATAGACACCCTGTCAATTTTGCGGAGAAGAAAAACTAAACTCTGCGTTCCAACACGTTTTTTTTAAAGTATTTACTAATTAATGTTTAAAAAAATAATCTGTACACTTACTAGTATACTGTACTCGTATATTCAGTAAGCATTTTTGTTAGATTGCTACCACTTAACTAAAAAAGCTACTGAAAAACACGGTGTTTCGTGCTTTACACTTACTGGATAATTAGGTGATTAATAACTTTGCATTAAACAAAAAAAAACAGATATCTTAAGGTTATAATAGGAAAGGCGCCCTGAAAATGATCAATTTTCTGCTATTACACTGCAAAACTGATTAGGATAATAAGAGGATACTAAACAAAATGAAGAGATAGTTGCAGTAATAATAGTGAATACCCGCTTGACACAAAATTAGGTAATCAAAAATAAACATAGGGAGTCAGCGACCATAAATTAAACAGTTCAACCAACAACGAACGTTTTAATTGAAAAGACAGGAAATAACCTATTGTGAATTAAACCATAGTGGTAGTTCTCACAGTCGTACTATTTTCTACATGTTATGACTGCAAAATGTAATCATAACACTGGTCAATGACATGTATGGTTGTGAACCGCGGGTTATCCAAGTAAGTATAATGAGGCAATAATACGCGCAGATAACCCTAGAATGTAAACTGATATCACTATTCTTGTTTTAATTTGTCTAACGGTGTTTTTTGTAATACTTTTATCATGCCTTAGTTTGAATCATGGACTTCCTTCAATTTCCTCTTTCCTTAGATTAGATTCGCACACTCATTTGATGATTTTACCACGCAAAAAAAAAAAAAAAGATTAGATTCTCTAATGTCTGAGCGGTTTCCTTACTTAAACTGCTCGACGTTTTAAATCAAGTAATCAAAGAGTTTCTTGTCTTGGTATACTTAACAGCATTAGAGCAAACGTCGACAGAAAATGTCGTAGGTACTTGTATCGCACAAGAGACATCTCGTCCACGTAATTGCAATTTTTAACACAGTCATTAAGTTGCTATAGTCATAGTTCAAACTATTGATCCCGAACTACATAGACATTTGTGGTTATTTCCTAATTCGAAATAAATTATTAAAGCTTCCATTCTTCCTCCTTACACTTTAAACTGAATTGGTTCATTGAGAGCATTAAACATTACATGTGAGAGTCAATTTAGCGAAATAAGCCCTTGTGGATGGCTGAGAGCGAAGCCATATCAACTTGTCACTTTTACTCTGATTGTGATCAAGTTTAATAATATGATTACTTCTGATGTTCCTGTTAAACCTACTCGTACTTAGTCAATTCAAATCAAAATCCTCTCTGTTGTTCTGTCTGCCTCGCTTTTTCCCGACAATGTCATATGAGGGTCGACTTTTAGTCAAAATGAATGCAACTTAAGATAAATATTCTATACATGTAGAATTTTACAATTTACACAGAATTTTGAAGGCTAGATAGGCACCTAGCCTTCAAAATTCAGTTAGTACTGGGTAGTACCCGTCAGGCTTTTAGGTCAGTTACTACCTTTTCGATTTCAAAATGACAATCCCCTTCAATCCAAGATGGCGGCTAACGCAGACTCTCCTCGAGGTCGAAAACTTACAGTTTTCATAAGGAGCAAATGCTTAAGCAATACAAAAAAAAATACACCACCTAATGCAACGCAAAGCCTCTTTTTTGTCCCCATTGGCTGGACTATTTAGTCAAATATTTGGGACATTTATTTTAAACCCTCTTGAGAAAGAACCATTAACTCCATCTTGTTAAGGCTAGCTGCATTCATTAAGCAAATTATTTTTAATTTTTCAGCATGGAACCAAGAGTATGCACTGGACAGTGGCAGCTCAAGTCCGTACCGCTACGACATAGTGACGTTGGATCACAATCGCCAGCGCAGGGATGTGCAACCCGAGCCATCGGCGACGCCTGCGACGGTCCTGACCTCGGCAGCCCCCATCCCGTTCGAAACCGCACCAAAAACCAACAGTTCCGCCACGAATGCCACTCCGGGATCCAACAAAACTACTGAGAGTAAGTGAAATAGTATACGTGTGTATCTTTATTCGATACGCATAGCTTGCGAAGAACATTCATAGTTGTTACTAGTAAATTAACCAAGATGTCAATATAAAAACCCTTTCAGCCTCTCTGCGTCAACGCAAGTAAAGGACATGTTATGTTATGCATAATATTCTACCAGCTTCAAAGATAGCGTCATGTGATATTTGTTAAGAGTGTTATCATCGTGTTTACTCAAAATGATAGCCAGTTTTCTAGTACATAGCCACAGAATATAAGTAGTAAAGCTGTATTCTCATTTATCAAATTACTCTTTCTGAAGGAAAGTGGTATCTTTTTCATCATTTTAGCTAGAAAAAAAGGAACCGACATCAAAAACAGTCGCAAAAAAGTATAAAATAACTTTTATTTCGGAAGTCGGTTTTTTTAAATAATCCTCACATGAAACAAAAAGTTCACCTATTTCACTCATTTTTACGAGATATTTGTCAAAATTCTTTACATCAAATTAGAGCTAGTTTCCAATGAAAGTTTTTCCGCATCTCTAATGGATTCGGATTTCCCCCTGTTGGCTAACTTACAAGAATGACTCAGCACAGATAAGGATAACACAACATAACCCAATGCTAATATCCGGACTCGTATTCAACTCGATCTTAATGTTCTGACAAATTCCTTGCTATCGTAGAAATTTTCAAATTACCAAAAAAAAAAAAAATTGAAAACGGTTCATGTATTAAAAAGCGATTTTACATTTATAGTGTTCCTATCCCAGGCTCCTAACATTTCCGGAATATCATTATATGAAATGCAACGCACCCGAATTTTACGGCGGGTACATTTTATTTTGTAATAGCCCTATCTCGAAATATGCGTCATTATAAAGAATGGAGTTTCTGAACAGTTCTTTTTTTTAATTATTAAAAGAGTAGATCCTGAAATGAGAAATTAAGCTCTGAATTTCTTGTTAGAAGATTTGGCACGGATCAGATCTTTTATCCAGCTTATGTCTTCTCCTTAATCATTTTAGCGTTCTAGTTAGAAAAGGCATATTTTATTTTTCCTTTTTGTTTGTGATGAGTATGCACTTGACTCTAGTCTAGGTCAGAGGTGAGAGAGACAAAGATAATCTGATATGAATTATCTGGTTTTATTTAAAACAAGTCTGTATTTCCTGTACAAGTCAACTCCGACTTACATCGCATTTGAAACCATTCAACATTACATCTGAATGATGGACGTACATTGTATAGTATCGATCGACGTGAGTCCTGAACTTGTAATTGGCATGCGGGAGACACCTCGATACTTACAAATTTCCTTCCCCAACTATACTCAGTGTGAAAGCACCTCCTAGTGATCATATTATAGGGGCCATAAGATCTGACAATTCTTGCCAACTACGTATTTTAATAAATATGTAAAAGTTTATCAAAAAATGTAAACTTGTTTTTTTTTTTATTAAAAGTTAAATACAACCTAAAAAACAGGCCGGGTGCGTTTCGGAACCCACAAAGTGAAGGGTTCCGTAGTCTGTGATGTTCCGTAGTCTGTGTGGTTCCTGAGTCTCCTCACTATGTTTAGGAAAAAGTGTTATACATTTTACAAATTGGTTAACTATAACTCTTAAACCTGTGTAGCCTACTTAATTGTGATAGTTTTACTATTAACCTTGTTATGTATACTGGTACCATATTTTTTTCACACACGTCAGCGCATCCGTTTAGCTGTTAGATGCTGTAGAAAGTGTTATTTTTTCACCAACAGATCCCAAAAACAAGAAAACTAAAAAAATATATTTTACCATGTCTTATTTACCGCTTTGTCGACGCAGAGCATAGCTGCGGACAAACAGACAGACGGACGAACATTGCAGACTATAAGGGTGTTTACTAAGGAACGAGCTTACTACGCGGATCAGAGATGTGGATCAATGGGGGCCCACTGATTCACATTTCAGTCACATCACGAGCTATTATCACGCAAAATCGTCAAAAGTCTTCCGCGATTAATTTGATATTAAAATGGGTGGATTGTTGAGAAATTAGTCATCGAATCTCGACAGCTGAATACGAAAGGAAAAGGTTTGTGGTTTTCATTGCGGAATTATTTCGGAATTTAGTTACACGGTGGTGCAGGCCAGGTCAGTGTAAATATTTTTTGCTGCTTTATAAATTCAAGTTTCCACCAAAAACTTGTTTCATTATGTAAAATGGGCACTGTCTTCCATATTGGAACAAAAAGAATAAAAACTTGTGAAACTAGCAGCCAAAAAAGTGAGTCACCTAAATATGTCAATAATAGAGCTACTATTAAAATATAATATAAAACAAACTTATCATAAATACTACCAATTTGAACATTATATTATATTCAACTTATTGCGCGTAAGATCCAATGAGACTTAAATTATATTACTTATATTAAGCAAAAACCTCCAAGGTTTCGTTTTATTTCTACGAGTATTATATCCTCCAAGGATTATGGATTTTCTTACTAATTAATTCACATAATTTAAACATTCGACTAGTAGCAGTTTTAATTTTGCATATTATGTGACTCTTTGTATACACAGCTGTTTTCTTTATATTATGTTTATTTCATGTTTTCGACGGCATAGCGAATGCCTGTATTAAATTAATTAATATGTGCTTGCAAACGGCTGTGTCATGCTGGCGTGGAGTTTTTGCATTGGATTTCCGGTTTCCATTATATGTAAATATTTTATGGTTCTCGAATCAGGTAAACTTACCGATTCATCGAAATGAGATCAGTAACCTGTAGTCATACTTATTCGAATACGATACTGAATATATTGACAGGCCTGTTGGTTTAGTGGTTAGTGACCCTGACTGCTATGACGGAGGTCGTGGGTTCGATTCCCACCCAGGACAAATGTTTGTGTGATCGTGCTCATGATCGTGCTCATGCACGATCATTTGTTCTGTGTCTGGGTGTAATTTATCTATAATATGTATGTATTTAGAAATATATAAGTATGTTTATCAGTTGTCTAGTGCCCATAACACAAGCTTTGCTTAGCTTGGGACTGGATGGCGTTGTGTGATAGTTGTGGAATATTTATTAATATAATATATATGAGTTTGGTTTTACATATGATAGATACCAGCCTTGTTTTTATAAATGCTGGAAGGCAAACCTAAACCCAAACCTACCAAATAATACACAAACACGCATACACTTGACTTTGGTAAGCTGGTCATCCGTCGCCCAAGCCGATCAAGTTCGTCAATATCGGTCAGGGGCTATCGACATAGCATTATACAAGGAATTTCAAGCTGGCTTTAGATTGAAGTTCCATGTAAAACGCGCTCGATGATTAAAAGTTGAAATTAAATTACTTGTCTTGTTCTTTGATTAGTCAGAGTTATTTTAAGGCTGGAAAGTAGTAAAAAATACAATCAAGTAAAGGACAATGCTCATGGAGTCCGTACAATGTTGCATCCAAATCAAACTATGTTTTTCATGGACTACATTGATCGTTTATATTAAGGTACTTTTAAAAACCCCGGGTTTCGGAGTCATGTTGCTATAAAATAACTCAATTCTGTACTGCTAATATTAGTAAGAATTACGAGTTACAACAAAACGAATCTATTACACAGCATTGTAAAATTCCTTCTCTACGTTGTCACCTGGTAATGTGCCTTAGATAAGTTTGATTGTTTTATAGAATTGTTTTTTTTTTGTTCTCTTTAGTTTCGTGCATTATTTCAAATTAATCCGACCTATAGTTCGACTTATATAAATAAATAATATGTTTCATTTCTAGACTAGACCTTTTCGAATTAGAACGGTAATTGGAGAATAAGTATGTAATGTTTTTATTTAAGTATTATTTCATTTTCAATGCCACTAAAAGATCAAAAATATAACAAATAGTTTTATTTAATTAAGGTTATTGAGATACCTAAATATTCACATTTGATCATTTTACATTCATACATATGCCATGAAAAGTAGTTATAATGAGTGATAAAGAAGACTGTTTAAATTCTAACAGTATTAATCAAGACAATCCTGATCAAAACCAAGCAAAAATTAGCGTATGTTGTATGAGGGACCCTTAAATATTTACTTTTATTCTGTTTATTAGTATTTGATATTATAGGGGCAACAAAAATATTATCATCTGTGAAAATTTCACAAAAACACTTAGACAAAGCTGAAACTTTAAGGCTTAACTGTTGTTGGTAACTTCTGAGTTTCCGAAAACTGTTTGCCACCGAATGTTTACTTCTCTTAGTTGATTGATATGAAACTATAATTTTAAACTTGTAATACTTCTCGTAACAAAATCAGGGGTATCTGAATTTTATCGATTTATTAGTTAACTAGCTTCCGCCCGCGACTCCGTCCGCGCGGATGTCGATCTTCGCGTGGATGGTTTATTTCCCCATTTTGAGTAACTCTGACAATGACATCTTATAAATATTACGGCGCTGAATCCACTGCGGGTAATGCAACGTGTGTTCGCGGTTCTACAGAACAACGTCTATGAATGAAACTGAAAAATAAGTTTTTTTTCTACGTATTTTTCCAGGATAAAAAGTATCCTATGTTATTCCCAGGATAATAAGGAATAATTATACCAAGTTTCATCGAAATCGAACCGTTAGTTTTCACGTGATGCCTGCACAAACAGACAGACAGACAGACAAATTTTTTTTTAATGATATATTTGGGTTTGGTATCGATCCAGCAACACCCCCCGCTATTTATTTTTTCAATATTTTCAATGTACAGAATTGACCCTTCTACAGATTTATTATATAGTATATAGATATTTAAATGTTTCACATGATAATTACTAAACTTAATTTATATTAATGATTGTAGCAGATGGGATACAACAAACAGATACAAAAAAATTAAGTATATTCCAATTAAATTTGCAAAATAAAGTGCAATAAACTGTCAATATTAATAAGCTGTGCCCTGTATTTATGCTCAATGTTGCTCTGCGTTCTACTTAAATGCAATGCTTTCCATTTCTTTCCAATCACTAACAAATCATAAATAGTAGATTATTAACCAAGGGGATAAAGCAGTGTCTTCTGTCGCGGGTGACGATTTAAATCGCGAGCTTAACGAAGGACTCGAGGTTTACTCCCGAGCGTAGCGAGGGTGTTAAAAACTTAAATCACGAGCGAAGCGAGGGATTTAAGACGAGTCCTGAGTGTAGCGAGGGATTTAAGTTCACCCAAGACTAAGACAGCTTTATCACCGAGGAAAATACTCTACTTTTCGTACCATTTGCGAAAAAATGAACTCAATAATAATATGAGATAAGCATTTATTGAAAATAATGACAATTAAAAGTAAAAGTTAACATTCGAAACATTGGTCCAATTATTGATAGAGAGAGTTACATTTTTGTTTGGTACATTTATTGTCGATGAGTTAATTTGAGTATATCTCTGTTCTTGCGTCTGAGGAACTTGCGTTTCATTTGATTTAACATCGTTACGCATTTTTAGAACATTAACTTATTTATAAAAATAAAATAAACTCAAGGTTTTATTTGAAGAAAACAAAAACGCGGCAAATTCCTAGACTACATTTTTTTTGTCGGAAAAGCAAAGGCATCAAGCTCATACGGCCTCTTCGGTTTTCGTAATTTTGTTTAATAATCATAACTGCATAATAAATACGTATTCCTTTTTCAAAAAGATGTGTAATGCTTTATATACGAACTCAATGGTGTAAACACAGATGTAGTTCAGTATAAATTTCGGTAAGTATTCCAAATTTAAATCACATTCTCTCCCTAGAGGATGAATGAAATTCAGTACAACATTCTCTCCCTGTTTTTAACAGATTAAAAATGACTATCGTTATGTTCGATTTTTGAAGCATAGAATGTCACTTTTTTGAGCAAGTGGTACGAAAAAAGTATTTATATATAACTTAGGCGCTGTCAGGTATTTCTTTTTTCGAAAAATATAGTGTCAAATGTTACACAATAATCTTTGAGTTTTTACTGTTCGTAAATACATGATTTCTCAATGATTTTACTTCTAAGCGAATTACATTTAACCTCTGTAACCTTTTGGTAAACGTGTTTTTGTGTAATTATGTGAAGTTGTTTCTTGGTATTTGTGCATTCTTCTAATGTATATATCACATGTTATTCTTCTAATATATTACACCTATCAAGCATGATGGTTTTCAACTTATAACTTTATGGTCTCACTCAAATTAAACTCTAGTTCACACAGAGTCACGACGCAACGCGACGTAACATGACGATATTAGAAATGTGCATCTTTTCGAGTAGTAAATAAATATAGATTTTGAATTATTATTGCTCTATTGAAATTTGACCCTCATCAAATGAGTCCTCTCA
The DNA here is from genome assembly GCA_943136025.2 of Agrotis puta. NCBI lineage: Eukaryota > Metazoa > Arthropoda > Insecta > Lepidoptera > Noctuidae > Agrotis > Agrotis puta. The sequence goes on from OW964166.2 coordinate 3,203,764, forward strand.
CCCAGGGCAGGGCGGGAGGGACTGTCAGACTCGTACTGACTAAAATCCACGGTGTCCTTCACTAGCCCTTTACGTACCGGGGTCACGGTAATTCGTTAGTCCCGCGACCGATACTTGACCCTAACACAAAATTTTAAATACGGTAATGATGGAACACGAATAATAAAACTATACCTCAAAATGTTTTAAATAGACTAGTCACACTTGGAATTTTGGTGGAGTATAAAATCGATACCTTCATAAAAATTCGCGCCCCAGTGTCATACAGTCGAGTATCGGAAGTCACTCGTAGATCATCAGTAGAAGATTATAGTTATGTGTCAATAATTGGCTATTTGACTGAAAAAATCTAAATAGTCCCTCAGTTAGATTATCAAAAAATATTCGACCCGTAATTTTTCTTTCGTGACTTAAACCAAAATTTAATGAGATATGATGCTTTAAAAATTACCAATACGTCATAATTCAGTACAATTTTTACTGAATTCTGACGTCACGAGCCCCCACTCTCCAGTTTTGATGCGTTATATCATGGTATTTTACAAAAAAAAAAATACGTGTCCGTTATTTTTCAAAACTCTAAATGACGGACTAATTAGATTTGTAATTTATTCATACTGTCAAATAGCCAATTGGTCAACCAATATTGTAGCTCGTTTTTTATTATAGATCCTGTCGGAGTTAATGATGTGTAATGCGTGAATGCTCAATAACAGAGTGATGTTTGTTAAACAATCGAAGAACAATATACGCCGGAAGACTCCCATCCTCTGTACTAACATAATTATGTTAATGTTTCATAACATAACTATTTCACTTGTCATGTCATCATTAGATCATAGTGCTTCACTGTCTTACTGGATGTTGTTTTTTTAATTTATAAACAAAGCAAACAAATGGGGAATTGGAGACTTGTTATTAGATAGGAGCTTAGCATTCGTAGTTCCGCCGAGTAAAATCATAAATATACGCAACCCTTAATTTTTGTTTCAGACACTTAAAGTCTAAAGTATTCAAGGTAGTTGCATGTAGCTCATTACCAGCTAGAGGCCAAAGCCTGCCGGGGTCGCGGGACTGTACGAATTACCGTGACCCCGGAACGTAAAGGGTTATTGAAGGACACCGTGGATTTTAGTCAGTACGAGTCTGAAAGTCCCTCCCGCTCTGCCCTGGGTGGGAGGACTCATTTGATGACTTTACCACGATAAAAAAAAAGAAAAAAGAGGTTAGTGGCCAGTAGTGAACTTATGAAGGAATTTTACATTTCCATCAATGGTGTGTGATCATAGCAAATTGATCGGAAAAGAAAGGTGTTTATAGGCATACAGTATTTATTTATTGACGATCAATACCGGTGTATTGTAATGGGAGAATAGCGTGAGGGCAGTATTTGCAAACTAATTGAATAGTTATTTATTTAAGATTTCAAAATAAACACTGAAGTAGACATTTTGTACGTTTACCATAATTTCCCCGTCCTTGGGTCGTTAAATACTATTGAAATGTTCAATTTTAGTAAATGTTTAAAACATAATTTATGTGGAGAAGGTGTGTGTCAGTGGATAATTTTATTCATTTTAACAAAAGAATATCAACCGTGAGCGTGTCGCCGGTTGGAAAGCGTAGGCAAATGAATAAAACCACATTTCTCTTAACAGTCCAATACTTGCATGTACTCACAGAAAACTAGTACAGTCTTTGAAGGGGTTACTTTTGTCTGAAGCATGGAGTAGGTACATATTTGTACCCTCAGGAAAAAGTATTGCTGGTATAATAGTCATTTCTCCGGTATTCATATTTGTTTCATTGTTTAAATAAATATAAAATTGAATAAAAAATAACAAACGTTCTTTTTGTTGGCTCGTTTTTAGTTCGAAATTGATATTGATAGCTGATAGAAGCAGAGCTGTAAAGTGTGACCAAATTCGTTCAGTAAGACCTGAATGGAGCTGAATAAGTGTGAGTAGTCCCTAAGGGTTTTGTAGACTACGGAACCCCAAAAATAGGCAAGCAATTATGAAGTGAAACAGGCGGCATAGTTAATTGGGAAACATTTTGCAAGAACGTTCCATAATAATTATTGTTTACCGCTGTCCATTTGCTATGGACAATGCAATGGCAGTTGGAGGTTTTCCCACAACAAACTGCAGTGTCTGTTTAGATAAACCATTGTATTCATGACGTAATAGATTCATTTGATGAATTCTTCTTTATCTTAGGTCCGTGCAAACATGCATTGACACGGTCAGCAATCTGTTCGTAAAAAAAATACTGACGACTGACTATAGAGATGATATTCGTATTGAGAATTTCTTTTTTGCCTTCGTAATTATCATAATTGGCTATTTGACTGAAAAATTATAATTAGTCCGTCACTTAGATTATCAAAAAATATTCGACCCGTATTTTTTCTTTTGTTTCGTAAACCAAAATTAACGAAGAAAGGACGCTTTCAAAATTGGCAATACGTCAGAATTTAGTAAATTTTTTACTGAATTCTGACGTCACGGTCCCCCGCTCTCGAGTTTTGATGCGTTATATTTTGGTGAATATTCATTGATTTTACAAAGGAAAAAATGCGTGTCCGTTATTTTTTTAACTCTAAATGACTGACTAATTATATTGGTAATTTTTAGCTACTGTCAAATAGCCAAATATCCATACAAACTCATTTTATGAATTAATTGATTATGTTGCGTACAAAGAAATCCATAGACTTGAATGTGAGCAACATACTGACTCACTCATTCTCGACTTTTCTAAGTAGGTATTCAATGATAACTAGAACTTTTATTAACTCTATAGGAAACTACAATACCTAATTTTACAGTTATAATGTCTCGAAACTTCCCAGTCACAAGCTATGCTTAGCATATCTGGCCTTGTTGAAATAAATGCTTTTGACATTGTTTCTTTTTTCACTTCAATATCAGATGCGAATGCGATTCCGGACAGAAACCATTCGCGAATCAGCCCAATTTAGATAACGGTCAAACTTGTATGTCTCATTCCTATAATACATGTAGATATACAAGAACCGGGCATGCGGGCAGCGAGTAATGGGCAACTCGCTGTCCGACCATGGACCATGCCCGGGACGACGGCCCGTTGTGTTCCACACGCGCCTCAAAGAGTGTCAGCAAAATGACGGGGCCTCTTTCTAGAGGGCCAAAGCCTGCCCGGGTCGCGGGACTGTACAAATTACCGTGACCACGGAACATAAAGGTCTAATAATTTGATGATTTTACCACGATAAAAAAAAAGATATACAAGAATGACACTAACCCCTTTTCCATGAGATTACCAAGAAATGACATACGCTATGATCCATAAATGATCGTTTTATGTACTGTTAATTGGTGCTATGATTTGACGTTGCATCGGATCCTCCAATCATTAAAGTAAATCTTCAATTATCTAGATGTTTGCGACGTTAACAGCTCGCTCGGTCGTTCTAATAAAAACTAATCGTTCGTTTAAAGAATCGATACAGCATCCCACTTGCGGTTCTAAATGTTTTAAAAGAATTGTTGTATTTAACATTTACTATGCTTGACAAAGAATGAATGCGTTGAATTGAGAAGCTACTCCATATTTAAATACGTTTGAAAAACGTGTACAACAAAATACGCTCACTATTTTACGACTCAGGTGACACTTTCTATTTAAACTATGTATGTACGTACAGACGCTAGCAGGTCAACCTACCTAAATTTGTCAATTTTTACCAATCGAACATTAACCTTCCACTATTGTGATAAGGTTGAAAATCTATTAAAGATATTTGATAGATTCCGGTAGGTTGATTTGCTCGCGTCCGTTCATCAAGGACTTGTTATTTTCGATGTTATCCTCGTAGTAGGTATTATACGATATAACTAGGTGTTGTGATGTCTATTCTAAGAGTTTTTTCCTAGACTTGTGTGTGAAATTAGCATAAACATGTATACTTTAAGAATATTTTATATTTGTTTTAAAAGTCTGGACTTGTTTGACTAGCTCACTCTGTCTAGTGGTTCCCAGAGCAACTGCTGAACTTAAAGTACGGGATTCAATTCACAAACCAGGTATCAGTTTAATAGACTTTTTCCGTATGGAGTTTCTCAGTAGCATCCACAGAATCTGAATTTGTGCCCGTATAGCAATCGCTAATTTCATGGACACTTGTACATAGTTGTCGAAATGTCGGTGTACAGTTAGGTTCATTTCTGCCTAATCTTTCGGGAACACAAAAACTCTCTTTTGGCGATTCAGCTCATACCAATACAAATATTAAAACAAAGAGCCCGAGTTACTCAACGATTGACGCTGGCTTGAAACCAACAAGCAGAAATTTTGAAAACGTATTTTTATTGTAATCCCATCAATAAGTATACAATGTGGCTGGTAATCTGACGACCTCGATAGACCAGCTCACGGTCAACGTTTCGCCTCACAAACCAGTCTGGCATATTCTTTTATTAATAACGACTACTAGTTATTAAGGATGCTAGTAAGTGATTGCGAGTCCGTCGTCATTTTTTATAAGAATATAGTGTTTTATCAGCTCACCATAGTCGGGGCATCACTTTTAAACTGCACTCAATTGAATTGTGAATAAATGTAAATAATTTGGAGGTTCATTAAAAATCGTCACAGGTTATAAGTTGTTCTAATTTACTTTTTGTTAACTTTCTTGGAACATTGTGTAACTAAGTTTGACTTTAGGTACTTAAATGCAATAATTATGGATAAAACTTTCCTCTAACATTTTGTCTCGATACAAGAGGCTGTTTGAGAATAGTCCATTTTATTGTTATATTTATTTCAATAGAACGGTCATGGGGGAAGACAGATTGAAAGGAGTAATTAGTATTAATGTAGTAATTTAGCATTACTGGCATATTTAGCTGTTTTAAATGTATTCAATAAATAAATGGGAATGAACAATACGGTTTTCATACTTAAAACTGTTTCCATATTTCATCATCATGCATAATACATGATAGTGAATCGCTGTCCATTTCGGAAAAATAAATTTTAGACTAAGAATTGCTTGAAATGACTGTTTAAGATCCTTGTCGCTGATTTTTTCAATTTCCTGAAAGTAGTTGGGGACACTGTTCTGTACAGTAAAGCTATTTCAGGGAATCGTTTGCCATTACAGTACCATTTTTTTGTGTTAAATAATTGAGATGTTTAGTTATTTAAATTCTGAATAAAAAATGAGATTCAGTTTAGTATTCCTTTTAGAAGTACCTACTAAGTACGGACTTTGTACTCTGTGAGCTTTCATATTTTAAATTTACCTATTTTCATAATTGCGCAGCAATAATGCACGACAAATCAATGTAAACACTGCGCATGCGATCTCTTTACCAATGAATAACATTTAATTTACAAACATACTTCAAACTTGACCTGTGCGCACCTACACAGAGCATGCTCAATTGGCAAACGCACGAATTTAATTGTGTTTGCACGCATATCACGCTACTGTATGTGTTATTATTTGATCGCCTCCGTGACAAGTATTTTGTTTATTAATAATGTATTAGACATGGAACATGGACCCTTGCAGCTCTTGGATCTATTACGATTGGCGCAGTGGCTGAGAGATCGACTGCTGCGCAGGGTGTCGCGGGTTCGACTCCCGCACGGAACAAATATTTGTGTGATCTAAAAATAGTTGTTTCTGGTCTGGGTGTTTGTGTATGTGAGTTTCTATGTTTGTAAATGCTCCCATGATACAGGAGGAAATTCATCGTGTGGGGCAACGTTTTAAAAAAAAACTTAACTGAGAATTAGCTCTTTTTAGGGTTCCGTAGTTAACTAGGAACCCTTATAGTTTCGCCATGTCTGTCTGTCTGTCTGTCCGTCCTCGCTTAATCTCTGTGACCGTTAGCACTAGAAAGCTGAAATTTGGTACCAATATGTATATCAATCACGCCGACAAAGTGCAAAAATAAAAATTGGAAAAAAATGTTTTTTTAGGGTAGCCCCCCTATATGTAAAATAGAAAGTGATTTTTTTTTAATTTCAACCCTAACGTGTGATATATCGTTGGATAGGTATTTAAAAATGAATAGGGGTTTACTAAGATCATTTTTTGATGATGTCAATAGTTTCGGAAATAATCGCTCCTAAAGTCAAAAACAATGTGTCCCCCCCCCTCTAACTTTTGAACCATAAGTTTAGAAAATATGAAAAAAATCTGGAAAGTAGAACTTTATAAGGACTTTCTAGGAAAATTATTTTGAACTTGATGGAAAGAACAGTTTTTGTGCAAAAAAAAACAAGAAGGTGGTACAAAATTCCTGGACAAAGTTTTTTTAGTTATCACCGTCCTTTGTGGGCCCGTTTTTAGGGTTCCCTTTTTATCAAAGTTCAAAATGTCAACGTAACAAATAACCTTTTTTTAACACACAAGTTTAAAAAAAGGCTATTTGTTAACACTTATTGTAACGGACGGGAAACTACGGAACCCTACACTGAGCGTGGCCTGACACGCTCTTGGCCGGTTTTTTTTTTGGTTCCGGCTGTTATTTATAGATCTTTGACACTCGTTACTGTTCTGCAGCGATGGAATACAGGAGTAGTATGTTTTTGGCGGCCCTTACATTACTTACTAACATTGTCACAGACCTAGAATCGTATTTATTTTTACAGAATATTACGATCACTCGTACATCGCATTAATAAAATTAAGTTTAGCAGCGACATCACATTGCCGTGTTCTGTACGTTATCGATGACAAAACCATCAACCTGACTCCAAAGGATCGCGGTTTTGAATTTTAATAACTGAGATGCTTGTCTGCAAAGGACAATTCAATTGTTCTTTAATTAATGGCTCACCGCTCAATACTTGGCTTCAGTCATATATTTTTATGGTATGGAATAAATGTGAACCATAAAAGTGCGTATGTAATATACTATGTAAATGTACCATACCTCGCTTATCCATCATCAGGTATTAACGAGACATATGATATACAGTATGAACATTAAGTGCAGTGTTAAGTTGAAGTGACACCTATGTGGTGTCAATGTAGGAGTGTCAGTTTTCAGATGATCTCGGGACAGCAACACATATTGTAACGTGTCGGGCCAATTAAGCTTGTAAAGCTCGGTACACAGAGTCGCGACGCGATGCAGTCGGGACGTATAATAATCAGTGTTCAGAATATCCTTACATTTTTTTATTTTATTTAGGTAACGATAAGCACGTTCGCGTTTGACCACTCTCTCGCCTGATGGTATGAAATCATGTGGTCGACGGTGAAGCACGCTTGCCTATTTTTTAGGCTTGTAGCGAATAGTATATTCGGCAGTATAGCTAATACCGAATATTCGGCAGTATACTAAATACGAAGAAGAGAATGAGAGCGGTTTTCTGACTTGGCCGAAGTGAGCTCGTGAGCCCTTAAACTTTACAGAATAGTACTAATGTTTCTATTCCTCAATATTATGTATATTGTAATTATTGTAACGTTGTCTCATCTCAATATTTATTAAATTCATGAATTAACCAGTTTATTGATATTTGGAGTACCTGTATTACGTCCTGCTCTTGATGTTATGCTTAAGATATTGCAGTTTGAACACGCACCCATCTGTTGTCAGCCTAAAGGTCACTGTTGTGCGGTTACTTGCGGGTTCAACCGCCTATTAGCGTCCTACGTCCATTTTCCTCAATTGAATCTTATAAGTAACGGGATGTTATTAACAACAGAACGTGTTGGGGCATTTATCGCTGGTGTCATGAGAGATTACTCAGAGATCAGGCCCAGTCACATGAACCTTATCAAATTATGTTCTACTATTCCGATGAGAATCAATTTCTTTCTTGCTCATCATCTAGAATACAATCGACTTATTCAATCGTCACATACAATGACGCGATCGAGACAGACGTGTAAACAAGATTTTTCTTCACAGCACAGAATACACGTAAGGAGATATAACTGATTTCAAAGCATGTTTTCTATTTAGTAAACAAATATGGAGTCAGAGTAAACAAACAGGCAGGGTGGTAAACAATGGATAGTCATGTGGCGAATGAGACAACAGCCAGTACTTTTTTCTTACGTGGTAAAATCATCACATTTGTCCTCTCACCCAGGGCAGAGCGGAAGGGACTGACAGACTCGTACTGACTAAAATCCACGGTGTCCTTCAATAGACCTTTACGTACCGGGGTCACGGTAATTCGTGAGTCCCGCAACCAAACAGCCAGTACTTTAGGTAACTAATTGTCTGTATAACAAGGTGTAGTTTCTTGCGCGTGACCTACAATCTAGGATACGTAACTCGAGTACTAAAAAAATTCACATATAGTTAATACAGTGGAATCTTTATAGAATAGTGAACTACTATAGCATTCAATTTTGAATAGATAGTCAGAATACTCGACGACGATGCGGTCCTCCATAGAATCGATTCGATGTCGTTCTTAATTAAACGTTTGAAAACGTTAATAACTGCATTGTTCCATTTATGATAGCCAAATAGGTTGCTCCCATGCGTCATACATGTACTTGTAATGAATAATCTATACTCATATTATAAAGAGGTACGTTTGTAGCAAGTTATATCTTGAATAAGTGAACCACTGATCCACTAGGATCTATAGTACAATCGACAAAGTTGAATCATGACCCACCATAAGCTTATTTTCTTACAGACATTCAAATACAAAGTCCACATTCGCGTAAATATGCATATCCATGGTAACGACCTTGACCTTGATATTTTGACGGATTCAAAGGATTTATTGTCAAAATGGGTCATGATTAAATTTGGCGATTGTACATTTTGTGTTTACATTACTATTGTCACATGTAAGGCCGTAAGGTCGCAATCAAACGTTCTACCAACTGCCCCACTAGAGAAGTGGCAAACGATACACTTTTTTTTTACGTCGTAAAGTCATCAAATGAGTCCTCCCACCCAGGGCAGAGCGGGAGGGACTGTCAGACTCGTACTGACTAAAATCCATGGTGTCCTTCAATATCCCTTAACGTTCCGGGGTCACGGTAACTCGTACAGTCCCGCGACCAAACGATACACTATAACAAAAAATTACAAATCGTTTTCGTTCGTTCGTCTCGTTGTCTTTAATAGATTGACAGCTTCATGCTCTAAAGATTAAAGTTAAAAACATGAATGCAGTTTACACGTAAGTATGATATATCATGTCGCGTGCAGTAGTATCAATTCAATTTATCGTAATTCTTGATTCTATGAATCCCTTTGTTTGAACTGCTGCGTGGTCCTAATATTAAGAACATCGTGGCAATTGATTCTCAAGGCTGAGTTAATGTGAGGTTTGTATTGGTGTTCGCAATTAATTACCCTAATCACGCACATCAATACGTATATTTTAAAGAGGTATGTTTGTATGTAGGGGTTAATATCCGGAATAAATGATCCAATTCTATTCTGGTAGGAAGAAAAAGGAAGGGATTATCAAGTCGGTCGGTATATTTTTATGTATGCACATAAATGACACCTAGGTTAGTAGTTTTTATTTTATGAGCATTTTCCACTTGATCCCGTATTTACACTGGCAATTTCGATAAATGATTATTTCGAACCAAGAAACTCGAAGAAACTTGGAGAACAATGGCATTGAGAAGATGATGTTAGCCTAACGTTATTGAAGATGGAATACACTCGAAGTAATTATGTACACACCTTCTCTTACTTATATGCGAACGTTTCTGATGATGTATGAACGGCAGACGATGTTCGCAGAATAAAGTTGTGTATTCTGTACTCATATCATATGAAAACGAAGTCATTTTGTAATATCCCTGCTTAATTTCTTTTGAAGACTTTCGGACATAATTATTTACTGTTTAAACAGCTGCTTTATTGTATTTAACTCTATATACACACATCAAAAGTGTCTAGGGATCAACATATATTTTTGCAATAACTTTTCTCCTGATTGATATTAATTAAAATTTTTTTTAAGGATTCATCAAATAAAGTGTTTTCGTTTGTCACAGTAACGATAAACCAAGTCACATTTGCATTAATAAAGAAATTTGCCATTTTCCTAATAAAGGGATTTTTGACATTTGAACCACTAACACAAAAGTTCGAAAAAAAGACTGAAATAACAGTTTTCTTTAAAATTTTATTGGGTAACTTAAACAATTAATAATCCGTGTTTCTACCGCGAACACTAACAACACAAGAACATCGGTTTGGCATACTCAAAATGAGTTCATCCAAATCACGCTGTGGAATGGCCGCCCATGTTCGTTGCAACAACAAAAAAAAGGTCTTCTTGCGACTGGATACCCTCCATATTCGGCAGAGCTCTTCTCTGTAGCATATCCCATGCATGCTCAATCGGATTCAAGTCTGGCGACTGAGTAGGCCAGGGCAGGACATTGATGTTAGCTGCGGCGAGAGTCTGTCTTACAACTCTTGCGGTGTGCGGTCGTGCATTATCATGCATTAACTGAAATAAGGGACCGATTTGCACTTGTAGAGGAACGATGACGTCTGATACAATCGTCTCAGCATAAATTTGAGCGTTGAGGTTGCCTCTGATCCAAATCAACTCAGTTCTTCCGCCGATCCAAATACCCGCCCATACCATGATGGTTCCACCACTATAAGGATGGACTTCCTGGCAGGATTTTAATCGCTGTTGGCGTCCAGGGCTTCTCCAGTGTCGTATACGTCTTGTATCCGGTCTCATACCAAAACGAGACTCATCAGAAAAGCACACGAAACGCCATTGTTCTTCTGCCCAATTTCTGTGTTCAAGAGCCCATTGATATCGAATCCTACGATTGTGCATTGCTATAGGTGGTACCCGTAGCGGTCTTCGGGAATGAAGGTTCACTTCATGCAAGCGGTTTCTGACTGTTTGGTCGCTAATTAAGTTCCCTGAAGAGTGATGAAGCCTCACGGCTAACATCATGGCGGTTATTGTTGGAGCTCTTCGAGTTAAGATTTGAATGTATCGGTCTTGTCTCCGTGTGGTGCAGCGATACCGTCCTCCATGGCGCTCAGCCACGGTACCAGTGCTTCGGTAACGTGTCCAAAGTCGACTGATAATACTCTGACTTGTATTCAGAGCTAAAGCCACAGTACGTTACCGGGAACCAGCTTCTATCATTCCCACGGCTCTGAGCATTTCTTCCCTGCTTAAATGACGTCGCCGCTCCATAATAACGTTGGTTTAAATCAGTAGTAGGGAAACAGTAGCACTAATAATGTCTTCAATACGTTGTATGTTTTTATAGGGAAAATATTGACAGCTGATTTTCATCTTTTACTCGAATTTGATTCACAGTTCCTGATTCAAATTATGAAATGCACCAAAAAGGATCCATATAAATTTATAAAATCATAAATTTATTACAAAGCCACATCTCAATCTCAAGAAATCCGCATAAAAATGCTTGATCCCTAGACACTTTTGATGTGTGTAGTTACTCATGCTCATGATGGTGTATGAAAAACAAAAAAGATTTGGTAACTCAAACTACGTTATCATGGCATGTCCCAACGTGCTAAGCTGCAAGCAAATGTTTACAGACAGAAAGGTCAACATTGCCTTGAATGACGCAAAAAGGAAAAAAAAGCTAAACAATGCGCGCAATTCATTTTCAATTGCAACAATATACACTATTGTGCACGTGAAGTGTAACTCGATAGATTCTTCGGTGTAGGAACTGTCTATAAATACATATGTATAAAACTACATGACCACGATAGTAACCCCCTAAGGGGACAGTACTCGCTACCATCAGAATCGAAAAGCTATGATTTAAGTATCAATTTCATATCCTACTTGACGCAATTTGTTTCAGATCAACAATATTTTATTGCACATGGGCCTCAATGGGCACTTATGAAACGTCGAAAAATTGGTATAGTCGTTTCTACGGAGACGGACCGGCACGAAACTACATGGTTATTCGTATAAATATAAATATCTAAATATGAAAGCCACTTTTTTCTTATAAAAAGGAGTTACGAGTTTAGGACATATAGGAGAGTAGGTTTGTCATGATATTTATTTTAAATCTCGCAACAAAATAATGATGGGCTGGGTATCTCACAATTATTTTGGCGATAAAATACCTCTTTGGGGAGTGGTTGGAGAGGCGCTACAGCGTCCTCACCTTCAACCTGACGCAAGTCCCTGGTACGGTTTTTTCGAGAGGTACCTCAGGGATACGGTGGCAGGCGAGAGGAATGGCAAGCAGTCAGAACGTGTGAGGGAAAGAGCATCCTCTACCTCTCGCCCCAGCCACCGCTGAAGACGCCCAGAGCATTGGAAATAGCGGGGCATAATCCAGCCGCTGGCGTACGGGTAGTAAAGGGTAGCTCGCCGTCCGACCAAGGACAAGGCCCGAGTCACGGCGCTTCGTGTTCCAAACGCTCCTGTATGTCACTTTATGTTGCCCATATTGTCGAAATAAAAATATCTTATCTAAGTAGTGTTTATTTTATTAGCATTTGTCGCTAATTGTTTACTTCGACGATTCAACCAAACCAAATGGTTTTAGGCATAATTTAAGATACAATAGTATCTTAAAACATGCTCAGTGGTTCAGTATTGATAGAGCTGTGTTACTCTAGTCCAGTTCCATTAAGCTATATCATAACGTTTTCAATGAAGTGTAAAATCGCCATTATAATTATCTCCAGGTAAGGAAAGCCTGCTGATAAGCAACCTGTTGTGAAAGCATGCCAGGTGTAACCACATGAATATTTAAATTATAAGAACGTAAAGGCTGCTGGACAATTTCCGTGAGAGATCTTATCTTCTCCATGGTGCAATGTGCATAAACCTGGAAGATTGCAAAATTGTACTTAATTAGTCTTTCCTATTTATATATATATTTCTTATATATTTCTTAATCTTTCCACCATATGATCGGATGTCAATAATTAAGGTCTACTTTCACTTCGCCATGAGGTTAACCGATACAAGTCTTTCATTATTGTTTTTTTTTTGTTAACTAGCCGTTGCTCGCGGTTTCACACCCTCTGCTCGACTTCTATTGGTCGTAGCGTGATGTTATACTAGCCTAAATCCTTCATCGATAAATGAAGGATCCAACACATTTAATTTTTTCAATTTGAACCTGTAGTTCCTGAGATTAGCGCGTTCAACCAAACAAGCAAACTCTTCAGCTTTATAATATTAGAATAGATTAGTAGTTTCTGCTAATAATTACTAATTTATTTTCATAGTGTCTGTATACCTTAGTACCTATGACTAATTTACTTGACCTTTTTAATTAGTCATATCGTATGTATTCAAGTAGTGATGATCAAAGCTTTGCCTTGTCTTTGCCTCTGCCTGTATAGTCTGAAGAAAATTTGAGAGTCGATTGATATGTAAGAAAGGATAGGAACCATTGAAAAAAAATGTTGCCACGACCCACAAGTTAAATAAAACAAGGGCAGATAATGATGAATGATAAGCTTGTTATGCACTATTTGTGTTTTGTACCCAACTCTGCGAAAAAGTTTTCTATTTGATTTAGTTTTCTATTTTTTATTGACAGCGATGTGGACGAATTTTATGACGCTCTATAATTTTTATTTTATTTTTTAATTTTAGTTTTAATTTAGTCATTATTGTAAATATTTTACTTTTAATTTTAGTATTTAAATGTAGCATGTAAACAAATAGTATCTATACATATAATTTTTTTTTTTTTTTTAATTTTAATTTAGAATTTGCATGTAGACTATTCCATCATTCTACCAGTCACATTATTTATAGACGCCTATGTCTACCGGCATGGTAGTTAACTCATGCATAACGGCATTGTTTACATCGGACAGAACGAGTTGGTTATTTTGTGTCAATGGAATAACTTTCGTTTATTTACTATTGTTATGATAATAACACTATATTGTTAAATGCGTCATGGAGTAAATTTCAATTCGACTAAGTTCCTAAGTTAAATCTATGTTACATGAGAGAGCCAGAAAAAGTATCGATACCACGACTTCGATAATCTAGTTACCATGGTTTCATCTCGTTTCATTTAATATCTTAGAGCTACGAGTAGCTAGCTAGTTTCCGTGGCTAAAACCATCACTATATAAAGCGCGTCCTGTGCGCTTAGTTTATTTTGTTACTAAGCCAGTTTATTTTATACTGAGCCAATACAAAACAATCGCAAGTTTTGGGCACAGCAGTATGTTCGGGGATCGCGGGGCTGTCTCATCAGGTACCCGTGACCCTGGAAAGTAAAGGGCTATTAGAGGATCACCGTGGATTTAGTACAAGTCTGACAGTATGGGTAGGAGGACTTTTTCTCTTTGATGACATTACCAAACGTGAACCTATAATCAAATAAAAAAAAGACGTGCGCCCTCTGTCCTGATGCGTGCCCTTCTGTGCGCTTTATAATTTGTATATCATATCCCTTAGTAAAGCGCATCAGTCATCGGCAGACATCACTGGGATTTCCCGGTTGCAAAAGTACAAAATACCTACTGACGCAACCTAAGATATATAAGCCTGGATTAAATACTTTTGATGACATCAAGACCTTGCATCATTGTCTCAGCAATTCCAAGAACTGTCGCGAGGAAAAGAAAAACATTCAATGTAAATATTGTATAATCACGCCGTATCGTGATTACTTATTTGAAATAATTATACACTACTTATTATGTGGTTTCGTCTTGTGTATCTTGCATCGTTTTGATGTGCCATGTCAGGTACATCCTTTCTTGATAATGGAAACCTTACGGTTATATATAGATAACCTACAATTACTAAACTGCATCCTTATTGTTTTCTTGAGACAAACATTAATTATACTCGTACATACTGATGCTACCAGGTTTGACCTAGACACATTAAAACGATGCTGCTTTAAAAATGGTTCCCAAATAAATAAAAACACATTCACAGCATACCCTATTGCAGTTGCAAGCAATTTGTTATTAATTACAGACATAGTCTAGTTCACAATAGAAAATTTGAAGTTCTATAGAAAGCAATACCTATACTTTTTTTTTACGTGGTAAAATCATCTTATGAGTCCTCCCACCCAGGGCAGAGCGGGAGCGACTGTCAGACTCGCGGTGTCCTTCAATAGCCCTTTACGTATCGGCGTCACGGTAATTCGTGAGTCCCGCGACCCCGGCAGGCTTTGGCCCTCTACAGGGAGCCCCGTCACTCCTTGAGGCGCGCGTGGAACACAACGCGCCGTCGACCCGGGCATGCTCCATGGTCGGACCGCGAGACGCCCATTACTCGCCGTCCGCATGCCCGCGCCTACGGTGGCCGGAGATCTAGTGAATTATTTGGTCGTGAAATTAAATAGTAATAGGACTCGACTCATTTTTAATCTTTAACGATATTGTGTTTTTTTTTTCATATTTTACCCCATAATAATAATAATCACCGCTGAGCGTAATAACTAATGCTTATCACTAGGCTACATGTAAATCAATGTTTTAATAAGAGATATAGCAGTGTCTTAGTTTTAATGAAAATAGAAATAAAGGACTATTGTGAATTTTATCCACGAATTAATTTAACTAAAACTAGTAATGCTTACGAAATGTCAGCTGCATTTGCGCCACTGCTGTTCAATAATTATACCGAAATATGCTTTGCATTAGAAAACGACTGCATACATCATGTGCCTGCTATTTAGCGAAAATACATATGCCTGAAGTACTAAGCGATGTTTTTTTCTATCTAGGCGCCATTGAACGGGTCAGACAATTTTGCTTGTGCTAATCTGCAAAGTCAACTAGATTTGTCGATCAACTTTACAGAATATGGTTAATGGTTTACCAGTACTTTCTATGCGATTGTGATCTACTCGCGAACAAAAAGTGTGTTGATGTTCTTTACCAAACAATTATTTATTTATTTACATTAATTTTCTATTACACGATGACGCAATGCAATAAATGCGAAATATTTAAACCTAACTTGCTAATTACTTATAACTAATATTTATAATTAATTACAAAGCATTCCTTTTGAATTCACCCAGAGAGCAACAGAATAAGTCCATCTCTCTCGCTATGAGGTTGAGTGTGCGGAGCGCACGCTTTAACCGGCATAATAGATTTGGTTTGGTCCCTTAAATTACGTGTAAATTAACTTGTTCGTGTCAGGGTCGCGGGACTATCTCATCAGATAACCGTGACCCTGGAATGTAAAGGGCTATTGAACGATCACCGTGAATTTTAGTCAGTACAAGTCTGACAGTATGGGTAGGAGAACTCATTTGATGATTTGACCACGATAAGAAAAATAAATGGTCAACTTGTCCGCCTCTCGCAGTATACTACGGGTCATAATATTATACTCAATTGCACTTAACACTCTGGTCTTGTTTTGTTCAAGTTTGACACGGACATCTCTATCATTTCAACAGTCCGTCATGCTCGGGGCTTCAAAATTCACGCTTGTCAATACGCGGCTGCTACTACAAGACTTGTTTGCTCAATCAGTTTGTCCATACCGATAGCTACTTCACTGTCATTACAGATTAATCAATGTCGACAACTCCCGAGGGAATATGCCTTTTTTAATAATTCTGTATCCCCATTTTCCGCAGATGCAGCGACACCTACAGCGATATCGGTAACGCAGATACCGCTGCTGGGTGTGAATGGTTCCGGGATCCTTCATGTGAACCTCACAGGAAATGTTCCCGTTAACGTGACGGACAACATGCCCAAAGTCAGCGATCCCATCGTACCTGACGATAGTGAGTATTAATTAAAATATTTTAATTACAAAACATTAGCTGTGCTTCAAGCTACCAAAGTCGTCGTCGAACTCAATTGCTGTTAGCATGTTAGATAAAATGCGGGACCATGACCACGGATCTCTCTATTTAACAAATTCTTAAGACGTCAAACGTTGATGGTAAAATATTTTTACGGTTCTAAAGTTATGACCACTTTTCGTATTTAGATAGGCAACTAGTCCCTAGACATTGGTATTCGATTAAATTCTCTTAATTAAACTATAAAAATACTAAATCAAAATCAAACTAAACTATTATAGAGCATCGAAAAATTAATATTTATGTTTTTGTGCTAGAAAATAAAATGATTTATTCACAAAAAAAAAATTCTGACTTTATATAACTCTAAACAATCCGTATGCCTTGGGAAACTTACTCTCCTACATGGTCTACTTTCGTTAGTAAAATTTTTCTTTTTTGCTCGAAAATCGAGTCATTTTGTTGAAAAAGTATTTTCTAGCTGTGTTAAAGTATGTCCAATTCTTGTGTGCAATAAAAAAAAACATCTAAAACTTACACGGGACACCCTGTATGTTAAGATAAGGAATTAAATAAACTTCAACTTCGACTCTAAATAAAACTAACGAAGAATTTCAAACGGTTTTACAGAAATAATGTAGAAAACACATTTTAACTGAACTATCCAGTTAAAAATGATTAATACATTTTTTCTCTATAGATCATGCCATTCATATCATAACTTTACAAGTTACGAAATAACAAAAAACCCAATCCGCCTTATTACAAAAAGGGGTTTAACTAAAAACCCAGGTTTAATCTTGTAAAACTACGGTTTACACGGACATTATTACAAATCGTGGTTTTGAGATAAACCATGGTCTAACAGTAGTAGCTGTCAAAGGTGTGTCAAAGTTTCTCATAGCATCTTTTTCATTCTGTTGTTGTTTTTGTGCTATTTACACCCAAAATGGATTGAAATAAGGTAGATTTAATTGTTCTTACTCATTGTGGATTTAATTGTTTAGACAATCGTTCAAATGGCGGTACTAAAGTCGACGTTTTATCTTAGTTTTGTAATACGGACAAATTTAAACCATGGCTCTGCAGATAAGGCTGGACTTGATAGACCAGGTTTAAACCAAGGTTTATTTAGTTTTTGTAATAAGGCCGACTTAGATTAAATTGTATAATCATATTTTTATGATTCCTAGTTTTCTGTGAAGACGGGTCTCAAAATAGGGTCGACTTAACAATAATATCCAGATAACTGCCACTGTAATTAAGGTCAAATTTGCAGATAAGGTGTAGCAGGTATTCAACAAAAATAATTACTTTTTATTAAAACACTAATTCCTTCACTTCAAGGTGAATCAGAGACGCGATAAAAAGTGAAAACTGCTCGGCTTTCGCGACGCGATGTGGAAAATTAACGAATTTGTGACGGTAGCTGTAACCAGACCAGACCGTATTGGACAGATTAACAATAAACTATGTTCTGTTGGATTTGTTGTTGATCACCATCTTTTCATTTTTGCCTAGCTTTTTCCCGAGCGTATTATGGCTGAAATGTTGGAGCATCCGGATAGGCCAAACTGGCCAGTTTGTCTCTCGATGCGGATACCTGACCAAATGGCAGGTATACTACATCGAACAAAAAAATAATCACACAAATCGAACCTGGTGTACGTACTTAAAAACAGTATAGGTACCGGAGAGATTAAGAAGAATTACATTAAGAAACTCCTCCTTTTTGAAGTTTAATAAAAGGGGCACTTTAGCAGAATCATAATGAAATTTCGAAAAAATTCAGTAGAGTGGACCTGGATGGTTGTTACCATTTTATGTTATGGCCGAATCCCGCAAAAATCAAATCAAACCTCTAATTATAACGGAAGTACATACATAGACACACGCTATTTTCCCATGAAGGTAAAACACAGAACTTTGAAATAGGACCATATATGTTGTTAACAAAACTTAGCTAAAGTTTGCGGAAATCAAGTTGTTAATATTAAATCCGTTGAAATGTAACGGGTTTGTAAACAATTACCTGGTTATAGAAATATACGAGTAGTTGTTCCATTAGCTACTCCTCTGCCTAACCTTTTGAAGTTAACCGTTACTTTATTTTTTCTTTCAGATCTTACTGATGTGTTTAAAGAGACGCCAGAAAGGATTTTATCAGAGCAGAATCTAGCCAATTTGACATATGT
Source organism: Agrotis puta (assembly GCA_943136025.2). Taxonomy (NCBI): domain Eukaryota; kingdom Metazoa; phylum Arthropoda; class Insecta; order Lepidoptera; family Noctuidae; genus Agrotis; species Agrotis puta. The sequence goes on from OW964166.2 coordinate 3,222,697, forward strand.
AAGTAGTTCTTTAAAAAGTATTTATCAATTCGTTTCGTCGCCATAACGGTAAAGAAGTTCAAACGCTTAACCCTCCTACTATTATTTCTCTTCTAAGGACGTAAAAACAGTCTCAACTTTAACTGGTCTTAAAAACCCGCCATATCTAAACATTTATAAATCTTTGTGGTCTTAACCACTCTACTCAGCTTTCAATAACATTAAGTATCGTAACATTTCAGGACCACCACAACTTCTACAACAGCACGTTTATCGGCAATCAAGACTTCTTCAAGGACTACTGGTCAAACATTACCATCAACAAGGCGGAAGTGCACCAAGTGCTGAGCAACTCGCACCGGAGAGCCACTGTGAGTGTATACGTAACATAATATGCTTTTTTTTATCGTGGTAAAATCATCAAATGAGTCCTCTCATCCAGGGCAGAGTAGGAGGGACTGTCAGACTCGTACTGACTTAAATCCACGGTGTCCTTCAATAGCCCTTTACGTTCGTGAGGACACGGCGGTGCTCTGCCCAAGCGGGGCAGTCCTGGACCGTATGCTCCACCGTGTCCTCCGAGCGATCCTCGCAGTGGTGACACCCAGGCGTTTTCTCCCTCCTTATCCGACACAGGGACCTCTCAGGTAGGTGAGGACCTGCGTCATGCGGTAGGTCAGGACGCCGTGACGTTACTGCCCCCTTGGCTTGGTCTCGTAATTGCAAGCCAACTTCGCCGACGAAAATAGTTCGCAGACTTCTTTCTTTTTGACAGAGTAATCTATCTAATTGATAGAGTAATCTCATCATCATCAGCCTATAAGGCTCCCACTACTGGGACACAGGCCTCCCCTGTGTGAGAGGGAGTGGGCCATAATTGACCACGCGGGCCGGTTTCCTCACGATGTTTTCCTTCACCGTTTTGAGAGCAGTGGTGATGAAATAAAATACACAAAGTAATGCGCCTGGCGGGGTTCGAACCCACGACCTACAACTCGTAAGTCGGGACCGATATCACTGGGCCACCACTGCTTCACCAGAGTTAATCTATAAGATGTTAATTTATAATTCTTAGCTGAATCTTGCCACTATTTTGTATGTAACTAGCATGAATTCAACACAATGAAAATTGTTCATAAATAAATCAATCAAATCAAAGGCAAAATCTGTTTGATGAAATAGAGGCGGAGGGGTACAGTCCAAACGTATTAAGGAAGGGGATACAACGCAAGTGTAGCAGACGCTGCGCACTCTCCCACCAGCATACACCGGCCCATCACGATTAATTCCGCCAGTAGATTCAGTTGTTTTATCAAGGAAGTAGGAACCACACATGCCATGCCACGAATGCCGCTTTCAATTTGAAGCGGCATTCACCTCCACCTATTGTACCTTTAAGCCCATAGAATATAAGTAGTCTTAGTTATTTTTCCGATCCATGTCACAGTAATTATTATGGCGAGACACCATTTTTTAAAGCGGAATCTGAAAATTCAAATATCTAAAAAACAATCAAAACAAATTTTGACCATTTTGGCCCCCCTATCAGAGCTCTTGACGGATATTCGTCGAATTACCAATAACCCTGTAAAATATTTAGTATAGATAATCCGAGACCGAACTGTAAAATCTTTCCTTCGGCCTTTTCCTTTAGTACTTAATAATTTAAGAGAACCATAATTTTAAATTAAAACAGATAAATAAATTTGGATTTTATACGAACTCACGGCGGGTGTACGAGTACATGAAATGTCATTAGTATTGCGGATATCTCCACCGACAAATATATTCGGCTACGCTCATCAGTTGGTCTTTTTCAACCATCTCTAACAATAATAATGTTTGGCGAACTTGCAGTCAATCCAGCTGAGCTTCGACTTCCCGTTCTACGGACACAACATCCGCAACGTGACGGTGGCGACGGGCGGGTTCATCTACACGGGCGAGCACGTGCACAACTGGCTCGCGGCGACGCAGTACATCGCGCCGCTCATGGCTAACTTCGACACCACACTCACTAACGACAGCAACATCAAGCTCTATGATGATGGTCAGTTACCCTGACGACTGAAGTTAACATAGTATTTTATAGTCTGGAAATTGTGCTCACTGCCTGGGGCGGGCGATATCCTAATACCGACCTATCTAGCTTCCGTACGTTTATCTCAACGCGGCGCTAGGATCACGTGTGTAATCTCCACCTAGTTTGGCGGAAATGCCAGTAAAGTTTAAATCCCATACAACATCGGGTGAACCTTTCACTAGCAACTTGGCACAGAGTCTCTAACTCCTACTTTACGCTACAACTTATGCTGAGTTTTTTATAGCACTGTTTAAATTTACTTAAACTATACTCATGATGCGACTTACAAAGTAAACTGTAGCCGACTGATTTAGCCGAGCAATAGCCTTTTAGTTTCTAAAAGGCAGCACTCACGGAGTTGAATATGTTCCCGGTTGATTTCAATATCCTCGCCCCTATAATATTTACATTTTTATATCTGGCGAAACGTGACTGTACAGTCAGCTTCAGAGAAAACTCACCCCCTTTGGTAGTGTTGTCACTAACAAAGGGGTGATTTTTCTCTGCAGCTTACCAAACTAGTTGGTATGGCTTTGCCGAATATTTCAGGAATTTGAGATGAGATATTAAGCTGTTTAAAAACTTAGTTCCCGCCATACCGTTCAGTTACCAAACTAATTACAAATATATCTTGCTGAATATTTCAGGAGAAAAGTTCACAGCGTTTTGGGAGAACGTTACTCTTCAGGAGGATACTACGAAGAAGTTCACTTTTGCGGTCACCCTGTATAAGAACGGAGACATCATATTCGCGTACAAGGATATTCCTATCGATGTACAGGAGATCAATGACACGGAACACCCTGTGAAAGTAGGCATCAGTGACGCCTACCTTACTGACAAGATTGTCTTTTGTAAGTAAACTTTTTGAATATTTTACAGTTGATATTTTCACAGATGAATAACTACTACTGTGTCACCATCTAGCTAACCCCTACAGTGCTTACGTATTACTTGAACAATCCCTAACGGACTTAATAAATAAATATTCCACAACTATCACACAACGCCATCTAGTCCCAAGCTAAGCAAAGCTTGTGTTATGGGTACTAGACAACTGATATACATACTTATATATTTCTAAATACATACATATTATAGATAGATTACACCCAGACACAGAACAAATGATCGTGCTCATCACACAAACATTTGTCCTGGGTGGGAATCGAACCCACGACCTCCAGCATAGCAGTCAGGGTCACTAACCACTAGACCAACAGGCCTATCCAATACACACTAGATTAAAATAGATTTACAATTTATTAATACCGTCATCATGTCTATTCCAGATGTCCGTCGCAAGACCATCTACGAGTACCACCGCGTTTCGCTCAAGGACCATTTGATCAGCAACAACACCGTGCTCAAGATGATCGCTCTGCCTACCTGCCTGCAGTACGACACGTGCGACGCATGCCTCAACCACGACACCGGCTTTAACGTGAGTACTGCACCCTCACTTAACTGTCTCTACATCTGATTATACCCACTAACCTCCATGAGAGCCAGCCCGTCTTGAAAACAGCAGATTTTATAGTCAATAGTTCTAGAAACATCCCTTGTATCATAAACATACTATATTTATTTTGTAAAAACCTGAGTAACTATCTAAATGAAAGAGTAACTACATTTTTGCCATTTAGATATGGCGTTCTTTTTTGGGTCAGGAAAACTTAACTGCCCCTTAAGACTTCAAATTCTTAGTAATGGAGCTGTGAATCTATGAGAATCTAAGTTTCTTCTATTATAACTTCGTAGTAAATTATATACATATCGGGTTAGGAGCATTATTGGTGTCTTCGTTAGACATTATGTGGGCGGATAGTGGGTAATCGAGCAAATAAGAACACTGAATGTACAATAATCACTTTTTATAATAAACACAATAATCACCACACAATACAATAATCACAATTCAGCTAAGCGAAACGTAGGACAGTTCCTAGACTGGAGGTTCTGTTCTCTAGAACGATCGGAAGGCAAGTGAGTCTCGCCCCGGCGCCCCTCCACTAGCTAGGCTCCGTCATAGCACGCCATCTTTCGGATCACGTGCCGCGCTTCGTTTAGCGACCGTACTAATGACCGTCTCCGACATACATTTTTATGGTGAAAATTAAAGGCACGTTTTTATTTTACAGTGCACGTGGTGTCCGCAGATCCAGAAATGTTCAAGTGGTACCGATAGGAACAAGCAGGATTGGTTGCTAAGAAGTAAGTGGTTATTTAGTTACTGTTCTATAAGGTTTTCAGGTAAGATTTTGTGATATCTATCATAGAGAAACAGACAATATTTAACTAGAACATAGAATTCGACGAAGTTTAATCTGAACCTATTTGTATGTATTATTCTAATTTATTTGTATATAAAAAAGGCAAATCAGCATTGCCATACAGCGTGGCAATGCTGCCAGCGTTCTGGGCACTGTTCCCGTTGACAGCGATGTGGACGTATTCTTTGACGCCCTTTGAATGTTTTTTGTTTTATTTATTTTTTTGTACATATTACTAGTAAGTTTTTATTTATAGTCTGTATATAATCATGAAGCAAGTAAATAAATAATAACTAAATTAAAAAAAAAGGCAAACACATTAGAATTACAAACCTGTTAGTATGTTCTGTAGTTTTTGCGTAGAAATTTGAAAATAGATAAGTACGCGTAAGTCGAAGTTGGAACCTGTTACTTCTGTCTAAGTTGGTGCTGCAGTGTTTTAGACTTAATTGGTTATTAAGTTTGAAACACTTCGACAGCTTATAAGCTTGTCTTTCCAATCATTCCATTGGGATCAGTGCGTAGTTCACTTATAAGTAGTGAACATAAAGTGACGATTAAACAGATATTAAAACAAGAGCGTGTCAGGCCACGCTCAGTGTAGGGTTCCGTAGTTTCCCGTCCGTTACAATAAGTGTTAACAAATAGCCTTTTTTTAAACTTAAATAATTGATTATACAACAAACTTAGTCCAGGAATTTTGTACCACCTTCTTGTTTTTTTTGCACAAAAACTGTTCTTTCCATCAAGTTCAAAATAATTTTCCTAGAAAGTCCTTATAAAGTTCTACTTTCCAGATTTTTTTCATATTTTCTAAACTTATGGTTCAAAAGTTAGAGGGGGGGGGACACATTGTTTTTGACTTTAGGAGCGATTATTTCCGAAACTATTGACATCATCAAAAAATGATCTTAGTAAACCCCTATTCATTTTTAAATACCTATCCAACGATATATCACACGTTAGGGTTGAAATTAAAAAAAAAATCACTTTCTATTTTACATATAGGGGGGCTACCCTAAAAAAACATTTTTTTCCAATTTTTATTTTTGCACTTTGTCGGCGTGATTGATATACATATTGGTACCAAATTTCAGCTTTCTAGTGCTAACGGTCACAGAGATTAAGCGAGGACGGACAGACAGACAGACAGACAGACAGACATGGCGAAACTATAAGGGTTCCTAGTTAACTACGGAACCCTAATAAAAAAAGATAGTCTCAGGACATCAGTCATACTTTTCATAGAGCTAGATTAGTCTAGATGAATTGTTGATAGACAAACTGAAGATATATGAAAGGGACACAATGAAAGGTTTGAATAAATATAGATGTTTTAATAATAGACAAACTTCAGACACTCAACCTCTTCTTGTACTGCCAGTGATTGGGATTTGTCGTTATTGTGTAAAACACTTGCTCTGTTTAAAAATGTGCTTATAGGGGGAATTTTCCAACTTGTCGTGGATGGCCTAATCGTAAACTATGAATAATTGCGAAAAATGCTCAAGAGTCATGTGGCCGATTTAATGAAACTAAATGTGCATTATTGTTTCAAAATCGGCCTCGGCACTACGGCAAAGTTGCCAGATCCATACTTACATGTAACTTGCCAATCTTTTTTGAAATCCATCGCCAATATCCAAGACCTATTGTCAATGTTTTCATTACTTGTTTTGTACTGCAAGGTCTTTGTATCACAGAATTTATTCTGTTTTTGTTTAGAATGCGAGAAAACAACAATAGTGAACGCGACTGGGTGCGCTGCGACGCGAGTCGACGCTCCGACGGACGCGAGCGGGGTGCCGGCGACCGGCAACACTGCTTACACCACTGACCAGCAGAGCGCGCGACATGATACCGTAGTCAATACACGTACGTACTTGCATCATCATCATCTACCTAGTAACTGCGACATTGTTGCAAAAAGCTTCAACTATATTGGGACCGGTTTGCAGTCTAGCTGGATGCAGCTCAATACCATTATTTTTTATGGAGTGGCTGACTATCTGGATAGCTTCCACAAACCAACCCCTTTTTTACGTGGTATAATCATCTAATGAGTCCTCCCACCCAGGGCAGAGTGGGAGGGACTATCAGACTCGTACTGACTAAAATCCACGGTGTCCTTCAATAGCCCTTTACGTCCCGGGGTCACGGTAATTCGTACAGTCCCGCGATCAAGCCAAATACCCCTAGGAAAGCAAACTTTCGAGCTTTACAAATTATAAACTGCATAATCTGCTCACCACGGAAACTTAGGAAAGCACTCAGTATGTTATATACGGTCACCCTTCTAAGGACGGAATTAGTTTAATGCCGCTTTACGTTGAAACTCATCCCGTGAGAATTCTATTTTTCTGATCCTTTTCGTGCTATGAAGTGATATCATTTGAAACTGATAACATTTATCGTGCAGTAACATGTTATGAACTATTCCGATGGTTATGAAGCCAAGAATTCTGAAAATACATATTTATTTTAGCCGCATTTCGATCGATCATCTCATACAACCTCAAACTGATCTCCAAAAGGTTATTATCATTGAAATAAATGGTTTTATTATAACTTCTCACCTATATTGTTTTATGTCTTATAGAACCAGAGCCCCCCAAGCCAAGCGGGGCTCAAATGGGCCAAACTGTAGCTACGGCGCCGCACGAGGCTCACTCTCCGCTCGGGGGCGCAGTCGCTGCCTTTATAGCCATCACTCTCATCTGTGCCGCCACCTCGTGGATCTTCTACGCTTTCAAGAACCCCCACACTCGTAGTGGACAACTTCTTATTAAGGTAGTACCATAATCAACTAGTCACTAGTAAGCCTTGTATTTGCAAGCAACTGCTGAGAATGAAGTACCGGGTTCAAATCTCGGGAAAAGTATTTTGATTTTTCAATCAGGGATAATTCAGTAGCAAGAATCTAGATTTGTACCCGGGTACCTAACCCTCTGTGGATTACAGTGATGTTGTTTGTGTTCAATAAAAACTAGCCTTTAACATTTTGATGCTAGCCACACGCATATACATGAGACGAAGTAGACTTTATGTAATCTTATGATACTCGGGTCCAGTGCTGGCTTGTAGTCACAGGTTTAGGCATGCTCTGTTAGAACAGACAACGCTCTCTATCTGCACGCGTAACATGGCAAATTTTGTCTACCAAGAATATACATAGTAATTTCATGGTTATTTCTTTAAAGTTCGACTGTTTTTTTGCATGTGTATGACACGATCCGTAAATCATTCAAGAATAAAAACATTTATTTTCTATATTTAAAACATTTCCATGCTTTAAACGGTAATAATCTTTCTACGTTCTCCCATTTTGTCTTTTTTTCCGCCGATAAAATCGTTTCTACAGTGCCATGCTACGCGTACAGGGGATGAGATGGCCCAATGTAATCAACAAACAACGATTATTGTTAAATAATGTCCTTTTTCTTTTCAGCTGTCTTTCGCATTTATTAAAGTGTAATTATAAACTCGGCGATGTTAAAATAATTTATTTATCTATGCTTTTTATTGAATCGCATCAATACATTGGTTTTGGTATAAGAATGAATAAAAACACTGCAAATAAGTATTCATTCTGCAGTGCTGTCGCGTTAACGAACAGTGCAATCACTCAATTTTTGACGATTTTGAGTTTAAATATCATCATCATCTTCCTGCGTTTATCCCATTCTACTTGGGGTCGGCGCAACAGGTTTTTTTCTTCCATTCTCCTCAATCAAACGTCACAGTATCGTTTACTCCTTTTTCTTCCATAATTTTGAGTTAAAATATACAAGATGAATTTTCCAACCGGGCGTGGATGTCTATACTTATTCGAAACTACTAAAAAATACTAAAAGCAGTGTCAAGGCCGAATTTGACGAAAACTGAAACGGCATCATTAGATTTTAGAAAAATATATAATCCTGGTCAGGAATCAAACTTGCTGATTTTGGAAAAAAAAATCACAACCTGTATTATTACACCATTCCATAGTATCGCTTAGTAAGGATCAATTTCTGGGAAGTAATGAAATACGAGTACTTTTCGTTAACACGGCAGAGGGTTTTAAGTGTATTTCACAACGAGGAATGATTTTAATGTAATTGCAATCTCATCTCCGAGACCAATGTTATGGACTAAAAAATTAAAAAATAATTAATCAGTATTTTCCTGGTATATTGACACATTGAGATGTGAGACAAGAATGGTCTGTTCTTGTATATGAGGAGATTGCCCCTGATTAGTGTTCATTTGTGACTGTATTTGTGAGTGTACGCGTTTTATATTGTTTTTGTTGGATTCAGAATAGGTAAGTACTGTTTGTTTTATGTTTGTGACATTTTTTTTTAATAAATATCCATCCTTATTTTATTTTGCCAGTTGAAACCTACAACGACAGACAAACAGAAAACACCAACTGGTACAAGTTTTGCATATTCCTTATGTTTTATCCGTGTCATTGCATTTTTTTTTGTATTCAGGTAAAAAGCAAGCCTCGTACAAGGGAGGAGTCACATTTGCTTGATATAGTTGAAGATCGCGAAGTGACATTTGATGATAAGACAGCCTGTGCCCATCAAGTATCAGATTTGCATGATAAAAATGAGATCACACCAAATAAAGGTGGGTATCCCGAACATTTTTTTTAGCGTGGTAACATCATCAAATTAGTCCTCCCATCCAGGGCAGAGCGGGAGGGACTGGCAGACTCGTACTGACTAAAATCCACGGTGTCCTTCAATAGCCCTTTACGTTCCGGGGTCACGGTAATTCGTACAGTCCCGCGACCCCGGCAGGCAGGATATCCCGAACATAGGTTATTCTTAGTCGTCGTCACATTACCTATACAGGCGATATTTAAAAAACTGTGGTAGCGTTTTTAATACAATCCCTTAATTCTAACTGGGGTATACCATTGAGCAAGGCCTCGCCGCGCCACCGTCTACTAGACAAGCTACAGTACAGTACGAAAACCTCAGCACAAATTCGGTAGCCATTTGGCATTCTCATTAAGTCCGCCTATGTACCTTTTGTGTTGCCTGAAGTTTAAAATAATTAAATTGACAGAATTATCACGGACAGTGCAAACCTTTAAGTAAACTGATACGTAACACGTACGTGTCAGGGTTTTCAAGTGTTGACAAATGAGCCTGTTGTAGCGGCCGCCTAGGCTTCACTGTGATCTGTGGATCCAACCGACCATTGCAGACACTAACCTGCATGACCCTCGTAGGACCTGATCTACATCATATATCATGTCTGGACTTTAAAAGAGACTGTGACCTCTGAGTTTGTTTCGGTTACGAAACACCGGCCGCTCCTAGTTTTATGAAAAGACGTGTAAAATATATAGTACTAGCTTTTGCCCACGACTTATTTTGAGTGGAATAGTGACTTCCGGCAGATTATTGTTTTTTATTTTATTTTTTGTAATAAAAACTATCCTATGTCCTTTCTCAAGTTCCAAACTATGTCTGTACCAAATTTCACACAAATCGGTTCAGTAGTTTAGGCGTGAAGAAAAGACGGACAGAGTTACTTTCGCATTTATAATATTAGTTTGGATCAACACGATATAACCTACTTGCATGAATAAACATCATCATCACCATCAACTACGAAAAATAATCTTTTGCTCTATTTTCCAGTAAGAAATGTATTGGAGCCAGATGAGGGAAGAGCAGCAGACACTCTACAAGCCATTGTAGCTGAATGTCATACAAACGAAAAACAATAAATGGAAGCCGTATTCAATAACATTCATACAAAGAAAGAAAAGTTACAATGATATACTTTTGGGTGAAATTGAAAGTTTAATTGAAGGACCAAAAAAAAAACACCAGATTTCTAGTAGCGGTTATTTTCATATTTAAGAAGAATTAAAATTCTAAAGACATTTTATTTTGTATAAAGAATAACGTATCAATTAGGTTTAGATGTTTTTTTATAATACTGTAAAATATTAAATGATTTTGTACATGCTTAACATATGTTTTTTATAATGCTTCCAATGAATGAATTTCGTGTATGATAGCAGCTTACTACATAGCATAGATAACATCTTATTTTCTCAGTAATTCTGCGACTGACAAAGCCCTCATCCCGTATTTTCCCTCTGCTATGACCCTCCAAAGGCTTCATCCATTCCTTTCATGTCCTCCCTGTGTTTTTCTTTTTCCGGGCAAACGGGAAAGAGTCTGAAGCACTTTCTTTATTTCTACTGACCGGACTATAGTGTTACCAGTAAAAAAGAGCAACAAAAAGGACTTGTTCTTCTTATGCCATCCTTCATACTATTACAACACTGAATGTTATATACATATTTATAACATTGCTGACTTGCCGACTAGCCAGCCATGCCTAGCATTCTCGTCGGTAGAGTTCAGTTCTAGGCTATCGAAAATGTGCTTCATATAGAGCTAAAGGTATGACTCCAATTTTGGTAGCACGCCACCGTTGAACCAAAATCGAATAATAATCTATTATTTGGCGACTTGTGAAAGTGCCACGGTAACAATTTAATAGAAAGACACTGGCCCGGTGCTTCCTCTACCAAACCACAACCCCGCATGGTGCATGACGGTCAACTCCCTCTTACAGAGAGGCCTGTGTGATATCGCCATGAAATGTAGTAGACCAGAATTTGAATACGGTATCCCCCTAACTCAGCGTGTAGTACTCCTCTCCGATTGAGTCAAAATCTGAGCAACAACATCACTGTGTTATACTTAACAGTGTACTGACTAAACGATACCGTTTGCGTTGATTGTATATTATCTTATCGTAATCACTCAAAAGTATTGAACGATATTAAATATCGTTCAAATTAATTAAAAAGAGGAAGGGTACTTATATGTGGAAGCCAGATATGTGTACGCTGTTACTATTATCTTCACTTAAATAATGATAAACTTTAATTTTTCCAGTACCGACCGTCGCAATGGAACTGGCGCCGCGGCGAGGCTCGCTACACGGCCGCCACTATCCACATGTAAACGCACTCGCACACACACGCGCCGCTCTGCGCAACGTGCTAACTGACACGTCACAGGTTTGTTACTCATTCTCGTGCGATTAGAAGTAATGGGCGCAGGTACTTTATGCTGTTACATTTCATAAATAATAATAGTGCTTGTCAAATATATTTTTATGGTGGTAGAAATTTCTCAAAAATATGTTGGATTACTGAATTTCTCCATTTTTTACACGACTGCCCAAAAAAAGTATTGTTATTATTAAGTGGAAATCAAATATCTTCAAAAGGGATAAAATATTTTAGTATGGAGGGTGGCCCTATCGGTCACCCGCCATATTGATTTTATAGTTATATATTTAGATAGAGGAAGTTACGGTTAGTTTTGGACTTAGATTTCAACGAATAACTCTGAAACCTGACGCTTTAGGTTTATGTCCACTATATTTTTTGTTCGTCTATCTTAATATATAACTTTCGTTGTGCGCCGAGATTCTGAAAATAAATTAATATGGCGGGCGACCGATAGGGCTAAAACCTCAAAGCACTTTGTTTGTTTGCTATCGAATAAATTAGTGAAACAAAACCAACTCGTATCGATAGTGAGTGATCACTGTTTATTTTGCTTAGTATTAGTTTCAACAACTTTATTGTAAACATTTAGACTAGACACTTTTACATTATGTTTAGCCGCACAGGGTTGATTTACATTGTCATTAAATTGTGATTTATACATAATTAAAGTAGCCCTACAGATCTGTAATTTCTGACTAATTGTTACTGCATCATTCTATCGTTTTAATATTTTGACTGTTTATTATTATTTATATCGTGATAATGTATCACATAAGAAGTAATGCGTATCGCGTGATCATTTATCACGGCATGCATGTAGAGACAGATAACATTGGATAGATATACCATAACTGTGGTAATTTTAGTTCAATTTGTGTCAGTACCAAGACATTAAGCTGGTTAAACGTGGGCATCTAAATACGAAAATAACAAACAATTGTACCTTTAATGTTATCCGTCTCAGGCTTATGTATAAATGAGTCATCCGTTACTTTTAAATGCGTCATAGTACCTAAACTGCAAGCATCTTTACAAAATCTGTGAAGAAACCAGTAGCAAAAGCAAAATACTGGCCAACTTTAATAAGTGACATAAGTTCATTTAAAACATATTGTAGATAACACATACACTCGGACCAATGATTACATGTTACGAATACCTTTATTTTCCGTATATATTTGAAAGTCAAGTGTCTATGTTACATAATATGTTTGTATTTAGTTAGCACGTTACGCAGTAAGGACAGTTCATTTCAAAAGTAACTTATAGAACAATCAACTGTCCACTTTTGAGTATACATATAAGCAGGTTGGATTTTGAACAAATATTTGAAAAGATTTTTGTACCTTTTTTGGATACTTTTACTAAATAACTTTTTGGGCAAATTACGTAAACATTGATAAAATGAAATATTTAATGACCAGAAAATTCTTTAATGAAATACGTTAAATATAAAAGAAAAATAGTTACGATAGGGTTGGCAACGCAAAGATATTGTAAATGGCGCTGGGTACGTATGTCCTAATGTCAAGTTAATGTTTATTTATTACAAAAAACAAACAGATTTTTTTGGGATATTAATTAACTTTAGATACAAAATAGACAGTCTAATACAAGCTGAATCAAGACGGTGCAATTACAAGACGAAATAAAGTGATTTATTTGAGTGGTTATACATTTGATTTTACTTGTAGTAGAGGTTAAAATTTTTGATTTTAAGTATTTTTTACTTGTTCTGTCCTCTACAAAGAATATAATACTACTTCTGACTTTTTATTTTGATAAAATATTGTAATGTTTTATGTCAGTATTTTTATTCCTCTTTTCTATTTAGACAGAAATATAACAAGAATTTTAATAACTTAGCACCACAACTATCACGAAACTCGGACCCGGTGATAATTCTTCCACCAGACGACCTATTTCATGATATAAAAAGCGATGCAATACTTAACGTCCAATAGAAAAGGTACTATCTAATGTTCCTTTTTTTTTAAAGGTATGTCCGATTGTTTAGTTATATTAGAATAATAGAATTTCATTAGTAAATTCAACTAACGACCTGTCCCGGCTTCGCAAGATTTTGTTTATGTAGCGTTTCCTTAGTGATAATACAATTTTTATTCTCAGAGAAGCTACTCATTATTTCTCGATAGGTTGAATTGTCGAAAATTTGTGTGTTCCAACCTTTTTGCGGCTTTTTACACAACATTTAGTCATAATATAACGATAAAACGTTTTTTCACAGAAAATTCCTTTGTTGTAACAGTTCTTTTGGGATAATCGTAAGCAGCGCCACTTTGACGGTTGCCTTCCCCATAGTTGGTTTATTAAAAGTGTTTTGTTCTATAAGTTAGTTTTTAACACATCACATATAAAACGTTCGTTTATATGACTCCATGTGCCTTTTAAGAGTTCCGTAAGTATCGAAGGATCCGTCCTGAGTTTTATTAGTTTTTATGTTGATATGAAGGTACCTGCCGCAAATCATAGAAAAAGCTTTGTACACTACCAGGGACTTGAAGTAGATTTTGATAACAGTTTATACATCATTTCTGGGGACGGATGGCAATGCCACATCGATTTCTATGATTTGAGGCACCAGTCGTCATTACGATCACGGTACTTATTAGCCTAACGCCCTCACAATCGCAACTAATTGTCAAATAATAAAACCATGATATTTTTATCAGTAATATTTGGAGTTATCCGCTCATATTTAAGTCGAACTTTTTACGGCCATAAGCAGTCACAATGAGATTAAGTCGGAGGTGTTTTGTTCTAACTGAAACTGTATTCCTGGTAGTACCTGTAATCTAATTCCTTCGATTTCTATTAATATTCTTGAACCATTTCGAGGATATAGATAAAAAACGATGCCAACGGCTTTTATTATATAACAAATAAAGCTAATTAATAGTTTTCTAAGTTCCGAGCACCTCTCACTTACAAGTGTAAACATGTCAAGTAGACTTACTTTGGCCCTGAGAATGTTGAGGCGACTCTGAATTAATGTACAAAACTTAAGAATCTCTTACCCACTAATCAGTATATTCTGTTAGAAGTATAGTTTTATTTTCTGAAGATAATAATAGTACGTTTTCTCCTATTTTTATGAATAAAGTGTTATATTAATCATATAATATACTTAATTACAAAAATCGTTATCCGGTCATTCGGCGATCCATGTTAAAATGTACGTTATTTTGTTTTCGTACAAGAAACTGCAGGCTTCTTTTAATAAATAATGGAAATAGAGTAAGTACCAGAAATCTCATTGATTGTATTATCCTTTATTAGTGACTGGAAATGAGATCTTCAGTAATCTTCACTGTTTATTTTTTTTGTTAATTATTCTTTTTTCTCAACACAATACTGCATTATACTGTCTATGATTAATACAACAAAGAGAAACATTTCAGAACATGTTATTGGCGATTTACTTAATTTTATATTTTGTTACTTTGGCTTTTTTAAGTTGATTTTATATCAAATTCTTAATATAAATTAGTGAAATTTTGTTTGATATGAAAAAGATGTATTCTTTAAATATTTGAGATTTTGGATTCTTATACAAAAGTATTATAATATGTGTATTGTATACTTAATCAATTTAATGTCGGGTGAAGGGTAAAAGTATAAATATCATTTTTTTTTATAAAATAAAAGACAACAGACACCACGCGTAAAGTTCAATTCTGTAGTTTTACACATTTATAAATTATTATGAAATTCTAACAATTTTTGCCATTAAATGGCCTTAGTGTAAGGCAATGTGTGGTCTTTAATAATTTATATTATATCTCTTACGGAACTCGTCATGTACCAAGTGCATTGCGACCAAAATTTCAAGCCCTACGTCGTTTGGTGTTATTAGTGTTATAAAATAGTGATATTATTGTGTAAAATATATTAACGTATGTTACTCTACTTTGGGAAGTTGTTTTTTTTATTATTTTTTTTACTCATACAATCATTTTTTTCGTAAAATCTGTACACCAAAGAACTTGAATCGCGTTCGATAAGAGTCTGTAAAGTGTCGCTCAATCATCAATGTAACATGTGTAATGTTAACATGGAATTATTGTAAATTATAATTTTAAGGTACCATTCCGACGTTTTCTTTACTATTAAGGGACCATCATAAAAGTCTACAATAAATCCTGCCGTTGGAAGAATCATTGTCATTTATTTCTACACACTATCAGTCTTGACTACAGCGATATTTTAAACCTTGTATACATATTATGTGAACATAGTAACAATGAATCATAATTAGGGTTAATTTATAATACAGTGTGTGATTAAATTGAACATGGGAGAGATCTTTTTCATTTTTTTTACCTCTGAATAGCAAAGTGTGTCACTTTGCTATTTTTTAACTGCAATAGGCTGAACTTAGTTAAATGAGAGTGCGCAGTATTTTTAGAAGGAATGCAGTGATGGATGGATTATCAAAGTTAAGTAACTCTTGCCAAGGTCTGTCATTTGATGGGTAAGCAAGCTTATGCAACGCTTATCCAGATGTCGTTTGTTTAAAAATTTTAAGTCGAAATTCAAGTCAAAGTCAAGCTGAGATTTCATTTATGTTATGGGGCACTAACATGGGTCTATTTTTCAAAAACTATGCCCCATGATTACTAAGATTATTTTGGGTATTCGACTCCTAAGAGGTTGTTTTTGGTGTTAATAGTCAGAGGTCTCAAATTTGTAATATGGGTTCTTTTAAAGATACAGGTGCTCACTAAGAGAGAGTGTTGCGAAATTCGACACCTTAGCGTTGTTTTTGTGGTTAATAGTGTGTATAAAAATTAATTATTACCTACCAAGTGCTAGGCAGTCTCTTTGCACGGGGTTTCTTTTTAGGACATAAACTCTCACTAAGTGGGAATTTTGCCAAATTCGACCCCTGAGGGGTTGTTATGGGCTTGATATGAGTCTCTAAATATGCATAGGGATCTTTTTGGGACTTCGGTGCCACCGAAGTTTTTAGTCGACTGCCAGTGCTAAGGAAGGGTTATGTTTTCATTCACCTAAATTTTTTTCTATTAAACGTAAACGTAAGCTACATACCTAATACTACGTAGCACTAGGTCTTCGAACAGAATACAGGTTGCATTCTTGTAACACAAGTGCTTCATACAAATAAAAGAGCTAAGCAAATCAGCGCGATTGACCACTATTCACAGAGCGCTTATCGGCCTATTGTTCTACCTAACTAATCATCTGCAGGTGGCACATGACTAAACATCAGCGATGTTGGATCAATCTCGCCGATGTAACGCTCTTCAATGGACCTGTTATTAGTACTTCTCCTTGCCGTGACTGCAAATGCAAGAATGTACTGTGAGAAAACGAAAGCGCCCATGGAAATTGGTGAATGGAAATACTTCCTTAAACATTTGGACTCTGCCGTGGTAGATAACCCGCCTATGTCTATAAATGAAGGGCAAACGTATGTATACGAAAATTATTTTCCAAATTATACGATTAAATATATTCACGTGGACAACTTGGCTGTGAAGACATGCGGAGCGAGCGCAACAATTAGAAGAGGTGGAATTGACTCGTCATCCGTGTTGATAGTCCTGAAAGCGCGCTTCAACCAGGAAATCAGGTCTGTGGTCGACATCTGGGGCGAAAAGAATGTTGCCAAAAATATGACAGACAGGACACCTCACCCGAACCTGGAAGAGGCTGTTAAATCATTCTATCTATTCAAAAACATACGGGCCGTGAACCACAATAGACCAAATAAACGTAACTATGTATAAAATTTGTTTTATGTGAATTTAATTTATTATTATTCTTTATTGTTCCAATGCTTGTCAAAGGCTAGAGAATTGAATTTACTATTTCTAATAAATATTATTTAAGGATTTGAATGCTTTGATTATTGTGATAAAGGCTCTTTTGATGTGTGTCCTGTTGATGTTGTCATTTTATAGTAGGGTTGTACCTACCTCAAGCATCTTTCTGATCTAGAAGTTGTTTCTCTCATCTTGCTCATCTCCTACAAATATATGCTTGACATCAGTGTCCAAAATCGCCGCCCGATACGAACCGTCTCGTATCAGCAAAATTCGCCGACCAAGGCATACTCTTGTCACCCCCGACGACCCCATCACTCTCCTCCAGGAGAGCAATAGGGAAACTAGCACGCTCAAGAAACACAAGCGTAAATCGACCCCGTCATTCCGTCCTCGCCGCCGAGGACGACCGTCGCGACGTCCGAATCAATGCCCTCCCCGTCCCTCGCAAGAGCCAGCCCGCGATGCTGAGCCGTAGAGTTAAAAATCACAGTCCCTAAATAATGAACCATTGTGATCCAGCCTGTCCCTTGCTGTCCTCTCTCAGTGACGCCCTAAGCCGAGGTCCGAACCCCACAGGGGGTGCCCTTAGCGTGCGGTCACTTAGTTTGTAGTTTTTTCTAGTTTGTAAGCTCTGGCTGGAGGCCTTAAAGTAATTTAAGGCATCTCTACAGAAAAGTCCGGTTAAGCAGCTCACAACCTCTTCTAGGTTGACCTGCGAGATGCCATTCACAAAAAAAAAAAAAGTGTCCAAAATCAAATAATTTATTTCAAGAAGGCCACTTCTTAACGTTAAATATTAAAATGAAATTTAATGGGATGGGATAGGATTGATTCTACATCCATTCGCGAGGGTATGTTTGTATGGAGAAGAATGGGAAAGAAACTCCAAACTTACTTTTTCTTTTTAATGTTTTGCAATATTTTGATAACACAAAGAAATAAATGTGAAAGTGATGTACCTAGGAAGTCTAAACAAATACTACATAAAAGGAACATCAATTAAATTTGAAAATAAAATACTATATAGGCAAAAAGGTTCATGTTGTTCACACTTTCGAGTCGAATCTCCAAGGCGTTTAAAATATGAAAACCTCAGATTTCGTTTACAATGAATGGAATTTAATTATTTAAAATGGAATGTTTAGTTTATAATATACAATATTTTAATACCTTTATTCATTTCTTTCATATACTTAGTATATTTTTAAATATGTATGTTACGGCTAAAGGTAGGTGTGAACCTAAACTTAAGATTAGCCGGCTAAACCTAGGTTTATCTTCGACGAAATGTTAATGTTAGTTTGTTCTATCTTTAGCCGGCTAAACTTAGGTGTAGCTGCAGGTCCTTGGCTAAAAATGAAGGAAATGGAATGGTCTTGCTTTCGCGGGGCGTCCACGCTTCCCAGCATGTCGACGGAGCCCCGCTTCGCGGGGCTCCTACTTCTGGGTGGTTTAAAAAAAAAATAACCACGAAGAGGATGGCGGGGTCTTTCAGACCCCGCCATCCTCTTCTAACCTAAATTGTCCGAGTCGGGGTGCCAGCGAGTCCCGAGCTCGCTTCGCTCGCTCATGTGTAATGAAAGTGATTATTTTTTAATAAAGTTTTCGTGTCAAAATAGTAAACATTATTACATTGTTTCCTTTTCCATTTCCTTCTACATTTTTAGCCAAGGACCTGCAGCTACACCTAAGTTTAGCCGGCTAAAGATAGAACAAACTAACATTAACATTTCGTCGAAGATAAACCTAGGTTTAGCCGGCTAATCTTAAGTTTAGGTTCACACCTACCTTTAGCCGTGACATGTACATTTACAAATAAAAAAAAAAATAGTGGCCCACCGGTATCGGGAACAGGGCCCGAGCTACCAGCGGTCAGGGCTCCAAAGAAAGGAACCTCCTAACAATACGCGCCGTGTCCAGAAGAACTGTTTTCTGATTCAGGCCCTTGATCCAGCTGCCTAACGAGAGCCTCCTAAGATATTGGTCGAGGCTCTTGGCAATTGAGCCATGGGCCGACACAACTATCAGCACAATGATCGCTGAATCCACATCCCACATATCGACAACCTCGCGAGCCAAATCAGTATACTTAATTTGGTACAATATTATTTATTATATGCGAAAACTGATGTCCTGTTTGTTGAGAATCAGTAACTGATTCGATTCCATTATATCTTGAGAGTCTTTGTCAATCCATAATCATGTACGGCGTCTCTGCCTGGGGTGGAACGTACAGAACATCTGTGCTTAGCGTTGAACGAGCTCAAAGGGCGATACTATGACGACACGGTTGGCGCAGTGGCTGAACGATCGACTGCTGTGCAGCGTGTCGCGGGTTCGATCCCTGCACGGAACAAATATTTGTATGATCTGCAAGTAGTTGTTCCGGGTCTGGGTGTTTGTGTATGTGTGTTTCTATGTTTGTAAACGCACCCACGACACAGGAGAAATTCCTAGTGTGGGGGCAAAGTTAAAAAAAAAATCGACGAGTTGCACTCTGGGAGTGCCGGCAGAAGTGAAAACTTCAATAGTAATAAACATACACGAACATTCGCGCAAGCGCCCTGCGCCGTCTTACGATTTTTCGATCAGGTCACGTGTCCTGACGCGAGTTTAAGGGGCCTTTTACAGTCCACTAGCGCCGCCAATCGAAAGAATGTCATAACTCGTAAATAGAATCAAAAATACAAAATGTGGTCCATTATTACTGCAGAAAAGGCAATAACGTAATTAACAGTAGCTAAATCGTGCATTTGTAACAAAAACGGCCGTTTATGTTTTGAATGCACGATTTAGCTTAACAGCTATATTTCAAGTGTTGACAATATATACGTTATTGCCTTTTCTACAGTAATAATAGACCACATTTTGTATTTTTGATTCTATTTACGAGTTATGACATTTTTTCGATTGGCGGCGCTAGTGGACTGTAAGAGGCCTCTTAACATTTTTTACCCATACCAAAAAAAAATGCACAACGCCGCTAAAGAAGATTTCACTTCAAAAAAAACATACTTTCCAAACGTAGAGTCTATTCCACAGCCCAGCTCTACTCAAAAGCTTAAGTTATGACGGTCAGGCAGCTGATTATACTTCGTGCCGTACTGCGTAAGCACTCCCTGCTCCCACTAGATGCAAAACTTTTATTGAAACGTAAATGTTATGCTGTCTGTGCTACTATCAGGTGTCGCTCAGCTTTCACTACTCGCCAGTTTCCCGCTTCTAGCTCCCGGCTGTATAACAAAGTGAACAAGACCTTATTTATTTATAGCTGTAAGAAGTATTTACGAAGTGAAAGAAAAACTTACCAACTGGTTGCTGAAGTTGAGATATGACGAAACAGAGAGTCTAACTAGAATAAATTCATAATTATCAATTAATACCTTATTTATGTCTTAGCAAATTGGAGGTACACGCACGATTGTTACTTATTTGTCATTGCATTTTGGTGAACATTAGCTTCTATGATACAGGCTTCTTGCCTAGTTTAGAAGCCCAACGTTTTTATCTAACTCAACTCGCTGTTGTACTACTTAAATGTACACTGTACCATTTGATTGTTGTTTTTTTTTTGTGTACAAATATAACAAATTATACATTGTACGTCAGACTAAATTAAAATTACAT
The DNA here is from genome assembly GCA_943136025.2 of Agrotis puta. NCBI lineage: Eukaryota > Metazoa > Arthropoda > Insecta > Lepidoptera > Noctuidae > Agrotis > Agrotis puta. Next base: position 3,243,517 of record OW964166.2, read on the forward strand.
TTTTTTCACCATTTTTTTTGTTTAAAAAATGCTTTCATTACAATACAATCACCGTACGGTTAGGTAACTCTGACATTAACTCACCATTTTTTTAATGAAACGAAAATGTAAAAAATGTTAAATTACTTTATTTCATAAAAATTACGTTTACAATACAGACATACATTTGTCATCTTACGCATTAACTTATTTATATATGATTCAAAATACCATTATATAATATACCATTTATATACTATATACTTTGTATATATCTACTAACCAATTTGGATATAGATTCGTTTTTGACTAGAGATGATAAAAATTTTCAAGAGATTTTCATATAATCATCAAAAAATAAAATTTCTATAAAACAAATATTACAAATGTGGAAATATATCACTACTTATACTTTGTGCCAATTAACTCAGCGATTATAATAGATTAAAGTAATTATGATGTTTATGACGTTAATAATTAATATATTATTTATCTCAATTATATATTATGCAGTGTTCAACATTATTATTAATAATATGACTTGTGTCAACTATTTGTGACATTCGATGCTCTATAATAATGTGTGTAATACATGAATTATACATAGGTTTTATGCGATACTGCAAATAATATAATAACCAACTCGGTTAAATCTTACTATCTAAGTAAAGCTACTTGTTAGATGTCGATATACTTCGCAGAGACAAAAGAACTCCTTGTATATTGACATGAATAGTATTTTTTAAAACTACGATTAATTGCATTTTCGTATATGAATTGTATATTGAAAAACGGGTACATGTATATTGATTACATTTTTACATCTATATTATTTTAAATTTTAGTTTATCAATTAACGACAAGAGTAACAGATGTTCTACACAAATGGATACAACATTGAAGATCTCTGAACGGTGGACCGAAATAGTTATTTGATATGCAAGGCCGCAAAGTTGGTTTTTGGCGCGAGTACTTGAATTGAATCCTGAGCGTAGGGCAGTTTTCAAAGGTACGAGACGCAGAATAACTTTGCTGCCTCACGCAACACACAACTTGTCACCTCACTGCAGCGAGGAAATGCAGAGGAGCCGGCTCGACTGTCAGTGTAGAAAATAATTGAATAGAAGACGTGTTCGAATTAGGAAAACATTTTCCGCGCTAGCGCAGAATATGGTGTTTTGCGCTCAGATTTCGAATGACAAATAGAATCTTTCCGAGCGTGTGAGGTGAAAAATAAATTATGTTTTATTTTATTGTGTTACCATCATTACGGGCTAATAGTTTGGGAGGTTTATGTTTAATCAATTCCTGAATATTCTTATTCCATACTTTACTCAATTATGATTAGTGCTAGACTTAGAACATGCTGTACATTTCAGAAACAAGGTAGCTACTTTGGCCTTTTCGCGAGCAAGTCTAAGAGTGTGCGTCAGGATTGCTCCGCCAACTTATCAAATCAGAAAATGGTTTCAGCCAAAAATTTGTCGATATTCGTCAAAATCGAAAGAAACAAACCCCGTATTTGTCAAAGCAGAAATAAAGAAGTTATAAGCGTTTTAAGTTGGCCGCGCAATCCTGACGTCAAGGACTGCGCGGCCACGGAGATCTCAGCAACTACTTGGGATAGAGAAATAATTCCTTTTGTCAACTCAAGTCTGTATTTGTCAAGATTTGTCGAAAAATGAATCAAAGCTCTATATCAATATTATAATTAAACATTCGCCTTGAAAGTCATGGCCGCGCAGTCCTTGATTTGCTATTTTGTTTTTAGTATTTTTTTTATTAAAATTGAAGACTTCATATAGTATAGGAGTTAAAAGGAGAAAGGTCTTAATTTGTCGAAACTGACAAAAGCTTTAAAATACGACTAAAGTGTAATTAAACAGACGAAATCAATTTAAAACACAAAACTCGTGGCCGCGCAGTCCTGACGTTACTTTAAACCATGATATCTCAATAACTATAGTAGCTAGGATTTTGTTGTAGACGTCCATATAATCCTTATATTAACCCCATTAAAATGACATATCCTTTTACCCTCAACACTGTTTGGGACGCGAGTAATCTCAAGAATTATGTTACCCCATACAATGTTCTAGTAGAGTGACCATAATTTCGATTTGTTTTTAATCTTTGTCAAACTGGCTGTGACAGCACAGTTCAAGGGCATTCTGTTCTGTTAGTCAAAAACTTAAATAAAATACTAAATAAGACGAAATAAAAAACTTGTTTAATATTTGAATATTTTTATTCATTGCACAAATATAAAGATTTCAAAAATCAACAAAATCATTATTCTTCAACTTTAAATGTTTTTCATCGGCTCTTACACCTCTACTAAAACATAAGTTAAAAAATGGATATATACAGAATCGTTTGTACTCTCTTCTAATTTACTCTTGTTATCGTCGTAACAAAGCATTCCGCTATTTCTTATAATATGACACTTATAATGCCCTATTGTTCCAAGTATTGGAGGAACATATTCTACGGCACCTAATAATTTATAAATGTTTTGTTTAATTATTATACTTTTAGGTACCTCATGTAGAAACACCATTTGCGTGCCATTTAAATCGAATGTAACAATTTTTGACAAGGTATAATGAAATAGAACTACTTCATTGCATTTTCTGCATTGCTTGTTTTCCCAATCATGAATAATAATAGAATCTTCCAAGTTACTGATGGTGAAAATATTAATTATATCTAAATTTAACGGTATAAACACATGTTTTCTTCTTGATGGGGTAGAATTTATGCATGCACTATTTGAACAGTTACTTACAGAAGAAGCACTAAAAATAATATCATTTAAGACGTGCTCATAAATAAATGCAGCGTTACATTCACAATCATAATGATTGTTTTTGAAATGTATCGAAGCAATTCTTATTCTTAATTTGTTTGCTTCTTCACTGTTATTATCAGAGTTACAGAGGATTTGTAAAAACGCTGTTATATCCCTATTTCTGCAATTATTGTCAAATAAATCGCGTATGCATGAATAATCTTTAAATCCGTGGGCCAATAAAAAAAATACGGAATCAAATGCACAAGTGTTTGTTAATTTAAATTTTTTTTCAGATATATCTTGTACAGTAAAATTACTATTTTTTAAAAACATTATATTTACAGGTTTATTTGCAGAATCATCTTTAGGAACACCTTCGCCTCTCCAGTTTTCAACATACGTAGGAATTACTGAGAATACCGAATCATTTAAAAACGTTTTGGTTACACTAGGTTTTTCTTTTTTGCAGCATTTGTTTTCAAATGGTAACATTTTTCGCTTCCTAGTCTTACCTCGTTTTCTTTTAATGTTTTTCTCCTTTTTGTCTACAATGTCGGCGAAATTATTTAAACAATTTAAAGCAATTTTTATTTCACCTAATAAATAATCATAATGCATATTTAAATATTCATCAATGTTATATTTCTTCGACCTTGTTGTGAATAACAAATTTTTCCTTTTCCATTTCCTTCTACATTTTTAGCCAAGGACCTGCAGCTACACCTAAGTTTAGCCGGCTAAAGATAGAACAAACTAACATTAACATTTCGTCGAAGATAAACCTAGGTTTAGCCGGCTAATCTTAAGTTTAGGTTCACACCTACCTTTAGCCGTAACAGATATAATTAACATTTCCACGAGCAGTAACTTGCAAGATTCTATTGATATAATTCTGTAAATTTTGTTTATAATGTATAAGAATATCTAAATATTAAAAAAGTTTTTTATCAGTTAACAATAGAAACCAGAACAGAAATGCGCTTAGACTGTATTGTCTTGAACTTATGGTCTTGAAATTATGGTCACTCTACTAGAACATTGTATGGGGTAACATAATTCTTGAGATTACTCGCGTCCCAAACAGTGTTGAGGGTAAAAGGATATGTCATTTTAATGGGGTTAATATAAGGATTATATGGACGTCTACAGCAAAATCCTAGCTACTATAGTTATTGAGATATCATGGTTTAAAGTAACGTCAGGACTGCGCGGCCACGAGTTTTGTGTTTTAAATTGATTTCGTCTGTTTAATTACACTTTAGTCGTATTTTAAAGCTTTTGTCAGTTTCGACAAATTAAGACCTTTCTCCTTTTAACTCCTATACTATATGAAGTCTTCAATTTTAATAAAAAAAATACTAAAAACAAAATAGCAAATCAAGGACTGCGCGGCCATGACTTTCAAGGCGAATATTTAATTATAATATTGATATAGAGCTTTGATTCATTTTTCGACAAATCTTGACAAATACAGACTTGAGTTGACAAAAGGAATTATTTCTCTATCCCAAGTAGTTGCTGAGATCTCCGTGGCCGCGCAGTCCTTGACGTCAGGATTGCGCGGCCAACTTAAAACGCTTATAACTTCTTTATTTCTGCTTTGACAAATACGGGGTTTGTTTCTTTCGATTTTGACAAATATCGACAAATTTTTGGCTGAAACCATTTTCTGATTTGATAACTTGGCGGAGCAATCCTGACGCACACAGTCTAAGATTACACAAAATCTGTTCATGAACTATTCTGTGATTTAACTCTCTACTAGTGTTACTCAATTCCTTTGTTTGTTACTCTCTCGGTATTAAGTCCATAGTTTCTCTCCAGTCATTCCTTCATCACAATATGTGTGATAATTACGAACTCTTAAGTCTGATGCATGAAAAAGGGCTTGGACTTGGCAGAAACACCTGTGGACCTGTCTTTGCGTCAGTCCTTTATCAAATTATTAGACTTGAACAGGTGGGAATAAGGTTAGCGAAGGTATAAGAAGGACCACGGATGATTCCGCCACGTAGTTTTAATATGACAGAAACACGATGCTCAGGCCTTTACCATGAGAGAAATTAAACCGGCCTCCAAACATTGTTCCCATATCAATATAATCGAGTAACACAATTTGTCGCTTCAGGATCAAAGTGCTAAGGTCTAACCCAAGTGATTGTAGTTAAATAGACCGTTAAGTCGGACCGTCGGACCGTTAAGGGAGCCGTTTATTTTTTCGGACAAATGAGTGACATATGCCTGAGAGTTTTGGTTATATTGTTGGCCTTATTGTTCGCGAAAAGTTCAAAGAACATATTTTATACTATGCTTGCTAGCATGAGCTACCAGGGTGTAAAGACCGTTTTCTTTTACAAGCTGAATTTTCTAATAAACTTTGACATTACAGGTACCGGCAATTAAGAACACATCAGATCACATTGGCACTCGCCGAATATTTTTTACCAAGCATCTTTATCACACCCTAATCCAACTTTGATGATCTTGATGCGATCCGACCAATTTCGACCAAGGCGATTGCTTCAGCTCCGTTGTTATTGTCTTTCGAGTGGTCGCATGTGGCTTATGTAACCAATCTTCTTTGTGAAGATCCTCGCACATTGCGGGCATGTGAGCACACCATCGATGAAGTTGTAAATAATCCCTTTACTAAGAGCACGGTGCGACATGTTTACTTCCTCCATTTTCCCCTGTCAGATGTCATGGTATCATTACCTTCTCTTTATTTCAAGTCATTCCAAGTCTCGATGTGCATTCTCTACTGCCGGTACTTGTAGGTATTTTACTTGACGGTCATATATTTATAACATACAAACGTTTCCTGTTAACTTCCCTTTTTCAAATCACTTTTTATCAACGCCATAATCTTCAATCATTTTTGGTATTTATTCCTTCTGAGATAAGGCACATCAATATAGACAGTCTAATTACTTAGACAAACTTGGCAGACGTTATGGATGTTCACATAATTATCATATTCGTCGTGTCAGCGGAACTTCTAGTAATTACATATGACGCTACATTACTCCTTTTCACGTCGAATACACCCTGGCTTTGCTTATACTAACAAGAATGCTATGTCCAGTACTAATCCGTTCTTTGATGATCAGTTTAGGGCACGAAGTTCTACGTAGATGGTAACTTTAATCACCGCGATCTCGGCCCCTGCATATTCCCATTATATTACAAAATACATATATATTAATCCGGTTATGACGACACGGAGAACGCAGTGGCTGAGCTATAGGGGTCTGGAGGTGTTCGGTAGTTTAAATAATTTTAACGCGCTCACGGTACAGGAGAAATTACAGTTAAAAAAAAACGTTAATTTAATATAATACTGCTGACGTTTTATACTAATTTTATTTAAAAATATAAAATAAATTTAACGTTGTTTCATTTTTATTATAGCAGTGAGTTGAGACACTCTTCACCAACTTTTGACACCTCACCGACAGAAAAACAGGTATCGAATCTTAGGGTAGGTACTTTCACATGGAACGCAAACGTTGATAGACAACTTAGACAAGTGGCGATTTAAAAAAAAAAAGATCTGGTTCTCTATTCTCAACGAAAATAATAAAATCATTCTAGAAGGGTAAATAGACAACTGTTGCGTTGCTTTACTTTGGTCAGTGTTGCAATAGGTTTTTAGACGCCGCGAGAGCCAAGAAATTGCTGAGAAAACTCAAGACTGAGCCAAGCAGAAAAGTCTGAAGAAAGATAACTATGGCAATTAGCCAAGACAACGCTATTATACGAAGAAGTAAAATCTACTCTACGATTGAGTTTTACTTAAAAAATTGCTGCCGCAGTGCTCATCATGAAACAAGTTATTTACAAATATTAATATTAAGAATGAATACAGCGCACGTACATTTGTAGTCAAAAAACAAATAGACACAGGAGCCCTGTTTTTGTAAGAATTTAAATCAAATTCACTTTTAAATGAAAAGTTCGTAACTTCTTTTTAGTCAGACTAAATGACTCGGCCACACCGCGATCTCGGCGGTAAGACCCCTCTTTGAGGAGTGACTGGATAGGCGTCAGGGCGTCCTCACGTTCCGCTTGACGCAGTTCCTTCGGACACGGATGTTACGGGAGGTTCCTGTGTCTGATTGGGAAGGAAGAAACGCCTGGGTGTCACCACTGCGAGGATCGCTTCGGGAGAGCACCGCCGAGTCACGGAGGCGATAGGCGGCGACCAGCGTCAGCAATGTGCGGGGGGGGGGGGTCTTAAGGGGGCGTGGGGGGGCAAAGCCTGGCAGAGTCGCGGGACTCTTTCATCAGGAAACCGTGACACTGGAACGTAAAGGGCTATTGAAGGATCACTGTGGATTTTAGTCAGTAGGTACAGACACTGACACTGACAGTCACTACCGCCCCGCGCGGGTGGGAGGACTAATTTGATGATTTTACTACGATACAGAAAATAACTGACTAAATGGCTATCAATTAGAAGTCGAGTGATAGTAGTTATTATTAGATTTTCTAAATTTTTTTTATACCTTTCTCTTATTTGTATATGTGTATCATTATAACTAATGCAAGACAACTAATTATACAATCGTATAAATTCTGTACCTATTTTAAAAGTTACGTTTTAGATTTTATTTTTATTCAAGAGGCTGTAGTTTGGGCAACTGTGTCCATTCTAACTAGGCTGTATGCGTATGTATGTTATTTCTTCATCTAACATAAATAAATATTTTCTAAATAGTGTTTACATATTGAAATCTGACCAGAAAAACCCATCACTTGATATAATTGGATAATCGTAAACCGTATTGAAAACCTGCACTCCAGCTAACACCATTTCAGTGTGTAGTTCTAAGTACTTACTTACGTTAGATAATTATACGCGATTAGTAATTATACAGGTTTATTTGTAAAACATTAACAACCTTTCATGGGCTGAAAGTACTTATGGTTATAAACAACTTTAACTTTAAAATCAAAACCCTGAAAGATCTAAAAAAAACCAGGTATTACATTGTCAACGGAAACTTTCCGGGTTAATTTCATTACCATAAGTTTTTCAGCCCATGAAAGGTCGATAATGTTTTACAAATAACCCTGTATGATACTATTTACAATAATATAATGTTGTGACATTGAATCTTTGTTTGCATCGCAAGCGTTATCATATGCTTGGGACGTGAATAACTCAAGCAAAACAGACGTAACCTATGCTACTGTTTATCAGGCGTTCGTGTATCTGAAGCTACGCTGTACTATTTGAAAGCAATGTTTATTTTTTAATCGGTCATCAATTAAAAAGATTCTGGTATTTTTTTCTGGCTTATCTCCGAATGGTTTTCACAAGTGAAAAGTGCTAGTATGGTCTCTTAGCTTACAATAAATGTATGTTTTTTTTTTGTGATGATTTTTGCCTATTTACTATTGGTTTTATTTAACTTTTGTTTGAAATCCAATTCTGTTTACCGACGAGGTTTATATAGTTAATAAAAATAATAAATTCTGTTAACGTATATACATGACATATGTAAATATTTAGATAAGGGTTTAATAAAAAAATATATATAAATACCTACTGAGTAAAATTATGGCTATTTGACATATATTAATATGAATGGGTAAATAGCTACCTACTTATAAAATCGTATCCTCTTCTGGATTTAAATTACAAAAAGATCAATCGTGAACTATGCCATTTTTTAAATTCTAGTCTCTTTATTAGAGCACAAAAAGAAATTGAGACTAACGATTATGATCACTACTGTTTTTCGACATCCGAGGACGCATCACTGGTGTAAGTTTTTACCAGAGGTAGGAATTAGGTAGTTATTTTAGTTCTTGCGTCGAAATATTGATATTAATATGGATCTTCCAGGGATTTCTAATAGACAATCTCGTGTGGAAAACAGTATTACAAATAAATAATAAAAAAGTCTGAGACAGATTAGACAAATCAATTATATAAAGCAAATAACTTTTTTATTTAATATCTCGGGATTTTTATGTTCTTTATTAGTAATTCCGGGATTTGGGGTATATCCACTTCGTTCTTTCGCTGTATGAAATAAGTGTTAGTACATGAATAACTCTACTTAATTCCGACCTATGGTTATTACGTTTAGCAATTAAAACAATAAAATCTTTAAACTACAAGCTAAGGTCGAAACACCCATCTTTCATACCACTAAATTCCGTGTGAACTTCATCAAAATCGACAAATTTTCCATACTTTTTTTAAAAATTGTCTTATTTCATCCCAATTCGAAAAGATATCGGCCTTGTTTGCAACATAGAAAAACCAAGCCGATTACGTCCTATCATATTCTTTCCATATACATAGCTTCGATATCGTAACTCATAGCGTAGTTTTTTGTACGACAAAAGCACATGTCACATTATGATAGGGCGCTAAAATTAGCATGCCTCCGTAAACGTTATCATTACCAACTTTGTTTAACGTCTTGTTATCTATCACGTTTCAAACCAACGCATTGCAGTACCATTGATGCTGAGTACTGATATCGATGGTCTGATGATAACGCAATTGAGTACCAAACTACTATCTAGGTACTTACATTAATGAGGTAAGCAGCAGTAATATGCTAAGGACTATGATGAATAAAATGTTTTATTTATAACTACATAATTATATAAGTTTTGTAAGGAAATAATAACTAGATGACGCTCTTGTTACAAATGACTATTTGGAGATCATTGGTGTCGGCGAAAACTGATCAATTGAAGGTATTATGGGAATATTTTTAGATTGAACTAATACGTAATACGACTAAAGACTACTATGCAACGTCTAACCAAAACAGTACCTACCTATAAAACATTGATTATATATCTAGAGGTTTAAAGCTTGGAAAGTAATTATAATGAATTACTAAATCTAATCTCTAACACATACGTTTGAAAGGTATACTACAACAGCAAGTAATTTAGTGGTATTAAACAATTTGTCAAAAATTAGATGGGCAACGTTTAAAATGTTATGCTTCTAGTGGGTATCTACTTCTACAGATTTAACTAAGAGCTGCTGCTTAATGGAGACTTTATGTTTCCGTGTATTGTTCACAATAATGAGCGCACTCTCATATATCTTCATAGCAACCGATAAAAAGTCACCAGTGAGCGGCTAGCTTTATTGCTTGCGAAAGAAACTTACTTTAAAGTTTAAATTACGTATACACGACGGCTTTAAATACTAATTTGTAACCACACTAAACAATATTTAGGAAATGGATGCGTTTTGTTGTATTTTAATATAGGTAAGTTATTTTATGGGTTCCCCCGATGGAACGGAAAGTACGGTTAGAAGTGATTGACTAAAACCGCAATGTCCCTGTTCTATTTGCAGATAGCTCCATGAGACGCGCGTGGAACATGACACGACGTCGACCCGTGCTTGGGGATCTACTCTCTTATCTCGTGAATGAAAACACGGGCCCGTACGAAAGTAACTCCTAAATTTTTAGTGAATCCGATTCAAGGGAAAAGGGAACATTTTCTCCCAATGGGTAACAGTGTATCACCATGGAGTAACTGAACGGGAACAAACTGTTTCGACATATGTTACTTTCGTACTATCATATAAACTTTAATACAACAAGTATTCAATCGAGATGGTGGTATTTTTCTTCATTTTATCTACCCCGTATCCCGGTTTTAATTGAACCCATTTGGTTCACTAATTTAGCCGTGATACTATAATAGAAAAAATAAACAAAAAGAAGCACAGTGAAACAATGGCAGGCTATTGAAAGATCGTAATTGTTCTTAATTAACTGGGTGCCTGTTTATGCGGACATGAGATACATATTTTTATTTCTAGTTTGATACAATTTGTAGTCGTCAATTGTTCTTTGGGTCTTGTCTATCAATTGACAGACTTGAGTGAGTCGCATTTCATTTCGTTTAATTCAAAAATATTTGGAAGCCCAATTGTTCCCAATTTTTTTTTTAATATACTTAGATAAAAATTAGAAATTACACATCTTTATTTTAAAATTTAGGTAGGTTATTGGATTGGTAATATATTATTAAAAAGGTAAATCAATGAGCAAATGAGGTGCAAAGTATCAGTGGAACAAAATATACATATTAACCTTTATTAATTTACTTATTCGTTACATTTTTAAATATAAAAAAAAAGAAATAAAAAGTAGGGTGTTTAAAAATATAAAAAATAGCAGTCCACCAGCATCGAGTACAGGGTCCGGGCTTCCGGCGGTCAGGGCTCCTGAGAAAGGAACCTCCTAACAATACGCGCCGTGTCCTGAAGTACTGCCTTCTGAATCAGGCGCTTGATCAAGCGATGGTAATCTGTATCGTACATGGTGAACTGCGCTTAATCCGAATCCCCAGCCTTCATAACCAATTTATGAACCATAGACCCACAAGAACATGAACCACATTTTAAAAATCAGTTTATTAAACCGTTATAATAATTACATGTTTTTCATTTCGAATCGGACGCAGTGCACAATTTATTCTCTGTATCAGTTGATTTTCATCAAAAAACGGTTTTTTTGACAGTCATGCATCGCAATAAGGCCGCTATTGTCATCGTTAGTTTTCTTTGATAATTCTGACCGTGTTGTGACCTTCCCATGACGAAAGCTATCTATGTTAACTTCATCCCCCTTAGATAAAGTTGGCAAGCCGCTACATACATTTCATAATACTGCGCAGATAGACATGAAAGTTTTCACTCGTAACTGACATTTTCTATTTTTTTTTAAATATTTAACCCCTTGTAGGAGTAACAATGGCAATCAATAGTTCAGCGGGAGTACTGTACTTGGAACTTCAATACTACAGCTGATGGACTATTGATCAAACTATCTTATAAGTTAGTGTCGGGTTCCTAGCGCCGCAAGATTGTTTAATTTAAGCATGTCACCCAAAAGAGTGTGGGGGTAGTTTTTAGGTTTAATTTAGAACCATCGGTTCAATGTCATTCTGTATTATAATAATAATTTCCATAAAAGAGAATACTTCAGAAGTATGATAAACCGAGTTTTGGGTGACTGAGATTGATATCCACCAACTGATGCTCGGTCTTATTGCTGAACATAAACTACAAGTGACAGCCATCAGGCAGCATTCACGTCCAATTTTGCTATGGAATTACTTGAATTTATTGAAACGCTTAAGGATAGTTATCCAAATTTTTGTCCAAACATTTTTGATATTCATTTTAAGAGGAGACTTGTATTTTTTTCCGATTTCAAAGGTTTATAGTACCGATACTCTAGATGTGTCGGTCAAGTATCTAAAGTTTTGTGAAGAGTGACCGCTCAGCAGTGAAATAGAATCATCAGAACACCGATGTAAGCGCCAGCAGTAAATACTAGAGGCTTTGAAAGTGTTCGCTTTGCATATACAATTATAAGGAAAAACAGAATTCGCAACAAGCTAAGAACGAATCTCTTTGAGAACTTGCATTCATCGTTAGATTTAGTTAATTCTGCACCGATACCCATGAAGAAATCCAATAGTTACGTACTACCAGGTTTAACACATTCGCGTTTTATGGCGATATATTTATAGATATTTGACGAAAAAAGCCTCCATATAATCTAAAATGTTTTTGATTTTACTTTGGTTTATTGCTAAATACAAAGTGTAAAGATATGATATATGATAGTAATAAATTTAACATCGACTTATATATATCTAGTAAAAAATTACTTCCGCGGTCGACGTCTGTATTTGTCCCACTGTTACCCTTATCCTTACTTCTTGTGGCCACACCGTCCCATCGATGGAGAAGTTCGACGTTTGCAATTCCACTCGATTCTTAACGACAGCTGCTCTGCTAAATGTTTCCGCGACTCTGGGCACGAAGGTGACCCTTTTTAGGGTGAAGGGTGGGAATTTGACCTTCAATTAAGGTTCAATCTCCAAATGTTCACAGATCTAAACTATACGTGCTACGTACCGTCTAATCTAAGCAAATGTATAATGTTTAGTCACAGTGTGTCGGTAGGCTATGGTCGATTAGTCGATGTTGTGGAATTTGAGGATCGCCCGCCCTTTGATCTCGGAGTTGCAGAGCTTCCTCACGACCTCTTGAGCTTCCTCCGCCGGGAACACGGAGTGTGGCGGGGGTTCGATCTGTTGACAATCACGCATTTTACTAAAATGTTACGGACACTGTTAAAACATATCAAGCAGAGACGCTAGTTGAAGACTTCGTTTGTTTACTTAAACGCGCTGATCTCAGGAAAAACTGGTTCGAATTGAGAAATATTTTTGTGTTAGATAGTCTACGCATCAAGAAAGTCTATAGGCCAAATAAGATCACGCTACGATCAATAGGAGCAGAGCACTTGCGGTCCAATATTGGTCGAAAAGCCCAATCACTGTACCTATGAGTAATTTATACTCTTGCTGTTGTAATAAAATGTCACATTGTCTCTAGGTACATGTGTAACCTATAAATAGGAGACGTTTAAGATTTCCCGGAAGAGAGATCTGACCAACATTGCGTCCTTTTGCTTGACTCACCCTGACTTTGAACTAGACCGAGTTCACGGCAGAGTGCACAGAGTAATTTTTCCAATTGAGCTACGAGTCCCAGCTAAGCATAAACGACTGACTCATTGTATCAGCCGGTTATCTAACAACATCCAGCGGCTGATAAGAGCATACTGTGAGATTCTGTTTTTCTTGTGAGTGTGTTGTTTGCTCTTTACAAGGCAAGTGAAGGTCGGAGAGTAATCACTGTTTCAAAATGAACTCTAAGACTCAGATTGAGAAGAACATTTCAGGCTTTTATGAATATAGAAAAATATACAACATTATTTTTAGTATATGCGAAACTTGAATATAGTTTGTTCAGAATCAGTAATTGGATCGGTACAGCGCCCCGCCGCGAAATGAGCGTGTTTTTAAACGAGGTAATATAACAAGCTTATAACTTTGTGATTTTTCATGATGCCAACAATATTGTTTTTTTTTTTCTTATAGGTATTCTTTACACAAAAATGCGCTGATCTCAGGAAAAACTGGTTCGAATTGAGAAATATTTTTGTGTTAGATAGTCTACGCATCAAGAAAGTCTATAGGCCAAATAAGATCACGCTACGATCAATAGGAGCAGAGCACTTGCGGTCCAATATTGGTCGAAAAGCCCAATCACTGTACCTATGAGTAATTTATACTCTTGCTGTTGTAATAAAATGTCACATTGTCTCTAGGTACGTGTGTAACCTATAAATAGGAGACGTTTAAGATTTCCCAGAAGAGAGATCTGACCAACATTGCGTCCTTTTGCTTGACTCACCCTGACTTTGAACTAGACCGAGTTCACGGCAGAGTGCACAGAGTAATTTTTCCAATTGAGCTACGAGTCCCAGCTAAGCATAAACGACTGACTCATTGTATCAGCCGGTTATCTAACAACATCCAGCGGCTGATAAGAGCATACTGTGAGATTCTGTTTTTCTTGTGAGTGTGTTGTTTGCTCTTTACAAGGCAAGTGAAGGTCGGAGAGTAATCACTGTTTCAAAATGAACTCTAAGACTCAGATTGAGAAGAACATTTCAGGCTTTTATGAATATAGGAATATACAACATTATTTTTAGTATATGCGAAACTTGAATATAGTTTGTTCAGAATCAGTAATTGAATCGATACAGCGCCCCGCCGCGAAATGAGCATGTTTTTGAACGAGGTAACATAACAAGCTTATAACTTTGTGATTTTTCATGATACCAACAATTTTGGTTTTTTTTTTTTTTTAACTTATAGGTTCTCTTTACACAAAAATACTAGACAGGTGTATCGGACTTTTCATAAACAAAAAATAATATTGTTTATGCGCATGCCGTGCAATTAATGTGCAATCGTCTGTTACCCCAAGGAAGATATCGCAACTGTTGTGGTGCATACGCTCTACAACGAATTTACTAATGAATAAGTACAGTAAACTAAAAGGAGGTGTAAATGAAAATGCCGCCTTTCTATAGATCGTATCTGCTCACCGGCTCGCAGATTTGGTTTGGCAATGCGAGAAAAGCATCTTTAAGACTACAATTACTTGAGTATGGCTGAGCAACTGAGCAGGTAGTCGCCGACATGACGAGTCAACTGCTAAATCTCATAAAATCTGTTGCGGATTTCGGCAGGGATTTGTACGTAAGCGCGATTACAAATTGGTACACTATAAATAGTAGTATAGTATTTTAATGTATTTAAACATAATAATTGCTGAATATCTAAATACATTAGATATTCAGCAATTCAATTAATTTGCTGGCGAATAACTTAGACTAGAAACTGCTGGGTGTTAATCCTTACTTCAAAGTATAAAAGAAAGTAAGTATAACTTGGTTATTTGCTTTCACCCCTTAAATCGCTAATTTTGGTACAGAGGTTTGGGACTTCTTTTTTAGGGTTCCGTACCCAAAGGGTAATACGGGACCCTATTACCTACTCAGACTCCGACGTTCGACTGTTCGTCCGTCTGTCTGTCATCTGGCTATATCTCATGAACCGTGATAGTTAGACAATTGAAATTTTCACAGATTAAGTATTTTTGTTGCCGCTATAAAAATGAAATAAGTATTTATGGGGGCCATGCAGCCAACATGTTTTTTTTGCCGTTTTTATTGATAACGGTACGGAACCTTAAGTGCGCTAGTCCGACTCTAACTTGGGATAAAATGAAGTCGGAGGCAAAACCTAGTTTTAAATATATTTATCACTAATTCAAAATTGAAGCAAAAGTAAAAAAAGGGAAAGAAGTAGCGACAGAAACAGTTATTGGAAATGATTGAAACGACAGCTGTTTAATACCTATAATCATAGTTCATAACACAATCTCTATTAACCCGAAATGATTTTCATTTTATCTCAATGCACACTTCAGTATTTCATTAGTTTCGAGAGGTTGATAAACGAGTGTGTACACAACATATTTCGGACATTGCTCTCCCTTGTGTGGATAACGATACCCCGCGTGGTCTACCGACTACGTGCCTTCGCTAATATTTGCTATCTAAGAAGTTGTATTTGGGGTTGATAGTTACGAGACTTAATTTTGCATAGAACTTTTTACTACGGGAATTTTAAACTCGATCTCTAAAGGGTTGTTTTTGGGGTTGACAGTTTGTGTGAAACTTTGTTGCTACAAGTGCAAGGAAATTCAAATTTTTCATTGAGTTTGTTTTTAGGGCGTAGGTGCCACCATGACGGGATTTTACGCAATTCGCCCCTGAGGGTTTTTATTTGGGGTTGATAGTTTGGAGATTCAAATTTTGCATAGATGTTCTGTTTGGGACGTAAGTGCTACCTAATACGGGAGTTTTGTGAAAATTGACCCTTAAGGGGTTGTTTTTGGGGTTAATAGTTTGAGTAAAACTTCGTTACTACAAGTGCTGAAAGTTTCAGATTCTGCATGGGTATTCTTTTCAGAACGTAGAAGGTACCTAAGATGGGGTTTTGCGAAATTCGACCCCTAAGAGGTTTGTTTTTGGGGATGATAGTTTTGTAACTATAAGTGCTAGAGTATCAAATTTTACATGAAAACTTAAACTTAAAAAAGGGTTCCTTTTCTAAGACGTAAATTATTACCAAGACGGTATTTTGCGAAATTCTACCCCTTGGGGGTTGTTTATGGGGTTGATAGTTTAAGATAAAAAAATTGCAAAAAGTTGCATGAAAAAGTGTCAGCAAACATGACGGGGCCCCTCTAGAGGGCCAAAGCATGTCGGGGTCGCGGGACTTATAATTTACCGTGACCCCGGTACGTAAAGGGCTATTGAAGGACACCGTGGATTTTAGTCAGTATGAGGCTGACAGTTCCTCCCGCTCTGCCCTGAGTGGGAGGTCTCATTTCATGAATTTAGCACGCTAAAAAAAAGGGTTTCTTATTAGGACGCAGGTGTTACCTAAAACGGGATTTTGTAAAATTCGACCCCTAAATGATTGTTTTCGAGATTGATAGTTTGTATGAAACTTCGTTACTACAAGTGCACGGAGTTTAAGATTTTGCATGGGGATTCTTTTTAGGACGAAGGTGTTAACTTAGACGGGATTTTGCGAAATTCTAGCCCTAAGGGATTAATTTTGGGGTTGATAGTTTGTATGAAACTTCGTTACTTCAAGTGCTAGGAGTCTCAAATTTGTATTGGATATTTGTTTAGATTTTATAAAGAGGATGGCTGGGAGTAGAATTTCATAGAGTCAAAGGTCAAATAGATTCAGCTAACTTTCTAAATCCCATAAAAATTTTGAGCAGCGACGACTGCAAAAACCAGTAAAGATATAAAGCAGCTACCGGAAATTAATAAATGAAGTGCTTAAAAAGCCAAACTAATTCGACATTCATAGACTGTAAAACATGATTCGAAAACGAGATTCCTTTAAGAAAACTGATGGATAAAGCCACAGTTCAGCAGCGGAAAAAAGGAAGAAAACAAAGATGCAAAACAAAATACATAATTCAGAGACGCCCCGAGATAATCCACTTCGTTCAACATGTCATCAGAAATATTGCAATAAATAAAATATGTTGACTTACGCAAATGATTTCACCGGTCTGCTGACAGGACACACTAGAAAGATTATGATCTGCATGGAAAGACAGGAGCGATTGCACTGGTATCATGCAACGTCGGGAATTAAATATATACCACGATTGGAAGTTAACACTGCAATTGGATAAATTGGTCTAAATTGGCCTTGCATTGAGGGAGCGAATTGCCCCCTTGTGAATCAATCAGTGCAGTGTATAAGCCTGTATATGTAGGTACGGTTGCAGTAGTGGCAAATTTGTAGTCTGACGCCTCCGACCCCGCCATCTACGTTTTACCATCAGTGATGGTCTATCAGTATGCTCACACAAATTGCGGGGCTAGGGATAATCAATACACTCTTTATGCTTCTTTAACTGCTTTTTGAAAATGAAAAAGAGTAATAAGATACCCAGAAAAGCAACATCTGGTCTGTAAATACTTGACATGACAGGCTTTATAACATGCAGTATCCTAAGTAAGCAATGAAAACATACATACTTAAAGGAAGGACGTACTTTAGGTCAGGTTTTGTTAAGGAAAAGATCGCTCGTACTGCCAAGAGTTAAAAGGACGACAATTCCTTAGCTAATTGGGTGTCGAAAACGGCCATTTGAAACAATCCTTCAAAGGGTGACTCTATTGAAAGAACACCATGTATTTAATCAGTACGAGTTTGATAATCCCTTCCGCTTCAGCTTAGACAGGATAAATCATTTTGCCGCGAAAAAAAAAAGGGTGATATGGACCACAATGACGATAGTCGAATAACTTTCCTACAAGTATATGCCATATTCACCCTTCGACTAAAACAAAAGTGATCCTTTGTTGGTACTTACTTCACCGCTAGCCACCAAGTTCACCAGTTCCTTGAGCTGTTCTATGGAGCCGTTGGGAACGATCTCCATGTTGACCTTCATGGCCTCAGCTTTCTTCGTGAATTTAGGCAGAAGGTGCTCTCCAACATCTTCTGTCACTAGTACTACTCCACCCTAAGGAAGAAAAGACCTTTAGTATTCACACGGATGAAAAAGTTGTGGCTGTGACTGAAAGATGGGGTTATGACCTTTTTTTTTAGCGTGGTGAAATCATCAAATGAGTCTTGACTAAAATCCACGGTGTCCTTCATCAGCCCTTTGCGATTCGGCGGTACGGTCACCCGCGATCCCGGCAGGCTTTGGCCCTCTAAAGGGGGGTCTCGTCATTATGCTGACACTCCTTGAGGCGCGCGTGGAACACCGCGGCCCGGGCATCGTCCATGGTCGGACAGCGAGTCGCCCATTACTCGCCGCCCGCATTCCCGCGATTACAGTGGCCGGAGATCGTCTGCCGACGTCCGTCCTTGTGGGCGTCTACCACTGCAGATGGGGTGGAAGGAGGACGTTGTCCTTTCCTTCACGCGGCGCGCCTCGTCTTTCGCTAGCATAACTGCTTCGTAGAAGGAGGCGTCCGCTTCCCACTCCGTTTCGCTCCGCAGCATGGCCTCGACCAATGCCGGGCGCGAGAGTTCTCCGCCTAAGGCGTCGTGAGGACACGGCGATGCTCTGTCCAAGCGGGACAGTGCTGCACCGTATACTCCACCGTGTCCTCCGGGCGATCCTCGCAGTGGTGACAACCAGACGTTTCTTCCTTCCTCATTCGACAAAGTTACCTCCCGAAACATCCGTGTCCGATGAGGACCTGCGTCATGCGAAGGTCAGGACGCCGTGACGCCTATCCAACCACTCCTCAAAGAGGGGTCTTACCGCCGCGAATGTGGCGTGCCTGATGGGATTCTGACCTGGGGCTGATTTAATTACTCTCTTTAACTCATCATCATCATCTTGGCTAAGCCTTTTCGCAACTATGTTGCGTTAGGGTCGGCTTCCTGTTAAAACAAATGCAACTGAATATCATTATTTTACACGGAGCGACTGCATTTCTGTCCTCCACAATCCATTAACTGGGTAATACGATAACCCTATTTGTCAGATTTTCGAGCTTTTTACTAATTGTAACAACTGCCAAAGAATTACAAATGACAGCCAGGAGTACAGGCATTAAGTGCTTTAGGAAGCACGGAACCCGAGAAGAAATTGAGAATTTAAGTAATACTGCCCATGAGGAGCCATTTTTGTGGAAAACAATATTCTGATTTCAGAATAAATAGTGTAATATCATTTCCATTAAATAAATTGCATGTTTTGGAACTGTTTTACATTTTTTGTGAAGTAGGTATAAAATATTTCTACTTACAGGGGCAAGGCATTGTAAAGCACGATGCAGGGACCGGGAGGTGGTGCCAAAGTTCAGGACCACATTGACGGGGCCACCGCAAGCGTCTGTCGTCCTTTCGATGAGTTGCTTCTCATACAGATCTTCGTTCCACTGGACTACGTTCACTCTGTTTTGAATAAAAGATTATCCATAGTAGTCAGCGGAAAGAACAGAATCGCGGGAAAGGTATGATAGTACTAAACATGTGGAAATACTAAAAACCTCGTGATAGCGACAAGACCGCCTTTAGAGCCGTCAGTTTCTTGGTCTTTCATACAAGTACATGATAAGACGCTTATTTTGTATGGAAAATTTTGAAAGCGACGCATCTAGCAGCCGAGGCTTCTCCGTTATTTATGGTCTACAGACATATCGCTATTCCTTAGCAGACAAAGACGACACATACTTATTACGATACATAAATATATTTGTGATGATGAACAAGGTGTCGTGTTCATCAAAATAAAGGACTTGTAATATAATAAGTAAAATTGTTAGAATAAACATGAATAAGCTATGGATATCTACTTAATACACCTCAATGATCGGGTACCCGAAGTAGTCGAGCAATGGCCTGAGAGACGGTCATTTCGCAAACAAACAAAAAAACAGTCGAATTGAGAACCTCTTTTTTTTTGAAGTAGGTTTAAAAGCGAAAGTTTAGAATAATAATATTAACCCTGGACCCGTCGCGTGGGGTCTTTCGAAGCCCAGGTTATATAAAATTGCTAAATATGTAGACTTAGAATACGTTTACGGATCCCTTACTATAGGTAGCCTCCTAAAAAGGATTACAGTTCACCCTCCCGTCATTGAAACTAAGTCTGCGTCGAGCCCTTCGAGGTACGGACGTGTATTTCTACACAAGTCTCTCAGGGACCCCACGCCCCCTGGCTGGAGGCCTTAGAGTAATTTAAGGCATCCACAGAAAAGTCCGGTTAAGCAGCTCACAACCTCTTCTAGGTTGACCTGCGAGATGCCATTCATAAAAAAAGGGACCCCACGCGACGACTGGCGTAAGTAAATTTTTACTAGTGAAAAATGATCACAAAGAAAAACTATACGATTTTCTTTGTGATAATTTTTATTATGACATATTTTGGTTCCAGGATATTTGTTACATGAGTAAAAATGGATAATAGACAAAGTCATCGTATTTTAAGATGGGTGAACAAGACACGGAGTCAAAACTGGAATATAAAGAAGATGGTCATTGTGAATAAATTACTCCATCAGTAGCGTCCACAATATCCCATTAAACCCATACCAAAGCAATATGCACTGATTGTGTTCAAAGAAATGGTTAGGGTTACTTAAACATTGAATGTTTTTATATTTTTCACGTTTTTTAGCTGATATATGTTTGATTTTCATCATTACTTCCTTGATCTCAAATATTTATATAAAAGGAAGTAATGCCCCTGATTTTTATTTTTAAGTTAATATTAAGATGACTCAGTAAAAATATAAGAACAACATGTTACTTCTATTACTTTGATTTCAATTCAATATCAATAAATGTCTGATTTGCAATATCTTTTAGTTTTTGTTTCAATAAAGTCCTATCCAAATGCAAAACGCCAATATAATGTCAATAATTAATGTTATAATACTAATTTATTGATATTTATTTTTGGGGTCTTTGAAGACCCCACGCGACTGATCACGTAATAAAAAGGCACGACCTTCTAGTACCTTCTGTTTTCTTTACGAAACTGGTTTTAGGTTTAAAACCAGTTTTGTAGCGCGAAATTATTTAGGAGTTCTGTCGTTCACGATCTTGGCCCTATGAGTGGGGGGTTAGCGCGGGGCGGCAAGCGGTAAGATCAAATGTACTGAAATGTTTGAAGCACCCTACGACGCGCCGCCAGAGGCGAAAACGCGTGCGGTTTTCTTCGAACAAATTACAGCAGCCCCCGGTATTCGGAGCGACGCGACGGCTTGAACAAAAGTACAAACGTTAGATTGCGACGCCACGTAACGGAGCGGTTCGGACAGCGTTGCGAGTGTGGATCACGCTCTACCGCACCGCTCGACGCGCCGCGCACCGCTTAGACCAACGTCGTGAATGGGCTGTTAGACTGTTAGTTCAGAACCTCAATTTGAACATAAGTTACACATTATACCAAGCAGAGAGTAGGTAGTAACTATGACCGGGTCAAACCAGAAACGACTATTAACTCATCGACTAAAGTGAACCGTCTATTGTGCATTGATAATGCAATTTCGGGACGTCTTTCAATTCTATTCATATATCAGCCAAGATGTTATTTAGACTCTTATTGTTACCGTGCGATATTTTTCGCAGCAGTTGGGGCCGTCAGGAAGTTTTTATAAGTTCATCTAACAATTATGCTGCGTAGTCTTTTGAGATTCAATCAAATGAAATCAAACAATACGTCGACCTCAACAACCTTGGGCAAAGATCAACACAACATTTGTGTACAGATAATAATATTATTTAATCAAAATGTGTTAGAAATACGAATGCATTAATTGATAAGCTAAACAGAAAATGTAAGATCAATTAAAAGGTACGAGATGATGCAGTTGAGGTTAAAACACACAATAATAATAATAATGAGCACAACTTACTCTTCGCATTCTTTCGCGAGGATGAATCCTTCATCCTTGAGGGTCGCCACACAGATTCGGATGCGATTGTTGTAGGATGCGTGCTTGAAGTAGTGAGTGGCGATGCGCAGCGCCCACAGCGCCAACCCACCGGTGCCTACGATCAACACAGTCGTATTGTCCTTCTTCGCGGGCCCCTCCAACACCTTCTTCAGACATTCCCCAGCCGTGGCCACAGTATTCATTGCCAGCAAAGCACCAGTAGGTAGCATCGCCGCCACGCTCAGAGGTAGCTTATCAGGTACAGGTACCAAACACTTAAAATCTGGTACGACAATATACTCCGCATACCCATTAGGTACACCGTCATAGGGGTAAAGGACTATTCTGGATCCTTCTTTAATTCCGTCTAGCCTTTCCGCAGCTTTGCCGATTGCGTCTACAACTCCAGCAACTTCATAGCCTGGGAATAAGGCACCGTCTCTAATGCCGATGTGTGAAGGAGTTGCGTGGGTGTGGATGCCGAAGTTTTCCATTTCTCCTGAGAGGCTTCCGATGGAGGATATGGAAGATGTACTGCAGACGGAGGCTGATCGAGTCTTATTGGCTCTGTAGCATGCTCCCGCGTACACCACTCGTATCCTTGCACCGTACATGGGCACGTCGGGGACGGGCACGTCGAAACTGAACACGCATTCCCTCATCGTAGGTCCTGGGGACTCAATGGAAACTTGTCTGCACAGCTTACTCATTTTGAAAACTATGGACAAAGAAATAAGGTTGAATTATAATTAATTTAAGTTTGGGTTGGAAATATAGTGTCCGCACAATTAAAAATAAAGAGTCCGCTTAGTGAGTGAGAAATATATACAATAATTTAACAATTAAGAAATTATTTAAAATTATAGATAAGTGTTGAGACTTCTCAACGTCCTGACTGCAAGGTTCAGTCACTGTACCTTATCTTGTTCTCACCGCAAATGTGTGATAATGATAGAACGTTACAATGTCTGCACTACTACTTAAACGCAGCGTCCAACCGTCCCGAGAACGCAAACAATTATGAACTAATGAAAACTCACTATCTTTAAGTACACTTATAGATAAAAGAGATAACAAAAACATTAACAAAAGGATCATTCAACACATTGTTGTATTGAATGATTCTTTTGTTAATGTTAATATATTTTTTTAAAAAGGGACCGACTTCAAAAACAAACACAAAAAAGTTTAAAATATGTTTTCCTAAGGAAGTCGGTGGCTTTGTTTTTATTTCATTGACTATTGCCACCGACTTTCTAAAGTACATAAAAAAATAATTACTTAAATCGGACTTGTAGTTTCGGAGATACGCTGATATAGACTAACATATACGAAAATGAAATTTTAATGGGACCAAATGACAGGTATAGTACATCTAACAAAAAAGGAATCATCAACATCGGTTTACCTAGTGGAAAGTTATGAGGTAACAAACATAAAAAGTACAGTCTAATTGCTTACCAACACCTTTTTTCGAAATCAATAAAAAAAACGATTTTTTTTAAGAGATCGCAATTTTTTTTGTTGTGAGTATGTATGCTGTGTGTGGTGTCGTGAAGTAACATCATAGCATTGTTAGCTGCTTACACGTGCTGACTATTTGCTAATCCGCTGCTGATCTCACGACTAGTTCAGGACAGGTCATGGTAATGTCATTCATGTATTTTTAACCGACTTTAAAAAAAGGAGGTTATATATTCGACCCGTATGTATGTAATATTTCCAGAACTGCCCAGTTTTCGTACATGTTAGTCTATATTCTATATCAGCGTCTGAACAAAAGTGCCAAAAGTGTATGTTTTCAAATTATTTATTTGTGAAACATCGGTAAATACTCGTAAGATTATAATGTTGGGATCACTATGTTTAACCTAGTAGGTATACAAATTTTGAGCACTTAATACTAATCGAGAATAATAATATATATACTCGTATGTTTTATGCATTGTAATATTTGATTTTTTTACATTATTATACAAATTAAATTATAAATACCACAGGAACTTAAACAAATTGGGCATTAGTCCCATATGACGACAAACTTAATAAGAATAAATTTATATTTCTGTTAAGAATTCACCAATGAAATAGTACGCTTTTTTAACCATAAAACCTGTTAGTATTCTTTTGAATTTATTAGTGTCATTCTTTGTTCTAATAGGGGTGGGTATCATATTAAAAATTTTCGGAGCCATTCCCAGAAAGCATTTTCAGTATAATGCTGTGTTATGAGGCTTAGCTTGAATTTTGTCCGGATGACGTTTACTAGTTAGGGTTTCAAAGAAGTTGAAGTGATGATATTATATATATATAAAGATGGAAAAGTCATTATTTTCAGCTCAATTACAACTATCAGTAGCTTTTATTTGTGTTCGCATATCTCCGGATCTACAAGTCCGATTTAAGTAATTCTTTTTTTGTTGTACTAGTTATTTGTTAAATTAAGGGAATACTGCTTATTATTTAGTTTCATCAAAATCGGTTGAGTAGTTTTTGATATAGGTCATTTTTTTTGTATAGTTTTAAAGCCGGTGCTTTTCATTCTATTCTTTTCATTATGCTTTTCATTCATTTCAAAAAGTTTTAGCTTATTGTGTACATATGCGATGTTATTACCGGTGCTACGGATTACAAAATTCTAGTACACTTGTAAGAAAATTGTGTATTTGACAAGAATTTGGGATGAACATTTAAACTAAAACGGTATAATAAATTTATTTTTCCAAAAAAGTAAACGACTTCAAAAACATCATACGTCTGTAACAGAAGTCTGTAACAATAAAGTTAATAAAGTTTTTTTGTTAAATTTTAACCTAGGTATTTCAGTTGTCTTCTCGATATGTCTATGTGTATATGTCTATGCGAGCAAGAGATTTGGTTATGCAATCATTTGGCGGTGTAGCGCATAAACAGTAACAAAGGGATACCCAAATATTTACCCTTATTATTTACCTACTTCTAGAAAATAAAATTGACAGTTGAATTTGACTACGTGCATTTACACACATTCTTCCTCAAAAACGATAACATGTTTATTTCCATACATTAACAAGTGATTAGTTAATGAGTGACTAAGCGATCATTCTGCCTGCACTTCTCACAACAAAATCGAGTTACACGGAGGTCCATAATATAATAGTTCTACGTGACGCAGCACCTACATAGTATTTATAAATATAATGATTAATATACATATACAATTATAATATACCTACATCACGACTTGTTTACAGGATAGTCACGTGATTCAAAGAATAATGGCCGAAAACATTTTTATATCAACGATTTGAGCTTGTATTTGGCCGCAACTCCCCTGATGTGAATCCTAGTAGCTCGCATAAAAATTAGTTCTAACATAAGTAACTTGCTTGGCATTGTTAACATTTTAGCCAGGGCTTACAACTAAGGTTCAATTAAATGAACGTCACTAAGGGCACCCCCTGCGGGGTTCGGGCCTAGGCTTAGTGCGTCATTGAGGGGGGGGGGGGCAGCAAGGGTCAGGCTGGGTCGAATTATTATTGGGGGAATTTAAAGCTACTTGCTCAGCTTCGCGAGCTGGCTTGTCGAGCAAGGGTCGGGCTGTAATATTCCTGGGAGTTCGCGGTGGGCCTCGTCGGCGGGGCCAGAAACGCGGTCGGTATTTGTATTTGTATTTTCTACGAATAGTACTGGGTTTCCTACAGCTCTCTTGGAGGAGGGTTATGGGATCATCTGGTTCTAACAAGGTATGCCTAGGGCGACGGATTTTCCCTATTCTAGTTGGGGTGTATCTAGTGTTGGGCAATGATAATAATCCGGTTAATATCATTTGGCTAATAATCGATTAATAGCAGTTAATAGCCAGTTAATAGCAATTTTGGATGATAACCCTGCTATTAATGTTATTTACGTGTTTGAAAATTTCCCTTCATAGTTTTCAGGTTTAGGACTGTCAGATTAGACTTCATTTTCATCATCTTTCTTCCACACGAGATTGTTCTTTGGCCTAACCATTTTATGATTATAAACACAAACACGCGAAAAAGGCGGAAAAGGATTTCTTCACCGAAACATATCAGCCGACGTACTGATTCCGGATTCGGTTGGCGACGCTGTAGTACCGTTCATGCATCTCTTTCTGGCACCAATAAATATTAGCGCTAGAAAGAGATAGCATGAGAAACGGTGGTGCGGGGATGCACATTACCTACTAACCACTCGGGTGTTTTCGATTGTTTGCCATGCATGCCGCATGCCCGCGCCTACGGTGGCCGGAGATCGTCTTGCGACGGCCGACGCCGTGGGCGTCTACCACTGCGGCTGGGGTGGAGGGAGGACGCTGTCCTCTGCCTCACGCGGCCCGCCTCCTCCTTCACGAGCATTACTGCTTCGCAGAAAGAGGCGACCGCTTCCCACTCCGTCTCGCCCCGCAGCATGGCCTCAACCAATGCCGGGCGCGAGAGGTCTCCGCCTATCGCCGTCGTGAGGACACGGCGGTGCTCTGCCCAAGCGGGAAAGTCCTGCACCGTATGCTCCACCGTGTCGTCCGGACGATCCTCGCAGTGGTGACACCCAGGCGTTTCTTCCCTCCCTATCAGACACAGGAACCTCCCGAAACTTCCGTGTCCGGTGAGGACCTGCGTCATGCGGTCTGTCAGGACGCCGTGACGCCTATCCAGCCACTCCTCATAGAGGGGTCTTACCGCCGCGACTGCGGCGTGCCCGGACCTCGGTTGCGACAGTCGCTCCCTCCAAAATGCCCTGAGATCACGCCGGAGCTCTTCCCGCCGCGCCTCGACTTGCCGAGGTCGCGCGGATTCGCCCCGACGCTGCGCCTCCACGCGCCACTCGTAGACGCGCTGGAGGGCAGTCGCCTCCAGATCCCAGGGCAGCAATCCGGCAAGGAGGTTGGCCGATTCGCCGGCGATCGTGCGGTATCCCCGGATCATCCGGATAGCCATGACCCTCTGGCATGCGACCAGCTTCAGTGGTCGTGTCCGGATGCTTAGGGCCCACACGGGGGCCCCGTAGAGGGCCATGAACCGCACGACCCCGGCGTACAGCCTCCGGCAGGAGGCATTTGGCCCGTCGAGATTGGGCAGGAGTCGCTTGAGAGCGGCTGCTGCCCGGTTCAGCCTTGGGGCCAAATGCAAGGAAGGAAGGAAGGAAGTGTAGTGAAGGAAGTGCTCCCTGAAGTTCTACCGGCTGTCGAGGACGAGTCTCAGGTACTTCATCGTCCTCGCGACGCCGATGCGAACCCCTCTCCACCGTTATGTGGGACTCTGAACGTGGCGCATTCAGACGGCCATGAAAACACATGGCCTCTGTCTTGTGCAGCGCCACGTCGAGTCCCAACTGCCGGATCCTATTAGCGACTGTCGCTAACGCCTGCGTCGCCACGTCGGCCGCCGCCTGATGCGACTCTCCCTTCGCCAGGACGAGCGTGTCGTCGGCGTAACAAATTACGCCGACGCCGTCAGGGAGGTCGCCGCGAAGCACCCAGTCGTAACCGATGTTCCACAGGAGCGGCCCCAAGACCGATCCCTGTGGAACACCGCACAACATCTCTCGCCGGTTCCATTCTCCCCGGTGACCGGGGTAGATGACGGCTCTGTCCGTCAGGTAGTCCTCGACTATACGACGGAGGTAGGTCGGCACCCGGTGATACCGGAGTGCCTCCCTGATGCAACTCCAGGGCAGGGTGTTGAAGGCATTGGAGATGTCTAAATTAACAAAACTGAATTTGAAAAAAAAAGGTGTATTTATCTCATTATTAACACTTTTTCACATATAATATCTGAAAATAAATAAAAAGAATAGCACTACATTGAATTAAACTGCGTACACGTACCCAATTTATGTTCATACCAACAGATTTTACAATAAAACAAAAAAAAAAAACATTTATTTTTTTATCAAAACATTAATAGCAGGGTTATTAGCCATTGCACGGCTATTAATGGCTATTAATGGATTATAATCGATAAAAACTCAAAGCATCCGGCTATTAACCCAACACTTATCGGGCGGCCGATGAGATGAGCGGGTTGGGATGCTTCTCGGCTGAGTCGAGAAAACGCTTTGTAAGGCGTTTCATAATCTGTTTTATTGTAGGGATTTTGAGATCGACATGGAGTCGCTCGTTCCTAATAAACCAGGGTGAACCCGTGGCCTTTCGGAGAAACCGGTTCTGTAGGATCTGCATCCTATGGATGTGGTGGGATTTTGCATGCGCGAACACTGGGCACGCGTATGTCAGAATGGGCTGAATGCATGCGGTGTAAATACGCAACTTGCACTTGAGTGACAATTTGCTGCGTGCATTCAGCACCGAGTGGAGTCTACCGAGAGCGAAAGCAGCCCGCGAGCGAACCGTCTTTATGTGCTCTCCGAAGGATAGACGTTGGTCTAGGATGACCCCTAGGTATTTGGCTTGCTTCTCCCAAGGGATCGGCTTGCCAAACATAGAGATCGGAGTGGGCGGGGTTGGGATGGATGTGTGGGGTCTGTAGAACATGACCGCCTGGCTCTTGTCGGGATTTACTTCGATTCTCAATTTCCGGAACCAAGCGCCTAAGGCGTTTGCGGATTTCTGGAGAGTCGTGGCTATTCTTTGTGGGCATCTGCCTGAATGATAAATGGCGGTATCGTCAGCGAAGAGAGCGAGCTGTGACGGTTTGCCTTTGGGGATGTCGCTTGTGTAAAGCGTGAACATTACTGGGGATAGCACGGAGCCTTGTGGGACCCCGGCTAAGATCGGGGGGCATTGTGAACAAGCGACAAAGGTAGGAAGAAATATTGTTTGCTGTTTGGGTACGCCATGTATATCAAGTGACAAAAGACAAAAATCGGAGCGGAGACGAGCTGGGCTGCGATTCACCAATCACATGGCTGATGCACATAGCTGGCCACGTGACACGTGTTTATTCAAGCTATGTGATTGGTGGTCGCGGGACTCACGAATTACCGTGACCCCGGTACGTAAAGGGCTATTGAAGGACACCGTGGATTTTAGTCATTACGAGTCTGACAGTCCCTCCCGCTCTACCCTGGGTGGGAGAACTCATGTGATGATATTACCACGTAAAAAAAAAAGCCATGTGATTAGTGAATCGCTGCACAGCTCGTCTCCGCTCTGCTCCGCTCGGCGTCAGTCGAACCGCAGTCTTAATCCGGTGCCTAACTGCATAAAGCGAGTTCGAGATATCAAGCCCATCTATTATTTATGAAAGTATCGACGTTAGCTTACTCTGCAAAACTAGGCTAAGATGTCAAAAAAATTCTGACAGCTTTTGTTTTTTCACAACATTACTCCAGACCTAGTAAACGCAGTAACTTTTATACTCAACGAATTCCTTGCTAGCCGAAAGCATTATTTTAACTTGCATATAATATCTGTCAATTCTAAACAAGAATATACAAAGACACGTCATATTTTTTTTTTTTCGCGTGTGTGGTACGACCGAGTCACAATATTTGCAATAAATGTGTAAAAAACGTTTTTTTGAACTTCTTGAAATATTTGTAGTCGTGGACACCCTACGAGGAGATTTTAAGAGAAGTTTTAGGGTGTCAAAATTAAGCTATAAACAAGCCTAGGTTAGGCTATGCGAGGTTGTTTCCGTTTAAATTACTGGACTAATAACGATTTAGCCTCCACGATTGGCATTGTTTACAGTTGAATAGCAAGATATTCAAACATAAACATCGAACGGAAATAAGGATAATCAAGGTTGATAAAATGTTTTTTTAGTGATGTGGGAAAGTTCCATCGTTCTTCAGCCACAAGATGCACAGATTTATTGTGATAGACAGCTTTAATATGCAAAAGTAATAAATTGCATGCGACAATTGGCGTCAATAACCACCTTCCGTTACGAATACAAGGCGCAAATTGTTATGAAGATTGCCGTGACTTCTACATACTACTTATATCTACAGTATTTTTCTTATAACCTCTGCGGCTTCTAGAAAAATAAGTGTGCTAAAACAGTTTTTTTTTTATCCTGGTAAAATCATCAAATGTGTCCTCCCACCCAGGGCAGGGTGGGAGGGACTGTCAGACTTCTACTGACTAAAATCCACGGTGTCCTTCACTAGCCCTTTACGTACCGGGGTCACGGTAATCCCTTGGTCCCGCGACCCCGGCAGGCTTTGGCCCTCACAGGCCCCGTCACTATGCTGACACTCTTTGAGGCGCGCGTGGAACACAACGTGCCGTCGACCCGGGCATGGTCCATGGTCGGACAGCGAGTCGCCCATTACTCGCTGCCCGCATGCCCGCGCCTACGGTGGCCGGAGATCATCTTGCGACGTCCGACGCCGCGGGCGTCTACCACTGCGGCTGGGGTGGAGGGAGGACGCTGTCCTCTCCCTCAAGCGGCCTGCCTCCTCCTTCACGAGCATGACTTCTTCGCAGCATGGCCTCGATCAATGCCGGGCGCGAGAGGTCTCCGCCTATCGTCGTCGTGAGGACACGGCGGTGCTCTGCCCAAGCGGGGCAGTCCTGCACCGTATGCTCCATCGTGTCCTCCGGACGATCCTCGCAGTGGTGACACCCAGGCGTTTCTTCCCTCCCTATCAGACACAGGAACCTCCCGAAACTTCCGTGTCCGATGAGGACCTGCGTCATGCGGTAGGTCAGGACGCCGTGACGCCTATCCAGCCACTTCTCAAAGAGGGGTCTTACCGCCGCGATTGCGGCGTGCCCGGTGCTAAAATAGATAGAAAATTTATAAGTCCGGCAAACAAGAAAAAAGATCTCGTCGTTCCTTCAGACGACGAATTGTATCAGGGATGGTAAGCTGCCCAACAAGATGATTCGGATGCTTCTGTAGCCGTGAGTTGTAGGTGGAGCCATGGTAATTTATCACACCTTTAACCATTGGTACGTTAAGAATTTCATGGATCTCGTTTGTTTTGATGAACCATGGTGCATTTGATATTTGTCTCAGGATATAGGTTTTCGCTCTTTGATTATTGTTATATTGGTGCTACATGCTGTGCCCCAGAGTTCAATACCATACCGTAGGTCCAAATCAGTGTACATGAGAAGTTTTGGTCAATGGCTAGTTTTGAGTTTCTACAAGCAAGCCCTTGTGCCAAACCCTGTCAAATGCTTGTTGGATGTCCAGAAGGGCCGATTTAAAATATTCCTTACTCTCATGTGCCTTCCTTGTTACTCTTGGCACCCTATGGACTTGTTCTGTAGTGCATGTTGCTTCCGAAAAACCAAATTGGTGGTCCGGAATTATTGACTTTTCTTTCAGGACACTAATGAGTCTTTGTAGAAAGATTCTTTCAAATAACTTAAATATAACCGGCAGCAAGCTAATAGGTCTGTAGGAAGTAATTTCGTGTGCAGGTTTACCAGGTTAGTGCAGCTTTATACTTTGGGAGATCCTCCACAGATCCAGGAAGTATCCTATGCAGAACGGCGTTAAACAATGTTGTTATATAACTATATATTATATACTATTGACTTGAGTGGTAAAATAACAAACATTAACAGGTTTGGGTCAAGAAATTGTCTCGTTCATTATATTTGTATTGTGTTTTTTCTCGATTGTTTTAGTACAAGTAAAGAAATAACTGTCACGAAAGCTAGTGAAAACATATATTTTCGGGAATTTTGAAAACACAAAAATAGAACATGTCATAGAGCCTCCAAATAAGGTAGCCCATGAACGCATGGGTGGCTGATTAAAAATACTTTTGGGTATGTATCATAACAGTGTATTGTTATTTTTTTTTATGAAAGCATTATATCAATTGGTTTTGTTTATCTATACATATAATAAAATGGTAGGAAAGTCAAAACTATACAATGAATATTTTTTTAAAAGAATACTTGGGGTGTGATCCACAATCAAAACCAAAGCCAAAAATTTAGTTTTTAGAATTTTTGTCTGTTTGTCTGTATGTATGTCTGAGATATTATTTCTTCCACGCAGACGACGCCACCGGCATCACCTAGTAATTACATATAAATACTCCAAATACAATACTGAAAGGCTGCAAGTGCACTTATGTATTATGTGCCAAAAATACGCGATCGAAATTTCCGACATCAATAGAGGTCTTTTGTTTGTTTTGAAGAAACACATTCCTTTGTGTTCTCAACAAAAGAAAATTATGTATGTTTCCTGTAGGTGATTGTCAACATGTAGCAACAAAGAGTAGGACTCACCTCTACTAAAACGCAAGACACAAAGGCTGGCCTATTTAATTGTTAATTCGTGTGATATTTCGCACTGTGTGCCGTTTTAAATACTATATTTATTTGTAAAGTAACAAGCGCCCACATTTATACTAAAGTCCAATTCGCAATTCTATTGCTCTAAAAATAGTGAGAGCGAGAGGGGGACCTGATAACGACAACCGGGTGTTTTGAATATATTGTAAACAAGGGCAGGACAATGAAAGCGATCATCCCGCAGCCAAGTGACCGCACTAAACATCGCGAAATTATATAAACATTGCTATGACCTTCCCTTAGAGTGAAGGTCACAAAGAACAAATAAAAGATCCCAATGAGGACAAGCTAACACACTAAAAATACATTGCAGACATTTTTTAGAGCTTCGCTGCGAATCCGCGCGAGCAATTACATAAATAAGGTGTTTAAATATAATTTACGTCAACATATAAATTCAAAAATTTACAATGAAACTAAACATTTATAAACGTGATAGAACGATCCTTACCTGATAGGTAGATCAATAAACACTTAATATTATTTCAGCGTTCGCTTCTTGTGCTTAAATTTTAAAATTCACGTTTTTATTTACAAGGACAAAAAGACAGAGGAATGACGTCACTGACGTTTTTATAATACATTCCGTTTCTTAACAAAATGCGATCTTGAATCTCACGCGTGCCATTGCTTTGTTATATTCCTTCTGTTATGCTAAGCAACTTGTGCATAATAGTAACATATATTGCGCAGAATGAAACGTTCTAAACGTATTTAGCGCTTGCAACATCAAGCAGAGGTACTAGTGTAACTCGTGTGAAACTCCTCGTTTTTACCAAGAAATAAGTTAAATGCTAGTTTGTTTAAAAATCAAAACTTGTAAAATACTTATTAAGATATAATTATTTGTTTCAAACATGTATTGAGACTGTTTCAAATACTCAACTCCTAGCTTTTGTCAATCAAGGTAAAAAGCATGAATTTTTACAAGTATTTTAAACATGAACTGATTAAATAGAAATATAGAGTATTAGTAAATGTAAGTTTCATGTGCCAAAATTGTTATTACTTGTTTAATTTTATTTAGTCTTATTGTTTAATTTTATATATAGTGTTATTGTTTGATTTATTTTAATAGATATGCAACTAAAGTTATTTTTGTACCTGCTACTGTGTTTTCCCTTATTTTTGCAATAGTTTAATTTAGTTTTATTTACACATTTATATAAATGTCTATCGTTTTTTAGTCGAGCTAAATTTAAATGTTACTTCATTGTAAACATAAAAATTCGTATGCCGCTTTATGTGGTGGATATGCTGTACTAACCATGTATAACACTTGTATACCTACCATATTCTACGAATAAATATCTTTATCTAAAACTTTATCATGACAAAACGAAAACATTGTAACCCTATTGTAGCCCTATATAGTTTGTGCGTAAATTACACTAAATAACTTGGATGAAAATGACGGGTAACGGTTAATGATAATTTTCACGAGTCTCGGTAACTCGAAAGTGGACCATTTGGAGTTCACGTTGGATATTTATAAAAAATCCGGTTGCATTTTTCATACGGGCAACTCAGATCGGCGTGGGTCTGGATGAATATTTGTTGGCGTGGGTAGATTGTTTTAATTATTTACAAGGAATTATATCAAAAAGTGCACTAATATTGACGCAACAAACATATAAACCACATTATGGGTAAGTGAACAATTTGTTAACGTTATAACACACCAAGCGAAATTTCTTTTGTTATTGATTGATGTCATCTTCGGGGTGGTCTATCGGTGCGATGCTTGATTTTTTTACGCCTCTGACTATTTGTGCGGGCGCAAACGAGTTTGACCAAAAGAGTGAGAAATAAGGTGCTTACAAGCGAAGCGATGGTTAATAAATATAATCCAAAGTTAAAGATATCTACTGTGAAAATTGATATTTAGCGTAATATGGTCATTGTTATTGTATGGCAGCAATTTACTTCGAATTGCACTTTTATAGGGCTACGCGTCATGAATTGATAGTTAACGACTCCCTTGTGAGCACATCAGCTCAGCATAAACTGAAATCAAATAAAAGATTATAGCATCAATAAATGCTTCATTTCGTTTTCACCGAATCTAAGTACATTGAAATGACAAACAAGAACTTGAATTCAAATGATTTTCATCGAAACAAAATCAAATTGGTTTTATTAGAAACAAATGCACATAACTAGATTTAAAAACGTGAATTGTTTTGGGAGTATTTAATTGAAATTAAGTGCAAGTTAGGGACAATAATTTGGATTAATTGGATGAGACAATGAGCTTTTTAAATTTTATTTTTTAGATACTTATCTATAATTTTAAAAGCTGAAATAGCAATATCTTGCAGAGAGGGCCTAGACAAAATCACATTCTTTCAATAATTACAATAGAAAATAAAAATAATTGAATTGACATTTAGAAAGTAATAAATAGGCCCTCTATTGCAAGATGTAGTTTGTAGAGAGCGCCTAGATAAAATCACATTCTTGCAATAATTAAAATAAAAATAACAGAATTGATGTTTCAAAAGTAATAAATAGGCCCTCTCTGCAAGATGTAGCTTGTAGAGAGCGCCTAGATAAAATCACATTCTTGCAAATAAAAAATAATAACCCTCCTTCTGGGGCAGTCGGGTAAAAATAACAGAATTGACGTTTCAAAAGTAATAAATAGGCCCTCTCTGCAAGATGTAGCTTGTAGAGAGGGCCTAGACTATATCACATTCTTGCAATAACTAAAGTAAAAATAACTGAATTGACGTTTCAAAAGTAATAAATAGGCCCTCTCTGCAAGATGTAGCTTGTAGAGAGCGCCTAGATAAAATCACATTCATGCAATAATAAAAATAAAAATAACTGAATTGACATTTTGAAAGTAGTAAACTTAAATATTGTTACTAATTATTGAACATTATGAAATGTTCATAATTGTCACTTGTCTTGGCTTCAGATCATTGTAAGATCCTTATTTATACACATATTTGTTAGGACACAGGCCAGTGGTAACAAGGTGATTTCTTCCTTAGGTTTGATTCTCGGTTCAAGCAAAGTGTTATACTGTTTATCTGTCAGGAATTGCTTAAAAGCAGCTACAAGGCCTGGCCTCCTTTAAATGAGACACACTCACATCATTTCAACATAACTGATGAAACATTGGTGTACTATTAGTACAACTCTGCTTAACTCATAGGGAATACAGGCATGATGTTATGAAAAACATTAGAATGCACTGACAATATAATTAAGAATAATTTATTGCTTATGTTGACCAACATTGAATCGATGACTGTATTGAAATATATTTTTTTTGTTATTATTATCTGCAATCAGTCAGCTCCGACTATGATCAGATCACTGGAGAGAGGCATTATTTTTTCAAAAGATTCAGACCAATGTCCAAATCTTTTTTAATCAGGCAGCACAATATCGACTCTCTTGAGTCTCCCAATAAGAGTTTGGATTAATAACGAATGTGTAAGGGGATTTGGATGATTAATCAATCTATCCTTATTTTTGCCAAAGTAGAGTTCCACTTCTTCTTGAATCATTGGGATTTCCAAGTACTTATGAATTTCCGTTTTGTGGGTATACCAAGGTGCTGCTGCTAAGACAGGTTTCCATTATGACCTCTTTGGATGCTTAAGATATTTGATTTGCTTGCAGAAGACCACAACTGGACCAAACAAACTTACAGTATTTTTTTTTAAACTTTGAGTTTATTTTATTGTTCCATCATAATGGAACAATAAACTCTAAGTTTGTTACTGAGGGTTAGTTTAGATTATCTGCCAAGTAATCAGAGCAAGTTCTTGAAGCAGTAATTTATTTCTGTTCTTTTTTTCTTTAGGTGGTCCTTCCATGTCAATCTACAATCCAAGTAGAATCCTAGATACTTAACACATGTTGATTGTTGTAGAGTATCCTGATCCACTTTGACCGGAGTGCAGTTAAAGTAATGTGTTGCGATTTATGTGCACTTGCCCTTATACACCATTTATATAGCCAATCATAGGTCTTGTGAAGTTGTTTTTGCCGTATGCTGCTCGCTATGTTCGAATCTTGACTACAGGCCAGGAATGCGGTATCATCAGCAAAGGTTGCTACAAAAAACATTGGGAAATTGTGGAGAGTCACTGGTAAAGATGTTATACAGGACTGGGCCCAGGACAGAACCCTGGGGTACACCTGCTTTTTTTTATTGTGGTAAAATCGTCAAATTAGTCCTCCCACCCAGGGCAGGATGGGAGGGACTGTCAGACTTGACTGATTAACATCCACGGTGTCCTTCAATAGCCCTTTACATACCGGGGCCACGGTAATTCGTGAGTCCCCCGACCAGGGTGCACCTGCTAGGCACCTGCAGAGAAAAGATCTTGCATATCTTAACTTTACTTGAAATTGCCTATCACTGAGCTATGATTTCATGAGCAAGTAATATGAATTGGGCAGGAGCTGCTTTATTTTGCATAGTAGGCCTTTGTGCCATACTCAATCAAAAGCTTCTTGGAAGTATTTAAATATCACTGCTTTTAAGACATACCTCAACTACAAATACCAACTACATTTTAATTTTTTTAGTAGATAGATTATAGTAGATAACAAAGCTAATGTTCAGTATAATTGTTTAAATAAGAAATCATCAAAGTCATAAAAGATAGCAAAGTGGGTACTTTAAGGTCTAATTGCAGCAAAATCAAAGCTGCTTTCTGATGTCTCTTCTTTTGATTCACACCAAAACACATTGTAATATTATTTTTTAAACTTTTCAGGTTAATTAAGAATTTACCTGAAAAGTTATTATTCATATTCAATCTGTTATTAAGCATGTCTGATATTTATCACCTAAACTATAAATCGACAAACATAATTTGATACAAACTTCCAACACCTTATTTTTCGAAATGACTAAACCGATTTTTATGAAACTTCATACACATAAACACTAAACAGTATACATAAGTCTTGAAATTTATCAGAGAACATTTTCGGAAAATAGTGTTATAGCTAAATTACAATGATTTTAAGCTTTCCATAGAAACAGAGATTTATAATTGTCTGAAAGACATTTGTAAAATCTGAATAGTCTCTTGTTGACATTGCAATGTACCATTCAGATGAGTTTAGCAGTTGTATACTGGAGTCATCTATCTTGTGATGTTATATAGTTATGATGTCTCAGTGGTCAACACCTTGCCTCTTATACATGAGGTTGAAACCCAGTCAAGTACCAAAGTGCCTTTTTCTATGCATCTGTATTTCCTAACCATATCTTGGATATGACTATATTATTATCCTCATAATGTGACCATATCCTCACACAAAAATTAAAAGTCGTCCTGCGTAGGCGCGGGCATGCGGGCAGCGAGTAATGGGCGACTCGCTGTCCGACCATGGACCATGCCCGGGTCGACGGCGCGTTGTGTTCCACGCGCGCCTCAAAGAGTGTCAGCATAATGACGGGGCCTGTAGAGGGCCAAAGCCTGCTGGGGTCGCGGGACCAAGGGATTACCGTGACCCTAGTACGTAAAGGGCTATTGAAGGACACCGTGGATTTTAGTCAGTACAAGTCTGACAGTCCCTCCCGCCCTGGCCTGGGTGGGAGGACTCATTTGATGATTTTACCACGAAAAAAAAAAAAAAAAAGTGATTAACATAGGCTGTATTCTGATTAATTTTCAAATTGCATTTATGCAATGCTAGGGCAGATTGCAAGTAAGAAACACAACAAAGGCAATATGACACATCCAAGGCGTCCTAGTGGGGATACATTTTTACGTTGAGGTGTTTCAGAAACTGTCAGGACTGCCAGTGCCACATTAAATGACGAAAATTCGATGTTGGAGTCAATCGGTTAAGCATCACTTTCGGTCGGACCGCAGAATTTGAACATGGTTATGAAATCACGTTTGTTTTTTTAGTTCACCCCTGTTACAAGTGGAAGTAAAACTTTCTAACAGAGTAAGTGAAGTAGAAATAAAGAATTAGGCTAACATTCGTCTAAGTGTTAAAATGTCTGGTTTATTCCACTTTGTTCACCTGGGTGATATCCACCTGGGTGAACAAAGTGGACAACTTTGGTGCCCAGAATTTGAGTACACCAAAGTTGTTCCCTTAGTTCACCTCGGAAAAATATCACCTGGGTGAACAAAGGCGACTTTCTTTCTCTTCTCTTCTTTTCTTCTACGATCTTGTGGACTTTTATCACCTATAAAAAATCAAAGACAATTTAATTTTTTTTTTCTATCATTTAAAGTCAATTTTGTATTTTAAGTTTAAGAAGCTAAAAAAACAAAAATATAAAAATACAAAATTAAAATAAAACTAAACTATTATAGAGCATCGAAAAATTCATCCTCAACGCTGTCAGCTGGTAATGTGCCCAAGAGACTGGCGGCA
Source organism: Agrotis puta (assembly GCA_943136025.2). Taxonomy (NCBI): domain Eukaryota; kingdom Metazoa; phylum Arthropoda; class Insecta; order Lepidoptera; family Noctuidae; genus Agrotis; species Agrotis puta. Next base: position 3,282,272 of record OW964166.2, read on the forward strand.
TTGCCTCCTTGTATGGCAACGCCACCGAAATAAACCAACTGTCCATTGTCATTACGTAATACGTATTACGTATAATAACGCCCAAAAGTCATAATGACTCAAAATGCTTTTGTTATAAAATAAGCACTGGTTTTTTTTTAATGTGCCGACTATACGGGTTTTTTTGTGGTTCTTTGTGGGTAGGTTCAGAACACATTGGTAGAACACGTTTCATATTAATCTATTTTTTTTATGGATTGTAGTTTTTTATGTGGTAAAATAATTGAATGACCTTCCCAACACAGTATATGAACAGGGTGATTTTTTTAACTGGGTGTGGATGACTATATCTGAAAGTAAGAAGAATATCTGTCATATAGGAATATCTGCCAAATATCATTACGTCCCAGAATTTGATCCTTATTAGCGACACAATCGAATGGCTTAATAATACAGGATGTGAAATATTTTTTTTTTCAAAATCAGCTTCACTAAAATCGGCCTCGAGACTCCTTTCAATATTTTTCGATATTCTTAATAGCTGCGGATATCCACGCCCAGTTGAAAAATACACCCTGTATTTTCACTTGATGTCATATGGACATTTTGCCACTTGATCTTTATAACAAAACTTTTGACTTTTTTAGGTAATGGTTTTGTTATTGTTCGGTATATCATTTTTAATTTGCAACTTTGTTTTGGAAAAGACAGTTGCATGTAATTTGCCTGCCCTGATCAATCAATGTTAAACTGAAACAATGAAAGTTCAATCGTTTCATCAGGTCACTGACTGATGCATTGCCTTAGTTAAGGCCAGGGAATTGCCACTTGGGGTTTTTATTCTTTTGGTACCAATGTTACGTACTTTTATTTGCGGGTTCTTTTTTAAGGTTCCGTACTTAAGGCGAGGTTTTCCTGAGCACCGCAGGCATTCAACGCTTACCGCAGCGCCCGCAAGGACTAGCGGATACGTAATGAATTACGATGCGCGATGACACGCGCGCCAAAACTTGCGAAGTCTAGGTAGTAGTTACAGAGTAGAGCAAAGCAGTAAATCAACTTGAATTGATTACTATAGGCACGTTTGTATGTATTTTTTTTTTTGTTGCGGTATTATTTTGAAATCAAATGATGTCAAGGGCAATTTTGTTCGAAATGAAATACTTATGACGATTAACGTATTTATTTGGAAATATGGATTAATATAATGTAAAACTACCTTCGCATATATTGCATTATTTTTGAACATACAGAATAATTTAGTTCTAGTTAATCTTAAAATGTTACAATGTTAAAAAGTAAAAAAAAAAATCAGGACCTTTGGACCATTAGATAAATGGCGTTTGTATTCGACTATCATTATATTAAGTTGGTGATATGTTCGTATCGCAAATAATTTTGGTATTATGTTTGAATGGAGAAATTACTTGGCGCCGGAACCTTAATCAAATAGAAGCTAATGAAAGCTAATATTATTTTTTCTCTAAAAAGTAACGGATATCATCAGTAGAATTGTTTTCATTAAGTACATTATAGTCACATACTCCTCAATTTTAGGATTATTCAAATGAACAAGTTGTAAAGTAATTAACGGAGACACCTTACGCCCTTCCGTATGCTCTATTCACCTATAATACAAATGTTGATTTTGATTAGTTCGTAATAATTACCACTAAATACTTTTTTTAATTAAATAAAAAAGTGGAGTAAATGACTCACTCGTTATCCCCTGAATCATTAGTCGATATATACGCACTGCGCTTGGCCTACAGCTGCATTGCTCTAAAATATAAAAAATCTAGGTAATTTTAAAGCGTGGAGGTGAATTAGGGGTCACGGCAGTTAATAACTAATATTTTTGTAGGAAATGATCATACTGTGTACACTTCCACACTATGACCACTACCTATTTCACATTTGGAGACAGTAAACCATTATAATAAGTGCGTTCACGGTGGCTTTATGAACTCTGACATAGGGTCTAAATTTAACTGACTTAAATATTTGATGCGGTTGGTAAATCCGCTAGAAAAATAAACCATTATATTATATTCTGTGGTTATAGTCTAGGAGCCACTGAAACATCCCACCCGTTCTCCACAAAGCTAGATTTTTTAAAATTGTATTATTGAAAAGTAACGTTGTAGCAGGCATCTATGTGGTTGCATTATCATTCCTCAAAACGGAGACAAAGTTATTTTGTTTTTGCTCTCACAGTATGACTATAATTTTAAATTCTAACTTTGTGGAAAACAGGTAAGTCGGATGGTTCAGTAGCTCTCCTACTATTAGTAAAGAGAAATAAATATACAAAGGAGGTTTTAATAATTTTTCCAATGCATCCTTACCTTTTTTGTTTATTCAGCCTTCGAAGAGCCAGCGATGACAACTTCTTACTTTTTCTGCCCATTTGTTTACAAAATTATAACCTTATAAAATGAACAATATTACAAGTATTTTGAAAATTAATATATATACAGGTATTATTATTTAAAATAAATGTTTGTCTCTGTCAGTAATAGAACTAAGCGTGGTGGCGGGTTTGCAAAAAAATTGACGTACATCCGACCTCCGACACGGTCCAAGACCGACTAAATGCCACGGGTCGAGTGTATGAATAGATGAAATCACCTAATTCTGGACTTACTGGTATGGTTTCTCATCCTTTTACAATAATACTGCTAAATTCTATCTCATTTTTTATGCTCTTTAAGATGGTATAAGTTTTATTATTCAAAGCCTAGTATAACTCAAATAAAATGGTATCCAAACCATGAGATGGACCTGTTTTTGCGATTTAATTGAATGCAGTAAAGTGCAAGCAATCGTGTATCGAAGAGCAGAAACCTGTAGACCGAAGACTGAAATATGTACTATGTTTTTTTCAAAATTTAAATCCCTTTTATTAAGGAATAATACACAATACAAAATGACGGTTTTGCGTCTCACATCGCCTTAAAGGGTAAAACGGGAGCCTGTTACTAAGACTCCGCTATCAGTCTGCCTTAGCTGGCTGTCATGGAACATGATCGTAGGACAGTTGAAATTTTCACAGATGATGTATTTCTCTTGCCAAGATTACAACTATTTATGTAATGGTAGGTATTTAATTTACTATGGCGAATTTTAAAAGATTTAGTCCAGAAATGAAACATTATGGGCCGAATAAAATTGAAATAATGCCTTACTGCCTAAACTAAAATAAAACACTTGTTATTTGTTTTAAACAATTTGAACTCTTTGTTCTATATAATTTAAAAAGAAAAAGTTTTATTTCAAACCCTTTTTTTTTGGGTGGTAAAATCATCAAATGAGTCCTCCAATTTCCAACCCTGCGAGAGAATTCAATATTTTGTGATGAAGTCGTCAAGAAAACAGTTTTTCGGACGCTCACATGACTTATGCTGACAAACTTTAAGAGATACATCAAAATTAAGTATTGTAGAAAAGTTTGACGCTGAATGTGCACTTCTCAAAATAGTTCTTCACTAAACGCTAATAGTACTTCACTAAACGCTGCCTTTAGTACAAAAGTTGGAGGCACACTTAGCACAAAAATAATAATAAATATGACATTTATTATTATTTTTGAGCAGATGTCCAAATATTAGCTGGCCTGTAATGTCCCACTACTGGGCTCAGGCCTTCCTCCATTTCTTTCATCGCAACGATCACGATAGTACGTTAGTTCTTGGTAATTCTCAAAGATCTCTCTAGATCTCCATCCATCTTCCTAGATATCCAAACATTTTATCATAAAAACACAAATAATGACTTGACACTTTGTTACAACAACAATCATGCTGGCTTAAATAATTGGCGAATTATTTTGCAATGCGATAACACTTTTTCACAAAAAAGTTTTGGGATACGAACGATTCAAGTTATTATAGTTAGCGATCATGTGTTTGGTCTTTTATATGCATTCGGAGCAAAAGTGCGCAAAGTACACGCAGTTTTGTTTTTAATAAGCAAGTGAAATATTTTTAGACCTAATCTTATTTCAATATTTGACTACTCCCATGTCAAGAGATTCTAGCGATAAATATCTAGGAATTTCTAGAATCATTTCAAAGAAAGCTTTATCAAACTGCGAAGATTTTAGAAATTATTTGCCTATCAATCTGTAGGTTGTATGTCTGTATTTAGTACAGTGTGCACCTATACAGTGTCGTAACTATACGTGTAGTGGGCGGGTAGCGAAGCGGGATCCAGCAGTGACGCGGCGGGCTCGGGTTAGGGTGCCTGCGTGCTAACTCCACCGATACACCTAGCTAGCAGCTGTTGCGCGGCGCGCTTGTTTAAAACTAACTTTAAATGCAACCCTGTCAAGTTAAAATAAAAATTGACGATTCAAAATGAGTGAAAAGCAAGGCGAATTCAAGATATCGACACTTGCCCCATATAAAATATAGTACTCATACTACTCTTAAATGCTACTGTTGTTTTTGTTTATATATGTTTAATTTTGTTGGCCTACTGCTTAATTTGATTTTGTATGTACGTTTAATTTATGTTAATAAATATATAATGCACTGCAACCGAACTTTTTATTTTTATTTTGTTAACTTGTGTTATTTTTTCATTTTCTTGAGATAATTATTAAGTTTGATACAGATATTTTGGTTAGTAAAAGATAACGAAATAAATTCTAACGTAATACATTTGTGTTTTTCAGTAATCGCCCTCCTGGAAGGAGTTATAGGAAACTGAAACCGAACGTGACAGAGGTATGTTATAATTTATTTAGTTAATTATTACTTAACTATTACCAATTTTGCAGGTGTTGGTGGTTCTTCTAATCCACAATTAATTTAAACTGATGTCGTTATGTCCACGAATTACTATTTTCTTGTATGTTCGTTTTTCTGCTTTTTAGCTTGACTTATTCTTAGATACGGTCAGCAACGATAGTCGATTAAGACTTCGTGTGTGATTTAGTGATGCGTGATCCGATTATAATTAGCCATACTTGTAGTCAGCATCTTGTAAAAAAATAGCCGTTTAGTTAGGTAAGGTGATAGGGTGTAAAAATCAAGAAAAAAGTCCGTGTTAACATCCCTATCTTCTGTGGCAGATAAGCAGTTACTATTATAATCTTTTCAATTTCATTTATAAGTGTGACGTAATTTGCTGAGCCGTTTCCCCTAAACAATCTTAATCCCTATCCAAATGAGTTCCTTTATTATATCGACAATTTAATAAAATTTGTCGAAACACAGGGTGATTTGTAATTGATTGCATTCTTTGAAATGGGTGCTGTTAGACCTTATTTGCAACAATTTTAACCCAGAAAATATGCGGTCCAAACTAACTGGTTTAGGAGATATCAATCATTTAAGGCGCGTTTGCAATTCGGATAAAATTATGCTGTTTTTCGGTACATTTTCTGACTGAACTGAATCAAATCAAATAAAACATAACTAATACAAATAGATTGGTTCTTTATCTTCAAACGATATAAACGTTTTTCTTGAAAATGATAGTTTTAGATACTTTAAAAACTATCTGCCGTTGCCATATTTTAAGATTTCTAAAAAATACTGTAAGTAGGTAAATATAGTCTATTTAAAATCTTAGAAAAAAAATTATGTCGCAGTGTCATAAAAAGTTGCAGAAAAAAATAAAAGCCGAAACTAATTTTTCCATATATTTTGCTAATATGGGTGATTGGCTGATGTCTTTGGTATGAGACCGCGCGGGCCCATTTCTAAGGACTGGAACTGCGGATACCGGACGCTTTACGCAGTTTCAGCCCTTAGAAATTAATGGTGGTCACCACTTAGAGTTCAAATTTTTGTGGTAGGATATTAACGACAATCTAGTGATTACAAGTTTGTTGTAAAAACTAATCATATCTTGATGCTCAAACACACTGCGAGCCTAGCGCGGTGACGTAAGAATGCAATAGGTGTATTCTGTGATCTATCCAAAGCCTTTGATTGCGTACACCAAGATACACTTTTGCGAAACTTACATCATTACGGAGTCCAAAACGAAGCTCTTAATTTTATAGAATCGTAGAATCGTACTTAGGTAATAGATTTCAATGCGTAGATGTTAATGGCTCGAAATCTTCTGGTCAACCTGTTCAGTAAAAGTTACAAATCTAGGTCCTAACATTGTTCTAAGTAATGAAGAACTTGAAACTGTTGACTCTGCTATGTTTCTGGGTATTAAAGTAGATTCTAAAATTCAATGGGGTCCGCATATAACAAGTTTAGCGGAAAGACTAAGCTCGGCAGCCTACGCTGTCAGAAAAGTAAGACAGTACACGGACGTTGATACAGCTGGACTAGTTTTAGTTATTTTCACAGCCTTATGTCGTTTTTTTTTTTTTTTGCGTGGTAAAATCATCAAGTGAGTCCTCCCACCCAGGGCAGGGCGGGAGGGACTGTCAGACTTGTACTGACTAAAATCCACGGTGTCCTTCACGAGCCCTTTACGTACCGGGGTCACGGTAATGGGTAAGTCCCGCGACCCCGGCAGGCTTTGGCCCTCTACAGGCCCCGTCATTATGCTGACACTCCTTGAGGCGCGCGTGGAACACAACGCGCCGTCGACCCGGGCATGGTCCATGGTCGGGCTGCGAGTCGCCCATTACTCGCCGCCCGCATGCCCGCGCCTACGGTGGCCGGAGATCGTCTTGCGACGTCCGAAGCCGTGGGCGTCAACCACTGCAGCTGGGGTGGAGGTGGTGGAGGGAGGACGATGTTCTCTCCCTCACGCGGCCCGCCTCCTCCTTCGCGAGCATGACTGCTTCGCAGATGGAGGCGACCGCTTCCCACTCCGTCTCGCCCCGCAGCATGGCCTCGACCAATGCCGGGCGCGAGAGGTCTCCGCCTATCGCCGTCGTGAGGACACGGCGGTGCTCTGCCCAAGCGGGGCAGTCCTGCACTGTATGCTCCACCGTGTCCTCCGGACGATCCTCGCAGTGGTGACACCCAGGCGTTTCTTCCCTCCTTATCAGACACAGGAACCTTCCGAAACTTCCGTGTCCGGTGAGGACCTGCGTCATGCGGAAGGTAAGGACGCCGTGACGCCTATCCAGCCACTCCTCAAAGAGGGGTCTTACCGCCGCGATTGCGGCGTGCCCGAGCCTTATGTCCTACGGCATTTTATTGTGGGGCAAAGCGGCTGATATTCAAAACATATTTGTTTTACAAAAACGAGCTGTTCGGGCAATTTACCAGCTGGGTTGGGTACTAGAGTTTCTCTGAGGGATTTGTTTAAGGAGATTGGCATTCTGACGGTGGCATCTCAATTCATCTTTGCGACCATTATATATATTAGGCAGAATTTACATCTATATACCAAAAACAGTGATTTTCACACTATTAACACGAGAAATAAGCACCACCTACGTGTTCTTTTCATCGACTTCATAAGGTTCATAACTCATTTGTGGGCTTTGGTATAAAATCTATACATATAATAAATCTGTAGAAGGGTCAATTCTGTACATTGAAAATATAAATAGCGGGGGGTGTTGCTGGATCGATACCAAACCCAAAAAAGTGATTTAAAAAATTTTTGTCTGTCAGTCTGTCTGTATATGCAGGCATCACGTGAAAACTAACGGTTCGATTTCGATGAAACTTGGTATAATTATACCTTATTATCCTGGGCATAAAATGGGATACTTTTTATAATGGAAAAATACGTAGAAAAAAAATCTTATTTTTCAGTTACCATAGAACGCGAGCTCAACAGCAGTATCTCAATAGAGGGATCTACTTAATTATTATAGGCTTGTATTTGGGTCCAATAGATATTTATAAGATGTCATTGTCAAAGTTATTCAAAATGAAGAAATAAACCATCCACGCGAAGACCGACATCCGCGCGGACGGAGTCGCGGGCGGAAGCTAGTTCTATAATAAATTGCCTTCGTCATTGCTAGACTTGCCGTTTAATGTGTTTAAATCTAAGATTAAATCCAATCTTTGTTCCAAGGCATGTTATTCCATAAACGATTACTTAGACGATAAAAACAGCTGGTCACTCTGTTGTAGTTAAGACGGCGTTCATGCTCTTTCCCAAGTGTTATTTTATTTTTTCTTCCTGACTAGTCATATGAGTTCATATAATTGTTTATCTACTATCATGCTATTAATCCTCTATAAAAGAACCTATAACAATTAGCTTATTGCCAACATTAAAACACTCAATGATATAATGATCATTATATCATCCAAACGCGTGTTATAATGAATTTCAAAAAAAGAACATTCTCATGCAATGACATTTTCACCACCAGATCGCTAAAATTTTGAAAAAAGAACAACTCGTCTTATCGTGTTATATCCCGCCATTTTTTCACTCGAATATGGTATGCGAATATGGTATGTTATGAGAATCTTTTATAGAGGATTCACAGCATGATTGTAGATAAAGTCTTGTATGCAACCGTTATAATTAGGTATTAAAACACTCATGTGATACTATTATCACACTCGGCTACGCCTCGTGTGATAAACCCACATTCGTGTTTTAATACCCCTGATTATACAACAGTTGCATAAATAACTATTATCTACTATCATGCCATTAATCCTCTATAAAAGAACCTATAACAATTAGCTTATTGCCAACATTAAAACACTCAATGCTATAATGATCATTATATCATCCAAACGCGTGTTATAATGAATTTCAAAAAAAGAACATTCTCATGCAATGACATTTTCACCACCAGATCGCTAACATTTTGAAAAAAGAACAATAAATTCTAGACTAATTCGTAATTTCGGATTCTCGTCTTATCGTGTTATTTCCCGCCATCTTGAATTCACATAGTTCTGTACAACACCCTATGGTATGAAAATCTTTTATAGAGAATTTACATCATGATTGTAGATAAAGTCTTGTATGCAACTGTTATAATTAGGTATTAAAACACTCATGTGATACTATTATCACACTCGGCTACGCCTCGTGTGATAAACCCACATTCGTGTTTTATTACCCCTGATTATACAACAGTTGCATAAATAACTATTATTTCTATGACTTATTTAAGTCATCTTGTTTTGTTTTATTTTATGTGTTTGTATTTGTTACATTATTTTGATCAACGGACATTATTGTCCTACTTTACATTTTATTGTGTCTTTTTGTGTGTATTGTTTATTATTTTAGTACGACAGTCGTGCGAGCCTAGCGTGTTCCTAGGCAACAATAGATACAACGGGTGGGTGGCAGGTGTATCAAACCATTTCGATCTTATAGCCAGTGCCATCTACTTACTAAAGCAGTGTTCCGCAAACTTTTTGTGTTCAAGGTACACCTAGGAAAACGAAAAAAAATTGAGGTACACCACAAATTAAAAAACAGTTTTTAAGTAATATTAATCAACTTTTATTATTAATCAACAAACTTAAACTTTAAATTTAAGAAAGTTATTTTAATTGAGCATAGACGGTCTAAATTTTTCTTACTAAAAATAATTTTATAAGATAACCTTATTTTTCCACGGCACACCAACTAATGATCACGGTACACCAGTGTGCCGCGGCACACACTTTGCGGAACACTGTACTAAAGTACTACCGTAAGAGGTATTAGTTATTGAAATTATTTTTACTGTACTTGAGTAGAATAAAGTAGAATGGTTGGTGATTTTGTTGCATACAATCCTAAACAACCTATAAAACATTTTAAAATGAATTTCTTTAAACAGTATTAGTAGAAATTACTGGGTACCACTGGTTTGCAACACCTGACGTCGCCGTAACAAAAACAAAATGCTTGATCGGCACTGTGGACACCGATCGCGCCCGCTACCGCGCCCGCTACAGGCTAAGCCCTGGGCTTCCACTGTGGACACACACTTGGAAAATTAAGTGTCATAAAGTATTGAAGATTTCTTGAAATGTATATGACACTTGTTTATCAAATTAAAGCAATTTAATTTTCTGGTCAGAGCTAACTAAAACTAGGTATTTTTTTTTATCGTGGTAAACTCATCAAATGAGTCCTCCCACCCAGGGCAGGGCGGGAGGGACTGTCAGACTCGTACTGACTAAAATCCACGGTGTCCCTCAATAGCCCTTTACGTTCCGAGGTCACGGTAATTCGTGCAGTCCCGCGACCAAAACTAGGTAGAAAGATAATGAGACAAGAATGTTTTTTCTGTAATTTGCCAACCAAGTATTATACACTTATTTTGGGAAATATGCCTTGATATACAAGAGAAGTTTTAAGAAAACTTCAATACGGCACTTCATTTCCCATGATATGATCAGTTTTGTAACAAACTTGTAATCCCCTTAGTGTTAGGGTCAGTACACACAGAGACGTGACGCGACGCTATTGGAAATGTGTATATTTTCGTGAAGTAAATTTTAGATTTTGAGTTGATATTAAAATGTGCGTGCGGGCGCGGCGCTCCGTCGCGTTGTCAGTGAAATGTGTATTTTTTCGTGTAGTAAATAAAGTTAGATTTTGAATCGGTATGTATTAATCCTTAGGGTGCGACACTATTACATTTAGCTCTAACTAATCTCAGTGGTCCCTGAAACCAATTCGCCGTAATACGTACTTACAGGAGTCCCAATTATCAGGCCAACTGTCAATGGATATTGGATACGCAGTTCAATAATTGATAGTTAAATTAAACTTGTCATTAATTACCAATGCTATAAATTGGTTTGACAGATTAGCCCTTCCGTACAGCTAGTCCGCTTACCCACTGGTTTAAGTAGGAATTATTTGTAAGCTCGCACACACACGCCCGCTTTTCTAATGTAACTTTTTACTACGTTTTCTAATTGACCTCGAGAAAAGTAGAAGGTTATTTTAAGTTTATTCCCCGATTTCTCCATGACGCCGGGACTGATTTGCAAAATTCTTTTTTTGTTTGTAAGGACCTATGGTAATCAGGTAAGGATCTCATGACAGGAAAATATTTTTTTTTTGTGAAAAACAATCTTTAAATGTTTATCAAAATATCTCGTTGGCAAATAATAACGGCACGATCGCACACACAGTGTGTACAGGTAGAACAACAGCAAGCCGACAAAGTGTTAATCTATACTTATAATATTATAAAGCAAAAGTGTTTGTTTGTTTGGTTGACCGCGCTAATCTCTGGAACTACTGGTTTAAATTGATAACTTTTTTGAGTTGAATAGTCCTATTATCGAGGAAGGCTATAGGCTATATAACATTACGCTAAGATCGAGAGGAGCAGAGCAGCACTGAAAAAAGTTGCAAAATCGGGAAAAAATCCTTATTGAGAGCACATCCAAGCTTAAACTAAATACACACTTTAATACTACCAAAATTTATAGTCTGTTTTCATCACGTATTCGAGAAACTTCCTTAAGCCATAAAGATTTGTAGGAGGTATGAATCACTGTTATATACAAGTTAGTTTTAAAGTTAGAGTTTATATACAAGTTAGTTTTAATTTCTATCTCATTGAATGTTGCTTATTTGAATAAAAAATGTGTTTATAACTAAGTGTAATAACATCAGAGTTATAAAGATTGGAAATTACCTCTCCCATAGGCCATACTCCTATTCGATTTGATCCATATTGCCAGGGACAGCCTGTATAGTGGCTTAAATATTAGTTTTCAGACGCGCTATGATCTTGGCTCACTTGTAGCATATTACTGCTCTGAATTACAGAGCAGTATTATGCTATTAAGTAGTAGCAAGTCATTTCATTAGCACTTTTTTATGAATTTGGTGGTAACCTGTTGGAATTTTAAAACTGTACTGAATACTTCTCGAGTCTGAAAATTTTTGGACTCAGTAAAATCGAATCAACAAAATATTTAGTTATCATATTTTTCATAACATTTTTTGTATTTATTAAACGTAAATTGGAAAAGTTTTGTCCTTGCTATTTTTTGCTCATCGGGCAACCCTACTTCCGCAGCAGTAAATCTTTATTTTCAGTCTTGTATAAATAGAACTTCCGGTCAATACAAATCCAAGTGCCATCCTTAGACGTAAGGCTATATTCGTGTACGTAAGGCTTGTTCCATTTATAATTTAATATTCTGGATTTAGCTACTGCTATAAAATGATGCTTCAGTTTAGTGTTTTGTCTTTGTCGATTCTCTATCAATTTATTAAGCCTGTAGGCGTCACAGGACTTGATTACTTGTTACATCAGGTAACCGTGACCCTGGAACGTAAAGGGCTATTGAAGGATCACCGTAGATTTTAGTCAGTACAAGTCTGACAGTCCCTCACGTCCCGCCCCAGGTAGGAGGGCTCATAATATTACTAATATTTGATAATTCGCTCTATTATCTTATACAAAAGTTTATACTTTACAGTGTTCCTAAGTCGCACAAAGTTTTGTCATTTCATAGTAACTTTCGAACTTTTTAAACATAATATTTCGAAAATCTTCTCTGACTACTTTTGAAACCTATCTATGTTTTTTTATACGTATGAAGTTAAATTAAAATCGGGTCAGCGATTTCGAAATATAAGGATTTGAACGTTTGTATGAAATTTACAGTCAGCGATACGATGTGCTTACTTCCCTTAAGAACCTACGTTCGTTAATGCACCATTGCATTAATACGCATTGTAATAATTGCATTAGTAACGGTGGACTTCATCAATATAATTGGTGACCATGGGGTAACCAATTATATTGATGAAGTCCACCGCACAATCCACACGTTCTTAATAGGAGCAATACTGTTTCGCTGACTGTTGTGACTGTACTAGGAATACATGTTATATAAAAAGTTTTAAGTTTTTGTAATACCTAACCGGCCTTGTGTCGACGGTGCGTTGTGTTCCACGCTCGCCTCAAGGAGTGTCAGCATAGTGACGGGGCCTGTAGAGGGCCTGCCGGGGTCGCGGGACTCAGAAATTACCGTAACCCCGGTACGTAAAGGGCTATTGAAGGACACCGTGGATTTTAGTCAGTACAAGTCTGACAGTCCCTCCCGCCCTGCCCTGGGTGGGAGGAGTCATTTGATGAGTTTACCACGAAAATAAAAAAATACCTCACCGGCCGGCTGCTTCCATAATATCCTGCACCGCAGCGTGGTTCAACTGTCACGGCAGTAGATTGTTTTCTTTTTGTAAACTGTGTTGTTACAAAAATAAATAGCTAAATAAAAAGTTTTATAATATGCTCTGATAAATATATATTTTCATGATGAACGTCTCTCTCTATTTTATATTTATTGAAAAAGTGTTTAAACTTACGTTGCAATCGCAACTCTTCCTTTCAGGCGTATTAATTGCCTTTTAAACCTTCACAAATAGAGCACCTAAGAAAAAGAGTTCGCGTAACACGGAACAGGCAGCGGTATAAGCACATTGCGCCGCAGACCTATTGATTTTTAGACAATCTATTTTCAAATAGAACCAGTATACCGATATACACAGTCATAGTCGTTCGTACAGCATCTGAAGTGGTCATATTGGAGCTATACTTAAGGTTTGAATAAGCCAAGAGAGTTTACATCGTGCGCTGAGGCAAATAATGTGTGGCTAACACATTATTTGCCTCAGTGCACGATGTAAACATTCTATTGAACTATAACCGACGCATATTAAACGACGTAGTATACTTCAATATCGGTTGTTGTTCGTAGGTGAACTCCCTGTCAAAACTGATACTATACTGCATAGTGAGTATACAGGTATTAGTGATCAGCAGATAAGTTTTGAAATTGTTAAAATCCTAAAAATAAAACTTCGGTATTAAGAATTGATGATATAGCAAAATTCTAAAACCAAATTAAAACTATTCGGAAATAAAAATTAGTGAAATTACATAAACTTTTTGGACAGTAACAACAAATAAGAAAACAAAAATTACACAACATATTACGACAGATATAAAAGATCGAAAATGTAATAATCATAATAGAACATTACACATCTGACCGTACTGAATGTGGTCTCTCCGACCGTCTCAAGACGCCTCAAACTAAATTAGACACAAAGATCTCTGCCTATATAGTAGAGGGACACTGGCAGGGCAGGAGTGGGTTTTAGCGGGTTCGAGTCCCGCTGTACCTCGACTGTCTCACATAGTCGAGGTGTCCGTGGGGATGTCTCACTCTTGCCAAAAGAAAAAAAAGGTTGAATTCCTATCAGAGGCGTAGCTACCGCCGTATCAGCCGTATCAATTATACGGGGCCCCCAAGTGTCAAGGGCCCCCGACGATTGGAATAAAAACATAAAATGTTGCTCTTAAATGAATACTTATCGCGGCGGTAAAGCTCCAATTATTGAACTCTATTTTCAAAAAGGCTATATCTAGTTTTGAATGAGCTAATGAACTAAAAATGAGCTACTATCAGTCAGTAATAGCATTAGTTACACGAGTCAGGATGCTATTGTCTTTGTTCTACTAAACTTAGATTAAAAGGGCCCCAAACAAGTTTTGATACGGGGCCCCTTCTGGCCTAGCTACGCCACTGTTTCCTATATGAGACTGTCCGCCAAATTCACGTTATTCGCACAAAACGGACGTAACAAAGTACTTTAAATACTCAGTAGCGATAGATTCCATAATCGGATTAGGCAGATAATTGCATGTTACCGGTTTTGACGAAATTACATGTTCGCATAAAGAGAATTGGTTCATTCGATTCAGTTTCCCAGCTACCTGCGAGAGTAAATAGGTCTTTTGTACAGTTTCGGTGAAATTATGCTATTGCTAAGTTATATGGGACACGTATTGCAACCGATGCACGTAATCAAGTAAATTGTCAAGACAAATGTGTTATATTACAGTAATATTGGGTGCTAGGGCGTTCGGAAATTAACTAAAAACTAAATAGTAATAGGCATATGTACAAAAAACAAAAACATTCAAAGGCCATCAAAGAGTAGTGTCCAGAACGCTGGCAGCATTGCCACGTTGTATGGCAATGCTGATTTTTGCGAGGAGTCCACTAATAGCCTGGCGATATCTTTAATAACTTTGTGAGCACTCGGACCCCATGGCCATGCTTCAATCCCAAACTGCGCAAACACATAGTTAAGTCAATGTATTTGCGCCGCTAGGAGTTTTTAGCATCTGCAGCAGCACAAAGACGTTCAGTCACTGTGGCACATTATATAAGTGCCAGTGCAGTTTGATTTTTAAGGGCGCGAATATGTAGATCGTTTCTAGAAGATCGCTTTTTTTTAAAACATATATATATATATATATATATATATATATATATATATATATATATATATATATATATAATTATATAAATAGTTTTTTACATTGAGTTTTGTTAGATACATCGTCTTAATATAAAAAAATAAACATCTTTGAACACGTGTCTTAAAAAAGCTGTCAACTGAAAAATGGTATTTGACATTGATATGTTAGAAGAGTGTTTTTGTGTAGTTACACTTTTTTTTAAACTAGTGTTCAACGGATGTTTAACTGATTGTTTAACAGATTTCCTTTATTTAGTTTTCTCCGTTGACCGTTCTCGTACAACGTGTTTAAATAAAAAAACATTAATCGTCACCAGCGTTTTCTAGGCCTGTATTATAGTATATAAACTAAATAAAAAATTGGTCAAGTGCTTGTCGGACCACGCACAATGAAGGGTTCCGTAGTTGATTATTCCGCGATCACCGTTTTATTTTAAGGTAATAGACTTCTATGTAATTTTCCAATGCAAGGTACTGTTTATCTGTATATTTTTCAGAATTGTAGACTCAGGCAGGGAGTGGGACGGGGGACGGTTATGTTTAGGCTATTTCCTTGAATAGCTCTGAAACTGTATTTCCCAGCAGCTATAACCTTGGGGTCTTCAAGTCAAGAGTGAACAGGTTACTTCTTGGCAAGCCACCGTCGACCACATCTTCGCTTACCATTGCCAACCTTTGTTCATCGTTGCTCACGTTTGACTATTGGAGGTTCTAGCTTTTGTATTTGTTGACATCCCCAGCTGAACTGCAAGAGGTTAAAAATAAATTAGTACCTATGTAGGTACTTTCGTTCACCAGCGAGAACATTAGTTAAATTAATACTTTAAATTAAGGAACCTAATTAATATTGACTTACCTTTCACATTTTAACGTCTTTCCGCAAATTTTGCACCCGTTATAATATAAATAAATTATCTTCCACTAAACATATTCCGTGTAAACATTAAAATAGCCTGATATTTATTAAAACATGACCCACACATTATAAGAGCCTATTGGACGAATGTTTTATATAACCAACATTAATTTTAAAATATTCTTAAAAAACAACTGCGGATGTGTCCAGATACATTCAGACGGTTGTTTTTTAAGAATATTTTAAAATTAATGTTGGTTGCATAAAACATTAGTTCGTACTCCTGACACTTCGTTCTCGTAGCATGGTGTTCTGCGTACAAGGGTTGACCTGTTGCGTAATGAAGGTGAAAGTTTAGGAGACTGCAGGAGGGTGGTTTTCAAAAAAAATGTTCGTTGCGTAATGGAATTCCACCCAGAAAGAAAAGAAAAATATTGAAATTCAACAAGTTATCGGCTAACGAGTTATATTATGTTTTAAAAAATAATAAAATTTAATATGATATGTTTCTAATTAAACGAGAAATATATATTTTAAGGAAGGATGGTAACTAAAAAGTTCCGTTACGTCACAAAGTTTAGATTGCTATTAAAACTCAATGGTAAATGAAATAAAATTACTTTTAATTATAATATATTCTAACAAGAAAAGTCTTCAAAATCACAAACTTATAATTAGTTATTTAAGTAAAATCAACATTTTTTCTACGAAAACTATTCCTCTACGTTACTTTATGGCACGTTTCATTGCACAGTCAAGCCTCTACTTTGGCACTTTTCTATAAAATATGTTATATAAAATTATGTTTCATAAAACTTTTAAATAATATTATTATAAACAATTTAAATCACTGTATTAATCATATGAGAATTATTTTTAAATTAAATCTAAATATCACCATGAAAGTAGGACAAGTGACGTTAATAGAACAAATCGTCGCGTTTAGGAATTATAAGGCACAGTTTACATTACTTAGAATTAATCAATTTTAAAACGTACATCTACAATCAAGAAAAGTCATTAAAAACACTCTAAAATAACATTTTGAGGAATTCTTAAGTAACGTGACATTTTTGTTCTCTCCATCGCTTTCGTCTGGCATCTTTTTCTTCTTCAGTCTTTTGAGTTCCTTTTTTTATGAAGTTCGTGCTTTACTGGATCCTGTTTTATTTTTTCCCTGTATCTTTTAGACCGCTCCGCTGCCGTCAACACCATAATCTGGTAAAAAAAAAATTGTCTAAAGCTGCATAATTTACGTTTTGATTATCGAAAATAATGATTATTACAAAAATCTGTAATTATTATTCGATCGATTAAATTATTTAAATTAAACCTTAATGCTTTACTCAATTACTTTTCACTAAAAATAATTAATCAATCTCTCAACAATTTAAAAACATTTTTTTTTATGTTAAACCTGTTTTGATTGTAAAAACTATATTGACGTGTGTAAACCATGCTTTAAAATTCCACTACGTCACATTTGGTGTTCCACCAGTACAATACGTAGCGTAATGGACGTGACGTATGATGGCTTCACAAAAACAAACTCAAGAAATCAACAGTTCGAAAGCAATTTAAGGAAATGTTCCACTTAATTCGAATTAAAGACACTTTTTTCTAATAAGCTATGAAAAGTTATAAGTCAAAAAAACATTACTTACATGATAAAATCAAGTTCGTAGTGGAAAATGCGAACAGGACTCCGTGACGCCCGACCGCTCACTCTCGCTTTTAGACAAAACTGCTGTCATTTAACAAATATGGCGGACATTTGCGTTCTAAAATGTTGTCAGCACTAAAAAAATTCTCTTAGTTTATTCAATTTTCTACTCAAAATCAATAAACTAGCGTAGCGTATATGGAATTTTCCATCAACGTTATTTTGAGGGACAAGATAAAACGTGTATTTTAAATAATTTTGTACTCTAGCACCTTATGAATTAAGTTTATTATTCAATTTAGATCATATAATCCTGCCAAATTACATAAAATTACTGAACAAAAGGTCGGATAACAGTGATATTTTACGTTCGGAACTTTACAAATCCTGCGTGGGACACGTCAAAAATCATCTTTCATCTTCCTGATAATGATTAATATAATCAATATTACAGAGATTTTCGTACTTCTGAATATGTTAATAGTAAATTTCGAACATATTTTGTCGTTTTCTTATTAAAACACTGAGTTTTAACTGCATTTGCCTGAAGAATAGAGGCTTAAAGTCGTAGGACACGCAATTTTCTGATGAACATTTTTTTTGAAAAAGACCCAGGAACGTAAACAAGAAGTCTGGCAACGTGCGAAACCCTGTTTTGCACGTTGCCAGACTTCTTCTTGTTACATCATTATAAGCATTATCGTCCTGCGTCTGTCTTATTTGTTTATGTTTTTAGTTTATTTTTACTCACAACCCTTTATGTATTATCATGTAGGTACATGTATATTCAATTTATTCATTTTAATATGTATACAGGGTGTCCCAAAACTCAACGTCAAGCCGAAACGGGGTGACAGGATTGATCATAACCATCACGAGAAAAATCTGAAAAAAAATCTATCCCATGCAGTTTGAAAATTATGGGCATTTTAAGAAAAACCTAGAAATTTGATCAAACTGTACCATTTTTCGGTTATTGTGGTTATTCTTTTTTATTTTTATTCATTTGAACTTTGGAAACGTAATCCTAAATAACATTTCTAGAATCCCAATAAAAAATAATGACACAATTGCCTCAAGTTTCCGAGAATTGAGACTATTTGTTAAACTACGAATTTAAAATTTTCAAGATTCGTCGATTTTGACAGGCCCTCCTATAAAAAAAATGTACTAGAGTGCCTTGGCAAGTGGCATTAAAAGTTGGCGCATTTAATCAGAATTCTAAAATGGTACAATACTTGTTAGTTCCATACAATAGAAAAGAGTAAAAAAATTAAAACCTCAAGTAACCCGATTTTTGCTATCACATTTTACTCAGTTAAAATGTTTTTAATTCGCACAAGCTCTAGGTAGCTCTCGGTAGGTTCTTAATTTTAAGACAAAATGATGAGAGAGATGGATAATGGGTATGTTTGCCATGAGTGAGCGAGACAGATAGTGACGCCACTTTTACCAAAGTGAAAAAAAGTTAGTTAGGACGTACCAATAGCAGATCTTCGCGACATGTGGTTTCAACAAGATGGCTGCCCAGCGCATTTCGCAGTGCAAGTAAGAGATTTGCTTGACCAGGAATATCCGGGAAGGTGGATTGGACGTTCAGGCACTATCTCGTGGCCCGCCCGTTAACCAGATTTAAATCCCCTGGATTTTTTCTATTGGAGAGTTCTCAAAGAAAAAGTTTACTCAAAGCCCATTGAGAACGTGGCCGACCTGCGTGAACGCATTTCTCAAGCAGCTGAGGCGATCAACTCTCGAAGATATGCCCGACTTACAAGTAGATTTTTTTTAAGAAGATGTAGGGCTTGTATTGAGGCTGATGGTAAACAATTTGAACATTTATTGTAATAAAAAATGTTATTTCTCTATCTGACTTTTATTCCAACAAACCTAATTATTTTACTAATTTTACTAACTTTTTTTCTCTTTGGTAAAAGTGGCGTCACTATCTGTCTCGCTCACTCATGGCAAACATACCCATTATCCATCTCTCTCATCATTTTGTCTTAAAATTAAGAACCTACCGAGAGCTACCTAGAGCTTGTGCGAATTAAAAACATTTTAACTGAGTAAAATGTGATAGCAAAAATCGGGTTACTTGAGGTTTTAATTTTTTTACTCTTTTCTATTGTATGGAACTAACAAGTATTGTACCATTTTAGAATTCTGATTAAATGCGCCAACTTTTAATGCCACTTGCCAAGGCATTCTAGTACATTTTTTTTATAGGAGGGCCTGTCAAAATCGACGAATCTTGAAAATTTTAAATTCGTAGTGTAACAAATAGTCTCAATTCTCGGAAACTTGAGGCAATTGTGTCATTATTTTTTATTGAGATTCTAGAAATGTTATTTAGGATTACGTTTCCAAAGTTCAAATGAATAAAAATAAAAAAGAATAACCACAATAACCGAAAAATGGTACAGTTTGATCAAATTTCTAGGTTTTTCTTAAAATGCCCATAATTTTCAAACTGCATGGGATAGATTTTTTTTCAGATTTTTCTCGTGATGGTTATGATCAATCCTGTCACCCCGTTTCGGCTTGACGTTGAGTTTTGGGACACCCTGTATATTTGTTTCCCAAGTTAAGAGCGCGTATTCTGAAAGTTGGCAACGTCTCAGGTTGTCATATATTAACAAGTTTTCATTAACTTGGCAATGTTAATGTATAGAAATAAGAAATATGGCTCTGTAGTGCAATAAAAAAATGATTAGAGAATGCAATAATTAATATCGTAACACCGAATAAATAGTTTTAGATGTAAAAAAAGTATTTGGAAACTTTCCAAATGCTTTTTTGACACCTGAAACGGTTTCAACATCAAATTCAGTGTTTTAATTGCATTCCAATATCATTTTTTTGTGCACTACAGAGCCATGTTACTTACTTTCATACAGTAAAATAAGCAAAGTAATTGAAATTTGTAAAATTTATGTACACATAAATTTTACATAATACATTTGGCAGCTATTTGCGATGTTGCCAACTTTCTGGTTACGCGCCCTTAATGTAAGTATTTATGTATTTCACATATAACACGTTTGGATGTTTTAGACAGCTTTGCGTCCGTCGCGTCACCGTACAGGTCCAGTTGAAAATCAGGGTCGAACACTTGCTGCTCGACAATCTGCTGAACTAGACCTATTTGGCGTAGCCGTAAGACACACAATGTTACCTTTGTTATTTCATTGTTGTTTTTAACTTATAATTTATTCCTTTATTATCAAATTTTGTTTGTTTATGTTGTGTGTACCGGTCTCCCAAATAAACGTTTTTTCTTTCTTACCATTAGGCGAGATAGTGGTCAAACGCGAACCTATGATTAAAAAAAACTAAGTATTTAAAATTCATTATCACATAATTATATCACAAGGTGTTTTTTTTTTGTTTAAATGTGTTGTGATTTTCTATTATCTTGAAAAAATAATTCATAAAAAAAAAACCACTGCCGTTGTGTCACAGGAATTGGTATTATGTTTTAAAGTTAACAATGCCTTAAGTGATTCCGTTACAATATTTTTTCCATCCCGTTTCGCAGCAATTTAAACTGCTATATCGAGACAGCTACGGCTCTATAGAGCAAGTAAACAATTAGAGGAACAACTTTATTATACAGGTATTTCTTTTAAATTGGCCAACAGGGGGGAATCCGCATCCATAAGAGATATTTTTTTTTAACTTGGTAAAATCATCAAATGAGTCCTCCCACCCAGGGCAGAGCGGGAGGGACTGTCAGACTCGTACTGACTGAAATCCACAGTGTCCTTCAATAGCCCTTAACGTCCCGGGGTCTCGGTAATTCGTGAGATATAGGAAAACTTAGCTCTTTTTTTATGGGTTACTATTTTGTCAAATTATTTTTTCGGTCAAGTGTGAGTAGTCCGCAAAATAAGTGAATTTGCCTATTTTTGCCATTCTTTCTGTTCTGTTGTTTCATGTAAGGATCAAATTATTGTTTGTGAATTTTCATACAAATTGTATGAGCGAAAAATTACGTTTTTTTGTGATTGATTGATTTTGTTCATTATCGTAATTTAATTTTATAGGCAGGAAAATATCTGGGCAACAGAAGTGGGTCGTCACGGCATGTCAATTTTTTTCTTTTACGACCATAACTACCAGGGTGGCCTTCGTTATAGCCTTCGGATAGTCCTTCGTTCCTCAACCCAGCGTGCGACCCTTCTTTAGGTCTCTAACCCAGCATTGGGCACATTGTAGGCAGTTTATGTTATGTTAGATGAATAATAAGTACGACCAACGTACAAAAACGATTGGACACTTGATATCGTGTATTGCGTGTCCTGTCTATTGTTCATTTCATGAATAGATCGATGCTCCTGAAGGTGTAAAACTAGTAAACCCAGATCTAGGCCGATTCTTAGATTTCCATCGACGCTATGAAGGAGAGTAATAAGTATGTACATATTTGCATTGTATTCTAGGCCCCCACCATGTCGCAACAGTACAGCTTGCGGTGGAACAACCACCAGCCTAATTTCATCTCGATGTTCACCACGCTGCTGAACACCCAGACGCTGGTGGATGTCACTTTATCTGCAGATGGCAAGCAGCTGCTGGCGCACAAGGTTGTCCTGTCTGCGTGCAGTACCTATTTCCATGTGAGTAAATGTAACTATCCTCGTTATTTGTCGTTAGATTGCCCTGAACGGTTTGCTTTTTGTGGCGCGACACGATATTACATGAAAGATATTTCAACAATGGAGTAGAGGAAACAACGTACACAAATTAATTGAGCGCTGGTTTTACATGTAAAACATGTCAAACTTGACAACTTATTTCGCTTTAAAATTTTACTGATAATATAATTCGTATCACATTGTTTTAACGTGTTAAAATCTTCAAATGAGTCCTCCCTCCCAATCCATAAAATCCACGGTGTCCTTCAAAAGCCCTGTACGTTCCGGGGTCACAGTAAATTTCACGCAATGCTTGTCTCATATTATCTCCTTGACTAAAATCGGAAGAAAACACATGAAGCAAGGTGTCAAGACAGAGAGAGTTTCTATGGCTGTCATGTTTTGACAATTGACAAGACGCCACGATTGAAGTCGTATTGACGCGGCGAAAACGTAGTACCAAGAATTTATTTCGTGGCTCACACTCGTAAAGTGCTTCCTTAGTGACCATGTTGTTTAATGATGGTGTGTCAAATTATAATGAACAAAAATACCATGTCACAATAAGTTTCACTTGTCAAAAATACAATACCCAAAAAGCACCTTTATGAATAACCTTCTATCTCATCTGGGGATGATATAAAATATAAATCACTTAGTTCCATGTTTTAAAATGAGTGTTATATTTCAGTCTCTGTTTGTGGAGCACCCGGCGGCACACCCAATCGTGATCTTGAAAGATGTTACCTACGCCGACCTTCGCACCATGGTCGACTTTATGTACTGTGGCGAGGTGAACGTGACTGAGGAGCAGTTGCCTCAGGTAAGTAAACAAACTTTTATTTGGGGTTTTAAAAGAAATTATGGACTCATAATTCAATTTATTCTATGTTAACGTATAATGCATCATCTTTGCTTATGTTTATAGGTGCTGGACACCGCAAAGCTCCTGAAGATCAAGGGTCTGACGGAGATGCCTGACTCCACCTCCCTGACGCGCTCACAGCGTACGTCTGCGGAGTTCCAGAATCAGGCGGATTCGATGGACTCGACGCGTCATTCACCGGCGGCGTCGCCTTCCAACAAACGCCGCAGGTACCACCACTCATTTTATTTCCTATGGCTGGCATCAAATCACAGCTCACAAATTAGGATTAATTGGCACGCGTGTTCAATATATCTAACCTTATAAGAGAATAGAAGACAACCAACTCAGCACAGAGGTCCAGAAAAGATTCAGTCTATGAATGTCGCATCAATACCGTCTGTGTTGATCTTGATCAGAATTCTGCAAGACATGCCTCATACTCGCCGTCAGATCATGGACCATGCCAGGGTTGACTCTAAGGAGCTATCAGCAATCTGATCGGGATAGAGGAGTCATTTCCTAAATGCAATATTAGCGCTCCGTCAAAAGGTCATGAGTGGTGGCGCCGACTCTTATCATTGTTATAAACAAAGCACTGTCATTTTGCTTTGTAAATCTACTAGTATTTTAAATACGAAATTGAGTATTTATGTATGTTCCGTTTTGATGTCAAAACGGCTGAACGATGTAGCCTGGCGCTTTACATCTTGGGACTAGGAAAAGTACGGCAATGCGCCATCGCTGCATGATGGACACCTCTGTAAAGCGTTTTGCCAATACTTAAATTGTGCGCACAGCTAAGGAGTGGAGTTCACTCCCGGGGTCTGTGTTTCCTGTGATAGTTTTAATGACATAGTGCTCAAACTCAAATCTCTCGTTAAATAAAAAAAGCTGTAAAATCAATTAAATTATTTAATTACAGGCGCCGAAAAAGTTCAACGGGCTCGACACAACTGAATGTGCTCGAAAATGAGCAGGGCCGCGCTGACGTCGGCGCTCAGACCGTAGACGCTATCACTCTGAGCAGTGTGCCGCAGCAGCGCCGCGTGCGCGAGTACCACGAAATCCGGACCATCGACAACTCACAGCAGGTAGACGACGTTAGTACCACGACCTTTTTGTTTTTGCTTGCTTTTACTAAAACTTATATATTTGCGTGACATTTACTAACAATTGTGCTATATGGTTCTTTTACTATGCCTTATCGGAACTAAAGCTGCAATTTATAGCGCCTTTCTATC
This sequence comes from Agrotis puta, assembly GCA_943136025.2. Taxonomy (NCBI): domain Eukaryota; kingdom Metazoa; phylum Arthropoda; class Insecta; order Lepidoptera; family Noctuidae; genus Agrotis; species Agrotis puta. The sequence continues at coordinate 3,306,669 of OW964166.2, forward strand.
GATTAAACTGAAACACCAAAATTAAAGAACTATGCAGTACAACGATTTATTTTTGTTTAAGTTTCCTGCGGCCGTATTAGGACGTCTTAAAACCAGGCTTGTTTCATTGAGTGAAAGAGACAGAGTTATACAAGTCGTCTAGCGCCACCTCGGTCACTACCTGGAACAAGCCTGGTTTTAAGACGTCAAAATACGGCCTCTGTATTTCTAACCTCAATAACTTTTTCACTTTTTTTTGTTAATCACCAGACTGATTTAGGCTCAGACACAATCGACGACTGTGAGGCGATAGACAACGTTAGTATATGCACCTTTGATTTTATTTAGCTTCATATTACAAACTTTGTGCAGTTATTTTACCTCTGACTGCAGCAACTCGATATCTTATTGAAACGATAATAAAAGTCACTGCTATATCAACAGAGGTCAAATAATTGTTAGAAACCGCACAAGCAATAGATAACTTTAGTATGAACACTTTTGTTTTTATCCTCAATATTAAAGTCCTTAAGTCCTCAGTTATGTTAGCTCTTGGTAAGGCCCGTTTCGCCAATTTTCTAATTAAAAATAATCCGCACATTCTGATAACCTCCAATCAACCTGGTTTTTAATAGCGTCGAATTAGTGAGATTCTTCTGTATAACTGTTTTTTATTTGGTGTTAGGGTTCAATTTGAAAAAAGTTTAAAACCAGTTAGTAAAGTAGTGCAACTTTACTTCTACTACGAAATTAACATGACCTATAATTATATGAATTTTTCAACTAGGCGTGGATGGCTATATCAGAAACTATGAGGAATATCTAAAAACGTTAAAACTAAAACTGCATCATATGTGAACACGTATGAAAAATATACTGATTCAGGCCAAAAAAGAATTTTTCAAATTGGTAAAGGCGTCTTTGAGAAATAGGGGAACACTACTATTTTGAACTACTTTTGTATGGACTGAATAATAAAACTGGCATATTTTTATATGTTTGCCAGTAAGGATCATGATCATACCGGTTATTATTTTATTACACTATAGTAATATTAACTCTTTCTGCCGGAGCTGGTTTTTTAAGAGCACCCTCCTTTATTTTTTTCCACCCTTAGGGGCCGGTTCAACTTTTGCGTCATACAGTCATGCGTGGTCACACAGAAAAAAAAACAGATTACATGTCGAATTGAGAACCTCCTTTTTGTCATTGGTTAAAAATAGTCACCTATTTTTTTGTAGTTTTGTCGTGTGTATGTGTGTGTAAATATTCATTTAGTTTATTTGCCCCTTTTTATGTCATTGTTTTGATTATTAGACATAATATTGAGGTAGATTGTGTTGTAGAAAATGACGATAAAAATGAGCAAAATAGTGAATCAATCTTTGCCTTATAATTTCAGACAACCGAACAAGACAACATGAACTTGGAGAGCATCGCAGTAGATAACACGAACACGACCCCAGCAGCCATACAAAACCAAGGTAACAAATCTCTTTCTTATTGTCTGTGCCATAGCTTGTACTGCATGGATCTTTTGGCTCTTGAATGTCATTGTGAGGAGGGCGATGTTTGCGTATTTGTGAATATATTGGTACAAAAAAGAACAAAATAACTGTGTTAGTTCCAGTCATGGCTACGCGCCAAAAACTCGAGTTTATTGTACTAATCATGCATTTTATATCTCCATAACTTAATTTTGAGTTGCCATTATAATTCGGCATCTCATTACAATATTTATATTTTAGAATAACTGGTCATATTTTCATGAATAGTGTAAGTAAACGAATACCTAATTGTTGAAATAAGTAAGATTTTTATAAAACATTATTCTAAACAAGTATACAATTACCAATTCTACTTGGCTGTAAACAAAAAAAGGTAAGTTGTTGTTACCATTGAAGAAATCATCTCAAGTTAAGCTGTAGTAGAGTTTAACAATATCTCAACTTCAAATTCTCATTTCACGCTGGCTCTGTACTAGCAAAATGAAATAACTTTCTTCAAAGTGAGATTTAACTTTGTAATATGAGGTGTCACAATCAAACATCGATGTTTTCTTTATAATGCCGTCTTTATAGCTTCATTGCACTCATTATTTCATTACACAGTACTTTGTAAAGCGAGTGTCCCACCACACCCACTTCTCCATGCGATATACGCTTGACAGCCCGTTCGCACGGACGACTGGTGTTGTGTGGGAATCATACATGTTATTTCTGTTTTGTTTTTTTCTGTTATCATTGTAATACACATTTGACAATATCAATAAATTGCGAATCTTATTAGTCTGTCAGTTAGAATTTTCAAAAAATACGTGTATTATTTTTTTCTTATACGTTACGTATTTTTTCTTATGTTAAAATGAATGCATAATTTAAAAATATATAGCACAACACGCGTAACGTTATAAGCAAGTCAAAACTGTAGTTACTTGTGAAGTGTTGACAGTTTTGGAGCCTTGTATCTTCGCCAATTTTGGTTTACGTAACAAAAGAAACAACACGTGTTAAATATTTTTTGGTTATCAAGCTGATAGACTAATTACATTTTTTCAGTCAAATACCCTATTTTGAACTTTAAACGTTGTTTATACAAGTTTCTGTTATCACACTAAACCGTAACAAATCAATTTAGCTAGGGAAGTAAGTGTAACCAACGCATATAAGCGCATTTACACGAATGAGCGTTATCCAGTACTTCCGTTGGTAATAAATTTAGTAGAGTCCACGGGGAGTTTTGCCTTACAAAAGGTGGTGTAGTTTTTTTTGTTATTTGTATTGCCTAAGTATATGCTATTCATGAAAAATGTAAGTTTTCGACCTCGAGGAGTGTCTGCGTTAGCCGCCATCTTGGATTGAAGGGGCCCAAATACGTTATTTTTGTACATAATTCTTCAACAGTTGACTTTATGAACAAAATGTCTTTGAGAAGTTTAAAGACCCGAAAATTCCACAGTAAATGGTATTTGTACTAATTCTGTACGTTTTACAGATACAAAATTACAAGAGGGAGAACAATCAACATTTATAAAAATTCGTCTACACAATTAACGAGTACTCTCCCACGATTTCGTCCGCAAGGATGCATATTTCGGGTTTAGAATTACCAAAAATCCTCTTAATACTCGTTTTATTGATTTTGTTTGTGAGGGTACAGTAAAAAGTTTCAAGTAAGTCGAGTGAGATTAAATTAATTTTCATACCCACTTCCATCCCATTTTTAAACCTCTTAGGAGATGAATTTTCAAAAAATGTCCTTAGTGCACACTTACGTCATACAAGGAATGCTTGTGGAAAATTTCATGCTTCTATACCCAGCGGTTTCGGCTGTGCGTTGATCCATCAGTCAGCCAGTCGGTTTCAAACAGGGTTTCAAAATCGAACTCTATTTACTACATGAAAAGATACATCATTCGTAGTATCGTTGCGTCGCGTCTCGGTATGAACTGACCGTAAGGACGGATTTTTGAAAATTCATCCCCTAAGAGGTTTTAAAATGGGATCAAACTTTGTATGAAAATAATTTAATCTCACTGATTTACTTAAAATTTTCCAATGTACACTTATAAACAAAATCGGATTTTTGATAACTCAAAACCCGAAATACGCATCCTCGCGGACGAAATCGAGGGCAAAGTAGTAATATTATATTTACTCCCTCTTGTAACTTTGTATCTTTAAGATGTGCAGAATACGTACAAATACGATTTGTTGTTAGATTTTATTGACTGTAAACTTCTCCTAGATATTTTTGTCATAAAATCAACTGTTGAAGCATTATGTGAAAAATAACTAACTTGGGACCCTTGAATCCAAGATGACGGAGGCAGACACTCTTCGAGGTCCAAAAAAAATACTGCACCACCTAATGCAAAGCAAAGCCTCTTTATTGTCTCCATTGACTGGACTAATTAGTTTTCTTCGACAATGTACATTTCAACTGAACGCCATTTCAACTTAACATTAATACCAAAAACGAAGAAAAACGTATCACAAAACAAAAGTTACAAACTTCATCTGTTTCTCATTCATCTCTGCAAGTTAAAAAACCATCACCCGCTTCTGCTCAATGCTTGTTGTATGTTTATTGTAATCGTACATAACGCATGTGCTGTAACCGCAAAGTGTAGTTTTATTGGCGATCCATTGTTAGGTAGAACCCGCTGGAACTTTGTTAAACCAGCGTATCAAAAAATATCTTACAGTACAGAGTTTGTAAAAAATGCTAAGATTATCTTATAAATTAATCTGCGTTAAAACATTAGAGAGATGAGATTAATATCAACAATTTTTAAAAATAATACCATCTTGAACGACATAAAGCAGTACCAATTCAGCTCATATGACCGTATATCTGAATGTACCGCGACTTGCTCGACTTTTATTTTCCAGGGAAGGGAGATCAATGAGAAACCGTTTGTTAAAACTTTAACTCAAAATATTACTGTACCTAGAAGGTTTTATTAAAATACGTACATTTATCTCTCTTCCCAGGAGGACAGTGGACAATGATGGAGCACTCGTACCCGCGATACACGAATGCGTGCACCGGAGCGCTGCAGCAGGAGCCAGGCATGTATATGAGCAACGTCATCGATCCCCACATGGACGCCGATCTACACTACGGACAGAACATGGGCGTTCCGGGCCCGTCGCCCGGGCCCTCGTGCGTCGACGTGCCAGCTGCCGCCGAGCCCACGCCCCCAGCTCCGCCCAAGCGGCGTCGCACTACCAACCCGCAGTCTGAGGAAAACTTCCAGCGCGCTCTCGAGGCCGTGCGCTTCGGGGGCATCGGCTTCTGTAAGGCTGCGCGTATGTTTGGCGTCAACAACCGCACGCTCTGGCTAGAATATAAGAAGAAGGGTTATCCCAACAATCGGCCTAGCATTAAGAGTAGAATCAAACGCGAGCACACGACCCCGCCACCCGAGCACAAAGACGAGCCGGCGCCGCCCGCGCAGCAGATGGCGCTGTTGTGCCCGCAGCACCAACTGCCGCCGGGCTTCCTGGAGACTGGCGCGCCGCACGGCTTCCCGCTGCAGAGTGTGACGCACAACTCTCCTCTCAACCTTCTCGGCGTGAACTTTAATTCGATGCAATAGAACGCGGCCTGCGGCGTGTCGCCTGACGAGTCTTACTCGTTGTGACACGAGTGGCAAGGCGCCGCCGTGGCGTCTGAGCCCCCGCACCCGCATGTCTACATGCATCTGGCGTTGTAAATATTACGCACACGCGTAACCGCACGTACTTACTATATTAGCGTATCGCGCTGTGGCTGGGCTGTGTCGTCAAACTTTCGTAGGCAATAAATAAAAGCAAAGTTTTCCATTTTTATATAGCGATTGATTTTAGTCAAATTTTGGCGACACACCAGCGATGCAACCTGTCGGGTCGTTGAAATCATAGGAAACTCACCATATAATTAAATTTAGACAAAAATTTAATAAGAGACTGTCAATCACTTCTTCATAGTTAATTTTTTAAACCCAGTAACCATGACAAAATTAGAAAAAGCACGAGAATTGTATCTGTAAATAATGTATATCTAACGGTTTCTTCGAACCTGACTGGGTGGCGTTTGCAGCCGTAGTATTGCCATGAAAACAAACGTATTTTGTAGATCTCAATAGAACCGTAAGTTATGAACTGGTGGTTTCTTACATTTATAGGGAAATGCACAACTTGTGGGTCGTCGATTGGAATGTGATAGCGAAATATCAATGTAATTCGGAACACTGAAGCACAGTTCCTGTTAGTTCCTTACGTTCTTTACACTGATGATAATAACAACACAATGTAATTTGAATGTGTTGTTATATTTTCACAGACGTCATGTGTATAGTCATAATCTGTATCTGAGCCCCGCAAATTCACGTGCCCTCGGCTCCTTATGTCTAGATAGTTGGCTATCATATTATGCAAAAAGAGTTTCTCAAATCCGATAGAGTTCAATCAAACAAAAATCTCTCCAGCTTTATTGCGTGTATATTAGTATGGATATCACAAACGCGAACTCTCGTCTTTGAGGATCTAGTAATCGCCTTTCCATTTATTATAAGTGGGAAAACAAAATCACAATACATTTTTATTTTTCTAGTCATACGTATCATTCAGATTTCAAAACATTGCTCTAAATTCGCTAAAAATTACTTAATAAATATGTACTTTGAATCTAATGAACTTGGATTCAAAAACAAACAAACGATATTAGTTTTTTTTTAAGGACAGAAGTAAAGTGAGAGAAGTACTTAAACAATAATTATAAATAAGATAAAATTAATACTAGTTCGTCTCTGAATGTCGCCAACTCATTCAAATACTTATCCATATTTAATTAGGGCCAGCTGTATGATCTAACAATTAGGTAAAATCCGATAATTTGTTAAATAAGACATTTTAACAAATAGATTAAATACTGATCAAAGAACTCGCCCTTAAAGTGGCGAAAATGGAACTCGGATTAACTATAAGGTTGTACAAGGAACTGTGCAGATATTTAACTTGTATTTCTAAGTGACAGGTTTCACGCAGTTTTATTCATAACTACCTCTATTTATAAGTATTTTAGTTGATAACGAGATTTTTGGAAAATACCGCGCAGATATTTTTTATGCTCGGATTCGTTTAGTAGTCACCTAAATCAAAGTACCTATAGTATGTCTTAAATACTACATGATTAAAATTTCAAGGTGTAGTGGTGTGTTTGTGAGTTAAAATAATATTGTGCATTTTTTTCCTGTAACACTTACTTTTTACATATTTTGACATATTTTTTTAGAAACACCTTACGAAATAAAAATCTGTATATTTGTTTTGGGTTTCGGGACATTTCTGAAGTACCTTTCATGTAAATGTTATTAATACTGCATCACTGCATAACATATTATATCTGGATTGGAAATTGGATCAAATTTCTTTCATGCGAAACTTTGTCGGGCTAAATAATAATGATTCCTATGATTGTTTCTAAGTATTTTTTTCTAATTGGTTCGAATATCAAAAATGAAACCGATGTACGAGTAACAAAACAAATTTTATGTTCTATTTAGAATACAGGTGAAATAATCTTAATTTAGTTGTTGAACTGCGGGCTGCACATTTACTTATATCAGCCCAAGTGTTCCACTGCTAGAGAGAGGCTCCCTCTACTTACCTGTCACGGTTTTTAGCTAATGATCTTTACCATTAATTAGAGTTTAAAATACACCCAACGATTGTCTGCATTTCGTCATACTTCCACGGTAATATATGAGGTAAAAAACCTAGAAGTGGTCACTGCATATCATCTCATGCAAGACGTAAAACTTGTAGCCGCCCACGGCCCACGGGTAACTATTACTTAGACCCTATTTCTAAATATAGTTCATCTGTATTTTTAAGTTTATTTTAGAACACACTACTATACCGCTTACTTGCATTTATTTTACGAGCTAGAAGAAATAACGTGTTTAGAATAATACTTTCGTTTGGCTATAAATGTTAAATAATAATTTGATATCAGTGATAAAGCAGCCAGTCCTCATGCATTTAAGTTAGACTGATTAAAACCGCACATGTTTTTTTTTGGGGCGTGAACACCCATCGTGGTAGCTCGCGGTGTGATAGCGCGTCAATTAGCTTGAACAGGAACAATATTACCAGAGATCTCTATCGTGTAAAGTAGTTAATTAAGCATGTAATATTATGTCTCTGCATTTATAGTGTAAGTTAATGATAAGTGATGCCGGTGTTGGCATTGGACGTAGCTTTGTCTCGCGAGCGGCTTTCGACACTAACACTATGTCTCTCCTCTTCATTATTTACTAAGTGCAAGGTATATAGTCAGTGATCTTAGGTGCCTTTGTTAAAGGACCCCCATAGGTACATACCTCCTCATTAGTGGACCTGTAAGTCATGTTAATATAAGATTTTTACTCAGTGTTAACCCGTAAGAATAAGCGATTGAATGGCATCGTTTATTGTGATTTTAGAACGCAGAAATAAGATTAGCAGTTAATGTAATTAATAATATCATATCCTAGTATTACAACTCTACCTACTACCCTATTTAATATAATAATCCTTGCAGTAGTTGGCAAAAGTGTGCAGCCAAAGTCAAAAGAAAACGAATTATCTCTGTTCCCTAAAGTTTTTATAATAATTGTGGAGCACCGTTTATTTTTTCTTACGTCCGTTTCAATCCTATTCATGTGAACGGTTTTTTTACATTATAAGCGTATTTTAGCTGCCACGATACTTATACTGAAAGTCGAGCCGCCCGCGAGTACAATTTGTGATTTTTTCACTACCGTCATTTTAGAAGTATTACTTTTTTTTTTTAATAAACTAAGGAGTATTATATTTTTCTATTTGCCTACATTTACAACGATAATAACCAGTTTTGGCGTTTGCGATCTCTGTAATTTTGACTGATTTTTTAAAATAATTTAGAAGGTTTCTCTCGTTTAGGCTGGCAACATAGCTGCTATGTATTGGAGGTCGATTTCAAATTGTAAATATGATAATTATGTATATACAACCTATAGTAGGTTATTGTGTAGCGTCTTCTCTTTCTCGGCTTATTTTACTATACGATTTTTTATTCGAATGCATTGACATAGGTTGAATTGTAACTAGATCTTTATCAATTAAATTACGACTAAGTACCACAGACTAGTCAGAAAATTAACATTTATCCAAAGAAACAATGAAATAGTTAACATGAAGTTTATTTTAGCGTCAGTGACAACCAAAACACACCTGTCATGAGAAAAGAGGCAATATGGCGTGTGATTGGAAATTTTTATTCATACCTTTATATTGGATGTAGTGTTCTGTGTTTAATTAAAATGTTATGCAGGCTTCTACTCTCGAAGTAAGACGAGGGATTAGAATCTGGCATATTACACAACTTGATTATTTTTTTTCTTAAATTGTCTTACCCACTCACGCCGACACGGGTCCAATTGCAATTCAACATTATGTGTCTCGAAAGACTGTTCAGAAATGGGGAAGTGGATGTTTTCTGATAATATTAACAGCTCAACTCTATAATCTGAAATGTTAGTAATGTTTTTATGAATTTTACCAGTATTTAAGGTAAGAATTAGGCATATTGTTTAACATTAAGCTTGCCAATAATAGGTTGTAAGCTATCTTTTTTTAGTCATCTAAGCGACATTGTGTCTGCATGACTATGCAGTAATGCAGTCAAGTATTGTTCAGATTATAGAGAAAGGTCTGCTCTCACATTTTTAAATGTTATTTTATTACTCTCTCTTTTCTTGAATAAGTGCCATCCAAGGTGATTTCAAAGTATTATGTTGGTCATGAAAAAATTGGCCGTGAAATATCAATGTTACCAGTTAACAAAGATGATTTTCTCGTGTTTGGGTAATGTTAGATAAGCAGATTCTTAAAATCTAAAACTGATTATAGAAAACCGCGAGTCACAACAAATTGTCGAGACTGGGCTTTTGACAATATTCAATTAATATGTTAAGATTTAAATGGCATTTAATTATGATCATAACGTAAACCTGGGTATGTGGCTGCTCTCAAACAATTCTAGACGTTTTTGTCAACATGACTCTCACGCGAGAAAGTTATTTATACGTACCAGTGTTTTTCGAAATAGTATTAACGATGAATGATATCATATATTGCATGGTTCTAGAACAACGGGGCGACAGTCGTGAATTAAGAAACAATCGAAGACGCAGTATGTGTGAAGTTGAGGTTATATAATCTGCGTGTAGTGAAAGCAATATATTATTATATAAATACGTTGTATGTCGTATTTAGGACGTAGGATCCTGTGATTACTGGGCTCTTGGGCCTAAAGCTCATAAAAGTAGTAACAGGTACAAATGTGAATTCATGAACTTTGTACAAGATCGTTTTGTGTATTCATTTTATCACGTTTCAAAAACAATATTAGTTTAATAGTTTTTGAAATGATCTCGTCAATGCGCACGACTGTCGGAACCTCAGAGGTTGTTCATAAACAGGCAAAATTGATGAATTTTGTGCTTAGCACTAATAATAATTGTTCTATACCAAAATAGAAAATAAATAATTTTGATTATTTTGTAATACAGCTCTTTTACTGAAACCCTCTATCCATTCTCCCATACTTAATCCCATTCCAAATAATAGATATTAATAGATATGTACAACTGTAGCACATATCTGTGTGCAGTGATATCTGTATCAGAAAAAATGCGGCCGATTTGTTTTAATTTCATTATCGTCATTGAAGCTCCAAAAGATCCACTTAACAATCAATATTTAATTAAGCTTATTATATATCTTATATTTTGCTAATGTAATTGAATTGCTGGAGGTCAAATTATTGATCTACTATAACAATTAAGTGACACAATCGCAGCACTCGACTTGAAGTCCAGTAACTTGGGTGCCTAATAGTACGGGGTAGTTTGTGGCAAATCTAGTACCACTGATTTTTTAGACTCGTGATGTTGGCCCCATAAATAATCCAAGTTTGAGATGTCGAGCACCACACGCAACTTTATTTTTTTTTTCAAATTTTGGCGATTATAATTCTAGCCTACATCATCCCATTGCTGGACAAAAGCCTCCGCCTTCCAGTTTTCTCCTTAAGTTAGTAATTGATAATTAAAAGATTGAACTAAATTCTCCTAACAACAACTTTTTTCGTATCTCATGGTTTCGGATAAAAGCACAAGTTCACTCACTCACTTATCATGAAATCTCGAAAACTGTAAGTGCTAGTTTTTTTCCGGATTTTTTCGAAATTAGCCTCTAAGGGGTTGTTTTTGAGGTTGATAGTTTGTCTGAAACTTTGTTATCACAAGTGCTAGGAGTCTCAATAGCAACAGTTTGGTTTTTAGTTAGTAGTAAGCACGTCTAGTAAGTGTGTTTCACTCAACATGAAAGTTTAAAGGCACATTTACACGCAGATGTTGGTCATGGTCTTCCTGGTGGGAGGTTGAACGGATTTTACTAAAATTTGGCATAGAGTAATAATGACGTAAGCACCTGTCAAGGAAGATTTTTGCGGAAATTCACCCGCTAAAGATTAAATTAGGGAATGAAAGTTTGTATGCAAGTCCGTCAATTTCAAAGTCGGATCTTCAAATGTTGTATATAGGCTGACAATTGAAAATTAATTTATACGCATTTCAGCATTTGTGGTATTTCATCCCCGAAGAGGGGAAAAACGCGAATGAAATCGCATGAACTACATACACATACATTTAACAGACACACAAAAGCATTTTGACTTGTATTTAGTGTCTGACTGCTTGCACGGTATTCGGGAATACCACATAGAATGAAACTCCTTCAATTTTTATATTTTTTGGAAAGTGAGATGAGGAGAAAATCTCTGTAGCCCATTTATGTGGAGAACCTTGGAACTCAACTTTTTTGTCTTCAAGGGCCACTTCCCGTTTCAAAATCTTCAAACCCTAGTTGCTATTTATTGTTGATCGAAAATTATGCCTAAGAACGTTGGTTTTATTATCTATATTAAACATAATATGTAAATGTGTTTAGCTTCAGCAAATGCAATCCCGAACTCTTCAGACGGATGGCACCGGCGGACAAAACATTTCAAGCGACAATCGCGGGTGCCGGATGAGCAGAATATTCGGAAGCAGACTTCGGAGCCCCTTCCAACGCCGCCTACCCTTCCCAAGACCACGCCCACGCTACAGAAACATGAATCCTACCCGCAGTATGGCGCTTCTAAGGTAACTATCTCGTGTCGAGCAACACGCGGTTAAATATATACTAAGAATTCGTTCAGACTATCCTAAAAATCATTAAAACGTCTTAACAAAGCCGCAGATAATTATTTTTATGCGATATTTCGCTTTTACTTTAATGATGGGATGATTTTAATCAACGAACTGCATATTAAATTAAATACCTTAAATTTTTCATACAACCCGAATCTCTTCAAAGTTGAGAGAACAGACTTATCTGGGTAAGCTCGCTCTACCCAGAAGAAGAATTAAATTTAATAAACAAAAACACTACAGTCCACCTATTTTATTACTTTGTCCAAGATAGGGTGGGCATTATTCATAATGGCCGGGAAAAGTGATTAATCATGCTGTTTTAATCACATTGCTCTATTGGGCAATTGGACAATTGAGTCGGGCATTATGAATACAGACCGGCCATTATTAATAGTGCCCGGACTTATCAAATTGCCCGTAACATATAAAAATATTGCTCGTTTAATATAATAGTGGGAAAGTGGGATAAATGCGACAGTTTGGATGCGACGATGTTTGTTACTCAATCACTTTAGCAGAACGGCTTTAAGGAATTTGATGAAATTTGTCTTAGACATAGGATACCGTCTATCTCGGCATAAAGCACATTGTGCTCCCGCGGCATAATTATCGAGTTGCACGCGTGTGCACTCGCTATATTTAACGATAACATTGCCTTTTGAGTGACATGGACTTATAATTTTAATTTTCAGGCTTTAGCACCACGGAAACAACAAGAACTTGGTTCACTGTTGATTCGCGCCGTGCCGAACACGAGCACGAGCACGGGCACAAGCGCAACATCCACGTCGACGTCGGCGTCAGCGTCGGCGTCGTTCGAGTCTGCTGCGTCTGACGCGTCGCAGGCCACCCGCGCGTCGCACACGCCCGCCGTGCGCTCTGGCCCACCGCTCAGCTGCAATTTCTGCTGGAACACGGTAGACGAGTGCGGCCGCATCCTACGCCGCAAGACACAGTACCACTGCCCTGAGTGCCGCACCAACCTGTGCATAGTGCCCTGCTTCCACGAGTACCACGACGGGCCCGAGAGCGACTCTAACACCGCTAATGCTCGGTGAAGCCTCTTCTACCACGATGACACGAGGCGTTTGTCAAAAAAATGGTGGAAGTTCAACCTCAGATACACCTGAGCACGGGTGTGCTGTGGGACACGACTGCTCGCAGTTACATTGGTTCAACAATTGCAATTGTAAAAAGTAGATCATTTATCCACGTCACATTCTTGACTTGTAGAACTTCCTGTGGTGCAACTGTTTGAGCAATTGAATTTATATCTTAATGGGTTCTTCATATGTAGAAAACATAACATTTGTAGTGGTAGTAATACCATTACGAGAGAAATCGTGATGGCTTATATGATTGTATTTATTCGTAGTAAGTACATGTTGGAGATATATCTTAAAATTAATAGTCTCGGATATCGAACATGGTAGGAGTAATGTTATTGCGAAATTCTGCACCATACTTATAAGAGCATATTTATCATTATATAATATAATAATATGATAATACGACGTTACACATATCTAATAACATTACACAAAATTTGGCAAAAAAAAAAGTTCGGAAACGTCACGTTCAGTGTACCTGTACGTGTAACATTTATTAATGTTGTTTTCTAATGTGGTCTCCTTGTACATATGAAATCCGTTCTGTAGGCGCTTTAAGATTTAGAACCGTTTAGTAGAACTTTTGGTGGTCAGAATATTAGCTGTACCTGTCTAATCGAGTCATTTTTATAGTATGTACCTATTTAGGATCATTAACATAGGTACTTAAACATGTGTAACGCTTATGTCAGAACTTGTAAAGTGTAGATTTATAGGAGTGACACGTCATTTTGTGTGTCAAAATTATAATTCCAATATTAGTCTGCGTATAGATCTTGCCAATAATGAAGATGTCTTGTGTTACTTGTGGCACTGTCGAAACATTCTAGTTGCTAAGATTATCTTAAACTTATTTTATTTACGCGACTTAATGTAGTTTTCTTTCAGCTCTCAGCTCAGATGATTTTATTGATGTATTCATTAGTAATCATTGTTCAGGGTGTAGTTGTTTAGATCCTTCGTCTTCGTGTAGATTGCAATTTTTGGGACACCAAAAATCCATAATTTTGGAGAAATTAAGTAAGGCAGACAAAGATAAATCTTAGTTTCAGATAAATTAGCTGTTTATGAAATAAAATGTAGTTTGCTCAGTCTATTCACATTAACATTATGAACAAATAAGTAATTTTAGTGTTGAAGTGCTTTACAATCGTATGTATTTTGATTCGGTCGAATTTGAACAGACTACGGTTTATTTTTCAATGACACAGGAACACACCATTTATTTGGCAAATGCATTAATTTTAAAGGAATTGTATCAATTGTAAATATTTGTTAAGTTAAAATTAAAATATAACGGTTAGACCGTTTTTCGACACGTTGTTTTGAACACTTCTCTATTTTTATCGATACTTCTTGATTTACCGTTGGCGATAGATAAACCATGCAAGTGAATATGTGGAGGACTTTAAGGGCTCCTGTACATGGTGCCGCCGCCGCGCCGACACCGCTCCGCCACCGCGCCGCTATGCTGTGTATACGTTCGCGACCACATCGCATCGATACCGCGTCGCGTTTGATATTGCGGAGAATAATCCATATTTGTTTATCTGTTGTTCTCGATAAACCTGAATAAATTAGTGTAAGTGAACATCGATGTTAGTTATAAGTCTATGTGCGTGTCATACAGTGATGTTAGGAATATAATTATGCGACATATCGGTCCTTTTGAATAGTATCGGAAATCAACTGTTAGTTGAATAATATCTATATAGATGTATCCATTTACTTATTCGATGTTACGTAGATTAAACATTTATGTGGTAATTGTATCTATGTTTAAAAAAGAAAGGAGACTTTAGTCTTCGATGAAAATGACATGATATATTTTATGTATGCACTTATATAATATAAACGTTTGATAACTGTTTTAAGTAAGGAACACGGGGCCGCCGGAAGCGATTAGGGACTCTTTTGCGAATAACATGCGCAAGCTAGCTGTTACAAGGTAGTTATCAGATTTTTCTGTGTACGTCAGTATCCGTGAACACACTGTGATGTACACTATTATACAAGCTACCGAAGCGTCTCCGTGTTCTCTGGTTGAAAGTATGACGGGGAAGTTTTCAGTACCTAAATACAAATATTTTTGGAACGGAATTGTTGGATATTTTAGATTGTTGGCAGTGGTAGCACTTGCCCTTTGTTGTATCGTAAAGATTGGTAGAAAACTGGATTGTTGTACAATCGACACATTTGAATTATGACCCATGATTTTATTACAGACATTCAAATACAATTAGGTCTACATTTGCGTAAACATACATATCCATGGTAACGACCTTGATCTTTGTTACTTAGACGTATTCAAACAATTTATTGACAAAATGGGTCATGATTCAACTTTGTCGATTGTACATTGTTGAAGAGTTGGACATTTCGAACGTTGTGGGATTTAGATTAAATGGCTTAGGTTAAGATGTTTTGGGAAGTATTCAATGTTATCGATTTTAATATGAAATAATTAGATTATTTTCCAAATTGATCTAGAAACGGGCAAAATGTCCCATACTTAGTAACATGCATTTCTTACGGTGCGAATAGAATATTTGCAAGAAATGTAGCATAAGTAGGTACTTTCATACTTAATATTTAGAATGTCTTTTGGGAACACTTTACTAAAATATAGCATAACTACGTAATCGATTTTCGACTATATTTATGTGTCCATGCACTTGTTAGAGTTGCTCTATGTACATTATCATAAGACACAAAAAAATAAACTTTTGAACCGTCGGTATTCGATACATCTCAACTTACGAATTTACATAACAAATAACCTCCGACCTTAGAATTGCTTTAAAATTCTAATTCTCTCTAAATAAAATATTTTCTATCACATTTTGTCATGTAACTTGAGATAATAATAATAAAAAAAACCTATCGTCTGTTTGTTAGGCCCTCCCTAAAGCAATCATACATGATATTCATATTTTTCTATCCCATTACAAAAAAAAAGTTCTAACTTTTGTCAATTATACTACAAGCATTGGTTTACTATATTATTATTAATATGATGTATCTTAATTAAGTTACTAATTGAGTACATGATTAGTTATATCTCGATACAATATTGTTTTCAAACCAAAGCGTTGCGGCTTTTTCGGGTTTGTGTGCCGAAATTAATTACCGCTGTATAAATCCCGATTCGATCTAAATACAAATGTTATTGCTTTAGCGTGGTAATCCATATTATTTCTAATGCCTTTGTCAAACAGATCGGCGAAAGCGAGACGTCAGCGAGACGTCAGTCCGATAGTTCTGTCACGCTATCGGATCGCTTTCGCTGTTCTAGGTGACTGGATTCAAACAATTCCATACATTACAAATAAAAACGTCACGCTTCGCATTCGCCACGCCAGTCTGTTTGACAAAGGCTTTGAAAAAAAAGTTCTTGTTTTGACATTGATTTTAATTGTTTGCACTCCTATTTAAAATGGCTTGTTGTGTTCAAACGCCTACCAGAGTACCTATTTTACTACCAAAAACCCCTGCCAGAGTGGATAAATGCTTACCAAATTGTGTTCATAAAGAGTTGTAGAAATGAATCTTTTTTTCTGTGAAAAATAAATCGACTTAAGCAGGTTGAAAGGAACGTAACCAATCCGGGGTTCGATTCCTTTAAACACAGCAAACAGAAATACTTTGGAGTTTCCCTGAAATCGTATTAGAGCGAGTGGAGTTTTAGACTTCCAGCATTTATCCATTTTGGTAGACAAAAAGAACATAAATACAAGTCTTTTAAAATTGACTTAACACACAAAAATGGAAAGTCAGCAACTGATTTTCTGTAGCTGAATATTGCACCCGATATAATAATATTCTTATATTCTGTTATATCAGTCTTAATAGTGTCGCCCAAAAAGTACCTATAAATTAAATGACAAATGTACCTAAATGTGAAATCATTTGTGTGTAAAATATCAATGTAATATCATTTTGTTAATTACAATATACTTATGTTATTAATCTCTTCTACTTTATCACGTAATATAAATTGGCACATATCATGTCATGTACAGAATTGCGATAGGCTGTATGCAAAATTATGCAATGGACTATATTTATATATATCTTGATCAATTTCGTTGGCTGTATATACGTGTACGTACTAGTGATGTTACGAATATTCGTATTCGCATGAAATGATGCGAATGTTTGCGAATATTCTTCGTAAACTTTTTTGTATTATACTATCATAATATTTCCGTTATAATTGAAACTCAATATTTGCATTGGCATTCGTATTCACTAATATCGGAGATGAATATTCGCAACCGCATTCTCTTTCGCGATTTCAAAAATCAAACATTCGTGACATCACTAGAATGTACACATTTAAATAATGTAGGGTTTCATTTGACATCAATTTGGTCTTGTTAATGTAAACGTGGCTTTTATTGACCACAACCAGATTATGTACGTTGTGCTTACCTATTCTGTTGGTCTAACAGGAGTCATTTGTTTCTGATGTTCACAAAATTTGATCAATGTGATTATAACATGGTTCTTTTTCAAGAAACTAAATAAAATTCCGTCTTAGATAAGAAGACGAAGACACTCTTTGTTCTTTGTAAATGGTGAAACAAAAATGTTATAACGTACTATTTTTTTGTATTTATTGTCAACACGACTGATTGGTGAAGCAATACTTTCCGAGTAGGTACTTTAGTGCACGCACGAAGCTTAACTACGATTCAGGATAACACTGCGGCTCTTAGACGTCAATACGTCATTTATATTACCTACTAAGCATATAATATAATTATGAAACTATGTAAAACTAAACTCGTTGGATTTCTGGATCATTTAAATGTCAATATATGAAAGGGAACCCACACTGCTTGTTAATTAATACTTAATAGGAATATAATATATATGTACTCAACCCGTACGAGATATGTTGAGCTTTACAACTGGATGTAGAAATTTTATCAGAAGAAATGTGTTCTTTTTTTAAAGGCAGTGAATCTGCCAGCCTCAAATACAAATGTAATTAATAAAATAAGTTTGACAAGTAGATTGATTATTTGCATTTTTATGTAATACTATTTAAATATTTGAGCGTTCCTAGTTTTCAAAATTTTAAAAGTACCTACCTATTTTATATTTCTGAATTCCTCAAACCGCTGTATTCTGGACTACCTTTTTACTATTCAAATTAAACTGATTTTCTGTGGCATACACCTTGTTTAATTACAGAACTAGCTTTAGCGCCTTGGCGCTCGCATTTCAGTCAGACGGACAAGATTAACCTCAACTTTACCTCTTTTTTATTGATAGGTACACATGGCTTCACATCAAGCTATAGGTACAATTCCAGTTTATCATGGCTTCGCTTTAAATGATCTTTTCGCTCAATGAACGGTCAGAACGGTCAATGACGGATTTTTTATAATTTGATGTGAAACTGTGTGTACCTAATATGCATTGAGCTATGATTATTACTACGTGCATATAAGACACCACACATCACTACTGTGCCCCACTCAAGCCCACGCTTGAGTGGGGCACAGTAGTGAAGTAACGTAGTGACGTACAGGGCACTCCCCACGGAGTGCCCTGTACGTCACTACGTTACTTGCGAGCTCTGTGGCGCGAAGTAGGTAGTGTAAGCTTTTTTTTTTTTTAATGTGGTAAAATCATCAAATGAGTCCTCCCAGGGCAGAGCGGGAGGCTGTGACTCGTACTGACTAAAATCCACGGTGTCCTTCAATAGCCCTGTACGTTCCGGGGTCACGGTAATTCGTGTGTCCCCCAACCCCGGCAGGCTTTGGCCCTCTACAGGGGGCCCCCTCACTTCCCCAAATTTTATAGTTTTCACTTCGGAATATGCGCCCACGCCGGCAGACATTTGAATGTTGTTTAAAAATATACAAATAGTGTTATCTGAGCTATATATTTTTTGCCAAGTCTGAAAAAAAGTGCGGGCGTACGTCATTGGCCGAAATTTCACGCGAACGAAGTTGCGGCGAGAATCTAGTAAATACTATAAAATAAATACACAATATTACATTATATCATGTTAGTCCTTGATGAATGACTGGCCGGTATGTATCGTAGCTTTGCAAACTCATTGCTGATTTGTTAAACCTTATTTGTTATGACGTATTTTTCGAATGTTCTCTTGTTTTTTATGTGTTTGACAGTTATAGAATAGCAAAAGGATTTTGTAAAAAAGTGTCTCTGAAATAATAAATAATTATGTTAAATAGTGATCTACGAAAACTTAAAGGTAGACCTATGTAATCATTTAACGGTTTCATTCAATATATTATTATACCACGGGCGCTGTACGCGCTGTCATCATCCTCCTGCCCTCATTACATTTTGCTTAGGGTCGGCGCAACATTCTTCTTAATCCCTGGGGGCGATATCGGGTTCTATCACAAAATATAATTATAGTATGTATTGTTTATTAATTCTATAGCTTGATGAGGAAGTATTAACGTTAAACAGTTTAGCTTTCTATGACTTTGCAAACAAAATGAGCAAATATCGCAAAAATTGTGTACCTACTCTTTTAGATGTCGTGTCTTCACTTTGTCCAGAAAAGCAATTTAAACATGTATGAGTAAACGTCAATTTGAAAAAAGGCGAATCGGAGGAAAATTGGTCAAGATCACATTTGAAGTTGTTTTAAATAATTATTGATAGTAGGTCAGGTACAATAATCGGGATTATAAGTAGTATTTTAGAATAAGTATAATAATTTATATTCTTTTTAAAATACTTATCTGCTAAGCATTGATTGAGGAGTAGACTGATGGAAAAAAAAGGTGTTCTCTGGTTTTGTGTATCTTTGGATAATATTATCCGTTGCCAGCGGGTTTGTCAAATATTGGCCCATAGTGTCGTAATAACGGGATAAAATGAATCGTATGTGTTATTCCACTATATCTGTAGCATATTTCATCCAGGTCCGTTCAGCTGTTTTGACGTGATTGAGTAACAAATATACATCCATGTATCTACCAATGTCCCACACATAAAGGACATATGGATGTGTGGTGGATGGGACATTGGTAGATGCGTAACTTTGTATGAACATAATATTATGGATGATCACAATTATGTTCATCCAAACTGACACAAGTATTTTTCATTTGTATTTATGCTTCAGTCATTTTAGAGTAAATCTTTGGTCTGGGGTTTTAATACAATTGTTTAGGCTTCATCCTTCCTATCGATTTGATGAGGGTTTTCTTCAGGCTGCTAAATATTTCTCACAATATTTCGCAGTCTTGACACTTCGTAATTATGTTCGTTTTCTTTGTTTGTTTTTGGGTTCGAGAAGTATTTTTAACATTCATAAAAATATATTATTTATTTATTTATAAAACTTTATGCATAACATTGTACAACGGCGGACTTAATGCAGTAGGCATTATATTTTTTTTTAAATATTATAATATTCTCTGTATTCATTTACATTTTTAAATATTAAAACATTTAAAATTGAGACAACTTTCCAGTTTTCCAACGAAAGCGGCGACGTCATTGCTGACAAATTCTGGGTAATACTTTTTTTATAGATCGATATTTTTCTCAGCGTTGGTCCCGAGGAATTAATGAGTTGGATAGTGCTTTTGTACTTTCTGGAACTGGACAGTCTTGTTTTGTAAATTTTCGCCAGCCAAATAAGGTATTGTTATGCCACGACTCCAGAGCATTGTGCGATAACAGTATATCTGAAAGTTGGGTGTCATATTATACTGACTACATCCTTGATCCATCGTTTTCCAGGGCAGGGCGGGAGGGACTGTCAGACTTGAATGACTAAAATCCACGGTGTCCTTCAATAGTCCTTTACGCACCGGGGTCACGGTAATTCGTGAGTCCCGTGACCCTGGCAGGCTTCTACAGGCCCCGTCACCATGCTGACACTCCTTGAGTTTTAGTGTTATTTTGTAGGTAATGGATTTGGTAATTTTCGTTGATCCATTTTATTGTCTTCTCTTACCAACATTGGAATCCTTCAATAAAACCCCATCTTCTTCTAATATTTAACTTTTTATTCACTCACACTTTACATTACTCTCACAAATACCTATACTTGTAAAATAAACCGACTATAAAAACATATCTGTAACTATATTTTCTACGACACTTTTCTTCAGACTAAACTAACCATTTGTTTTCTGACACATTTCTATAATTCAAACTAAATTCCAGAACAATCGGCACAAATATTCGCTTTTGTCAACTCACTCAAGCAAACACGAACAAAGTATAAACTAAAATATCCAGGTCCTAGGTGTACGCGAACATTTTTATAATGTTCGCGCACCCCTGAATACACAGCACAGGCACATAATTATTTTAAATTATATTGAGTGCCTTATACGTGGCATTTATGTGCATATCGTGGAGAATGAAATAAAAAGGAATGGTGATTAATTAATTCCTTTATTGTTGCAATACATTTTAAATTGTTTACTAGTGTATTCACCACCATTATCACATCTGAATGTTTTAACTTTTGGTTTAAATTGATTTTTCGCCAAATTTATATAGTTAATTATTTTTGAAAACGCTTCGCTCGTATTTTTAATTAGAAATACTTACTTTAATAAAATGAGTTCGTCCAAAAAAGTTATAAAATATTTGTAACCATCCCATGTTTCTGTTTTGATAGGACCACAAATATCGCTATAAATAATTTCTAAAGGTTTAAAAGCTCTTTGTCTAATTGTTTTAAAAGGTTTTCTAAATCATTTCGCTTTTGTGCAGACTTCGCAGATGTCGGTTTCCTTCACCAGGCCTCTCTCCATTCCTCGAAAAAGATCCTTAGTTTTGGTTATAGGTACATGACCTAATGCCCGGTGCCAAAAGTTCGAATCTAAATAAAATGAGTTTATTGACCTTGAAAGCACGACTGGCCCTGCGTTAATATTAAGGTAGAATAACCTGTCCTGTTTCAGTTCACCAATTACTGCACAGTCAGCCTCTGATCTACGAATGTCGCATCTGTTTCTGAAAAAATTTAAGGAATAATTATCATCTGTTAGTCTAGACACAGATATTAGGTTTTTCTTGAGTTCAGGAACAAAAAGAACACCTCTCAATGTAATATTCTTGGTATAGATGTTTCCCATGGTGTTTACATGATGAATGTTGCCATCAGCTGTCATAATCTTATAGTTTATCTTACTTTTATCCTTAAGATAATTCTCAGAAGGAAAACTATATGACTGCTGGTACCTGAGTCAATAATAAATTCAATATTTGCTCCTTCAGTTTCTATTTCTTTACTTGTAAAACAGTTACTTACGTTTTTGTTGTTTAATCAGAACTTAGTATAGTGAGTATTATCACTACAATGCTGGCAGTTAAATTTGGCATGACATTCCACATGACGGTGTCCACTCTTCATGCATTTGAAGCACTGTAATGTATTTATTAGAAGTTGTACCGTCACCACTCGATGTTGAAGTCATGCAAAATCTAGCAATATGTCCTTTTCTTCCACATTTATAACATGTTTTAACAAAGAAACTGGTTGCTTCTTCATTGTTTTTATTGTTCTTAGCCGATGTTGTTGCTATTGGTTCCTGCAGAAGATTATTAGTCCTCATCCTCAGTTCAAGACTAATCCGTGATATTAAATTAATTAATGTTTTATCACTCAAAGACGTTGCCTCCCATGCTGTTCTGAAGTGATATAATTTCTCCGGCAGATTTATTAATATTTTCGTTATGATCTGTTTATCATCGAAATTGTATCCCAAGCCTCTTATTCTGGATGCTTTATTTTCTATTTCTGTGATATCTGTCAAAATATCTTCATTTTTGAACTTGTAATTATAAAATTCTTCCAATTGATATGAAATTTGGGTTTCTTTTTGACCAAGGAATATATTATCAAATTTTTCTAATATTTCTTTTGTTGTATTGCAGTTTATTGCGTATACCAAATATTTGTAGCTAGTAGAATTTAAAATTAATAATTTTCCTTTGGCGTCTCTTTTATCAAAATCTTTCTTAAGGTTTTCTCCTTCTTCCAAAATTGAATTTAGTTCCTTTGCTTTTAGTATAAGCATTAGTTTTAGTTTCCAAATTGAATACTCAGACTCGGTGGTCAATATTGATAATTTTGTAAATTCTTCAGCCATTTTATGTTTTTATCCTCGTAATTTCGGGCTTTTAGTAAATCATTCTGCGCAGTGGAAGCGTGCTGGGCCCATAACCCGCTGTCGTAAAATTTTATCGTCTTCCACTGCGAACCCTGGGATCCTCTAATTAAACTCTATTTACTTCTATTCACCTTTTATTCATTCACATATTAGGTACATTACTCAAAAAATAAATCCGACTATAAAAACATATCTGTACTTTCCTACACTTTTCTTCAGACACTAAACTGACCATTTTGTTTTCTGACACCTTTCTTTATTTCAAAATAATTTCCAGAACAATCCTTCAAACCATAAAGTTTTAAACAGCCAGTTACAAACTATATAAAATTCCCTAAAGCCATATCTATAACTCCCATTGCGTTATTTTGTGCACTATCATGCACAATGGGTGGAATGTTGACAACCTTCTTGGTATTATATAGTTTTTATTTCTTTTTTTGTTGAGTTGTCTATTTTTGATGTACTTTTTATAAATTAATATTGTCAGATTGTTTAGCTTCGCGACACTGTACGAAATATTTCTGCTTGCGATATTAAATATTTACTGCCATTCCTTGTTATTATTCCACCTCACCTCACAGAGTCGCATACAGTCCATCCTATCGCCATAATTTCATAAATAATAACGATCAAAGTCTTGATAAAAATAACCAAAAAACGATACTCGCATTATAATAGAACTTGTTTGGAAAAAAACGACGGGTTGCACTCTGGGAGTGCCGGCAGAAGTGAAAACTTGAATAGTAATAAACACACAAGAACATTCGTGCAAGCGCCCTGCGCCGTCTTATGAATTTTCGATCAGATCACGTGTCCTGACGCGAGTTTAACATTTTCACCCATTCTAAAAAAAGTGCACTTCGCCGCTAAAGAAGTTTTCACTTCAAAAATGTTGAACTTTTTAGTTTAAAATTTTATTCTCTTTTCTTACCAATATTGGTATCCGTCAATAAAAGCCTCATCTTCTTTAGTTATTTACTTTTAAATAATTTTTCACATGATCACGTCTTTAATAAATATGCCGTTGTTGTAAAATTTTATCGTCTTCCCTTACCAACGCTGGGATCCTTCAATTAAACTCCATCTACTTCTTCTAATACCCTTTCATTCACTCACATATTACATTACTCTCACAATTAATATACTTATAAAATAAACCCGACTATAAAAACATATCTGTACTATATTTCCTACACTTTTCTTCAGACTCTAAACTAACCATTTATTTTCTGACACATTTCTTTTATTTTTTTCAAAATAATTTCCAGAACAATCCTTCAAACCATAAAGTTATAAACAGCCAGTTACAAACTATATAAAATTCCCTAAGGCCATATCTATAACATAAACTTATAAAATAAACAGCTACAAAAACATATGACAATCTTTTTAACGACTTTTCTTCAACCGACTATTTTCTGACACATTTCTACAATATTGAAACTAAATTCCAGTATAACTTCCAACCTCACTACACCATAAAGTTATAACCAGCCAGCTACAAACTACATAAAATTCCCTAAGGCCATATCTACAACATTTACTCTGAATTTCATGTTTATAACAATTAGAACGACAACTTATAAATAATTCGCATCATCTCATTTGAGTAATCAGACTCCCTGGTCAATTTTGTTATTTTATAAATTCTTCGGCCAAAGGAATAGTATAATCAATGTTAATTCCTTTATTATTGCAATACATTTTAAATTTTTTACTAGTGTATTCACCACTATTATCACATCTGAATGTTTTAACTTTTGTTTTAAATAGATTTTCCGCCAAATGTATATAGTTAATTATTTTTGAAAACGCTTCGCTTTTATTTTTAATTAGAAATACTTTAATAAAATAAGTATAATCGTCAAAAAAAGAAGAAGAAGAATGTTGCCATCAGCTGTCATAATCTTATAGTTTATCTTCCTTTTATCCTTAAGATAATTCTCCTTCAGTTTCTACTTCTTTACTTTTACAAGTAAAGAAGTTACTTACGTTTTTGTTGTTTAAGCAGAACTTTGTATAGTGAGTATTATCACTACAATGCTGGCAGTTAAATTTGGCATTACATTACGCATATCGATGTCCACTCTTCATGCATTTGAAGCACTGTGGGGTATTATTTAAAGTTTTACCGTCACCACTCGATGTTGAAGTCCTGCAAAATCTAGCAATGTGTCCTTTTCTTCCACATATGTAACATGTTTTTACGAAAAAACTGGTTGCTTCTTGATTATTTTTATCATTCTCATTCGATGTTGTTGCTATAGGTTCCTCCACAAGATTGTTAGTTACTCTACATCCTCTGTTCAAGACTAATCCGTGATATTAAATTTATTAATGTTTTATCACTCAATGATGTTGCCTCCCAAGCTGTTGCCTCCCAAGCTGTTCTGAAGTGATATAATTTCTCGGGCAGATTTGTTAATATCTTTGATATTATGTGTTTATCGTCGAAATTATATCCCAAGTCTCTTTTTCTGGTTGCTTTAGTTTCAATTTCTGTTATATCTGTCAATATGTCTTCATTTTTAAATTTGTAGTTATAAAATTCTTCCAGTTGATGAGAAATTTAGGTTTCTTTTTGACCGAGGAATAAAGTGTCAAATTTTTCAAATATTTCTTTTGTTGTATTGCAATTTATAGCGTATATACCATATATACCATATATTTGTCGCTAATAGAACATACAAAATTAATAGATTCCCTTTCGCATCTTTCTTTTCAAAATCTTTTTTAAGATTTCACCTTCTTCTAAAATCGAATTTAGTTCTTTTGCCTTTAATATGAGCATAAGTTTTAATTTCCAAATTAAGTACACAGACTCGCTGGTCAATTTTGTTAATTTTATAAATTCTTCGGCCATTTTATGTTTTTATCCTCGTAAGAAATTTCGGGCTTCTAGTAAATCATTCTCCGTACTTGATATTATGCAGGGCCATAACCTTTTATTACAAAATTTTATTGTCTTCTCTTACCAACTGTTAGGGAATATTTATAAAGAGAATCTTTCACAGCAAAGTTCTCCTTCGATTGGAGTTTGGACAGGATTTCAACTATCCATAGTAAATTTGTTCAAAATATCTTTTATACAACATAATTTTTAGTATATGCGAAACCTGAATATAGTTTGTTCAGAATCAGTAACTGATTAGATTCCAATAATTTTTACACCATGTTATATTTTTTTTCAAAAATATTTTAATTAAATTTTATTACCAGTTAATTAAAATACAATCACCGTGGTTAGGTACTTATTGTCAAGCTATGATCACCAGTGTATAACAAAAGAGACGCGGTTTACGCGGGTGTACCGCGAAATGAGCATGTTTTTGAACGGACAACCAGGTAATATACAAACTTATAACCTTGTGATTTTTTATGATGCGGTTTTAAAATTTTGTACATAAATTCTCTACACAAAGATACTAGACAGGTGTATCGGGTTTCGCATAAACAAAAATAACGTTGTATACTTCTCTTGTCACAAAAAATATTCATTGCCGCTTTTCTATATATCTATCCCGAGACAGATGGTTGCTTGACCAAAGTCTTTAAGTACAAACCTCCTCGCCAATTTCTGCTTGAATTTATCTATATACAGTCTCTTTTGTGATGCGATCAATACGTCATCTACATAAACCACAACAAAAAGATCTGATCCATCTTTATTGTGCTTGTGATACAAACAAGGTTCATTTATCGTAGGTCTCAATCCCATTTCTCTCAGCTTCTCGTCCAGTTTAATATTCCACTGTCGTCCAGCTTGTTTGAGACCATAAAGAGACTTCTTTAGACGACAGGTGTCACCACCTGCTTTCATATTTTCAAGCATTTTTGCAGCTTTTTTTGCCTACTGTAGAATTAACGCCATCTATATTTTCAGTTTCTCTAAACCTTCTCTCAGTAGTTTTAGGATCTTCATATAGATATCTTCGTTCAGATCACCGTTTAAATATGCGGTATTAATATCTATTTGATCAATGTCCATGCCCATTTCAACAGCTAAGGCGACCAACAAACGTACAGTTTGTAACGAGAAAAGTCGGAAAGAAAGACTTTGTCCCGTTAAATACGTATAATTTTAACTTAAACACACCATAACGTAAAAAAGAAGAATTAAAAATTGCATGAGAAAAATATAAAACATCGCAAAATAAAAAATACAAGAGGAAGACTCGTTACACGGTCGTTGTTTTAAAGATTTAGTCCTGAGCGAATTGGGTGCGATACATATATGTTGTCAAGAATAAAATTGAAATTGAAAATTTTGTCTTCAGGAAGATCTAAACGATAGCGCTTTCCCTAGATTGATCAATCATAGGTTGGTGTAAGGTTAGGCATCAATGTGATAGTATTGAAAATTTAAGCTAATCGTTTGAACGTACTCATTTGCTAAAGATCTTTTTGAACAAATGGAAATAATCAAATAACTTCGAACTAGGTAAACTTAAATAAATAAATAGGTAAATATCTGGATTATTTTGGAGACAGGAAAGTGACAACATCAAATTTTTAAGCTCCTGTTATTATAATGAAAATACAATAGTTAATATTATATTAATGTCATAAAACCTTACCAAGTTCACAAGTTGACTCATTTCTCACATCTGTAATAAATTTTCACACCCTTGCAAGTTCTATAACATCACTGAACATCGTCATAATGGACAACACTGCACTGCTTGCGAAAAGTATGGACGATCTTGCTGCGTGGATGGATTCTCGGATGTCGGAGTTCGAGAGGAATCAGCAGGGAACAGCTTCTGCAGGTACACCAACTGTGAAAGTACTTTCAGCTGACTATCTCAGTTTTAAATCCATTGTGTTAACCACCCTGGCAATGCTTAGATCGCAATTGGAATTATTAGTCAATGGATTGGATCGTCTGGAGACACATTCCCGCAGAAAGGTCCTACTGCTTCATGGGGTTCCTGAAGTGGATGCTGAGGATCTCTCACAAAAGGTTCGCAACATACTATGCGACCAAATGAAGTTATCGTCTGTCAGCGCTGATGCGATCGAGTCAAGTCATCGTTTGGGTGTTAAAAAGGACAGAAACCGTCCTATTCTGGTTCGCTTCTCTAATGCTACGCAGCGTTCAGTCGTGTGGAATGCCAAAACGAAGCTGAAGGGCTCCAAAGTGTCTGTTTCCGAGTTTCTGACAAAGTCGCGACAAGACGTTTTCTCTGCAGCTAGAGACCATTTTGGCATGAAGAAATGCTGGTCGTCGGACGGCGTTATAGTGATCTTGCTTCCAGATAAGACACGTAAGAAACTGGTCACTTTGTCTGAGCTTCAGCAGCTTATCAAACAGTATCCAGACAAATACGTTGCAGCGAAAGAAACTGGTAGCTAAAATGGTTTTGTCTTGTAGTAACAACAGTTCACTATGTTTTTCGTTCCAATATGAAACTTATATGCCGCGTTTTCGTAATTCGTATATTTAGTATTCTAAGCTAAGTATTGTGAACAATATTAAGGGTAGAACATTTTAAAACTTTTGATTGTTTATATTAATTTCTCTACAGATTGTCAATGACATTGACATAACATTCACGTTGACGTATGGTATGTTTGACAAATTGGCTGTGTTCTTGTTAGTCATAAACGTAGATATGGAGCATGGACTGAGCATTTTTATGTGAACCCTTTTGGTAATACAGAATGATATATATTATATGTGCTAGATTTTCAACTAATGATTATAAACAGACTATAAATAAAAACTTACTAGTAATATGTACAAAGAAAAAAAAAATATATTGAACTGAGCATTGTCTATTTCAATATTCATCATCTTTCCTTAGTATACATCTGTCTCTTTCCAGTAAGTCACACATTTATGTGCTAACAATTTACTTCTCTTTTTCTACAGAATATTTTTTTTTTTTTTTTTAATAATATCATTTTTTTTTTATTGAGGTCTCGGTTCATGCTTTAGGTATATGGCCATAAACCCTCATCTTTTATTTTTATTTCTTATTTATATAAAATATAATCAAATTAGTGTCTTTCGGAACGCAACTTTTAGATAATTTCTTTTTACGTTCCGCTGCACGAATTATGTTTTTGCACGTAATGTTATGTTTAAATTCGCAGTTGTTTTGTTTTTAGTTTAGTGTTCAGTTGATTGTTGTTATTTTATTTTATTTTTTACTTTAGATAATTTAACTTTGTTAATCTGTTTCAGTCAACTTGTAACTGGTAAGTTTTAGTGAAAAAGTATTTATTTAGGTATATTTTGTTTTAGCTAAAAGTATACATAGGTATTTATATATATTTATTTTATTTATATGTTGGTAAACGAATATTTCTCTTGCTCGTCTTCTGATGATGAATATATCAGTGCCCAAAGTGATTCTAGCTCTTCTCTTACCGATTCAGAGCCTTTGGGAGAAAAACTTTCTTCAGTTTTTCAGTGTAGCTCAAAATTCCTATCCTTAGTGCACATTAATGCACAGAGCGTTCCAGCTCATTATAATGATCTTCTCACATCCTTTAGTGACACTGTAGTTGATGCAATTTTAATTTCAGAAACTTGGCTCAAGCCTTCTCTTCCTTCCACATCTTTTGGTCTGCCAGGTTTCCGGCTTTTTCGTAATGACCGTATAGGCGCGGGTGGCGGCGGGGTAGGTATTTACCTTCGCGGTGATATCCCTGCCACACTAATTAGTAATTCTCCATCTCAATATTCCGGATCTCTTGAATACCTCTTTCTGGAAATCATCCTTAATCACAAAAAAGTTTTACTTGGTGTCGTATATAGCCCAAATGATAAGGTGGTTTACTTCCCCACGTTAGAGTCCATTCTAGAACAGCTTGGTACACTTTATGAACATGTCATAGTCATGGGTGACTTAAATACATGTATTTTGAAGGATGATTCCAGGTCTCAAAAGCTTCTTTCTTTAACCTCTTCACTTAATTTGCACGTTCTCCTACTTTCACCAACACATCATCTTCCAAATTGCAGGCCATCATTGCTTGACGTTATGATTGTCTCCAAGCTGGATTCAGTCGTCACGCATGGACAAATGATGGCCCCTTTCTCGTATCACGATTTAATTTATCTTGCATATAAAGTGCGTCCTCCTAAGATCAAGAATAAAGTCATTTTCCAACGTAATTTTCGTAATATGGACCTGGACCGTTTGAGAGAAGACGCAGAGAGCATCGACTGGTCACCGGTATTGACAAATGATGATGTTGATGCCAAGGTTGCTGCCTTTAATTTAATTATCACCAATTTATTTGATGTTCATGCACCAGTTAGACCTGTTCGTGTGAAGCATGCTCCTGCTCCCTGGCTGACTCCTAATATTAAGAAGGCTATGGCAAAAAGGGATAAAGCTAAGTGTAAACATAAGAAGGATCCTACTGATGAAAGTAATACAGCCTACAAAAAATTACGTAACATCTGCAACAGACTGTGTAGGGATGCAAAACGTCGTTATATTCACTCAAAATTGGAAAATCTTTCTCAGGCTCTAACCTGGAGATTCTTAAAGTCATTAGGTGTGGGCAAGGCCATGGATGCTACTAATGGTACCATGGATCTAAATGCATGGATCTGAACAAACACTTCTCTACCCCCCCTGTTTCATTAGATGCAATTACAAAAACATCATCTCTTTCTTACCTTTCCAGCCTTGACCCACCTGACTGCTCTCAATTTACATTCCATCCAGTCACAGAGGACAATGTTGAGAAGAGTATCCTTTCCATCTCTACGAAGGCAGTGGGTAGTGACGATCTGAGTCTTGACATGCTCCTTCCGGTTTTAGGAAGCATTATTCCTGCTATCACTCACATCATAAATTTTTCATTGTGGGCTAATGTCTTTCCTTCTTCCTGGAAAAAAGCATTTGTTATCCCTCTACCCAAAACCTCCAATCCAACTTCCCTTTCTGAATATCGTCCAATCTCAATCCTTCCTGTACTTTCAAAAGTACTTGAAAGTGTTGTTCATAAACAGCTCTACTCCTATCTTACTTCCAATAACCTACTCTGTCCTTTCCAGTCCGGTTTCCGTCCTTCTCATAGCACGGTTAGTGCGTTGCTGAATGTCACAGAGGATATTCGCCATGCGATGGATAACACTAAACTAACTGTTATGACTCTGCTTGACTTCAGTAACGCATTTAACTCAGTTGACTTTGATATGCTCCTTGGTACCCTAAGCTCTCTCAACATTGCTCCTTCTGTGATCAACTGGTTTCGATCTTATCTTCATGGTCGCCAGCAGTGTGTGAAAACCGACGACTTAACATCGGACTGGTTGAATCTCACTGCTGGTGTTCCTCAAGGCGGCGTTCTTTCTCCTTTGCTTTTTTCTATTTTCATAAATAATATTTCTCGAGTAATTTCTTCTCCCTTCCATTTGTATGCAGATGATTTACAGATATACAGACACTTTTGTTTGTCTGAATTCTCCGAGGCGGTTGAGGTCATAAATTCTGACCTTTCAGCCATAAAGATGTGGGCTCATAACTTTGGGTTGTTGGTTAACCCCACTAAGTCGCAAGCTATGATCATAGGAAGCAGTAGACTTAGAAGTAGACTTGTAATAACTGACAACCACAAGGTTTTTTATAATGGTATCTGTATCCCGTACACGGATAGGGCAAAAAATCTAGGAGTGATATTTGACTGTCACTTATCCTGGTCAGCGCAGGTTAGCGAGGTGAGCAGGCGCATGCATTATTCTTACCATTCTCTCAAACGACTCCAGACCTTCCTGCCGTTGCAAACTAAAATCATGCTTTCTCAAGCACTTCTCCTTCCTATTCTTGATTATGCTGATGTGTGTTACTTGGATGTGACAGAGGAGCTACTAAATAAACTTGAGCGTCTACAAAATCTAGCTATTCGGTTTATTTTCGGACTTCGCAAATATGACCACATCTCCGAATTTCGTGCTCAGTTAAAATGGCTCCCTATCCGGCTTCGTCGTGATGTGCACATCCTTTCTGTTCTCTACAAAATCCTCAAAGACCCGTCCACTCCTGACTATCTCCGCTCCCGTTTCCGCTTACTACCTCCTAATCCCCGGCCTAGGCGCGCATGTCACACCAACGTGCTTGAGTGCCCTAGAGCAAATACCAAATTCTTTTTTGACTCCTTTACTTTTCGAGCTACACAACTTTGGAACAAGTTGCCAAAGATAATCCAAGACGCTCCCTCGATAACGTCATTTAAACATAAATTGAAAGAGCACCTCCTTACGCAAATAATTTGATATTTATGTATGTATGTATGTATATTTGATATATAATATATGTATGTATATATTTTATGGTATATATAATAATACGTATGAATATGTCTTACTTATTATTAATAATTCTGTGTACAGTCTTGTCCCCGTGTATCAAATCACCAAATGAGTTTTACAGGTTGGCTGGAAGAGATCTCTTTAAAGAGATAAGCTCGCCTTTGTGAATATAATTTTAAGTTTGGTTTTATTGTAAATTTTGTGCACAATAAAGAATATATATTATATTTTTCCTGGCGAAGTCACTGCAGGCGACTCCGGCTGAAGGAGATGGTCCCCGTCGCAGCACACCCTGCTGGCGAAGTCACTGTAGGCGACTCCGGCTGAAGCAAGATGGTCCCCGTCGTAGCACCCTGCTGGCGAAGTCACTATAGGCGTCTCCACGCACACCCTGGTTGCGTCGACACAGGAAACACCAGATGACAGCCCTCGAGATGTGGATGTGGATATAAACCTTACGTAGGCGCCACCGCGCTAAAAGCGTCCGTCTCTGTATTCAGGAATCACTTTTCCTTTGGCCTAACTCAGCCCTTGCTTATATATGCATCATCCGTGATGAGCAGAAATCACTGAATCACTCGGATCTCTTATTTTATAATTAAAACATTATAATGTCAGCGTGCTTGGTAATTACTGTACCAATCTTGAATAAGGCACCAATGTCAGGAAAAAATAATCTTCAATGCATGTACGAAGAGCCTTCCATATCTCATCAAAAAACAAAAAAAAAATATCTTTCTTTTTTCTTCTAAAAAATAATTAAACGAAAACCAAATTTGCAAATCAGAGAGGTTGTATATCTTGCAGCAAAGAAAAAGGCGGAATATAATAATGTTACGATTATCGCGCTACAAGTTGCAATCCTCGCAACTGGGGCGAATGTCTTATTGTAATCTAGGCCATGTTGCTGACTATATCCTTTTGCTACCAGTCTGGCCTTCTTCTTCTCAGTCTTGTCAATATTTAGCTTTGTCGTCAGCACGTATCGACACCCTACGATATTACGATCTGAAGGTTTCTTCACAATTTCCCACGTGTCCTTACTTACTAGACTTCTTATTTCTGAAAGAATCGCTTCCTCCCATTTGACCTTTTCGTCAGATGCCAAAGCTTCCTTTAACGTGGTTTCAATAGCTCCAGCAAAATTTTCACTATCAACGTATTCTTCCATCGATGACTCATTATCGCTACTTATCTCAACCATGTTGTAGATTTTACGAGGTCGGCCAACATGTCCTCTCTAAATCCTTGGCCTTCCAGGACCTCTTTTAAAGTAACGTTTCCATCATCGTTTCCAATAGATTCTGTATTCTCTGTACTTTCATCGAACACTGACACAATGGGTTGAATAACTGATGGAATTTCTTCTCTTGAAGGTTCATCACTAAATGGTATATCGGACTGTTCTTTGGTTTGTCCTTCTATTTCGACAGTTTTTCTCACAATACTCTTTTCACATTGTGGTTCATTTAGTGATTCATTTGAGACCTTACACTCAATTTCAGTTGGTTTACCTTCCTGAAATTTTACATCTCTCGACACTACGATTTTTCTACTCTCTGGTATCCATATTTTATAGCCTTTAGCATCAGCTGGATAACCGACAAATATGCCGAGTGAACTTCGTGCTGCAAACTTATCCTTACCTGGTTCCTTTTCTAAGACTTGTACTTTCGTGCCAAAAGTATTTGACATTCACAGGTCTCTCAAACCATTTTTCGTATGGAATTTCACCACTTAGACTACTAGTTAGGCATCTGTTACGCAAAAAGAATGCAGTAGCTATAGCTTCTGCCCAAAAACAGATGTCCCATACGCTCATGCCATCTATACAGCAGCATTTTCACTACATACCACAGACGCTGAAGCGTCTAGCTCCCTCAAGTAATACAAATCACCTCGCCGATCAGCGGTCAGTTTTACCTCACCCTCTTTAACTGCATAGGCTACGTCACGCTTGAAGGTGACTTCACAACCTCGTTCAGTAAGCTGCGCGATAGAAATTAAATTACTACACAAATCGGGAACCAATACGGTATTTTCAAATTGAATTTTACGCGTTCGATCATCATTGCTTGCACCTTTACCTTGCACGGTTGTCAAAGAATCTGTGGCAAATTTAAATTTTTGACTGGTAGGGAGTATCTCAGCAAACCTTTTCGCGTCATTACATATTATAGCGGGATTCTTGAAGAAAACAACTTTCCCCTATTTAAAACGTATAATTTTGATATAAGTAAAATTGTAAAAGTAAATAAAAAATACAGTTAGGATGCGATTGTGCCCGGTTATCAAAGTAACAAGTTTTGAATTAAATAAAATTAGGTCGCACACACAAAAAAAAATTCGGTTACGATACAATTATGTCAGATTATCCAGAGAATGTACGAATCAATAGTTATTTAATTTACTGAGGAAAAACCAAAATCCTGAATATCAGAGGAAAAAATATTTGAGCGATCCTAGCGGTAACTAACTAATTGGCCAATGTCAATTAACACGCCACGGAAGGAAAAAAAAAGTGATGCTATTTGCCTAAATACTCGTACATACCCTGTGTAGGGGTTGTATTACTGTGCCTTACATAAAAATAACAATTTAAACATTAGAAGCAAAAAATAAGACAGTTAATTTAAATAAATAAAGAATCCTCAGCTTGATCCTGTCGGGATGGAGAGACGCGCTGCAGGACTGCCGCGGAGAACCGTGCTGGTAGCCACGGTCAAAACAGGACCAGGCCTCCGATGATCTGATGCTTGGACTTATTTGTCGGCTCAAGAGCCTGACAAATTCAGGATCCGGAAAGACTGCACGCGACCACACCGGGGTCGCGGTGGAGCGTTGCTCCCGACTGCTAGCTTATAAAGTTGTGGGTGATACCGTACTCAGCGCCTCCTGCCCAATGTAGATAAGAAAAAACAGGCGGCATGAGACCAAAAATACGGACTGAACAATAAACAAATTTGCAGAAGAAAAACTATTGTAAAAACTTACCGATACATAGGAAAATTTTCAGATAACGCCATTCCGGCGAAAAAAAAAACAGCAAAAAAAAAGAAGATTTCACATATGATTTTTTTTTAACCAACGTTGTCGACTTTAAATTCAAAATGTTTCACATTTTTTAACAAAAAGTGATTTCCACCCAAAAAAATCAGCAATACCCCGTCACGGGCAACAAACCACATCCAACTGACACAAAAAAATCTTCATTTTTTCTCGAACAAAAACCAATTCCTAACTTAAAAAGATTCAGTTCTTAAAGAAAAATTTCGACTAAAGGCTTCCGAAAACAGGTTGCATGACAATCACCATAAAAAAAGGTGATATTTAAAAATGTAGCGTTTTTTATAACGCTGCAGTACCCCCTTTCCAAGAAAAAAAAAGACACAAGTCCGGCAGAAGGGAAAAAAGCAGAGGAAATTAACTTAGACTAGCCAAAAACACTATACCTAATAATTGACCTAAACTAAACCTAACATAGACGACATCGGAGTACAACAGATACAGAATAAATGAGTAACCGGTTTCTCATCTACCCGTTATCAGTGCAAGCTCACGAAGTGCCCAATAAACCTAAGTTTGACCGGTCAAGAAAATAACAAGGAAAAATTAAATCTAAGTAAAACTAAGTTAACTTAACAGTTGTGCAGTAGCAGCTATCTAATTATACAACTAACTTCAAACTAGAACGACAAAGTCAACAAAGTGACCTGAAAGAGCCAAAAGAAAAAGATAAAACCTAGGATAAATAATAACACCTAGTTGACAAACGTGATCGGTTGAAAAATATTTAACAGTTTCGGACAAAGAAACACCTTGGCCTTAAAATCAACAGCAGACAAATCCATCATGAGTCTATAAAAGAGACTTAGGACAAGCAAGGACAAAAAAAAAAATATCTCAAGTCTAAATAAGGCTTGGACATAAGACAAATGAACAACAGTTCGAACAAAGGAACGTGAGTCTTAGAGAATACAAAAACAGAAACAGCGTTCAAGTTCAAAGATACAACTTGAACGACTAAGTAGTACTCCGGTTCAAACAAGGAACGGGAGACAAAGGGAGGTTTAGGAAAAAACCAGGCTTAAAGAAATAACTTGAGCCTAAAGTCAAATCAAGTAACATTCGAACTTAAGGAAAAGTTTCAAATCGAAGATAAAAAAAAATTTCGATAATAGATTTTATCGATACGTGCACATCACTAAAGGATACACCAGTATGGCTGAGTTCTAAAATTATGAAAGCCACAAGTTCACTTGTATAACTTGGGTCTATACACAAATCAAGTACTACACGAACTCAGAGATAAGTCTCAGTTGTAGATAAGACAGACAAGAGACAAAAGGACTCCGGTTCACAGAAACTAGAGTCAGAGGAGGACTAAGGCTAACAGGATTTCAAGTCCAAGAGAAACAAGAAAATTAAGTCCAAGACTATCATTTCGGATAGATTAAGTGCAGTAATTAATTAACACAACGCCCTACCAAAATGTGCAACACGCCATTTATAATAGAACTAGCTATGACGCGACTTGAAAATGTACTAGCATAAAATTTAGAAAAACGCCATCTATGTACGATTATAGGAACTAATCGCTAGCGACAACTCGACTAAAGATGTCCTAACACAAAAGTTTAACAACTGCCATCTGTAATTAATTGTTAGTACTGAACCAACGGTAATCATAGGCAATTTTTAAGGATCAAACTGAGCGCGATAGAATCGCTTGAGTCCCGTACAAAATATTTGAAATAAAAGATAGAGGAAAAAAGTTACTTTAGGATATCTTTAATATGATATCTACCAGAATGTAGGGAACCACAGTCCTGTAGTAAATAAGTAGTCCTAGAAATAACTTGCAAAACACGACACTTAACAAAACGTGGAGCAAGCTTTCCAGAGAAAAAGTCTTCTCCAGATGACCTAGAGAAATTACGTCTCCATACAGTGTCACCAACACTTAGAGTGATAGCCGACCGATTGGAGTTATAAGCTCGGGAGTTACGGAGGAAAGCCAAAGAAAGATTATCAGCCACCTTCGCATAAACCTCACGAAGTGAAGACAAATTCGAGGCGTGACGAGTCCGACTGTCCGCTAAATTAGAGCTTTGAGTCTGACTACTAGCACGACTAGAATCCATTAGCACTTCTCTACCAAACATGAGAAAGTTAGGCGTGAAGCCTGTGGCTAGATTGACGCATGAGTTAAGATAGAGCTTTACTTTAGGCAACATCTTAGCCCAACATCTTTGGTTTTCACCAACTAAAATCCCTAAGCATGTCACTACACTTTGGTTATAGCGCTCAATAGTATTCGCTTGGGGTGTATAATAAGGTGTAAATGTAGGAGATTCAATATGGAACGATCTGAGGAAATTTAGAAACTGACTAATGCGAAAAACAGTAGCGTTATCGCATAAAATAGAACGAGGAACGCCGAAGTTAAAGAAAATTTCGGACTCTAAAGCTTTAATAATAGAAAAAGCGTCTACTCTCTTAAGAGGAACAAGCCACACATACTTCGAAAAAACATCAACCATAGAGATGATGTACCTATAACCGTAATAAGCGATGGGTAACGGTCCAATCACATCAATCGAAATCATCTGCAAGGGCATGGACACTTGCTTAGGGTAGCAAATCTGTCCGCGTGGTTGCGTGTTCGCGATCTTATATGCTTTACAAACCTCACATTGTCTTAAGGTGCTAACGACGTCACGGTACATGTTAGGCCAATAAAAAGTTTCCTTAAGTTTTAGGTACGACTTGGATACACCTGGATGTATTGAAGGAAAACTATTATGTACTTCCCAAATCGCAGAAGTAACCTTTTCAGCTGGCAAAACAACACGCCATGGGTCGGAAGACAAGGGACTAGTAACAGGCATACGTCTTAGTAAGACACCGTTATGAATTGCGTAAGCTGGAAACATTTGTGGTGTATCACGGGCACCTAAAAATACCTTCTTGTACCATCGGTCGTTAGTATGTTCAGGACCCCGATCAAACGACACAGGACTTGCATATAATCTGGAAAGGGCATCTGGTACTATATGTTGTGAACCCTTGCGGTGTATGATATCGAACGTATATTGGGAGATCATAGTAGCCCAACGAGCTAAACGACCTGAGGGGTTGTTCAAAGTGAGAAGCCATTTAAGGGCCATATGGTCTGTTATGACAGAGAACTTGAACCCATCCAAATAGCACCGAAAATGTTTAATAGAATCTAGGACTGACAAAAGTTCGCGCTCTGTAGTGCTATAATTACGTTCAGCTTTGGAAAATAGGCGCGAATAATAAGCGATTGGATGCTCTACATCATCAATCTTTTGTGTTAAAACTGAACCAAGACCAACAGCAGACGCATCACACTGCAATATGAATGGTTTCGAGAAATCAGGACAAGCCATAACAGGGGTATCGATCAGAGCTTGTTTTAATTTTACAAAAGCTCGTTCAGCCGCGTCGTCCCAACTTATTGGATCACGACCTTTTCTCTTACCAATTAACGCAGTAAGCGGAGCTATTATGGTAGAAAAACCATTCACAAAACGCCTGTAATAGGAACACATTCCAATGAAACCACGTAAAGACTTAGCAGTAGTAGGAGTAGGATAATCCCTAATAGCTTCGAGTTTACCGGGATCGGTTTGAAGACCCTTCTCATTTACAATATACCCTAAGTATTTTAATTCGCTCTTACAGAACACGCACTTTTTTAGATTGATGGATAAACCAGCCTTCTTAAGACGAGCTAGAACTTTCCTGAGAAGCGCCAGGTGACTATTAAAGTCCTTGGAAACTAGAATCAAATCGTCGACATACCCGAAAACGTAGTCGTCGCTGGTAGAAGTAAATTCAAAATTGACAATCAGTAAGACGCTGCATCTCAGAAGCAGCATTTGTAAGACCAAATGGCATCCTAACAAACTCGAAGAGACCTCGTTGAGGAACAATAAAAGCGGTTTTCTCACAACTCTCTCTATCAGCGAGCGGGATCTGCCAAAATGCACTCCTAAAATCAAGGGAGC
This sequence comes from Agrotis puta, assembly GCA_943136025.2. Lineage (NCBI taxonomy): Eukaryota > Metazoa > Arthropoda > Insecta > Lepidoptera > Noctuidae > Agrotis > Agrotis puta. Next base: position 3,345,977 of record OW964166.2, read on the forward strand.
TTATGTATCTAGCGCCTCGAAGGTTATCAAGAATATCATGAATGCGCGGGAGCGGGTACGAATCTCTAATGGTCACACTATTAAGCTTCCTACTGTCAACACAAAAACGCACCGAACCATCACTTTTTGTAACCATAACCACTGGACTAGCCCATGGGGAACGAGAGGGACGAATAACACCCAAGTCTAGCATTTTATCAATCTCCTCGTTGAGAATTTTTAATTTAACAGGAGATAAAGGATAATATCTTTGGCGGATAGGAGGTCCCGTTGTATTGATTTTATGGGACAGCCAAGATGTTTTTCCCAGACCTATTTTTTCAGAAGAGATGTCTTCAAACTCATTAATAACTTGCTGAAGGTTCAACTCTTGATCCAGTGATAATACGTTGCGTGGATGAACGTATCGAACGTCGCTAACAGAGGAAATTTGTGGAGGTGAGTACTGAACAGACGGGAGGTACATATTACCACTAATATTTTTATCAAAAGCTTGACTAAAGACGGACGTTAAACCAAACTTATTCCAAAATTCAATACCTAATATCACGGAGGACGACATAGAACTTGCCACTAAAAACTCATGGATAAAAGTTGTACCGTTAAACTTAACTGGGAGATAAACAGTACCCAGAATATCGATAGGCGAATTATTAGCCGAAATTACACGAGGACAAGCATCACTCGCGTTCAAAGACCAAATTTCTGTATTAAACTATCACTAATAAGCGACATCTGTGCTCCAGAGTCAAGTAAAGCCTTAACAACCTGGTTACACAATAAAATTTCAATAAACGGTCGATTATCAGACAAATCAGTAGATATCACCGGTGACACTGTACGGTAAAAAGCGTGCCGTCGGTGGCTTATGCATTTTTTGGATTGCACTTAGGACAATCACGTGTTATAAAACCTGGAGTGCGACACTTAAAACATAACATGCCAGTGACCTCCGGGCAAGAACGGTAAGAGTGTCCGAGGTTGTTACACTTAAGACAGTGTGGTTGAGACAGACTGCAGGTTGGACAACTCTGAACCTTACTTTCACATTGGTGGGGTTTGTTCAGGCGGGTTTTGGAGACTGGGAAGCGTGTCCAGAAATAGATGTCGGGTAAACAGTACTATCCAGACTAGCGACTGCTTTTGGAGTTTTAATAAAAGATTCAAAATGCGAAGCGGCCTCAATCAGACTATTTAAATCAGGAAACTTCTGTATAGACAAACAGGGGGTGTATTTAGGTAACATATTGTGTGTAATAATATCAACCAACTCTGATTCCTCAATGGGTTTGACGAGTTTGGCATTAAGGTACGTCACTCGAATAACAAATTCCTTCACAGACTGCTCAGGTCTCTGCCTAAGATTACGGACCTCTTGTCCAGTCCTGAATTCAAAATCGGCTGAACCGAATGTTTTAAGGAAAGCCTGTCTGATCTCTACAAACGTCAGACCGGGTCGACGGATGGACCTATAGTATTGTAAAGCGATACCAGACAAAACCTCGTGAAAACGCCTAACGAGATAACTATCCGTTAGATTGTCAGCCTCCCTGCATTCTTCCAAACTGGAAAAAAAATCGCGTACACAAGTGTTGCCATCAAAAGAAATTTTCCATTTTGACAGAGAGAACTGCTTGACGAACGGTGGACCATCATCGGATCTGATAGGTGAAGGCAGAATAGACTGGCTGGAACCACAAGAGACTCTAGGTGGAATAGGAGGTGGCGGTCGAGAGACGATAGGACTATCACGATGCGGAGTCTCACCAATGGAATTTCCTTCTTCCGACATGATGTAAATAAAACTAATACAACCCTAGGCAATCACGTGCATAAAACTAGAATAAGTACGACGGCTGTGAATTAAAAGTCGATTTGATCCTAAGCAAAAAAAATAGGCACCCCAAGTAGAGCTGGACCTAAACACAAAAAAGAAACTAAACACGCAGCGACCTGCCGTGACCGGAATTGCCAAGCTAGGAAACAAAAGACACCACTAAGAACAGACAACAACCGTGCATACGGAGCTTACCTTTGCAACACGACGCCTATAAGTTCATACAACACACTCATGCACTACGGGTTCTAACAACCGCTAGCTAAAGGAAAACAAATTAAACACAAGGGATAACAATCAGGTAAATTATGTATTTGTTGGGTGAGAAATAAAAGAGGGTTGTGTGTTTTATAGTTCACAAAATTATTTTATATAAGTGATGAAAAATTACAACTCACACAAGCAAACAAAGAACAGTATCCTGCCAGTTCTTCGTTATCGTATCTGTAGTTCAGGGCTCGTGATGTATCACCATGGGAACAGTCCAGGCTCTAGGAAACTCTTAAACTGGTCACTTGGGTAATCACGTTAAAGTCCTGAAACCAACAATAGGAATAAACAGAGAAAGAATTAGCTCACACAGTGGAAGAAATTATTAGCTCACTTGAAGCGAGCTACTACCCTCGAAATTGCAAAAAAAAAAAAAAACGACGGGTTGCACTCTGGGAGTGCCGGCAGAAGTGAAAACTTGAATAATAATTGTTGGAAATATCTTGTGAACAGATTTTAGTAAAACTCGCAAAAATGGTTGACTTTTTATTTCAATAATTTTCCAATGTGACGTACATCTTTTATAAACAATGTTACCTAGCAACCAAAGACATTAAATTGTACTACACAATAGACGGGGCATAGCGAAAAAAATCGTAATCCGAAACTTTTGACCTAGTGGACAAAAGTCGCTCAGTCTAGTGTGGTACGCCGGCATGATATGTCGTTTTCTTGACAAACTGTCAAACAAAAGAAAAATATTTTCTAAGAAAATATGCCAAGTTGCGCATTACGGTATTGTAAATCTCGTTACGGTAGAACGACTGGATCTAACTTCGGTTTATTTTCGTAAGTATTTGTTATATTAAATGAATAAAGGAAATAATAATTTTAATAAATAGTTCTAGAACATTATGTTAATTTTGTAATAAACGCCCTCTATTGCTGAATAGCTTTACTACTGCCTTGTAGAGATGTGATGTTGTTTATCGATTTTGTCATCGATATTTTATGAGGTAAATAATAAATAACACTTAAAATATAATACTGTTTGAGGGCCAATCTTCAATGTTGAGGATAATGACGTCCGATACTTTTACTACTAATGCAACCATCCATTGACAACAAACAAAAATATAAATTATTTTAATTACATTTAAGTTACTAAAAATCAAATTAATTTATATTTTTGTTTTCTCAATGGATGGTTGCACTAGTAATAAAAGTATCGGACGTCATTATCCTCAACATTGAAGATTGGCCCTTGAACATAATCATATCATTTAATTTAAATGTCAATAAAGGAACAAGTACTATTCGTTCAAGTAGGGTTCTGTTATTGCAGGTTTCCGAGTGTAAATAATGTAGAACGTGAAAAGTGGATACGGTTTGTTCAAATAGACCGTAAAGAAGAAAATTGGCTTCCATCTGCTTCGTCAAACATATGTAAAAAATAAATAACTCGTACAAATTGAAACCACTAATCGTTTTATTGTTTTCCTAAATTTTTGGCATTTGATTCAATCTATTCAAATGTGAACAAAAAATAGTCTCGTAACTTTTATTATTATTATCGATACCTGTTTATTTAAATGGTAACATCCCTATACAAAGTTTCTAGTATGCTATTCAAAGCTAGATGGCGTTACTGACATTTGGTGTTCCCAATAGCCGCTCTAATTTTGCTATATTATGCTAGATGGCGTTACTGAAAAAAGGATCACACTTTTTCTATGACATTTCTTCGCATAGCCCCTCTATAGTAGGTATATTTAATCTCTTTGCTAGCAACGAATGTATCCAGCATACAAACTTCTTTAAAAGTAATAAAGTCACACGAACATTCACGCAAGCGCCCTGCGCCGTCCTACGCTTTTTCGGTCAGGGTCACGTGTCCTGACGCGAGTTTAAGATTTTATACCCATTACAGAAAAAGTGCTCAACGCCGCTAAAGAAGTTTTCACTTCAAAAATTATGTGATGTAGATTTAAATAAGAAGAAGTATGGACAAGAAAAATACTTACTTTATTAGTTCGGGCGCCATATATAGCGGGATTCTTGAAGAAAACAACTTTCCCCTATTTAAAACGTATAATTTTGATATAGGTAAAATTGTAAAAGTAAATAAAAAATACAGTTAGGATGCGATTGTGCCCGGTTATCAAAGTAACAAGTTTTGAATTAAATAAAATTAGGTCGCACACACAAAAAAAAAAACGACGGGTTGCACTCTGGGAGTGCCGGCAGAAGTGAAAACTTGAATAGTAATTGTTGGAAATATCTTGTGAACAGATTTTAGTAAAACTCGCAAAAATGGTTGACTTTTTATTTCAATAGTTTTCCAATGTGACGTACATCTTTTATAAACAATGTTACCTAGCAACGAATGTATCCAGCATACAAACTTCTTTAAAAGTAATAAAGTCACACGAACATTCACGCAAGCGCCCTGCGCCGTCCTACGCTTTTTCGGTCAGGGTCACGTGTCCTGACGCGAGTTTAAGATATTATACCCATTACAGAAAAAGTGCTCAACGCCGCTAAAGAAGTTTTCACTTCAAAAAAAATTCGGTTACGATACAATTATGTCAGATTATCCAGAGAATGTACGAATCAATAGTTATTTAATTTACTGAGGAAAAACCAAAATCCTGAATATCAGAGGAAAAAATATTTGAGCGATCCTAGCGGTAACTAACTAATTGGCCAATGTCAATTAACACGCCTCGGAAGGAAAAAAAAGTGATGCTATTTGCCTAAATACTCGTACATACCCTGTGTAGGGGTTGTGTGTTTTATAGTTCACAAAATTATTTTATATAAGTGATGAAAAATTACAACTCACACAAGCAAACAAAGAACAGTATCCTGCCAGTTCTTCGTTATCGTATCTGTAGTTCAGGGCTCGTGATGTATCACCATGGGAACAGTCCAGGCTCTAGGAAACTCTTAAACTGGTCACTTGGGTAATCACGTTAAAGTCCTGAAACCAACAATAGGAATAAACAGAGAAAGAATTAGCTCACACAGTGGAAGAAATTATTAGCTCACTTGAAGCGAGCTACCACCCTCGAAATTGCAAAAAAAAAAAAAATTATGTGATGTAGATTTAAATAAGAAGAAGTATGGACAAGAAAAATACTTACTTTATTAGTTCGGGCGCCATATATAGCGGGATTCTTGAAGAAAACAACTTTCCCCTATTTAAAACGTATAATTTTGATATAGGTAAAATTGTAAAAGTAAATAAAAAATACAGTTAGGATGCGATTGTGCCCGGTTATCAAAGTAACAAGTTTTGAATTAAATAAAATTAGGTCGCACACACAAAAAAAAATTCGGTTACGATACAATTATGTCAGATTATCCAGAGAATGTACGAATCAATAGTTATTTAATTTACTGAGGAAAAACCAAAATCCTGAATATCAGAGGAAAAAATGTTTGAGCGATCCTAGCGGTAACTAACTAATTGGCCAATGTCAATTAACACGCCACGGAAGGAAAAAAAAAGTGATGCTATTTGCCTAAATACTCGTACATACCCTGTGTAGGGGTTGTATTACTGTGCCTTACATAAAAATAACAATTTAAACATTAGAAGCAAAAAATAAGACAGTTAATTTAAATAAATAAAGAATCCTCAGCTTGATCCTGTCGGTATGGAGAGACGCGCTGCAGGACTGCCGCGGAGAACCGTGCTGGTAGCCACGGTCAAAACAGGACCAGGCCTCCGATGATCTGACGCTTGGACTTATTTGTCGGCTCAAGAGCCTGACAAATTCAGGATCCGGAAAGACTGCACGCGACCACACCGGGGTCGCGGTGGAGCGTTGCTCCCGACTGCTAGCTTATAAAGTTGTGGGTGATACCGTACTCAGCGCCTCCTGCCCAATGTAGATAAGAAAAAACAGGCGGCATGAGACCAAAAATACGGACTGAACAATAAACAAATTTGCAGAAGAAAAACTATTGTAAAAACTTACCGATACATAGGAAAATTTTCAGATCACGCCATTCCGGCGAAAAAAAAAAACAGCAAAAAAAAAGAAGATTTCACATATGATTTTTTTTTTAACCAACGTTGTCGATTTTAAATTCAAAATGTTTCACATTTTTTAACAAAAAGTGATTTCCACCCAAAAAAATCAGCAATACCCCGTCACGGGCAACAAACCACATCCAACTGACACAAAAAAATCTTCATTTTTTCTCGAACAAAAACCAATTCCTAACTTAAAAAGATTCAGTTCTTAAAGAAAAATTTCGACTAAAGGCTTCCGAAAACAGGTTGCATGACAATCACCATAAAAAAAGGTGATATTTAAAAATGTAGCGTTTTTTATAACGCTGCAATATGTGAGAAATGCAACCACTATCAAAAATCTATTCCTGATGGCGTTTCGCATAAACAGCGATGCGGCAGTCATCTGAAACATGATTTGTGGTTAAAGCTTCACAATTATTTTCATGACTAGTACCTGACTCCACACATCGGGTTTCTTGAGTCTTCTCTCTTTTCTTTGTGCATTCCGATGCCTTATGGCCAAATGTATGACACATAAAACATTTAAACTTAAATGTTTTTCCAGTTTTCTTCGGATGTTTGTCCAAATACATGGCGCCTTCTATTTTGTCAACTTGAGCGTTTCCTCTTGAACTATCCTCTTCGATGATTTTAATTCTTAGTTGCTCTGGCTTTGAGAGTTCGTCCCTAGATTCTATAGCACATCTAAAGTTTTCATAACTTCCCGGAAGACTGTACAGCAACATGATCGTTAACAAATCATCGTGGATTTTTATGTCCATTTCTTCCAATTTGTCAACGGCTTCAAAAAAGGAATCAAGGTGCTCACATACCTTTTGGTTTCCACTCATCCTTTGTAACATAAGCCTTTTCATTAAATTCGCTTTCTTTGCTGGCTCTCTCGACGCAAACAAGCTCTCTAATTTTAACCATACCTCTCGTGCAGTCTCCACTCTTTTTACATGACGAACTACACTATCTAATGCCAATATCAACTCAGACTTCGCTTTTCTGTCAGCCTTCTCCCATGTTGATCTAGCAGCATCGGTAGTAGGTTTTGGCTTTTCTCCACTCACATATTCCACGAAGTCATTTGTTTATTAACAATGCTTACACCTGGATCTTCCAGCTGTCGTAGTTGTCCTTCGTCAATAATTCTATAAGTACGTACATTCGAAGACATTTTCCTTCCTACGTGTTGTAGCGAGAAAAGTCGGAAAGAAAGACTTTGTCCCGTTAAATACGTATAATTTTAACTTAAACACACCAAAACGTAAAAAAGAAGAATTAAAAATTGCATGAGAAAAATATAAAAAACCGCAAAATAAAAAAATACAAGAGGAAGACTCGTTACACGGTCATTGTTTTAAAGATTTAGTCCTGAGCGAATTGGGTGCGATACATATATGTTGTCAAGAATAAAATTGAAATTGAAAATTTTGTCTTCATGAAGATCTAAACGATAGCGCTTTTCCTAGATTGATCAATCATAGGTTGGTGTAACGTTAGGCATCAATGTGATAGTATTGAAAATTTGGATGGATGGGTGGATGTGGATTTGGATGAACCTTCCGCGCGCTAAAAGCGTCCGTCTCCGTATTCAGGAATCACTCTTCCTTTGGCCTAACTCAGCCCTTGCTTATATATGCATCATCCGTGATGAGCCGAAATCATAGAATCACTCAGATCTCTTATTTTATAATTAAAACATTATAATTTCTGCATATTTGGTAATTACTGTACCAATCTTGAATAAGACACCAATATAAGGGGAAAAAAAATGTTCAATCTCTGTACGGAGAGTCTTCCGTCTCTCATCAAAAAAACAAAAAAAATATCTTGTTTTTTTCCTACTTCCTCATTGACAATTCCCATTTCGAAAAAAATTAAAAAAAAATTAAACGAAAACCAAATTTGCAAATCAGAGAGGTTGTATATCTTGCAGCAAAGAAAAAGGCGGAATATAATAATGTAGCGATTATCGCGCTACAGCGTACTTTACAATTGTTGAATTTCAATTTCGAATTACTTTCACAACATACAACATACTTTTCGTGCTGGGTTTTCTACTTTTCGTGCTGGGCCCATAACCTTTGTTAGGGAATATTTATTGAGAGAATCTTTCACAGCAAAGTTCTAATGGAACAATATTTTAAACCACATGTCAAACACAACATAACATAAAGCAGACAGCCAGTATCCGGAGTACATGGAGGTGACATATCTTCAACACCAACATTGGAATCCTTCAATAAAAGCCTCATCTTCTTTAGTTATTTACTTTTTAATAATCTTTCACATGATCCCGTCTTTAATAAATATACTTATAAAATAAACAGCAACAAAAACATCCATGACAATCTTTTTAACGACTTTTCTTCAACTGAACTTTTGTTTACAATATTCAAACTAAATTCCAGAACAACCTCCAAACCATAAAGTTATAGCTAGCCAGCTACAAACTAAATAAAATTCCCTAAGGCTATATCTACAACAGAACTAAGACTTAGAGCTTGCACCGAGCATTATCTGCTCACTTGACTTTGGAAGGCTCAGTCCATGCAATAAAACTATGAAATATAGTATTTATATATACTTACATACATTATCATCCCATTTTTCATCCAATATGTTTACTTGATAATTTTTTTGTGACACTTATGTCAAATGTCAAACTGTCAGTTTCTTTTTATTTTTCTGTCTAGTTTAGTCTATGATGCTACTTTTAGGTTTATAAATTTAGTTTATTTTTATCAAATTGATCTCGCTGAAATATTTGTATTAATACAATTTAATTTTTATATTATGATTGTACTAAATAACTTGATTCTAAATTTTACTTATGAAATTTACGCACACGAAGGAGGTCTGATATGGTCGGGTTCCATTTGAAAAAAGAATGACCGTCTTGGTTGCTGCCCCAACCTGCATCACAGAATGCATGCAGTGATGCCCTTGTTCTTTTATATACCAAAACTGTAACTACTGTGCCCCTGATGTAACGTAGGACCTGCTTTGAAGCTGCCATGTGAGTTGCATTCCAATAATTGTTAAACTGACTGAGGTAACTCACAGTAAAAGCTATGTCAGATCGTGTCCCCGAAGCAAGATACATCAAAGACCCAATCATCTCTTAGTAGCGAGGATCATGGTTTACGTCTCCTTTCACCAACTTAATATTAATTTCCAAAGGGGTCGCAACAGGTTTGCAATCCTTATTCAAACCCAGAAATTTCTAAAAAGTTCCAGTGCAATCTTCAGTAGAACTGTCGAGAACCTTGTGTTGTGGAAGCTTCGAGAAGCTTATAGATTGTTTTTTGATGAACTTAAAAAATACCATTTATTATAAAACGGGGAGTTCTTGTCCAACCATGTGTTTTTAAAATAATTGTTAGACTCGTTAATTTCACCGATTTCTGCTTTCTCACCCTTAATGTACAACCAACCATCCATTACCATTTCCTCAGGAAGGTGGCATAACGCCACACAACGTTTGACGTGAGATCTAAACATTTTTTAATATCATTTTTTTTAAATCTAATTTTGGAACCTGGGAAAACCTGAAATACCGCAACCATTGCGCTGGCCTCATAATCTAGTGTAAATACTTTTGGTTAAAATGACGGTACTTGGCTTTTCCAAATTGAAAACATAGTTTCATAAGTTTTTTGTTTTTATTAGGTAGTAGCGCATAAACAGCGGGTAGAATACTATTGCTATCATCGGTGCTATTTATGTTTACATGCATGGTGCACGCACATTTTAAAAAGGAGACATTTGGCCCGCAGGCCAGTTTTTTCGTGAGCCAGATGTCCCTTAACCCAAAGACGTACCTTCTAGAAGAACATAATGGGCCCCAGACAAACCATACTTGGAAACCGAAAAGCTCTTGTATACTCGGTTTACTTTGGCAATAGATATGTTGTTGTGACCCAGTCTGAGCTCATTGACTCTTAATGCATAAGCTGAAAACATGCCCAAATATGGTCCCATTGTGCCGTACTACTAATATCCCAAGATCTATGGACATCACCAACCAAAGATGACAAAGCTGCGATTATAGTACGATTGTATCTTTCAGTAGGATTAACTTGAGGGCAATAGAGAGGAGAGAAAAATATGTATGGTACGAGTATGTTATATCTGCCCAGAAAGTTGCGAAATTCATGGGATTGGAATTGTGATCCATTGTCCATAATAATAGTTTGAGGTACTCCATGAACCAGAAAAACAAAATTTTCTAAGTTAGAGATGATGTTAGCACTGATGGCCCGTTTTAGTGGAAAGATCAGGGAATATTTATATAAAATCTGAATCAATATCAATCCTCTCAAGTCGAAAATATAGATGGTTAATACAGGTTTTTATTTTTTTATTTAGCCTTTGATTACCCTGTTCTAAAGATACTATTTTTGATTCGATATCATTTAGAGTAGTGGAAAGTTCATCCAAATCAGTTTTAACTTCAAATATTGAATATAAAATATCTTCAGATGGTTTACTAGGCGCGAGTTGAAGAATTTGTTTTTTAAGTTGTATTATTGTATCTTTTGGTTCTTCTAGTCTTATTTTGATTTCATATTCAAGCTCAACTTTATTTAAAAGTTCGAAGAAAATAATTCTATCCATGATAAAAGCTTAAAAGAGGACTTACAAAGGACAGTTTAAGAGGACTCAAAGAGAGCGGATTTTGTAGAGAGCACGAGGACAGTTTAAGAGGACTCAAAAAATTGTTTAATCTGAAACATGTTATGTTACATAGTCTGTACGCACCTTTAGGTGTTGAATTTTGGAACTAATTTTGTACGTACTTCATTTTGCCATAGCAAAAAGACGTAGGAACTCTATGAGCCTAGGATGTATGGGCTTAACCTTCGCCATTTCCGTTGAAAGGAAAAAAAAATACCAACTATGGGCCTGTTGCCGAAACAACCAATGTTGTTGATTAATAAATCAGAAAAATCTTTTAAGAGCCCATGATAAATCAATTTTAGTATGATTCCCAGATGATGTACACCTATAATTATATAGAATTACTAGCTGTACCCTGGCACGCTTCGCTGTGACACATTGTGATTGAATGGTTGAGAAATGAGAAACAAAACAAAGAATATATTTCATATAAGTTTAATTTTCCACGCTTCCGGTAGATGGCGCGGTCACTGGTACACAGCGGATCGTTTAAAAAAACTGTTTTTTCGCGGTCGCGGATATGTGACTGATGCAAAAAATCGATAAAAACAATCCTTGATGCTGATTATATATCTACTAAAATTTCAGCTTAATCGGTGCAGAACTTTTTGAGTTTTTGAAGCATACACAAACCAACATAACATTTTTATATATATAGATTTTTATATATATAGATTTGTAATAGGAGTAATGTAGATGAATAGGTTTGTAAAAACTTCCACAGGATACTCTCCTGTTTCGTCAAGTGTCTCAAAAACCAACTTGGGAGTCTCCACGAATGGATTAACACATCAAGCGGCCGTTGAGTACGAATACCCGAGGGTAAACGCTGTGGTGTGCAAGTCTGTGGGGTGTAGTGTAACAATATTTATGTTAAGAGTTAAGTAGGTATGAGTATATGAGCGACTATAGGATACTGTCCAATAGCTGTCGTAGAGTAACCAATTTCCAACCTCTTGGTAGTGCCCACAAGTGGGTTAACACACCCAAGAGGCCGAAAGGGTGCCAATTATCTTTCGATAATGGAATGTGTGAGGGATGTAATATAAGATATATGAAGGTGATGGTGGATGAAAAGATGATGAAGAATAATATGTTTGCCAAATGTACTCAGTTGAGGAAGTGTAATTTAGAATTTTGGGAGGGGTGGGTTATTAAGTTGGGCGCCAATCTGTAACAGTTACTTTTACAAGACAAATTAAATGTTATTTTAGAATATAAAATACAAGTTCACAGTCACGCACAGAAGGCTAGGTCTTGGTAATGACCTCCAGCAAGGGGCCTCCAACAGTAATTTATATTGTTGTAATTTTTAGCTATATATTATTATATATTTATTGCTAATAGAGCATAAAATTAATAGTTTCCCTTTCGCATCTTTCTTTTCAAAATCTTTTTTAAGATTTCACCTTCTTCTAAAATCGAATTTAGTTCTTTTGCCTTTAATATGAGCATAAGTTTTAATTTCCAAATTGAGTACTCAGACTCGCTGGTCAATTTTGTTAATTTTATAAATTCTTCGGCCATTTTTGTTTTTATCCTCGAAAGAAATTTCGGGCTTCTAGTATATCATTCTCCGTACTTGTTATTATGCAGGCCCATAGCCTTTTATTGTAAAATTCTTCTCTTACAACATTGGAATCTTTCAATAAAACCCCATCTTCTTCAGATATTTAACTTTTTATTCACTCTGACGTTATCACATCTTAATAAATATACTTATAAAATAAACCAGCTATAAAAACATATCCATGACTATATTTTCCACGACACTTTTCTTCAGACTGAACTAACCATTTGTTTTCTGACATATTTTTCCAATTCAAACTAAATTCCAGAACAATCTCCAAACCATAAAAATATAACTAGCCAGCTACAAACTATGTAAAATTCCCTAAGGCCATATCTACAACAACTAAAGTCTAAATAAGTTCACTACAAACCTTTATCAGGGTAAATAATATTTCACAGTATTTTATAACAGTATTTTAAATAAAGTTCATTACAGTTGTACGAAGCACACAACACCACACACATCTTTAGATGCAGAACAGTTGTAGCTGCTAGCCGAGGTAAAATTGTACTGCTCTAAAAAGAGTGGAAGACGACACAAATTACAGAATGAAATTAAAATATGAATATTCTTAAATTTAAGGTTCAATAAAGATCCAAACGGAAAGAGGTTGAGATAACAGAGGAGGTGAATACCCACTCTGTTACATACTATTGCTATCATCGGTGCTATTTAAGTCTACATGCATGGTGCATGCACATTTTAAAAAGGAGATATTTGGCCCGCAGGCCAGTTTTTCCGTGAGCCAGATGTCCCTTAACCCAAAGACGTACCTTCTAGAAGAACATAATGGGCCTCAAACAACCATACTTGGAAACCGAAAAGCTCTTGTGTACTCGGTTTACTTTGGCAATAGATATGTTGTTGTGACCCAGCCTGAGCTCATTGACTCATTAAGAGTCAATGATATATGCATAAGCTGAAAACATGCCCAAATAAGGTCCCATTGTGCCGTACCAGTTTTATGGATCATTGGCCTAAAAATCCTTATATGCCAGACACTGTGCTGCTAAGATGTCCACCTATTTCTTTTTTATTTCATTTATATATCTTTATATCATTCTGCTTAAATAAATGTTGCTTAATATAATTGCGTGTTCAAAATCAGAAATTATAATCTCAGGATTTAGATCTATGTTCACTTTATTTTTGCTGTAAAGTCTTATTATTTCAAAGAATACAAAATATTTATTTTCTGATTTGTTCGCCAGCAACCCATACACAAATCACAGATTTTTTTGGGGTTTTTGTGACTGTTCCACACGTCTGTAGAGATGGTGAAGCGGAAAAACATTCTAGTGGCCTGTTTTGCGGTTGTAACTAACTTTATCTCTTCTACCAATGTTGTTAGCATAGGTATATGGGACATGGCCCTCTTAACAGCAGCCGCATATTTCTTCCTAAAAATCCTCTCACTCCTGACCATGCAGAGCCACGTCGTCATCGGCCCAAAACTCTGAACTATAGAAGATCTCCGTTCAGGAGGAAAAGACGACGGGAGACAGACTTGTAACATACAGAATTTGCTGTAGTGACCGTCTGGTTTGCAACGTATGCAATTGTTGTATCTTTCTTTGCATTCTATGAATTTATATCCATTCTTGAAACATCTATAAAATTTAATCCTGAATAAAACTTGTACCCCGACAGAATTTTACGATGTCTCCTTTTTTTCCTCATTTAAAACATTCCTTCACTAGGAAAGTGTTAATCTCTGTATTTTTATTTTTTTAATGTCATTATGAATATTTTAAGCATTTATGAGCCGAAGTGTCGAAATAATTTTGTGGCGATGGTATGGATAAGGGTATAGATAAGAGAGCTGAAGGTGGATTGACCGACTCTGCGGAATGATAAATTGATGAGGTTGGATTAAAACGCCATATTTGAGCGCGTCATATTTGTTCTTCAAGTCGGTCAAAGTTTTTTTTTTTTTTTTTTTAATCTGTTCGGTTGAAAGTTCTTTAGTTAAAAGTTATTTCAATTAAATCAAGTCTAAAATGGATATGGTTTAAATACGAGTATGGCTGAATTTTAGTTTTCCTGGTAGGGTAACGCGAAACGCAGGCTTCTGCGATTTTTAAACATTTTAATTTCTTCTATACCAGTACCAAAAATATTTGGGCTTTTTGTATCTGTCGGATAATTGATTGTTTGATGTGATTGCTTCTAACTAAATTAGTTTTAAGGTTATCCCGGGGTCGCGGGACCAAGGGATTGCCGAGACCACGGTACGTAAAGGGCTGAAGGACACCGTGGATTTTAGTCAGTACAAGTCTGACAGTCCCTCCCGCCCTGTCCTGGGTAGGAGGACTCATTTGATGATTTTACCACGATAAAAAAAAGGTTATCTACTGTTTGAGTGGGGTTTGTATGGGGTATATTTATTATTTTTAACTAGTTTTTGCTCGCTTGTGTTAATTTAGAATTTGAGAAACAATACGGATCGTATAAGTGGCGCCATCCGGAATATGAAAGTAATTGTTGTTTTTCTCGGCAATTACAGTTCTCTTCTGTTTTTCGGGATAAAATATACGCTTTATCCCTGTCTGTACTCCTGACAACGTATATGGAAAATTTCAGGACGATCGGGTTTAATTCTGAATAAGTCATTTAGTTTAATTCTGAATAATTCGTTTTGTTTAGTATATTTTATTAATTGAAGGAAAGTTATAGTTTAGAAATATGTTCGTAATACATTTTGGTAATGAGTTTGTATTATAAACTCTATGGTTATATTGAATTATTGAGTGTGTGTTTGAGACCTAAACGTCGACCTCGTTAGTCTGCAGGTCTCAAGTGCTTTAGTGTACTCGTATGTCCAACCGCTAGCATATTGTCCTGGTGACTGGTGTGTGTGAGATCAACCAGCCAAAGGTAACCATGTTATATTTATGGTTTAAAAGTTTCGAATAATGTCGTTTAATTTCGCGTGCCGCGCAAAACGGCCCGCACTACGGCTGCAAGACAGGCCATGGTGTTCGAGGCTGTTAACAGCTTCACCACAGTGACAGCGGTGATGAGAGCAGAGTGGGGATCCTAACCGGAGGGAAACAGCGAGCCGGAAGGTGGTGTCGCCGAGTAAGGTACCTATGCTCGAAGGCGGCAGTGCGTGAAGCCAAAGACCCGCCAGCAGGCGCGCACGCAGTGGTAGCAGATGTGTTTAGTAGGTTATTCTGAACTACACTGCAGAGCGGCTCATCCCACTGCCTGGGAAGATGGATTGCCCGGTAGATCAGTATTCGGGCAAGCGATTTTCCAAGCGATTTTCCAAGCGTCCAACGCCTCAGACCCGCCAGCAGGCGCGCACACAGTGGTAGCAGATGTGTTTAGTAGGTTATTCTGAACTACACTGCAGAGCGGCTCATCCCACTGCCTGGGAAGATGGATTGCCCGGTAGATCAGTATTCGGGCAAGCGATTTTCCAAGCGTCCAACGCCTCAGAGAAGCACGGCACATCAAAATCAGTCAGTGCAGAAGCCAGGATATTCCTGACTAATTTTTCAGAGTCGTGGACCGAAGAAATAAACGCAAGCTAATATTGGAAATTTTGCGAACGCCGAGACCACCCATGCGAATGGCAAGAGTATCCTGAACCCAAGCTCGGTCGACCAAAGCCACTTTTAAAATGGATAACAGTGTATGTGACAATGCGGTCAATTTTGTCCAAAATTGATTTGATTGAACTTTCATAAATGGGAAGCACGAAGGAAATATATCAATTTAGGGCCAAAACAGCAATAGAGAATTAAAGTGATGGCTGAATGCATGTTCATTTCCAGCGATCTACCTGAAACATCAAAGAAGAAAGGAATTTTCAAAAATTGGTGACCCAGGAGGCGGCTATTGAGTTAAATTTTGGAATCGTCTATTGTCTGTCGGTGCTGTCCGTTAAAAAAGATCACATTTCGAAAGGTTGAGGTCAAGTCAATGGAAAGAAGATCATTCTTCAAAAAAATAAATTCATTCAAAACGGTGTCAACATCCAATCCAATCCAATCGGTGCCACCCAAGGTCATCAAGGTACCAAATCTAGAATTTAGCTGTCGAATAATTGAGTGCATAGCCAAGCTGAAAATCACTGTTGCGTGGGGATCACCTTGTTGACAACCAACAGCAGATTCTAAAAGGTTGTCCCGATATAGAAATTTAGATGGATGTTTATAATATTGCCAAAGAAAACTATAAATTTGGGGTAATTCTTTTTTAGTTTCAGCCAACAAGGTGTCCCTGTTAACCGAATTGAAGGCATTATTAATGTCAACCTTCAGGATGACCTCACCTTTACCAGAATTTGGGTAGGTCGACTTGAACTTTGAGCCGAAACGTTACAATTTTCTTTAATTTGTGAAGTAAACGTTTTTTTGGTTGACAAATTCTTTTGAACATGGAGAATTCTATAAGGGAAGGTGAGCAGTTTCACCCAAGCATTAAACGAGTTCTTCCGGGCTGTAAGGCGGACATAACCAGCCAAATGTTGTGCAACAAGAGGTCTGACGCCTCCGGGAACTCGCTTTAATATAGGGACATTTTTGAATTATGAAAGGATTTTCCAAAGCGGGTCAGAACAGGGTGTAGTTTGTTTAGTAGGAGGAGGGTAAGACAGGGTCTGAGTTTGGTACATTTTGCGGTTTGTGCACTTTACCAATATGTACGTTCAGACCCCGCTTACTTTTAAAAAATCGTGGCTGGGAAAAAAGTGGGCATCTCTCCAGGGAGGTCAGTGATGTTGAAGATTGACATGCACTATCACCTACCACATCACTGCTGCTACTCATGTGTTATATAAAAAAGGACTTAAAAATGAATATAATTAATTTAGGTACTTATAAAAACTAATTAGAAATAAACACACGAAAGTGACTGATATATAAAAGAATTAAATCAAAAATAAACACTAAAAATGGTAGTCTGGAGCGCTTGCACTGTTTAAATCACAAAACAACGGCTGCAGGTGTCCTAGTCCGGAGTACGGCGCTGCGAGCTCAGCGACACACAGCACCGGCTGCGTGACTATACAAGCCCCAGCTGCATGCATAAATCATCCTAGGGCTTCTCCGGTGCTACGTCGAGCTCCTTCTTTATTTCGAGCATTACTGGTGGTCACCATCGTTTTATTTATCATAGACTCACGTTCGACCATAACGCATTCTCCTTCTTTATTTGTGGCACCAGGTCAAATTCTGGAACATATTAAATACCATTTTATGAGGGCGTATTATCGTGAAAATAATTTTTGCATTGAAAATAATTACGTGTCACGCCTTTGACATGACACCTGTCATGTACCAATATGTTTATTGAATTCGTTATTTTGTGTAAGGTATTAAAATATTGATAAGAACGGCGTCGTTTATAATACGGTTCTCATATTTTAATAAACAACTAAAAATACTTTTGAAAATGTAAAAAATTATATAGTTTCATTAATATTTATGTTACGAATAAAAAAATTTCGTGTCAATGATTCCTTTAAATTATATGTTTCGACCAAAAGTCTGCCACATTCACGGCGTTGGTGGTGGCCTCGGACAGTTCCCTTAGAGTGCAGGTGGAGTTACACAGAGTACAATTGAGGAGGTGAGCCATCGTTTGTGATGAGGCTCCGCAGTCACACCTTTCTTCATCAGAATACCCCCACCGGACCATGTAAACTATATATCACTTGAGTATCATGTAATTCGAATCTTAGGCCGAGATAAATAGTCGTACCTAAGCAACAGCCAAGCCAAACTCCGTGCTTAGCGACGTTCTAAGCATCCATTTTGTATAAATGGACAGTTCTTTAGTTTTTACTTTAGGTGAAATCCAACCTTATACTGAGGCAGTACTTCGCTCAGCCATAGTATCGATTTTCGAGAACTTAGCACGCTTTATGTATGGATTTGGCAGTAGTGTTTGTAATTGTCAAACATCAGTAATTTCCATAGTAATGTCATACGTCAGTGGCATTTTAAAATCATTATATTCATATTTATTTAATTCTAGACTGAAATTCTTTTTATAATTTTGTAATGTTTTAAATAATGATTAATCTTAATTTTACTAATTGATAAATTCGGATCAGTATAACATTAAATCTATAATAAAATAAAGCGAATTCGGTTGTTTATGAAATTAAAATTATCCAGTATATTGTGAACGCTTCAGAAACATGACAGTAAAGTATTACTTTCGCTTGAACTATGACTTTTTTGAAACTAAAAATACAATGATACAATGATTCAAATTGAGAATCTCCTCCTTTTTTAAGAGTCGTTTAAAAATAGTCGTTTTTGGGACAAATGGTTAAATTAGCTGTCTCCATTATGCTACATATAGTTTTAAGTAGGTTAGTGCAGTGCACATCGAATAAATTATTACTCGTTAAGCCAATAATAATAGAAGGGGCCTTTTTCAAAATTGTCAGATACAATGAAAATCAATGAATATAAATTTAATGGCGTTCCAGTTCAAAGTAGGTTACATAAGCGCATATCGAATAAGATGTTGTCAGTGAAGTCAATAGATGGAGCCCTGTTCAAAATTGTCTGTCTAATTGAAAATCATACCTCTGTATTGGTGCTGATGGAAATATAATTTTGGTTTTAGTTCCTGTTTAAAGTAGCTACTGCGGCGCATACCGAATAAATTGATGTTAGTTAAAGTAATATATGGAGTGTACTCGTAATATCAATTTTATTCCTAGGTTTTTTCTTAGTAAAGGAAAGTAGGCGCACATTTATGTCTCTTTATTTTTATTTGGTAATAGTGCGTGAATGACCTGCACTATGTTCGAAGATTTCTAGGTAAACCGACGAATGGATGAAAGTGGCGAACTGTCAATTGGCGTGGCTGCCTAAGGTGGTGACGGATGTCCAACAGTGGACGTCTTTCGGCTGATCATGATGATGGTGACTTTTAGAACAAGACTGGTAGGATGAAAGGAAGCTGCGGAAGCTGCTGCGGGCGAGCATAAACGAAAAAAACCAAGCAGCCTGCTCTACCCAAATGCCGCCAGACGTTTTCAAATAACTAAAGGAATCTTTGTGAGACTAACTGAACAATATTGTTATTATCGTTATCTTACCTTCAAAAGCAACCATTCAGCATCTCCTACAACATGAAAGAAAATATAATTTCGTTCACAATTTCAAAATAAAACAACAATATAACCGGACAATATGTTTAATAAGTTACCTAACGTTTTTTACATTAATACATTGATTGATTAAGCTCTAACACGAAAATATGTAAATAATATATTAGTGGTTTTCTATGTATCTATTAAATTGAAAACTTTTTGATCAATAATAATAATTTAAAAATACTAAAAGAAACAATGTAATTTGTTATCATTATAGTTGTAACGAAGCGAAAAAAAATATAGACTTAAAATGCTTCAAATTCAGAAAGGGATATTTTAATTTTAATAAATGTATTTTATTGAATGCTGTACATTGGGCCATGGTCACTGGTCACTTAATGATATCATGTAAAAGTTATTAAAAAAAACAATTTAGAGTCTTTCATAACATTATCTTAATTATTGATAAAATTATCTTGAAATAAAGAGATCTTCGAAACCAAAAATATCCATTTAATTATTTTAAGATTGTTGCATAGGTAAGTAACGTGTTTTAAATCAGGGAACGGCACGACAATAATTAATTGAAACTAATGAAATATATTTTCTCACGGATGCAACGGTGAGGTGGCGGCATCAATGTCACGGGAAAAATGTCGTGAGTGTTTATGTTTACCCCGTCACGTCGCTTTTTTTGGGGTCGATAATCATCAACTGATTCCGTCCGCTCTGGGCGGAGTAGAAAGGACTGTCAGATTTGAGATAGATGATCAAAATACACAGTTCTGACGCGAACTACGTTCATTAGTATTGAATTTCTCTATCTACTTTTGCTGTTGACTGTACTGACTTAAAAATAACCGTGTTCCTTCATTTCTTCTCTGGCTAGCTTTTGATCATATCGGATAGTATCCACCGCCTTCCGTCGCCGTTTCGTCCTTGATTCAATCGCGTGTGCCCAGGCCCTTCCCTAGCAATTAATGCCAATTCTTCATTCGAAAAATCAATCGTTCTTTGTTAACACATTTGTTTTACGAAATTACTGCATCGATTTTAATCAAACATACACACGCACAGGCATGTTCTTTGCATTCTTCTTTAAAATAACCGTTGCCCCAAACTAGGAATTTCTTCCTGTATCGTGGGTGGGTTAACAAACATTGAAACTCACAAACACGCAGACCCGGAACAACTACTTGCAGAACATACAAATATTTGTCAGAGAACATTTTCGCAGAATAGCTCTACAGCAAAATTAGACCAATTTTAAACTTTACCCAGAAACAGATATTTCCAATGACCTTCTTTTCAATAAATTGTTCTCAATAACTTAAAAAAGTTTTCAAAGGTTGTATGAAATGCTGTACGTCGTACACACACTCATAACCAGCTAGCGTTTCTGTTCGTTCCGGTCGTTAACGCTCAGTAGTCTTTAATAGATTTTGAGCTTTATGCTCTTCGGTATAAAGATTGATAATGTAAATTCTATCAAAGACTAATCAGCGTTTGCATTTATCGCTTTCCACTTGTCTAGGGGGTTTGGCCGTGGTTTCGTAACATCACGTTTTGTCTTCTCCCCGTTCACGTTTCTGGCAACAATATTTAATAGTACGAATGAGACAATAATTTTGACAAATGTACGAAACTACTTTAGTTACACTTAATTACATAGATATGTTTTCTACTCAACTCCAAGAGCTAATACAAGGCTACAGACAAAAACTAGACTAGACATCAAAGTTTATTATTACTAGAGGCCGGATTATATAGAATCTAATCAAAAAAATCTAAAAGAAGAAGCATTCATAATATAATCTACCGTAATAAAACAGATTTATTTATTTTTCAATTTGATGTGTGTATGCAAATATGCAACATAAATGCCTGAAATATGCATCCAAGTTGCTCAAATATGCAATATTAAATTGTAATAAGTATTATAGTATTTTAGCTACTGTTATTGTGTCTTACATGATAGTTAAGAAAGTTTTGCCTAATTGAAAAAAAAATACTAAGAAAGATAAAAATCTACTTCAATTCGACAAGTTACTCGTATAATTTTGTTTTAGAAAACTTTACAAATCAGAGTAATAAAACTGAAAGATTTTGTTTACATCTGCTTGCAAGTATCATAACTTAATTTACTTTTTTGTTATTAGATACAGTTAAAATTAAAGAAAATATGCCCAATTACTGCGAAATCAGGTGATTCTACGTAAAATATGCAATAATTGAAAAACTCGCCATTTGCATTTGCACATAACCCAGTCTCTAATATACGGGCAGTTAGGGAGCCAAGTAAAAATTTTGTCAGTGATTTCCTCTCAAGCGATAAGTAGTAAGTAGACTACATGAAAAAGTTGTATCATAATGATTCGTGGTAGTCAGCTCCGGTCCTGTTGGAGGGATAAGAAGCGATAGCGTTTGTAATAAATAAAGGAAACAATTTTTTTTCATTTATTTCCTCCCAACTGAAAATTTGTTTATATTGAAGCTTATCCAATTTCACGAAAGAAAAAAAAACAATCAGCAGACCATAAACACATTAGTAAAATACTAACTTTTGCATTCTGCTACCCAGATATTTTAATCGCCATACAATGAAATTTTGGCGCATTTCATTAGTCAATACCATTTTCCATATTCCAGAAATCTCTGGAAGGCGTGCCACAGGGCCCGTATTTGGTGAATCATTTCCATTAGTCAATAGGGCCCGCATGCCATGTACGAGAAATTTTCGGAAGGCGTGCCACAGGGCCCGCATTCGGGGAACCGTTTTCATAAGTCAATAGGATCGGCGTGCGGGGTGTAGGAGAATCCATGTTCATCGCCAGTTATTAATTAGACTGGCACTGAATGTATCGACTGATGAATTCATTGGTCGATATAAAGCAAGCATGGAATCACTGCAGACGGTGTAACCAACACGTACGTTACGACTTGTAACTTTCATTGGCTGTTATCTCGCCTGCGAGGATTCCCCGTATGCTGTATACCGAACGAGTTAACGACCAATGAAGTTGCGCCAATATGCTAACATGAAAAGAATTATTATTAGTATATTTACAATATACATATGTTGAGTGTGTTCGTGTTATTTGAGTGGTAAATAGAAATATTGATAATAAAAGCATACCTGTAAAACATTCTTATATTTTGTGGACTGTATGAAAAAAAGCAATAGATAGGTTAACAATTTGATAAAAGTACCAGCAATCTGATAATTTAGAATACGTGCTTAACTTATTTAAAACCGAAGAGCCGGTCACTAAACGACACATATTGTCTGTTAAGCAGTCATCCCACTTAAGTTTCTATTTCCAAAGTTTCTGTATAAAGATTTTAGCAACAACTACAACTGGGGCAATCCAGCCTAATGGGTCATACAGTCTTGCGATAACAGACAATATATTATTAGTTTATTTATATTATTATTATTAATTGTACATAAAAAAATTGCAGCTTTCTTTCTTTTCTCCCTTTTGCGGTTGACTTCCACAAATCTTTATGGTACAAGTTACTCATGCATTCTACTAATTATCGCTTGAGAGGAAATTGATCAGGTTCTGTCATTGGCTCCCGTACTGTAAGAAAATAAATACGAGTATGTATTATATTTACACTATGTATCCAAATATTTTAATGACTGCGTTATAGTAATAATACAAATATATAATCTAGTATTATTACTATAACGCAATCATATACATGATGTAAATATAATACATACTCGTATTTATTTTCTCTTTATATTAAGTTACTCTAACATAATTATAAGGAACTGTGCAAAATACTGATGAGATAACAAATTTTTATTCATTCATAATAATTTAGTAGGTACATTATTCTACTGCTTATTGCACCTTCGAAAGCATATAGGTACTGTTTCGTTTTAATTCAGAGTTCGAGCATTCTTATTTTTTGTAGTTTTTGTCTTGTATTTTATTTTATATTTTTTGTGTTTGTGTTTATACCAGAAGACTATTTTGTAATAGGTAACATTTACATTTCAATCATTATGCGAAACTAATATTTTTGTGCTTATGGATAAACCTATTTCAATTAAGCATAATTATGGCAATTACCGTTAATTAAGTATAAATGTAAATCTTGTTCTGGATCTCATCAGATACCTTAAAATACGAATATGCAATTCGATTGATTTACAACATCTAAAACTTGCATCAATAGAATCTCTATTTAATAAATATTCTAATTAGTTAATTACGTATCTAAAACATTTGCCAACTGATGAATTAATTATTCCCATATACTGCAACGTTAACTTTTGTTGCTTCATAGAGACGAGGCAAGAAAAGTTGAGTCCTATTTTGTATAATTCTACATTGCACCTCCGGACCATTCCAAGTATGTAGATACTAGGTTCCATTTAATGTAAAACATTTAATTCCAAAGCTGCATAAGTGTATTGTGCGTTGAGAGTATGGTATATGTAGAATATGCATAAACATTTATCTGTTTTTACCTAGGTATAATACATGTATTTTACAAATCATATGCACTGTGTTCGTTTTTCGAATACATGTATAAAACATGTTGTACACAAAACTTGTAGGATACACGTCATGTTTTATACCGTGTTACTACTAATTTTCGTTTATTTCCGTCCAGTGACAGCCCTGGATCATACAAATTATATTAATCTGAAAGTGCATTGAACTGTAACTTATAAGTAACTTTTACAATTTACGAGTAAAGAATACATTTCTTTACAGCTAGTAATATGTTTCTAGTCTAGCGCAATAACTTTTTCTAATACTATTCTTTATAACATATTGATTATAATATAATATTCTTTTTCACCACAGTTGCTCAATAACTGATTTTGATTGCACCAGTCGCATGTAGGTTTACTATGTCTATCAGTTTTCTAGTACCCATAACACAAGCTCTGCTTAGCTTGGGACTAGATGGCGCTGTGTTGTGTGATAGTTGTGGAATATTTATTTATTTATGTAGTGAAATAAACTCGCGTTATTTTTATCTTGTAGTCTCTACACCTGACTGTTACGCTAGAGAACTACATACACGAGCGATGATTTTAAAGGTTTACAAATAGCCAAAGGTTTTTTTTTATAAACCTATTCAGCATCACTTCGCCTCGGGATCAGCTAGTACACAGTAATCACCAATCAACAAACTAACTTTCAATAAGCCAATGGTCCGCTTGCCGCGAAGTCAACGTTCGGTAAACGCAAGCGTAGTCTCTTTTTCGAAACGTTAAACGCAGTTTATGAAAAGCTCCTATTATACCGCACAGTTAAATATTAAGCTAGTGATTTAACTGTAGTTGTTAACGATTAACGAGTATCAATAAGTGGAATACATAATTAATACTTCTATCGTCTGGGTTTAAAACCAGGAGCAGGGCAAGTTCTACTTCTTCAAAATTAATTAATCATAAAATAACACAATACCATTTTTTGTTTTTGTCTGTTTGTGCATTCCAACGCTATTCAGGCAGCCGATTTATGGAACTGAAAATTATGAGATACAGCAGGCGTTTGACCCAAATAAATATGTACTGTCTAAAGTTGATAAAGATCGACGCCGTTGTTAGGTGTTTTTGTGGTTGTTGAAGACTGGCGCACGTTGGCGCCGGTCTTCTCCGCGGATCACACGTGCGTGAAACTGGCGTGGACAGCTTCTTCTTGGGAGACCTGGGTGCCGGACGTGAAGTACTGAAACGTGAAAAGTCAAGGTACGCATTACTAGACAAACTAACGACAATATTTTATGGGTCGTGGTGTATTTTTTGAACTGGGAAGTTTGTGTCAAGCATCTTTAATTGAGTGTGATTTAATGTCTTTGAAATAATTAGCGGTTTACGATGAGAGAGAGTATTACGAAAATACGAGAACCTTGTTCTTTTGAAGCTATAAAAACCAAAAAACGATTTTCGTGATGTGTATATTTACATTGACCACAATGCATTAAGTAAGACCTCGTTTTTCAATTAGCAATTCTCGCCTTTGAGCGTAATAGATACGACTGACCACTGATATTTAATTATTTCAAAAACTGCCGACATGACCATCGAGTCTGTAATCAAACTGGGAACCGGGTAAATCGGGGTGAATAGAAACGCAGACGTAAATCATATAATCATACAAACCTTAGAAAGGAATTTTGTCATAGTTTTTTCTCAATTTAGGTGGGTACTTAAATTGAGAAAAAACTATGACTGCGTTTCTTTTCAGTTCATTTTACTATTCAACGAAATTATTGGGCTTCTTTTGATGTGTATTCTGTACTATTTGTTTTATAATTATTGATACTTTCAGTGTCTGCAGATTCCAGACTCACGGCCAAAAAAAAAGACAAATAAACCGCAAGAAGCTATTGATATTGTAGTTTCTCGAATGATCTTAACGCATTTTGGCGAGTCTGGAAGTTACATGACATTTATTCACTATCACAAATTCGTGGGTAAGAGATATTAATAAATAATAGAAAAAGCAGTAGGTAACAAAGTGGAATAATAAGTATGGAACACAATTATTGGGTGTGTATTTGATGAGTTTCATCAAACTATAAACCAGGGTGTTGCCATGCTACGTATAGTTGCTTAATTGTCTTTACAACTCACTTATACAGTGTGATGGGATAGACTTACGACATTCTAAATACTTAAAAATTAACCATAATAAGGTACAATTTATACAACTTAAACTTAAAAAGTCAAATCTCTTGAAATTTTGATCGCATTTAATTAAAGGTCCTCAATTGAGACAAACATAAGTTGTTTTACAAGTATTTGGAATGCCGCTAGTCCATATGCAGACATGCTGTATAATTTAACTATGCTTTGAATATCTTACAAGAGTGAATGAATTTATTTACTGAAATGTTATTAATTGAATAAGCATTTAATTGTAACACGGGTAAATGCAAGAGCATTCTTTTAAATAGTACTAGTACCCGACGCGCGAATATTCACAATCTATGTTATTACAATTAGTTGTATATCACCAATATAAATGTCAATGTTTTAGAAGTTTCTCTGTGTTGGATATGCCGAGTAATTTCCACGAAAAGTATATTCATATAATTGGTAAAAGAATCATTTTTTCATAATGCAATAGAAACAATTAGATGGTCAGTACCGCAGCACTTATTCTTATAGCAATCGTTATAATATTATCTGGTTATTTGATTCCTGTTCCGACTATCGAGAGACTCCTCAAGCCTTCTATTATTTTCAAACAAATACGAGATCCTAAGTCAAAACATTGATGAGTTTATCTAAAGATCACCATCATGTACAAGTAATAAGCTACCTTCGGTGAGCACCTCATTAACCTATTTCTTCTGACTTTGAGTCTTACCTCTAGCGCTAGACGAAAAACTGTGACATTTTCCCGAGTTTTCCGAACTCAGATTGAAAGAGAAAACGAAAACACTATGTTTACACTTCAATTTAATTAAACAATCATTGCAATAATGATTTTAAAAACAAAACCCGTAAAATTTTGTAACTTTTCATTCCTGTATTTGCATAACAAGTTAATCAGTAAACAGGTCTGTGTGACATAATTAACCTTTTAGTAATAACAAAAAGTAGAGCAAACGTGGTCCAGTTATTTGATGATATTTATAGGCATGTGTCACGGTATGTAATTATTACTTTAAAATAAATAACGTATTACACAGTGCGGAAGGGACACAATTCAAAATTTAATCAGGTTTACTGTTGTTGTAGGTATGGGGCATGGAGCACCGGTGGATTCACAAATAATGGAGGTACTGGTTACAAATTATATAACTTACGTTGTTATTACTGTTTAATAGATCTTGCGATGGATATTTCCCAACATTTCCCTTCCTAGTAGAAAGTCATTGTACTAAACATAAAACGGAAACAAATTAATAAAACATTCATAATCCTAGTATACAAATCTGTATGAGTATAACCAAGTATGTTTGTTTGTGAATAATATTATGGATATTATGAAGTTGGTGACAAAATTCGGCGCACCGAATTTTCGCGCCTGCCGTCTGTCTGATTTATGATTCATTATTGTCAATAGGATTATCCCCTTTGTGCAAATAATAATATACCATTGTTGTTTTTTTTAATTTTGACAATCCGTTAAACGCATTAATAATTTATCGGTTACAAAGTTAAGTTAAACGCATTAATAATTTATCGGTTACCAATTTAGATTTAGATTCAGTTAATGAGTTTATCACAATTGATTTGTAAGCTTTTTTCCAATTTGAGTTATGTTTCTTTAATTGTAATGGTGATTAATTCTACGGCACATGTAAGTTAAGCTGGTCACTGTCAATGTGGTTGTCAAAACTCCCCACCACAAATGCATATATTTATTAATTTATCAACGGCGCATCGTGCGAATCAAGGGGAGTCAATGTTCAGTAGTGGACGTCTTCCGGCTGATGAAGATAATGGCATCATGTTATCCTATTTGACAAAATTCTAAGAGTATATCTTAGGTCTGTTTCCACGCGGCGAACTAGTTGCTATCTACAGAATTTAGATAAGTAGATTTTCTAAGAAAACCCGCAATCAGTTACTCGCCACGTTCAAAATTATTTTTTATTTTACTTGTTCTACTGAACACGTTCAGCTACGTAATCTATATTCAAATGTTCTTCGGTAAATAGTGAGCGATTTATCAAATACTAACCCCTGCGAAAGCCGCTCCGTTCCACCCGAGGCGTTCATGATCACTTGGCGTGCGTTGCGACGGGGTCTTACGCTCGGTCCGGGAGGCGAGACGAGCTTTTGCCCGCAGCGCTGCCCGCAGCGGGACGTTTGCCCGCGCCGCCTCCGCTCGCCCGTGCTGGCAGAACTCGACCAATGCGACCCCCAGAGCCAGGGCCAGACCTCCCACCAACACGTAGAATATACCCGCCACTTGACTCAGCGTCATCTCTGTTATGGTTGTCTCCTTGAAAATAAAACAAAAATCACAAACCGTGCGCTGGCAGAATGAAATAAAAGAAGAAACATTCAAAATTATTAGTCAGCATATATTGGGACTAAAGTTATTAATATACTTTTATGAACTTAAATTATTGATCCAATCGAGATTTGTAATAAACTGATTTTAGGGATGTTAACCTTATTAATTAAATTACAATTTCAATGAAAAATGAGAAAGTTTTTTTCCGCAATGGCTAAAATTACTTCTACTTAAATGTAGAATCTCACCTCATCTTTAATCACTTCACAATCGGGTTTCTTGTTATAAGTAGCCCATTTGCGCCAGAGCTTAGTTATTACGTCGTCCTTTTTCAAATTTACTATCGCCAAGTTTATTGCTTCTCTGGAAAGTGGTCCAAAGTTTAGTCTAAAATATGCTAGAATAACCGTACGTTTTACCCACTCCCAAATCTAAACCAACTTTACGATATTGAATAGCAATTCAATCAAATAAGAAAATAAAACAGACTTTAAAAGAAAATGACTAGTACTTAAAAGCTTTCCTTTTTCGGTATTTTTATAACTTGGTAATAACCCACGTTAAAAAGAAATTTGTTGAATGAATTGATTATTTCGGTACGAGGCGTGAATAGGTTGATATAAGTCGACTTACATATTATTATATTTTTTTTAAGTAGTCGTAGTAAGAGAGATATTAAAAAAATCACATGCTTGCTATGTGCTGTAACTTATACCTATTGACTTAAGTTATTTTATTTATTCACTCTGTAAAAGAGGCAATCGTAGTGCCTAATATGCATTAAAAAAGTTATTTTGTAAGTCGACTTATTAACCTATTATCGCCGGGTACATATTTAAAGCTAACTATGTTGGAAATAGATGTTAGAAATCGATAATAACCAGGATCCCAGGACAACAATAATATCGCTATCTTCCTCAGGTATGATCTCGGGTAATAATAGACCCAGCTAGAATTTCAGAGCGGTGTTCCAACAACGAATAGTATATATTTCATAATGGCTACGAGCAAACAGTTGTGACAACTCAAAGCCATTTCACCAAACGAATTCCCTTCGTTCAATAAACTGGGCCGGTATCTTCTCAATAGCGGCGCGCCATAAACCCCGCGTATCATATAAAATGTAAATTTTAACTTGTTGTCAAAAATCACGTCCGCCAAATCGCATACCATAAAAATGGGTAGTATAAATTCGAAAAGCGGAGTGCACCGCCTTCCCAACTGACGGGGTACCATGTAAATTTACGACTTTTCAGTATTCCGCCGGGAATTACCGTATAGAGCTGAGATTTCAGATAGATAGTAGGAGCTCTTGTCTGTACGGAAATTTACACAGAGTTTGTGCTCATCCCCCGGCGTACGTATCATAGTGTCGTTTATATTTATTTTGCCGCCCAGACGTTGGAAGTGAGCACTCGCGAACGTATCGTTTATTTATATTGACATTTATAAAGATATCTTATAGGTGGCCCTGTTCAAATAAGTTGGCTTATTACTTCTTATAAACTCAATTGAAGTTATTTGTAGGTATTGTTGAGGCTAAATCAACTGTATTGTTTTTTAATTAAGTTAGACTGAAAATGTGTCTGTAAGCTATAACATGATAAAGTTAACTTTGGTTTACAAGGCTATTTTCGCAGTGATATGAAAAATTACTGATATATTTACTTACGTACACGTCATAAATGAACTTTATTTATACGAATATCTCATGCTAATTTTACTGAAGAAGCATATTGGACTCCCAAAGTAGTCATTAACTGTTTAGTATTTAAAATTAAATTTACGTCTAGCACAAATAAAGATGATTATACAAATTGATTAGCCAATAAAACTTTAACTGCCCAAACTTTGGCCAACCAACCCATTTTGTATCGTAATGCAGTCAATCAGGTGCAGGTCCCACAAAGCTAATGTCTGATTCTAAAGATATAATTAAATCAAACATCTCGAAACCAATCACGGTAATTGACGATTGAATCGGACTTGATGCAAATGATCAATTAATTGAAGTAGGTATTAGATGGTGAGAGAAACGTCGGCGCTTTACAAGATTGAGTTACTAATCAAAATCGGCTCCTATATTAAAATCGATTGACGTAAAGAAAATTGGTACGAAAATACGTTAGGTACCTGAGTGGCGATCCCTTCGCTGTGGCGATGGCAAAATTAACGTGCTTATATCGGCAAACACGCAACGGTCCACGCGCCTCGCCATCATCAGAATAAGGTGTTATAACTTCCTCATTTAAAACAGGATCCTTCACAAAATTATTTCGTAAATTCAAATAATTGCTCTGAAATAAACAAAAAAATATTTAAAAACAATGTGAGATTTACTAAACCAGAAAAATAAGTAAAATAGACGAAAATTTAAATTAACACATTGATTAATTTCAATTTTTGAATTTTGAGCGTGTACTCCGAACGACGTTATAAATAAAAACATTCGCCTCCTTATTTTTCTAATTAATTGAATTGATTCTAATAAAGTAACTATTTACAATGAATGACCGCGAGCCAATATATTATAATATAATTTAACAAAAATTCAAAACTTTCGAAAAGAAAAAAGTAGTTCCTTTGTTTTAATAGCCAAATTATATATTATTCCTTTATTGATTTTTCCCTACTTATATAATATATATATAAGTAGGGATATTATATACTTATATAATAATACGAGTATCCGTATAAAAATAAATTACTGTAACTTGCCCGTTTTCTCTGCACAGGACAGTATTTATTAATAGAAGGATAATATATCAAATATATTATAATAATACTTTTAATCACAAGAATAACACATCCAATACATAAGTTTGACAGCATGGTGGTTGAGCGATTGGCTGTTGCATTGCGAATCACAGGATCGATTCGCGATTTCCCGGTTGTAAAAAATATTTGTATGGTATAGAGATACAGGCAAAAAAATTGGTGCAACTTTACATTAAATTTTAATTAAAAATTCTTGTCCTTAAGAAATTAATGTAAAATTCTGTATGGTTCTATTTTAATTAAATAGTCGTTAAAGAAAATATTACTTGCTTTAGAGTGTTAAGTAAATAAATTGTTGCCAGTTATAATGGAGACTATTGTATACAAAGCGCAAATAATAGCGCTTCATAAAAATTTCGAAGATTTTTTTTTTAAGATAAAGTTGTAACTTAAAAAAATATTGCCCATTCCCCAGCTATTTAAAAACTAAAATCGATGCTATCTGTTAATCTTTTATCAAACTTTATAGGTTAGAGCAAAAACCATTAAAGATGTTAATTCGCATTCGCACCGTTCGCTCCAGCTCATGATCGCCTTACCAATTGCTGTTTGTTACCTGTATCTTGTAATATGCATGTGGTTCTTACTTCGGTATGGCCAATGTTCGATGCATAGTTGACTGCAGAATTTGGTTCTGATATTCGCTCCACTATCAGATATGCTGCAAGATTGGCCGTGTAAGAGCAAACTAAGATGAGCGCAAAGAACCACCACACGGTTCCAACTATTCTTCCTGATAGAGACCTGATGGAAATCATTTTTGGTTTTAAGTTCAGCTGTTCAAACAGTAATAAGACAAAAGATGGAAAATTAGAAAAAGAGGTAGTACGCATGGCTACAGATCAAGCTTTACATATTTTGGCTTTTACCAGTTTTGCATTGCTTAATGTGTAGCTGTGTGTAGATTGAGGACGGTTGATGTGTTGGCGTCTGTACATAAAAAAGATTAACAACTCTTAATGAGCTGAAAGTATGTGGTTATAAACAACTTTTACTATGAAAGAATCACTATTAGTACAAAAAAAAATTGGTGTTTCATACATTGTCGACGGAAAATATTCCATTTTGTATAAAACACCTGTTTTTTTATCTTTCCTACTCAAAGGTGAAAGTTTTTTAAAAATAACTCTGTATAACCTGTTGAGAGTGGTAGAAAATTCCAAAGCAAATAATATTTGATCTAGTCTAGGAAAGCGTAGTTTGCAAGGTAAGATCGTCTAATGTAAGCAGTGTCATAACTTTCGTCATGGTTACCAATCAGATACAGTGAGATAAGTAATCGCATTGTTCAGTTTTATTTCATTTTATTTCGGAGCACGAGCAAAAACCTGCAAAACTGAAACCGTCGTGCTCGTTTTTTATTACTTTCATTGTAACCGACAGATTGCCCACTGTTTTGTAATTGCTTTCGTTTCGAGTTCGAAATAATGTTCGATAAAAGTTTCTTTTTTATCCTATTGCTTTAATTTAGCGTGTGTTTTTGTTTATAGGTCTCATTGCAAAAGTTCGAACTCCATTGAATTTTCGATTACAGTGAAGTTAAATCTACCGAGTCTTAATGGCAGTAAAATCTCAACTGATATTCGTGTGGTACGCCAATAACTACATTTTCATAAAAAAAAAACAATTTTTAAAAAGGTAGGTACAGTTCGTGATACAATGTTACAAATACTTTAATGTAAGTTGGTAAAACCGACAAATCCCCGAATTTTTGAAGTGAAAACTTCTTTAGCGGCGTTGAGCACTTTTTCTGTAATGGGTATAAAATCTTAAACTCGCGTCAGGACACGTGACCTGATCGAAAAAGCGTAGGACGGCGCAGGGCGCTTGCGTGAATGTTCGTGTATGTTTATTACTATTGAAGTTTTCACTTCTGCCGGCACTCCCAGAGGTGCAAACCGCCGTTTTTTTTTTCAATCTTCTTTTCAAGTTTTGTTGGTTGAGAAAATATTCAGGTTTTTACAGTAAGAGCTCGTTCCCACTTGTCGGGTGTCAGATCCGTATATTAATCGGAGAATATAAGGCAGAACATTATACATGAAGCTATTCACACTTGTCGGAAGCCGATTTTGTGTTTTGCGTACCCTCTACGCCCGAAAAAAAACCGTGTCGGATCTCGCTGTGTTGTGATTAAGAATGACGCAGTTCACATTTGTCGGATGTCGGGTTGTATTTTGGTAGTTAATGTTCATTGATATTTGAGCCAATAGATGAAAGATGGTGGAATGTAGTTATTTTCATTCCAAAATAATTGATTTATTTCATCAATAGATATAAATGATAATACACAACAAGAACTTCGCCGACGTCCATCGTGCACTGTCGCTTCGCATAGAGTGCTTAAAATTGACACTAGCTTCGAACGTGGCCGACACCCGATTATTAATCGTGTGTGTGGACACAGGCGCCGACATCCGATTAATATACAGATCCGACACCCGAGAAGTAGGAACGAGCTGTAACAGATACACGAACACATATTTCGCTTTAAATAACGAGCGTTTGTGAAACTAGAGCATAATCGCAGAGCTGTTTCCAGGCCATTTCTATTGCAATTTTTCCTGTCAACATCAAATTCACTTTTTTTGTAAAGCATTAACTAGGTTAGCGAAGGAGGAGGTGGGACGCGTGAGGGAGAGGACAGCGTCCACCTCACAGTCCAGCCGCAGTGTCCGATCATGGACTATGCCCGGGGGTTGAAGGCGCGTTGTGTAACACGCGCAAAAAAAAAAAACAAAAAAAGCATTAACTAGGTCTGTGTTTCAGTGTGAATGCTACAAGGAATCTGTTTCAAATAAATGAAAGACTGATACTCTGAGACTATAACACTCGAACACTCCGAATAGTGACTATTCGATAACAACGTAGAAACGATCCAATGAAGCCTTGCTTGGGAACTAACAAGCGCTGCTTTGAAAATGATATAAATATTGAACGAGTAATGTTTAAGGCTGCGGTTCGACTGAGGCGTAGCGGAGACAAGCTGTGCCGCGATTCACCAATCACGTGGCCAGCCATGTGCATCAGCCATTTGATTGGTGAATCTCGGTACAGCTCGTCTCCGCTCTGCTCCGCTCCGCCTCGGTGGAACCACAGCCTTAGTGTATACCTAAATAGAAAAAAATAAGACATGAATTGTGGTCGTTTTGTATTCATATTGCTATGCATTCTGCCGTCCTCTAACTAAAAGGCCGTTAAGCCACAGTTGCTCGTTTTTCACTTTTTAATGTAGTCTTATACAACTTTCGATGCTCTATCTTTTGGTCTAAGAATCATTTTTCTATGATTAATAGTTTAGGAGATACAGGAAGATTGCTGTGCAGTTAAATAACATAAAATGCATAATTAAAATTAGAAAATGAATTTAAATAAATTTAAATAAATATAAATGAATTAAACATATAACATATTGTGCAATAACACATGCCTACATATAAAATTTGCAGCCTTGTTCCTAGATAGCATACTTTTCAAGAGACATCAATTCACAATTTTAGCGTTTTCTCGAAAACTACTTTTTGCACTTAACGGCCTTTTAGTTAGAGGACGGCAGCATTGAAGTTAAGCATAATTATGTTCCCACTACTGGGATACAGAGCCCTCTGTGAGAGGGAGTGGGCTAACCATAAGTATAACTATCCCATAATGTGGACATTGCGGGGAAAAGTCCCAAACCATGACAAGATGTCAAGGTTTTGGTCATCACTATATTTCCTCTTTTGTGATTATTCTCATTAAATAATTATTTTTAATTATCTGTTATGAGAAACCTAAGCTTTAGTTTTAGCAATATCGCGTAACGAGGCTTCATAATAACGTTAGAGTTGGTTTCCTTGCATATTGCTCGGTGTAATCTTGTACGGAAGTTAAGATGTGCTGCAGTTGCTTGATTGCGCTCGCACCATCTCATTTAATACGACCTAAAATGTAGTATAATGTAGGTAGTTTTCCGCCACTACTGTGGCGGTTTTCACGATATGAAGAAACGTCGAACTTTACTCGTTTGTAAGTTTAATATCTAATTATACTTTCTCTAAATGATGACGAAGAGCTCATCAAATCCACTGCGTAGTTTAAAACGAACATCGTGTTGTCGCTGTACCAGTTTTAAATATGTATCGTCACTAGCAATTTACACACTGAGTTACTCGTATCCAACAAAGCGTTTTTCTCCTATTTTAACATTACACATTTTTTTTTTAAATTTCATTGAAAACATAGAGCGAAGAACTTTCAAAAATAGAACAATTCATTATCTTATTACACAAGAGCTTTATTAAGATTTCAAATGGCGAAGATTCCAAAAAATATTCAGGCATCGCATTTCGTCTATACCAAGTATTTTTATCAGTAAACAAAGCTTGAGTTAGTATAGTTTTTGAATATTTGCATCTTAAATCTACCTATTATTTATATTATCACCGAAGGAACACTCGGGTTTAAATTAATATGGTTCTTTTGTACACACACATCTGAATATGGAATACTGAAAAGGGTACATCCATTTCAAAACTTCATAAACGGATAGTTATTGCATTCATAAAAAAGGCTGAGCTGATTAAATTCAACTTCTTTTGTCTCATCGTTTTCTTGTACACAGAAGACCTACTATTTTATGTATAAAGTACGTGCAATTGAACACAAGACATGGAATTTAATCTAGAGTTCCATAGCTTGCTCGCCTATTTATATTGACCGCATTACTTAAAATGTTTGAGTATTGGCAAACTCCGCTGTTGTTTTCCATTTTTTTTTATGTGGGAAGTATATCTGAATAAATGTAGTAGGGCTTTATAACATACCTCGGCACAACATCACTGCCTTGTTGCATAAAAGATCCGAGCGAAAACCAGAATGAATTCCAAATACTGAACTCGTTATGTAGAATTATCTAGAAAGAGTAAACATATAGTTAGGAGGACCAGTTGTTTATTTTATATCTATATACAGGGTATTTATTTAAGGTAGCGCGGATATTTTAGTATGCTATTGCTCAATGAAAATTATTAAACACGGTAGTTTTCACTTTTCCAAAACATACTTAATTTATCATTTATTAGAGACGTTTATTTTGAAACAATTTTAATTTGTCACGCACTTGTGACACCTGATACTTGTTTTCTCGAATGCAAATATGATTTACTGACGCTGGCCGAGGTTTCGGGACTATCTTAAAAAGACACCGCGCCCCTGGAACGCAAAATTCAACTGAAAAACAAGTTGTTTATTGAGAAAATCAAGTTTCTTACGCTTAATCGGCGCAGGAGGATACATTTGAAGATTTTACAAAACAATAAATGCAATTCATGCAAATTATTTTTGGAAATGTGTTCAATTACCGAAATAGAAGCACAAAAGAAAATATCCGCACAATATTAAAATTTCCCTGTATATAGTGTATAGAATTAGTTAAATCCTAGTTAAAAACAACATAGGATTTTAACAAATAGTATGTTTGAATCAAGTTTTCACCTAGAGAAGGGATTAATAAAGTCTTACCTCACTAGTGCTACTCATTGTGTGGTCCAATTGTGTATCAGATATGGAGACAGATTTCCATTCATGAGGTGAGAATCTTGATACTAAGAAAAGTACAATGCTGACAGCGAAGAAGCTGAACAATACACAGAGCTGCAAACAAAAGTAATTACTAGAATATATACACTATCACTGTGTGGAATTGAAAATAATAGATATAACGTGCACCCACATTTAGTGTCGGTCTCATAATGTTTACAAATGGTGGCTGTTTGTGGGGTCTCGTGAATTCATGTACGAAATTCTAAGCTCCCTAGTTTGTTTGTATTATAACATGAACTGCATGCACCGCTGTGTAAGCTATTATTTCACTGAACGAGACTTTAATAATGTTAACTTCTTGTAGAAGTTTTTTATTTACGTGGATACACAATCAAAGACTTGAACTCGTACACCAGATATTATATTGTAAATAAAGTTACAGAATAAAAAAAAGTACATGAACGACACATTGACGAATGTGAAAAGTCATTCTAGATTCAAAATCAATTACTCCAGAATAGAACCAGAACCATAAATCAAACTGTGACTGTATTAAAAAAGGTCAACATTCAACACTTCCCCTCAATCACTGTTTGAACTCAGACATCACCGCTGGCTCAGTTGGCTTAAGAAAAACCTAAGCCCAAGTTCACAACACAGAACTTATGTTTAGGAGCACACAAAGATTTAGTTAGTACATCAGCCACCATTTCCTGAGTAGATAAATAATTCAACTTGATTACATGATTATTCACAGCCTCCCTAACATAGTGGTACCTGATATCTATGTGCTTAGTCCTCCTATGAAACACTGGATTGACACTAAGTTTCTGAGCAGACTGATTGTTATTAAACAAATCGACGACTAATCCAGAACTACCAGTCAATTCAGTAACCAAGTCCCTAATACAACGTGCCTCCTTAGCAGCCTCACTAAGAGCAACGTACTCAGCCTCAGTACTTGATAAACTAACACATGTTTGTTTTCTGCATTCCCAGGAAATGGTGTTTCCCCCATACTTAAAAACAAACCCCGAAAATGATTTTCGGTCGCGTACGTCACCGCCCCAGTCCGCATCTACAAACCCCTCAACTTTAACATGACCCGACCTACTAAACACAAGACTACCGTTTTGAGTTCCTTTAAGATACCTCAATACACGTTTCGCAGTCCTCCAGTGTTCCATAGTATGACACGTATTAAACTGGCTTAAGTACGAAACTGCATACGTAATGTCTGGCCGTGTAAAAACACTTAGGTACATAAGAGAACCAATCAATTCCCTATACGGAACATTACCTTCATCTAACACACTCGTATCAGTAAACTTAATGTTTGGGTCCAAAGGAGTCTGGACTGGTTTGCATTCCGACATACCGAAACTGTCGAGCAAGCGCTCAATATACCTCGCCTGACAAAGCTTAAGAGTTTTGTTCGTCCTGTCACGCTCTAATGTGACCCCGAGAACATGCCGCACCGCACCTAAGTCCTTAATCTTAAATGGTTTACGTAAACTCTCTTTCAGCTCTTCAGCCATGCGTGCATCATTGTAACACACAATGAAATCGTCGACGTACAAGGCAATGTAAACAACTGACTTACCATTTCTTTTGTAGAAGATACATTGTTCAAGTTGGCATTGAACAAAACCTGTCAGCAGAAGCACATCCTTCACCCTCTGATACCAAGCTCGTGAAGCTTGTTTTAGTCCATAGACTGCTTTTTTTAATCTGTAGACTTTATTTTCTCCACCAGGTGAAATGAACCCCTCCGGTTGAAACATAAAAATTTCCTCATCTAAATTACCATTTAGGAACGCCGTCTGTACGTCCAGATGGTCTATATCAAGATCCATGACTACGGCTATCGCCAACAACAGTCGCAACGAACTGTACCGTACTACCGGTGAAAACGTCTCAAAATAATCTTCACCATACTTTTGGGTAAAACCCTTGGCTACTAACCTAGCCTTATACCGGGCTATCTTATTGTTCAAGTTGGCATTGAACAAAACCTGTCAGCAGAAGCACATCCTTCACCCTCTGATACCAAGCTCGTGAAGCTTGTTTTAGTCCATAGACTGCTTTTTTTAATCTGTAGACTTTATTTTCTCCACCAGGTGAAATGAACCCCTCCGGTTGAAACATAAAAATTTCCTCATCTAAATTACCATTTAGGAACGCCGTCTGTACGTCCAGATGGTCTATATCAAGATCCATGACTACGGCTATCGCCAACAACAGTCGCAACGAACTGTACCGTACTACCGGTGAAAACGTCTCAAAATAATCTTCACCATACTTTTGGGTAAAACCCTTGGCTACTAACCTAGCCTTATACCGGGCTATCTTCCCCTCGGCGTCACACTTAATTTTGAAGATCCATTTGTTCCGAACCACATTTTTGCCCTTAGGACGATCCACCAACTCCCAAGCCTCATGCTGATTGAACGAATCAATCTCCATCTGCATAGCTTGCTGCCACAAGTCGCTCTGCCCTGAACCTAGAGCTTCCTTAACAGTGCGCGGTTCAGCTGGGATCGCATCATGTGCGTACAAACCCTTAGGTTGTCTAGATCTAAGATTGTACCTCGGTTCCGGAGGTTCTACCACCTCCTCAACGCTATCTTCAAAAACCAAAGTGTCGTCGCCGCCATCATCACCGCTCGCTGACACAACCGGTTCAACATTCCTCGTTACCGGCTCTTCAGTGACAGATTCCCGAGCTGCATCACCAACCACCTCACTCTCAGGCACGCTTGACTTCCACTCACTGTTGGAATCGTCAACTTCTTCCCCTGAGTGGGACGCAACAGGAATGGAACACAAGTCTGTATGCACCAGATCTAACCGCTTTGCCGCTACGTCACGACTAGATTTCTTGAACGGAAATCTTATTTGTTTTCCAAGAATACAAACATCGCAATTATTTGTAATTTCTGCATTCTGAAAATCAATAACGTGTGACAGTGACTTTAAGCTGTCATAACTCAAATGACCCAACCTATGGTGCCAAGACTCCTTTGAAACCTCTTTATTTACACTACTTAAAGCTACCGCGTTAGTATGCAGTTTGTATACCCCGCCAACAGACCTAACACTAGCTATACAAGATTTATTTCTAAAAATCTTACAAGTAGACTCAATAAACTCCACTCTAAGCCCTTTAACTGCTAAACTATTTACAGACAGTAAATTAACACTCATTCCCGGAATGTACATCACTTCTTTAAGAGTCAAATCATAATCTCCGAGTTTCAAACACACATTACCGATACCAACACATTTCAAAGTCTGTCCGCTTGCCACGTTCACCTCTACACTTCTTGTAGAAAAATCGTATATCCAGTCTCGCCGTCCCGTCATGTGACTCGACGCACCCGAGTCTACGTACCACGTGTCAGCCAAGAACCGAGTCGCAACCATCGCAACCTTTTTCTGGGTACACTCCTTCTTAACATGACAAGACTTTCCGCAGTTCCAACACCTCGGCTTCTTCTCTTGGCGCCTCTTACCAGACCTTTTCTCTGACTTATCAGCAATCAGGCAATCTCCACCTTTGCAATTATCAGACCACTTCGTATTCTGTAGCAGTTTAGCCTTCACGAAGTCACTGGTTAGGTCGCTCACACTACTCTCCAAGGCCATGATCATTGGATCAAACTTAGGAGGTAATCCCTGAAGAATAATCGCCGCCAGGAACTCATCGTCAATCGGTTTATTTACAGCCGCCAACTGTTGCGACAACGACAAACATTCGCCAACATATTTGTCCATATTACCACCGAAGTCGTCTAACTTTACCGAGCACAGCATCCGCAACAGTTTTAATCTCCTGCCTATGCCCTTATCGTCATACGCCTTCTCCAGGCTCAACCAGGCATCCTTACTTGTCTTCGCAGTCATCACGTGGGACACGCATGAAGCGTCCACTGACAGGCAGATCTTAGCCAACGCCCTTTCATTCTTACGCCGTTTCAGCTCCGGATTGGACTTATCGCCTTCCGGATACCCGTCGATAGAACACCAAAGGTCGTCATGAATAAGCAGGTTTCTCATATTAAACTTCCAGAGGAGGTAATTGTCTCGCCCTTTCAGTTTCTCAATACAAAGCCCACTTACGCTTCCGCCTCCTGCAGACATAGTTGTCAGGTCTTGTTCGCTCATCATATCTTAGTAAAATTCCACTTCTTTGCGCACTCTGGGCCCATAACCCTGTTAACTTCTTGTAGAAGTTTTTTATTTACGTGGATACACAATCAAAGACTTGAACTCGTACACCAGATATTATATTGTAAATAAAGTTACAGAATAAAAAAAAGTACATGAACGACACATTGACGAATGTGAAAAGTCATTCTAGATTCAAAATCAATTACTCCAGAATAGAACCAGAACCATAAATCAAACTGTGACTGTATTAAAAAAGGTCAACATTCAACAAATAATAATACATTTTCAATTTCAAACAGTTCTTTCATGAAATGAAATGATGTAATCGTAAATGATATTTATTTCAAGTAGGTTATTATAAATCGGGCACGCCGCAATCGCGGCGGTAAGACCCCTCTTTGAGGAGTGGCTGGATAGGCGTCACGGCGTCCTGACCTACCGCATGACGCAGGTCCTCACCGGACACGGAAGTTTCGGGAGGATCCTGTGTCGAATAGGGAGGGAAGAAACGCCTGGGTGTCACCACTGCGAGGACCGTCCGGGGGACACGGTGGAGCATACGGTGCAGGACTGCCCCGCTTGGGCAGAGCACCGCCGTGTCCTCACGACGGCGATAGGCGGAGACCTCTCGCGCCCGGCATTGGTCGAGGCCATGCTGCGGGGCGAGACGGAGTGGGAAGCGGTCGCCTCCTTCTGCGAAGCAGTCATGCTCGTGAAGGAGGAGGCGGGCCGCCTGAGGGAGAGGACAGCGTCCTCCCTCCACCCCAGCCGCAGTGGTAGACGCCCACGGCGTCGGACGTCGCAAGACGATCTCCGGCCACCGTAGGCGCGGGCATGCGGGCAGCGAGTAATGGGCGACTCGCTGTCCGACCATGGACCATGCCCGGGTCGACGGCGCGTTGTGTTCCACGCGCGCCTCAAAGAGTGTCAGCATAGTGACGGGGCCAGTAGAGGGCCAAAGCCTGCCGGGATCGCGGGACCTAGGGATTACCGTGACCCCGGTACGTAAAGGGCTATTGAAGGACACCGTGGATTTTAGTCAGTACAAGTCTGACAGTCCTTCCCGCTCTGCCCTGGGTGGGAGGACTCATTTGATGATTTTACCACGATAAAAAAAAAAAAAAAAAGGTTATTATAAATACTTTTATACGTCGTATTTTACATAGATGAGGCCGGTGTTTCGTAACTGACTTCTCTGAGAAGAAAACAGCCGAAACAAACTCGGAGGTCACTGGCTCTTTTAAAGTCCAGGTATTATTGACCATGTCATACGAGGTCCATGTAGGTTAGTGTCTGAGATGGTCTTTTGAAAAAAGAACCACTTCAGAGATTTGGGTGTCCAATCAGTGCAAGTATTTATTTTGTCATTTATCGTGTAGCTCGACTCATAACTCAAGGAGCTCAACGACACGACGAACAATACCAAAGAAAGGACATTTATGTAGGC
Organism: Agrotis puta; assembly: GCA_943136025.2. Taxonomy (NCBI): domain Eukaryota; kingdom Metazoa; phylum Arthropoda; class Insecta; order Lepidoptera; family Noctuidae; genus Agrotis; species Agrotis puta. Next base: position 3,388,251 of record OW964166.2, read on the forward strand.
AGGTACTCAAATTGACAAATAAACAATATTTAAATAAACTGGAAATGAAGCGTGATCCACAAGATCCACGTATTCACAATTAACAGTAATTAAATAATCATGATGTCCGATTATATATTAAAGATAAAAATATATACAATCATAATGTCAAAATGTATAAAAAATAATTAATCATACATCATATAAATGTCAGTTTGTATAAAAAAATAATGCATAACATACTGTTTTCTTAATATAATCTGAAAGTCTGGCAACCAGTCTTTCCAAGGGGTTTCGTATTACCCACTTACTGGGCTGAGGAGGTCAGATAGGCAGTCGCTGGATAGGCGTATTAGGTTTGACTGGAAGCCGACCCAACATTAGTTATAGTTGGCAAAAGGCTAGACAGATAATGAAAACTCAAGTTTCATAATCTGAATAAGCTTGAGAAAATGAGATTCTGTATACTACTTAAACGGTTGTTTATTAGTATTATACATATACCTGCTTATTTGAAACGAATGTTGGCAATGTTTTACAATTCCGGTCCTAAGTAGTCGGTGTTGTATTGAATAGTGTATTCGACCCAAGAACTGTCATAAACATTCATATGTAGGAATGAAATGAGCATGGTTTTATCGGAGAAATGTTTGGATACGAGTACACTTGGGGCGGCATGTGAATTCTGTTACTGTTCTTATGTAGATGGGAAGCTAACTTGTGCTTACCGCCGTTCTATACTTGTGTCTTAAAATATCCCTGTATATTTAGACTAACTTGGATATATATTCACATATACTTATACTTGGGGATAGTTAAAGCTCAGGATCATCTTAACTAGTTCCAACAGCATTAATACATGGAACTAGAGACAATTTTTTTCTCAGTATTTCCATGGATTTTGTAATGGAACAAATGAAACAAAACTTAATACAACTAAAAAAAATTTTTTTTCATAGTAGTAATTTTTCTTAATGGAACAAAACTTCCGGCCACCCTATTTATGAGATACTTTTGTTGAAAGCTACATACGTATCCGTATAACTATCAAAATTTTTTACACAAAAGAAATTTCCTAAAGATTGAATTTAGCAAAATCGGTTTCATTGAATTATTGATTTTCAAAACTAAGTTCAATAAATAACCGATTCACAAACCCTTCAACGAAAAACTGATTATAATGACCGTTATCTACTACTAGACGAGAAAATAATTTTGGTTTAGGTGGAGCTGCAGGAAGAAAAAAAAAAGTCTTATAAAACTCCGAAACGACGACTTACCCATATTTCTTTTGATAATGGTCGTAGGAAGCTGAATGTGTCCGATAACTGCTTCGGCGACCTTGTGTAAGTGATCGGTGTGTCCATTGAGAGGAACGGCTCACTGAAGTCCACTAATCGCTCACGTTCAGGTGTTACGGCTAACAGAGCAACCGCAATGTCAGCTTCCTAAAAATGGTAACACTTTTTCAATTTATTCTGAAAATAACTTTCATCCTTTGTTTGGCTTCGGGAGTTGTAATTTGCCATTAATTGATTTTTGCTCGCGTTTATCGGGACAATTATAATTTTCATTAATGTAGCTTTTTTTTTTTCGTGTTAAAATCATCAAATGAGTCTTCCCACCCAGGGCAGGGCGGGAGGGACTCAGACTTGTACTGACTAAAATCCACGGTGTCCTTCAGTAGCCCTTTACGTACCAGGGTCACGGTAATCTGTGAGTCCCGCGACACCGGTTCATGAATGTAGCTGGAATTTTACCCCGCGATGTTCGACGCGTTAGGCGTCGGTGGTGGCTTGGGCGTGAGGTAGAGGAAGTCCTTTCCCTCACGCGTTCCAACTGCTTCCCATTTCCCTCACCTGCCGCTGAATCCTTAAGGTACCTCCCGAAATAACCATATCCGGTGAGGACTTGCGTCAGGTGAAAGTGAGGACGTGATAGCGCCTCTCCAACCACTTCTCAAAGAGGGATGTTACCGACGCAATTTTGACATGTCGGTACAGCCCATAAATATTTTATTGCGGTATTTTTTTTTAAATTATGATATGTCCTAAGATATTCATTAAAATCAATTGATGTAATATCTGTTCTTCAGAACTTTTTTTTCGTGTGGGAAATTCCTAGTGTGGGGACACTAGGAATTTCTCCTGTATCGTGAATATAGAATGATTTTTTAGTCACTGTCCAAATTTTGATATAGGTACTCGTATTCATCTTTGGCGAAAATCATTGAATACGTGTTTTTTCTTATTGTATCACTCAGTAAAAAAATATTGAGATTAACAAAGTTATCTGTAAAAAGTTGATGATTCTGGACACCGCCGCGCGGTGTGTAACAGCGCGGAAAGCGCGCGCCGCCGAATTTGGTTGCTATCACAATAATAAACAATGTTGCAAATTTTCCCTTCTTATTTTCAAGGGCTTACGACCGTCAATTAGCAAAAGGTTTATGTTTTCACTATTATTAGAATTTAATAGAACTTAATTAATCAAGGGAAATATAAATGGTTCCGAAAAACAAATTAATCTCCAGCTATCTGTGACCAACTATTATTCTAATTAACCAGCGTTATAATGAAATACGGACAAAAAAAAACGACGGGTTGCACTCTGGGAGTGCCGGCAGAAGTGAAAACTTGAATAGTAATTGTTGGAAATATCTTGTGAACAGATTTTAGTAAAACTCGCAAAAATGGTTGACTTTTTTTTTCTATAATTTTCCAATGTGACGTACATCTTTTATAAACAATATTACCTAGCAACGAATGTATCCAGCATACAAACTTCTTTAAAAGTAATAAAGTCACACGAACATTCACGCAAGCGCCCTGCGCCGTCCTACGCTTTTTCCTGACGTCCTACGCTTTTTCGATCAGGTCACGTGTCCTGACGCGAGTTTAAGATTTTATACCCATTACAGAAAAAGTGCTCAACGCCGCTAAAGAAGTTTTCACTTCAAAAAAACCAAACATAAATGAAAATTATTTTTTATTGTAAGAAATTGCGAGCAGTACATTGTGTTCGGTACTAGTTAATAAACGTGTTAAGTTTTACCAGTGACAGTGTTTCAAGTAGCAACCCACTCCAAGTAGACCCGCGGTTTTATACATGCACACTATTTTTAACTTAACTACAGTTACTTTTCACTTGGTGGAACAGTAAACGGGGCCTCGATAGTCCACAAAATGTTAGCTTCGGGGTGTGCGATCAGCCACTCGCAGAAGACTCGATGGGGAACGCGTCGTTCAAGGCCAGTGCCTTTTGAAAATGATAAGGGTGCAGCAATATGGAGAAGTTTCCACACGGCGTATTGGCTTACGCATCTCGCCTACTTGATCTAGGGCTCTGTTCAAAGAAATCGAAGATCTTCTACGACCTCTACTACGAGTCTCGGCCTGCCACGACCTTCAGCGTGTGTAGGAGCTATAAATTGACCATGGTCTAATAGCTTCTGATTAGCGGCCAAAATCATTTGGCGATTAGGTACTGAAGGATTTATTATCGACATATCGAGTGACACACAGCGCAGCAGTTCAATCGCTCTACCGTGCCGTCTGTTTTGCTTAATATAGTTGTATTTACGTCTCCCTCAAGCTACATAAAGTAACACCCGAGATAAGGGAAACTAACCCCCGCAAATATTTCATTAGACATTGAGACAAGCTATGAAATAACATAAAGCGCACTCACGACCGAGTCATATGGAGGGAGACAAAGAGCTTTAAGGGCGAACCTTCACTTGATATTAGATTCGCCGTCAAATTTCTTCGTTAACTTGAGGAGACCGAAACAAAAAAGGACAAAAGAAACCGACATAACTACTAACAACTTCCTAGTCTTATAAGAAATGTGATTTATTAAAAAAAAGCAGTGTTTTCTATCGAAATCTGGCATTTTCATTGACAAATCGTAAGATTGACGAATTCGTAATATAGTAAAGCGAATACTGTAATAAAAAAAAAGTTTTCATTAAATTGATTAGCTGACTAGTGCATTGTTTACTAACAAATAGTGTACCATGTAACTCGAATTGAGATCATGGTGCGTAGATCACGTTTAAGTAACCGCTAGCTCTTCGAATGCTTTCCAGTCATAATTCATTGCGGAAAGTAAAAAGTCACCGAGTTTCGAGCTCCAAAATCGTGTATTTGGATAAATGTGCAACACTGGCGCGGCTACATTTTTCTGCCGCGGACGTCCATTTTCTCCGCAACGCGACGAAAAAAAGAAACCAAAAATGTTTCACCAGTCTACTGTAGGATAATAAAAAAACTCGTCTACATAGGGTCTAGTCGCGGGTAATATATACTTCACTGAGATTAATATTGAGCAGAAAGTCCACAACATTGGCTGACATAACAAGTTGCTACTTATAGTATTAAAGTTCCAATAAACTGCCTTATTTATCTTGGCGTATAAATCCCTTAAACAAACTCCAGCCTTTGTAGTGCAGTGGTTAATGGAATTGAGATTTACTTTTTTCGTACGTGCTTCTATTTTAAAATAATCCTGTATTACTTTTTAGACGGTGTTTTCGTGTTTTTTTTGTTTGTTTACTGCCGAATCATTGGTCATAATGTAATATACATCTCACCGACACGACAGTCGTAAAGTTTGTGACTTCGTCGCGTTATTATTATATTACCGGAGTGTATGTGTAATAATATTTCTATTATTGAGACATCAACTGTCTCCTTTGTTTACCGTGTTAGTTAATATGATTTCGTCTTGAAGCTTTCTCACACGAGTAAATAGCTGTCAATAGGAAGTTTCTTCCGGTGAATGTAACTGTTTATCTAACTACCCACCTTCAAAACGTAGTTTAAATGTATACAGGGTTAATTTTCCAACTGGGCGTGATGGCTATTATCCGAAACTATGAGGAATTTCGAAAAATACTTAAAGGAGTTTTGAGGTCGATTTTGACGAAAACAGCCAAAGAAATAAGTAACACCTTGATTTTATCCAAAGATTGTGAGATTATCGAGGTTTAACATATATTTTTTGTAAACGTTCCTTAGAATCACACCCCTTTTTTAGGTGGTAAAATCATCAAATTGGTATCATACCACATTAACCATACCACTTACTTTTAGCTTTGTCGTAATAAGAAGAAAGACATATTTAAGCCTCAAATTAATTAACTAATTTCAGATGTAAAACAGTATGTGCAAAAGTTACTTGAACGATGCTTAAGCGATCATAAAACTAAGTTGCACCTAATGAAAACTATCTTTACCTAAGTACACAATGTTAGTCACCCGTTTAACTTCTAAAGTTACTCGCACAACTTGTTCTTTGTTCGTCTTATCTGTTTGTGAGATGAATTTTTGGTTATTTAATAGATTAGTGACGTCACTATTCTATTAAATAACCAAAAATTCATCTTTCATCTTTCATTTACATTATCATATCATATCATTCATCATTCAACTTTTATTTACACTATCTTTTTAGTAATAGACGTATATTACTAAAAAGATAATGTAAATAAAAGTTAATGTGTAAAAAATTGTAATATGAAAATATTTTCACTTATTTTTAGTACTTAGTAAAGCTATATCGCGAGAGTGAGTTTATGTGGTTGATGCTAAAACTATCATAGATTATTTTCAGGAGAGAGCGAAGCTGCACATTTTTAAATTAGCCAGCTTAGCATAGCTAACGAATTACATTATTAAATCATAAATCTTTAATAACTTACGTACCTTTCTAATGATGTCACCCACAACGCCGGAGTCGATATCTGGTGTAGCATCATTTACATATTTAGCGTCCTTTGACAGAGTTATTTTGTCTAAAACAAAAGTTTAAATTAAAAAAGGATTTAATTTTCTACTTCCTTTGTAAATGTGATGACACCTAACTCATTTTAACAGTGTTATGCTCGTATTATGATTTAATTTTAATTTTATCACAACTAATATTATTATCCTATTATAAAAGTGGACTCTGCAAAAGTGGATCTCTTCTGACCCTTGTTTAAAATTATTGCAGTATATTTAAAAAGGTTAATAGGTATTATAAGTAATATATACAACCTTAATTTCTATAAGTACCTACTAATAATTATGAACAACTGTTGCGATGAGACCAACATTTTGATGACTTACGTGTAAATCTGAAAGCTGATTTTTTACGATTTCATAGTTGGTATTATACATATAAATAATATAATATCCCAATATACATGTAATCAACATAGAGGTATAAATATTGATGATATACAACCAACGTTATACAGTTTGACTGCATGGAAAATCTTCTAAAAATCTAAAAATCTCTAATTTGTGTACACAAAAGAATCGCTGAAATTGGCAGAATTTGTTTTTTATGTAAAATGCATTAAAAAAAACTAAAACTCTCTTCTGGCAGAGGCGAGATGACGCTGATAGAAATAAAAAAAATACTTACATTTGATTCCCATCTGTTTCGCAATCAACTCCATCAAATCTTTGCAAAATCCGATTAATTCTTCTTTTTGGCCGACTTCTGTGGACTTCTGCATCAAGTACGGTTCTTCAAGAATCGATGTCACGGTGTAAGTTTTGTTGGTATCGTACGTGGCAGGTGAACGTAGTTGAACATATCTTGTTGCAGCGACTTGTAAACCATGAGCATCACTCCATGTAGCTACCTAACAAAGGGAAGTAAACTTACAATACCAAAAAAAATATCTAGTCGATTACAGAAACGGTGACTAAAAAAGAGTTTTAAATCACATATTTTTTTTCAATGAAGAACCAGATTCTTTGAAAAGAGAACACTGGTTTTTAATGGATTTTCACAAATCGTTTTATAGATTAAAACAGTTGTCTACAGGAACCAGTGGTCCACATAAAAACAGGAGCCAGACCAAAAACAAATTTTGAAAGTTGGTAAGTGGCGACTGAAAGAATGACTGAAAAACTTTGTACGCATTGATTTATGGACGCCGAGAAATCATTAGCGAGCTGTGGAACAGAAGTAGGGTGAAATAAAGTTAAAATTAACCTTTGCTGAAACTACCTGCTAACGGATGTGCAAAGTTTATCGTAAATTTAATAATGCTCATAAAATTAAAAAAGAAAATCTCACTTGTTCATTTCAGCACTGTCTGTTTGAATAGTGCAAAATTGCTTTGGATCAGGAATAGAGGAAATCTTTATTGTCTAGCAATACAGGTTAAGAAACACGTACAAGTACTGACCTTTAACATAGCGCTCTGAACAGTCATCTCGACCACATGTAGAGTAAAATTGTGTCGGTGACCCTCCTCATTGAACGAAATATTCCCGGTAAGACCCTCTATATCCGTCTAAAATAAAAACAATAATCAATATCAATTAATTATTTAAATTAAGATTAGTTAAATGCAATATAAGGCATGCATTTACTTATGCAAAATCATACTTATCTTATAATTTATAAATATAATTTTAACTTGATATTTGCTAATGTACCTACCTTTTTAATAAGTCTAGAAATTTTGTCACCATGTTCAAACGGTACTACCCAGCTTTTGCCAGGGTTACAGTCAATGACTTTAGTAGAGTTTGCTTGTCCTGCAGCGCGTCTCAGAGCACTCCTGAACGCGTCTGGCTTCTTCCTCCATAGTCTCCCTAATGCATCCATCAGCACTTGCACACCATCATACATGAGGGCTGCCTCCGCCTATTTTAAATAGAATTAAATCATTTAAAATTCCAATTGGATTTTAAGCGGTAGGATGAAAAATTGTTCATTAGCATACCCATAATGTTTATTAACAGACTAACAGTTCTTATACAATTCATTTAAAAACTAATCATTAAATAATTTCGTATAAAAGACGAGTCCTCCGACTGACATAACGAGTAAGAAAATACACCTTATGGTGTAATTTCCACAACTTCTTCTTAAGTCTTTCGTAACCGTTAAATTATCTAGATAATTTCCCTACGTTCAACGTACACATAACGTAGAAAACGTGTTAACAACTGTGATGAGTTAACTTTACTTCAGAGGAATCCTCCTGAGCATACGTTGCGGAGTCGAAAAAGGCCTAAGTGTATTTACACTGAAAAGGGAGATCATATGGAATAATAATTTATGCAGGCGCGCCCCACTCACTGTTTCATTAGGGTGTACGTAAGTTAGTGAAATCTACATAAACGCGTTATTACTTCACGCCAAAATTTTCTTCGTGATATGCCAGTTACACCCCGTGTTCTTTATGTTCTACATCTGGATATCGAAAAATTTCCTTCATATTTTACATCAAAGTTTTAATACTGTCTAAAATGTACCACGAGGTATTCCCTCCTTTAATCTTTAGTGTGAAGTGTGGATGATACGGATTATAAATATGCATAAAAGTTCGGTGCACACTCAGGTATTATGCTACTTTTATTGTGGTAAAATCGTCAAATGAGGTCCTACTAATATCCACGGTGTCATTCAATAGCCCTTTACGTTCCGGGTTCACGATAATTCGTTAGTCCCGCGACCCAATCGTTAATCTCGCGACCCATTCGTTAATCCCGCGACCAAGGTACGAGTATTATGCTACTTTGGCTGCATTATTAATTTAACAAAAAAGGAATTATTTCATTATTTTGTGCGACGATATGATATTATTGAAATAAAGTCATGAAGATGTTAACACCATTATTGAAACAATTAATGGTAAATGAAGAACAAAGATTTATATTTTGTTTTCTCTGCAAACGATCTGGGTGTTAACAGTCAGAAAAATATATTTTCTGGTTTTTAACACCCAGATGATTTTTCTTGATCATCTGAATTTTACACATTAGTTTTCATATACAGATATTTGAATATAATATAAAACAATTATCTATTAGCATTATTTTATATCAGACTCCACTGATGAATATTGTCCTACGGAAAAAGTTTTTCTATTAGCTCATTATTATAAAATCGAATTATTTTCTGATTAGAATTTAACAGTTCATTTGGTCAATGAATAAAAATTGGCAGCAAGTTATGATCGAGGTAGCATTGTTACGTTAAGAACATTTTGTATGTGTTATAAACCTTTTGTGGTTTGTTTTTGTGTGAGTGACGCAGATGACAAGCTTGGCTGAAACTTGTTTCACGTCACGTATTCTGAAAGAATATCCAGGCCGTGTGGTCAGGCATGCCAATTAAACGGTACACAAGTCCATGCCTTCAAGCGCTTACATTCTGTAGCAAAATAAAAAAAGAAATCTAGTTGTTGTTTTTTATGCAAAATCTAACGTTGAGTAGATCAACGCCAGGTTTTACGTAAAACACGAAAGGAATCTAAATAGTAAAAAAAAACTGGTTACATTTTAATTATAATTATTATAATTGTATAACTTTAACAACATTTTAAGCCTGATCTAGCTGTAGAATTCGTATCTTACTTTTTATTAATTTTAATAGTAAATTACAAATGCGACGATTTTCGTAGAAGGATGTTTTTTACTCGGTCTTTCAATAAATTAAACCAACACTTAATACAGTTTAATAATTAATCTTTAAATTTTGATGATGATGTCATGGACTTATTACACATGTAACCAGAATTGAAATTTTATAAAATTTGTCAACAGATATAACTTGTCCGAAAACTTGCTAAACCAATAACGAAAGACATCTAGAACGAGATGATTTATGTTTTGATTTTCCTACGGGTAGAAATACTCTACAAGCTGGTTCATCATCAATGCATATTGTTCGAAGTTGGCAAAACCTACAAATACCCGAACACTTAGCGGTGTGAGGTAATGAAAGCACTTACCGATATGGTCCCCTTGAACCGAGGGTCCATTCGCCGCAAACCGTCCATGAAATCGCGCACAATCTTGCGCGAGTGGTCGACGATGCGGAATCCAGTTATATTGACTGCGCCGTATTCTGTTACTTCGTTCTCCCAATGATCGTCCATAACCTGTTAATGGGCCAATTTAAGTTCTTGTTTCAAGTAATTGCGTTGTTCCGGTACGAATAATAAAACCAGACATAACCTTATTTGTACCAATACATGTCAATTATTTCGTTAACATTTCGCGAACATGCAATCGTTCATTAAAAGCTTTTAATTTAAGAAGATTTTCCGAAATATGAAATTCAAGCTTTTCCAATTTATTTTCACCATTGCAAACTGTTTTATTTTATTTGAAGGTGTATTATTGGACTGGCTGATATTTTTGTGAATAATACCTTTTATTTTTTGTAAACAGCAGTAGTAATTAGCATACGATAAAACTATATATATATATATTTTTTTTACGTGGTAATATCATCAAATGAGTCTTCCCAACCAGGGCAGAGCGGGAGGGATTGTCAGACTAGTACTGACTAAAAATCCACGGTGTCCTTCAATAGCCCTTTACGTTCCGGGGTCACGGTAATTCGTAGAGTCCCGCGACCACGATAAAACTATACTAGAGCTGGAAAAGCACAGTGTTCAGAGCTTAAAAATTGAAACTGGATTTGTGATCTAGGCCAGACGCTAGAACAAGCAATACTCACCAATCCGCTGAGCATGTAGTGGTAGGTCCTGCGTCCCAATTGCACTTTCCGAACATGTTCAACCAATATGCTTTTGGCGTTTTTCGCATTGCAATCTAGTACTATTCTCTTGTTTCCCCAACGGTCATATTGTTCTAAAGCCAATAGGAATTCCATGGCGTCATAAGCGTTATTAATTCTCTTCACGATTGCGATGCGGAACGCGGTTCGGCCCGGCTGCATAGTCTGGTACAATTGCTGAAGTCTCAGTAATCCTGTGGGTAAATGATTAGACGAAATTTGGCAGGTGTCTTTTTAATATGTCGGGAAGTGAAAAGAATAATGCACTATCTACGAGTAATATTCACACGAATAACTCGTGTTTTTAAAGGCTCTTTCCTTTATATGTAAACATTGATAAGAATTCACTAAAATGTATTGTCGTTGTTACCTATTCTCTGTGTTAGTTCTATAAACTAAAACTTATGTTGATAAAGAAATATGTATATAAAGTAACCACGATTTTAAAGTCTGTCGTAAAATAATAACTACTGTTCCGATTGAATAAAATAAATGCATCAGATTTTACAAGAAACTCTATACATTCGAGGGTGTATTGCATTAAAAGAGGATTATGTTGTTGAAGGTCAGACGTCTAATAAATCATTATAAATAGTTCATCCTTACTGAACACCTTTATTGCTTTCGCTACGATCATTTTAATTAGACAAGTTCAAGGAACTTGAAAGATTCTAACAAATCCCTGTTTAGTATAAAGAAAATAGAAAAGGTTTCTTTTACAAACGAAGCAAAACATAATTACACTCAGTTTGACATTGGCAGGAGGATTTTATATCCCAGTCTATTTCCCAGCTCTCCTAAACCAATTCGAGTCCACACGAATTTTATCGAATTAAACGCCCCATATAAAACAAGCGGAACGAAAAAGGGACAAAGCGTGCCCCGAAGAGGCAAAAAATAAAAACTCTTTTCGTCTGTGTGAGTGGGTGTCCCAAAAAGGTATACTTACAATATAATATACATATCTAATAAAATGGTGTAGTACGAAGGTAAGCAATAAATAATATGTGGCCTGTTATATCAAATTTCTACCGACTGCAAAAGATATGTAATTGGGTCATACACAAAACGGGTTATAAAAATATTCGAAATAAAAAGTCGTTGATTTTTTTCCAAATCAGTCTCATTTATTAGTTAATCATACAAGTACTTAGAACTTAATCAAAAACCAGATCGTTATTCAGATTTCAGCAAGTTATTCAACTTTAATTTTTTTTTACGTCCACAGAAAAGACCCCTTTCCACAGAAGAGAGGTTAATCACTCTCATATTGATATTTACTTGCCATTTAAACTCGTAATAATTAACAAAAGTTATCTAGCCAATTATAGGTACTTTGGAAAATACAAACAAAACAAATTTTACCAACTAACCGTTTTTTTCATAATATTAGTAACAAAATGTAATTTTTCAAGGCAAATATTGAAATTATACCACGTATTTTGATTGTTTTTTAGAGTAGCCTCTTTTTATGATCAATAAAATGTCAATGAACAATAAAAAAAACATAAAATAAGCTTTTAAAAAATGTTTTCATCACTATCATCATTTTCAAAGAACGAAGGTCGTAATTTAGGTTTTTTAGGTGGTGTAATAGAGTCATCAGAATAGTTATTGTCACAGAGAATCCTCTTTCGCGGAGTACACGGTTGACTAGTTACATTGTTTAAAAGTTCTGGAGAAGGTGTTAACATTAATGGCGAAGGAGTTCTTGGTCCAGTGATAGTTGATAGAGATGCTGTTCTATGAGAAGATGGCGAACTACTCATAGAAATACTTGAAGGCCTTGAAGAACCTATTGATGAATCTTCTACGGGATTTGAGACACATTCAATATGAATCTGTCCTATTTTAAAATGAGGACAACGAACGTGAGTGGCGCAAATAATACAGCTTAATCTCCTGGCGTGCAGTAAATTAGGTTCAGTAGCGTTCCATACAACTTGGTGGATTTGGAAGGTACCTTTAAACGGACGACATTGATTTGCAACCGCTATTCTCTGTATTTCAGGAACATGGGTATCATCAATAGGAACAATTTCGATACCTTTACAATTGTCTTTCAAACAACTGACAAAACTGTCAATATTTGTAATATCTCTTCCATGGGCAACAATACTGTCACACGTCCGTTTTACGCAGCCACCAACGCCATCAGGTGCCCCCTTACCGTGACCAGCTTCACTAAAATGCCACACGATACTCTCTGCATTGGAGATTTTACTCAGATAGTTTACAATTAAATGGAACATAGTCTTGTTCCGATATTGCGTTGTAGGCCCATCACTTAGAATATGTAATTCCTTCAAATGTGGCGAGATAATTTTAATTTTTTCAATTATAGGTGTCAGATGTGCGCAAATAAGAACGGGATCGTGTCTTAAGTTTTCAGATACCGAACAGAAAGACGTAGTTTTGACTACGTTTTGTGGCGGTTCTAAATTAGCAGAATAGTAGACGCACGTGTGTAATGAAAGCTGCGATTTCGATCCTCCAAAATGGGCTGATTGAATTTCGGATCCGTACTTGCAAGAATAGTTTTCTGAAAAGTCTATATGTAGTAACCCCTCAGATGGTGAAAGACTTTGTTTTATGAATTTTATAGCGTTATACTGATTAGTGATGTTGGCAAGATGCTGCATGAACATAGGTAGGTTCTTATTTAAAATATTAACAAGCAATTGATGCGATGTCTTTACGCTTTCTTTCACAGTTTTCTTGCAAATCTTCTCATTGCCTTTAATTATTACAGTACAATTCTTAGTCACCCATCTTTGGTAAATTATTGTATCATTGCCATTTAACAAAGTGTACTTTGGAACTCTCTCAGAACATTGTGAACATTTCCGTTCCAAGCAAGGAACACTAAAAGTATTGTTACAGCAAAGAGATTTAGCTAAATTGGTGGCAGAATTATGATTTAATATCTTATTTTTGTGTAAGGCTTGAACAATATAATCATTATTCGTATGAACGGCACACAGGCAAGTATTTCTTGACGCGGCTTTAGGGAACATTACCCAGAATGGACGATATCGGCGGAACGTTTCGTATGAGACATTCAAACCAGTCGTATTGTTAAATTTTTTATGAAGGTTTAGAAGTGTATCATTTAGAAGACGTATTTGCTTTTTGACTTTTCTGCGCGTGATTGTTTCCTTTTTACCAGCTGTTAGTCTGCTATTTTCATCATTGATTAAAAATTCATGTATCATTTTTCTTAAGCCAATATTTATGATAATCTCCTGTCTTTTCTTTTTTTTTAATCTCTTTATTCGACGACGTATTTTCTTCTCTTCGTCATTTAATGGGGTTCTAGACCTACTGGATCGAGGCATTGTACCTGAAACAAACCCAACCATGCTAAGCACCCCACTTATGCAAAAAAAAGTCAAGCTCCTTTTTCGGGCGCCGATACCAATAATGCAGTATTTAAATCATGCTATCTCAACCTGCCCGTTTGTTTGACCAACATTGTAGCTATGTTAGCATAGAAAACCGTTAAAATGTTATTTTTTGTGGACATGCATCTTTCCTGTGGACATTTATGTTCACAGGAAAGATGTCCACATAAGAGATATTTCAAACTAAAATCAAAGCAGCCATTTTATTTTGAAGGTTAGAAAAACAGCAAAACAAACTTTGAAAATACTCCTCAAAAGGCACATTGGCGCAATATTTACTAAAATATAAAATAACAACTTACCAAATTACAACCCAAGCAGGAAAGACGCACTGAACTTTGACAAAAACACTTAATTTTATTTTAAAACTTTGTAAATAAGAAAATGACACGTAGCTGTACTGACGAGGACTCCAACAAATGGCGGCTATCCAGTGTTGTCAATTTAAAAAATATTCCATACATGGTAGCTTTAGTACAAATTAAAATTTGGCTGATTTTTAGGTCCACCAAAAAGACCTAAATCCGTATAACAGCATGTTTATTGGAAATTAAAAAATATATCTTGTGCAATTATTAACAACTTTCTAATAATAATAATATTCATTATATATTACGTAAATGCGACATTGATGTTTTGGTAAACATGTACAAAATAAATAACTACATCTATCCAAACACTCATACCCCGAATCTGAACAGTCCACACGAAGAGACTTTTGTAACGTTTTGATTTTTTTTTTAAATAAAGAAATATCATTTCATAGCTTGAAATATTATGAGTAAACAGAAAAGTAACAATTATTTAAATAAAAAATAAAAGTCTTCAGTGCCTATCGTAAATTTTTAAGTTATTTTATCCGAACGCCCATATGTGTATGACCCAATTATTATATCGATATCCTTAAGTGATTTACTGATAAAAGAAACAGATAGTGGTAAAGTGCATAGCGTATGTGCAAACATGGCCGCGTCTATTTTTTTATGTTTAATATTTTTGGCGTGTTAATTTTTGTAGGCTCTGGAGCCTACACAGAGTTGCAATTATTAGCTATTAAGGTTTTGTAGAATAAAAACAGGTAGAGAGTATCGATCTTGTATATATTCTAGATGAGACTGACATAAAGTAAAAACAAAAGAAAGAAGATAAAAAAGTAAATAAAAGTAATTCAGAGCAGCCAGTGCTTTGATTAGTAGGTTTCAACAATTTTTTTGGACAAGTGTGAGTTGTCTGCAAAAATGAGTGAAATAAGCAATTTTTTTTAATGTCGTTTGACTCTGATTCTTGTAAGGATCGTTTATTTGTATCACAACAAAATAAAATGTATGAACGAAAAAAATACCATGTTTTTATGACGCTGTTTGAATTAGTGTGCTGTGAGGATAATTTCATTCTACGGGAAGGACAATATCTTTTTTTCAATGCTTTTTTTTTATTTTACCCTTTTTAGTTCAAACTCAACCCAAATTCTTGTTAATACCTTTTATACACGTGTTCTAGAATTTTGTAATTATTGTCTACCTTTTTTTTAGCGTGGCCATCTGGTCTATCCAGCCCCTCCTCAAAGAGGGATGGGTCTTAGTAACATCGTTCACGTACACAATAAGCGAAAAATGCTCATAAAATAAAAAGTACTGAACCAAAGTAAATGAAATTTTAATGGGACCAGATGACAGGTATACTGCATCTAACTAAAAAGGAATCATTAAAGTCGGTTTACCCAGTTGAAAGAGGTAACTAACAAACATAAATAAAATAGTCGAATTGAGAACCTCTTTCTTTTTTCGAAGTCGGTTAATTACGATACAGCACCATTTTTCCTCGAAATTTGAGCCATTGTTTAATTTTAGCGAAACTAACAAACAGCTTTTCGTTTATAAATAGTACTAGCACTTTTCCCGCGACTTCGTCCGCGTGGTTTACGTACTTTCCTAAATTCCCCTTTTCACCCCCTTAAAGGTTAAATTTCCAAAAACCCCTTCTTAGTGCTCCTCTGCATTATAATAGGAAGCCGTGTGCAAAATTTCATATTCCTAGCCCCAGTAGTTTCGGCTGTACGTTGATATGTCAGTCAGTCAGTTCTCCTTTTATATATATAGATAAAAGAAAATACCTATCGATTATATTTTCGATTTTTTAAACCTATTTATAGTAACATTTCAAGCAAGAGCTTTGTTTATTAGAAGATCCATTAATGTTTTAAGAACAGCCAAAGGCGCCCCCGTATTGTTACTCGGAAAACAAGACGACTATCACAAAATGTATTTTCAGAGCAGCTCCGAAGCTGAGATTGAGTTGTAGGAGATATTTTAATGGGCACAGGTACCTCAGGATGACACTTGATTCTTTTAAATTTAAGTTTCAAGGGCTACTGAAGTAGTCTGTTGCAGTGAAGAGAACTGTACCTAGATACTTCTGTTCAGAATAAAATGATCTGTTATTGGTGCACATAATTATTTCATAATATTGTAAATCACGGGAATTTAGTTAAACGCATAACTTATAATTGCAATAAAAGTAGTTATTTACTCATAATAACAATTTAATGTATCACAATGTAAGCCTTCGCACATATCAAGTTATACAAAGCAGGTGGAGAAAAAATCAAACCTTGCAGTAAATTGATCCTTATTTAGGCCGTTTCGCGGCTAACGCGCAAAAGGGTATCCAAAACAGTTCGCTGTTAAGAGATAAATGTGCGGGGAGAGATGCGGTGAAAGTTTCGTCCGCACCCGGACTATTCTCACCATGTGTCGCGTCTGAACTCGTGACCCTTGAGGTTTTCCACTGTCGTCGGTGGACTAATGGCTTATGACGTCAGCTGCTTGAGCCGCCGTGTACGTCCCGAAATTTATTATAAACTTGTCGAACACATTATGAGCCAAGCTCTGCCCCGAGTCTACATATTTATATCCCAAGGTGTAAAACAGAATATTATACTAGCCAAAAATCTTCACAGCTTTACGACTGCATTTACTTCACGCTATTTTATTACTTTGTAAGTTAGTCCGGACGTATCTGATTGATTACAACTCCTATTTCCTCTCGCCCAAAGTTCAGGCAATAATTGCAATTTGAAATGGTAGAATTAAAACTTCTCGATTGTCACCCCGACAACGGCTCTGTGGCTTTGTTAACCTTTTGCGAGGATTGTTACAAAACTCTCGAGTCCTCGAACGCGGCGATTATGAGAAATGTTAATAGTTAGCTGAACTTCTTAACTTCATCAGAAACTTTTCACTTTACCACTCAGGTATTGTATAAGATAACTTGCAGAAAATTACGCGTTTTAATATCTGTAATTTGGGAGTGCAAATGCTCTTAGTAGATATTTTGTAGGAGTGTCTAATAATTATTTAGGGAGCTAAGTCAGCTATGTCGCTTTAAGCACGTTGAATAATTACTAGGTATGTCCACATAAACTGTAAATGTAGCTTATACCCTCGGGTACGGCCGCGTTTTTTAAATTCAGTTTTTGTCCCATGGATAACTGAAGAGTTTAAAAGATTTGCAATTATTTGTCCATCATCGTGCCCATTCAGTTTGAACATGATGATTGATTTGAACTTTCGTATTCATAATACGAAGTGTTCGCATTAAAAAACGAAATAAAATGAATGATCACATGACTGTGATATTAGTGTAGAAAAACCATTTGTTGGAATATATGTACTCGTATCGTACAGATCCCAGTATGGGTTCGCATTCGCGGTTTGCGTTTCGTCGCCCCAATTGCGAGGCCAATTCTCTTTGATAGGATCTTTTTTTTCTATTTCAGTCCTATATTCCAATAACCTTGCTTATAGGTTACAAATTGGATTAGGAAGACGCGGTCTGGTGTTTCACCGAAATTGATTTTACGTGAACCATTTTCTTGACGAATCTAAGATATAGTATTTGTTATTTGACGCCCCTTCAATACAAAACAAAAAAAAAGTTACACTCTTAGGAACTCACTTCTATTCTGATTCTTATTTGTTCTTAAGTGTGTAAATGACATTTTAAAGCAAATGTTGGCTGCTAAAAGATCGTTGTATTTCTATTCAAATGTTCTGAACATACCATAATGAATATAGTACGTTTTTTAAATTGGTATCATGGAAGCTTCTCAAGAGAGCGACGCATTGGAATTCAATTTATTCAATATTGCCGCGAAGCAACGTGCGAATAGCCAGCTACCGAACGAAGACTACTAAAACACAAGTTCAATATTACCCATACATTTTTAGCACGTCGTAGAAGAAGGATTTACTTAGCGAGCGCTACTTACAAATCTTAACCGATCGTTAATTAATCAGCTCTCCACATAACTATGCTAGGCACGTTTTTAAAAACTCTGAAATTAGAAAATCTAAAAGAAAACGATACAATTAATTTACTGCCTAACCGACGATTAAATCTACCATAATCTTAGATTAATTTTTATCCAACGTTTGTTTTCGCTTTGGTTCTACAATTCGAATACAGGAAAAAGTGGTACGATACTTAATATTGAACCCTCTTTCGTTATTTAAAAACCCATTTCTTAGATAGAAAGCTGAAAGAGTTTCCTGGTCTTCAAATAACATGAATTGCTCAGGAATAAACAAAAATCCTTCCACCCGAGCTTGATCAATAGTCAATTCGGCGGCTTAAAGTTTGGTTCAAAAGGTGTCACGTACTCAGCATTCAAACTACAAGTACTTAAGTAGAGTTAACTCTGTGCAATTTACTAGTTTCCCGGTTCGGTTGGTAATACTGCGTTACTCACACATATTGAAGTACCTATGAAATTAATTTGGAATTCGTTGAAGCACTCGTCATAATCATTATGTGCACTCTTGGTAACCCAAACGTACTGCTATAAAGCGACACGTAATTGGTACCAATTCGAAAATTCTATAACGCGTTGATTGATGTCAATTCAATTTTACGCTGACTGCAATGGTAACTAGTTTAGGTTAGGCGGAAAAATTCACATGTTGCTGGGGTTATGCTCGTATTTTACTACCATTCTTTTGAGCCTCCGACACTCTTTTGTATTACGTTATACTGTAAAAATCTGGACTTTTGTAGACTTTATTTTTACAAACTTTATAAATACAACACAAAGAAATTCTGAACCGTTTAAACAAGATCGGGGTAGAAAGATAACATGACACTTGCCTTTTATAATGAACAAAAGTGGATGGCTAAATGCCATTTAAAACAGTGAGTTAATGAATATTTAGAAACAATCTGATTTACAAAAATTTAAGTCTGATTTCTAAATCTGATTTACATCAATTTAAGTAATAGAAAGTGTATGTATGTCCTGTTAAACAAAAACTGAATAAAATGAAATACTCACTACGTGTTACTAAAACTAAATGACATGTAAAAGACCTTCATGAATTCAGTATTATTCTTTTTGAAATTAAGTTTTAAATTAAGTAAGATCTTAAACAATAGATTCGTAACTTTCTTTGACATAAGTTTTGAATAAAATGTAATATGAATGTTTACCTATCAATAATTATAATATACTTTTTTAATAACATTCTTGAATTTTTATTTCATTTTGTTGTTATAGCGTATTTGCTACCTTAACCAAAGTACTGAATTTCTGGAAATAACTTCTGTATATTTTATTAGATACTTCAAGATTTTTTTTTATTATGGTAACTGTAGTAATAATTATTGAAATAAATGTCGAACCATTAAAAACACCTCGAATAATAATAATAATTAATACATTTTGGGTTAAGATCGATGACAAAGGGAGGAGTAATACGAATTCTGTTATAATTTAATCAACTAAAGTTCATGATTCACTTAATAAAGACATCAAAAGGCAAAGGAATTGTTCGTGGGGTGGCGCACTTTCCCAGTTTGTGTCAGAGAACCCGCTTAAAAGTCATCGTGGCAACTTGGAGAAGTTCCAATTAAATATTAACTCACTCCATTATGTGCCCTCATCCACTACAAGTATCTTTACTACAAACATTTGGTTGACTTGCAGTGTTAGGAATATAAGGAGTATTTGCTTTTTGCTTTGCTTTGTTTAAAAAAAACGTTGCCCCACACTAGGAATTTCTTCTGTGTCGTGGGAGCGTTTACAAACATATTAATTCACACAAACGCTCAGACCCGAAACAACTACTTGCAGATCATAAATATTTGTTTCCTGCGGGAATCGAACCCGCGACACGCAGCGTAGCAGTCCAATTGCTCAGCCACTGCGCCAAACGTGCCGTCAAATTTGTATTTGTATTGCACTTATCTCTGCATGGTAGTTTCTTTCTGTCAATTGTTAATTTCTCATAACATTTGAGCTATTCTTGTTTTATTTTCAGTTTCTCTACAAATATTATAAAGATAATTAAATAAGATAATTTCAAGGTGTACAATCGACTGCTGGGTGCATGTCGCGGTTTTGATTGGTTAACTAAACGTTTTTACAGTCGAGTCTACAGCATGGCCATGCTCGGACAGAAGACATGTCAAGTTGGATAGAAAGAGCTTTGTCTTTTCTTCGTAGAATAGAGATAGAATCGCCGTGCTACGCGTGCTGCTCAGGTTCTCAACAACAGCACATGAGAAGCGCTAGAGATCTGATTCTCTTTTCTTTTTTATATAAATGTAGGGATTAGTCAATAATTAACCTATCACGCTTGTCCATTGTGGGTTGATGAATAAACATTAAACCTACTGACTGAGTCTGTGGACGCTACCGTTGTCATTCAGTTAATGGTCTTTAATTACCATTCTAAGTTGACTCCTTTCTTTATGCTAATAGGCATGATGACGGCATCAATAAATTGGAAATGTAATAAAACAAAGGGGTAATAATTTGAAGTAAGTAATTTATATTATATGTATAGTTTTTGAGTTGTAAATTTAAGATTTATCATTTGATACCCATGTTGACACTGTTAGAAACAGCAAATTTGTTAGTAAAAGCTATATAACGTAGATATATATTTCCAATGTGCTCACCAAGCCCTTTAATTTGATACCCATGTCGATACTAAGCGTTTTTTTTTTTCGGATACGACTTTACATCCCAGAGAAGGCGCCATATTAGATTTGGTGACACGTCACCTACCCTATAATCAACGTACAACTGAGACGCTTCTAACGACACCTCATTTATTATGTAAACATACATATATACATACATACAAACATACATACATACTGGTCAAAATCGTAACCCTCCTTTTGGCTTTGCCGTAGTCGGGTAAAAACGCATTTAAAAAAGGGGGGGGGGTACCACCTGACATCAGAACTATTAAAAATTATACGTAGAAATGAATGGAATGTATTGTGAATTTTAAAAACGTCATAGCTTCGTCAATTCTGGATTGCTACTCGAAAAGAAAAAATAGGGGTCTAATATTTTTTAACTCACGGACGGACGGAAGAAGTGGAGGGAGGCCTTTGCTCAGGAGTGTTACAGTAACAGCTAACAAAAAAAAAAAACGACGGGTTGCACTCTGGGAGTGCCGGCAGAAGTGAAAACTTGAATAGTAATTGTTGGAAATATCTTGTAAACAGATTTTAGTAAAACTCGCAAAAATGGTTGACTTTTTATTTCAATAATTTTCCAATGTGACGTACATCTTTTATAAACAATGATACCTAGCAACGAATGTATCCAGCATACAAACTTCTTTAAAAGTAATAAAGTCACACGAACATTCACGCAAGCGCCCTGCGCCGTCCTACGCTTTTTCGGTCAGGGTCACGTGTCCTGACGCGAGTTTAAGATTTTATACCCATTACAGAAAAGTGCTCAACGCCGTTAAAGAAGTTTTCTCTTCAAAAACGAATTGGATTTTTTCAGTCATCTTGCCCATTGTCAGTATTGTATTGTTTTACATGAAGACGTGAATGAGAAAGGAAGCTTTTAGTCGATTTTTTCGACATACGCAGGATGCAAAGAATTGATATATAGAAAGTTCTTCTTTTCTCAACAAGTCATGCTATTTTTATTTTCTACCTAGAATGTTATTCCTTTTCTTATATTTTACATTATTCCATCGTTGAGCATTGTGCGCGGAAGGTCGTAGTGGCGTAGGCATTTGAATATCACTTAACATTACTATGCAGTGTTGTTGTCCGCAAACACAAAATGTAACATTTCTGCACATTGCATTTCGGCTACGGTATCTCCACATTTTTCACTGAAAGAATATATACAATTTTATTTAATGTAAAAACGATATTTCGAATATAATTTACTGGTCAAACTTCCTTACTTAGCCCTCATCTTATTATTCTACGTATTCAATTAAAATAACAAAGATGAGAACTATTTTTATTCATACGCACTTGGGTTTACATGAAGGGACTCGCTTTAGTACTCGATCTAGCCCAAAAACAAAGATAAGATCTAAGATGGAGCGAGCTCACCCAGTACGAACTGGTACTCCTGCGCATCGAAACGGACCTGACAGGAAGGTGGTCGTTAGCCAGGAGCGCCTGGTGTGAGGTGCACTAGGTACCAATGGCAGTGTAACAGAGTGGGTATTCCACCTCCTCTGTTGCCTCAACCTCCTTCCTTTTGGATCTATATCGATTTTTGAATATTCATATTTCGAATTTAATTCTGTCATTTGCGTCATCTTCAACTCTTTTTTTGTCAGCACAATTTTATGACGGCTACCAGCACCTGTTCTGAACTATATTATTCATAAAAGCTGCCTCATTTTTTAAATTAAACTCAGTTTTGTGCTTCCTTCAACTAGAGTGAAGATTTTAAATATTTCTGTAATACCTCGAATATTATTTACCATGTTAAAGTTTTGTTGTGAACTTATTTAGATTTTAATAGTTACTTCTAGAGGTTCTCATGATTGTTACATAATATTAAATTGTTTTATTCTTTTTGTTCATAGGGTCCACCCTTAGGGCTGTACAAATAAAAGGAATTACAAAACCTATAGTGACTTCTTTAATTATTGTCCCATACCTATTTCCTCTTTAATATTGCGGCATCGTTCAGAAGGACATGAACGATTGCCTCAGTGGTATCGCTGAGCCGTCACCGCTGGATGTAGGTAGCCTGTGGAACCTTCTCGGAAATAGTATAGATTGAAGAACTCGGTTTAGATAATTACGATTATTCTACGATACTATTTACTACTTTTTTTTATCGTAGTAAAATCATCAAATGGGTCGTCCCACCCAGGGCAGGGCGGAAGGGACTGTCAGACTTGACTGACTAAAATCCACGGTGTCCTTCAATAGCTCTTTACGTACCGCGGTCACGGTAATTCGTGAGTCCCGCGACCCCAGCAGGCTTTGGCCCTTTAAGGGCCCCGTCATTATACTATTTACTACTAATTAATTTTAAAACTCATGTCTAAATAGTATTTGGATATGTCTGGACAATACCTACTTCGGAATGTATCCAGCTTAGACATTCATGATTAATAGAAGGCATTATTAATTAGTAAAAATCAAGACACATTATAGATTTGTATCGACGAGTTATTTTACCAATTACATTGGCATAGGTTGACCACTTTAAATATATACGCACATTAATCTGTAGGACGGTTCTAAACTGTCGTATTACTTTGAAAGTTGATAATAATTATATGTGATAAAAGCTTTTGCTCACGTCCTATTTGAAACCTGATCGTGTGATAGAATAACAAGAACGAAGCTTTATAACTGTGGGATCAAAGGCTTCGATGGGCCAACAAAAAGGCTTCAGCCGGCCATTTTATTTTGCTTTTCCTTCGGGTTAATGTAGTACCCTCTAGCTTAGTAGCCCTTTGATTGACGCCTTAAAACAAAGGTGTATTAGCAATGCACAGCATTGAATGACACAGAATTGAGTCTGAACCTACTGCTATGACCGCAAATTATCCAGTTTTTCATTGTAACTGTGATTATGATCACTATTCAACAAAAAAAATTGTATATTCTACTCTTTTTGCTTACTTGGATTGTAAAATTTCAAAGTCGTTCATATTGTCTCGCGTTTGGCTGAACCGATTCAGTTAGTAACTGAACTAATTACTTATATTCAACAAAAATCTTCGTATAATCGGCGTCTTTGAAAATCTACAATTTAAGTAAGCAAAAACGGAACCATGCGGGCAACGTCACGGGATATCCATTATTGTTATATACTTAAACCTTTTCCAGACTGTAACGAACAGTTTTCTAAAACCGTATCAAAATCGGTTGAGTTAAACGAGATAATCGCGGGCGATCATACACACATACATACAGGTCAAACTGAAAACCTACTTTTTTTTTGAAGTTGGTTAAAAAGACTAGTTTTAAAAATGAAGTTCTATAATAAGCCGTGAGCTGAAAATTTAATTAGTCCGTCAGTCAGATTTATCAAAACATATGTGACACGAATTTTTTCTTTCATTACGTAGGTAAATGAAAACTAATGAAGTCACGACGCTTTTTAAATTTATATTACGTCAATCCGAGTCCCGTCTACTCACGAGTTTTGATACGTTTAATGTTTGTCAATGCAAACTGATTTAAAAAAAACGAACAAGTTCCATGAAGGGTAGTTGAAAATTTAATATCCCATACGTAAACTTTGCATTATAGTTGAACTATGTAGTTGTTGCCTGCGGCTTTACCCGCTACAACTCGAAAATTATTCCACGGGAACAAACATAAAATCGGGATATACTCGTATAAACTGTCTGTGTACCGAATTTCATCCAAATACATCGTTGATGAACAAAATGAAGTTTGAAACGAAATGGACTACAAATATAAGTTTGTAATGACTTTTTCCTGTGAAATTTAATTTATCATCAATTGAGTCTTCCCGCGCTAGGTTGATCGGATGATGCTGTCAGGCTCTACTCATTAAAAAACGCCCTGTTACTTTATTTACCCTTTGCGTTCTAGGCCACGATAATATCTTGAGGTGTAACGTAACGATAACAGGTTAACATTATCGCGTGTAATGTAACATTGTAGATTCGACTTTGAGCGTTACATTACAATACTACCTCCCTGAGTGAAGAACGTTCGCGTGTAATGTAACATTATAAATTCGGCTTTGAGCATTACATTACAATACTAGCTCCCTGACTGATGAGCATTCGCGTACATTTAGTATAGATTTGATACAAGGTGCTCATTGTAATGCTTGGTTCTCCTCCTTCACTGACGTAAACTCGTTTTGTATCATTTGAAGGTGCGTCGTAATGCTCGATTTTCCTCCCTCACTGATGAAATGCTTGAATCTGTAACGTTACATTACAGGTAAATGCTCGCGGTGAGGGAGCGCTTTTAAGACATTATCGCGTGAAGTTCTTTAATTCACACGAATTCCTGCATCGTGCCATTGTTAATATTAATAAGTTCTTCGATAGCCCTCAGCGGAGATGAATTCTTATAACGCCTAGAAGCTACTGGTTGGAACAAACAATGAAGTTGAACTGATAGAAGCCTAATGGAACATCAATGGACTCTTATAACTAGGGATCTTTATCCCGAAGAGGATTGAAGGAACCTCATTTGATCCCAGTAACTACCCAGTCGATTGTACATTTTCGGCTACATTCAATCTTTTCTAAACCTTGAGTACTTACCTACTCGAAATGCCGCAGAACTACGAGTATTTTGTATTTAACAATGAATATTCAATTTGTGAAACTATTTATTTTGAAATTTCAGTGAACCAGACAATCCAATAAAATTAAGTAGTAACTTAAAAAAAAACTAAAATAAGAAATGTTTCAACACTTTGATAACGGACCTTCTTTTTTACCACCAACCTGTAATTTTGAGTTTCATAATATAATTTAAACACAATAAAACGACAAGTGTCCGTTCGCAAACATTCCGGGCGGTCATAATCAAAGGTGGTTTGTAAAGCCAGTTAAGTAGACTAACACCGCGCCCTCTTATTTATTTAAGGACACGTTGGGAACCCAGGTGAAGGTTTCTTTCCCTCGGAACAATTTACGACGGTGCATAAATATCAATTTGCTTGTTACTTGCTATAAATTCATATTATGATATTACAGTTTGTACGGTTTGGATGAGTGCACTTCTCCACACAATTTATTTTATATTTTAAACTTGGCTGTCAGTAATTTGATTACCAACACTTACGAGTAAATGTAAACAGGATTTTCTGTATGGAAAGAAGGCGAACTTTCATAAAACGTTTTCTTCATAATCTTTCATACGTAGGTAAAGTCGTTAAGCATAGTTAGAACCAATCAATAAAAAAATATATTACCACTACACCAATACATATCAAATAGTCAATAATGCACAGCTGCTTTGACTTTATTGATAATTATTGACTTTACATTGTTGAGTTGTGAATAGAAATTAGAAACGAATAGTCTGTCGGACATCATATTTAAGAGAAGAAGACATAGCCGGACATGTCAGATAGTAGTTCGATTTGGTAAGCAATTTGTGATATTATGTAAAATACACAAACGTTTTTTTAAAGGGATGTTCAGTAATAGTTCGATTATCGCCACAAAGACTTAAGCCTCATTCAGACGATGCAAGATCTCGCACGCGAGTTGCCTTACATTGCGGACTTTATACGTACAATGAATTCAGTTGATCAAACAAATACGTATGTAGTGAAACTCGCATGCGTGTTCTTGCTCCGTCTAAAAGGGCCTTTAGACATACACATTTTTCCGGTAGTGTTATATTGAGTTTTCTCGTCAAAAATTTCAATAACATCTTTTTCGTCTTTTACGTTCAAAACATTGTATATTTTGATCGTGATATTGCACTACTTGTGGGAGCCCGCGAACAGCCTGAATTGAATACTGATTTAATCTTCGTGTCGGTTCATTCGATTCGTGTAGATTTTGATCTTTGACAGTCTGAATATTAAATGTTGTTATGATTTTATCATTCGTGTTCGTTTAACTAGTGACTAGAAAGGACGTTATCGATATTGGGTCCAGTAGCAGCCTGAATTGAAATGTGTAGCAAAAACGAACACATATTTTTTTGTGTATTATGGCTGTTTATAAAAAGTCGGAGGTCATTATGTAGAATGAACCAACAAGAAAAGACAGTTAACGAGAAATTAAATACATAACCCAGTCTATGTCAATGCAATCAAAAGATACGTACGTTTATGCTCTGTTTTGCCGCATATTTTGCTCACGGTGTTATCAAAATGTATGAGGGTACTAACCCGAGAAACAAGAACTTACAGTACAAATAAAAGAGTAATTACGAAATTCGGCCATTTTTTTGAGTTATCCATAATATTATAGAAAAACTATTAAATACATATTAGGATGTTGGTACATAGATAGTTTATAACCTGAATTAACACAGAATAGTTTTATCCCATTTTTGTGTTCCCGTGGGATAATTTTCTAGCTGTAGCGAGCGAAGCCGGTGGCAACAGCTAGTTGTTATATGCCCATAGGTAAACTTAGCATCAAAATTGAACTAGTTCAATTATGATGCTAAGTTTATGTATGGGATAAATCATTCTCAATTATGGAGCTTTTCATTGAGCGTGGTCCGGCCACACATTTGGCCAGTGGCGCTGTACAAAGCGAACAGTTCGTAAATGTCTAGATTTTCGTCGCAAATTTAGCTGTATCTGTACATACCATAAGCCAGAAAAAAATACAGTGTATAGTCAATGTATAAAGAAAAGACTTAAGGGGCCTTTTATTTGTAACAAAAACGGCCGTTTATGTTTTGAATGCACGATTTAGCTAAACAGCTATATTTCAAGTGTTGACAATGTGTTATAATATTACGTTATTGCCTTTTCTACAGTGATAATAGACCACATTTTGTGTTTTTGATTCTATTTACGAGTAATGACATTTTTTCGATAGGCGGCGCTAGTGGACTGTAAGAGGCCTCTTAAACAAAAACTATTTACAAAAGTGGTCTAGTACTACGAAAAAAAAATGTTCAATATGACCAAGAAAAAATTTATTTATTAATATATTATAACTATAACACAGGAAATTTCGTAGACTAAAGACGTATCTAAAACTTTTTGAACTTAGAACTGTAAACATTCAATTAAAACTGCATAATGACTTACATTTCTTCTTACAATTTCCCCGTCGCTGCTTCACCACCGTGATTACCTAAAGATTAGCTTCATACAGCGCCTTAATTCAAAACCCCAATTTTTAACATTTGATAAACGTCCTACTTTCCATAGGCATCTGTTTAATAAATATGTTTATGGGCGTTCGACGAACTCCTAACTATCTACACGTTTAATCTGTGCCCGTAAATTTTAAGATAGTTATAATAAGTGCGTAGTTATTTATTAAGTTTTCCACTTACAACGGCAGCTGGCCTAAATACATAAAAATGTCTCGAAAAATAAACAGCGATTTACCTTATAAAAGTTAAGGTTTTGTTTACCTTTAAAAGGCAATCTAAGAGCCTATCTTCTACACGGTGGTGAAGAAAAGTTCTTATATTTTTCGCCAAACCCCCGAACGGAGGGTGGCATCCGTGTTGTGATTGATTTTACGCAATATTCGCCGGCCACGTCGCGATCTTTAGGCACTTGAAAGTAAACTCGATTCAGGAAAAAAGCGACCATTCTAGACAGGCTTCTTTTAGTCTTCACTTTTTAAAGAAAACTACTCGTATTATCATGTTTGGTAAAATAAATTGTTGTTATATGATACTGAGCAAAAACTACATCATTTCAATATGGGGTGTTGTTTAAAGTGTTAAATGAACACAATACCTCCTAGCTATGTTGAACGCAGTGATTTTACTTATACTTACATATTATTCAATAAACAACAAACGGTAGAAATGATAGTACTTGGAAACCATTTTTACATTTATGTAAACGTTATTGTTTTAGTTTCACTATTGTTTTAATAATATAACAAATGGTATTAAAGTGAAACCTGAACAGTATTGAAATGAAAGCAAAAGTTTTAAAATAGCATTCAAAACTTGTTTATTACCAAGCTCGTAAGCTGGTAATGTTGGACTGTTGAACTTATGTGAACACTAATAGGGTTGATAATAAAACCACAATTGCATTCTGATCTAAGCTGGTATATTTTTAATTAAAAAATGAGGGACCCCAACCAAATCGATGTAACCAAACGATAGCGCGATCTAACTCGACGACAACGCCATCTATCGAGCGTCGTGTCAACATTTGCATCTTTATACATTATTAAGGTTTCGTTATGAACAAAACTAATATTCCGTTCATTTAATTAACATCAAAACAATTTGATTGAATTAAACTTAGTAAAACGTTTGGTCAGTGGTGAATCCGCACTATTGTTTTAATAAAGGTTTTCCTATCAATAAATATTTTGGCATTGTTATCAAAATATTGTTTTATGGAGCTCGGCAGACGATCTCCGGCCACCGTAGGCGCGGGCATGCGGGCGGCGAGTTATGAGCGACTCGCTGTCCGAACACGGACCATGCCCGGGTCAACGACGCGTTGTGATCCACGCGATCCTCAAGGAGTGTCAGCATGATGCCGGCATGATGCCGGCAGGCTTTGGCCCTCTACAGGGGGCTGTAGAGGGCCAAAACCTGCCGGGGTCGCAGGACTCACGAATTACCGTGACCCTGGTACGTAAAGGGCTATTGAAGGCACCGTGGAATTTAATCAGACTGAGTCTGATAGTCCCTTCCGCTCTGCCCTGGGTGTAAGGACTAATAAGACCACGTAAAAAAAAAGAAATGGGGCTCGTGGCTAAATACTAACAGCCACAGAAGTAAATCTTCAAGGGTAAGCCGAGGTGGTCGCGGGACTAACGAATTACCGTGACCCCGGTACGTAAAGGGTTTTTGAAGGACACCGTGGATTTTAGTCAGTACAAGTCTGACAGTCCCTCCCGCCCTGCCCTGGGTGGGAGGACCCATTTGATGATTTTACCACAATAAAAAAAAAGGGAAAGCCGAGGTCTGTGTTATCATGGCGGATAACTACAGAGTAAACGGAAAGCATGTAAAGTCGTTGATCCCGTTTATGATTTGTAAATCTTTGACAGTCGTCCCTGGTAGTCAGTAGCTCGAAAGTCTAATATCCAGTTTTCCTCAGGGATATTACCCAGTTACTGGGGTGCGGAGGTATGTAGATGCGACAACGACGGCACGTAGTGAATCGATTAAACTATAGACGCACAACAATGAAAATTAAAGCACTTTTGAAGTGTTTTTTTCCAATTTTAAAGTCTCTTTTGACTTATTACGATATTACAGTGACTTATTTTTATATCTAAGATTTATATAGAGTTAATCCACAAGTTAACAACATTTATTTCACTGTAAACCAAAATTCAAAGTCAAGCACGGATAGTCCCTATGAAAGCCGAAGTTATGAACTTAATTCCAAATAACGACCTTGAAGTTTTAAACAACTTTAATACTGTATAAATCAAGTTAAAGTTTCGGTAAACGATTTTAGCGGTCCAGTGCAAACTATTATCAATTTTGATTAACGTGTAGCAATTTCCTTTGTGATTCGGATTAACAGTTAACGAGTAAAGCAAACCGGTGCAATTGGAAAGAAATACTTAGTAATATCATTAGGTGCAGCTTTACTACAGTGGTTCCGCAATCCTACGAGAAGACGTAAAACTTTACGGTCAACCCGACAAACGCGCTGTGATAATCGAATGAAAATCCGCCGTATGTACTCGAACTGGCAGAAGCCATAAAATATCATGACGAATATTTTCAAATGGCCCACGTAAATGGCAGTTATGGATTCTAGTTTAAACCTCTTGGGTGTCAGGTTTTTGTTAATCTGTCTTTACAATACAATCGTTTCGGCAGATTTATTAAAATGCTTTTTACGTAGTGGTTGTGTATGACGGCATAAATATATAATAATATGATATTAAACGGACGCTGCAAACTTTCTAAAATAGGTACATGTAGTATGAGTAGGTACTGCCATCGTTATCCGGTTACTATAATGGGTATGTAATCTGTAACGTTATGTGCAATATTGTGGCAAAACTGCTATAATACCGCAGTTTCGGTGTCCATAAAATGAAAATTCTTCAAGAGGAAAATTTCCTCGAGGTATAACCTTCGCAAAAGTTGATCGTTACATGATACATGTTTAGTTGTTAGCTAACTCTTTGCTTATAAATCCGGGAAAGTTTCATAACTCTACGGTAGGCCGGCCCCGAATGAGGTGTTAGGCTCCTTTACTATTAATATTATTTACTGCTATCTACGAAGGTTAGGGAATTCGAAATACGACGGAAATATTACAAGAGATATCTTTTCGTCTATATATCAGCTTCGAACTTGCAATTAGTACTGCGACTGCAACTTTTAGGTGTATCAAGTTGCAAATACTAACGCTACTTTAAGCGTATGTTGTAAACTCCTAACCTATCAAGTCAGGACCAACAGTTGCACGCTACACAATTTAACTCTTTTATTTCAGTCCAATCACACACCTAACGAGTACCAGGCAAGCAATTCTGTTCGGTGAATACAGATCACATTTGGAATAATAGAGGCTGAAACTGGAACCATTCCAATCTCTTTGGGTGTGATCTGTAGTTTAGCGCCATTTTGAGGTCTGCCATTTGTACGATGTGAATGCCATCTTGTGACACAACCTTGACCGTCTCCACTTACCGTCGTAATCACACGAATAGAGAAGGACTTTATGTAATCATGTCTGAATAATCATCCCTATAAAATAAGATTTATACTATAGCAAAAGATTGGCGCATTTCCATTGGTGATAGGCACCCCATTTAAGAGACTGCAGCGGCTATTAGCCCCGACCAACGCTTTCCCCACAATCTCTTTCGTGTCGACATTTTATTATCGGTAGAGTCAGCTCTGTTGTAATCCCCGGCAAGCGGTACAATTTACGATTTATAAAACCGCCATTTTCTGTTGTAAAGCAAAACGATAAAGAGAATAGTAAGGCTCGACTTGGCGATGCTCACCTCGTTCTTCGTCACCCTTTTTATCTTGAATATTCACTGATATTAAAAAGTTAATCCGAAATAACAGCACGGATAGTGGCTTTAAGCTGTATCTTTGTGTTGGTTTACCATTTATTATTACGGCTATATTGAACGATGAAGTAGAGGTTGTGATATTTTGATCGACTGGTAGTTTTTAAAGTGTAACAAGAATATAACAAAGCATCACGTCTTATTTCTTTCTGGAGGTACTTCATTAGCCGATTGTCTTCAAACCGGACTCAAATTCAGAAATGTAAACCGTGAAATGATCGATTAAAATTCCGCTTTGCCTGACTTGGGAACTGAGCCCAGGACCTTATTTTGAGCAGTTGCGTTTACAACCACTACATAACGAGGCACTTAATGATTTTTCATGTTTGGGATAAAGTGTGTTGATTATGATACGCGGGTGAAGAGCAAAGTCCGCAGACGGTACAGGGTTACTACTCGTGGAGTTGTCTTCGCACAGAGCCTTAGGGCAAAGTTAGTAAAGTTCGATTATTAGCGGTCCGAGTCCGGATTATAATGGACTTGGGTAAGACTTAACTAAGATAGTTTTATATTAGTTTTTATGCGCACAGATTTTTTTTACAAAAAATCGACTACTAGGTACTTAAAAATCGATATACTTTAACTTTCCGATTGACACGCTCACTGCTTTTATCAAATTTGACTCTTTCAGGAGACGCGGCATGGGGTCTATTTTATCCGAAACACTATTTGCTCCTGGTGAACTGTTGGGTCGAAAAGACCTGTTTTACTTTGACATTTTTAGGAGGATTGATCTTAAGGTATAATGATAAAAGCATATTCCTTTATACCAATAAGGTTGACAAATAAATACTCAATAAAAGGCTAAAACGTTAGGTAGATGCACTGAATGGTTTGTTTTTAAATAAAGATATTGCCGATCGGATCTTTACGACCCTTTATCCGCACTAGTTAGTTAATAAAAGTCTCGATATGTTTTTTTGTGTTGTGGAAAAAACTTCGATAAAATGCACTTATAACATATTGTTATGCTATATTTACCAGATACATTTAAAAATAAAAGAACAGATGCCAGCAGGTCAACCTACCCGAATCTGTCAAACTTAACCAATCGAAAATTAACCTTCCACCATTGTGATAAGGTTGAAAATCTATTCAGGAAGTTTGACATATTGAGGTAGGTTGATGTGCTGGTGTCTGTACAAGCATTCAAACTTTCAGTGGTTTAATCCATATACCAAGTAATGTAGGTACATTAGTAATGTGTCGTTTTAGTTCATCTAATAGGTGTTCATAGCTAAGTACAGAGAATACTCCATCACAGTTAATATGACGAAGTACAATAATTACGCGACTCATATAACTTGGAATCCATAGTTTAAAGTGAAATGGAAATATCAACAGCTAAGTTTCCTCAGCATTTCGAAACTATTTCTTATTAGTTCCTGGTATTTGAATAACTTGAGGTGAACCTTGAATGTTCTTACGAACTTGGTGTTCTCGGGATATTTTTAATTCAATTAATGAGATGAAAACTGTCTGTTAATCACTCGAACCAATAAACATACTATAATGCCTTTGTCAAACAGACAGGCGAGTCCGAAGCGATACCGAACCGATACGAGACGTCAGTCTGATAGTTCTGTCACGCTATCGGATCGCTTTCGCTTTTCTATGTGACTGGATTCAAACAATTCCATACATTACAAATAAAAACGTCACGCTATAGCTGTTTAGCTAAATCGTGCATTAAAAACATAAACGGCCGTTTTTGTAACAAATAAAAAAATTAGCTAAACAGCTATATTTCAAGTGTTGACAATGTGTTATAAAATTACGTTATTGCCTTTTCTACAGTAATTACAGACCACATTTTGTATTTTTGATTCTATTTACGAGTTATGACATTTTTTCGATTGGCGGCGCTAGTGGACTGTAAGAGGCTCCTTAACACATTCTCGCGACCATGGCAGACATAAAATCACGCATGTGAACGCAGAGGTAGGTACCGAAAACTCACATTTTGCCCATGACCATCAACCCGGCATCGGATTAGAAAAACCGGGGAATGGAACCCGGGACCTCATGCTCTACAGTCGCTCTAGCGATTTCTAGAACAAAAATGCAGTCAATTCATATGACTAACAAGTGTTAATAATAAGACTTTGAAAATAAAGTAATTTCATTTACAGATTAGTACTTATATAAGTATTGACCGTAATATAATCTTCCATTTTATTTGCCTCACTTAGAAATGTGATTACCAGGGTCAAATAGACGTATATACAAGTCGACTTAAACATAGTTTTCTATAGAATTGAGTGTGGATGACAGCTCATCTATTGACTGTGAGATTCACAATGGCTTCGCTATGGTACCTCCATTAGTAGTCATTCATACAATACGAAATGATGATATGCTCTTGTTTTAACGTTGTGCTTCAAATGGCGGCATGAAGCGACAAAATATTTTTTACGAATTGAAATAGCGCCATTAATTAGACTTGAAAATGCTTCATAACTACCAAATGTTTTTATTAATTTCATATCAATTATTTTTATGGCGATTAACGACAACTCTGCGAACTCAAATGTCTAAAGCCGGTTTTAGTGCTTGATCGACTGTCGGTGCGTACGTCTGTCGCGCTTGTCATTTGTGTGAAAATTCACTAATCGTTACAGTGCTCGACCGACCTTACGAACGCGCATGTCACCGTAAAATTACTATACTAATATACATAATTATATTAAGTTACGTTTTTGTACCTAGTGATATTAGAAAATAATTTAACAATCTTTATCTTTTTCCAGTTGATGTTTAAAGTATATGAACCAATGCATTTAAAAGAAAATACTGAAAACGTACATACATCACATGTTTTGTAATAAACTTATTTAACATAACAATATGCCATTTTCATAGTTCAGCGTGTGCTGGCGCTGCTGCTGCTTGTGCTGAAAACTCTAAACGTCGCAAATACATTGGCTTAGCTAGTAGCTACGTGTTCTAGCCGTTTGGGGATGAAACTCTGGGGCCATGGGGTCCGAGTACTCACAACTTTTTTAAGGACATCGCCAAGGGATTTGTCGACTTTTCAGGTGACCAGAGGGCTCGCCTATTCCTAGGCCAACGAGTCAGCATTGCCATAAAACGTGGCAATGCTGCCAGCGTTTTGGGAACTGTTCCCGTTGACAGCGATGTGGACGTATTCTTTGACGCCCTTTGAATGTTTTATGTTTTCTTTTTATTTATTTTTATTGTATATATTACTAGTAAGTTTTTATTTATAGTTTGTATATAATTTTAGTACTGTAGAATAAATATTAGTAATAATGAGGCCAATAAACATAACAACATATTTAAAATGACTAGGTAAACATTACCCATCGACTGAAAAAGAAGGACGATTACATAATAGTGAATTCAAGATCAGTTTGAAAACACGAGTTGAAACTAATCCTGAATATTTCGTTTTATATGATATTCTAGGAAATCAAATACTCAGGATATTCTACTAAAACGTGTATAACATAAAATGCATGCGACATATACTTACCATCATGCGAGTCGTACATGTAAATGATTTCCTTCCATCCGTAATACAGGATTGTGTCCACGATAGCTTTATGGTAATCCGGTCGCATGCTCACAGCGTGGTCGATTAGACCTGACGATGGCGGGATGACCTGTCAAACAGAATACGTACTAAATTATCTGTGATACTTCATAACTACTGATTAAATCAAACGATTGTTTCTTATAGACACATTCTAATCGTCCACAATATCATCGCTTACCATCGGCCGAGATGGTGGACATGGTTAAATGCAAGCCTATCGCATAATAATAATATCTATAGAAAATCGTGCCTTAACGAGAATCCGTAACCGCAGCATCAACATATTGGTTGGATGCTCTTAACAGGTCTTCTAGAGACTTGATTGCCATTTCACGTTTGAAAGAAGAAGTTTTTCTAGTTCTTAGAAAAACGTTTTAAGTTTCTATGGGTATTTATAAACTATAGGTTAAATAAATCAGTTCTAGACCTGAATCATTTATAAGAATTCTTTTAGATAATCCATATATCAAAGCGAATACGTGCGGTTCTTGTCAGTATTAAAGATAAAAATTGAATCGGAGTGGTTTTGTCAGCAAAATCCTTTAGGCACTCGTTGCAAACAGCCGAGTTTGCCATACCGAGACCATTTATATTCATCAAACCTAGCAGTGGATAGAGACAGTCAGTTTTAGTGAGTCTAAGTGAAAAAAGTTTGACATTCCCAGCTTCACTAAACGTTATCTTAACCTCGCTCCAAATTATGTTTTTGCAAGATTGTTGTAAATAATTGGATAGCGCAACTAATTGCGAAATGAAACTGTATTTATAACACTTTTACACTTAGTCCAAAACCCGAGTTGATTTTTTTTTTATTTAAAGGCCTTTTACACATGCATACGGTCACACGGCACGGTCGCCGTGTAACCGTTCTAACTCAATCACTTATACAGGTACGTATAGCACACCCGTACGCGTCTATAGTTGAAGCGGGGTAATAACCCCATGTATTAGTAGCGAAATCAACTCATCATCGTTTATTTCGTGAAACTTTCAGACGTTTCGCCATGACAAAAACAGGACTAAATCAATTTTTTATGTAATTTAATCGACAATGTTTGTCACGAGCTAAATTTATTCCTACGTAGTCATTTACAATACTACCTTCATGCAGCTGTATGAATGGAGGAAACTCAAACTTACTTTTTCAGGGAACCACGGAGTGACAAAAGGCATTTGGAAGGTGTTCGTGTACGAGTGTAAAGTGTCAAAGGATTCCGGCGTCACCGCACCCAGCATAGCGAACACGCCCCGCGCGAACTGGTTGCATACTGTTGGCAAAGAATTTTTCATTACTCACGACTCTGAAAGTAGGTTATTACATGTCTGATTAGCGATTTGAAAGTTATCTATTGTAGACCTAGGGAGAATCGCTTTCGACTGACAGCTGCCAAATTTAAGAAAAAAAAAAACTAGTAGTATTATCACATTTCTATTGAACTATGTTGTAACTTTTTATACGGCCACTAAATAACAGCATAATAAAAATTACATACAATTATTATAAGTATTAAGAATATATAAGAATATATAATATATTATGACTTAAATATTACAATAAGCGGGAAAGTGACAATTCGATCAACATCTTTTTCTGTATCTGAAAATTTATGTTCTTATTTTTAATTTCGTCGTATTCGTCTCTAAGTGACCAAACTGAATCGGTAACCTCACATCACTTCATCACCTCAACACATTTTTTTTTTCGAAAAGTCTTATTTATAAAATGTTTAGAAAGGTGTAGCAACTTTTAGTATGGACCTTGGCATCATACTTTCTTTTCTTTCGCCAGTGATTAAATTTTGGGCGTAATTAGACTACTACCTAAGAAGTCCATAGAAAAAATTTCTAAACCGAAACCAACCAGAGATATGGCGGTTTTTATTTTGCTCTCATCAGGAGTTATTTTTTGTAGGCATCCATAGATTTATTGATGTACTAGAGGGCTACTAAAGGACACCTTGAATTTTAGTAAGTACAAGTCTGATAGTCCCTCTCGTCCCGCCCTGGGTCGGAGGACTTATTAGATGATTTTCTTTTTACGAAATAAAACGCTCTTAAGTCCTGATAACTTTTGAAAAGTACAGACACCACACATCAATCTGCCCCAATATGTAATTTTTTTCCAATCTAAAATGAATTTTCTTCTCTTGTGATGTAGTTGAAAATCGATAAAAGCATTTTGATAGATTGGAATAGACTAATGTGCTGCGTCTATACAATCATCATCTTCATCATCATATCAGCCCGGGATCACATCACCCACTGCTGGGTATAGGCCTCCCCCTTTTTATGCCATATCTCTCGGTTCTGTGCTTCTCTTATCCAACTATTCCCCGCGATCTTGACAATTCGTCTATACAATGAATATTGTAAATTATGCATACCAATTTTCGTCGTGTATTTTTCGGCAGATAGCTATATCAATACTACACTAACTCGTTTATTAAAGTAACAATCATAAAAACTAATAAATTTAAATTTTTCGCTCGGACTTTTCCACTAGACATCCCTTGTTTTTCGCTTTTTAATCCGTCTTTTTAATTCGTCCTAATACACTTTGGCATTACTGTTTCGGCATAGCAGTCTTTGGCATAATGATAATATGCCACTTTTTTTCTGGCATACATTTTATGTAGGTATGTTCATCTTTTAGGCTAATTTGTTTTGGCATAACTTTAATTCGCATAATATTAGTAGACAATAATGTCGAACGAGAAGAAGATGGTCGATGTCAAGGGCGGAAACCGATCACTTTTTCAGTTTTTTTTTTGTTCCAATCTACATATTTTACCGATTCCATTGACCGACGTCCGATGCTAAATGCATTATTAACATATCGTTGTCATTTTTTAATCAGGTTATTACTCCAAACAATTTGAAATAGCTCTACTGTTACTTTAAACCTTGCACGGAGAAATAGGAGCCGCCCGAGTTGATGGTAATCAGTAATTTGATTACGGATGCAAGACCGAGCGAAGCGAGCTTGTTACCTACTTGGGGCACCCTGACTCGGACTTCTTCGCCGTCCCTTTCGTGTTAGGTTACTTTAAGCCACGCAGAAATAGGAGCTATCTAGCTGCTCCAGCGGGTGGTACTCGTATGGAGGACTTGACTGGGTCTAACCTTGCAGATTTAAAAAAAACTCTGTCCGCAATATGCTTTAATATCAGTAACGTATATATGTATGCGTAAACATTATTATGACAAGAGAAATTATGCTTAGATAAGTTATGCGTAAGCTGTTATTCGAAAATAATATTATATGTAAACATTATTTAGTTGAATATTAGTATGCCATCTTTGTGCTGCCATTATTCTGAGCTGAGGAGCTTTTAGTATATTTTTTTTTATAGTTTTATTTAGTTTAAAGTTTAAGATACACCTTTCTACTCAATAATCCATTGGAGATACAAAAGTACTATGTTAAGAAACTAGCTCTATTTTGATATTAACTATTTTGGCAAGTGTTAGTTTTCCACAAAAATGAGTGAAATAGATTCACGTCTGCTGTCCAGATATTTTTTCGCTACCTACGATTTGTTCTTACAAATTGTATGGAAAAAAAACGACTAACTTCCGCCGAACTAATTTCTTAAAGTCATTCAAATCTAGCCAGGGCTTATGTTTATTAAAACAACCAATTAAGTTTTTCTTGCCCAATACTAATAGTCATAAATCTTTATTTTTTATTCTCACATCAAAATATTACTGACACTGGTTAACTTTTAATATTGTACTCATTGATTGTAGTTTTAACAACAAAAAGTTGTTTGTTGTTTTTAATACTCGTATTCTAGGTAACGGATTATTATGTTGCAATTACTTATTTGATAGAGTATCTGAGATATTGTTTGAAACACAAACCAAAAGTTTAACTAGCAAC
Organism: Agrotis puta; assembly: GCA_943136025.2. Taxonomy (NCBI): domain Eukaryota; kingdom Metazoa; phylum Arthropoda; class Insecta; order Lepidoptera; family Noctuidae; genus Agrotis; species Agrotis puta. The sequence continues at coordinate 3,427,581 of OW964166.2, forward strand.
CGTGTGTATAACACATATTTTTATAAAGTATAAAATATGTCACATAAAATCCAGTACCAATAATAAACGTTGTTCAAAACTCCGTCGTCAACACCCGAATAAAAACTTAAAGAAGGCAAAAACGGATTAAATAAGACAATTCACTTTATTTTCAAGTTCATTAAATTTAGCTTCTCTGACAGGCTTTTAAAGTAATTGAGTTAGGGTGCAATTACAATGGCAGAAGGTGCGCAAGTCTGCTGAGTGTCTATTAATAATAATAATCTGGTAAAATGTAGGATAATTTGTTTTTATTTTGTGTCCCTTTCGTGGATAGGGAACAGTGTATAAGATGGGGACGCGACGTATGATGGGAAATCACACACTTATGGCAAACTTAACACAATACTAACGTAGCGCAAGCGCCAAGAGGACGCCATTTGTTAATGGCTGCTTGCAAATGACGTCCTGATGGCGCCTTTACTGCGTTAGTGTTGTGTTAAGTATGCCTAAAGAGTTTGTTTCTATACCTCGCGTCCCCGTCTTATACACTATTCCCCTAAGTGTTTTGTTCACTATGAATAATAAATAAATGTATAACAGATGGTAATTACGTAGTTTCAAGAACTAAAACAAAAGAAAAAGGATTAAACTGCTGGCAATTTGTCATTGTTAACGTTAAAAACGTAATATACTCGTAGGTACGAGTACGTGGCATGTTTACTGACACTTTTCTAGACTAAAGCTATTTTTCCATCGATTTTTGTACATTATTTTCTTAAGGCGGCAAAGAGTCAAGTGTTGACCTAAGACATGGCGAACGAATCCCCGCTGCCTCGACAAGTCGAGGCGCGGCGGGAAGAGCTCCGGCGCGATCTCAGGGCAGTATGGAGGGAGCGACTGTCGCAACCGAGGTCCGGCCACGCCGCAATCGCGGCGGTAAGACCCCTCTTTGAGGAGTGGCTGGATAGGCGTCACGGCGTCCTTACCTACCGCATGACGCAGGTCCTCACCGGACACGGGAGTTTCGGGAGGTTCCTGTGTCTGATAAGGAGGGAAGAAACGCCTGGGTGTCACCACTGCGAAGATCGTCCGGAAGACACGGTGGAGCATACGGTGCAGGACTGCCCCGCTTGGGCAGAGCACCGCCGTGTCCTCACGACGGCGATAGGCGGAGACCTCTCGCGCCCGGCATTGTTCGAGGCCATGCTGCGGGGCGAGACGGAGTGGGAAGCGGTCGCCTCCTTCTGCGAAGCAGTCATGCTCGCGAAGGAGGAGGCGGGCCGCGTGAGGGAGAGGACAGCGTCCTCCCTCCACCCCAGCCGCAGTGGTAGACGCCCACGGCGTCGGACGTCGCAAGACGATCTCCGGCCACCGTAGGCGCGGGCATGCGGGCGGCGAGTAATGGGCGACTCGCTGTCCGACCATGGACCATGCCCGGGTCGACGGCGCGTTGTGTTCCACGCGCGCCTCAAGGAGTGTCAGCATAGTGACGGGGCCTGTAGAGGGCCATAGCCTGCCGGGGTCGCGGGACTTTCCCATTACCGTGACCCTGGTACGTAAAGGGCTAGTGTAGGACACCGTGGATTTTAGTCAGTACAAGTCTGACAGTCCCTCCCGCCCTGCCCTGGGTGGGAGGACCCATTTGATGATTTTACCACTATAAAAAAAAAAAAGACGGACATTGATTCGTATTTATAATCTTGTTTATATGCAATAAAATATTGTATGATATTTTTTTGAAATCACTCTATTTTCCACAGTCCTTTAAATTTCTACGATAGCCATATTAATTCGATCAACTTAAAAGCGTACGTATTCGATAGATAGCAAATAGTACTTAGAGAAGTCGACAATTTTAAGAGCCTAACGTACCAAACTAAAAATATAGGTAGTGTATTTCTGATGCGATGCTTTCAGCTCAAGCCAGCTTTGTCTTAAACCAAAGGAATGCAGTTGTGGTGGCGCGAAGACGCTTCAAATTACGTACATGCTTTATGGAATTTTGGTACATATAATGCAAGCTGGCACTACGCCTGCTGCAAAATTGTTCTAATACGATGTGAGTGAGTAGTGACTAGCTGTTGCCAGCGGTTTTATCCGCTGCAACTCGAGAATTATCCCATGGGAAAATCGGGATAAAAATGTTTCTTTTGTGTTATTGGTTCATAGTGTCTTTGAACGAAATTTCATATGAAACCGTTCAATAGTTTTTGTGTGAAAAGTAACAAAAATCCATCCAAACAAATTTTCACGTAAATATTATTAGTAGGAAATAAATAATTAAAAATTATTTTGGATAAACCCAAGTCGCTTCCCGCTGTCTGTGTGTCTGTCCCTATATATGATTACATCTTTAAAACTACGCAACGGATTTGATGCGGTTTTTTTAAATAGATAGAGTGATTCAAGAGGAAGGTTTTTATGTATATACGAGTAACATGCACAATATAATAGTGAATGCACCCGTGCAGAGCCGGGGCGGATCGATACTACATTATAAACGCAAAAGTTAAGATGGATATTTAGATGATTGTTACTCAATCAAGTCAAATTGGCTAAACAGATCTATATGAAAATAATTGGCTATACAGATATAGGTTATAGTGTAGGATGACATATAGAAGACCTTTTATTCCGATGTATCGATCCCGTGGGATAATTTTCGACATACACACGGGTTAAGCCGCAACAGCTAGATAGTGCTTTAAGGGAAAACGAAACCAGAGACAAAAACGGTACAAGGAAAGGGAAATTTACCGTAACATGAAACCCCAGCGTGCTGATCGTTATCTATTATTTCAGCGAGACGTAATAGATTAAGGAAAGCAAAAAAAAAACTTTTAGCGACATTAAAATTATCTACCAATATATTTTACCACAAAATGGCATAATTTGAAACACTGAGTAACAGATTATGGACCAAAATTTGTACATCCATAGAATTGGGTTTATAGAATCATACTACGAGTACATCATGATCATACATAAACCTATATCCACTGCTGGGACACCTTTTTGAGGCGCATTACTTTGTGTAATGTGTCTCTAAACCAACGTTCGAACCCACGGCTTACAACTCGTAAGGCGAGGCCAGCACCACTGAGCCACCACCACAGTTTAAAGTATGTAGTAATTTTCGCATATTCGTAGTACAAAATAAAAATATACGAGAAGAATTTTCGTGGATAACGCAGTTTCCCTAGGGATAACGCTTGATTCAAGGCTACAATGGGGTGCTCATGCTCGTTTAATATCTCTTGCAGGCAGTTTCAATAGTGTATACTGAAGGATTTTCAATTTACTGACGTCACTACTATCCCTGAGGCTTGTCGTTTTTAGTTACTTTTCATTGTATATTGTCTTATTACGGGTGCGGGAAATTGATCAAATCAAATAGCGCGCTCTTACTCGGCTTCCTGTAACACACTTCCGTTCCATTTCTCGATATCACTCCCGCAGATTGCAAGAAGCGAAGAGAAAGATGTTACACATCAATAATGAGATTAGATACATTGTTTAACAAAACATAAATCATTATCCCAAGAATCATTTTTTATAGGAATATTAAGTAATCCAAGTGCTACGAGCTACGAGTATAAATGTTACAGCCATAGTTTTTTTTTTTCAATGTTTACAAAAGCTGTACCTAATAACAATGGCTGCTGTCAATATTTATAGATAACTTCAACAGACATGTTGACAACATCAATAAATTGCTTTAATTAGTCCGTCAGCTACAATTTTGAGAAATAATGGACACTTTTTTTTCTTTTCTTAGATCCATGCGTATTTACAAAGATTGAATGCATCAAAATTCGATGTATTGGCAATTTTAAAAGTGTCGTATCTTCGGCAATTTTGGTTTAGGTAACAAAAGTAAAAATACGTGTCGAATACTTTTTGAAAATCTAACTGACAGAGTAATTAGATTTTGTCAGTCATATACCCTTTTGTTACTCGCATTGTGCCTTAAAATTAGGTATTATTGGTCAATTAAAGTCTCACAGCCGTCGATGTTTATTGTAATTACTGATATTGATTTTTGTTCACAAGTTAAAACATTAATTTCACTAATTTTACAACTGGCTAGTTTAATTTGTCACATCATTACAGTTAAACCGAGAAGTCGTTAGGAACCTGATTAAAATTTTCTTTAATGCTCTATTTACCTGTTGAACATGGCAACGCCACCTTTTCATTGAAATTTAATAAGTTTATAACCCACAGTTTATTGGCGGTAACTTTATTAAACATGGCGCGTCTCTGTTGTTTCATATTTTCGGTTAAATTTTATCGCGACACCGTCCATTAAGGTTAAGACATTGATTGCTTATAATATCTTTCACCACAAAGACTTCTAAGTAAAACCTCTAAGAATTATTTGAATAATATTTTGGCATGGTAGATAGATAAGTATAATTTATTTAACATTAACAATATTTATTGGATCTTAGCCTGTTTGTATTTTGTGTACATCTCACAAACAAAAGGTAGGACGAAGCTTTTTACTAGGCTTGCAACGAATAGTATATTGGGCAGTATACTGAATATTCGGCGAGGCCCCTGACCGAATAGCCGAATATTAGGCAAAGGTATTCGACCGGATTTTAGCGCCAAAACTTGTTCAGACGTGATTGTTTCGCGCTCGTTTGCTCTAATGTACTTACCGCCGCGCGCCCGTAGTTGCTCTGTGCGGTATATTACTAATACACTGCATGTTTTGACAAGTTTATTTCGTGGATATCGTATTACAGACACCGCCACGGATCTTGAGTGCTTGGTGGAAGAGTGGGGATCGCTTTGCGCATCGTACACTTGACAGAATAAAACGCACATCCGTTTACTATTTATTTTTTCTAAGTTACCTAATTTCATGTAATGTCTTACTAGTTCTATGGTTGAAAGAAAGATTTTGTAATGATTTATTTAATTGTGAAATGAAAATTGAAATAAAAGAAGTAGGTAATTAAGAGTGTTTTTAATTTAAAATTATAACTTATTTTTTTTGTATTTTGTCAAAAACACTTAAAAAGTACTACGTACCTATGATTTTTTTTAATTAACATTTTTGGCCTCGATTTTTATTTAATGATTAATGAAATAAAAATCATTTGATACAAAAATTAATTTTTTAAAATTTTTTGTCGTTGTAAGGTACGGGCAGCAGGAGTAAAGAACGAATCCCGAGAGGCTTTGACGTGATGCGCTACGGGCCAACCAATGCACTTTTCTTAAGTATTCGGTATTCGGCCGAATATAATAAAAGCAGGCGCATAGGCCGAATACCGAATAGTAACCGAATATTCATTGCATCGGATAATCCTGGCAACGAGGTTGTGTCTATGCAAATATTCGCCGTTATCCAGACGAGAACACCCAGAAATAAGGTGTCGGATTGATTCTCCCGGACGGTGGCATGCTCGACATTTGTCAACCGCACCATCCTTCACAATGTATTTCCGGTAGTTATTCGTCATTATAACTTTGTCCATTAGTGCACAGACAAAACCTTCGGTTTCCCCAACCGGTCACCGAAGCGCAGCCAGGATACAGACGCTAAAAAGTTTACATCGGGGCCATGTAGTGCCCGGTAAAAGCGTCCGTGAAGCTCCTTGGTCTGCCATACTTCCTTGTGATCATAAGTGTCTAGTACTCTAGGTTTGCGCCAGTTTTCGTTAGCCAAGGAGAGCGGAGTAATACCCTTGTCCACTGTGACCACATCTCGGTGCATCCCCACGTCGGTTTCCAGGAAATATTCCCTGAGACTACATACCTTGCGGTTGTGCAGGGTCTTAGCATTTAAGAAGCCACGACCCCCGCACTTCTGCGGAATATACAGTCTCATTACCGACGACCGGGAGTGATGCATCCGATTTGCTGTCAGCAGTGAACGGAGTCCTATTCATGGCCTCATTCCCGTCTGAGTCCATTTGAGTATGCCGAAAGAATACATCAACACCGGCATGACCCAATCGTTGAAAGCGCACACCTTATTGCCACCTGACAAAAGACTGTTTAACATTTTATTCAGGCGGCCAAAGTATTATTGAAGCCTAGTGCTTCCGACATACCCAAATTCTTGTAGGTCTCTGTTGAAGAGAGTTTGAGAGGTGTATGAAATCAGAGAGTTGAGTTCCCTCTGATTTCATAATCTCCCCTCGCTTCACATGCATGTCTGCACATTTGTCCACACCAAATTCCATTCTGATGGCGCTACTGAATGTTTCTGTTACCTTCAGTAGCTTCATCAATTGCAATTTGTTGGAGGCAAAGAGTTTCAGATCATCCATGTAAAGAAAGTGAGATATGTCCTGACCACCTCTCTTCAACCGATATCCTAGCCGCAAACCTTCCAGCAATGTGCTGAGCGGGTTCAAGGCCAGACAAAACCACAAGAGACTCAGGCTACTGAGGGAGCTTCTCCAGCTCTCTATTTCGATATCAGGAAGGTACGTAGAGTTATATCTAATTAATACAACTCCAGCACCCTCATGAGCCATGTATGGGGTACCGAATCATAGGCCTTCTTATAATCTAACCAACATGCGGGCAGATCTTTTCGGGAGCGACAAACCTGTTGGCTAATGGTCATATCGATGAGAAGGAACTTCTTAGTACCGCGGGACCCGTTACTACATCCATTCTGAGAGACAGACATGATGGAATCAGTCGCAATATGTTGATTGATTTTAGCTCTCAAAATGGATGTAAGAACTTTATAGACCGTTGGTAGACAAGTAATCGGTCTATAATTTTTGAGTTCCGCAGTACTACCCAATTTATGGTGCAGGTGGGTCACTCCTGTTGTCAAGAATTGGGGCAGCGACCCTGACTCTCAGGCTAATTGGAACTGGGATGCTAAGCGAACGTGTGATCTTTTGAACCATTTAATCTAGAAGTTGTGCAGCCCATCCGGTCCTAGAGATTTCCAGTTAGGTGACAGATGGACTGCACATGCTACGTCATGGGGGCTGATGGTGATAGCCCCCATTTCTGGAATCTGATCACACGCTCGTTCAATCTCCCGGATCCAATTATCTGACTGACAGGCACCTACCAAATGCTGAATACATATTCGGATATTTATATATTAATTTGTTTTAACATAACGTAAGTTATCTGTAAGCGTGCTTCATTATACTTGATAACCTTTAGTGCCACATTATTCTGAGAGTTGCCTGACATTTTTGTTCTATCAAAATCAGCGATGTTATTGAATACCAAAACAGCTCTACATTTGAGAGCTATTTGCGACATGGCATGTATTAGTTACCTTATTTGAAGGTATCGACACGCTTCTATTTATAAAGATTTTGCTATTGATCCAAAGTTTTGAGGTAACTCTATGAAAGCCTTCAATAATTCAATCTGACTGAATTTGTAGCTTCACTTGTTCGATATTATACGAGTAAATTTAATTGTGGAACGTATTAGCAAACTAAGCTTAATTAATTTATCAGTTCTCAAAATTAACTAAAATAATGATATCTCCGTGTCTACATATTTTTGCATACAGATAAACTACTGCTAGCAACCTTGAGTAGTCCAACGTTACGTTACATATATCATTTTTTTTTGCAAAATATGAACCACTTCTGCCGTCCCGATTTTCGTCTACCCAGACAGATCATGATCCTCAGACGAAACAGAACCGAATAGCATTAAAATAGAAATTGATCAGTTTCACTAAAATTTATGGAGTACTCGCACTTTTTTTTACGTGGTATAACCATCACATCACCTAAGGCAGAGCGGGAGGGACTGTCAGACTCGTACTGACTAAAATCCACGGTGTCCTTCAATAGCCCTTTACGTACCGGGGTCATGGTTATTCGTGAGACCCGCGACCCCGGCAGGCCCGCGACCCCGGCAGGCGAGTACTCGCACTTGACCAATAAATCAAGTTTTCCAAAACGCAAAAGTATTCTAAGAAAAAGATTTGGATCATTGGATACCCTCGGTTATTTTGAACGAGTTGATAAAACCACTATGTATATCTAACTCCGCTTCATGTTATCAGCGTGAAGTATGAGTAAAGTTCAGCTTTTATATTGTTCGAGAAAAATAAATACCATGATTAACTAATAAAAGAGCTTATTTGACTGATTAAACCGTATGCAATATTTGAATAAACAAAGTCGGTGAAAAATATATGTATAAACAAAAATGTATTTACAAACTAAACTAAAATATGTATAAACAAAAATGTATTTACAAACTAAAAAACGGAGTAGGTGTCAAAGAAAATAACATTAAATTTCAACACACGGATTCAAGAGAACGGTAAGTTAGACCGGTCATATGTCCTCGTTACGTTTCTATATCTCAGAAAATGGCTCACTTCTTTTATCACATGTGATCATTCGTTACAACAAAAGGGCTAACATGACAAACATGCATTCTTCCTAAAATTCTACTATTTGCATAGATATACAATAACATATTCAACAGCATTCAACATAACATATGCAAGCAGTTTGTTATGTATGATGGAGTCTTAATTTAATTCATGTCTAGCCCACCAATCACAGACAGACGGGAGACTTAGTGGAATCAAGATATCTCATGATCTCTATGTAGCGTCTAAATCAGTCGAGTAATCTGTTAAGGCTGAAGCGATCTCTAGTTCATTCAATATATAAGCCACATTATAGTTCAACTTACATCTACTACATAAACATTATAATTTATAATACCTACGTATAACAACAGAACTCATATAGGTACCTGTAGGTTATACCTATCTGAGTTCTGATGGATAACAAGTAATTGTGCGTATTCCAAAAAAAAAAACAAAATATTTCTTTCAAATCAATAGGATCTTATAACCCCTGGATCTGCGGTTGCATCCTAGTCTGTTATACTCGGACGTAGTATTTTTATGACAAAGGCGGCAAAAATCCCAACGCCAACCCCAACGGTGCATGCAATGATATATGACAAGCAGAGTTGGATTAGAAACATTGTGCTGTTTTAACAATTTTGGAAAAATATTATCATGAAGACGAAACGCTGCTACTTCAAAAAAGATTTTCTCCAAACTCACTGTGAAATCATTTACCATAATTTAATGAGAAAATCAGTCAACTAATTGATTACCCTTTTTTGCGTCGGTACGAAATTATAACAGAATATCAGTCTCTTGAAAATTTTTCATGCATTTTATGAAAATGGTAATAGTTCTCAAAAGTTCTGGCAATACATAATACTCGTATAATCACTTACATGGGGGTTATCGATTTTTTGGTAATGGTTTTAGCCAGGAATCGTGCCCGTTGATTTTTTTACTGGGTATTATGTTTTGGAAGAGAGGCCTTACCACAAGATCTCTCTATTTTATTTACAGAGTAATTGAAGTATTTACTGCGTTTATTGTATGGAAAATTTAATAAGCGCCTCTAGAGTACGTACGAGGAACTATTATTTCCTTAATATTAACGTGAAAGTTCGAGTTAACTTTGTTACAAAAACGGGATAAGTCAAGATAGGTTCGTTCTCGTCTGACCATAATCATTATAGTTTTGATTTTAAAATGTGCAGTCGCATCAAAATGGCGCCTCGCCGATACGAAAGTGTTTGTCAGTAGAGCAAATAGGCAGCGGGTGTCTGCGGCGGCGACCGCTCGTTCCCTTTCTCGGGTAATTTGCCATTGTTTCTCTTTTTTTTAATTTCCGCGTCAGTATTTTTGTTTTGTTCTCTTTTTTACAGAACCACAAATGTTATTATTGTTATCTACTGTAATTTTTTGGCTCTCTAAAAGTGACAATCAGGTGACAATACAGCCTCTTGATTGTTGTTGAGGCGAGATGATAACGTGAAATGACGTTACTTCCTTACTTTCGGGAATATGACCAACCTTAGTCAGTTTTTTAATCGTGAAGATTTGGTTAGGTTATCTACAGTACAGTCACATTTGTTACATTTTTTGAAATGTATTTTATTTAATGTTGTTGTTGTTTTTTATTAAGTCATCTTAGATACTGGCTAAAAGAGTTGGTTGCTAAGAAAGTTATTCGTTATGAAGTATACTACATAAAGGGGTGGTTAAAAAAAACAGGAGGTATGTTCAATTTAATTGAATAATAACGGCACCTACAATGTGTTTTTATTGCTCACGGCACTGTTTTCAATAAATTATGGATTCTATCTTTTTGTAAATTTATCAATATAAATAAATGCTTGCTTCATAGAACTGTATTGTCCTATAAACTAACTGAAATATGAAATTCCATAACCTGCAAGCTATTTATAATATAGACGGACGCATAAAACCAATCTTCTAGGGGTGGACTATCTATCAAGTCCCGAGTCAGCCAACGGCGACGCTATTTGTAGTATTCTGATCACGAGACGTGCTAACGACACTCCTCTTAAATACCTCCGAGCCGGAGAGAATGGCACTCGGTATTACAACGTTAATATTATGTGAAAGCTCTGACAATATTTAGTGACGAGGAATTATATTCGCATCACAAAACTTTGCCACCAACATCAGTAAGGAATTATGAAGTGAAAGCCACACAAGTTCAAATTTGAGTAGACTTGATTTTATTAATGCAGAGGGCCGAGTCATACGAGTAGTTAGATGTTTAATTTACAGCAGTCCGAGTAGTAATTCGCTCAATGTGGTTACTAGTTAATAGTTGCGTGTTAGTTCCCGTAGTAGAATTTTACATCAAATGTATGCTATTTCCGTTTGTCTTTAATGTAGAAAATTAATTATTTAGGACTGTAAAGTAGTAATTTTCGGGTGAGTATTTGCTGAAGGCAAATGTTTTATTCTCCGAAATGTTTTACATTTTATATAAAGGCCGTAATAAAAGTAATCCAATCATTTTTCAGATTTAATGCACCAGTGTGAATCGTAGAATGAGTGATGATTTAAAATCAGTCCTAATAAAATTGTGAAATTAGATACAGTGGTCAACAAGTTCTTTAAGTTAATTAATTACCAATCAATCTTGTGTTTCAATAAAATTCTTTTCAAATTGTTGGACTCAAAAACGAAAATGATTTCCAGTAATTGCTTACCTCTAAATCAGCTCAATGAGACGGTTCATAAAGTTAAAATAAGTAAGTAAAAATAAACATAGCCATGATGAAAGGAAATAATAATTAACTGCACTAGATATTTTAAAATGAAATATCATGTTTATTCACCTGTGTTCCGCAATAGGTATAATGTTATTACGAAAAAAATCAGTCTTTCTTTGGTATCCTACAGTCCGGCTCACATGGAAAACCCCAGAGTTTTCTCCGAGATTCGAATCGAACACTATTTATCTTTGAATGAATCGTGTTCTTATTATTTATTTTGTAAACTTCATGTACAAAAGTGGTACATAGGCGGACTTAATGCCTCAAGGCATTTTCTACCAAACAACCTTTTAGCTACAATAAAGGAAGAATTTATAACAACAAAAAGACTTTTAAGTATTTTCCCAGATGATTGTTACCCTTCATGTCACAAAGGCAGTAAGCCTCATGTAACGTCGGTGCCGGCTAAACCGATAAGGTTTTGCTAGTGCGAAAATCGAACACAGATAAATCGCAAGCAACCGTAGCTTGGTGATACCGCATGAATGCACTGCCACAGCTTACGGTTTAGTATAGTCAGCAAACACAATAAGATTCAATAAAATAAATTAGTAGCATTGTATTGAAAATGTAGATTGACTTGTTTTTTTTATGGAGGTCGTGAATGGAATGTTATCGATTCCAAACCATCTCCTAAAAGGCCAGTCATTTGAATCTGTCTCCGTAAAATCTATTTTACTTTTGTTTCTATATAAAACTTTAGGTACTTATAATGTACAGGTTTCATTTAATTTTTATTTGTCTTGAATCAACGCGGCGTTGAATTGAAAACGTTAGTACTATTCCGTTGTTTCTGCCTACCCCCATGAGGCCTGAGTAATTAGGCGTAATCAACATAAGACGTCTCTATTTCAGAAAACTGCTGAGACTCAGAACTCTCTGTAAAAGGAAGTAGGTAGAGTTCAGGTTAATGGATGTGCACAAGCACATGTATGGTAGTCGCCACTGTTGATAGGTGGCTTTCAGGAGTTGCAGGGGGTCTTTTTTTTTATCGTGGTAAAATCATCAAATGAGTCCCAGTGGGTGGGAACCCAGGGCAGGAGGGGAGGGACTGTCAGACTTGTACTGACTAAAATCCACGGTGTCCTTCAATAGCCCTTTACGTACCGGGGTCACGGTAATCCGTTAGTCCCGCGATCCTGGCAGGCTTTGGCCCTCTACAGGCCCCGTCAATATGCTGACACTCTTTGAGGCGCGCGTGGATCACAACGCGCCGTCGACCCGGGCATGGTCCATGGTCGGACAGCGAGTCGCCCATTACTCGCTGCCCGCATGCCCGCGCCTACGGTGGCCGGAGATCGTCTGGCGACGTCCAACGCCGTGGGCGTCTACCACTGCGGCTGGGGTAGAGGGAGGACGCTGTCCTCTGCCTCACGCGGCCCGGCTCCTCCTTCACGAGCATTACTGCTTCGGAGAAGGAGGCGACCGCTTCCCACTCCGTCTCGCCCCGCAGCATGGCCTCGACCAATGCCGGGCGCGAGAGGTCTCCGCCTATCGCCGTCGTGAGGACACGGCGGTGCTCTGCCCAAGCGGGGCAGTCCTGCACCGTATGCTCCACCGTGTCCTCCGGACGATCCTCGCAGTGGTGACACCCTGGCGTTTCTTTCCTCCTTATCAGACACAGTAACCTCCCGAAACTTCCGTGTCCGGTTGACCTGCGTCATGCGGTAGGTCAGGACGTCGTGACGCCTATCCAGTCACTCCTCAAAGAGGGGTCTTACCGCCGCGATTGCGGCGTGCCCGGTTGCAGTTGTCTAGGTATAATATGGTGGGATTATCTCATAAAAAAGCGGCCAAGTGCGAGTTGGACTCGCCCATGAAGGGTTCTGTAGCAGCCAGTATCATCATGATATAAAAGTTCTTGTAGTTCTTTGCAAGTTTGTTTTATATTTTAGTTGATTGAATTAAAGGTAAAATATGGTTTTATGAGGTATTAAAAAAAACTTATTACTTGATCTCGTTGAAAACCAATTTTCACTGGAAGTTTGCATGGTAATGTACATCATATATTTTTTTAGTTTTGTCTTTCTCTTATGTTGGGGGGGGGGGGACATTTTGCCACTTTGGAAGTGTCTTTCGCGCAAACTGTTCAGTTTAGAAAAAAAATGATAGTAGTAACCTCAATATCATTTTTAAAGACCTATCCATAGATACCCCACACGTATGGGTGTGGTGTTTTTTTTTATAATTTCTATTCTAGGTATGGAGAACCCCCAAAATTGATTCATTTTTATTTTTTGTGGGAAAATACTAATGTGATTCACTTTATACATCTAGTTACCAAGTTTAAAAAGATATTTCTTATACTGTCGAAAAAAGTGACTGTGACATACGGACAGACAGACAAACAGATAGACATGACGAATCTATAAGGGTTCGTTTTTTACTATTTGGCTACGGAACCCTAATGAAAGTAGTCACGGCTAACCTCATGTAAGATGGCAAGACGAACAACCGACTTATGGTACACATTAGCCCTGAGATGATCAAAATAACTTGATGTCATTGGTGGTGGTCTTGAGTGACGCAGATTCATAGTCGATTTTATAAACACGTTGTTTTTTATGACAAAATCAATAACTTGTTACTATTTTTATTGTTGTTAAAAAGAAACATAATACTCACTGAGTCGAGAAAGCTTGAATGCGTCTGCAGTGTTGATGACATCGACGTATGCCTGCAGTTCCAGGCGACGGCTGCTTATATTCTGGTTATGAATTGTCATCGCATACTTGAACACATTCTGGATCTCTTCAGTGTTCTGGTCAAATATCGCACCTAGAAAAAAAAGTACAATTTATACAGCTCGTCCAAGTATCGTTTCAAGAGATCAAGTGTGACGTTACGTATAAATTATGAACGCTTTTGTAATTTTTTTTTGTAATTACAGCTCAGCAGAAAAGATCTACAAACAACTAGCAACTGAAAAATATAACTCAATTATCCACTCGAAGTCACAGCCGATATCAAAGACCAAATATACTTAGAACTACGTTGGTTATAAATCGCTGGTCAATGAAAATCTCCACAAACAAGAGGCGGAACACTTCATTGGACATCTTTATCGGTCGTACAGTGAAAAAGCGAGAACACCCGTATTCTGAAAGCGTCATCCATTTGATATATGGTTGCTGACCGAAACGTTTATCTGAATCACTGAAGCCACAGCTCGCTAGCTCCTTTAATACCGTTCGAACACGCAAGCCCGCCTTGCTTTACGTGCCCGCATACTATCACTGTCTTTTTTCGCTCTCAGTTGTCGAACATTATGCTCCAAGAGCCATTTTGAGGTTCCATCTCCAGTAATATTTCTTCTATTTGCAACGTCATTTCTTTCTATATTACGTTGGAATGTTTCAAGAGGATTGTTTTATATGAATCTATGTGAGTCCCTTGCTAAAGTTTTTTGGGAATCCCAGCTCAGTAGGTTACCGAGTACAAATAACAAATAAATAAAATATAACTGACTTCAAAAATCATCGCAATAAAGTGTAAAATAACTTTTTTTTCCGAACTCGATGGATTTGTTTTTTTTTTAATTCATAGACCTTTTTGCAACTTCCGAAAGGAAAGTTATTTTTCACTTTTTTTGTGGTGATTTTTTAAGTCGGTTTAATATCATTTTCAACATGACATGTACGCAGTACAAAAGTATAATTACGAATCTTTTACCTACAGATAATAGCCACCCCACTCTAGTAAGGTCGACGGAATCGTATACGTTTTTACAGCACCTTGTTTGACTTAGCAGACGAATTAGCTATTGTTGTGGCTTTCCACCCTAATACGTACATAAGCACAAATCGATTGCAGCTTGCTATTGAAATGACCAAATATGTAGTAATGTCTTCTGCTAATAATCTAGTACCTATATTATTTGGCGATGTCAAATTCAAATGTAGCTTTCCTGTACTCACGCGTGTTGCTATAAACAAGTCCAATGTCCGGAGCCGCATTGTTAATATGCTGGACAGGTTTAACCAGACTTTAACATTAGGACTAGGAACCTAATTGTGAATAGAGTAAATATCACAACTCAGTCACTTAAAACAGATATTTATTTAATAAAATAACAACACCAGTAATACTTTTGAAGAGAACTTTTGCGTTGGTTTTTTACAAAATAGGATTTGTTTGTACTTGAAGTGTCTTCTTACCTGGTTGTAAGGCTATAACTTCATTAAAAGAAGATTATAAGAAACTTTTTCACCGCTGTAAAAGTGTTCTGTATCACGAGCAGGCTCCAGTGTCGGGGATTTTATGAAACGATAATAGCGAGGTGCAACATTACTATCATGGTTATATTTTTATTATTTATGGATTTAAAAATGTCTAGTGTATTCTCCACTCGCCTTCTACAATTTAAAGAAGGAAAAGCCTCATTTCATATACGGTTTATATGCTTTTTTAAAACGAAATTTTCTATTCTATTCTAAATGCGTTGACCTCAAGTAAGCGGGACAAGGGTGGGTGATAATGAGGATCATCATCATGATCGTCTATAAAGCAAAAACTCCTAAATGGATTTCGATACATAGATAGTTTATAACCTGGATTAATACATACGATGTTATCCCCATTTTATGTTCTTGTGGAATAATTTTGTACTAAAATCGCGACGCGGGCGACGTCGCTCGCAAAAGCTAGTTTCAAATAAAATATGTAGTCCGAAAATTATTGGTGTTTTGCCTTCAATTTAAACAACCCTACCACATTATGCACATGGTTTATTCAATGTATGGGTTAGGCATTTATCAAGGTTAAATAAAAATAAATGAAGGATAATGTTGTTGAACTTACTCGTATATCTTATTTTTTTTTAATTCAATTAATATGATTGTATAATACATTATACAAATATTTGTGAGTAAAACTGCAACAAATGATTGTATGTCACAACAATAAATGTGTATAAAAACTAACTTAGTCAATGCTGTATCGCTACTGAGGTTAGAAAATACAGTTGCCATTAATTTCGATAGTCAAAGCAGCTGGTAAACTTTAATCACAAACATTTTATGATTAATCACAATTCATAAATGCGATGACTTTAAATGGGGTTACATTTAACATATGGAGAAATACATTGGACTCGTAAATCACACTGAAGTTGAAGGCTTTCATGTTGATTGCATTCGCAAAGTATGTTCTCAGTGTTGTGGGTGCCAGGTCAGCCATCTCTTTCTCTCTTCTGTGCTCTTAATTTAATAGAGAAAAAATATTACGATGTTGGACAGACTAAGCGATATTTGGTTCAATCAACAGTGATTTTATTTTAGTTAAGAAAAGTGGCTGTGACATACGGACGGACAGACAGACAGACATCATGAATCTATAAGGGTTCCGTTTTTTGCCATTTGGCTACGGAACCCTAAAAAACAAAATGAGCAGGAAAGCCACAATTGGATCAACACACATTTTTCTTTAGCTAATAATTAATGTGTGTTCTTATTTTTTACTTTCATCGTATTCGTAATGCAAAGCACAGTGTTTACCTCGGGTAAATTATTTATTTAGTCACTCCACCTCCACTCACTATTGGCGCCCTCATTACGTTACGGGCGTTAAAGCCCATCTCGGGACTAAATAAGTAACTTTCACCTCTTGGATAACAATGTATTATTACTACCCAATAACCAATTACTATAAATCAATGTTTTTTTTTACAATTTTCCAAAAAAACATTGAATTACGAGCAGAGGATTACGGCGGTTATGTGCAGTACCTACTCACATCTTGTTTATTACCAACTGGCTTTTGCCAGCGGCTTCGCCCACGTGGAGTTTCACGTGTTATTTTGAGTCAACCATAAAAGATAGACATATGTTGTCAAGGAATATTTTTATATAATTTTAAGGAGAACATTTCCGTCATACATGATTTCTATGTAGCTTTAACCATTAAGGCTACACACGCGACGGAAGCTTAAAAAATGGAGTAACTTCTCCCGTTTTCTCAATACTTCCTTTCACTGCTCTGCTCCTATTGATCGTAGCGTAATGAAAAGTATACTATAACCTGCCCAGGAGTATGAAAAATAATTGTGTCAAATTTCGTTAAAATCCGTCAAGTAGTTTTTGTTTCTATAATGAACATACAGACAGACAGACAAAAATTTTACTGATTGCATTTTCTCTACAGATCTCTACAGATTTAAGTATAGATAATATAGATTGTAAGAAAGGGGATGGTATCGATTGCAGTCGTAGAAGTAACTATAAGTATTTTTCATGACATTCGTTATGCAGGTGGGCAAAAATTGTGGGTCAGAAGAATCTAACTTTATCTTCTTAAAAGCTATGACCGTTTTTTTTAATGAAAATCCCGTTTAAAAAAAAAAATAAGTTAGCAATTAGTGTTAAAAGGTATTTTAAAACAATAAATGGTTTTTACACGCGTCAGTATTCTGACGATTTAACCGTACTACAAAAATTTACCGTGTAAAATGGTCATTCGGCTAGGCCGCAAGTGACTACATCGCGAACCCGACATTCAGTTCAATTTTAATTTTTTGATTTTTTTTTCTCTTTACTTTAATGCGTCACTATACACTATGTTCGCAGTAGTATTTGTAGATAGCATTAAATCATATTGGTTTTCAGGAGATCCTACTCGAGAAAGTGCAACATATAATTGGCCATGAGAAAAGCACTCTTTTCTGAAATCGATGCCTACCATTGAAAAAGTTTGACACTGGGATTTATTTATTGTAAGGGCAAACGATACCTTGACGGGAAACTGTAATCTTTTAAAGGAAATAGACAAATCTGTCGGTATCATCGGGATCCGCGGAATGTGAGCGAGCTGTCCAGCCGCCGCGGTGATGATGGTCGCTACGATCACATTGGCTCGCAATTCTTTTATCAAAAGTCTTGTCCCATTGCACATTATTAGGAGGGCTTAAATTTCTTAATAGCATAATGGGCGTACCTACTTTTAATTTCAGTTCGTGGGGTGGCAAGCCGGCAGGATTGAGTGAGTTTAAAAATTCTTGTGGATAGTGTACTGTATCTTCGGTGTTACACACGGTGTCGATGGATTTAAAACATTTAAAATCACCGGGTACTTTTTCAATAATCATTTTGTTAATTTCATTAACTGCATCGTTTCTCGGTCCTTTCAGATAGCTGCGATCGTTTCTTTTTAGGCATATTGTTTATCTTGGGTTTATGTTAAAAAAAACCCTACCTATCGTCAGACGAAAATAAATACCAGTTTTTCGAAAATAATTCGAATTATTTAAGAATATATTTAAGAAATATTGAATGAAATTATTTATAAGTATTTTTGAAAAGAACTTTTGATAATGAGTATCTAAATAGTTCCGAAATCAATTTTAATAAGTGCATTAATTCAGTAAATTTACTCGATTTGGCCGCGTCTGCTGCGTAGAGAGCCGACGGTCGGCAACCTGCTTCATAGATGTGCACCCCCTCCCTTGTGGTTTCGCCGTGCGAGTAAATCTATACATATAATAAATCTGTAGAAGGGTCAATTCTGTACATTGAACATATTGAAAAAATAAATAGCGGGGGGTGTTGCTGGATCGATACCAAACCCAAATATATGATTAAAAAAATTTTTGTCTGTCTGTCTGTTTGTGCAGGCATCACGTGAAAACTAACGGTTCGATTTCGATGAAACTTGGTATAATTATTCCTTATTATCCTGGGCATAACATAGGATACTTTTTATCCTGAAAAAATACGTAGAAAAAAAATCTTATTTTTCAGTTTTATTCATAGACGTTGTTCTGTAGAACCGCGAACACACGTTGCATTACCCGCAGTGGATTCAGCGCCGTAATATTTATAAGATGTCATTGTCAGAGTTACTCAAAATGGGGAAATAAACCATCCACGCGAAGACCGACATCCGCGCGGACGGAGTCGCGGGCGGAAGCTAGTTCGTAATATTTTTTGAATGGATTGTCCGATTGGAATAAAATAAAAAGTAATTTATAGCTATTGAAACAATCTTGCTCAATAAATAGTTTATTTGGATAAGGATTAGTATTTGACCATAATATGATCAATAAACATAGGCTAATAATTTTAATTACTTTTATTCTATGGAAAAGTGGTTATAATGGCTAAAATATAAATGTTAGGTTTATACTATCGCGGACCTTTTTGTTGGCATTATTGAGTTTTACAACTTTTCTATAGAAGTCAACCATACATTTCTAACCATTTGGGCAGCGTTCGCGAGAATCGTTAACGTACGGCAGTTTTTTCGACGCCTTACTCCACAATTTTCACTACCAGGAAAAATCATATCTATTTTCCGGGATAAAATATAGCCTATACGGATTCGGAAGAATCCCTCTAAGTAATGGTAAAAGAAATTTTGAAATCGGTCCAGTAGTTTTTGAGCCTATTCAATACAAACATACAAAAATACAAAGGTTTCCTCTTTATTAGGTGATGATGACTGTAAGCACGTAAACAAGAAGTCTGGCAAAGTGCGAAAAACAGGTTTTTTTTGTTAAATCATCATGTTGTTGTCAAGTGTTATCGTCCTGTGTCTACCCTATATATTTTAACTTACTTTATTTCCTATATATCTTTACTTCCTTATTTATTATCTTGTAGGTACATGTATATTTAATTTATTTTAATACGTATATATTTGTTTCTTATGTTAATATAAGTATTTATATATTTCACAAACATACACATTTGGATGTTTTAAGACTGCTTTGCGTCCGTCACGTCATCGTCCGGGTCTAGTTGAAAACCAGCGTCGAGCACTTGCTGCTCGACAAATTGCTGAACTGGACCCATTTGGCGTAGCCGTGGGACACACAATGTTATATTATTTGTTATTTCGTTGATGTTTTTTTATTTACTTTTTTTTTCTCATTTCTATTTGTTTATTTGTGTGTCCGGTAATGGTTACCCAAATAAACGTTTTTTCTTTCTTTTCTTTCTTTCTTTCTTTATTATATTAGTATAGATTAAATAATTATGATAGTTAATTGTTAGTTCAGCGGTCATATTATGACGTCTTAAAACCAGGCTTGTTCCAGTGAGTGAAAGAAACAGAGCTATACAAGTCGTCTAGCTCTACCTCGTTCACTCACTGGAACAAGCCTGGTTTTAAGACGTCATAATACGGCCCCAGGTATTGGGAGAAATACGTTTTATGTTTGGTCGTTATTCTCCAAACGAACTTTTTCTATTTGTTTAAACCAATGTCATATCGCTTAATCTTGTTTGAAGGATCACACTCATTCAAATAAAGTTAATGGTCTCGGAATAGAAAAAATATTTGCAGGCTAAAGTTGTAATTAATCTTAATTATTTTCCGAGCTATTATTCCGTTCTTGAAGTAAGTTTCAACAAAGTGGCTTTTATAATTATACGAGTATTTTTCATCAGACTTTTCCATTTTGTGATCAATTATGTTATGGCTATAGTCTCGTGCAATTAGGTTTGTACCTCGGAACCGAGTAACTTGTTAATGGATTTGGATGCATCCGGATTTATTGAATTTCTTTATTTTTTAACCGGATGGAGAGACATTTAATTGAAACTGTTTTACCGACAACAAAATTTATTTATTGTGCATTTATTAGTTATTTCAAGCACGCTGTAAAATCCTTCCCTTAAAACGTAATTACCCCTTTTCACCAAGTTAGGGGGTGCGAATTAAATGTATAGGGAATATGTGTATAAGACGGGGACGCAAGGAAATCACACACTTAAGGCAAACTTAACACAATACTAACGTAACGCAATCGCCAACAGGACGCCATTTGTTAATGGCCGCTTGCAAATGATGTCCTGATGGCGATTGCGCTACGTAAGTGTTGTGTTAAGTATACACACACACACTGTTCCTGTAAGCTTTTGCGGAATTTAAAAGCATTCTTCTCTAACCATATTGATTAGCTTTTAAGTTTTCATAAAACGTTTTTTTAGAAGCTATGCTCTTACGAAATGGTTTATTTCAAAGTAGAAACTGATAATTCACATAAATATCGTGTTTCTATATTCAAAGTTCATATATTTTATTGCTCGTGACTGTACAGTCAACGATGAGTTATGGCGCCGAAACGTGGTCTCTTACTATAGGCATCATGAGTAAGCTCTAGATAGTCCAACGAGTTATGGAGAGGACTAAGCTCGGAGTCTCTCTGCGCGATCGACTCCGAAATGAGGAGATTCGTAGACGAATCAGTTATCGACATAGCTCAACGAATTAGCAAGTTGAAATGGCAGTTGGCCGGCAATATAGCAAGCAGAACTGATAGCCGATGGGGCCGTAAGGTTCTCGAATGAAGACCATGCACCGGCAAGCGCAGAGTAGGACGTCCCACAAGGTGGAGAGGCGATCTTATAAAGACCACAGGATCACGCTGGATGCAAGCCGCCTCCAACCGGTCCTATTGAAAGTCTATAGGGGTGGCATATGTTCAGCAGTGGACGTCTTACGGCTGATATGATGTACATAAAACGTACTCGTGGGTGGTTAATTTGCTAACAAGGCTACAAGACACCTTATTAGAAAGGGAAGAAGCCTTCGTGGAAGGGTTCAGTCCCAAGTACCTCTAGTAAAATGGTTAAGGTTTCCTTGTAAGGTAAGTTGAAATTATAACTGGTATGGATGCATAATTCTTTTACATTCGCGAACTTATTGAATGTCAAGATTGAGTTCCAAAATCGGACGTAGAGATTCACGGTTATGATAATGAAATGCGAAACGTATTTCGAGCACTCTTGAACAGTGCACTGTGGTTTCTGTACGCTCATACAGTATTATAGACCCAGCATAAACATTTTATCTGTGGTAACGGAAAGCTTGCCACAGCTGTGCACCGAAGTATGAAGTATTGATAGATGCACGTTTGACGTAGCATCAGCTGTTGCCACTTATATTATATTGCACTCAGTGTTTTAGGTAGTACTAACTCTATGTACCAGTTGCATTTTTTATAGTCTAAATCGCAATAGGCAACTAGCAGTAAATTCTCTTGCGAGTAAACCGTCCCGGCATTCGTTCAGTACTCATTGTTCGCTCTCAAATAGCTGTAGTTGTGGTAGAATGTTTTTTCCATAAAATACGTTTTAAAGCAAAAACGTATTTGGATATTTTTTAGTTTAGCTAGCAAAGGAGACCTCATAAAACTGTTTTGACCATAGCTTAATTTTAACTACAGAGAATGAGCGAAAAGAATTCTTTGGATTATGTTTAGATTTGTTAAAGACATTTTTTTTACTCGTACCAAATTATCTTTCGGCCCATATACTATACCTAACCTAGGAAGGCTCATTGATTAGTCTAAAAGGGTTCTTGTAAATTCGCCACAATATTAAGTCCCCACGCAAAAAAGTATTGATCCTGTTCTTCTAGTACTTTCTGGTCAGATTCCACATTGTGTCCTCGTTTTCGGCAGTTTTGTGCTGGATATAATTTATAATTGTTCTGCTATCCATGCGGAAAAAAGAAATGGAGCGAATTTAATATAATCAAAATTTAAAAAACCTTTAGTTTATTTATACATACTTTTTTTCGTGAGGAATTAATCTTGTGATTATTAAATTTACAACAACCCGTCCGAAGCAGTTTGGTAAGTTCTCACTAGGTACATTTTTATGAGTGGGTGACAAAAGAAATATAAAGATATTTTTAATATTTATAAAAAACTGAAACCGAGAAATTTGCGACAGATCGATTGAGGTTGTCGACCTCAAGTTACTTTTCGGTAATCGAACTTAATCGGGCGTCCTGGGCCGATAACCTAATGAAAATTAATATTAGGATATTGATTTCCTGACTTATAGGGAAAATATAAAAGAAAAGACGGACCGTGGTTTCAATAACAGCACGTTTTCAAAAGTAGAAAGAAGAGAAAATAAGCAATCACTATGGCAAGAATTTATTTATAGCAATAAATAATAGACGATAATTTAAAATAAACAATGCAGCCTGCATTCACATCTCAAAACGCCTCGTTTAAGGAGCTGCGGGGCACCAAGGGTAGGAGATTTCATTTGATGAGTTTACCAACTAAATAAAAAGCAGTTTTAGTTTTTTTTTTTGTTGTAGAACTGGTAGTAATACTGGTAATACTATGGTATGTTTATTAGCATATCTTATATTCGCTTATCTTCAGCACTTCACTGTTTTTAATAAACAAAATTAAATCATGAACATGTTGTTTAGTAATGCAGCTTTATTAGGACGCGGATAATTTTAAAACTTCTATAGAGTTGGTGCCGCTCTGCGAGATCTGGACTGGCGCCAGCGACTTATATGGGAATTCTTCACGTAATAACATTATATAATGTCATATAAAACGAGTTAGTTAACAAAATCCTCACTACAAGTGCAATTAAGTTGCAGTTTTCGTGTTAATTTTTTTTCTTATTCTGGCTTTATTCATACTTTAATAAATGTAATATCATACAAAAATTACATTCATGTACATGAATGTTCTTGATTACAGTGGACATACAGTGGGTGGGCAAGCTTGACTGCAAAACGTGGAACGTTATCCACGTTTTCTCCGTAGGTTAGGACTGGGAGGACGCACTGATTAAACACCGGCCTTTTGGGCACTTTGCAGTGAGGATATATGACGCATTTTAGAAAATGCGTACTTGCCAGTTGAACGCATTTCTGGCAAGTTTTCGCTTAAAGTTGACGTATTCTTGAACAACTTTGAGGGAGGGACAAAACATGGTTCTGGGATGACGTGGTCACTGAACATGCCCTTAGTCTTGTCCAGGTTCATCCCGCGATATTTCCCGAGGCAGCATATTGACAGCTGAGCAGTTTTTTGCAGATACTGTTGCAACACCGCCATATTAAATATGTCGTTTGTCTTTTTTTTTACGTACCACCTAATTACAGAACAGCACAGGCTGGCAAGTATTATAACTCCATAATTATGTACATTTACGTAATGCAGATCTAATACACAATTTTCTTCAAAAAGTATTAACTGAAAGTATTTTAAGTAGATATAAGGTACGTAAAATAAAAACGTTCTTCTCTTTTATTTAATTTTCGTTTCGTCTTCAGCGACTTTCTAGACTTTACAAAAGGTTTCAGGTAATTCAATAGATAACTCCAACAATTAACCTTAAAAGTTACCATTAGGCACAATGAAAGCTTTTTGTCCCAAAAACATTAGCCATTTTATCGGCGGAGATGAAAATATTAACTAAAATTATTTACCTTACCTTGGTGCTGGCATTACACTCAGTGGAAACTGGCACGTTATTAAATGAACTTAAGTCATCTAAAAATAGCATCAACAATATAGTATCATATCGGTTTTAAAGTAATGCATAACTTGCGACAGTATTTTATAAAAATAATATTAATCCTTATCCTAATAAACACCTATTAAGGTACTTTTTGCGAATGAATGTCTTAGGAGATATTGTAGTTTCAAATAAATACCGGAAAAAATAATGATGGAACGGCCGGGGTATGTCACAATTGCAGCGGGCCGTAAGATCCCTATTTGAGGAGTGGTAGTGGCAGAAACGCCAACGCCACGGGGCGCCGCCTGACGCAAGATCTCTCCGGAAACGGTTGTTTCGGAAGGTACCTCAAGGATTCAAAGGCAGGTGAGGGGAATAGGGAGCAGTCGGAACACGTGAGGGACAGAACATGCTCTACCTTACGGTTTAGCCAACGCCGAAGACGTCCAGGGCATCGGACATCTCAGGACAAATTCACGCCATCGCAGGCACTGACTTGCGGACGGCAAGTAATAGGTAGCTCACCGTCGGACCATTGACAAAGCTCGAGTCGACCGAGGGAGCGTCGGGTTCCTCGCGCTCCCCAATTTTTAGGTTTCTTTTCTTCATATTTCAAGATATCTTTTCTATTCTCACATTTCTGTCTGAATGTTGATTGTGCAGTTGCTACTATAGTGTATGTTATTTTGCAACCCGTAACATATACCCGTAACCTGTGACACGTAAATGGTCAATTAACCAGTCGAACGCGCATGAGTTAAGTGAAATGACCCAGTTTCCTTAGTATGCATTTTGTAAGAGGAAAAATAAGTTACTGTTTTGTAAATATTAACATTCCGCATCCATTATCAGAATACAAGTTACAATATTTGGTTAAATGATAGAAATTAAGATTTTACAACAAATTTTAACTGTACTTTGGCATAACTGTTCTTGCATTTCTGCAAGGTCCTTGATAGCTGTAGTGATGAAATTGATTTGCACTTTGACAGTTTAAGCAAACTGAAAGCCACATGAAAATCTCAAATAGTGACTTTTTTGGACTCGCGTGGAAAGAAATGTGTTCATGATATTTTATGTATATACGGGCGAGGGACTGTTAGACTCGTACTGACTAAAATCCACGGTGTCCTTCAATAGCCCTTACGTTCCGGGGTCACAGTAAATCGTGAGTCCCGCGACCCCGGCAGGCCTTTGCCCTCTACAGGGAGGCCCCGTCATTATGCTGACACTCCTTGAGGCGCGCGTGGAATACAACGCGCCGTCGACCCCGGCATGGTGTAATGGGCATCAGCAGGTCAGCGCCCATTACTCGCCGGCCTCATGCCCGCGCCTACAATGGCCGAAGATCGTCTGCCGCCTAGTGATGAGTGTTGAATCGACGAACTAGTTGAATCAACCGTTGACCTTCTGTCAACGTATTAACGTTAACTGTATATGAATCAACTAGTTGAACTCGTCAACGACGTTTATGAATTTAACTCGTGCGTCTTGTTCAATAAACGAGAACGCAAACGCAATCAGCTGAGCAATTTAAAAACTTACTTTAAATTAACGTCATAGATTGCGAGTGACAGTCATATCATACAATTTGAACTCACATAAGTAACGGATGATGGAGTTGATTTTCGAAATATTTATTTTCAGTCTGCCTGAAGAGAAAGTATAAAGGGAAGGTTATCTTATGAGAACCATCAATCAAACGTTTTCCAATACATAAATTGAACCAAGTTGTTTCAAATTGAACGCGCAATCGTTTAACAAAATCCGTTCAAAGTCGTCAAAGTTGACATTAGGAGTACGTTAACTCGTTGACGTATTTAACTAGTTGATTAACCAGTTGATAAACGTAAATCGACGTTAACGTTTCGTTAACGGAAAAACCTTCAACGACCCTTCACTACTGTCCACGCCAGTCGCGTCTACCACTGCGGCTGGGGTGGAAGGAGGACGCTGTCCTCTCCTTCACCCGGCGCGCCTCCTCCTTCGCTAGCATAATTGCTTCTCAGAAGGAGGTGACCGTTTCCCACTCCGTCTCGCTCCGCAGTATGGCCTCGACCAGTGCCGGGCGCGAGAGGTCTCCGCCTATCGCAGTCGTGAGGACACGGCGTTGCTCTGCCCAAGCGGGGCAGTCCTGCACCGTATGCTCCACTGTGTCCTCCTGGCAATCCTTGCAGTGGTAAGCTAAGCTGTCATACGTAATATACTATGCGTAAAGATTATAAGGATAAAAAAGTATGCCATGTTTTTTGTCTTAAAATTTTATGCAAATGGATAGGAAAACTAGTGTTATACGGCGAGGTGAGTCTCTCTGAGAGAATTTCAGGTTATTCGATATATTTTAATTTCAATATTGTTCACTACTTACTTCTTTACAATAACATTTTGAGTACCTACTCTAAAACTCATTTCGTATAACGTTATTGGATATAACGTTTGTTTAATAGAGCAGAGGTGGGAGGTACAAAATTGAGACTGACAGAAAACATGCATTGCAAACTTCACCACCTACAGGATAAATTAAATTCATACAGCTTTTTTACAAAAACTAAATAAACCTTGGTTAAAACCTGGACTATTAAGTCCAAGCTTATCTGCAGAACCATGGTTTAATTCCTTCATATTACAAAACTTAGATAAAACGTGGACCTTAGTACCTACCGTCATTTGAACCACTGTCTAAATAATTAAATTCATCATGTGTAAAAAGAATTAAATCTACTCGTACCGTGTTTTAATCCATTACGTGTGAAAATAACACAAAATCAACAACACAATGAAAAAGTTGCTATGAGAAACTTGACACACCTTTGATAGCTACAACTGTTGGTCCATAGTTTATCGCAAAACCACGATTTTAACAACGTTTGTTTAAACCGTAGTTTTCGAGATTTTCTCCTGGGTTTTTAGTTACACCCTATTTTTAATACTAATAATAAATAATGAGGGAATATGTCGCTCCTTATATACAAAAGCACTAAAATTCAAAATAAACAAATTATACATTTGAAAAAATAATTTGGTGCATTTATGATTTTTTCATTTTTTTATAATGCAAATAAGTTGGTTTTGTATATTGATTTTTATTTCGACAAAATTAAAATTTTAAAGATGAAACCAGCACAATGGAGTTTATTTCCAACTAGCTTTTGCCCGCGGCTTCGCTCGCGTAGAATTTGGTCTGCCTCATTAAGTTACGTGACATTTGTTTTAATACTTATATTTTTTTAATGTAACTTCACATCGTACATCCCAGATTTCTAACTTCAAAATTAGTTTCCATACAATCTTTGAACACCTATACCTAATATTTAGAGGGAATCTCTTGAGGTTGGAATTATTTGAATTCCTTTCTAAGTGCTCATTATTTTAGAGGGCCAAAGCCTGCCGGGGCCGCGTGACTTACGAATTACCGTGACCTCGGTACGTAAACCGTAGCACTGGTAATAACATCCCTCATGTACACAATAAGCTAATAAAATTCCCTATCTCAAAAACTACTGAACCGATTTAGATGAAACTTGCAGTATTCCCTAAGTTGAACGATACCTAGCACAAAAAAAATATTTAAATCGGACGTGAAGTTCCTGAGATATGCGAACAATGAATCAGTCGATGCCTACTCCTTACTGTTAAGGAGTTGTACCTTCCATCATCAGCTCAGCTACATAAGATGATGATTACCATACGCAAGTACTTAAATTACTTCATAAAATTTACGAAAAACGATGCGTGGGCCTATGAAATTTGAGGGTTGCCCTCGATTTCTCCAAGATCCAATCATCAGATCCTGATTTGGTAACAATGGGACCACACGGGAAGCACCAGCTTTCAAACAAAAAAGAATCATGAAAATCGGTTCACCCAGTCGGTCGTTATTCGGTAACAAACTACTGTTTAGGAGTTGTACCTTCCATCATCAGCTCAGCTACATAAGATGATGATTACCATACGCAAGTACTTAAATTACTTCATAAGATTTACGTAAAACGATGGGTGAGCCTATAAAATTTGAGGGTTGCCCTCGATTTCTCCAAGATCCAATCATCAGATCCTGATTTGGTGACAATGGTGGTCCACGGGAAGCACCAGCTTTCAAACAAAAAAAGAATCATGAAAATCGGTTCACCCAGTCGGTCTTAATGCGGTAACAAACATAAAATTGATAACCTCCTCCTTTTTTTGAAGTCGGTTAAAAACTATCCTATGTCCTTTCTCAAGTTCCAAACTATGTCTGTACCAAATTTCACACAAATCGTTTCAGTAGTTTAGGCGTGAAGAAAAGACAGGCAGACAGACAGACAGACAGACAGAGTTACTTTCGCATTTATAATATTAGTTTGGATTGCCAACCTTACACAGGTCAGTATGTCGTTGTAAGCTTTATAAAACTGGGCCCTGGTAACAGACGCGCACACTGACAGACAGCGGAGTCTAACTCGAATACCGAAAAATGGAATTACTTAAACATCGCTCTCTCTCTCTTCCTTGTTACAGTGAAAGTTTTTGAGTACTTTGTTCATAATGAAACACCCAATGTTTCATTAAAATAATGATTAAATTTAGGCACGTACGTGTAGAGAAAGGTATCTGTTTTTTTTGTTGAAAATTGTATTATGAAATATTTTATTTCGTCAACATTTTTTGTGGGAACATATGAACATATAAATGTCTATGAGGGAGAGATGAGTATTTAACGAATGCTTGTCGCTTAAGATTTTTTTAATAGACGAGTGAAATACAATGCTTTGTCATGAAATATTCCTTTATAATGGAAGCGATATAGGGTAGTATTACATTATGTAAATCTTTTAAAAATACCTGGTTTTGGGATGAGTTGGGCTAACAAAATTAAGCTGCTTTTCGGGCACTGATGCAAATACACTTTTTTTTTTTTTTTATCGTTTTAATATCATCAAATGAGTCCTCCCACCCAGGGCAGGGCGAGAGGGACTGTCAGACTTAAATCAGACTAAAATCCACGGTGTCCTTCAATAGCCCTTTACGTACCGGGGTCACGGTAATCCGTTATTCCCGCGACCCTGGCAGGCTTTGGCCCTCTACAGGCCTCGTCACTATGCTGAAAAAATATAATACAACGTTCTCGGGATCCGTGCGTTACATTCCTTTTGTTAATCGCGTTTTAGTCGTCCTCTCAACGTGACCGAACCATCGATCCACTTTTGAATGTATCATCTAATTATTCTTTTAAACCCAAATAAAACCATTTGACAAAGCGTAGGAAGTTAAGAGGAAATAGATGTCATTAAAATCGACTATCATAAGTCTTGTAAAAATATTAAGTATAAAATTATAACTTTTAATTAAAAGTAAAACTGTATCAGACGGTTCAGAAGTAAAAGAGAAGAATATTAAGTTTTGTCATAGATTTCGAAAAAATCATCCGACTTTTTACTTGTTATAAACTACTATGCCTGTAAAAATAGCGTGAATTTAAAAATATAAATACCTACATACGTGGTGCAGTATAAAATTATGTCCTACACATACTGTTATTGTGTCTGGTGCGCCACTGGCTATAAATTTGTTCTCCATAGTAATTCGAAACAACGGCAGAGCAAGACTGGTTTTCCTGCGCCGCACTGTGGAAAATGCTCGGTCACTATCCTCTTTATCTGCGTCGAAAGCAGTGACTGCAACAACGCAGGTGGTGCACAGTCTACGGAACCATGAAACGAACTATTCCAGTCAGGTAATTACGGCGAGTTCCCTTCCAAATATTGCGTCAGTTAAAGTGGACTTGTCGAAAATAGTCGTTCCACTTTATTTTAACAACTGCAAGTATCTCTTAAATAATGTCTTTCAGTTTCTGACTTGAAGCATTTTATTTTATTTTGATTTTTGGTCACTTATTTATTTGTCTGCAGTTTTTGCTTGTTTTCATTTTTAGTCTAGAATGTGGATTGGGATGTTCTTTTTTTAATTTTTAAGAGTTTTTATTATAAATATACCACAAAACTATGTTAAATTATTATATCTTTCGTCTTTTATGCGTATTCTCAAGTTAACAAGTTTTACTAGGAAAGAGTTTAAATATAAATAAAAATAATACATTTAAAAATCTATTGTGGTTCATTGGTCTCGCTATAACTCGACTGCACCAATTTGGCTACATTAGTTTCGAATTATTTTTGGAAGTCCTGAGAAGGTTTAAAAGGTGAGTAAATAATTAGTAGGAAGTTTACCGGGTCAGCTAGTAGGAAATAAATAAAACTTTTCGACTAAAACGAAACCGACTTCTTAAAACAAAAAAGTGAAAAATAATTTTTGAATAAAAAAAGAACAATTTGTTGGATGTCGGTGACTGCGTTTTTCAAAAGCGTTATATTTTATTGTGTGATAGCGTAAACAATGCACAGATATGCGATACCAGCTTTCGCCGTAGATTTGCTGTATATTATTGAAGAGTTACTTGTCTCCAGTTTGGACCAGTTATTGTTTTGTTATCGACTTTCCATCTTGTTATAGGTCTCCCTCTAGTTCTTTGACCTGGTGGAACGTTCCAGAAAGTTAATTTTTGGTCGAATGTAAATAATACTGTACAGTATAACGTAGACATTTAATAGGTAAAGTACGTTATAAAAATCCTCTACCAAATTCTATAATATTTTAAACTCAAATATAATGACTACAGCCGCTGTAATGTATAATAATTGTAGCACTAATACGCCGCCGTCCTATAGTTAGTTATCTTATATTTAGGTACTTATCTAAATTTCTTTAATAGATTTTGAACCTTATCGCTATAGTGGAAGGTTAATATTCGATTCGTGAAATTTAACAGATTGGGGAAGGTTCACCTGTTGGCGTCTGTACTATCGAGAGAACATTTTACTTTGATCACACTAAGCGTTAAAAATGATCATCACCTTGTAAATAAAAACCTTAATATAAAACAGCGGTCGTATTAGATAGGAATTGTATAAAATATACAGTGCCTGTTTCATCCACCATTAAAGTGACTTGCGTTTAGAAACTCCAACACAATACAGATATGTTCTTTCCCCATCGAGTTATAAAGCAAAGGCTTCGACGTGTCACTAAGTACAAAAAAAAACGAAGTTATTTTAAAAACAGCGCCTCTGAAAATTGCTCACCCCTACCAAACGCCGCAACTGCCTCGTGAGAGCGAGAGCACCGCAGCGCGTTAGAAAGAGAAAATCGATCCACATACATGGTGATTACATGGAAAACACTACGCGTTGAACTGAGATGGGAGCAAAGCAGGTTAAAATATAATTAAAGTAATAAATAAATCACAAACACAATAATTATTTACACAGTGTTAATTTACAAGCTACGAAAAGAAACAGATTTTAACGAAAATTGTTAATTCTACAATAATAAATACGTAAATTAAAGCAAATAATGCGAATATTGAGTTTACTTTACACGTGCTTAATTGTAACTTACCAACTGCTATTTTTTCGACTGCGAAAGGTTGTGCTGACAATATCACTGCGTTTAACAACAACAAGCCGGTATACCGAGTAGCGTAGTGACTATTAAACACCATTTTTGGATATGAACTGCTTCTGATCAACAAAATGTGTTATTTCATAAATAACATGGCAACGTTTACGTGTTTAAGAAGGCTTTAGTTATTATTTTGTGAGAGATACAAAGCGAAAAAGTGTCGGGATGCTGTGTGCAAACCTGAGACTTAGGGGCGACTGCTGGCGAACGAGTGTGGCATGGGACGCGGGGGCCCCTCCCTCTTCGCCGCGCGCTCTCACTTACTCACTTAACGCGTATCCCGATAAAAGTAGATTATTGGAAATATTCCTGCGTCTACTATTAATATTTTATTGCAATCAAATTTAATTTAATGTAAGTGTAGAATAATGGCTTATATTTATATTTAATGAATACCAAAATCACGTAATTCTATAATTGCAAAAGTAGCAACAATTTTTGCATTACTTGAAAATATTGAAAGTGTTTTTACTACTTTTGCTGTCTTTGTTCTTAAACTTGAGAATATTTGTTTAATAGATGGTGCGCGCGTCGTTCTCCACGGAGATAAGGGTCGCACCCCTCCATCCACCCTCTTCCTTGGAGCGTGATCTTCTCCCTTTTGCATTAGCCACGATTTTCAGCATTACCATTACACCACGCGTCGCCCATAGGTATTAATAATATCGTAAATATGAAATAGTGTTACTAGTAATGAATGATTTGTACTTCAAATAGATAGCGAATAGGTTTTTATATATTTAGCTTGAAAACTACATATACAGGGTCTTTCTTTTAAATTGGCCAACAGAGGACAATACGCATCAATAAGAGATACGGAAAAATTACTTTCTAAGGATCCTTTAGCTCTTCTTTGATGTTAACAGTTCAGGCGTATTTTTTTTTTGGTCAAATGTCGTCCATAAAATAAATGAAAATGTCAAAAAAAAAATGTAATTCCTTTAAACTCTGTTCCATTTATTGTATGGGGAGACAAAAATCGAGACGTCATAGAATTTGTATGATTTTTTTCCTCGAATTTGTCCAACTTCCGTCGTTCCAATTTCTTCTTCCCATAAAATAAAATGATCCTTAGGGACATGAAACAGAGTCTAAATTCATTTTTTCTATTTCAATCATGTTTGTGGACAACTCAGATATGACCAAAAAATAGGCAAAATTGTAAACATCAAAAAAAGAGCTAAAGTATTGTTTCTTCTTATGGACTACATATACAGGGGTAATCCCTGTTGGCCAAATTAAAAGAATAAACCTGTATAGTCCAGACATATCCAAAAAAAGATGTTTACGGTGCTGTACATGTTAAGCTCATATTAATACGACAGTCGTTAACAATCCAAACTAAATTATTATTCCAATTACTAACAAGAACACATGATCGTGTTAAAAAATCTCTTCGTAACAGGTTTAATAGAACAGCTATTCTAGTTAACGGTCAAAAATATATCTAGAGAATAGTTTACATTACAGTTTACTGAATTATTCATAAAGTTGGGAGCAGCTTACAGCGTACGTAAAGCATGTTATGCCAGTGTCACTAGCAATGCAATAAAAGAACATTTATGGAATTCTAAGCAGATTTTAAATTTATATACTCGTACAAGGATCCACGTAGCTTGGCAACAGGATTCAACCCATAGGAAAACTAATTTGTGTCAGCTTTACAAAAGCGAACGAAGGTTGTTTAATTAATTAAAGTTTTTTTTTTTGTGGGTACTCATTGACGTTTTGGCAGAAAGCCTTTAAACAGAGATATTTTTTTAAATAATATTATCGAATATTTTACTACAATAGAGGCTTTATCTAGCAGAACGCGTGACGTAAACGTAAATACGCAGAATTTTGGACTAACATTCGTGAATTGTGGCGAAAAGCGCAATCATTATTTCCCTCAGAAATTTTAAATAAATTCATTACGTTGCGTAAATACGTTGATTATGTGGGAAACGAACATTTTCAACGATAAAATCGACTACTATTAACAGATATTATTATTCCAGTGTGCAAACTGTAGGATTTATTTATCATTTCTATTTTAAACGTCATGTATTATTTAGTAGAAATTCAACCTAGGCCGCAGATTGTTTCATAATTTTAAATAATAATAAAAATACCCATTAGTATATTTAAATACTTAAACCAGAAAACCTACACTAAAAGATTTAAATCAGAGTAAGACAGTAAAATATCTGCCTTAAAATAACTTTAAGGCAACGACTAGGAAGTTTAATATCCTTAAGCAGTTGACGACCCGGGTCCCTCTAAACCTTGAAAGCTCAAAGGGAAAATAAAAAGATATTTCCATTGCAAATTTGAGCAAGTTGGATTTAGATCACTACTTCGGGAGAAAGTCGATGAGAAACAAGGTCGAGTAAAGTCCTAATCCCACACTTTTGAAACATTTCCTTGTTTAAATTGAACAATACTTACCGTCCCTTCCCCAACATTTGTTAAAGTAAGACGCCAATTGCAGGTTTCTATCGAATATAAAAGATCAGAAGTTCCAGATAAAGATTCAGATGTCTGTGGTTGGCAACATATAGACATTTTCGGAAACATGCAATTGACGCAGAAACTACATTCAGTCATTACACAGCTTTTTTAGTTCTTAACCTATGTTCAAATAACTAGCCAGTCTCTTTTCTACATATATTATTATAAATGTAGAAAAGAGACAAAACTATAATATCACATCTAAAATAATTACTAACTGGAGACAGTCAACAAATCGGGAACTCGTATTTAAGATGCAAAAGAGATGTATACGGTCGATGTGTGGATTACAAAAGGCAGACAGTTGCATTCCATATTTTGAAAAACCTAATATTTTACCTCTCTCTCGGCTGTACATATTCGAAACTTCATTATTCATAAAAAATAATACCCATTTGTTTCAAACACTAGCTAAAGTAAAGAAATGTCAGTACAAACACAATACCTTTTTTTTTAACGCGGTAAAATCATTAAATGAGTCCTCCCACTCAGAGCAGAGCGGGAGGGACTGTCAGACTCGTACTGACTAAAATCCACGGTGTCCTTCAATAGCCCTTTACGTTCCAGGGTCACGGTAATTCGTACAGTCCCGCGACCAGGCCTCACCAGGTCTAGCTTGTAATGCCGGAGTGCGACGTCAATGTTTTTTATTACGTGTTCCGTATTTCTTTACGTACCGAGGTCACAGTAAATCATAAGTCCCGCGATCCCGGCAGGCTTTGGCCCTCTAGAGGGGGGACGCACTCAATACCTTAACACACTGAGCCATGTGAAATGTAATACAGCATTGATGAAGAACTATCTTTAGTATTGCTCCTCGAGTTTATAACAAAATACCCAACGCAATTAAATGCCAGTAAAGAAGTTTAAAACTACCCTACACCAGTTACTACTTCACAAATGCTATTATAAATTGGACGAGTTCTTGAATGCCAATTTTTAATTATACCAAATTGTAAAAAATACTTTTAGGTACTTATTTTAATCTGTAACAATTTAACTAGTATAGTAATTACACTTCTTTTTTTTTTCATGTAAAAAAAAACTGTAATGGAACTTACCCAAGTAACATAAATATTTGTACGTCATAACTGACAAAATATAGCGCACCTAATAGTATTTACCATAAGATCTTGTAATGTAAATCACATTTTTGTATCATAATACAAGTAATCAATTATTATTAAACAGACGATTCTATCTTTTTAAGGTTCTGAACAAAAGGAAAATTTTACCTTTTCAATAATTTCATTTTCTTGTTCGTTTGTCACGAAGGTTTTTCTAGAGAGATTTTTGTATTTGACGTTGATGGCGCGCGCACACATCTACAGTCTACGAACAAAAAATACTTCCATAAATACATAAAATCATACCTTTTTCTGAGACGTAAGCAGAAACTACGTAGAGAGTACAAAAAAGTTCTTCTGCGAAGGCGTATACACTTAACTATGTATATTGTATTTTTATCTAATTTATTATTTAGTTGAATCGTAAGGTGATAGTCATTTTTGCTGTTAACGCTGTTCCCGAAAGTATTAGAGCGGGTCAGCGGATGTTCCACTGTTTTTACATATCTTTTTTTACCATCAGTCATTTGCAATGTATGTCTCCGTTATACCTCGCGTCCCCATCTTATACACTGTATAACGTAGTCAAACCCTTTTTTGTCATTTTGAGTAGTTCGAGATCATGGAACTACTCAAAAGGATAAAATAGGGTAATGCTTTATAGACGTTCTGCAAACTTCCTATGTTTGAAAAACCATGCAAGCAAAGTTGTCACTATAAATTGAATAGGAACTAATCATGTTGTACAACATTTTGGAAGAGCTCGCTATTGACGTGCTCGTAAAACAGACGTGCTGGTACATGAACAATAATTAGGCCGATATGTTCAACGATTTATACAACTCTATCAGTGTACAAAACAACAGTCTACAAATCGTAAGTAGTATTGCGAGTTTAGGCACAGTCAGATAGGTTTTTTTTTTTTTTTTTTTTTTTTTTTTTTTTTTTTTTTTTTTTTTTGCGTGGTAAAATCATCAAATGAGTCCTCCCACCCAGGGCAGGGCGGGAGGGACTGTCAGACTTGTACTGACTAAAATCCACGGTGTCCTTCACTAGCCCTTTACGTGCCGGGGTCACGGTAATCCCTTGGTCCCGCGACCCCGGCAGGACAGTCAGATAGGTTGGTGTATTTTATGCATTTGATAAATTACATTATTAACATAAATACCTATGTTCCTCAAGGAATTTCGTTTTTATCATCAGCCTATATCTTTTTGGTTTCCTCATCAATTACTACATACTATATAGGTACATTATCGATTATCATAACGACATATTGCACTCTGGGGGACCTGACCTTGCGATGTCAGCGCCAGCAACCATAGGTACCTATCGTTTGTTCTGAATTCGCCACCCGAGTCGCGCTGTGCCTCCGCCGCCGCCGTCAACGCACTGGGAAGTTTTATGTATAGGAGCAAGGACCTGATTTGGTCGTAAAAATTAATTCATACTAGAGTTTACAGGAAAGTAAATGTAGGATGTAGGTAAAGTTATATTAGGATCGTCAATGCCATTGTAATGTTGTTAGTTAATTTGACAGCATACTGTGCAGGACTTCCCCGTTTGGGCAGAGCACCACCGTGTCCTCACGACGGCGATAGCCGGCGATATCTCGCGCCCGGCATTGGTCGAGGCCATGCCGCAGCATGGCCTCGACCAATGACCGCCTCCAACTCGCCCCGCAGGGCGAGTTGGAGTGGGAAGCGGTCCTTCTGCGAAGCACTCATGCTAGCGCAGGAGGGGTCAGGGCGCGTGGAGGACATCGTTCAACTCACGACCTAGCCGCAGTGACAGACGTCCCAGGATGATCTCCGGCCACCGTAGGCGCGGGCATGCGGGCAGCGAGTAATGGGCGACTCACTGTCTGATCATGGACCATGCCCGGGTCGACGGTGCGTTGTGTTCCACCCGCGCCTCAGAGTGTCAGCACAATGACGGGGCCGCGGGATTAACGAGTTACGGTGACCCCGGAACGTAAAGGGCTATTGAAGAACACCGTTGATTTTAGTCAGTACAAGTCTGACAATCCCTCCGGCTTTGCCCTGGGAGGACTCATTTGATGATTTCACCACGCTAAAACAAAAACACGTAACATTTATGTACTCTAAAATTCATTTCGTACAACGTTATTGGATATAACGTTTATTTAATCGAAAATCGTAAGTTCTAACGTTTGAAACAATTAATGTAACGTTTAAACTATATTCTTTGATGACTTTAGCTCATCCTCTGGACTTTGATTGTTTGCCTTCCCGATTGTTATTGATATTAAGAGAACTAATGATTCAAGAGCAAACGAAGCGAGCCCCGAACTTGGGGCGCCCCGACTCGCACAGGTTAGGTTTGAAGTGGATGGCGGTGTCTGAAAGACCCCTTGTTATTTTAAACCTTGTACGCAGAAATAGGAGCCCCGTGCACCAGAGCCTCGTCGAGTCATCTTGGCAGCTGGTATGGAGGAGGTAACTCAGAGTTAGGTTATTCTATAAACAGAAAAATACAATTGAAAATGTATTATAATTATAAGTACTAAATAGGTTTTATCTACTATCATGCTATTAATCCTCTATAAAAGAACCTATAACAATAAGCTTATTGCCAACATTAAAACACTCAATGATATAATGATCATTATATCATCCAAACGCGTGTTATAATGAATTTCAAAAAAAGAACATTCTCATGCAATGACATTTTCACCACCTTTCACCACCAGATCGCTAAAATTTTGAAAAAAGAACAACTCGTCTTATCGTGTTATATCCCGCCATTTTTTCACTCGAATATGGTATGCGAATATGGTATGTTATGAGAATCTTTTATAGAGGATTCACAGCATGATTGTAGATAAAGTCTTGTATGCAACCGTTATAATTAGGTATTAAAACACTCATGTGGTACTATTATCACACTCGGCTGCGCCTCGTGTGATAAACCCACATTCGTGTTTTAATACCCCTGATTATACAACAGTTGCATAAATAACTATTATGTCTTTTGAGTGATATATCATTGATTCTTATACTAACAGAAATAGATATTTCTAAAATTATAGTATATCGAACTTTTATTACATTAACTCATCATTATAACAAATAAAATTATAAATTCAGTTATTACATCTTGTAAATGTTAGAGATATTGTATTTATATCATATACATACCCATGTTCCACACTGTATATTTACAAGATAGTGTAAAATGTCTAAATCAACCATATGTTTAATGCGTAAAACGTTTTCATTACTGGTTTATGTCAATCAAACTGCAGCTTCAGCTGGGAGTAGGGGTCTTGTAGGGGCGGGTAGGGGTCATAGGCTGGCAATGGTTAACTCGTGCCCGACTCCCTCCCCGCCGACAGTGATGAGACTGTACTTGTTGTACAAAGCGCCCGGGGTTTTATCACTCAACTTTACCTAGCATCTACTATAAAGAGGTAGTAGTACGTAGATAAATCTTTGGTTAGCCATATTTAAATACGTGGAACGGAAGCTTGACACCCCTTTTTTAACCGACTTGGTCGGTGGCAAAAAATCTATGAAATAAAACAAACGAAGCCAACGACTTTCCAAAGAAAAGTTATTTTGTAGGTTTTTTAACACTTTTTTGTGTTTTTGAAGATGGTTACTTTTTTTCTTGAAAAAGTTTTTATTTAATTTAATAATACGGACGGAAGAATATGAAATAAGTACTGTTAAGATTTATAATAATTATGAAGAAAGCAAATATTTTTACGTTTTCGGTTTCGTATCTCAAACAACAAACGGAACCCTTAAGTTACCACTTTATAGTTCATCTATCCGTCTATCTGTCTGCCAAGACCCTTGTTCTCAAGAAAGCGTGTAGATATTCAGCTGAAAATATCGAATACTGAAGTCTACAATCTCTTGGAGCGGAGAAAAATCAAACGTCTGAGCCCCTTCGCACACTAGGCGACACAAGTCTCCGATACCTTAAAATAAAGACTTAAGTATCCATTGACGCGCGGCTGTGTACGAACCTCTATGGATTTGTATTGCGATAGTCTTCTGGATACCAAAGTCGTAAGGTATCGGAGACTTGGTCGCGGGACTGTACGAATTACCGTGACCCCGGAACGTAAAGGGCTATTGAAGGACACGGTGGATTTTAGTCAGCACGAGTCTAACAGTCCCTTCCGCTCTGCCCTGGGTGGGAGGACTCATTTGATGATTTTACCACGTAAAAAATAAATAAAAAAGGTATCGGAGACTTGTGTCGCGTTATGTACGAAGGGGTTTAATCAACGCAACCAAAATATACGGCCGTTTATACTCTGTTTTGCCACATATTTTGATGCTCGTCGTGGTTTAGTTAAAATCTATAGGGTATTTCTCGTTTACTTAGACACACATAGTTTATAACCTGGATTAACATCTAGGATAGTTTTGACCCCGATTTATGTTCCCGTGCGATAATTTTCGAGTCGTAGCGGGCGAAGACGCTGGCAGCAGCTAGTATTTAATCATAATAAAACATTGAATTTTTCCTGTATCACACACTATACCGTAAAGATAACACGTAAACGTTTAAAATCAAATATTGATACTACTAACATAAACTCATATTTTAACAAACAAATATGTCAGATGGTAGTTCTAGCACTTTTTTACTTTCATTTATTTTCGACACTGCAGATATCGATGGCGGTAAACATCATTAGTTACCTGTTTAGTATATGTCTGAACTCGCCTTGAGTAAACGTGGTGATTAATGCTCATGCTGTCTCTGTATAAGAAGCAACTGTCAACGCCACGAGCAGGTCACGCACCACAAAGGTTCAGAGCCTGTTCCTCACCAGAGTGGGAGTATAACAATCCGCTATAATTGCATGAAATGATTGAATCAAGCCTTTCAAGATCAACATAAATGACGCAAGTAAATAAAAAACGACGGGTTGCACTCTGGGAGTGCCGGCAGAAGTGAAAACTTGAATAGTAATTGTTGGAAATATCTTGTGAAGAGATTTTAGTAAAACTCGCAAAAATGGTTGACTTATTTCAATATTTTCCAATGTGACGTACATCTTTTATAAACAATGTTACCTAGCAACGAATGTATCCAGCATACAAACTTCTTTAAAAGTAATAAAGTCACACGAACATTCACGCTAGCGCCCTGCGCCGTACTACGCTTTTTCCTGACGTCCTACGCTTTTTCGATCAGGTCACGTGTCCTGACGCGAGTTTAAGATTTTATACCCATTAGAGAAAAAGTGCTCAACCCCGCTAAAGAAGTTTTCACTTCAAAAATAGAACACTATAAAATATACATTCATCTTCAATATAAATACCCAAGAATACACAGAATATATATAATACATAATACCCATGAATACAGTAACAATCGTTCTACAAAACACAAACTATTTAATGTCCAATTTTGTCGCACTGTAGCGCGATCCACCTCCCTTATACCGCGAATGCTAACGATGCTCAACGCGCTCGTGGAGACCAACCCTGGATTGGACTTGTTTGCTGATGAATGGAAGACGATAATGTTAGAATGTCTGCGATTCTGTGAGGAGACAGAATGAAAGGATAATTTCATTTAGTGTTAATGCTATTTTCAGGTGTTCTAAATAAATAAAGCTACTTATTGGAAGACTCGTTGTGATTTTATATTGAATATTTTTTTGCTTTATTTAGCTGTTAAAATGTCACTTGCACCGCACATAACTAATGTTAATAGAGTTTATATTGCTACACAAACAGTGACGAGGGATAATGACACCCATGCAATTCATTCTGAAGGGAAAGGTAAACGGGAACTACTTGATGCTGATTGCTCTTGTGATACTCGTATTTCTCTATTGAGAGTTTTTTGTTTTATTTTTTTGAATTCTTTATTTTTTATATTGTAATTGAGTTGTGTAAAACCGAAACACATACAAGAATAGGATCATAGTTTATTTTTTGGATTTACTTTCTTTAAAGCTCTTTTGCTTCCTCGAAAAATAAAATGGCTCTCGCAGTTGCGTAAGTGAATACATGGCTTACTCAGAAGCTTGTCGTGGTATCATTTATTTAGAGAACTTAGAAATCGAACTGAATTAAGAGAAAAGGTTCTTGTGAATTTATGTGAAACTTTTAACTGCACTTACAATTTTTAATAAAGTTTTATGATATTTTTAGTTGGGCAAATCTTAGTTGCTAACCAATTTTGATACGTGTATTTTCAAACTGCTATTTTCATGATAGTGGTTGGTTAACAGTCTTTCGCCCTCAATATTTTCCGTGTCTCTCAGGTAATCTCTAAGATTAACCGATCATAACAGAATAGTTCGAGCTTTTATAATAACGAGTTGATAAATTTTACGTTATACTAGAAAATCTTAAGGTTATATTTTTATTTTAAAAGACCGTTTTTTTTTTGCGTGGTAAAATCATCAAATGAATCCTCCCTAGTCTGACAGTCCCTCCCACCCAGGGCAGGGCGGGAGGGACTGTCAGACTTGTACTGACTAAAATCCACGGTGTCCTTCACTAGCCCTTTACGTACCGGGGTCACGGTAATTAAAAGCCCGATACGATAATTTTAACATTTTGTGACGTGAGATGAAATCCTCAGTTGTTCCATGATTCCATCATCGAACAAATGAGGTTTTGTTTAACGTAATGGGAGTCAAGTCGGTATAGCCAAATATTTCTCAATATAATATTATATTGATTTAAATGAAAATAGAAAGAATATACTTTATTGTGTAACAACATTAATATTTCTATGCTTGCAATGGCGGTCTTATCGCTAATAGCGATATCTTTAAAAGGGCTGTAAAAACTTAAGATAAGTTCCTTATACACACACATCAAAGTTTGTGATCACTAGCATAAGCTGAATATTCTCATTTTTAAATTTTGTGGACAAAAAAAAAACAATTGAACTGTTTCATTGTTTTATATTCTAAATCTATCATAGGTATATATCAATGATTTGGATGGTTGACTCTGCATCATCATAACATTAAGTTTATAATCTTCGAAGGGTTATTTAGAGGTGTTCCGAAATAAAAACCACATTTCACCAGTTATAAGTCCCATGTAATTTGTGTAATCAGCGGTGCGGAAAATTTCAGTATTTGCCCGTCGATTCAGTATTTTTGATGAGGACCAAGACATTCTGTTGGAACATTGACAAATATTGTACGACGCCAATATTTAGAATCTTGCAGATAGAAACCAACTTTTTAACCTAACAATGCGTGCTGATGCAACTGCCTAACGAGAGCCTTGGCTTGGATATTGGTCGACGCTCTTCGCAATTCAGCCACTGGCAAACGCGGCTATAAGCACAATAATCGCTGAGTTAAGTAAAATATGTAGTTGTAAAAAACACTTAAAAACCAACAGAAAAAACTTAAAAACAAACACACATAATATATACGAGTATATAACGAACGGTTCAAGGCCAAACTATTTCATTATTTCATAAAAACAAACATGCGTAAAATTATGTTTTCGAGTACGCACAACGAGTCTTCTTGAATATATAGGTACCTTGTTGAGAAACATTTAGCAACTCGTTTTTCTTGCGCTCGTAAAATATAAAAGCAATAAATGTCAAGCACAAACAGCTAAGTTCCACAACATAAAACTTTGTGAGCGGTCTTGGAGGTGGCCTGCGATACCGAGTGGCTATTCAGCATTTTTCTATATCACTGTTCCGAAACAAGAATAATTTCAACTTGAATGACGGCGATTTGATGAGTTTATGGAGAAAATAAGGGAGATTGCCATAGCTACTGAGTAAGATCCACATGTGCTCAAAATGACAGCGCTATTTCCGTAAAGGGTGCTACATATATATGTAGCACCCTTTACGGAAATAGCGCTGTCAGATAATACTATAATACTGTATCTTAAGATGTTATATTAATATATATTATTCCAGATTCCAGACAGAGATTTCAGGAGAGCGTGAGCCGGTCCTACGCTGTGTGTGAAAGAGAATTTGCCGCACGATTTCGTACCAACGAAATTTAAATCTCAACATCCCGTATTCACATTGATATTAAGGTAAGATATATTTTATATCTTAAGATTTTATCTTACGATAATGAATTCTCACATCGAGCTCTGTCTTAAGATACGAAAATTTGAAATATATATTATCTTCGTCGTGTGTGATGCGCCATTGAGTTGTATGGCGAGCGATATGGTATCTTAAGATAAAATGTTATAGTATATTAGTCTTGTATAGCGCGCTTAATTCAAGATACTTTACTAAGCAAAAGAAGAATGGTTAGAAATAACGTCAAAATTATTTAAATTCTAGGGTGGTGTATGTTACAATACAAGAACTTTAGAAACTTAGACGTGGTCAAAGAAGGCACTCTCAAATCTATCACATGGCATGTCAATACATATAGTAGACGACATCATTAGCGTAGTGGCTGAGCGATAGACTGCTCTGATCCGTGCCACGGGTTCGATTCCTCCACGAATAATTGTATGACTATAATTAGTTGTGGTTCTAGGTGTTTATTCATACACAAAAGTATTAAAATCGTCGAAAATCACATGATTTCAAATGCGAGAAATTCCTAGAGCGAGGTGAGAATAAAAAAAATGGTACAGACTTTTTCATACGTCTATTTAAAGCTTACAAATAAGTAGCAAATAAAATGAGATAGTGTGTAATCGGACACTATAAATTCTAGCATAACACCAGACCGGAAAATGGTAAACGATTTAAACGAATATTTCCAGTTTTCATCCTAGACTGCTTTTACATTACACGTTCCTTCTCTTAAAGGTATCCCCGAGTATGTACAAAGAATACAACACTATTACTCTAACCTGCGTTTATTGTGGAGACGCGAATAACTAGGGCTTATTACGCTTTTCCTCAAGATTTTAAAAGGTTTTGCATTATACACACGATCGCTTTACAATTGTTATGCAATTGTGTTAAAACAAATACCACTGAGTAGTTTCTGTGAATAGAAATATAACCGTAACCGCGGAATGTTTAGA
Organism: Agrotis puta; assembly: GCA_943136025.2. Taxonomy (NCBI): domain Eukaryota; kingdom Metazoa; phylum Arthropoda; class Insecta; order Lepidoptera; family Noctuidae; genus Agrotis; species Agrotis puta. The sequence goes on from OW964166.2 coordinate 3,471,927, forward strand.
CATGGATACCCAATCCACATTAACAGTTCTTTGTAATAGGGACCGAACCCATTGCCATCAACCGGGTACGGTCGCAGGACTGTACGAATTACCGTGACCCCGGAACGTAAAGGGCTATTGAAGGACACCTTGGATTTTAGTCAGTACGAGTCTGACAGTCCCTCCCGCTCTGCCCTGAGTGGGAAGACTCATAAGATGATATTACCACGTGAAAAAAACATACGGGTACAATTGCATGCTCCGTGGCTATATAATCAGCTTATTGCCGTCCACTTCTGAATTTAAGCCTCCCCCAAAGAGCGCCAACCCTCCCGGTCCTGGGCAGTCCGCGTCCATCCGCTGCCAGCCACATTCTTCAAGTCATAAACCCATCTTTCCGCAGGCTGTCCTACGTTTGCTCATTCTTGGTCTCCACTCTAGCACATGTCTGCTCCGTCTACCATCTGTCCGTCTACAGACGTGGCCGGCCCACTTCCACTTCAGCATCCTTATTCTACTACTTACCTTGGTTCTCTTCTCCGTGGCTGATGCTGATTCATTCGTGATGGAGTAACCCAATAACATTTAGAATGACTTTAGTATCGAACCTTTTTAATTTTACTGTTTATTCTTTTTGTAAATCTTAAATTCTTTCACATTTCAGGTCAGCCCCATTACATATCAATAACGTAGTATTTATATATATAAACAGTGTCAACGTATGTTTATGTGACTTCGGTCAGTCAGTCGACCTGAGTTGAATAACATAACAAATTAAACAATTGCAGCACCACATGCATACGCAATTCGATGTTGGTGTTGGAGAGTTGTACGCAGCGAACTTTAAAAAGTAAAAAAGAAAAAATAAGTTCAGTAATCTAGAAGAAAATAACAATCCGGACCTAGTATTGACAAGATTTGAGCCGGTTTAATTTTTTAACGGTCCCGACTCGTTTTTCTTTTAAATTTCATTTAAAGCTCTTTCTTTTTTTTAAGCAGAGAAAAAGAGAAAATCGCTTTAGATTACACTATACAAGTAATGTATTTGGCAATTGTTTTAAGAACAGTTGTAAACAGCAATTAGTATGTAGTGTGGTGTGGTAATGTGTGTTTTCGATGCATAAACTGTTCCCTACGTACCGTTGAGCACCAAATTTTGTCACTGTGATAAACGAACCTAGGCAAATGAAAATAGGTTTTTGATAACTCTAATTGAAATTCTCTGTTCCTTTATATTTAAATACACCTAATTTTGAAATTACACTTGTAATTTATTTAATCAACTCTGTGCATATTTTGTTTCTAAATATAGTAATGTATTCGAAAAAGCGATCACTGTCTATAGTTAAACTTGCCTCCAGATTATATACAAAAACATTTTTATTAAATTTACACCTAGAATTTGAATCTCCAAAATTCATCATTTCGTAACGAATTATCATCGGGATAAATAAATAAATAAATGCCTCACACTATAAATTTCTACTGTATCGTGGATGCAGGATGGATTACACCCGATGGAGTTATTCCTAAGATAGGGGCAATGCTTAAGAAAGTAGAAAAGTATCCGATTAATCTTTGTAACGTGGAGTTACTAAATATTAATAAAAGCGAAAATAATAGTGATGGGCCGACTGTAACTTTGGCTGAATAGTCGGCTGCTATAAGGCCGACTAGACGGTCATGCCGAATGTTGGTTTAGTAAGTTTGCAGTTGCGGCGATTATATCTATGATATGATTAAACAATATAAAAAAGAAAGGAAGTTATAAAAAACATTAACAAAAAATCATCTCACCGCTTTTGGAATAGAACATCTTTAGAAAATCACTACAAAATTATATTAATTCCTATGATTTTAATCTGAGTTAAATACTAAACAAGTTGCCTCAGTATACGTACTACCTACAAATATTTTTTGAACACCAAATATTTCGACGTCCTACAACGAAAGTTGCATTATGCTCGTAGTCCATCTTTATTTTCTATTAAAGTCGAGGATTATTAAATATTCTAAATTTTCGGAGAATATACAAAGACGTGCTAGCATGACATGAATGAGCTAATCTTAGAGAAAGTCTTCATATCCAAGTTTAAGTGTGAATGCCAAGTTTCCGGGGCCACTGTTTGCTGACATGCGAATTTGAAGCTTATTCAAAGAAGTGATTTCAAGTTTCTCGCAATGAAAGCCGAAACACTTAATTGCACAGGAGAAGCCGCTGTCGTCGCGGACTGAGGCGCACTCAAATTATTTGAGTCGAGGAAGTTAGTAGCTGTTGAGGTGAAGAAGTTCATTAGATATTCAGAGTCCCATTATTTGTGTGGCACCGACTGCCTGCACAAGGAAAAGTTACAACTTTCAGATTGATTTTAACGACAATCTCCCGACTTTAATAGTTCCCCTTGAAGTTTGAGTTTGAATAAAATATTAGAGTGAACGGATGAAGTCCACAAGAGTTACATACCTTTTTCAGACTTAACAGTTTAAAGTAGTTATCTACTTTGATTTTTGCACAAGTTCTGTATAGGTCAGCAACTTCTGTAAGTTTCTGACTGGTTGCCAGGATGAGAAACGCCGCGACTCATTGCCGTGTCGTCAACCAAATGCCCAGCAATTGAAAGTACGAAAGTCACTAGTCTGTTGTGCATCACTGAAATTTCAGCAAGTGTGTTAATAGTAAATATAGTGACGGCACGGTTGGCTCAGTGACCGAGCAATTGGACTGCTACGTTACGTGTCGCAGGCTCGATCCCCGCACGGAACAAATATTTGTATGATCTGCAACTAGTTGTTCCGGGTCTGGGTGTTTGTGTATGTGAGCAAGGTTCTCGATTATTCTACTGAAGATTGTACTGGAAGTTTCTAGAAATTTCTACCCTAATCTAGATGGTTCGAGATGGGTCTGGAATGTACCAGAAGGTATGGGACTCTGTAGAATTCCATGGATGTTTCCAGAACTTTTGACCATCTTCTAGAAACATCTAGTGGGTCCGGCCGGGGTATAAATAGGGCGCCGATAAGAGCCGGGTTTCGGTCTGGTTTTGTCTACGATCGAGGCGACTGAAGTGAGTGAGTGTGGGTTTTAATTAGTGATTTGTATGTCATTAAAGATCATGTGGTTTTAATTGGTGTTGATTAATTTACCCCCTACCCAGCTTGTAACAATATCAATATTAATCAATCAATCAATGCCGGTGAACCTTCCGTTATTTGTTGTTAGTCCTGTTTTGTTTCTATACCTATTTTTGATATGCAACGAAGAGAGCAATGCTCAGACTTTTTCTGATGGATGGGATTCGCAACGAAGTCATTCGCCAGTGAGCTAAAGTTCCCGAAGTGGGCCGGCCATTTATGCACACTAACATACTCGTATTTGTATGTGTTAATATCGACGTTTGAATGATAGGAGTGTAACTATACATAAATATGTATGCATGCCCTTGCAAGTTACCATGTCGGGGCTGTTCATTTATAATTAATTTTTGGAAACGTTTGCAAATTTAACTTAACATGTCAGTGGTATTATGAAACGATTGGACCATTTATTGAATCGATCGACCTAGCTATAAGCTCCGAGTTCAAATCGTATTAACTGTTTCTGTTTGTATGTTTTCGGTTTTTGTAACTATTTACTTGTAAATTGCTTTATTGATAATAATACCATTTTTAACAGAACAATCGTAAAACCACTGGCCTATCTATTAATTACTTTTTTCTATTAATTACTAATTAATCGATCGACCTAGCTATAAGCTCCGAGTTCAAATCGTATTAAATGTTTCTGTTTGTATGTTTTCGGTTTTTGTAACTATTTACTTGTAAATTGCTTTACGAAAGAGCCATTTTTATGTATATTATGATTGAAACTTACTGCGATGTCAAAGAAACAGCGCTGCTTGCCACTTAGTGGACGAAACCTAACCCTTCGCTCGGCTTTTAGATACTCACATAAAAAATTGAGATCGCTTTCCAAAATCCAAATCGGAAATCGATTCAGCGTAGTAACAAATGCCTGAGAGGGTGTTTTGTGTACTCTCGCGCCCGGTACTGGTTCAGGTCATGCTACGGGGCGAGCAGTAATGGAAAGCAGTCACCTCCTTCTGCGAATCAATTGTGCTAGCGAAGGAGGTGACCTCACAAATCTCGCCTCCTCCTTCGCTAGCATAACTGCTTCACAGAAAGAGGAGATGAATACAGTTAAGTACCGTTGTCTCTCCTGTTTATTCGTGTTAAAAAAAAGATTATATTGTTGATTAGATTACTGTTAGACTGTCAGACTCGCACTGACTAAAATCCACGGTGTCCTTCTATAGCCCTTTACGTTCCGGGGTCACGGTAATTCGTGAGTCCTGCGATCCCCGTAGACTTTGGCCCTCTAAAGGCAAGCCTCGTCATTATGCTGATACTCTTTGAGGCGCGCGTAGAACACAACGAGCCGTCCACCGGCCAAGTCCATGGTCGGACAGCGAGTCACCCATTACTCGCCGCGCCAGAGCTCTTTCCACCGCGCCTCGGACTTGTCGAGGCAGCGGGGATTCGCCCCGGCAAAGGTAAAGTAACCTAATGTAAAAATTAAAAAAAGTGATTTAGAACTTAGAGGTTATTTATTTATTTACGAAGAGCTCGACAACGTGGTGTGACCGCTACTCACCCCTTTTCTTTGAGCAATCGGACCCACTGGAATCTCGCTATTTCAACTAATTAAAGACTACTTCATTTTGCTTACCCTACAAACTATTTACTAACGCGTTCATAAAGTTAAAAGTCCTAGTAGTAACATTGTGCTATAAAAATAAAGATCCAAAAATGGTTTGTAGGAAGATAACAGCAAAAAAAATTACGGATAACTGCAAATTGTAAGCATGATTGTAACGATGAACTTTTATAACTCAATTTTTGAATCAACGATTTTTTTTTCATTCGTATACCGTTACTCTGTTTCAATGGATACGAAACTTAAAATTTCATACAATATCGCTTTTTATTTCAAACCATCTATGGCGTTCAGGGGCAGTATTATGACGTCTTAAAACCTGGATTGCTCCAGTGAGTGAACGAGGTGGTGCTAGATGACTTGTATAGCTCTGTCTCTTTCACTCACTGGAACAAGCCTGGTTTTAAGACGTCATACTCGTAATACGGCCGCTGGTACATGTTAGACTTTCTAGGGTTTTTTTTTCAGATATTCTCATTGATGCATTTCCTTTGTTAAATAACTTTAAGTTTTTAAAAATATGTCTTATTTTCAGTATAAAAGTTTATCTTTTTTTTTTAACATATACCTATATTTTTAACCGACTTCTAAAAGGAGGAGTTTTTTTCTTATGTATTTACACCGATTTCTCCGAGGTATCTGACGAGATACGAGGTATATGACGTCTGATGTCTGTGATTTTTATATATGTGTTCAAAGCAATATAGCTGCCATTTGGTCCCATTAAAAATTATATCAGTTTGGTTTAGTAATTTTTATTTTATGAGCATTTTCCGCTTATTACGAACGTGGACTATATCATTACCGTACTACGGATCACAAAATTCTAGTGGATGTGTAAGAAAATTATAATATTCACTGTAATAATATTCACTATTTGAACTAAAAATGTTTTTTTTTATCGTGGTAAAATCATCAAATGAGTCCTCCCATCCAGGGCAGAGCGGCAGGGACTGTCAGACTCGTACTGACTAAAATCCACGGTGTCCTTCATAGCCCTTTACGTACCGGGGTCACGGTAATTCGTACAGTTCCGCGAATAACAAAAATGGTAGAAAAAATAAACGACGGTTTGCACTTTGGGAGTGCCGGCAGAAGTGAAAACTTGAATGGAACAGAAATAATAAACACACACGAACATTCGCGCAAGCGCCCTGCGCCGTCTTACGAATTTTCGATCAGGTCACGTATCCTGACGCAAGTTTAAAATTTTTTCCCCATTCCAAAAAAAGTGCACAACGCCGCTAAAGAAGTTTTCACTTCAAAAAACTTGAAAAAAAAACAAATCGATTTCAAACGCACCACAAAAAAGTGTAAAAAACATTTTCTTTCAGAAGTCGGTGGTAAAAAAGTCTATGAATAAAAAAGGTTTCTACACTACTTCGTCATGGTTTTTGAAGCCGGTACCTTTTTTTCTTGACTAATTATGTCATAAATTTATGATGAAATGTTTTCGTGTTATCAATTTCATTTAAATACTTTAAAACATAAATAACATTTTGCATAAAGTATGTTTTCTGAATTAGAAACGAATTAACTACTACGTAAAGTTATTTAGTACGTGTATACCTGATATAACGTCTCTGCACTTTTGTAGATTAATAACTTAATTTTTAGAGACGCCCAACAAAAGAGCTTTTATAACTCCACGCCTTAACATTTAGTTCAAAATGAACGGGCGCTCGACTAACAGAACTGAAACATCCCGGCAACCGGCGCCATACACTCACTAAATTTATGTCCACACAAATTGCTTAATTGAGGAAAAGGCTTTTGTTTGTTCTCCTTTTCGCGCACGAAGGGTCAGTGGGTTGAAATAACTACTGGTACTCTTGTTACTGCACAAGGGCCCCTACAAACATGACAGGTTTATAATTAACCTGGAGAAAATACCTAGTAATACTATGTTGAAGCCTTAATTGAGGCATAAACGAAACAGGGGACTACTTATGTTCACAAATAGGTACGCGTTTAACAGAAAGTTGTACTACATACTTATAGGTAAGAGTGCTTTCCCGTCGATCACATCATCGCTTACCATCAGGCGAGATAGTGGTCCAACGCAAACTTGCTCGTAATACTGTAGTACTTAATATAGGCAACTATACAGTTGCATCGTACACAAATCGTACGAGGCGTTGAAAATCAAGCTTGAGGTAGTCATTCGTAGTCCCTTTCGAAAAATGCCGCATAAAATAATGATGAAAGAAATGTGGAACAGATAAAATAAGAGTCACAGATTGTTACCTTCCGTAATAATTAAGAAGCCCCAAGCATGGACCATATAAAGAACAAAATTAGAATAGAGTAGCTACATATTTTATAAATATGTATGTCCACATGTTAGAGATAATTATACTATAAATAAGTTGACAACAAACCTTTAAAGGGCAGATAATAGTTTCAGTTATTATAATATTCTATTGCACATTGCTTTGGCTATTGAAAGTTCTGAAGCAGTTTTTAAAATTATTGCATAAAAAAGGTACTACCGCTTGCCGTGATGAAATTGAACTGAGTAAAAATGAGTTGAATATAATAAATGACAGAATGAAATTCGTAAATAGAAAAATCAATAAAAAGAGGTCAAATCAAAGAAGGAGGTAGCATACCTACTCTGTTACAGTCTTACGCTGTGCAGGATACAGAGAAACACGACTAAGTCCAAGGATTTGTTGAGCCTGCGTGCAATATATAGTATTTAAGTGCGAACTAAAGATTAGTATAAAACTAAAACCGAAAGATTGGTTTGATAAAAGGTCGCGGGTATATCTTAAGACGTTACATTGGCCCTGGAACGTCAACTAAAGAAACAGCTTAGTTTACAGATTGGCAAGTCAAACAGTCCCCTTTGCTCCACACATAGGAAGACTCTGACGATTGTAAAACTTAGAGGTCTGTGAAAGTACAAGTCTACACTTATTTACTCATTTAAGAATGTAATTTGTTTAAAAATGTAAAAAGCATTATTTTTTATAAAATAAAAGTATAAGTATTTAAGTATCAGTGCATTTGACCTACGCCATATTGCTAGAAGAATAATTTGTTCTAGGGCAATTCAGGGTGGGAGGACTCATTTGATGATTTTACCACGATAAAAAAAGGGCAATTCAGAAATACTCTAATGTTAAGAATTTGAATAACCCCGAATTCAAATTCTTAACATTTTGTTCTACACATGCTGGCATTATGCCAGTAAATGAACCCGCGTGGCTATCTAACTTTTGAGTTATGACATCAGTACAACCTCTTCATTCGCAACATTTACAGAAATGTGTTTTGTTGGACGAATGTACACATGCGTAAAACAAGAGTAAAAACAAAATCCCAAGTTGCAAAATATAGTCCTTTAAGTAACCTAGGAATATGTATTTTTATGTCCTGTAAGTAACCTAGGAATATGTATTTTAATCCCACAAACGTTTATAGAAGCGCAGTTTCTAGGACTATACATCTTATAGTTGTAAATCGATTCAATATTTATCCTATTAATTGCTTTTACAAGATATAATTGTCTTGTAAAGAACCGGTAAACGCACTGAGCAAGCGCTATTAGTTCTCTAACGATCGGGCATGTACTACAATTACTGGTGTAAATCATCCAACAGTTGTCTTTGTTATCCCATTATTAGAAAATTCGTTCTTGTTCTTCGTTCATAACAAATTCTTCAATTTCTTAACTCGGTATATTTGGTAAAATTTCGTGTGAAACTTTGAATTTGAAATGCTACATTATTTCACGACAATTTCTTTTTAACTTATTGCATTTTACTGTGGAAAGCTCAGTGTGCAATCATTCTGTTACGACGAGAGCCGCCGTAAAGAGACTAGTTGGAAACTTTACAGCTTTGCTACGTTCCCCAATTGTTAGAATGGTCAATAGCGAAAAAAGGTAACATTATATAATATAAAAAAGCTATGTAGAATAACAGAAGTGAAAACCATTGATCGTCGAAATAGAGCCGCCTTTTTATTTGCGTTTACAAAGTTTTATTTTTGACGTTCGCTTTTTATGACTGGGCCTAATAGTCAGGGGTTATACGTAAATTTGTAATGGTGTAGTTTACAGCAATAATAAATTGCAAATCTGTCTGTAGAGGTATTGAAAAATTATGGACACTTGTTTTTTGTTTATTTAATGCAATGGATATTGAAAATGTTATAAATCATCAAAATTCAGGAGTGGGAGCTTGCGACGTCATTAAGCTTTTTAAAGGATGATTCACGCTACACCGTGCCGTGTACGGGCCGTGCTCCGTCCGGGGCCCGGACACGACAACATTGTGGTGTACTTTTGTATGAACTGATTCATGCTTGCGGCCCGGACGAGTCACGGTTAAGCATAAATCACTTCATACAAAAGTCACCACAATGTTCAACCGTGCCCCGTCTGGCGCCCGGACACGGCACGGGTGGGACACGGCCTGGACACGGCACGGTGTTGAGTGAATCATCCTTAAATTATACAGACGGGCGGCGTGATGTTGTTTAAAAGTATTTTTTTTTTGTCAACATTGGTTTACTTAACAAAAGAAAAATACGAGTGAAATACTTTTTGATAATCTAACTCAACGACTAATTCCATTTTTTGAGTAAAATAGCCTATTAAAATCGGTCTAACTTAGCTGTAACAACATATTTCGAAAATATCCTCCGATAATTTTTTAGACCTATGTATCTTGCTTAAAAGTGAACTTTCATTAGAATCATTTCAGTCATTTCGAAAGATAAGGACAAACTTTCAATTGTATTAATATACGCTCTTAACCAGAGTTATAACTTTGGCCGATATTCCATTTTAGGGATATTGCACCATTTGCATTTACATGCACGTCTATGTTTTGAACATTATAAATAATAAAGCAAATTTGGTAGAGCTTAAAAGGTATATATTTAGTTACTTATATAAGTCCGAACTATAAAGGTTTATTTCTGTTCAAGTTTGAGCTCTCAATACTTATTAAATTATTTCAGGCGCACATTTGTACAAAATCTGTGACCGATATAATCCGATAAATCAAGCTTGTATTTTCTTCACAGAAAAGGTCGATTGCACAAAGTTGCTTGTCGCTTTCAACTGCTGTAACTACGTATATACTTTTCCCAAGTCGCACCGCTACACCAGATACAGCGAAGACTTACCTTTTTGACTTGACTTACTGCTTAAATTTTGTGGGCATGATCTTTTTAGCCTTTGAACTACCTTTAGCTTTAAAACCTATTTATTTTTTCTACATTGGTTAATACTATTGGTTAGTTGTTGAACAGATATTATTATGGAAATTAGCTATTTGACTGAATAATTATAATTTCTTAGATTTTCAAATATATTTAACTCGGATTTTTTCTTTTGTTAAATGAGTCTTCCCACCGTGGATGGAGTGGAAGGGACTGTCAGACTTGTAATGACTTAAATCCAACGCGTACATTCAATTGCCCATCACATTCCAGGGTCACGGTCACCTGATTCAACTGTTCCGTGACCCTGGCAAGCAAATCACGAACCCGTACTCTTGAGTTTGATGCGTATTCTATGTAAATATTCACTATATTAACAAAAGATAAAATATGTGTCAAAATCTAAATGATGGAGTAATTAGATTTACAATTTATTAATACTGTCAACATTCCTAACTCCGGTACTCACAATATTCAAAGAAAAAAATAATGTAATAGGACAGTAAGGAGGGAACTGCCTATTTGAATATTTTTTTGTAGGTTTTTACTACGACTGAAATGTTAAGAAACTTTTTTTATTAGGTCAAACCCCCCACACTATTTCCAAACCACTGCAACTCCTGAGAGCCAGAATCAACAGTGGCAACTAACAGTAAAACGCAGAGATAATGAACCTCGACGTGTGCATCAGAATCTTTTCTGATTAATTTTGTTGCAGGATCCAAGACAAGTAAACAAACATCCTACACCTCCACTATTCTTATAGTGGAGGAGTAGGATGTTTCCACTTCCCTCCATGTCAAGTAGGAGACGGAATAAAACAGGGCCAATACGCACAAAGGGACATTACAACTGGGAGAAGCCCAGTTGCCTAGCACCACGGGTAAAAATTACTGTTAATATTAACGGGTCCTAAATTGAGAGCTGCTATATTTGATTCCAATAATAGGTATGGCAAAAACGCTTGAACGTAATAATATTGCGTTCATCCTGCCAAAAAATGCACTCACATATGTTGTGCTGATTGTTCATATTCACAATCAGATGTGGAACATTGACAAAAAAGCGAAGAAACAAGTTTGAAAGAAAATAATTTACTTTTAAAGTTACCATGTCCTGTGAGAAATTGGGCAAGACAGTGATCCACCTGCAGCCACGTTCTAGCCAGCCGCTCACTAACGGATGGAAATAATTGATGGAGGTGCCCCTTTGATGTAATTATTCCACCTACTTATACAATGTAAAAGTATACAAATATACTATGTGATAAAACTGAGTAGTATCTACTAAAACAAGAAAGTAGGTTATGTTTTAAGTAGTTGAAAACAAACCCAACCTACATTTTGACGAGTCAAGTTGTGGGTCTATATTATCTGGCCAGCTTAACTTGGTATAAGCGAATCAGGTTGGTGTAGATAGTATAGTTTTATATTATTTTGCAGCGTTCTATTCTCTTTATTCATCTTCCTTCGTCATCATCTGCCTAGCTTTTTCTCAACTATGTTTGGGTCGGCTGCGAGTCAACCGACTGTCAAAGATCTTCAAATGACAGCCGGGACCAACGGCTTTACATGCTTTCCGAGACACGGAGGAAACTCGCTATGATAAATGGTCACACATCCACAGACCTACCTCGGAAAGTGCGGCATAACCTTAAAGATCGACCTATGTGGCTGTTATTATTAAACCAGGTGCTCCTAAAAAAATCGCCTACCTTCAATACATGTTTAGATAAAGTATTTCGTTACTTATTCAAATAAGTACACATAATCGTCATGAAAGAAGAAACAACAAATGGCAGCCTCATTTACAGTTTCTACTAAAAATGGAAGTGCTTGATCGGCACACGTTTCACTTACTTTACTTGTTGATAAGATGTAAGACGCAAGACGTTTTAAATAAAGGTTATGATATATTTATATGGGCAAGAAACATTAAAACAAGATTCATTTACAGCTCTAAGAAACCGTAGACCTTAAGTATTTGATACTATTTTTTTAAGAAAAAGGTTGAAATGTACAAATGAAATGATGATGAGAAAGAAAGAGCCTTTAGCTAGAAAAAAGAACCTACAGATGCTGTTTCTAAAGCATGTTTTAAAATTAATCATTATGTCGACCATTTCACTGTTACATTTTATAAACAAATGTTACATTAAACCCACTTTTGAACATACTTCTTTTTCATATCTCAAGGCAGTCTTCTATGCTAATCTTGTTATTTTAAATGGGTTTATTTTGTTTGTCTGTTCCGTATCTAATGCGGAACCCGTGCAAGCCGTGGTCAAAGGAACATAACGAGAAAAATCTTTCACTGAGCGCCGCCGCCGAGCCGTCCGGAGCTCAGTGCTGGCGGAGATCGTTTTAAATCCGTGACTTCTTGGGGCACGTTAAATCACCTCGGATTTTTGGATAAGTTACGGACTCCAGCGGGAACCAATTGTAATCGTAGGCTTAGATTTCATTCGGGCGACGGCGACGGTGCCACCGACGAGAAAGAAGACATGGGAAAGTGTTGTGAGATTTAAGCCCACTCGGTTATAAAGTCGGTCGTTATTACGTCGGAGGGGTGAAGGTAGGTCGGGGGAGGCACGGGCGCGATATGTAGTCCCGAGGGCCGACAGCGATAACTTTTCTAGAAAGCAGAAAATTCGCTGTGAAGTACTGCCAAGGTAAAGTTTTATGTAGCAGGATACTGATATAGGTAAATGATTTCAGATAGGAAGGTATATTATAGAGGTATATCACCTGTTATTACAGTTTCATTTCACGTTCATTTTTAAACACATCCATTTTTTTATGATATGGTCTTATATAGAACAATGATATGTATTGACGGCACGGTTGGCTCAGTAGCTGAGCGATCGACTGCCGCTGCAGCGTATCGCGGGTTCGATCCCCGCTCGGAACAAATATTTGTATGATTTGCAAGTAGTTATTCCGGGTCTGGGTGTTTGTGTATGTGAGTTTTGTTGTTTGTAAATGCACTCACGATTTAGGAAAAATTCCTAGTGAAAAAAAAATGTGTACGTTATGAGACTCGAAATGTGTAATTTTTATTTTGAATGGAATCGAACAGTACACACTCTAGCGAAGACTTGATTTTGCACGACAATCTGTCAGAACTTTTCATGAATATTGGTTAAAGTTAAATAAATGAGCATCCACTCTCTTACAGGACCAACGCTAACTTTTTAAAATGCATTAAATTTCATAATAAATGTCCATTAATGATGCCATTTTCTGAGGACAACAAATTATTTATGTTGTCCACGCTTTCAGTGAATTTTCTGTAGAGTTTTTCGATCGTAAACATTTTGTTCGAAAAGTTTATTTAACTTTGCTTTATGGTTCTGCAATTTTTCATTACTTTGTTATACATGACTTACCTGAAATTCTAAAAACAAAACTCCGACATATCAAATTGTGTGAAATTGCATGGTTTCAATCCTACGCTAGAATGGGCTATAAGCATATGCATCAAATTTTGTTTATTTTTTCTTACATTTCGTGTTAATTTATTTTGTCTTAATATTCACAGGATCGCGCTCGAGCCGCATCGAACCGGTCTTATTGAAAATCTATACAGGAGGCCTATGTCCAGTAGGAGACATCCTACGGCTGATTATGACGATGATAATGATTTATTCATCTCATATTAACTTCGAACATTTTCAAAATCATTTTTTATTTCTATGCAATTGTTTAGAGCCGTACCTAACTCCGTTAGTAAAAGCAATAATCATATTATAAAACTAACGTAATTATTTGCTTCCATAAACGCAATAATACCAAAACATTTTTTAATAGTTGCTACCAATACGTGCTTCTGGAGAAAGTAATTGAATTTATTTAAATTCATCCAACTTTTATGCACTTACAATCTATACTGTACAGACGTCAAAGGCGAGAATGAACATATTATATTTTTATTAAAAGCATAACCTTGCGTAGATAAATAGCAATCAAACACGGGGTAGTTTGTTTTCTTAAAATTCAGCAACAGACGCGGTTTCTGTAAGAAGATTCATTACTTATTCAACGTCATGCTCGATGTCTGCAAGCTACGCTCGTCTTTTGCCTCTCGCCACTTCATTATCACATTTAAACACCCAGATTCGAGCCGTATATGTCCCCCCCGCTTAAGTTAAGGATTTGAACAATTCAGCAACAGAATGCGCGACCGCGGTATTAATTGCCTTTTCACATTGAGTGCTTACACTCGAAACTGCTGCCGTCATTTTGAGTACGTCTGCCCCAGGCAAAACAAACTACAATTTCGTACAAAAATCTAGTATTTTTCAAAGTATTATTTGAATTGTAAGGATATGGTTGTGTGCATTTTACCTTGTTATTTTATTCACATTTCAAAGCTATCCCTAACTCAAACACAAGGAATGTCTTGTGTTTGAGTTAGAGACAGCTATAAAGCACACGTAATGAGGCTTAAGCATTTTTTAAGAGGTTAACACTTTCCTCAAAAGATTGTTATACCAGTTTAAAGAATGGAAAAGTTAATTCATCTGCACATTTTCTCTTTAATGTAGGGCATTTTATATAGTAAAGGATAATTAATGATTAAACGAACTTACCTGTAAGTGAAGTTCGATCATAATTACGATAGGTTAATTCCTGATACTCCTTTTCAATAACAACTTCATCTGCTGATAACCGGGAAAAAAGCTCTTGTGTCACTTCAGGTAGCTAAGAGTACTTCCGGCATTTGCAGTGACTGCAAACAAGAAGCGCTATTTGATGGAACCGGCTCATTATGGTTCCTCGGTAGGTATTTATTATCCTCCGATTCCAAAACAGTCTTTTCTGCAATCGGAAATTATACAAAGCTGTACATTGTCCACAAATATAGACCACGAATGTGGACCGTATTTATAATGTAATATCAATACAATGTATTGGAACAAAAGCCGTCTTTTTATTATACATTCAACAAATAAATAAAATGCGGGTAAGATGAACTCATAGACGTTGCATCGTGAACCCCGATTAATGAAAACACAATTGTTTCATGGTTATAATTACCTAAACAGGTAACAAGATTTATGTACGTAATAAAACGTGAGTATTACATACATATTGCAGCGGGTAAGATGAACTCAATGCGTTACATCGTGAACCCGTGTTTTAGATAACAAAGGATAAGTTGCAACTCGTGCGTAGCATCGTTAATCCATTTTCCACCAATAAAAAATTAAAAATACCTTGAGGTATTGACAACGCTGGCTCAGATGACGACGTAGATCTACGGCGCCATCCTTTGAGTAATTTCCTTTCCAACTGTGTATATGTAACTATATTCGTCATTATATTTCCTCTTGGCCATAACTAAAAAACACTAAAATTGCCAAAAAAAAACATAAAGAACAAATTGACCGTACAATATTGCGAAGCACTGGAACGTGAATGAAGATTTGAATGCAATAAACTATAGTCAGTATAAACTGTCATATTTTTTTACTTTTTTATTTATCTTTGAACTGAGTGCATAGAGGCGGCATTGTATGTGAAACTACAAGTGTAAAATCTAATCTCGAGAACGAAACACAGAAACATAATTATAAAATAAACAAACAGTCATAAAATCTAATTTAAAAATGGGTGAATAAAAAGATGAACAGAAAAAAATGCAATCCAAAGAATATTTTAAAATGAGGCAAAAATATATTATGGGATTAATTTTTACCAAAGTCATGTCTTTATCCTTAATTTTTTTTTATTGTACGTTCGCGTTTGACTGCTATCTCGTCTGATGGTAAGCGAAGATGTGGTCGACGGTGAAGCATGCTTGGCTATAAGCAACCGGTTCCCTCTTGACTTGAAGACCCCTAGGTTACAGTTGTCGGGAAATTAAATTAAAATTGACCTGTGACGATTTTTACTATGAAAGGCTTTACAATTGCGGGCGCAGTTCCGGACAAAGGACTGTGACAGATAATGTACTGGAGTGTCCGGTACCCGCAGTCGGTGGTAATCTGTTTGTACCGATCCTTATTTTTTCACTACCAACAGCCTTACATGTTCGTGGGACTGTAAGAATTACCGTGACCCCGGAACGTAAAGGGCTATTGAAGGACACCGTGGATTTTAGTCAGTACGAGTCTCACAGTACCTCCCGCTCTGCCCTGGGTGGGAGGACTCATTGATGATGATTTTACCACGATAAAAAAAACTTACATTTTTACATAAACATGTGAAGACTGTTGGGTCAGTAAACGTTGTACATCGTTTAAGTGCATTAATTGAAATATAAATTACTGAGCCAATGCTCTATTGTACGATGCCGAATGTCATGTTCAGTTTATACGCCATCGTGTCCCACGGGCAAGTAGCAATATTTGACATGGACAGATCCTGAGTAGTACAAACTTCGGTTTCCTGGGAAGATATCGATTTTGCTTGACTTTATATTTACGCTTGCACAGTTTGTTTATGAAAGTCTAGTTGCTTGGTCCATAAAATATGCCACTTACTGGCAAGTTAAATAAGAATTTTAGAATGAGTCGTTGCCGGGCGAAAGCACTACTTTTTTGAATAGTCTTTTTCGCATCGCGTCGGCCACGCCATCATTTTGAAATAACGTTTCAAATTGATGGATGATTTCGAACACGATAGTCGATATTTTTTTACTGAAATTGGTTTAATGGGTTTCACGTATTCATTTTCATTACTTAAAAATTGTGCTCAATATTTTTATTCACAATATGATTGAATCGGCTTATATTTACATGAACCGTTTTATATTTATATGTAATAAAAGGTCCATAAGCTTCAAAGCATTCAAAGTAATGTGCAAGAATACACGTATTTTTTTTTTGTAAATTAAATTCTCAACAACATCGTTTTGTAATAGAACCGACAATAAAAAGGATACATACAAAATCTAGTTTTCATCAAAAATCGGCGTCGAGACTCCTTTCAGTATTTTTCGCTAAAAAAAAATGCCGACGTTAGCTTCGAATTTGGCCATCCACGTCCAGTTGGAATATTCATCCCATATATTTAATTGTACAGAAATATTGTAGAGTAACAGTTTAATTTTGAAAGGAGCAGAGTTTACAGAAATCATAAGTCATTATGAAAAAATGAATACTTCATTAGTGTTATTTTACATTTTATATTTCTTTTAAGTATTCCAAATCCGTTTTTAGAATTCTGTACCTCAAAAGAAGTATCAGATCGTTTATCAAACTTTTATTTGTAATTCATTTCATATAATTTGGGACGCGTTAGTCCGACTAGTACTTGACTGGTTTTATTGAAGTAAAAACTTCTTTAGCGGCGTTGTGCACTTTTTTTGGAATGGGTAAAAAATGTTAAACTCGCGTCAGGACACGTACCCTGATCGAAAATTCGTAAGACGGCGCAGGGCGCTTGCGCGAATGTTCGTGTGTGTTTATTACTATTGAAGTTTTCACTTCTGCCGGCACTCCCAGAGTGCAACCCGTTGTTTTGTTTTTGTTTGCGTATCACGCATTAGTGCGAAGAAACGGTTGGTAGCTGTAGGACTCTCAAAGTGGTTAAATACGTTACACAAAATTTAATTTACATAAATAAAAAACAGAATATTTGCTTCATAACGAAATTTTTTTTTTATTGTCTTAAATGTAATATAATTTGATAATGTCTCAATATAGAAGTTTGAATATTCATATATTATTATCCTGAATTACTTAAGCCGTTTTGACTATAAAATAGTATGAGCGCCTCGTATTCATTATTTTATGTAATATCCTAATGTTAAATGGCAACGCGGGGCAGCCCTAACATTTGACCATACCGTACATCACTGTGAAACAAGTTGGGCAACGGTTCGGCCCTATTAAATTAACGTGATTGGTCAGAAAGTGTATGGGCTTTAGTACCCTATTACTCTAATCCCCAAGACCAGGAGAATTCTATACTGTTATGTATGTGAAGGTTTAGTATTCTGCAGCTTGAAATTTTGAACGCACGTAACCTTCATCTTCATCTATTTTTGCTAGGTTATCATCTGCTTATCCTTTTCCCAAGTATGTTGGGGTCGGGGTCGCGGGACCAAGGGATTACCGTGACCCCGGTACGTAAAGGGCTATTGAAGGACACCGTGGATTTTAGTCAGTACTAGTCTGACAGTCCCTCCCGCCCTGCCCTGGGTGGGAGGACTCATTTGATGATTTTACCACGATAAAAAAAAAAAGTATGTTGGGGTCGGCTTCCAGTCAAACCGAATACAGCTGAATTTCAGTATTTTACATGGAACCACTGCTTATCTGACCTCTACAACCCATTAGTTGGGTAATACGACACAATAAAGACTGGTTGTCAGATTTTAACCAGGTTGTGGTCAGGTGACCACAAAAAGATATCGCTTGCCTATTAAAAGTGTAACTGCAAAACGAATCCTGTCTCGATCGGATCGGTCGAGACTCAGTGGCCGAGTCGCCCACTAAGCCATATCAAAGAGAAGTATTGTTTTGATGTTGACAGTTTTTTTAGACTAGTGTTCAACGAATGTTAATCTTTCTTGTGGTAACACGGTTAAGCTTCTGACTATGATTAACGACTGTTAAAGATCTACAAATGTTAGCCAGGACGTTGGTCCTGGCTAACATTTGTAATTGATTTGATTTATTTGTGATTTGTATACTCCGTGTCTCGGAAAGCACATAAACCTGTTGAGGTTTATGTGCTTTCCGAGACACGGAGTATACTCGCTATGATAAAAGGTCACCCATCCACAGACCAACCTCGGTAATCGCGGCTTAACCTTGATGATAGATAGATAGAATACACTTTACCAACCTGATGATCGACATGTGCGACTGTTATAATTTAGTCATGAGATCCTTTACTGATTGTTATAACTTCGTAAAAAGTCAGCGGAGCCCCGGCTACTGCGAGCGTTGCTATGGCTCAGCTCAATCCTTGCTACGCCGTAGTCTGAGCTACGCCGTAGTCCGAGCTAGGCCGTAGATCGAACTACGCCGCAGACCGAAATTCGCCGTACCTGGTACGTGTATACCTTCACGATTGTGCCACTACCGCGCCGCCGCGCCGCCGCATCTAGTGTTGGATTTTGCGGCGGCGACGAAGTGGTAGCGGCGCGGTGGAAGCGCAGTCGCGAAGGTATACACACAGCAAAGCGGCGCGGTGGCGGCGCGGGGGCAGCGGCATCGTGTACATAAGCCCTAAAGCTTTCTATCAACGAATTTAACTACTCGACAAAGGCATGGTTAAACTTTGCTAAAGTTCAATATTTATTTCATTTTTAAACGAATGTGTAGTTTAACTTACTTATTTTAACTAATAGTCTATTAAAGTATTGATTAAACAACTGGCTTTTAGAGAGATATTAGGTTAAGTAGTTCGGTCTACAGCGTAGCACGGTCTACGGCGTAAATTGGTCCACGGCGTAGTTCGGTCAACGGCGTAGCACGGACTACGGCGTAGCACGGTCTACGGCGTAGAACGGTCTACGGCGTAGCACGGTCGAAGGCGTAGATCGGTCTACGGCGTAACTTGGTCTACGGCGTAGTTCGGCCTACGGCGTAGTTCGGTCTACGGCGTAGTTCGGTCTGCGGCGTAGTTCGGTCTAAAGCGACCTGCGCCGCCACCGCGCCGCTACCACACCACCGGCCAATTGTTCAAAAAATAATAGGAATATCTGAGTGAAATGAAAGAAAATATCTGCTATATGAAATATCCAAAATAAGTTTAGAGCTTATTTGTTATCTACTACAGAACACAGTTTTCATTCAAATGCGGTCATGTGTTTTAATTTAATAGTGTTAAAAGAAAATGAGACTGGGTAGCAAGTATTGTCGAATAAATTTAAGAGAATGAAACGTGTTTGTACATAACATTTGCATTGTTTGAAAACTGTTGAGTGACAATATTTTCTGTAAATAATTCCAACAAAGTAACGTTAGGTTCTCATTATGGTAAAATTATCGCAAAAGCATGTATGCTTTTGAGACACAACTTGTGTAGAATAGAGAGTTGTGCACAATATTTTAATAATAATTATTATTCGTTTACCTTTTAGCTGTTTATGTACTATGCGTTTTAATTAGGAATTGGGAAGACGAGTGGCAATGATCTCCATCTGTCGAATTTTACTTGAAAATATCCTTTAGCAATAAAAAATGATGAAATTAATTCTGTATCGTGTACATTATCTTTGACGTTATCTTTTAATAATTGTTTATTTGAAAGCGTGCAACTCTCTTTCATAGTTAAACTGCATAGTAGCCAAATAAGTTACTTGTTCGGAACATGTTACATTATATTCAAAATTAAAGTCCCTTTTTAAGCTTGATACTGATTCACCCCTGCGTTCTCTATTGTCCCCGTTTTACCGTACCGCCTTTCAGAACATGTTTTAAAAATATGCCTCTCTCGTCTGACCGTTGTTTAACATACATTTATTGAAAGGAAAAAAATATATATTCGATTTGCTGATGGATTTCTTTTATTTCATTATATGCTCTTGGCGTTAAGAGTCATTGAGGAGTGGCTGGATAGGCGTCACGGCGTCCTGACCTTCCGCATGATGCTCGTCCTCATCGGACACGGATGTTTCGGGAGGTATCTGTGTCGGATGAGAAAGGAAGAAAAGTCTGGGTGTCACCACTGCGAGGAACGCCCGGAGGACACGGTGGAGCATACGGTGCAGGACTGCCCTGCTTGGGCAGAGCACCGCCATGTCCTCACGACGGCGATAGGCGGAGACCTCTCGCGCCCGGCATTGGTCGAGGCCATACTGCGGGGCGAGACGGAATGGGAAGCGGTCGCCGAGGAGGCGCACAACGTGAGGGAGAGGACAGCGGCCTCCCTCCACCCCAGCCGCAGTGGTAGACGCCCGACCGACGTCGGCAGACGATTTCCGGCTACCGTAGGTGCGGGCATGCGAGCTGCGAGTAATGGGCGACTCGCTGTTTGACCATGAACCATGCCCGGGTCGACGGCGCGTTGTGTTCCACGCGCGCCTCAAGGAATGTTAGCATAATGACGGGGCCCCTCTTTAGAGGGCCAAAGCCTGACTGGGTCGCGGGACTCACGACTTACGTGACCCCGGTACGTAAAGGGCTATTGAAGGACACCCTGGATTTTAGCCAGTACGAGTCTGACAGTCCATCCCATGCCCTGAGTGGGAGCACCCATTTTATGATTTTACCACGTTAAAAAAAAGTGCTCTTACTGTGTTTATGTTATTGCGATCAACAATATGTTCCGCGTGTTTGGAATATGCTAGGTATAGAATTACAGAGGGTTTTAGGAGGGTACTCCAAAACTCAGAATAGCGTGTGTGTGTTCACATGATAACGGCACACACAGAAAGCCTCCGCATACGCGAACAATCTAAACGCACTGCAGTACGTGATAATGCTGCACGTGACGCACAATTCTGAAGTCTGAATATATTGATACATAGATGTTAATAAAGTAACTCAACTCAATTCAAAGATCAAGCAGTCAAGTTCCATTTACAATCAAATGTTTTTAATTCGTAAATTAAAATAGAAACTAATTCATCACCTTGTTTAATTAGCAAAATTCACACCTACTTTGTGACAAAGTTAAATAATAATTGCATCTCCGCTAAAGTAACTTTTATGACTATAAAAAATATAAGTTCAGAAGTTGCGACTCCGTCTAATTAAGATGATGCGGAAAAAAACTGTAAGTCTTCATTGGCCCAGTTGGTTTTATTTTTACGTCGTTAGTAAAATATTACTCGGTATAAAGTCCCTATTTTAACTTGCATCTATTCATTACAAACAGCCCGCTTCCCAACCGTTCGTAACTTTAGAAAAGCAAAAGATATTCAAATAATTTTCTGACCTTAAGAACGTATTTAATATTGAACCATGTACGGAAGAACCACAAATGATATTCCGGTTTAATAAAACTTTTGGCTTTTGTTTCCTTAATTGAAATCAAATTTCAAGAATGACACAGCTGCTACATTGAATCCTTAACTTTATTCAAAATTAGTTTTTTTTTCTCTAATTTACAAAACTTTATGATAATTAGTCATAATTCTTTTTTAATGATAAACGTGTAGGAATGTGCTGTTATTTGGGGTTCATCATTCATACATAATATTAGGTAAAAATATTGAGGCCATTCGTTCTCAAACGTGTGATATAGCATGCAATGACTTAAAAAATCTCATTCTTATAGTCAGTTGTTTAGTTTTGATCAATGCTTACATTGAAGAGGACGAGAAATTAATCACTTAAACGTACAGTCGTTGACAGCGATTGCGGTAAGCCTGTGGTGAAACGAGTTTTAGAATCCAGGCAATTATAGCGTTCTCTCCTGTTCCGTTGATCACGTGTTTCTTTCCCGAAACGATATCCAACGTGTTTGCTAATCAACTATTTAAATAGTCTGCTGTACTAAGTTTCGGTCGAGTTAGCCGGAATTCGCTTAAGCTGTATCTTTGTTTGATTAGTAGATGAGAGTGGGTGGGCTTCACCTCCTAGTGGGTCACACCAGGCGACGGCACCTGCGGGCACCTGTGGCCTGCAGTGATCCCTTATCCCGAGTGGTAGTGGTAAGCCTCACCAGGGCTTTTTTTATCGGGGTAAAATCATCAAATGAAGGACTCATTGCATGCATGCCAACCAGGGCAAAGCGGGAGGGACTGGCAGACTCGTATTCACTATAATCCACGGTGTCCTTCAAAATAGCCCTTTACGTTCCAGGGTCACGATAATTCGTACAGTCCCGCGACCAGGCCTCACCAGGTCTAGCTTGTAACGCCGGAGTGCGACGTCAATGTTTTTTATTACGTGTTCCGGGTGAGCTCGGAGTAAATTGTAAACAAAATTTAAAAAAATATCAATGTTAAAAGTCTCCATTAAAAAGTCTCTCTCTCTGAAAATTTTAAATAACTCTTTACTCATAAAACATGCAGCAAAGAGTTATTTAAAATCAATGTTCGCATGTTTATTTAAAGTTTACATTTTATAAAAACAAACTGAAGTTAAAAATGAAAATAAGTTTTTCATAAAAATACATCAGACAAAAATTATGTTGAAATAAAATACAGGTTCTGATTAAACAAAAATGTAATTGAACTCTGTTTGCGAGCATGTAGCTTCGCTGTTAATTACGCAGTACTGATTGTATGTATCAATGAAACTGACCAGATGAACCATAGTTCGATCTCTCATTACGCCTAAGGCCCGCATAACTGTTTTGTGGTCTGTTGATCGTATTGGGAAACGTTTAGAGTAGGTACTGTTATTGCCTGAAGCATTTAAATCATGACATGCTTTATGAACCATCAAGCCAGTTTGTTTAAGAGTTAAAGCTCAAGATCCCACAGTGATCAGACATAACTTATTTTCACATAAATGACACATTAAATTCTCTTTTAAGTATGTGTGAGATTTGTTCTTTAATTTACATCATTTGAAGAAAGATGGCATTCATAATAATCAGACATGAAAATTAAGTAAAATTTAATTAATCTTTGTAGAGCTTCAAAGCGTCTGACAAAAGTTTTGGCCCATGGAAAGTTTCTACACTAATACTAGTTTAGATAATATTCTACAAAACGTAAATTAAAATCAACAATGTCCTCGTATAATTAAGTTAAGTACCTCTTATTTTTAGTTACTTTTCTTACACAAGGCGGGCTCCACAATTACGCAGGTATTCAAAGAACATGAGACGCTACTGAAAATCTAAGTTTTCATCTATGTGAAAATTGGTGTGATCGCTCTGGGATCTTACTCTATTACATATGGTTTAAAGTCACAACACAGGCTAAGCTTAGCTTTAGTGTACTACATTTAGACCTGATTTCCTTGAGATTAAAGCTACATAATATGTATATATTAGGCTATCTGATTATCTGATTATCCAATAGTCAAATAACGGTAATACTTGTAGAAGAACAAAGGTATTGTAATAAGAATCTATACTAATATTTTAAAGCAGACGTTTGTTTGGTTGGATGCGCTAATGTCAGGAACTTCTGATTCGAATTGAAAAAATCCTTTTGTGTTGGATAGTTCATTTATCGAGGTAGGCTATACGCTATATAAAATCACGCTGAGACCAATAGGAGCCGAGTAGCGGGGGGAAACCGCGGGCAACAACTATATAAATACTTTCGTCTTAACTGATTACCTCTATCTTTTGAAAGTTGGTTTTAGCAAGCCTTTGCTATGTTTTGTACGATTATAATTAACTTCATTGGCTTTAAGACATGGCTTTACACATGCACAGGCTTTACACATGGCTTTACTTGGAAACGGAAATGATGCCTATTGGCATCAAAAATAATAAAGAGGTAAAATAAAGGTTTAAACTACTACCTCAAAACGTCGCCAAAATTGGTGTGAGCACTGTTCCCGACAACTTTTACTTTGAGATCATAATTTTAATTTAAAAGTTACCCACTTTGTTTTGTTATGTTGTTTATGAAGCGGTGAGTAACACGCCATATGGGAGGGACATAAGTGTAAACATTGAACGTAATTTCAGAAAATATTTTATGAAATAGATTTATTTCAGAAACAATTGTTATGGCACATAATACAGCGTAGGCAGGATTTGAACAATATTTATTTTTTCCTGTTATTGTTAACGTTTTATTTTTGTTTACCTGCAATAAACAGTTGAAAAACAAAACTATGGTATTAAAAATAAATGCCTTAATGCAGCAGTGAATTATGGCGCAATTTCATAAGTTGATAGGGCCCACATAAAGAGACCGAGTCTTCCCGGGTGCGAGAGATTTCTGGAACGCGTGCCGCAGCGCCAGCATTCGGGGATCCGTTTTCATTAGTCGATATCACGGTCGGTATAAAGCAATTGGGGAATAACTGCAGACGGTGTAACGAACACGTATTGACTTGTAACTTTCATAGGTTGTTATCTCGCCTACGAGGACCCGATCCCCGTATGCCGTAGACTGAACGAGTTAACGACCAATGAAATTGCGCCATTAAGTACATAGGAATATAAAGCCTTCTCTACATAATTATTTTACCTTAATAAGAATTCATTTGGAGTCGTATTCATTTGCAGTATTATTATTAAATTAATTTCTTTAATTAGGTAACCTTATTTATGCTATTATTTAACATAGGCCTTAGTATTCGGATCGGCTTTTAAAAGAGAAAGATCAAACTAAACCAAACTTATATGATACTAGTTTGGGTGATGTAACTGTTTAGAAAATATTATGGATTCACCCTCTTTGTTTTCTCTCTTTAGCTGAGGCAGGTTACTGTTTTCTATTGATCCGTAAAATGTTACCGAACAAAGTCGAACGCGGTAAGCCGCATAGACCGGAAAACACAAAAAGAAAATGGAGGGCAACCATACATCGAAATAAATTTTGCGTGTCTTCTAAACTTACAAACTCAATACACCTGTATCCACTCCCGGCATGCCTCGAAGAAGTTCCAAGTCACCCCTCATAAACAACTTCCAGTGTAACTTAACACATAATGTACCTAAATAACGCGTTGTAATAGATTTTGCCGTAATGCGTCAAACAGCAATAATTTATGGGTAGATATTTGGCAAGCATCGCGGTCCGGAAAAGCGTGATAATTTCTAGTGAGTGGGTGCACCGTTTAAGGCGGCCGACGCATGTTTCATTGCAATGCAATCGTGACATATTTTTCGGTAGAACACGTTTCATTATTACAAGTATTTATGGCTTGTATTGAGATTCATGTTAATACATGTATATATGTAATACGGTTCGGTAAACGTTTTTATTAAGATAACTGTAGGGGAACAGTGTATGAGACGGGGACGCGAGGTATAATGGGGTCATACACTCTTTAGACATACTTAATACAACACTAACGAAGCGCAAGCGCCATTAGGACGTCATTTGCAAGCGGCCATTAACAAATGGTGTCCTATTAGCGCTTGCGCTACGTTAGTATTGTGTTAAGTTTGCCTTAAGTGTGTGATTTCCCATCATATCTCGCGACCCGGCTTATACACTGTTCCCCTAGGTACGTTACCTTTCGTGCACGAGTCCGAAAGTCTGTTTTTATGTTACAACTGTTATAAAAAGTATAATTTAATTTCAAGCCAGTCTAAAGTAAAGGTTTCCCTACCACTATAAAACAAGGCTTTATGGACCAGACTACAAGTAGTTTAATATTTATTATATTTATCATTCGATTAGAATAACGCACAAATGCATCCACATTAAAATATCTACTAAATATTCAACTAGGGGTTGGCGTCAAGTGGCTTAACGCAAAACCGAGGTATTATTTGAACTTTACGAACTTTCGATCGCTAGTCAATAACATTGTTGAAGCACTTGCTACAAGTATTTGAACTAAAATAACCAATAACCCTTTTCTGTCGGTTACAGCGACTAAAATGCAAAGTACTTCTGTATACACAAAAATTCAAACTAAGTATCTTTCTAAGTGACTGCTCTTATTCGATGTTTTCTCTTCCCAGTGTATCGATATGATGTTGGTGTAAGTAACATTTAAATATACAGGTAAATCTGAAGATATTCTTGACCGGCTTGTAAAACACCGAAACAATCCGTTAAAATAGGTTCAACAATAAAAAACCGGCCAAATGCGAGTCGGACTCGCCCATAAAGGGTTCCGTAGCAGCAAGCAACATAATATAAAAGTTCTTGTACTTGGTTGTAACTTTGAAAGGTAAATTGCGGTTTACGATTTATGACGTATTAAAAAAATGTAAGTTGGTACGCACAATATTGAGTGATTTACCATGTTATTTTAATATCATGGACTTCTTATAGGTTTTCCTATAATCTATAAGGAGAAAACTAATTTCTGTATTTTTTTCAAAATTTTAGGTTCAGTAGTTTCGGAGATAAGGGGGGGGGAATGGTCAATTTTCGTCTATTTTCTTGAATAACTTGGAAACTATTTATTTTAAAATTACAAAAAAATACATTTAAGATCTTCTCAACAAGACCTTTCATTTGATATGCCACACGATGCAGTTTTCAGAATTTTTTTTTTTAATTTTCCCCTTCCCCCCCAAAAATGACCCCCCATATACAGATTTCATCTGCTCACGTCACACCTCTGTGTTTGGGTCACAGGAATTGATATGTGTACCAAATTTCAACTTAATCGGTCTAATAGATTCGGAGATAATTGACTGTAAGCGACGGACGGACAGACACACGAGTGATCCTATAAGGGTTCCGTTTTTGTATTCAGACGTACGGAACCCTAAAAATGCAAAAACTGAACTGTTTTGTTAATCTAAACATTACATGTTACTTTTGTACGTCTTCGGTTGTTACAAAATCGACAATGATCGTATTTCTGGTATTCAGTGTGTGTATTCCTTACAACGTCAAAATACTTCATAAAATATTTTTTACAGATACGAGTATGTTGTTAGATTCCTTGCACCACCGTTTATTCGGTTTTCCAAAGTTATTTTTCATTTTGTAATAGCATATGTAGCCAGGTGTTTTTGTTAAAATTTGGCAGCTCAGATACTTTAAAAATTTACAGCAGTTGGCGTTTGACAAGCTATCAGACAAATAAAAATTTTTTGATCTTGCTCTGATCACGACGAGTACTTTGAAGATAAGTAGTAGAACTTCTAAGATGTACCGCGTTACGTTTGGTCTATTGGCCTATTAGCTTGATCTGGCTTTGCAGTAATTTGTCAATGTTACCGAACGTTCTTGAAAGTATGCTCAGCTCTTGTTAGGAGGAAAACACGACACTCTTTGATACGGTTTGCATTGTAAGGAAGTTCCTGATACACAGTCCACCCATCTTTTCTTTTTTATCGCATTATCTTAGCTTACCACAATCATGCTCTTATTATGTTATTTTCCTCATTCTTTCGCGTCCCATAAAAACTACAAAACATAGAAATCACATTTCATTGTTTAATTTTCTAGTTTTCTGGTTTGTTCCTTTAGTAAAAAATGTACATAAAGATGAGTACAATGACCGCTGTAGAGATGATCCTATGTCGTCAGTGTCATCGTGGCGTATTCATTGTAGCTGCATGTATTGGTGTTCAGAGGACAGAATGTGAGGTAAAGTATAATATTATGTGATGTAAGATATCTGTAGTACACTAACAAACGATAATGAATTGCTGGTCGAAAGCAAGTAGGTATACAAAAATCTTCCAAAACTGTTATATGTTGACCCTTAATTAATGTTTTATACTTTCCTTTTAACCCTAAAATAATAAGATTAAACATAATTATGATTACCGACCTAAAATATAGGTAGAAACACGCGTACGTTCTTTGACAGACAGGCAGGCAGGCAAACATCGGCCTGTCCGACCGTATTGTAGATGTAGGCTTTAGTGATAGACGCGTCGAATTCATTACGGAATTATGTTTTGGTTGAGTAGCATGAACAAGGTACAGTGACTATTATGTTTGTAAAAATAAACTGCCTGCCTTAAAATCGCGACCTGTGTTCCGACATATTGATTTTTTTATACTATACGCTCTCGTCAAATATTTTTCGAAAACAGCGGAAACCAGACCGTGGGCAAAGGATGTTCGTAATGAAACAATAGTGTACACAAACAATAGTGCTGGTGTGTGGTCTCTATTTTTTTTAAGTTTATTCCGCTCATGGAATTTCTCCTATATCGTGGCGCGATTCGATATAGATCGATGGGTGCGATTGCAAACATTTAATTTAACGAACACAGTCAACCATTTCATAAAGAGTGTTCTAAAGTTAAGGTGCGATTTAGAAGATCAACAACCATCGAGGAGTATGTGTAACAGACAGAAGATCATGTCCCTCCATTATCTTAAATGCGGATTATGTATAAAGCGTTCAAAAAACAAGGGAATGAAAAATTCAGCTTCGAAATTAGTGGTTGCGATGGCCTGATTGGTAAGGCGTCTGGGGTACTTATCCAGAAAACGCAGGTTCGAACCCCACTCACAGCTGATTTTTTCTCAAAATATCTTTGTTCTGATAATATAAACATCACATAATTACTGTTTATTTTTAAAATTTGAAGAAGTTGAAGACTGGTAAGTTATAACGTGTTTGTCAACTGTGAATGTAAAAGTAAATGTAAATAAACCAACATACAATTTGTCAGTAGTCTACTCTTTCTTATATCGACCTGCATATGGAATAAGCCTATGTCAAACCAAACGTAAAGCCATTGAGGTTCAATGTAAATTAGAGCAGATACCGCGAATCGAATTGTTGCGCAATACGTTGCGGTTCGACGACATGAATTGTCTTAGACTAAAACTGACGTTTGTGGTGGACATGACAAATATGTACCTAGCTACAAAATCGTCGCACAGACCGTTTTTCAAAAAAAAATGCCAATACGAGTATACACAGAAAAATACACTTTAAAAACATTTCTTGTAAGGATTTTCTTTTTTTAGCGTGGTAAAATCGTCAAATGAGTCCTGCCACCCAGGGCAGGGCGGGAGGGACTGTCAGACTTGTACTGACTAAAATCCACGGTGTCCTTCAATAGCCCTTTACGTATCGGGGTCACGGTAATTCGTTAGTCCCGCGGCTCCGGCAGGCTTTGGCCCTCTACAGGCCCCGTCACTACGCTGACACTCTTCGAGGCGCGCGTGGAACACAACGCGCCGTCGACCCGGGCATGGTCTATGGTCGGACAGCGAGTTGCCCTTTACTCGCTGCCCGCATGCCCGCGCCTACGGTGGCCGGAGATCGTAATTAATTTTTATATACGAACCAACTAACGATTTTGTACTGTATCGGTGGAAATTTGTATTGACGTTTAAAGTACATTTTCATGTATAAGTACAAAAATCAATTGTTTTAAAATCATTACATATAAAATATTTATAGCTGTCTCGAGCGCCATTTTGGCTTTACAGAGTGTATTATCATAAAAAGTCAACCAAACCGACATACTACATGAATAGTCTTAGTATACCGCTATGTAGGAGGTATCTCGTAATGATGTAATTATAGGTATTCTGTATGTAAACGTTTCCAGAAAATAGCTTTTTTTCTCAGATTTAACTTAACTATAGCTATTTTGTTTTGAATATTAAAATTAAAATGAAAGTAACTTAAGTATGAACAACGTAAATAAAACTTTTCTTTGGTTTCTTCCAGTAATTAATATATGCTTACGTTTTGTGGGTTTCCAACATGAAAACGAGACCGATACATAAAAGTAATGTACCGTAAAATGGGGTGACATTGATTAATTTTTAATTTTAAATGGACGCTACGTTTGTAATTTCGAAACGATTAAAATACAATAAAAAAAACTGTAATGTAGACTCATTACGTAAATTATTTTTTTTATCTCGTATTTGCAACAAAAAAAAAATACAAATTTGTGAATACTTAAACCAAAAACAAAACCTGTTTATAAAAGTTACATTGATAGTGGGGCTACTTTGATAGCCACTGTTTATTATTCTATCGCAAAGACATCCCAAATACGACAAAAAAAAAACTAATTCGCTGTGACTTTTTATTTCGCTTCTTCCATTGCCTCCTCTGTGTCATTTTTATTATTGCAGGTACCCGGGTCTTTTTGTAGGTGCAAACCATGAGGCAACTAAAACAAAAGTAACAAATGGGGTAAAATTGATACATTACTCCTTTGTTTGTACATTACTCCTGTAAGTCTGGGTACCTACCCAGGGTGAAGCCCTGAAGAACTTAGTGTTCATGCAAAATAAAATTGTGACCGTAACCAAAAATGCAAATATGCTCTTAATCTTAAAGAAACGTTTAATTAAAACAGTGAAAAACTACAAACCAAACAATTATACTTACGCTTGTGCACCTGAAGTTATTCAGACAATTTTTTGCAACCTTTTTGACACTATACCTTAACAAATAATTTTAAACAGTTCCGTCAAGAACTACTCGTCGATGCTGTGGCAAAATATGGCCGACCTGTCAGTCTGATCAACAAAACAAACAAAATTTTGGCTGCCATCAGTATCACGCAATAAATCTGAAAAAACATACCAAGTGTAGCTATCATCAAAGTTCCCTAGCTCTCAAAGTGATTACTTTAAGAGCCGTTTTAACAGTACTTAAAGTACAAGAATTACACAGTATCTACTATTCAAAGTCAAACCATTTTCTCATGGGGGTAGGCAGAAAATATAGAAAGCCACGTTCATACATCTAGCCAAGTTGAAATAAGATTACTTGGAAAAAGTATGCGTATTCAAGATCGTAGAATAAGTTAGTCATTGTAAACAAAGTATTGTACTTGAAGTAAAAAAGCAGCTCGCAGGGCTATACAACCCTAAAATCGACCGGGAGACGCCTTCTACCTGGCAAAAAGACATTGAGAAACTTATTGTAAACTCGAGTAACATTTGAAAAGGAAATTTATGAAGTTTCATCGAGCAACGAAATAGACCATTAAGCAAGATTATTAAAGAAAAATAAAAGTAATAAAACAAGTCATGCGTATCGTGTAGAAAAGAGGATACTAGAGCCCGCTTTGGAGGAAGGGGCGGGAAGCGCGGGCAGCCACCCGTCCGCCCAGCCAGTCGCTAGTCGACCACGCTCGCGTTTTGACGCCGTTCTGGTACTAGCCGACTCTCTCAGAACTTTACCCCAACCGAACTCTAGTTTCCTCTGACCGCGCGAACCTTCAAACAGAGTGCGCGGGTGAAAATGTGATTCCGGTTTTTCCTTTAAAAAACGTTAAATCTCTTAACATCATGGCGTTCAAACTTCTTTTTAAAATATTGAAACATAGTTTGCTGACATTTTTGATTCTGTACTATAATATTAACGTGTTGAGCAGCCAAATGATGATGGATGATGATAAAATTCCTATTGGTAAGTTTTTAAACGTTATTTAATTGCTACGAGTACTTTAAAGCTTTTTGTTTGTTTTTAAATTGCAATTTTATTTAATAGAATTAGACCATTTATTTAATTTAAGCGCTAAATTTTTGATGGCACTAATTTTAGTTCACATTTATTTTTGTCTTCACTCCTAATTTTTCCGCAATTTTTGTTATCTTGCTATGTAGACTGAAAAGTAACTGGAAAAATTCGACACGCTTTTGATGACTTAATTTGCAAATGAAGACGTGACAGAATAAATTCCTGGTACTGAATTAAGTGTTTGGTTATAATAAGGAGCTTTATAGATTTTTGATCGTTTATAAGGACTGATGTCCCATATACATACCTACTCATTTAACAAATTCTGCTCACATACAATT
This sequence comes from Agrotis puta, assembly GCA_943136025.2. Lineage (NCBI taxonomy): Eukaryota > Metazoa > Arthropoda > Insecta > Lepidoptera > Noctuidae > Agrotis > Agrotis puta. The sequence goes on from OW964166.2 coordinate 3,503,995, forward strand.
ACTGTTGTATGGAAATATACACATTCTTATAGGTTGTTTTTTCAGCCTTTGTTCATCCGTCGTTGGTCTAACTCCGAAATTAAAAGTATACATAAAATGTACCTTGTGTCTCACCACTGACTATATTATGTGAGAAAATAAATTTAAATTATTCTAAACAGGATATGAAAGGTTCAGAACATGGGTCTTCAGGAGTTTAAAAGAAATATCTTATTGTAGATACCTCATCTTTTTAATTGGATTTAATATAATAACCAAAAAAGCGTTATTTGAACACACGATTCGTATTTCAAAAGCAAAGTTATTATGCGTAGCTATATAAAAGAATAGTTACCTATTACAAAAGGTGCTTATTTTCAAAGCAATCCAAAAAAGGTTGAAGAAGTTTGAAATTGAGCGTATAAATAGGGTTTATAACTTTTTATGACTTGCCTCGCAGCATTCATAAACAACGTGTACCTAGTTTTTACTAGGACACTTAAGGCGTCAATTACGGTAGGTTTTTTCCGTCTAATATAACGTAAACCTAAAATACTACGACTGGTATTATTTCATAACGTTCCGAGCACATAACAGCCAATTATGCTTAAGAGTCATGAACGTTTACTAATAAAAATATCTCCATATGAACAACCGTCAACGATTATTGATATTATCACCAGGCTAGGGAAACAAGTGGCCGGAGAGTGCTTTTATTAGTACATACGGATTACGCCTACGCCATCCTTTCGATATAATCTCTTACCCGCCTCTTACGACGACGTCTAAAAGATGAGAAGATACGCTACTCTTTGCCAGTAACAATACAGCTGTAATTTTTGTAAACGTGTTACATTATGGAAAGGAAAAATAAAGGGCAAGTTGAGTCTACACTCAAGGGAAATTCCAAAGCTAGTTCTAAATTTCGAAGTGATTGAATTTCTGGGGTTCGATTATCCTGGAATCTTATTAAGTTTATTTTATCTCATTTGCTAACTGAAACGCTTTGTCATACGGCTTGTCCTTTTCTTGGAAAAAAAAAGAAAAATGATATAGTAACAACACACACATATTATGTTTTTCGATTTAAGTTTAGATGCTTATTATATGCAGATAGTTTATAACCTGGATTAACACAATGGATATTTTTTATCCCGTATTGTTATGTATCCATTACTTGGGACAATAATCGAAACACACGCGAACCGAGCCACGGGTTAAGCTAGTGAGAAATAAATTAAAAATGAAAATGATTAAATTCTTCATAATATTATAAACAACATAACTTTAAACAAAGCCAATTTACAAAATCTAGTTACGCGCTGTAACAATCAGATTTAAAAAGGTAATTTAATAAAAGGATCAGACAAAACATCGTTCATGACTTCGCTTAAAGTACTTACCTATATATTTTATGGAATGACCTAAAAATTATAAAGGCGGAACAAAAAAATAAACAGGACTTCCCGTTCTCATAATTCATAAGGACTGGGTAATAATAATCAAAATCAATTTATTATTATTAATATTTTTAACTGGAAAAAAGAATCTGTCGGTCTGTTACCGTTGCTGGGTAGCATTATGTATGAATGCATCAGATACTGGAGTAACATAATGGATACTTTTTATCCCGGTATTACAATTACCGTGTGATCGTTTCTAACATCCAAATGCTCTAGCTAGCAAGTTTCACTAATTGATGTGCCTGTGTAAGACAAAACACCACACGGTTGATGAGGTATTTAGAAAATCAATATTCCAGAGAGCAGTTGATTAGAGCTTCTTTTGTAAACAAACTCCATGTTCTGGCAATGCCAGACATATGTTGCAATAGGGTAGTTTACTGCATAAATAAGGGGTGGGAGGACTCATTTAATGATTTTACCACAATAAAAAAAAAGTTATTTACTACCTTGCAAATTTTCCTAGACTGGATCCTAAAGTTAGATATATCAGGCTAACTTAGTAAAAGGTAACTTTAAGGTAGTTAGGCTAATACGAAATGTGCTTCAATCGTTAAGTTTCTGAAATGTGGAACGATGAGTAAAATGCAAAGTTAGTGTTTAAGTTGAAAATACTTTCCATTCTTACTGATGCGCGTGCGGTTGAATTATAAACATAAATGACATAATTATCTGTGGGTTGAATGGAAGCTTGCACATGCTTGCTACTTTTAGACGTAAACCCGCCAGAAACAAAGTAGAACAAGACATGTCATGTTTTCAGGAATAGGTAAGGTTCTATCGGCATTTTAGCGTTTAGTCTTCCTAATCCAACGTTTATACGACATCGATAAAAGTCGTTCAAGATATCTTGTTATTCCTATGTAATATTTTATTGAGTGACCCAAATTTAAAAATAATAATAAAATTAATAAAGGATAATAAAAACATTATTCGTTAGTAACATAATTTAACATATTAGCACATTAGAATTAATTATTAAAAATAGGAACCTATTAATCAATTTTGTTTTATAAATTCTTATTCAACTTTTTTTTTGCCTTAAACTAGTGAGGCAGTCGTTCATGGTCCCGGTCGTATAAAGTAATATATAGTATGAAATAAAAGAGTCACTACAGATAGATACTTAGTTTAATAATTACGTAGGTAGTAGATCGAGTCCCTAGGATAGACCATATTAAGAACAAAAATATAATAGAGTAACTTTATATTATTGATAGGTACACACGTAAGATATAACTGAAATATATATAAGTTCAGAACAAACCTTTAAAAGGGCAAGTGATACTTTCAACTATTATAATATAAAATAATATATAAATGAAACTTGTGAAACAGCTTTTACAATAATAACAGAGAAAAGATGACATAGAGGTACAAGGTTGCCACTTAGCATGATCGAAACGAACTGAGCAAAAATGAGTAAAAAATGATACAAATGACAGAACGACATTCAAAATTCGAAAATTAAAAAAAACAAATATAATCTTGATGAAAACGGAGGAGGTAGCATACCTACTCTGTTATACTTATATTTATCCTGGGTCGTGAGTGCGTTCAGGATTTTTTATTAAACAAACAGTTATATCTAAATCCGGAATAACCACCCAGATAACTACGCTTTTTTTTTACAGTTCCTCCCACCCAGGGCAGGGCGGGAGGGACTGTCAGACTTGTACTGACTAAAATCCACGGTGTCCTTCACTAGCCCTTTACGTACCGGGGTCACGGTAATCCCTTGGTCCCGCGACCCCGGCAGGCTTTGGCCCTCTACAGGCCCCGTCACTATGCTGACACTCTTTGAGGCAGATAACTACGCTAGCGCATTTTAGTTGAAGAACGTACATCACGATCACGCCGCTACCTACGTATATTAACCTGAAATTCTACTTTTTTTGCAAATAGCACGAAATTTAAATTTTACACGGTCTTAAAGACCTGGCAGCGTATAACGATATATTCATGCACTAGCTACTACTCCATCGCTACGTCAAAAATATAGTTTATAGCAGGTTACGTTTACAGAATGAACCAAGACTGTAATACATGCATAGCACAGGTGTACAAGGAAAACCATCGATATTCTAGCGAGGTTTTGTTATTTATAAGATGAAAATTTAAATGAGTTTAGTCATTAGTGTACCAGGTATTTGTTGATTTTAATATTAAGAGGTAAGAGAAATTAATTAACAGTGGGATATTTGCAGGATAAATAGATGATTAAATCTTGATTCAAGATTATAGAAAAACATAATTTTTCAATGCTTGCTTTTTTCAACTTAACTTTTATTCTTTCAATATTAATACTAAAGATGTTACACTCTTCTTAAATAGTTTCCAATTAAAATCGTAAGTGTATACCAATTTTTAAATTCCATCCACCTTACCACGATGTCTTAAAAAAGTGTAACTGCAAAACGATCCTTAAATTAACGTAAAATGTCGTTTTGACGTTGACAGTTTTTTTTTTGACAAGTGTTTCAACAGATCTTTCTTGTGGTAAGTCTGTATAGGTTTAGATAGTTATATTTTTATTAGAAAACAAATGTCAGTTTAAAAAACAATCGTTAATAGTTCTTTATTTATTTGAGTATTACCAACGAGAAACATAACATGGATAATTAACAGCAACCCGATAAGTACACTCAATTACAGATAACCAAACCTCACAATATTATTTGTACTGTAAACTGAGGTTACTCTGATCAATTTTGAACTTTAATTGACTGTAATTTTTGAATGTGAAGTTCTAAAAAAATTATAAAAAAGGTAATTATCGGTTTTTATAGTTCTCTCTGTAAAAGTTCAAAAAAAAAAAACAAAAATAATGATTAGTTTTCAGAAAATAAATATATAATTAAAGAAACACAAAATAAATTATGAAAGTGATAAAAGGTAAAATTATTCTGGGGTTACTTTGGAACCCTCCGTTTTTCACATAGAATCTGAAAGTAGCCCCAATAAACTATACAAACGCAGAAAGAAAAAGTATTGATAAAATAACTGTATTGATAACTTAACTTTTTTGCACGAAACGACTTGTCTTCACCGCGCACCCACAAAAAGAATTGTGACAGTTTACCATTGTTGTAATCGGAAAAAAAAACTACTAAATGTTGTTCTGTTTTGCGCAATTTGCAATTTTATGTCGATAAGTAGTTTCTATCAAATTAACCCCATGATTCAAAGTAACCCCGTTTACGGTTATTTAATATTATTAAGTACAAAATGTCTGTTGGCTAGTGTACTAGTGTATTTGTAAACATTTCAGGTGTCATGTGTTTACCTATAAATTCAACTCAATTAACCTTTAATAAGTAAAGGATAAACGAACAGTTGTGGAAAAGCATTTTCGTGAGCCAAAGCTAAAGATTTATTTCTAAGAAAGTATTATACTGTTTTGACAGGCGTTCTAATCGCTCGGCGTACAGGCTTTCTACAAACTGCGACACGTGCAGCCGATTAATGAGCGGCGAAAGATTAATGATGCCGAATAAGTTCGGTCTTCAGTTATTTCTCGACCATCTAGTTGATTCTATTTGCACAACAAGTTCGAGTAACCGCTTGGCGGGTTATTGCGAACGTTTTCAAAGAAAATGGCACGTTTCATGAAAATGTTAGCAGCGGCTTGTGATAATATTATGACAATCCAGAAATCGTGATATATGCAATAATATTTTTGTATATCTACACCGTTTTGGTCGCGGGACTGTACGAATTACCGTGACCCCGGAACGTGAAGGGTTATTGAAGGACACCGTGGATTTTAGTCAGTACGAGTCTGACAGTCCCTCCCGCTCTGCCCTGGGTGGGAGGATTCATTTGATGATTTTACCACGAAAAAAAAAACTACACCGTTTAGTACTTAACAAAACTTTACAAGATATTGAAAAATATCAGATACTTTAAAGATTAAAAAAAAGCAATGTAGCGCTTTTTCGAAGAAAGGAAAGATATAAAATCAAAGAAAGTCGCCGCAGTGCCGAGCTCCAGTCTATGGAAAAACTTGTTTTATATGGTTTTAAAAAAATAGTTCTGCTTTAAAATAAAAATACTCGATACTGATTTTATTCATTTCATCAAAGCGATTTCTATGGAGCTTCAAGAGACTTAATAATAAGCACTCAACTCGCTCTTAGAAAAACGTTCCAGAGTTTCTTAAAATATAAAAAATCGATTTGATTGACGTAACCTAATACGCTTTCAATTTCATAGAAAATTTGAATAAAGATCAAATAATATTTTGTTTTATTTTACTACGCTTCCCGACTAAAGCAAAAGCCCAGAAAAATATTATCTCGTTGATAAGGATTATAATTAATTCAAAAGCTTGAACCCTTCGGCGAGTTGTTAATTCGCGCGTTTGACCTTTTTATTTTATTTACATTCTGCTGCTTTTAATGAAAATTGTATTCTTTTGAGCCCAACTTAAAATCATGGTCATAATTAGTCGCGTTTCTTGTCGAATTTAAATGACAGTGTCTTCTGAAGTAGTGAAGAAATAACATAAATGAATCCTCATGCATTATATTATTATGACGGGAACATAATAAGAAAACTTTACTACAGTAATTTCAGCATCCTCTGAGCTTATTTATTTGTCGTAGGTAAGTTCATATTAAGCTGGTCATTAACAACCAACACGGTACGTGCTATTTCCGACCAAAGCTCCCACAAAATTACTCTACAAATTAAAATGGTGTTGGCCGTAATCCACTCGTCGATTCATTTTTTTATGGAAATTACACACTATAAAAGTAAAACACTTTTAATCGGACTGTCACAAAATATTGTGTACAGTCCGAACATCAAATGGCCCACAAAAATAAGTAAGCTATGTATAAGTAACGAGCAATACTTTTTATTGGATGACTAGCCTTTGCAAGCGGCTTCGCCCGCTCCGAAACCTCCACCCCCCCGTATAGCCTATGTCACTCAGGACCCCAGCTTTCTACTGGTGAAAGAATTTCCAAAATCGGTTGAGCAATTCCTGAGATTATCCCCTACATACAAACAAACAAATTTACCTCTTTATAATATTAGTAAAGATAAAGATGTATGGTTGACTGTACACGAAGATTTCAGTTTACAAACCACTTTCAGCAAGCACTTTCAGTTTTGCAAACTTTTTCATTTTTAAACATCATTAGTTGATTGATTTGGCATCAAATAATGATGTTTAAAAAGGAAAAAGCTAAGCATTACTAAACAAACCTATTTATTTAAGAATAAGAAATCAAAATCATAAAAAAAAATCGGTGGAGCAATTTTTCACTAGAAGTTAGAGTGCGATTTTTTTTTTATCGTGGTAAAATCATCAAATGAGTCCTCCCACCCAGGGCAGAGCGGGAGGGACTGTCAGACTTGTACTGACTAAAATCCACGGTGTCCTTCAATAGCCCTTTACGTACCGGGGTCACGGTAATCCCTAGGTCCCGCGATCAAGTTAGAGTGCGATAAGTAAAAAGTTAATTTTGAGTGACACTGAAATCGAAAATTCATTGAATATTTATACTTACCTATTCTTACTAATACACTCATATATATGCAGATAGTATTTGAGACCGAGGAATTTTTCACAGATAGTTATAAGAATTTTCATCTTTTGGTCTTCTCAAAAAAAAGTTGGTTTATTGTGCATCTGTAATCTGTATCACCTTTCATCATATTCTTAATTTCAGTGCCGGAGGAATTTTCACAAGGTAATTAATCTAAAGTAGGTCGGCTAATTCCTAGATCGACTAAGGACAGTTAAAGCTTTGTAACCAAACCACCGTAGGTTATTAACAGGTGGAATCTGCAGAAAAATAAAGAAAAGGTAACATAGTTCCGGTCTCCATTCTAGTTCTCCGGTAACTTTATTGCTTGTTATTTTATTGTGAAGAGAAGTCTTAATAAGCTTATTATTCTTCTTTCTTATTTCAGGCTTTCATAGAAAACCGCCAATCGATCTTTGCTCGTATTTAAAAACTTTGACACTACCTTTAAATACATATACGAGTACATACACCGCAGAGGAAGGTTATCGCATGTGTGCAAGTTCAAAACAATTTTTGAAATTAGGAGTCGTAAACTGTGACATTCTGTTATTTTAATCAAAGCGAGGACCGCTATGAAAATTGCTGTCCCAAAAATGTATGGAAGAATTTTTATTGTTTATAACAAAATATTCACGGCATTATTTATCAATAATACTGTGTATATTGTTTATCTATTCGAAAGAAATATTAGCGCGGAAGAATGTGGAATTGGAGAGAAAATTGCCGTGACAGCATTATAACATGGGTACCTATAAAGGAAAACTTTATGTAATGGAGTATTGCGTCGGTTGTTTTGTAACCAAAACTAAATATCCGACAGCAAGACAGTCAAAGGCATGAAATAATATAATGATACATTCTGTTTTCTCTTTCTGTTATGATTACTCATGTCAATTTTTGAGTTTATCGAGGGTAGCCGTAATATCCTCATACATTCATCCACTTTGTTTAATCTTTTACACCTGTATAAAGCTTGATTTTGAAAAAGATACAAAAATCCTTCATTCATATCTTTATTATTGATGAGTTTAAAAACTCAAAGAAAAGTTACATTTGTTACATTAAATAATACCGACCATTTCACCTTTTTAAAATCTGACACCGTCATACACTTTTTAGTTTTTTTTTTTATTAGTATTTGTTGCCTCCTGTTTTTTTGTTACATGGCATACAAAAAATATAATTTTAAAAACTTTTAGGTGGGTGATAGGGAATCAATATCCTGCGAAGTTAGACGCTCAGCGACCTGTTATTTCTAAATTAAGGCGAAAGTCAATTTAATTATGTAGAGAATCCTGAGTTACACGAAAACAACGAAGGCATCCAAAAGCCCCTACCTTTTCACAGTAAAACAAAGAGTAGTAAAAAAAACATCTTGTTAGGAGAAACAAGAGAGACCTTAATCAGAAGTCAATTCCATCAAAGTGCTGCGATCTCAATACAGTTGAGTACAATGCAGTGGAAGCATTTGGGAGTGATTTGCCGACAAGCAGGCACTGAAAATGTTTCTCTTATGTATTAGTGAGGATCGACCCCTATTACATAGCTGTGGCTATTAAGATCTCGTGCTGCCCCGATAATCCTATCCACTCACGGACTCTGAAACCCTCTTTGCTTTTACGTAGGATCTGTCCCACAGGGCAGATATAGAGTGTGTAACAAAATACCGTTTATAACCTGCAATGTTTCTAATCTGAATCGGATTACCAGCTGTTTACCTTTGGCAAATTCCGACGGATGATTAAACCTCTAAAATATCACACAAAATCATAATTGAAAACAGATTTATATGAATTATCTTTGTCTTTTAAACAAACAAATTGAAAAAGCTCATTTATCCCTGTCGACTTACTGAAATACAATAATTAGCATGAAATAAACTTAATTGTTCATGCATTTATCGTTCAAAGCGGTCGTTTAACTGTCGCCGCAACACTTGGAACAATCATTCGCGCGCTCCGACCAATTATTTTTCTACGACCATTTTTTCATTATAATTATGACGCATTATCATCATTTTATTTTATGTTAACATAGTATTATATAATTTAAAAATGCGGTCATTAATCTAGTTAATGATATCCTGTGATGTGAAACGGCGCACACATTTTAGATCATTTAGTTTAGACGTTCAAAAGTGCTGATTCTTCGAATCAGCTGCATAAAGCTGATACTTAGCCTCTGAGATCCTAAGATATTACCATTTTCCTGCATATATCCTAATTGAACTGTTTATATAACAAAATGGCCGTCATCTGGGGTGTTAGGTTAACATTTTCTAGAAAAGTAGATTTGTCGATAACAAATAGTATATAATAAGTGTAATATCGTATAAAATGTCTTAAAAATAGACAATTACATAAATGTTTAATTATGTCAATCAAATTTGTTTTCAAACACAATATTGAGATAACGTTTTTACTTGTAGTTTTAACATTACATTGCTTTAAGAGCATAATAAAGTCATCAAAATAATTCCAACGAAACTCGGCTTCATACCAACTCGATAGCTTAGGTAAAGTTCTCAATCCGTTATAACGAGATGATTATGGGTGCGACCCAGTGCTATCGGCGCCTGTAAGATTTTTGCTCCAATTTTCCACATTTTCAAACCTAATAACGTAGATGCTTTGAGTCGACAGGAGAATATTTTGTAACCGAGTCACATAATACGAGCAAATAAGTCACATACGCCGTGTCTATTGACAAGCGGTAGGTCTTAACGATAAAATACCGCGTTATTATACCGCGAGTCGTGTAACCGTCACGCACCATTATTCTGTTGCCTGCCTTCATACACTATAATATTTTTCTTACATAATATTTTGTAGTTAGGAATACGCAAACTGGTGTTGGGTGAGAGAGTACTTTAGTTTAGCGAGAATATTTGTGCCTGTAACAAGTTTTATTTACTTATGACCAGTTGTTTGATTAGTAGTTATGTAAACTATACGTTAAAACGCTATATAATAATTATAAAATATGCTATTTATTATAGCATTTTAACGAATTGTTCACATAATTACTGATCAAACATCAACCTCTAAGTTGGTTCAAACAACTGACCGTTAGTTTTGTTCATTAGGTTAATGTAAATAGTGGGCATCGTCGTTATAATTTGTTCCTCTATAATGTGATGATTAGATCCTTTGAATCATTAAGTCATACCGGATTATTTCTATAGGTTTCAAGGCAAACTCAATACTAAGCCAGCCATAAAACATGTTCAGCATTAGGTAATCAGTAAAGAATAACTTAAAATGTTTAAATACTTGATGTTTCATTTTTACGTTTCTTTAGAACATAACGTGCGCCACACACATAATACTAAACGTAACACGTGAAAAGTATTACATGAAAGTACTATATGGATGTTTTACAGGGGGATTGCACAAACGCTCGCCCGGCGTCGATCTTTTTCAGTTTGCACAAATAATATTTTAAGCAGCTTATTATTCCAATACGATCTCACATAAATAGGTATAACGTTCAGGAGAATGTCACACACCGTTCCTTCCTACTTTACATTTCTAAATACATATAAAAAAACATCTTTTTTGCATCGGTGCAATAAAGTAGAGATACATCCACATATCATAAACCTGGTAAAATGCAATACCTAGCAGAAAATTTGTGGTGGAGAAATCGTGTTGGTAAAGCGCAATACGCACCAAACCATGATGTAGTAATCGAGTAGGCGGCCAGGTCAACATTGAGTTAGAGCCCCCGTTTATATCCTGTTAACTATAATTTTTGGTTCAGAAACTTCACTCGACTCACATTTGGTCGCAGTTTTTAATCCCGATTCCAATAAACACAAAAAAATGCAAATTGATTTATGATGACAGCATTTATTTCGTGAAAGAACAGTTAACAGGCAATTTTAAACTGTCAAGAATTCGGAAACTTTTCATGAAAATGAAGGTAGTTGCCATCATCAGCACAGTAACATTTGAGTGAGTATAACATAGGTTCGACAACACGGTTGGCGCACTGGTTGAGCAATCGACTGCTGCGCAGCGTGACGCGGGTTCGATCCCCGCACAGAACAAATATTTGTATGATCTGCAAGTAGTTGTTCCGAGTCTGGGTGTTTGTGTATGTGAGTTCCTGTTTTTAAACGCACCGTTGATACAGGAAGAAATTCCTAACGTGAGGCAAAGTATACGAAAAATAAAAAAAAGGTACTCCCAAACGCCAGACACTTTCGAATCAATGGAAAGTACCCAGTGAATGGTAGCCTTAATAGGTTTTTGACTTAGGGTCTCTCAGGTCTATATCTTGCCCTATTTACACCATTTACTCTATGTGTCTCTAGGTACAAGTCGACGATTATGGATATATATATATATTTATAATTATATATATATCCATGACTATGACTATTGACGAATTCTCGTGTGCTTTAGTTAATTAGTACACCGTACCATACCATGACCGTATTATGATAATACCAGGCACGGAAAAAAGATGACATGCACTGTTATATCCGTTAGAACATTTTCATAAAGCATTATACATGTGTTTACTAGTTTGAGTGACCTTATCCGTGTGTCATTACCGTATAATTCCCGCTCCCGCAATTGTAGTAGCTAACCTGTGATTTCGCGTGAAACACCGACGACGCAATGAACTGGCAAGTTAGTGATTACATACTATCCGCACCTCTTAATCACTCACTGACTTTTCAAAATAAAACTTAACCCTTTCTTTTCCACTTAAAATAATAAGCTAATGAAACTGAGTGAGTGTAACAAAGCCGTTCAACCAAGCAAATTCAAACTTAAATAATGTGCGCCCCGTCCAGTTTGGCTAGGTGATCAATTGTACTAAAATTTACTCAGTAAAGCTACGCTCTAACAAAATGAAAGTTGTTTTAAGAATGAACTTACAGGAGCAGCACTATCATGTAAACTGAATGGAAACCTTTGCTAAGTAATTTTCCGAAGTTTCTAGAAATATTTTTAACGAAGGCTGTTTATTATCTATGAAAGTTGCTTTTATAATCCTGGTGTAATACATCAAATAAAAGAAGCGAAAAAAAGCCTCCTAATTTAAGTTATTTTTAATTAATAGCTTGCGCCAACAGGTACTTGGCTTAAGTTGGCACTTTGTTCGTAAAAAACATGTTTAAGTTCTTTCATTCGTTAATATTTTAATTCCATAATGTATTTTTAATTTCCATATTATACCGACGCGAAATGAGAAACACTCCCATAGGTAAATGTGGTAAGAGTACTCTTAAGAGGGTCCAATGGCAATCTATGTCTCTCTAGTCTATGCCGTAAAAGTATAGCAGCAGTTAATAGTTATCTCAAAGTACTTACTCGGACTTATTACTCAGAGCTTTTGCGAATTAGGGAAACTTTCATCCAAGTGTTAAAATGTTCTCTTTGAGGAGTGGCTGGACAGGCGTCACGGCGTCCTGACCTTCTGCATGACGCAGTTCCTCACCGGACACGGATGTTTCGAGAGGTACCTGTGTCGGATGAGGAAGGAAGAAACGTCTGGGTTTCACCACTGCGAGTATCGCCCGTAGGACACGGTGCCCGTAGGACAGGACTGCCCCGCTTGGGCAGAGCATCGCCGTGTCCTCACGACGGCTATAGGCGGAGACCTCTCGCGCCCGGTATTGATCGAGGCAAAGCTGCGGGACGAGACGGAGTGGAAAGCGTTCGCCGCCTTCTGCGAAGCAGTTATGCTAGCGAAGGAGGAGGCGCGAGAGGGAGAGATCAGCGTCCTCCCTCCACCCCAGCCGCACTGATAGGCGCCCAAGGCGACAGCCATCGGCAGACGATCTCCGGCCACCGTAGGCGCGGGCATGCGGGCGGTGAGTAATAGGCGACTCGCTGTCCGCCCATGGACCATGCCCGGGTCGACGGCGCGTTGTGTTCCACGCGCGCTTCAAGGTTTGTCAGCATAGTGACGGGGCCCCCCTGTAGAGGGCCAAGGGTTCGGGGCACTCACGAATTACCGTGACCCCCACGTGAGGAATATTTCCTCTCACCAAGCGGAAGGGACTTTCAGACTCGTACTGACTGAAATCCACGTTCCTTTAATAGCCGTCATCTTAAGTCTAGATTTTTTCCTCTCGCTCTCTTTTCTCACTCCTTTCTCTTCGTATGCGAAGCGCACATAATTATTAAGACCAGCTGATGTCCTTCCGTACCGCTACCAGTATAAAAGAAGATTTGCCCGCACAAAATCTTATATAATAAAATCTGATATAATTTTGCCGCGGTGTCTGCTATCTGAATAGTTTAGTGGTATAAGTGCTGACCATGATTGAAACTTCGAATATCAGCGACGATTATTCTATTTTCGTTGCATTTTTATTAAGAGTTTCTGTGATCATTCTATAGTATGTCTATCTCTGGGTCGACGCACTAATTTTTTTTTATACATCTTGACACGGCGTGAAGTCTCGGAGCTTTTAAGAAACGAGTAAACCAATTTAGTAGACTGCAGTTGGAGAAGTTTTTAAAATATCGTATTTAAGCTGAGTATAGAAAATAATTTATTTAAACACTTGAAATTGGCTTTTACACCTGTTACCGTTCTTATTAATTTTGTAAGAGGCCGTCCATTAAACAAATCGGTACCATGTACCAACATCCTTAATTAAATTTAACGACATCGAACACCGTAATGTGTGGGACAAACCGTTTACAATACACGTAATCTGTAGGCTTGAGCTAGAACGAGGCCCGTATGCCATTATTGTGATTTAGAATGCGGCTGTTCTCAGAATGCGAGCCAATAAATTAGATCTCAATCAGGCCGTAACCGCCATTTGTTATTCGTACTTCACATACGTGTAGAAGAGACAGTCCGAGACATTTTTGTACCATACATCAATAAAGGAAGATGTACGTGTTTATATTGTGTTATTTTTTATTTGAATTTAGTTTTCGTTTAATGCTTTCGCGCGTACTGTATCCACGCAAGATGTACATTGTATAACGCAAGAAATGCATTGGGTACATGGAACCATGCAGAACAAAGCTAGACCGTTATTTTCGAATTGCGATTTAAATGATTGGCTTACGATAGAAACTTTTAAAAATAGAGACAATAGAAAGTATACATAATATCATTAAATTTCATACGTACGAATAAAAAATACTCCACAAATCAATCGTACATTTGAAACAAAACAACAAGTGTTAAAATAGGGTTCAATATCACTTTTCCTCAGTTATATTTTACTGAAAATCATGAATGGGTGTCGTCGTCGCGAGCGAAGGAGCCAGGCTAAGAGATGGCGCCCATTGTTTATGCATGAAGTTATTATTTACGAGCGAACGCCGCCTCGGCCCTACATTGGCGGTGGGGATACCCGAGCCGGCCACTGGCGACATTCACTCTATTTGAATAACACAGGCCTGCAAAATGAAGGTCATAACTTCCTCTCTGGAATTTGATAGCTGATTCTGGAGTATTTTGATGCGCTGATTACGAATATGTACTTAGTTTTTCTCCATCACCTCCTGATTTTTCAAAAAAGCTACAGATAGAAAATTGAGAAAAAAGACAAGTTTTCACTTAAAAAATTATATATTTAAAAAAGTACTTAATTTTTAACTTAAAAATCTATTAACACGTAATAACAACTTATTGCTGGGTTAAAATACACTTAAATTTTATTTGTGGAACCTGGTCCTTTTTTCCTGGAAGCTTCTGTTGTGCGATTTTCGCTTATATTTCCGGTTTGGATCATCACGCTTCAACAACCAACAATAGTCCGCCATCATGCTGACATTCCATCTTCCTTGATACCGGACTTCAAGCTCTTTTAAATCTTGGTGAAATCTTTCACCTTGTTCTTCGCTAACGGCTCCTAGATTTTCTGGGAAGTAATCAATGTGCGAATTCAGAAAATGAAGTTTAACGCTCATATTACAACCCATTACACCAAAATTCGTTATCATTTTGGCTACTATTTCTTTATAGTCCGAGCTTTTATTGTTCCCCAAAAAGTTTTTTACCACTTCCTTAAATGATTTCCACGCTTGTAACTCGACATCATTGAGTTTTTGATCAATTTTTTTTTGATTCCTGGGGTTAGTTCAGTTCTTGGAGGCCATTCCTTTTTGGTCCAATGATGTTGTTTATCCCGGCTATCCCATTCGCAAAGAAAGCACGGGTATTTTGTATAACCACCTTGTTGGCCGAGTAGCATGCTTATGATTTTCAAGTCTCCACACACCATCCAGCCGTGATGTTCGTAAGCAATAGTAGCTAAAAGCTTTTCCAAATTTTCATAACATTCCTTTAAATGGACAGAATGTGCAACAGGTAGTGAGGCATATGTATTCCCATTATGTAGAAGGACTGCTTTTAAACTTCTTTTTGAGGAGTCAATAAACAATCTCCACTCCTTAGGATTGTATTCAATGTCGAACATTTTCATCAAGCCAGGAATATCTTTACAGTACACCAAATCATGATCTTCAGCGAAGAATGGAAGGAAATCTTTTTCTCTGTGACGGTACCATGAAAATGAAGTACCAGGTGCAAGCATATTTCTTTCTTTTAATCGTGATCCGAGGAGCTCAGCTGCATCTTTGGGGAGATTCAAATCTCTTGTCAAGTCGTTTAAATCTGACTGTGAAAAGAGCTGACACTCGATAATTCAGAGTAGGTACTTATACAAAAAAAAACCTTTTGTTTTCTTCATTATACCCTTTTTGAACAACATTAACAACAATTAGGCAATATCACCTAAACATCGTGTATTAATGAGCTCATTACTAAATGAAGCCAAAATGACCCGTTTTCGAAATGGTTAATGCGAATTACTTACACTTATTATGTAGTAATTAACAAATTACTGATTTGCATTCATTTCTATGTCGTCTTA
The DNA here is from genome assembly GCA_943136025.2 of Agrotis puta. Classification (NCBI taxonomy): domain Eukaryota; kingdom Metazoa; phylum Arthropoda; class Insecta; order Lepidoptera; family Noctuidae; genus Agrotis; species Agrotis puta. The sequence goes on from OW964166.2 coordinate 3,519,840, forward strand.
AACTAATTAAATGCAATAAAAATTAAGCTGAAGTAATTAAGTTACGTTTTATAGATTTTAAAATGTATGCGCTCAGACATTTTTAGTTAAAATCTTAAATATTCAATATCAAAGAATCCTGACGTGATAGAATTTTTTTATTATTTTTCTCGTAATCAGCACATCAGAAACTATAGAAAACGTTAATCAGATCTCAGAGAGGAAAACCATTGCAGACCTGTGTAATAATTTACAACTTACTGGAAAAAGTTTAACATACTATAATTATGTTCAAAATTCCCATAAATAATTACACACAACACAAGTACGCCATATTTTTGAGGAATATCACAGGGAAAGGTGTATTTGATCTATGGATTAAGTAACATGGATGGAGTAATAAGAAATTTATATCACCAATCACCATAAAATATACATAAATTATGTAAACACCGGTTTTCGAGGATGAGTCTCATATCTTCACTTCACCATCGACTCGACGCTGGTGTTTTAGCCAAATGATAACAACGTTAACTTCAAAGGGTTACTTATGTTGATTTAAGTTTTTTTTCTTTTTTATACTTAATATTTCTACATTACTTTGCTAGATAATTCATTTAAAAGATTCGTCGATCAAATAATCCAAAATGTGAAAAAAAAGTTAAACACTAGCTATTGAGTCCAAGTAGATGTAAATGTTTAAATATTTTCAGAGAAAGAATAAACATTTGTTAATATATAAACAATTATATTTCAACAGATGCACAAATAATAATGAAACAATGCAGAGCGGGAGGGACTGTCAGACTCGTACTGACTAAAATCCACGGTGTACTTCAATAACCCTCTACGTTACGGTAATTCGTAAGTACCGCGACTCCGGCAGGCTTTGGCCCTCTACAGAATATCACGCGGCCCGCCTCCTCCTTCGCGAGCATGACTGCTTCGCAGAAGGAGCCGATCGCTTCTACCAATGTCGGGCGCGATTTCTCCGCCTAATGCGCCGTGAGGACACAGCGGTGCTCTGCCCAAGCGGGGCAGTCCTGCACAAAGCAAAGAAATTAGAGAATTATTATCTTAACAACAATAACATTCCTCTTGCCAGTTAAAACGGATACGGATTTTCTGCCATTGTATCTGGATTAAGACGTGAAATATGCATCTTTGTACTGTAATAGCAGCATGCGGTTAGCTTGCGCTTAACAAGCAATAACTTCGCACATTGTATTCTGCCCCATTGTGAGACGTTGATGCAGTCAGTTAAATTGGAGTCCATCTATGTGCCAATTGAACCATGAATGGTACCGCTCAACAAAGGAATATTTGATTCAATAAAATCGTTAGATAACAAGGGCTTAAAGTGTTGTCTATTAACGTTGACGCTGATGTCGTTCTATTTTTTTAATTGTCAATCGAACTCAATTTGTATAATCGACAAGTGTATGACACCTGACTAAAGTGTTGCGGCTTTTTCATCACATAACCACAAGGTCCCTTAATCTCAGATGAGTTCATCCTATCGCATACTGTTAAATAAGCAATATTGGTATTCGGAAACACTTGTTTCCAAAAAGGCTAAAGCGTTTTGAATGTTTGGATTTGGGTTTACGGGAGCGAAAATCGGTATAGCTAGGACTCATAATCGGGAAAATTAATTTTCTTCGCTTTACTCCGAGAGAGTTCGGACACCCAGCTTTATTTAGTGTAAAATAAACCCACCATATTCCTTTATATGCCCTTTGTGCCCAGATGGTGTAAGTAAATCGAACAATTGTAAATACGTCGAATTTACTGAAAATAACTTTTCTCTCGGAAGTCGGTGGCTTCGTTTTTTATTTTATACGTTTTTTGCCACCAACTTCCGAATAAAAAAATATTCAACGCTTTTTTGTGTTGTTTTTGAAGTCGGTTCGCGAGATAATAGCGGACAAACTTACAATCGTCTTTGAAAATCTACAATCCTAGTAAGCAACAACGAAACCACGCGGGCAACGTCACGGGATATCCATTGTTGTTATATACTAAAACCTTCAGAATTAATGAAGAATGAGACAAACACTTTTCGGTTCAACCAGACGCGGGATAATCGCGGACAAACATACATACAGTCATACAGGCAGAACTGAGAATCTACTTTTTGTAAGTCAGTTAAAAAAAGCGATCTGATTAGTCCATAAATTGTTGCCGTCATGGATATAATGGAACTTCGCGGAGCATTATTTTTCAGGTCAGTACGTGGTAACCTACTGTTGACATTCCGCAATAAATTAAGCCCAGCCTAGACAGTATTTGTCACATCAATCTGCGCGGGTATTACATTATATTATATCATCTTTTTGCCCGTCCCCATACTTCCGTAAATAATTGATTAAGTTTCACTAATCTCAGATGAAAGTACCTCTGGTTGCATTGTGATTATCTATAGACAAAGCATATCGTTTCTAAAAAAATACTATTTACGAGACGTAAAAGGGTTACGCATTTTGTAAAAAAGCGAAGAAAACTCAATGCACCACGTTTACATTACGGTGGTACACACCATAATATACGTAAGTTTTAGTTTCGGTTACCTTAAATGAAAAAGGAACGAATAATGAACAGTCCCTTTTTTTAATCGTGGTAAAATCATCAAATAAGTCCTCCCACCCAGGGCAGGGCGGGAGGGACTGTCAGACTTGACTGACTAAAATCCACGGTGTCCTTCAATAGCCCTTTACGTACCAGGGTCACGGTAATTCGTCAGTCCCGCGACCCCGGCAGGCTTTGGCCCACCACAGGGGGCCCCGTCACTATGCTGACACTCCTCGAGGCGCGCGTACACAACGCGCCGTCGACCCGGGCATGGTCCATGGTCGGACAGCGAGTCGCCCATTACTCGCCGCCCGCATGCCCGCGCCTTCGGTGGCTGGAGATCGTCTGTCGACGTCCGTCGCCGTGGAAGACTACCTATGAAGCAGTCCCTGGAAATTTTATAAATAGTCTCTACAGACCTAGAAGGAAAATTATGAAGTATTTTTAAAATACGTCATTTATGAACAATCACTTTGTGCTAAGTATGTTCTTATCTCCAAATCTGTGAATGCTGAGCACACAGTGATTTAATTTACACAGGATTTTGTTAAAGCAAACGTCTTCTTTGGCACTAGGTCCACTTACATTAATATATAACGCGCTGCATGGTTCTAAAACATCCGAGGATAAGGTGAGGTTAATGTTTACTTACTTAAGTTTATTTGTTCACTAGCCTCTGCAAGCGGTTACGTCCTCGTGTTATTCGTTAATTATTCCACGGAAATATTAAACCGGGATATTGCGTGTATATATTTCAGACTATAATCTATCTCTGTGTAAAGTTTCATGCAGATCCGTAAAACAGTTTTGGTGTACTTAAGCAATAAATATTTATTTTATATCATTTTAATTAGTGAAATGTGTTACGCGAATCTTTAAAAAATATTTTTATTAACTGATTGAAATGAAACAAACACTAAATGTTAAGTGAAGTTTAATACAATGCATTAGTAAAAACCTTAACAAAATTTAAGCTGAAGCCGTTCTTAGATTTCATATATTAGCGCGCAAAACAAACGGATAAAAATTGTTGGAGTTATTATACATATAAATCATTATTTTGTTTTGATTAAAGCCTTGGATATTATTCTTTTAAGAAAGACTAGCTGTTCCCCGGAGTTTCATTGGGCGTAGCGTGATGTATATTTAAGTGTGCATAGCCTTCGTCGATAAATGGACTTTACAACACAAATAATTTTTGAATTGGATCATTAAGTTCCAAAGAAAAAGCTTTATAATATTATGTTTAATTTGAATTAAAAGTTTACATATCAAATTTCCCTGAAAGGCAGCGATCAGTTTCATTTTTATTTTAGTTACGAACATTTATGCTACACGTGTTATTAAGCTATTGTGATATCGTACCATACCATGGAGAAATGATAAAATATTTTTTCTGTAAAACAACGTGCAAAAACAACGCCACAAATGTCGAAACAGTCATATTCATTTATTGGTATAAAATAAAGGTAAATGCGGGTACATTTTATTGCGCAGCTGAAAAATCATTTGAGTGAAAGCATTCACTAGATTGGTTACACCACTTGGATCGTTCAATTAAGTGCGTGTGTTTCACCACACTCGCAAAAGGCTTACGTTGTATTACTTTATGTAGTCAAAGCCACATTTACCAATCAACTATTGTGCGAGGCGTCGGGTGAAGAAATAATCAGCCAGCCGAAACATGAATTGTGTTTAGTGAGCACGAAGTCTTCACAGAGATACGGTTTTGGCATACGTTATGTATTTTACTATGATGAGTTTTGTTTGCGAACATGTAATGAAAATTAACTTCGTAGTGTTAAGAATTTCAAATAAGTAGGTATGAGCAGAACGTAAACTTATAGTTACTATGTATTGTAGTTATTTACGCTTTCACACTATTAGGGACCTATGTTTTTAACACGCTTTTATTAGCTTGACCTGTATGTATGTATGTATGTATGTATGTATGTATGTAACGGAATCTTTTAACTTCATTTTCGCCTACTTCCAGCAGTCTGATTAACTTGAATTTTTGCACAGCGGTCAAGGGGCGATGACAATACAATAATATCATAAATTTTATATTAAAATCCCCCTCTAAGGGGGTGAAAAGGGGTGAAAATGTTTGTATGAAAAATCTTATTCCTTAGGTTTATACACCTGAAACTTAGTACGAATATGAGTATAAGTAAATAAAAAAGATGGACATTAATAGTTTTTTAAAACTACCCTCCATTGGTAACCTACACGATGTTAAAGTTTGTATGGGAAAATCATAAAGTGCTAACTGATGAATTTAAAATTCAGTATATATAAATTAGATCAAAAATAATTAAACACGTGTTTTTGGGTTTTTCGAAAATCACCCCTCAAGTTAGTAAAAAGGGGTATTCAAGTTTAAAGGGAAGGATCTAAAATCGCTAAACGTAGAATCTGAATTTTGGAAGGTAGGTGCGATTCATTATGTAGGTGATCACTAAGAAGGGATTTTGCGAAAATCTACCTATAAGGGGGCGAAAAGGGGTAAAAACCTTTGTATGTAAAATCTTATCCGTTAGGTTTATAAACTTGAAACTTGGTACGAATATGAGTAAAAGTAAATAAAAAAGATGGGAATTATTCGTTTTTTAAAACTACCCTCCTTTGGTAATCTAGACGATGTTAAAGTTTGTGTGGGAAAATCATAACGCGCTAACCGATAAATTTTAAACTCAGTATATAAAAATTAGATAAAAAATAATCAAACACGTGTTTTTGGGGTTTTCGAAAATCACCCTCTATGTTGGTGAAAAAGGGTGATTAAGTTTTAAGGGAAGGCTGCTTGCTTCGACAAACCCAAAACTTGGCATAAATAGTTTCCCAATCGAATAAAGGATGCGTAATTATCTATATTTCAAAAATCAACCCCTAGCGGGCGAACATTGTAAAATCAGTTTGTCTTTTTTTTTGCGTGGTAAAATCATCAAATGAGTCCTCCCACCCAGGGCAGGGCGGGAGGGACTGTCAGACTTGTACTGACTAAAATCCACGGTGTCCTTCACTAGCCCTTTACGTACCGGGGTTACGGTGATGGGTAAGTCCCGCGACCCCGGCAGGCTTTGGCCCTCTACAGGCCCCGTCAATATGCTGACACTCCTTGAGGCGCGCTTGGAACACAACGCGCCGTCGACCCGGGCATGGTCCATGGTCGGGCTGCGAGTCGCCCATTACTCGCCGCCCGCATGCCCGCGCCTACGGTGGCCGGAGATCGTCTTGCGACGTCCGACGCCGTGGGCGTCTACCACTGCGGCTGGGGTGGAGTGAGGTCGCTGTTCTCTCCCTCACGCGGCACGCCTCCTTCTTCGCGAGCATGACTGCTTCGCAGAAGGAGGCGACCGCTTCCCACTCCGTCTCGCCCCGCAGCATGGCCTCGACCAATGCCGGGCGCGAGAGGTCTCCGCCTATCGCCGTCGTGAGGACACGGCGGTGCTCTGCCCAAGCGGGGCAGTCCTGCACCGTATGCTCCACCGTGTCCTCCGGACGATCCTCGCAGTGGTGACACCCAGGCGTTTCCTCCTTCCTTATCCGACACAGGAACCTCCCGAATTTCCGTGTCCGGTGAGGACCTGCGTCATGCGGAAGGTAAGGACGCCGTGACGCCTATCCAGCCACTCCTCAAAGAGGGGTCTTACCGCCGCGATTGCGGCGTGCCCGAAATCAGTTTGTCTTCAATAATATTTCGGGTTCGAAGTTAGAAACACGCGCTGATGAAGTCGCGGGCGGAGTGATAGTAAAAAATATATTTAGATTAGTGAGCATGTTATCGCCGATGAAAATGTCATTCTCTGTCTTTTGCTGCCGATTGGCTCTCTTCTGCATACGGCCTGTTCCTCTCTCTGGCTTCTCCAACTTTCAAAAGACAAATTTCCTTATTGGTCGCTGCTGACGATTGCTGCGCGATCATCCGTTCTCAATCCTCGAATTTTATAATTAGTCACTGCTAGCGAAATAGTGCGCGCGCATCCGCGCTTGCGCATTTTAATTTCTTTATTTCTTTTATTGTCGTCTTGAGACTAAAAATTCAGAAAATAAATTGTAGTTTAAAAAAACTAAAAAAACACGCTTTAATAGCAATCGAACTAAAAAGTAGAAAATAATTTTTAAGTATAAGAGAGTTTGTGTTACTGCAATATAAAATCCAACAATCAATTATCATAATTAACTTAGAATAAGATTTATATAAATATTAAGATATTAACAAACATTCAAATAAAGTGAAAAAGCGTGGGGTGCTCAATGATATTTTTATAATAATTCTGATATTGCAAACAGTAACTAATAAAATGATCATCACATTTGATATCAAGCACCCCACGCTTTTTCACTTTATTTGAATGTTTGTTAATATCTTAATATTTATATTAATCTTATTCTAAGTTAATTATGATAATTGATTGTTGGATTTTATATTGCAGTAACACAAACTCTCTTATACTTAAAAATTATTTTCTACTTTTTAGTTCGATTGCTATTAAAGCGTGTTTTTTTAGTTTTTTTAAACTACAATTTTTTGTAACGGATTTTGAGTTATCACAACACTATAAGCCTTTAGCAAATACGGTATTTTGCTGTACCTATTGAGACGACAATTACGTTTTACAAATGAAAAAAATTTAGGCATGCAAATTATAATTGTTGTCAATCTAAGAGCGTGTATTTGTAAACCGCTCATGAAGTCACAATATGGCGCCAAGGTCATCATATTCTTAGTTGAATACATATACACGTACAGAAGCTTTAACTGTAGCTAAGCTACGCAAACAGTCTCTGGCAAAAGATTAAGGATAAAATTAAGGCTTCTTTTCTGGCTTACATATAAATAATGTCCGAGTCACTAAAGTAAGAACTGGACTTTAGTAAATCTTGAGACATTGATCTATTAGAAAACTATCTGTAGACAAATTACGAAGATAACGTAAACGATTGTTTTGGACAATGAACAATTTGTGGCATGATTGCAAATATACACAAAAAAAGAAAGTCTTTTAGTAGAAATAATTGAATTCCTACTCTTCATCCCCATAATACGAAGTATTAAAACGAGCAAAAGAATAGGTTTTCAAGAAGATACCCAACTGGTATACTTTATTGCGCAATTAAACATGTTTATGTTATTGTGATTATTAAAATTATAATAATAATGAAGAGTATTTAATTAACGTATTTATCTGAGATTATTACGACCTCTCTCAGAAAAGTTTGTTGAAATAATCTTATTACGTGAGTTAGGCAATCGCCTGAGTAACGTAATCGCTGACTAATGCAGCGGATGCGCCCGTGCGTCAATAATAAACTGCACAATTGCAGATTCGTGAATTATAGTAATAAGTTTTTGTTAATAGAATTATAATAATTGTAAATTAGTCTTGTAGAACATTTCAATCAATAAACATTGTTTTTATTCTAATAAATATATTTTTTAATAATAATCTCGTTCGCCGTAACTTAACTGGCGCAGTCGGTAGGATCGCGACACTCTACTTCGAATACAACTCTTCGGTAAGAGTGAACGGTATCTATCGTTATCTTCGCGATCGCAAATTCGAATCTACAAAGGCGAGCAAGAGAAACCTGCGGGAGTCCTGGAGAATTGGGAGCCCTGCTGTTCTACAAGGCCCGGCTAGAGATGCAGAAGACACTGTGGTGAGTGCTTGTTGGATACCCAGTTTCCTATGCTATATTTCCTGCCGTATTTTTATAAATGTTACCCTGTGTGTTTGTTTATAGGCTAGAATCGCTATAGGCAAATTACATTAGTTATATGAGTTTATTAGATTCAATTTAATTTCAGTGTTTATGTATACGTGCTAAAATCGCGGTATACATTTTGCATTTCACAGCAGTTTATTCTGTAGGTACTCGTAACAAGAGATATTCACTTGTTTACGCATTCGCTATAATCGCGGTTCGTATGACACAATTAAAATAACTTCAAGCTAACCTCTTAGAGAGTAGGCAGTATTTATAACGAAACTATTTTTAGACGTAATCTCAATAGTATTTTATAGTGATTAATTTTTATTTTTATTCCTTTTAACAAATTAAACTACGATGGCTATGACAAGCATTGATCTAGCGACTTTCAAGTTCGTTTCAGAGCTATTGCCGAAATACGATGGCAATCCTAAAACATTAAATTACTTTATTAGAGAAGTTGAAAATGTCATGGTATTACTGGATCCACCAGTTAGGGCAAACCCTGCTATTGTTAGTTTAATTAAAAGTAAATTAAGCGGTTCGGCGATCAGTGCAATAGCATCAGAAGAAACGGTGGATAGTTGGCAGACAATTAAGGCTGCGTTAACGCGTAGATTAGGGGAACCGCGTAATGAAATACAGCTGATGCAAGAACTAACGCGTTTGCGTCGTAATAAAAATGAAGATGCTGAGACCTTTGGTAAACGACTACGGGAAATATTAGACACCTTAAACGTAGTAGGTAGGCACACGGATAAGTCATACTATGAGAGTATGGTCATAGATCAATACATTAACCATTTGGACTTTCACGTTTCTATCGGCGTGCGGATTGCGCAACCTACGACTCTTGAAGCAGCTATAGTAGCGGCTAGGCAAGAAGAGGCACGTTTAGCATTCAATAGATTCAATAATAGTTTTAATGCACTCTCCATCCAAAACAAACCGAAAGAAATACCCAAGCCAAACCAAACGGTATCGCAAAATAGTAACTTTCCCCCGCGTAACAGCTGGAATACAGAACAGAGACAACAAAGAGGTCAAGGCATACCCCAAGGTCCCCAAGGAAGACCCGCTCCAGGTAACGTAAGACCTAGTGGTCCTGGCATTATCAGAAACTCGGGTAATTTTAGATCTCAGCCAAATATGCCTCGCCAGCAGGTGAACCCGCCACGAAAAGTGTCTGACGTCACCATGAGATCGGTAAGTAAGCCCGAAACACCGCGTTTCGCTTCTGAAGAAATGTTTTATACACAGCACAACCAAGACCAGTGTTACCCTGACTACAATGCCTGCTATGATGGTGAGTACAATAATAATAATTTACAGCTCAATGGTGAAGACGGCAGCTACACACAGGACATGCCTATAGATGGACCAAGCCATCAGGATTTTCCCCAGGACGAGGAGCCATTGAACCAAAGCTAGTAAAGACTGTTCACCTCAACAATCAAGGTAAAGACCATCTCCCCTATATAGTGTTGCCGGAATTTCAAGGCAAATTTCTATTAGATACTGGAGCTTCGCGTTGTATGATATCACCTGACGTAATAGCCGGCACTAATCTCGAACATTGCGTTGAGCGCGAGCCATTTCAAGTAAAAACTGCGCACGCTATTACTCGTCACGAACACGTTGCTATTTTACCTTTACCTCCACAGTTTAAGACAGACATACATCATAAATTTTTACTTTTCGATTTTGACCCAAAGTATAAAGGACTAATAGGGATGGACTTGCTAAAAGAACTAGGATGTAATATAGATTTTAAAAATAAGTTACTGCGAACTTATAATACCGAAATACCAATTCATTTTGACTATCCAGTAAAAAGACTCAAAATAGAACCTAATTGCGAAAAGTTTATAACAGTAAAGACGAATTATATGGACGGTAACTATATCTGTGACGACTTTAATTGGTTTAAAGGACTTAAGTCACCCGCCGCTGTAGTAACGGTAAAAAATGGAATTTTTAAAACATCTATAATTAACTTGACCGATAAAGAACAAGTAATTAGTAACAATGGCCATCTACCCCTTGAACCTTTGCCGCCACAATTGATAAATCAAAATAAAACACACAAAATTAATAACCTTCAAACTAAAACGGACATTGACAAAGAACTTCACGAGAACTTAAAGAAAATTAGAACCAGTCATATGAATGAAGAAGAAAAACGCGAGGTTACCAAGATTTGTTATCAATATCGTGACGTATTTTACTCGGAGAACATACCGTTATCTTTCACACATACTGTAAAACATGAATTAAGACTAACCGACGACACACCCATTTTTGTAAGAAACTATAGACAAGCCCCGCAACAACGTGCCGAAATTAAAAAACAAATAGATAATTTACTTAAACAAGGAATTATACGGGAAAGTATTTCACCCTGGTCTTGCCCTGTCCATATCGTCCCAAAAAAACCCGACGCTTCAGGGAAGGTCAAATGGAGACTTGTTATAGACTACAGACGACTGAATGATAGAATTGTTGAAGACAAGTATCCGTTACCAAACATCAACGACATACTTGATAGATTAGGGCGCGCACAATATTTTACCACTCTTGATCTAGCAAGTGGCTATCATCAATTAGAAATGCACCCCAACGACATAGAAAAAACAGCGTTTACTACAGAAAGAGGTCACTATGAGTTCCTAAGAATGCCGTTTGGATTGAAAAATGCTCCGAGCACCTTTCAGCGGCTTATGGACCATATTCTTAGAGGAATAGATAACGTTTTCACCTATTTAGATGACGTCATAATTGCAGCCACCTCACTTCAGAATCATAATGAAAAACTCAAGTTAGTACTTCAGCGATTTAGAATGCACAATCTTAAAGTGCAATTAGACAAGTCAGAATTTTTACAAAAACATGTGAATTTTTTAGGACATGAATTGACTGACCAAGGACTACAACCTAATAAAGACAAGATTAAAGCAGTTTTAAATTTCCCCGTACCACGAACACAGAAAGACATAAAATCTTTTCTAGGATTAGTAGGTTATTACCGAAAATTCATTAAAGATTTCGCGAAACTTACAAAACCGTTAACAGCTTGTCTTAAAAAGAACGCAAAAGTTGTCCACAGCAACGAATTTTTAGACGCCGTTGATAAGTGTAAACAAATTTTGACCAATGCCCCAATACTACAATACCCTGACTTTGACAAACCATTTATCCTGACAACAGACGCATCTGACTTTGCGCTAGGCGCTGTTTTATCACAAGGCAATGTTGGTGCTGACAAACCAGTAGCTTTTGCTTCAAGAACGTTGTCCGAAACCGAAACTCGTTATTCGACAATAGAGAAAGAATTACTCGGCATAGTTTGGGCTATCAAATATTTTAGGCCTTATTTGTATGGTCGGAAATTCACCATCTATACAGACCATAGACCTTTGACATGGCTGATGTCTTTAAAAGATCCCAACTCAAAGCTAACACGTTGGAAACTAAAACTAGCGGAGTACGATTATAAAGTAGTTTATAAAAAGGGTAAACAAAACACCAACGCTGACGCATTATCCAGAGCCAAAATCTTTCATAACAGCATAGATTCTCTAGCCGTCAATTTTGACGATAACGACGACGACGAGATTATAAACAGAATATTTGAGAACGCTCGTAGACAAGCAGAGACAAATAACGACCGAGACGACAACAATGACGGACTTAACAATAATAATACCGATGTACCCATTGACAATAGTAACCACCCTGATAATAATAACGACGTAGAGGAAAGAAGTGGTAACCACCCCCACACCGACAACGGAACAGACTCAATGAGCATTGTTACAGTCGACCCTGACCAATTAGTCTCGACAAATCATACCCAACCCGATAATGAAAACAACGGCATTCCTATTTTATCCGATGCAATAGATAGACAACTGAAACAATTCTATATAAGGTCCACTCCGGGTTCAACGTATAGAGTAGACAATAGATCAACTAACTCTAGGACTGTTATTAAAGATGTTTTCATCCCCGTAAACAATACGGAACCCGAAATCATCAGGTTCCTTAAAGAGCACACAATAGCAGACCGTATATTCCACTGCTATTTCTACGATGAAAATCTGTACTTGGCCTTCGCGAGAGTCTATACTACAATTTTTAATGACAGAGGTCCAAAACTTATAAGATGTACGTCACGGGTTACCCTTGTCGAAAACAAAACTGAGCAACAAGAACTTATTAAGCGACATCACGAAGGTAAATCTTCGCATAGAGGTATTCAGGAAACGTACAAACAACTCCACCGAAATTATCACTGGCCTAATATGCTATTGTCAATTCAAAGATACATTAATCAATGTGACATGTGTTTAAGAGCCAAATACGAAAGAAACCCTTTGAAACCCCCACTAACGTTAACGGAAACACCCACGAAACCTTTTCAACATCTGTTTATGGACCTTTATTCCACTGGAGGCGCGACCTTCCTGACAATTATAGATAATTTTTCAAAATTTGCCCAGGCTGTACCGCTAAATGCTTCAAGTAGCGTTCATATCGCAGAAGCTTTATTACAAGTATTTTCCGTACTAGGATTACCTCTGAAAATTACTACAGACTCAGACACGAAATTCGACAACGACGTCATAAAAGAAATATGCGCGTTACACGACATTAACATACACTTCACGACTCCTTATAATCCGAATTCAAACTCACCGATCGAACGATTTCATTCTACCATTGCTGAAATAATAAGAATTCAGAGAATGACAAATAAAGATGACCCTATACAGTTACTGATGAAGTACGCTATTATTGCCTACAATAATGCCATCCATTCTACAACAGGCTATACACCGCGTGAGCTTTTATTTGGTCATACAGCATCCAGAAATCCACTAGAACTCTACTATCCTAAAGAGTTTTATCAGGATTATGTCCTTAACCATCGCAAAAATGCAGAAGCAGTACAGGAATGCATAGCAGCTCACGTATCTAAGAATAAAGAGCAGGTAATAGAAAAACGGAATCAGGCTGCTGAGGCAATCACGTTTAAGGTAGGTGAAACAGTATATAAACAGGTTGCAAAGACTACGCGGAGTGACAAAACGAAACCAGTATTTAAAGGTCCGTATAAGATCATTCACCTTCATCCTAACAATGTTGCTGAAATCATAGGAAGCCACCCCAACTCAAAATCTATCAGAGTTCATTTCAAACTTTTACGAAGACAACATCTTGTTCCAGGACCCTCGTCACAGGAACCTTCCTGCTCTACGCAACCGCCAACCTAATTCTCAACCCCGTAGATAACGTCAATGGCATACTCTTATTAAAACAAGGTCAAATTTTGAAGCAAGCAGATACGTTTAGTTTGGCCTGCGTGTATAATATATCCTATTTACACGAAACAACTTTAAAACTTATGTCTTTATATGCCAATACTAAAGCTGCTGAAAATAATGAACAACTAAATAAAGCATACAAAGATCAAATAGATAATAGTTTAAACTTAATAGGTAAGAAAATAGTTTTTATAACACCACACCATAGGTTTAGACGTGGTTTTATTAACGGCCTAGGTTCCATCGTTAAAACTATAACAGGTAATTTAGATTACGAAGATGCTATTAAATTCGAAAACGAAATATCAAAATTACAGAATTCAGTAAGTAAAATAAATTTGTCTCAAAAGCAATCATTATTCATAGCAAAACACGCAGTAGAAGAATATAGTAAACAGATTAAGGTGTTAGATGAGAACCAGAAAAAATTAAGCCAAATGCTAAGAAATACCACTTTTAATAATAATGTTTTAGTAAATAGATTGCACTTTCTAGATTTATATATACAAATAGATTTCAGTCTGCAATTGCTGTTAGACAAGTTAGTAATTCTAGAAGACGCCATGACTTTTGCCCAGCTAGAAGTCATGCACCCAAGCATTGTATCCCCACACATTCTTATAAATGAAATGTTAGCTATTCAGAAATCATACAACTTTAGACCAGTGGATAGCGTTACTATTAACAATATACATAGCTTAGAGAAGTCTATTAGTGTAAAAGCGTATAGCACAGATCACACGTTAACGTTTATATTAGATATCCCTTCCATCGATACAAACCAATACGACCTAATCCATCTATACTCCATTCCCGACAAGCAAAACCTGACAATTATTCCCAAATCCAAATACCTTGTACTGGGCACCAACGAGTACTCGTACCTAGAGGAAGACTGCAAACGGATCACACAAGATACACAACTCTGCACGTCGTTGAACACCCAGCCTGTTGATAAATCAGAAGACTGCATAATATCCCTTGTGCAACACCAAAACGCAAACTGCACACGGGCCAAGATAGACCTCAAACAAGGAAGAATCCAGAAACTCCAAGACAACAAGTGGCTTATCATCCTGAAGGAAGAAGAAGTCCTAAGAAGTAAATGCGGAACTAAATCTGAATACAAGAGGATATCAGGAATACACATCGCCAGTATTACAAGCGATTGCCAAATGCAAGTTCTTAACCGAACACTAACAACAAACATCAATACTGTCGCAGTGGACGAAATTATACCACTTCCCAGTAAAGCCGTGATTACAGAAGAGAACATCCATTTCAACCTACAATTGGAAGATATATCACTGGACAGCATTCACGAACTGATAGAACGAGCCGACAACTTACAAGAACCCACAATTGACTGGCAGACCATGATGGCTACGCCCAGTTGGTCAACACTAGGACTGTACCTCATCCTGATGACAATTCTTCTATGGAAGCTTTGGCAGTGGAAACAGCGACGCCCAAAACAGATTGAACCTCGCACCGAGGACGCTGCGGGAAGCTGCGGGACGCGCTTCCATCTTAAGGAGGGAGGAGTTAGGCAATCGCCTGAGTAACGTAATCGCTGACTAATGCAGCGGATGCGCCCGTGCGTCAATAATAAACTGCACAATTGCAGATTCGTGAATTATAGTAATAAGTTTTTGTTAATAGAATTATAATAATTGTAAATTAGTCTTGTAGAACATTTCAATCAATAAACATTGTTTTTATTCTAATAAATATATTTTTTAATAATAATCTCGTTCGCCGTAACTTAACTCGTGTCTATGACATTTTTTAAATTAGATTGCAATCATAATATTTTTTAGATTGCATAATAATTTTAATAACTTTGAAATACCTCTACAAGTTTCAGAAATTCAGTCAAAAGCTAAAGGAAACCAAATTTTCAATAACATCTCGGTCTTATCTTATTTGCCCAGATCTAGATAATAACTGGTACACTTCTGCTTCCGCCACAGAAGTATTTTTACAAACTAGTTTTTGCATAAAGTCATCCGCCGCGGCTGTACGAATGCTAAATATTCAAAAATATCACGCCAATGGGAGCTTTATATATCCTTCTCTTTCTCTATAGAGAATAACGAGCATTGTTTTTTTTACCAGGTACTAATTAGTCCAGGTTTCGTCAGAGTATTTTCTTTCAGTGTTATATTATTACTAATGCTATTGTAATAATATTATAAAGAGGAAATATTTGTTTTTTGTCTGTGTGATTATTGTCGGTATGTTTGTAATGAATAACCTCAAAAACTACTGGACCGATTTAAAAATGCTTTTACCAAATGAAAGCTTCTTTGGTCCTGAGTGACATAGGCAATAAGGAGGGGGAGGGGGGAGTTCAGCGGGCTAATACGCTGGCAAAAGCTAGTATGAAATAAAATAAAACAGTAGGTACTTACTACATTTCAATAATTAAATTAGGCGCGTTAGGTCGTTGACCCTCAGAATACCCAAAGACAAACAAATGTACGTACAGGGCCAGTAGATCTGTTGTTTTTTATAATTTATTTAAAAGGCTTTGTAGATATGATTGTTTTTTAAAACCTTAAGCATAAGTTTATTACTATGTTCTCGAAATATTTGACCGTTGACAACAAAGTATAGCCAAATATATTATGTACCGTAATAAGACCGTTGGCGATCGTTAATAAATAAACGAGTTCATTCAAAGTTTTCGTTTCGCGTGCCGGATTCCATGATATTCGTATAAACGTTTTCAATCATAATAGTTTCTATTTGTTGTTCCGTATTGCATGATTCAGTTCTATAAAGTATTTTCCATTATTTATGTAGGCACTCACAAGACAATTTTATTTCTTTTAAAAATGACGATTCTAAAAGTCCCGGTCTGCAATTTTTGGAAAATACGAAGAATGAAAAATATGGACATACGCTTTTTAATTGACATGGTTCGATTACATGAGAATAAAATATAAATTAAAGAAATATAAATAAAAGTACAACTATAGAAATATGAAACTTAAAGTTTTGATAACGGTAAAATGAGAATCATAAAAATTAAATCATATTATAAAAAAAGGCGAAGTGCGAGTCGGACTCAACCATAAAGGGTTCCGAAGCAGCAAGTAACATAGTATAAAAGGTAAATTGCGGTTTACAATTTATTTAGAAGTTACAGGGGGGGGCATATTTTACCACTTTGGAAGTGTTTCTCGCACACACTGTTCAGTTAAAAAAAAGAGTAACCTCAATATCATTTTTAAAGACCTATCCATAGAGGTATCTATGGGTTTCTATGGGTTGGTCTTTGAAAATGATAATGATATTTAGGTACACGGGCAGACAGACAGACATGACGAGAATATAAGGGTTCCGTTTTTTGCCATTTTTCTACGGAATCCTAAAAACTGGCGTTTTTAATGTTTTTATTTTGCTTGATATTTCCATAATTTTTTTAATAATAAAAAATATGCGAAATCACCTATATTAAGATGAATCACTATAAAAACATCTAGAAAAGAAAATCATTTGTTTTTGTAACTTTTTAAGATTATTTAAAATTATATATAATAAATTAAAAAATCGTCCGATTCACTGCGCCTATGTCACCCTCGCAATAAAATTGTCTCTATCTCCTCGTCGTAAGTCCATACGGGACCAGATGCTCAAGGTCATTGAGTGAATAAAAGCCTTAAGTGGGCCTGTCTTCTTATGGACGTTTGCCGGTCTCCTTTCAACTTAATCGGCCTAATAGATTTGGAGCCAATTGGCTGTGACAGACGGGCACGATTGACTCTCTAGAGGTGATACACGTGTAACGTAAGTACGAGTATATAAGGGTTTCATTTAATGAGCAAATTAATTAATTAATAATAATAAATATAAATTAATTGACAGGCTTGTTGGTCTAGTAGTTAGTGACCCTGACTGCTATGCCGGAGGTCGTGGGTTCGATTCCCATCCAGGACAAATGTTTACGTGATGAGCACGATCATTTGTTCTGTTTCTGGGTGTAATTTATATAAATATACGAGGACTGACAATTAAATTCCGGGAATTTTGTAATAGATTAAGAATAAATTAAAAATTGTCAAAACCAACCTTAGACACCTTCGCAGTAGTCCCCTCCTAATTCTATGCACCGGCGCCAACGGCGCTCCCATGCCTGGAAACAATTTTCGTAGCGCGCTTGTGGAATCTGTTTCAGAACTCGCGTCGTGGCTTCTTTCACCTTCTCTAACCCCCCGTGATGAATTCCCTTCAGGTGATTTTTTATTTCTGGGAATAGAAAAAAGTCATAGGGGGCTAGATCAGGGCTGTATGGGGGGTGCGGCAGCGTTGGAATGGAATGTTTGGCTAAAAATTCGCGAACAGCGTACGAGGAATGCGAGGGAGCATTGTCGTGGTGCAGCGTCCAACCATTAAGCGCCAAATCGGGGCGAACGCGAAACACTCTGGACCGTAAACGCTTTAAAACTTCAATATAAAAGTTTGCATTGACCGTCTGGCCTGGAGGAACAAATTCTCGATGAATTACTCCATTAATATCGAAAAAAACAATGAGCATCGCTTTGATTTTGGACTTGGACATCCGGGCTTTCTTCGGGCGTGGTTCACCCTCTCCCAACCACTGAAAACTTTGCCTTTTCGTTTCTGGATCATACTCAAAAACCCAGCTTTCATCTCCGGTCACAATACTACGCATCCAATCTCTTCCTTCTGAGTCAATCCGTGAAATCAAATCTTGCGAGATCGAAAAACGAAGGTGTTTTTGTTCGGCGGTGAGCACTTTTGGAACCATTTTGGCACACACTTTGCGCATCCCTAAATCTTCATGCAACATGCGTCGAATTGTTTCTCGATTGATGCCTAGTTCCTCCTCTAACATTCGAAGGCTAACACGCCGGTCTTCGTTCAGTTTCGCGCGCAAACGGGCAACATTTTCGTCGGTGCGAGACGTGGAAGGAGCACCTTCCCGCGGATCGTCATCGAGCGACTCTCTTCCCTCCTTAAACCGCTTGGCCCACTCGTAAACGCGTGTTTTCGAATAACAATCATCCTTGTACACTGTCTGAAGTTTTTGTAAAATTTCCGCCGGTTTTGTTCCAAGTTTCACCAAAAATTTGATCGCACATCTTTGTTCGAAATTTACATCCGACATTTTCGCGACACGGGTATAAAAAGTAGCTTTGTTTAAAATTCTATAAAAACACAACCACGGCACCAATTAAGCTGAAATTTCGTATACTACTATAGAAACGTGTTAGCTTTCGAATGCGACCGGAGCGAACGCACCAGTGTTACCCGGAGAGACTGCAGAGCGAAATTCCCGGAACTTAATTGTCAGTCCTCGTATAAGTATGTTTATCAGTTGTCTAGTACCCATAACACAAGCTCTGCTTAGCTCGGGACTAGATGTGTGATAGTTGTGGAATATTTATTTATTTATTTAATATGTAAAATTCTTGGAGCTCAGTGCATCTGTAGATTAAGAGTTCTGGATGCTAGTTTTAGCAAGGTGCAGCAAGTTATTTTTTTCTTTTTGTAATTTAATCATTATTTGCTGTCGTAAAAGAAGTTATTTCCGTTTGGAAAACGATGTTTTACGCTGCGATCATTGTTTTGAGGTACATTTTTTTTCTTGATTGAGCAATACGTCAAAATATTGCTTGGTGCTCAAATGTTAATACAATCGTTTCTCGAAGTATACTCGTAGTTGCCCTAAAATCCTTGCTCAAACGGGAATACTTCCATGAAAGTACGACAACATGTCTGTTACATTTCTTCTAGTGATTACGAGGCTTTAGTCCTTAATTCCGTATTCCATAATTCCGTCAACAATGTGTACCAAATATAACCAGATCCTATTGATTCGCTTGGGCATGCATAATAGCGTATTAATCAATTTCGCAGCAATTTGGTCCTCTAATTTCCACGTTAATTAACTTCAGACCGAGGAGCGTATTGTAATATCATTGACAAGTCACGTAGTAATAATGTCCACACAATGAGGTATTTGTAGCAGTGTTTATTATAAACAACATAAAGGATTTTGGACAAATGTACTATTATTTATACATCTATCTTCTACATAAATAAAATCGAAAATTCACTCACTCACTCTCTCTCACTCATTCGATCCCTAAAGGTATACACATATATAAATAGGTATTTCCATGCAGAATAAAACTTAGTATTACGACTGAGATCAAAAGTCTGTACTTTAGGCGTTATCCATACTTATAAAATAACAAGGTATGATCGTCAGACTCTCCTTACAGTCTAAACTGCTAAACGAAGAAACCTGTTTTTTAGGGTTCCGTAGTTAACTAGGAACCCTTATAGTTTCGCCATGTCTGTCTGTCTGTCTGTCTGTCCGTCCTCGCTTAATCTCTGTGACCGTTAGCACTAGAAAGCTGAAATTTGGTACCAATATGTATATCAATCACGCCGACAAAGTGCAAAAATAAAAATTGGAAAAAAATGTTTTTTTAGGGTAGCCCCCCTATATGTAAAATAGAAAGTGTTTTTTTTTTTAATTTCAACCCTAACGTGTGATATATCGTTGGATAGGTATTTAAAAATGAATAGGGGTTTACTAAGATCATTTTTTGATGATGTCAATAGTTTCGGAAATAATCGCTCCTAAAGTCAAAAACAATGTGTCCCCCCCCCTCTAACTTTTGAACCATAAGTTTAGAAAATATGAAAAAAATCTGGAAAGTAGAACTTTATAAGGACTTTCTAGGAAAATTATTTTGAACTTGATGGAAAGAACAGTTTTTGTGCAAAAAAAACAAGAAGGTGGTACAAAATTCCTGGACTAAGTTTGTAGTATAATCAATTATTTAAGTTTAAAAAAAGGCTATTTGTTAACACTTATTGTAACGGACGGGAAACTACGGAACCCTACACTGAGCGTGGCCTGACACGCTCTTGGCCGGTTTTTTTTTTACAATAGCTGCAGTTTTTTATGTAGGTGAGCATTAAGAAGGGATTTTGCAAATATATACCTCTTAGGGGGTAAAAAGGGTTGAAAACCTTTTTTTGGTAAAACCTTATTCCTTGAGTTTAAAAATACGAAAGAGTAAAAGATTAGCATTATTAGTTTATTAAAACTACCCTCCATTGATGATTTAGGCGATGTTGAAGTTTGTATGGTACAAAGATAACACGTATATTTAGATTTTGCAAAAGTATCCCATAAACGGGGTTGCCGGGTGTTGAAATTACTAGTACTACTATAAAACATCTCAATCTAAGCAATTAATGATCATAATTTACTTCATTATGAGATAAACATTACCCGGACGCATGATCCCGTTCCATGCAATGTGGGTGGGAAGACGCATTTGATTGGGAAGACGCAATTTACCAAAGAAGTTCAAGAAATAAATAACCTGCCTTGTTTGGCGCAGTAGGTCAGTGGTTAACTGCTGCGCTGCTTGAGGCGGATTTGATCACCGCATGCAACAATTATTTTTATTATGACATGGTCTGATTGTATAGGTAAATTATGCGTGGCTTCTAGAAAAAAATTAATAGCATCACCATTATTATTTATTTTCTGTACTTTTTACTTGCACATTGGGTTCTGGAAAAGAGCTCCTAGGTAGTTTCTTTCCACGAATATTCGTAAGTGGATGGTCGATTTGATTTTAAAGTTCCCACAATTGAGTATGAATTTTAAGGATCTTATTGGAAATTTATGAGAAGGTCTATGTTCAGCAGTGGACGTCTTTTTTTTTCTTTTTTTTATCGTGGTAAAGTCATCAAATGAGTCCTCCCACCCAGAGCAGAGCAAGAGGGACTGTCAGACTCGTACTGACTAAAATCCACGGTGTCCTTCAATAGCCCTTTACGTTCCGGGGTCACGGTAATTCGTACAATCCCGCGACCAACAGTGGACGTCGTACGGCTGATATGATGATGATTCAAGGATCATACTGTTCGGGAAGAACGGACATCCTAGGCAGATGTTAATGGCAACACTGAGAGGAGTTACATTTTAGAAGGAAAAACACTCACCTTATTAGGTTCTTCTTTGTACTTGGTGGCACTCACAATCGTCAGACGAGTACGTGTATGACGTGTACGAAGTGACAGGGGGAGGAATGTAAGAATCGTAACTGGGAGCTTTCTGTTGTTTTCGCCTATCCCCATGGGAAGATTGAGTGAGTTTATGCAACGCTACTCAAAAGAATAATGTGTTAAAATGTTTCATATTTCAAAGACTTTGCCCGAAGGACAGCCGCTTTGGGGGACTAAACATGATGATTATATCAGCCTATTTTAATCAATTATCTTTTATTTGATGTTTTTTTTTTGTATTGTATCGGCAAGTACTAGTGATGTAATGAATATTCGCATTCACATGTTTTTTGATATTCGAATCCGCATAAATCGATGCGATAGATTGCGATTATTTCTGAAAAACATTTTTTTTTAATTTACTAACATGATTTGAATATAGAAACTATGTGTAGGGAACGAAATAGTCTTCGAGTAGACAACTAAATTGAAATAGTTATATTAGTCCAATTATAATATTAACAGAATCGCAAAATATATGACAAATACTTTTTGATGGTGATAACATCATAAAATGAGTTGCACCACCCAGTTACATTAAAAAATCTGTATGTCTGTTCAAATTAATAAATACTCGTATAATCAACCAAATCTAAATCAAATAAGTTTTATTACTCTAAATGCATTTTTATTTCCTTAGCAAATTGTAATTTTAAGTAAAAGTTATCTTTGGTTTCTTTTTCCTTTTTTTATTTTTTTTTCTGAGAATTAATTAGGATTAATAAAATGTAAAGTCAAAAATCAAACAAATTTATTTTTATTGCCTTGTTGGTTCATCTGTCCAGGTCTAGTAGTCTTATTGGCTTTACTTCAGGATTTTTTAAGTTACTGCGCTGGATATATGCTTTATATAAAGTACACTTATACATGATACTCAATTAGGTACACCTCTACCTAACTCTTCAGGAATAATAGGTGCGACGTTGCAATTTCTTTTTATTTAAAATTATTTTTATAAGTTCTTTGTCCATGCATGTACCGGTGAAGTGTATAAAGTAATCCAGCTCCAGTCTAAACTTGTTGAATACATTTTATGTGTTTAATGAATTAAGTTACATTCATTCAACTGTATCGACTTTGCAATGTTCGGTTTAAATACTTATATTATGTCTGACATGAAATGTCAAACCTATCTATCTTTTTGCGAGCGTTTTATTTAAAAGTCAATATTCGCAAATTGAATATTCGCATTCGCATTCGCGAATGTGAAAAATCACATATCCGTTACATCACTAGTACCTACAATATACGGAATTACGAGGGAAAGCTGCAATTATCAATTAGCAAGCTGTGCATTAATCCGCAAAAGTGAAGCCACATAAGCATAGCTAGTAATAATGAAAAAGCTTTATAATTAATAAGCTTTTGCCCACAGCGTCGTCATCACCCGACGCCGATGTGAGGTTTGGTCATTGTACCATAGGATTGCTACTGGGATAAAAGTGTAATTAATCCCGGTTAACTATTGTCTAACAGACATCCAAATAGTTCCAGCGGTTTTTGCGTGATTGAGTAACACATCCAAGACCATACAAACTTTCACATTTATGATATTAGTAGGGTAACACAGTTTAATTGTTACGAATTCTCCAGATCTACACAGACACTCGAGTAGAGTAATTAGAGTTGTATCCTTGGAAAATCATTAATTAAATTCTATGCTAAAAATAACAACAAAGAAGGTAGATATTTAACTTTTAACTAAAATTATAATTGCAAAACTTGGGATGGGTTTTAGACGAATGAATGACTATCACGACAGAATGGCTGAACATATCTTGATAAAGACTCTGAGAAAGGAATTTCATCCCGGAATACATATAGGATACAATTTTCCCCGGTATAACAAACCCGTGGGATAAGTTTCGAGTTATACGCTGGCAAAGGCGTGGGCAATAGCTATATAAGATTTAGATTTTGATGAACTCATGTTTAGTCTACGTTTGGTAATGTGATATTTATAAGAAAAGGAATGTAATAAGCGTTAGAAGTACAAAAACTTATAACTTCTACAAAGAGTGTAAACCTTAATAGAAACTGAGTTGTACAGACTGATCGTAATTAAGAAATGTTAGAACCCTACCTAAATATTAAACCCCTGTACCCAGCCAAGAAACGTATTCCAAAACTAACTAAACTAAGTAAGTAACTAAACTACTCGTAACTATCTTAGCATGGTCATTTTTATGATTGATGTTTGGGATTGATTTGATGAACATCGATATTGATGAATGGCAAGATAAAGGCAAACTGAACAAAAGATGAATGGAGAGGAAGACGAAAGATAAGAACGAAAGGAGTGTGTGGAAGAAGTTTTGCAATCGTTCGTATTCGCATAATATTCGCATGAACTTTGCGAATGCGAATACGAATGTCAAAAAATATGCGGATGCGAATGCGAATATTCGTAACATCCAATATTGTGTTCTATCTTATATACAATATTATTTGAAATAGCTTAATGAAGTCAAAAAGAAACACGAGCAGGAACTAATTATATGTTGAACAATATTTTCAATATTTTTTAAAATAAAATATTAAAACATCGGGATACTACCTACAGCACATTAAATATATCTTCCACAAGTATTACTACTATTGTAGAATAAGTCCTGCCAACCTAAGCTAGTTTAAAGCAGCAATAATTATGCATTATGCTCTCGGCGTACTCTCCACTGTCATCTGCATTTATGAAGATTTATCGTAACTACAAACTTATTGTAGCCGAAAACGGCAACCGTCGGCTCCTTAACTTTAATACAAAATAACGTTCCTGATAAAATAACTTTAAACTAAGTAAAATATTGCGCAAGTTTAAGATATGTTCTGCTTATTTCGTTGTTAAGATAAAATATATTTATTGTATCTATTTGAAAAAGCGGTTCTTTGCAATAGATATGGTGTTACCCAGTAACTGGATTATGGTGTTAAAATAAAGTGCTCATCTGTTTATACTGAAAGCCGTAGTAAAATAGCAATGTCTCCAATCAATTAATGTCGGGAGTTAATTTTTTTACTAGGTAACCTGACATAATCATAACATCTTTTTTCCCAAACATTTTACTCTTATTTCTAGTAAAGAAATATCCTGCATATAATATACGTGAATTTTAATCTAAAAAAATGAACATTCACAAATATTACCCATTTCTCCAACTCAGTTTCATATTAATGCAATTTGCCTCATCAAAGTAAATTATTCAACACAAAGTAAAAACTGTGGACATTCCAGTTTCAACATTTACTAAAGCTTCATGGGATGAAGTGAAATGATCCGCAAACGTGTTCCTATTGTTTATGTCACTTGTCCGAAACACTGCTTATCAGTTACACCGGTGTATGTTGACGTTCTTCCAGCTCAAAAACCCTAATTTATTCTTCTCATAACGATTTCGGGCATTAATCGGTGAAATTTATCATGCCACGGTGACTTGGTGAATATTCATTACCTTTATTATGAGCGTAATTATGACTACTATTCATGATTAAGACTTCTACATCCGAGTTGGTCGCAGTTGGCTGGGACACATCCCAAAACGACAATCATAATATGGCACTCCGACCAAATGAGTGGTAAGAACTACGTACTTGGTAGCGTACTGCCACTTTTGAAATTAACATGGTTGGCATCGGTTGCGTAAATCACTGAATTTTAGATTTAAAAATCGCCTAGAAGTGTTAAAATACACTAATGTATGTGAATCGATCAAGCAAATTAGTGAAATAATATATTATCGGACTTACACCATCGAACTCGTACGCGGTATAGTAAATTTAGGATACATTTAATTGTTTATTTACTACACGTAGATCAGGAACCATGCTGTGATAGTAATCTCCCTCAGAACAATAACGCACAATTATAAACAAACATATTCGAAATTTTACAAAAAATCGTAAAAATAATGACACTACATGCAGTAGGTCGCAGAGACTTTGTTTTTTTTTTGTGTCCGACTACATTCATATTTATTAGTACGTACTGCCAGATTATCGTGTTAACAAAATCCATTACATACGTCTGTGACGGTTTTTAGTGGGAGTACGTAGAGCACTGAAGACAGGCTTGTTACACATTGTTACTGTCTGCCTCGAGATTTATGGGCAACGGTCTAACCGACCCGTTCAGCCCTTGCAAAAGTTAAAGACAGTTACCCCTTTTTTTTTTTCGTGGTAAAATCATTAATGAGTCAGACTTGTACTGACTAAAATCCACGGTGTCCTTCAATAGCCCTTTACGTACTAGGGTCACGGTAATCCTTTGGTCCCGCGACCCCAGCAGGCTTTGGCCCTCTACAGGCCCCGTCATTATGCTGACACTCTTTGAGGCGCGCGTGAAACACAACGCGCCGTCGACCCGGGCATGGTCCATGGTCGGACAGCGAGTCGCCCATTACTCGCTGCCCGCATGCCCGCGCCTACGGTGGCCGGAGATCGTCCTGCGACGTCCGACGCCGTGGGCGTCTACCACTGCGGCTGGGGTGGAGGGAGGACGCTGTCCTCTCCCTCAGGCGGCCCGCCTCCTCCTTCACGAGCATGACTGCTTCGCAGAATGAGGCGACCGCTTCCCAATCCGTCTCGCCCCGCAGCATGGCCAACCAATGCCGGGCGCGAGAGGTCTCCGCCTATCGCCGTCGTGAGGACACGGCGGTGCTCTGCCCAAGCGGGGCAGTCCTGCAAAGTCTTTTCCATTTGGAGTACTTTTATTTCGATAAATGATGCATATATATGCTTTTCCAAAAGGTGTCAGTCTTATAAAATATTTATTCTATCTTTATTGACCGCAGTAGCTCGGCAGTTCTTGAGTTTAGCGCTTAGCAACACATTTGCCCATTAATTTTGATTAGAATGAAGATTTTATAAGAATAGAAGAAGACCTAATTCCTAGAAAGTTTATTTACGTAACTAATTAAATGATTACGGATCCTCTTGATATTCTTCGATAAAACAAATTCTATTAGCAAATTAATCAAAATTTATTTAAACCGTTGATGATACCATTAGCGTTGTTTAACTTTTGTGAACTAACTACCTATTAATGTAGATGAAATTTAATATTCTCCAGTTTGTGTTACAGTATTATTTTGATTTTGAAGCAATGAGAAAACGAGATTACGTCCTTTTCTAGTGAAAGTCTCGCACATTTGCATAAGCATGTTTGTAATAAATCTGTTCAGCTATTCCACACAGATGTAATCTTAAATAGCAGGGGTACTTTGTACATATGGATAGTTTAAAACGTGAGCCCGTTCCATTAGTTTCACGCCGCCGAGGCGTCGACCACACTATCGATCGTAGCTAATGTTCCGTAGTTTTTACTGTATTACGCAAAAGTATTTGGCAAAAATGAGAATAGGAGTATATAAAGGTATTAAAATGACTGATAACTAGCACTTCTGAACTTACGTTTAAATACCCTATAGTTTTGAAGTGTCCTTCTCCATTTACAATTATAGCCTCGCAAAGTATTACTATCTGCATTTTGGCATGATATTTATAATGCTATAGGCGTTAAGCCGCCTTTTTCTTTTGAACCCGTGCAAAATAAATCTTTTTTTTTATCTCTTTTTCAAACAATAAGCACTGGGGATACATATTTAATCATCGTTTGAAGATTCTTATCATTGCTTGCTGTGCCTATATTTTAATAAGCAACATTTAACGTAATTGTCTGGATGCGTCCGTGATAATAAATACCAGGAGTTGATACTTACTAAACGTTTAAAAAAATAAGAATATATATCAGATATTTTCAAATGAAATTGCCTTAAAGTTTTCATGTCATTTTTTTAAGCTATTAAAATCTATTCACGTATATAGCAATGGTATTATTTTTGGCTTTTTTCGAAACTGGATGGGTTTTACCACAAACAGTTACGACCTCTATTTGTTTTGTGCTGCTTGCATAGAAAACTTTTTAAATATGTTTTATTTTTCTAAATTGAATTTTAAATCTATTGGTCGAAGTGCCAATGGTATTTTTTTTGACGAAGTTAGCTAGGTACTATACAGTCATACTGAATTATTGTAAAAAAAAAAAATGAAATTCAAGTCGCCTAGCGACTACAAATAAACCAATAAAAAGACAACCTTTAAGAGATCTTATTAACACTGTGGGATAAACAGATTTTGCTTATTCAAGGTAACGATATTAATGCGATCCATTGATGATTTAATAGAACACTAAAACAGTAAAAAATATTTGATATCGAAAGACCTTAATCGGCGCTCGCATCGCGCACAGTCCTCGGCTTCTTGTTGTCCTAGCGCGCCCGAGCGGCAACCGCATCTGCGGGATTCTTATGCAAAATCGATGTTTTTATTGCTCTTTTATGGTCCCCACAGTCTTTCAGCCAAATCGAAAGCAAGAAGAGGCGTGAGAAAATTCATTCTGAAACTAAAGCGTTTCTTTAATTAAGCCTATTCGTTCTTTTTCAACTTAACGATCACTGTCCTTTGTTTTGTTTTCATGTATTGTTTTAAAAAAATAATTTTGGATAAATGTAATTAATAATGTGCGTATTATTCTCAAGGATCAATTATAAAAACATGGTAACATTCCTCTTAATGTTTCGTTGCGAAAAAAATACGGATGCACCATGAATTGGCGTTCGTATATCCCACCAACTAAAATAAGCGTAACAAAGACAGAAATGTAGGTAATCGATTTTGCGATTTCTGGGTATGTTTTCTTAATAAACATAATAATGAGTACAATGACGCCCTTTTAAGTTTTCAGTGCTATCAATTACAACTCGTGTAATAAGGTATATAACGAAATACCAGGAAGTTATGACGAAGCGGTGATAACGTCGTTTAACTTCTAACGTATAATTAATTTATGGTTCAATAAGTTCACACAGAAAATCTGCTATCGAAGTAAATTTAATTTATAGTGCTGTATTAATTTCCTACTTTGAAAAACCCGATTTCATTTATATAATTCAGTGAACAGGAATTTAAATTAGAGATAAAAACAAATAAGTTTAATATGGTATTTTACTACTAGCTTCATTGTTTGCTTGTAATCGCAGATTTATCCGTTTTTTATCGTGGTAAGATCATCAAATGAGACTGTCAGACTCATACTGACCAAAATCCACGGTGTCCTTCAATAGCCCTTTACGTTCCGGGGTCACGGTAATTCGTACAGTCCCGCGACCGCTGATTTATACTTACGTTTAATTTAATGGCTTATCATAGAAATGTGTGCAATATATAATGTAAAATTAGGAATTCATGTTAAAACCCATACGTAGAAATCTGTATGAAGCTATCAATAAGCACTGTTTTGTACATAAATGCGTCTAGTTTGACATATCAACGTACAACGTAGGGCATAACAAGATTTCAAAATTATCTTAATTTAGATAATGATTGATTTAATAAGAAAAGAGAGGTACTTACCTATAGTATTAGGGTTTTAAAATTACAGACTATGTCATTTGGATCGTCGAGACACGACATATAGACTGCTTTATAATTACAGTACCTTGTAGGATTTAATAGTAAATGTGTGACAAATTAATCAGTAATTCAAACACCTTGTTATGTTACACACTAGCACATCCTCATATGTAATGTCATCGAACTCAATTACTTCGCAGCAAATACCTTCATTCGGGGAGCAATACATACCTACTTTGCGAATGTCCATTTGCCTAGTTGACTTCCATCACCTATAGTTTGAGGTTGAGAGACGTTACTCGATGATCAACCGTTGATGAACAAAAGACGATAAGGTCACTTTTTTAGCTACTTGTGAAACATTTAAAGCTTTTTCTTTTTTTTAATTAGCCTGCACTGTCCCACTGCTGAGCAAAGGCCTCCCCCAATTCCTTCCAGGAACTCTTTCCCTGGGCCACTTCGAACCAGCCCTCATGGTATGCGTGTCGTCTCTCCACCTTTTTCTGGTCGGCCTCGGCGGCGCCTTCAAAGCTTTTATAATATTAAAAGTAATTTCTTTAAAAACCCAAGCGCATATAAAAAATTTCGCACATGATCAAGATAAAAGTCAGTTAATCTCATATTTGTATGAAGATATTAAAGAGCGTGTTCAACTCAGCGTTATCCATGAAAAAGTTCTGTGTTTTTTATAGCCGTCGCTGTAGGCTTGTAACACGTTATTGAATCTGGTGTAGAGAATTTTAATCGTACCATATTTTTTAATATCGCCATCAGGAGAAAGTAGGAATTCACGGCGAGAAATTAATTTTTTCGCCTTGTGACAAATTGCCGGTGCTACAGTATTATTAACCAGTGCTGCTAAGAAAAAAAGTTTTATTTTTGGAGAGCAATAAATGAATTCGACGAACTGAACATTTCCATCACATTCATAAAATTTTTTCTTGATTTTTGTACGAGCTTTTCCTTGGAGTGTTTGAATTCTTCTTCAGAAAAGAAAGTGTAATAAGTGCCTTTTTACTAGTGCCTTTTCTAACTAATGCCTACTTAACCCATTTTAATGGTTAAGACGATTTTCACACGCATATCTCAGTCAGGCAGTGAAGTAATTGAATCGACAATGCATTGCGCGTAGATACTGCACGCGCCGCTTGAGCGCACGGTCGAACAGTGATGGTGTATTTAGACATCAACGGATTTCATACGATATGATAGCAGCATTGTCCAACCGTGGACTGGTGGTGATGTATGATAATCGCCCTTTAGCTGGGGTTCCGTCACCGTTGCGAATAGTGTTGGGCAAAGATAAAAGGAAATATAAGACCCGACTGACATAAAAATGTTTGTAGGTAGAGTAGAGTAATAGAGTTTGTATCTATGTACCTATCTAATAAATATGTGTAAAAAAGTAACATTCATAAAAAAACCTTTATGGTCCGTAAAACAATTAACCACATTATACTGTTGCGTTCTCCCTATTAACAGATGTGTGCGAGCTCGGCGTTGATGAGTTACTCTGTCATTCATAACGTAGTGCTCAAATTAGGTACCCACTGATTCGTGCATATGCATGTGAGACAAATTAGTTCAGTTCTACCGTGCTGTGATAAATAGTCTGGATTTAAGCTTAATGTATAACAGCGGTGACCTGTGAATTACCCAGACTTCCACGCTAATCCGTAAATTAAACAGTTAATAAGCTGACAATACAAAACTGCCTTTTCCTATAATGTTTAATGAGGATGCGGCAAGTTTTTTATCCAAATTATAAATATGTATTCCCTTAATGTGTCAAACATTTTGTACAGAGGTCGATCCACATCAAATTAGAAGTTGCAAAGAACGAAGAAAAGAAAACTGTCTATAGGAGACTACTGCGTCATTCGTCAGAGCTTCCACATGACGCGATGCGACGCGATCTGACCGATTCCAACTACAAGTGAAAATCATCCTTACCACTAAGACTAATGACATAAAACGTGCGGCTGTCTATGGGTAGATTCATCTAAAAACAAACGCCACGACGACGACGACGAATCGAATTGCATCTTTATATCGTAGTAGCAAGGATGATTTTCATTTTTAGTTAATAGAAATTTCAAATCGCACCTATCGATTCATGGGTAAGCTACCTTAGAGTTAATAAACAAGTCCTTTATGTCTACGCCATCGGAACGTTACAGACTGTAGTTGAAAGCAACTTCTAGTGTGTGGTTTATACGAGTACTACCAGTTCTATAACGATTCAGTAACTCAACGTTCTGCGTAGTGGCTCAGTATGCTAGTACATAACTAGCTTCTACCCGCGACTTTCTTAGCGTCAAATTTTGGTCCCCGACCCACCGCGTAGTATCCCACATTCCCTTCGTCCGCCAATGCTATTAATAATGTATCTAGACGTTGTGATAATAGTCGCGGGACTTTACGAATTACCGTGACCCCAGAACGTAAAGAGCTATTGAAGGACACCGTGGATTTTAATCAGTACGAGTCTGACAGTCCCTCCCGCTCTGCCCTGGGTGGGAGGACTCATTTGATGATTTTACCAGGATAAAAAAAAGACGTATTTTGAGTGAAAATATCTAATTAGTCCATCAGCTAGATTTTCAAAAATAATTGACAAGTATTTTTTCTTATGTTATGTAAACCGAAATTTACGAAGATACGGCACTTTCAAAATCATAACAAGCAAGTACAGTTTAACTTGCTTCTGACGGCACGAGTGGCTCTTGAATTTACACTCTTTATAAATATGAAAAATACGTGTCCATTACTTTTCAACTCTTACTGACAGACTAATTAAATGTGCAATATATTGATGCTGTGAAATTGTGTATTGGGTTAATATCCCAGTAATAATGTACGTTCCAACCAGAAAAAGAAGATAGACTCATATTACATAACTAGCTGTATCCTGCCACTGTGGCACAAAAAACTGTTTTTTCGTGGTCGCGGATATGTGACTGATGCAAAAATAGATAAAAACAATCCTTGATGCGGATTATATATCATGCTAAAATTTCAGCTCTATTTGCAGAACTATTTGAGTTTTTAAAGCGTACACAAACCAACACAACATTTTTTTATAAATAGATATGTAAGAGATTTGACAGTGACAACTTCGATATATTAGATATATCCTAAACAATATGTATGATAGATTTATGATTCTGAATTGATATACAAAGATTTGCTGCTGTATAAAATTCGTATCGAGAGAACAATTTGAGCACACGAATTGTTGACAATACCATCAGTACCATCCAAATCCGATTGATTCCGAGCAGCTCTGCAGTGACGGTTTTTTAAACAAACGCTCATACCCTACTAGTAGAATAGAAACTCGAGTAACACTCGCGTGTTTTTGAAAATTGAGCCGAGCCGAGTGCGAGTCGCTTAAGTTTCGTCGGATGGAAAATTAAGGGTCCCCTTGTAAGCGATAATAAGATTTTCGACTACTTCCTGTTCCACCGCTTCCTTTGGTGACATAAACGCGAGCAATTTTCTTTTTTATAACACAAGAAAAATTGATGTCAAAATACTGAAACTGTGTTTAAATATGTTCTGGTTCTAACAATGTACTTTATTTTATTAATTTGTTTTTATTTTATTTGTTATGTTGTACTTATTTATGTATTATATTGTTTGCAGTGCTCCAGATCCTCAATCCATTCTTGATTGACTTGTTAGTATTAAGAAATTACCATTTTTGAGTCGAGCACACACACTGATTTGTCATTCCATATTATACTTTAAAAACTTATTGATAGAGTCTGTTTCCTATTCAAAACTAAGCTCGTGAATAAGAGTAGGATCAATCCTATTTCCTTTGTTTTAAAGTTTGACGTTCAAAAGTGCCTTTAAATGGTCTAATTGAAATAAATCGTTTGACTTAGACTTTGATCTTAGTTAAAGCTCTCGCGAATAATAGATTTACCTGTTTCCCTCGATTGAATTAAAATTAATAAAACCGTCAAAAGTGCGACAGACAACTGTAAAGTAATTAAGTAATTGTTATTCGACGTCGTTGAGTTATTATCGACTGTACAATTTACCTATAGTCATTTCACTGTCTCATAATTTCGAGTACCTGGTACGATTTTGTAGTAAAGACTAATAAAATAACGGTATAAAATTCATGGTATAATCGGCCAGATCATATCGTGAAACACCGCTATTTCGTAATTTGTATAGTCATATATCTTAATATCTTTGAAAAACATACATAGATCTATAACCTCAGAATCCGTTAGACTGAATGGATTTGGAAGTGTTTTTTTTTAATTAGCCCTTTATGTCCCACTGCTGGGCAAAGGCCTCCCCCATATCCTTCCAAGTACTCTTTTCTAGTGCCACTTCGGACCAGCGGACGTGCAAAAATGTACACTCAATTTGGAAGTTTGTATGTATTTAATTTTGTACACTAAAAATAAAAAGGTCCCCCTAATGAAACCCTCTTAATGTTTATTCTCATGAAGAAATACTAAGTTTTAAAATTAAAAATTCTCAATAATACGAATATCCCTTGCGTGATTAGAAATGTATGTAACCTCGCTTTATTGAGTTCTGCCTACCCCATAAGAGGCGACTGCCACGATCCGCTTTGATAAAATTATTATTACTTGAACGTTTTGGCGGCAAACGTATTCGTATTTATTCAGCGTGGATCGTTGCAACTGGCGGCCACTTGTGCCCACTCGTCTTGTAGTCTGCCCACATCCACTGCAAGCGTGTTTTTACCGAGCCACATAGTTTTTACCAGTTTTTACCTTACAATAATTGTTTGTTTATTTTCCGCGTGGATCAGGTAGCTACTGTTTGTTTTTGAAGGTTTTTTTAGCATTTCATTTCCTTTATCCGTTACAACATTTTTTCTCGTAATATTACAAACTCGTTTTAAATTAAAATAAGGTAACCTTTGATCTGTTTACAGCCCCATGAGGTAGACTGACCGCTCATCATTGTGGTCTAATGTGGCGCAGCGACGCCACACGACGGAAGATTGTGTCGACGCAAAATACAGTTTAGGATGCATTTAGCAACACAACCCTAAACCCAATATACCTAGACTCCTAGCTATGTACGCGTAGTATTCCAGTGCCGGATTAAACAGAATTACGATGACTTCCGTGTCTAGGTCATCGCACAAACGTTGCGATGTGCACCATGCTTTTGTTGAGTCAGGTTTGCCTAGTGTGATGAATTTCAGATAATCCGCCCACTTCATAGTGAAGCAGATTAAGTTGGCGAACTATCGGAAATTCCGTGCTTGGTTAAGATTAGGCATGTACCGACCAGTTTGGAGGCGAATCCTCGGCATTAAGCGTCGAGTACCGACTAGTCGATCAGCTACAATGATTGATACGAATTTTAAACGAACCAGCCTTAGATAGACTGCGTCTATGAATTTGCGATTTCCTCTGGTAGTTATTTTTCATTTAAACCATGTAAAACGTAGCTGTCTTTTAACATAAATTTTATATTTTAAGACTACACAGCCTGTGCGATCGAGTGTATTTTATAATGTACTCGAATGTACTCGGGCGATAGAGCTTTACATAAAACGCCGCGGACATTGCCGTTGCCCCTTAAAGTCTACCGACAACAATGATTGACTTGTCGGTTTTTTTTAGCAGCCGACTAATCTGCCAAATCATAATAATGTAGTTTCATCTATTAGAGATACGTTGGCTTGATTACCTAATACGCAATGTACAACTCATTACGATAAATGTTAAAATTATTTATACTGTAGGGAAAAGAATGAAATCTATAAACCTATTGAATTTTTTAACTGGGCGTGGATATATCCGAATCTTTGAGGAATATCAAAACCGTTGAAAGGAGTGTCGATCCCGATTTTGACGAAAACTAAAACTCCATCATTAGATTTTAAAAAAATCAATAGTCCTGTTCAGGAATCGAAAAAAAATCATACCCTGTATTATTACACCATTTGATAGTGTTGCTAATAAGAATTAAATTCTGGTAAGTCTTGTAATCATACCCCCTACTCTCAAATTTTGATGCG
Source organism: Agrotis puta (assembly GCA_943136025.2). NCBI lineage: Eukaryota > Metazoa > Arthropoda > Insecta > Lepidoptera > Noctuidae > Agrotis > Agrotis puta. Next base: position 3,554,937 of record OW964166.2, read on the forward strand.
TATCTCTTTGCAAATATGCAAAAAAAAAAACGACGGGTTGCACTCTGGGAGTGCCGGCAGAAGTGAAAACTTGAATAGTAATAAACACACACGAACTTTCACGCAAACGCCCTGCGCCGTCTTACGAATTTTCTATCAGGTCACGTGTCCTGACGCCAGTTTAACATTTTTTACCCATTCCAAAAAGTGCACAACGCCGCTAAAGAAGTTTTCACTTCATTAAAAAATATGTTTCCATTATTTTTGAAAACTTTAACTGAATTTTAACTTTAACTAATAAAATTTGCAATTTATTGACACTGTCAACATGTCTATTCAGTCATTTGTGGAGATGAGACTAAAAGCAATAATTATTATCTTAATGATGCAGAGAGTAGTGTTTTTGGCAGTAGGTCGCTGCATCAGCGGACCGGAATAACCACGTCCAAAACACAATATCGGCCTTACATTATGCTTACACTGAGCTAACATAGGACACATTCATTACAAAACCTCATCATGTGAGTTAGTGTAGTTTGATAGTGATTTGTGGCCCTTGGGGGCACATAGGCTTTCGTAACGATCCCCTCGAATACTAACGCTATTTTTACAGTCGGTTTGTTTGCTAATGCCTCTTCCCTTCGCTTCCAACCAATATAGTAGTAGAAAATCACTATTTTCATGTCTGGAATGCTATTTGGTAGCTTTTTATGAATGCCCAACTTTAATTTTATTTATCCTGGTAAAATCATCAAATGAGTAAGGCATTGCAAATAACATGGTAATAATTGGGCTCACATCTTAGGAGAAGATTTTCAAAGTATTTTCTAGATTCTAGATCAATTTTCTCCTCTTTCTGATGTATTCGACCGATTGCTAGAAATGAAACGATTACTATGGGTATTATTACGTACTGATCAAATGCTGTTTTCATTCATGGAACAACCCAAGAGTTGTTTATCATCAACTGTTACAAACTGGCCGCTAGTTGTTGTCCACTATTTATTGCATCACTCTATGTTTGCAAACGAACCTTGATGTTAATATGTATGTGCGTACCTACTAAATTCCATCCAATGAAGACGCAACTTGATTTCAGGTTTAGTATATGCATACGCGTGGCTTAAAATAAGAATTTTCATTATTATTCGTATTTAAATACTTTCCGAAAATCGGAACGTTTTAAATAAAAAAAGTCGGAAGTCAGTGGCAAAAAAGTCAATATACTAAATACAAAGCCACAGACTTCTCAAAGAAAAGTTATTTTACACTTATCTGTGGTTTTGAACTCGTTTTTTATCCTTTTCAGTTAAAATAAGTAACCCAATATCATGTCAAATAAATAATTTTCTTACAATTCCCTAATTACAATGTTGTAATCCGTAGTAATAACATCAAATGCACAATAAGCGAAAAATGGTCATAAAATAAAAACTACTGAACCAAAGGGAATAAATGTTTTTATGCGTCCATTTGGCAGGTATACTGCATGAGACAAAAAAAAAACACAGAACTCGGACCAGAAACCTCAGTAATGTAACCTCAGTAATGTCCATACATTAAAAAAACTCCTCTTCTCCTTGTGAGTCGGTAGAAAAAAATGAACTTTAGTTTGGTCGCGTATCGAACGTTAACTCCATGAGCGACCTCGCTTGGCTTGCTTCCGAACGAAACTAAAGAAAATATGACGATATGTTATGGAAAAAAAATCACTGTACAATTTTTAAAACAACCTTTATTTCATATAAATTATCATTATCTCCGATAGTAGGTTTAAAACGTGTTCCACTTTTTCTTTTTTCACTTTCGCTAAGAGATTTACTAATTTGTCGTAATCACCTGATTTTCGTAATTCTCTTATAACATGTTCTTTGGATTTAGCATCATAACCGTGATATACTTTTGTCCAAAGCATTTTTAAAATCATACCATCTAAAGTTTTTTTGTCGTACTTTTCCGCGTTCACCTGTAATAAATGGAATGCTTTTAGTTGCTACGTCGGCAAATTTAACAATATCTCAAGGTTATTTTTTCTCAAATTCTCCAAATGTTTGGTAGGAACAACTTTATAAAGGTGACCTTTATTTTTAATTAAGTTGGTCGGACATCATTAATCCGTATAAGAAAAGAAGGACAATAATTTTAATTTGAGACCGAAACAGGTCTTCTTCTACAATATAAAATTAATGGAATACTGTTATCTCTCATGAACATCCGAATGCGGTCTTTTCCCTCTGTCCCTATCAATAGGGACAGTACAATTAGAATAAAATAAAAATTGTTCCCGTGGTCCGCACTGATATTCCCATTAAAATAAAAGATTTTCCCGCTGTCCCCACTGCTTCATACCGTTATGTTAGTACTCTTTTGACTCAAACTCACTCCACGGCAGCGGCCTGGGTCCTCGTTTGTCGAATTTTCAACTAAGTATTTTCATAAATAAGACTACTCTTTGAGAAGTGGCTGGAGAAGCGCCACGGTGTCCTCACCTTCCGCCTGACGCAGGTCCTCAATGGACACGGACGTTTGGGAAGGCAGAAAGGCCTGGGTGTCACCACTGTGTGGATCGCTCGGAGTACACGGTAGAGCATACGTGCAGGTCTATCCCGCTTGGGCAGAGCACCACCATATCCTCACGGAGGCGATAACCGGCGACACATAGGACACATGCCTGGCATCCTCGCATGCCTGGCATTTGTCGAGGCCGTGCTGCGGGGCGAGACAGAATGAGAAACAGACTCCCCCTTCTGCAAAGCAGTCATGCTAGCATAGAAGGAGGCGTCATCCGCTCATGAACCCTGCCCGGGTCGCCTCAAAGAGATGTCAGCAATCTGACGGGGTCCCCCTTAGAGGGCCAAAGTCTGCCCGGGTCGCGGGACTAACTCATCAGGTAACCGAGACACAGAGACGTAAAAGGCTATTGAAGGACACCGTGGATTCCAGTCAGTGCGAGACGGACAGTCTTGGATGGAGGACTCATTTGATGAGCATTTCAGCATTAAGCTGAATATCTATTACAAGTCTATCATAAAGTCTTAAAGACAATAGAATAGAGCTACTCTTTTGTTATGGTACTCGTAGCATTGGTGCCACATCGCCGCACATTTATTTTCCGCTTGATGTTCTATTTTTGAATACTTTGATTCAAGTTCGTCTACTAAAAAACTATAGACTGCTTAGCTGAAGCTAGTTTCGTGTTGTAGTGACCTATCGCAGTATACAAAACTTTAACACCACAAAACCTTCACTAAAAATAATAAATTTTATAATCGTAAAGCATAACAGGTATCTCTAACCTACCTACGTGGAATACAACGTGTGCTCAATTTTCAGCAAAAAAATATTCCTACCGCATCAGCTGGAACAAACGGGAACAAATTTCAATTATTTTATTCCAATTGGAATTCAACCCATTCCGGTTGATTTTGCAACTATTGTGTAAACCATGCTTTTAATAAAACATATAAAAATAAACCCTGACATATTGACTATATGTGATGATCGTATAAAATGTATAGGTAACTACTTAGTTCTTTATTAGCCTATAAGTTCTTCAATTCTTCTTTATGAGTCACGCAGATCAAGTGTGAGTTGGTAGATATCATCACAATTTCAACGAATTTTTGTTCAAAACATGATCACAACTGATGTTCTGACGAGTCTATCTTTTTTTAGCACTAGTTTCCTTTATCATATTAAGAGCAATGGTGATGACATGCATACAAAAACCTATGAACCAGAAACGTGACTTGTTATTTTGTCGTCACTGTTCTCCATTTCCTGTCCCTTTTTTCACATGACTACTTTATGACTACAAAATCTAACTACTACTACAAATCTACTACTTTAAATCAATTTTGTAAAGTTAATAAAAAACCGTTGATACTTTATAATTTTTAAAACAATATTTTATCAGACAAACGAGAACCAAATTGTACAGCATTTAACGCTGTGTTCATAACGATGAATAAACCGGGTTTACGGCGTATTGCATTCGCAGCTGGTTGTTGTTGCGTATATAAAACAAACAACAACAAATCATTTTTAAATAAGCATTTTGCTGTTATGTCAACCCGAATATTATCAGTAAAATAAATATTAGTTGTGACTCACCAAAACTACGTGAAAAAACACCGATAATAAAAGAATGTAACTCGTGTTGAGTGCCATATCGAGTTACTCACGCTACGAAGGTTTGTACGTTACTGCGACTGGATAGCAAAATGAAAAGAATGAAATTTAAAGAATGAACTAAACATCCTTTACGTAATGGCATCCATTTCTATCAATACTTACACAGTTCATGCAACAATGAGACAAGAAGTAAAACTGCTAACAATTAAAACTACACTAAATTAATTTATTCCAACTGCATAGTGGTGATATTGTTTTCATAACTTATAAGGCCTACACCATCGTAAGAAAATACAGTACGTGGTATTATGAAAATTCTGATTTATACGTGTCGTATACTTTATGCATGTTGTGTCTATCAAACAAGCATGTGTGACAAAACTGTCAAATTCAAAAAATGTTCCTTTATCTTTATATGTCACTAAGCTATCAGATATATTTTGCTCATAAAAACAAACAAAAGAGGATTTTTTTACAATAAGTGAGCTTCGTCCTCTACCTTTCAAGACTTATCCAACTTAATCGAGCTTAGTAACAGTAACAAACGTTTTATTTCTTATTCTTCGTCTAGCGTTTCCCCAATTGTTTTACTGCGACTTTACGACACGGTCCTAAGAAATTACTTAAGGTTTTGGCAGTGGGTATAATTTTACGAGCGGCTACTGATCTAAGTATCTTTTGGTATTGTATAGTAAGATATAATAATAAATAAAATTTGAAGAAAATTTCTTAATTTGCATTGTTCGATTTTGTTGATCCTTCTCTTTATCGTCAAAGATCATCTCAATGCGCATTGAGATGATCTTCGTCGTATAAATTTTACTTGGAAAAAGCAATATTTACTAATATTCGTGCGTCATGCTTGTTCCGATCACATTGGTGTTGTTAAGAAGTTGTTAATTTCTTCTTTCTTTTTCTAAAACTGTTTCTTACACTTGGAAAGAATTGTGTGTCATGGGTTCGTTTACAAACCATCTAAGTTCACATACCCAAACAGCCGTCAACAAATCGAACCCGTGACTTGCAGCGCGCAGTCGATAGCTCAATCACTGCGCCAATCGTGTCGTCAAATAACAAGGGATCTCCTTAAGTAACAAAGCAACAATTAATAGATATAGAAAATATTCAGAAGAAAACTCATTATAGTGATTTTATTTTAAAGGTAGAGTTTTTTGAAAGAGAGATGACACGAACACGTGAACAAACAGCCAAGACTTTCAGGCAGATCTAAAAATCATCCTTCATCCTGGAGACATTCTTTGTGTAAGCATCGGAATCCGAAGCGCCCCAAAGAGTGTGAGCATAATTGCCGGGCCCCTCTCTAGAGGGCCAGAGCCCGGGGTCGCGGGACTTATCGAATTACCATGATCCTGGAACGTAAAGGGCTATTGAACGACACCATGGATTTTAGTCAGTACGAGTCTGACAGTAAAAAAAGCATTGGAATCCGAAAAGTTATGTACCTATTAACTGAATTTACTAACTCTAAACAACCACATGAGTAAGGAGCAACCAATAATTCAGTAACAGAATAAGGCTTGCCTAGCCAGATTTAACTGTATTTACTTAATCAAAAATTTACCTTTGCATGCTTAACGTAAAATCGACAAAATTAAAACGCTAAAATACAATTCTAAATGTTTGTCCTTAAACAATGTAATAACATTAAGATAAAATTAATTAGAACCGAACATTTTATATGATACAAACAATATTAAGATTTGTTCACGAAGACGACGGCTTAATGAGTTTCAAATACGTTTGATCTCATATTTCAGACCCTCCGGAGCAACTGAATAGATTCTTGATATTAATGTGCTGTTAAAGTATAAGTTGAAAAACTTCTGCCAAAATGTAAAATGTTTCTTGAAGGGCGTAGTTTTGATCATTTTAACGCTTTTTAGCCAAATTGGATCCTTTTTAGCCGACTTCAAAAATGACAAGAGGTTCTCAATTCGGTCGGTATTTAATAAAATCAATGAATTAAAAAAAAAAGCCACCGACTTCCGAAAGAAAAGTCATTGTACATATTTTTGTCGTGGTTTTGAAGTCGGTATATCTTTTTTCGGTCTGTACATCTTTTAATGTGTGATTCCGAATCCTAGTTCGGTTTACATTATAATCATTTTACATAACAAGATGTTATTAGCAACATCTTGTTAAATTAATGTTTGGCAATCATGTGCGATATTACGACTAAAATCGGTACAAGATAATTTTTAAGAAAAATAACAATAAACATAAATTGATGACAAATTAAATGCACAGAAACGTGTGGAATATTCTTTGACCTTAAAAAATAATTAATTAACTGTACTGTTGTGTGTTTACAGCAGCAAAAAAAGGTTGTTTTTTAATTACTAAACTAAAAACATTTATACTGTTCACAAAATCAATCTACAGAAACTTTCAACTATGTATGATGTTGCTCCAATCTTGTATATGTATAGATAGAAATAAAGTAGTAAATTAAATAACGTTTTAATTACTCATACTCTGAAAGTAGGTCATTACATGCCTGATAAGCGGTTTGAAAGTTATGCATTGCAGCCCTAGGGAGAATCGCTTTCAACTGACAGCTGCCAAATTTAAGAAAAAAAAAAACTACTTAGTTCTAATTTGACATTTCTATTGAACCATGTTGTAACTTTTAATACAGCTTCTCGTTTCGTTACGCTATCAAATGCACATCAAGTACTTATTATAGAGATACTTTCTAAAGAGTTCCATACATTTTGATAGCGGCGACCTGGTAGAACTGAAGAATAAAATGTTAGGACTGCATTCTGTCCATTCGAGTGTTGTGTCCATTCCACAATAACAGCTCCCTACTGTTCTCTTATATTCTTTATTTTATTAACTTTGAATATCAGTCAATCATGAGCCTCTTCTATAAACTAAGTTAAATGTCTTACGGTGAAGTTTTGTGAGTACGAAGTAACGTCGAGAGACAAGACACGGCTAAAACCAAATTCAATATATCAGTTGCTGTTAATATTTTGGTTACCTACACAGGTAAAAGACATACCCCTCGGTTTCAGTTAAAAGTATGTTCTTTTTTACCCTTTCAGGAAAGAATTCCGATCATGTATGGTGAAAATCATTCAAGCCTTGAAGGTTGTAATAAAAGAAAGATTTAATAAAATGATCTTACAAATACATTTAGCACTTTAAGCGCAAAATGTTGAAACGTATTCATTCATACACAGCTAAAATAAATGAGACCTAAGAACCGGTTATTTTTAGAGATTAATGCAAACATTTTAAAAAATGAAATACTATCGTATAATTACTTCCCAGATTTTGATCCTTGTTAGCGACATTATCGAATGGTGTAATAATACAGGGTGTGATTTTTTTCCAAAATCTGCAGGTTCCATTCCTGGCCAGGATTGTTGATTTTTCTAAAATCCAATGAAACTAAAACTGCAGTTCTAGTTTTGGTCAAAATCGTTCTCGAAAATCCTTTCAGTATTTTTCGATTCCTCATAGTTTCGGAAATAGCCTTCCACGCTCAATTAACTTATGAACGTTATTAAATCGAATACATAACAAATAACTTTAAATGAAATGAGACAGGCACCAATCCTGAAGCCGCACGGGTCCAAGAATATTCTTCTGATTGCCTCCTTCTCAATGGTGTGCTACCACGGTAGTATAAATTTTAAGGTTAACTTCACTCTAATTAATGGTATTTACCAAGTTCACTCGTGCGATTAAATTCGACGGATCACTCATTTAATTAACCTGGTTTCGTTACAATGCACAATGTATCTATGACTTAATAAAAATCAAGGATAGTATACTTTGATTTTTACCGGAACCTTAAAGTACCCATGCTTTTTTAAGGTTCCGTAGTCTATTTTCTTTTACCATCAATTTGTATGTATTGCAACTTAGTTCAGAGATTCTTAGACATAGAATTCTGTTGGTTGACATGAATTTATATGTATAGGTATCCAATGTATCCAGTTTCGTGTGTCCAGACTTAAAGGGGAGGTAGCTTATTCAATAACCAAATCATTATTCATTAAAAATAATATCAATTAATACTTCATCATTTTGAAATCAAGGGTATAAAATCAAATTTTCATTGAAATCACCTCTTCTTTCATTTAAGGTTTTTACAAAATTCACTTCTGAGAACTTCCATTTTCGAATGATACCAAAAACTTAATTCTATGACTAATACTTTAAGAGATATTCTTATTGGAACATTGGCTAACACAATTAATCTTTTGGGTGCAGCAAAAAGTTTACCTATTTTGAAACGCCAGCACCAGGGAAGAGCTGCTGAAGCGTATTTACATTTTTTACGATCATTGTTATTTAAATCTCAAAGTTGCAGTACTTTTTTATTTGCACATTCATACAAAACGACCTAATATCAGAAATGGCTAGTATTTTCAGATAGGATTTTAAAAATATTGCTGGTTTGTGAAAAAACAAATGATTACGTTGCGTCGGCAAAACATCTTTTGTTAGATGCTGCTTAAAATCAACGGTAGTAGAATATTTGACGATGTTAAAAGGAAAACTACCATAGTTAAGTAGACTTTACAAGTAGACGATGCTGTTTACTACGTAGTTGGAGAAATAATTTATTTGTATAAGTTAAAAATCCTCTTATTACATACTTTTTTATTGATTATTATTTTTCTGTAAGATTTTGTTAAGAAGTTTCTTCTTCATAAAGAGCCTACGATGTTCTCTCGTGTTCATGTAATATTGTAACAATAATATTGTAAAAACATTTTTTTTTTTAAAGAGTACCTATGGAGTTTCTAGGCGGTTCTTCTCCATGGAAACGACCAACGCGAACACCGCCACTGACACTGTTTTCGTCGTATTAATATTTTTGACTGTAAGCAAAACTACTTACATAAAACGTTAACAATCCGTCAATCTCAGTTTCATCTGCTTCTCACGCAATTAAACATAGGTAAGTTAACTTATGTTTAATTGTTTTCGTGTGTGTTGGGTTTTTGCAGTATTAAAAAGATTTAAAACGTTTACAGAGCGGCATTTCATAAAGTTGGTATCTACGCAGTTTTTCTCGTTGACCAAACTTAATTCTCTTATCTGAAATAGCTCTTCGAGCTCGGCTGAACTGTTTATTTCAATTTTCTCTGCCCCGTCAAATACACAAACTACTTTGTCTATACACATAATATACTCTGATTTATGAAGAATTATATGGTACCTCCGTATAATTCATGTGAGTTTTATCTGGATAATTTTACAAATGTCAGACGGAAAACGATGATAATATCTATGTTATGTTCTTCATGACGTTTTAAACGAAAATTTGATTATCTAATTAAGGAAACTGGTCCATCGCACGCATTTCAATGTTAACTACGTTCGTTTTAGTCCAATTAACGTCCATTTAGTCTTTCAGGAAAGGGAGACAATTAAATAACAATTTAATCGAGTATCCGATCTAATAAATAATAAGGAACACAGCCATAATTAAATATTTTACCAGAATTAAACACTTGATACTCGTACTTTTTACTCGTTAGTAGGTACTCATTGAAAACAGGTATTTTGTGCTATGTTACGAATTGCAGTGAAATTAAATGCACGTTAGCGATTGGCAAAATATAGCTTGTGGGTAGACGCACGGATGCGGGCGCGGAATTAACGAGTAACGTTAAAGATAAGCAAGCTTGCAGGGGGAGAGGATACGAGAGCAGCGAGAGGCGGCTCGGCTAGACCATGGCGTGAAACCGAGTGAAAAGTGACGCTGGCATCGGATGAAATGTGACTGTACTAATGGCGCGGCCGAGACACGCGATGAAAAATCACAAAGCGAAATAAATTACGAGTTCAACTCAAAAGTGCTTCGCATGCCATTGTCGCGGAAATCGGACTTATCCTCGCTCGTAACGTTTTATAACTTTTTGAAAAACGTTAATGTTGTTCATTCGCTAGGACCGAACTGTCGTTATTTTATTTTTGATTGGAATTGCTGTGTAACACGCAGTGAGTTTATGCTTAAATGTTTCTGCCTTTGGCATATTTTGTTCACAGTTTTGTTGATTATTTCAACTATTTGAATTATCCTTAAACAATTTAAATGCGTACATTGATGTTGAATTCATTTCTATCCGATGCATAATTAGGTATGTCGCGTGTATAACTTTTGTGTTGTTCTAGTTATTATATAATCTTGTATTTACAGGAAAATACCGCAGTGTTTGTGAGACGTGACGTGAGGTTAGTTCTGCCATCAAATATGACCGCTAGTGCGACACGTGACCGACATCAATTCCCTTGTGCACCTGTCCACGTCAAACGTGGCTGCATAATGTATACTCACTAAGAGACTCGCTGAATGCCTTGTTACTTAACATGTTACCATAATTAGCATTAGAAATATCTTAATAGTTCGTCTTATTACGAAAATTTGAATGTTATATTTTGTTTCTTTTTCCTAATTACAGTTATGGTGACAATGTAATGATTGAGGTGGTTATTTTTCTTCCTAATAAGATGCCTTATTGGAGACATAAAAAATCACTGTCTGATTTCCACTTTGATTATTTGTTGTTGGTCTGTTCTACCGCTTAAAATGGGTATTTGTTCACGCACCGGCTGGCAGAGCACGCGCGTCGACCGAGCTATGCTTTTGTGCCCGACAATACCGTTTTACCTTTTCACCACAGAGCATGTCTGAGCTCCACTACTGCTGGTTTCCACTTGAATCAGGATTTCATCGTCAATTAGGTATAGTAGAGAACGTCGTCATTACTATGTTTGTGAATAGACGGAAAATGAGTAAGAGAGAAAAGATTTGAAAATTTAAATCTTAATTCTTTTTGTGACTCATATTTTCAAAAGTAGGTACGTGTTAGTTAATATTCCCGTACTTAATTTTACTATAACACAAAAATAAAATATTAAATAAATAATAACTAGCTGACCCGACATTGTCCTGTCCTAACTGTAAATATTTAATTCGAATAGGTATATTAATAAAAAAAAACAATTTAGTGTTTATTAGACTTCTATGTAACCGTGATAAACCATCACTTCTATTCACAGAAAGCTCACTGTACAAATCAAAAATTTCCGATTCAATCGACATACGACATCGATACGATTTATATTGATGCGCGTTTTGTCAATCACAGTAACTTAAAAAAGAAACTCCCCGTTATATCAAACGACTGAAAGTTACAAAAAAGAACATTCTACTCGTATATTGTCAAAGCGCTATGGTTTAATTGAAATAAATTTTAATACTTCCTTTTTCTGCTTTTTTTTTAAAAAAAAAACTTTGTCCCACTCTAGGAATTTCTCCTGTATCGTGGGTGCGTTTACAAACATAGAAAATCACAAACACAAACACCCAGACTTGGAACAACTACTTGCAGATCATACAAATATTTGTTCCGTGCGGGAATCAAACCCGCGACATATTGCGCAGGGGTCCAATTGCTCAGCCACTGCGCCAAACGTGTGATAATAACAAATACAACAAAAATGTGAAATCGGTCTAGCAGTCCACTCGTGATGCCGTCCATGATCAAAGGAAACACGGAGTAAACAAAAAGGAACATTTGAAAATATACAAAAACTGACAAGCGAAAAATCGCAGGTTAAAAAACAAACACGCCCAGTCAATTTTTTAGCCTTTGATATATTCACGTTATGCCAATAGTTCATCCGCAAAGTTACATACGAGTATTAGTTAACTATCGCCATTCTAGGGGTATTTATTGCGTAAGTTTCTAAATTATTTATTAACTTGTATTGTAGCTTAAGGTAAACTTAATCGTAGGGGCCGCTTGCAAATGACGGCCTGTTGGCGCTTGCGCAACGTTAGTGTTGTGTTAAGTATGCCTAAAGAGTGTATGTCCCTATTATATTTCGCGTCCCCGTCTTATACACTGTTCCTATACATATGGTTGCAAAATATACGATTAATTTCACGTCTCCCTTGCAATTTAAGTACCTTAGAGTAAGAAATACCTAGATTATGTCTTGTTATGTACCATTGTGGTTCATAAGTTTTTGTTTAACACTTTGACATGTACCGCTGTTAATGTAATGTTTTTACACGACACTGTTGGCGCAATGGCTGATCGATCGAATGCTGCACTGCGTGTCGCGGGTTCGATTCCTACCCTTTTTTTTAGCGTGGTAAAATAAGTGAGTCCTCCCACCCAGGGCAGGGCGGGAGGGACTGTCAGACTTGACTGACTAAAATTCACGGTGTCCTTCAATAGCCCTTTATGTACTGGGGTTACGGTAAATTGTGAGTCCCGCGACCCCGGAGTCCTTCGACCCCGGAGTTCCGCGACCCCGGTTCGAGTCCTACCCTTACAAATAGTTGCTGGCTACAAGTAGCTATTCCGGGTCTGGCTGACTTTGTATATGAATTTAAATATTTGTAAACGCACCTAAGATGTAGGGAAATAGTGTGGTAGCAACGTAATATATATGTTACGGCTAAAGGTAGGTGTGAACCTAAACTTAAGATTAGCCGGCTAAACCTAGGTTTATCTTCGACGAAATGTTAATGTTAGTTTGTTCTATCTTTAGCCGGCTAAACTTAGGTGTAGCTGCAGGTCCTTGGCTAAAAATGAAGGAAATGGAATGGTCTTGCTTTCGCGGGGCGTCCACGCTTCCCAGCATGTCGACGGAGCCCCGCTTCGCGGGGCTCCTACTTCTGGGTGGTTTAAAAAAAAAATAACCACGAAGAGGATGGCGGGGTCTTTCAGACCCCGCCATCCTCTTCTAACCTAAATTGTCCGAGTCGGGGTGCCAGCGAGTCCCGAGCTCGCTTCGCTCGCTCATGTGTAATGAAAGTGATTATTTTTTAATAAAGTTTTCGTGTCAAAATAGTAAACATTATTACATTGTTTCCTTTTCCATTTCCTTCTACATTTTTAGCCAAGGACCTGCAGCTAAACCTAAGTTTAGCCGGCTAAAGATAGAACAAACTAACATTAACATTTCGTCGAAGATAAACCTAGGTTTAGCCGGCTAATCTTAAGTTTAGGTTCACACCTACCTTTAGCCGTGACATATATACAGAACTCCTTCAATTCAAATAGCTTATAATGTAGGCTATAATAAGTTTGTACTTCAAGTAATTAATTAGAAAACAACAAATTGAGCCAACTGAAACGTAGAATAACTTGAATTAAAAAACGAATCGTTTTTACATTCAAGATTCTATATGTAACAAACTATTTAGCCAGTAAATTTCTCATAATCACTTAAAATGCATTATAAACGTTTTAATATTTTGTTTAAATCGTCGCGATGAAGATTAATTAAATTCATAACCACCCTCGTTCGTGTGTAAAGATGTGGGTGACGCTTAAAGCGTTCAGTACCGTAAGGCTGGTTATACAGTAGAGGACACATCGTCGAGAGCTTATTCCAATGTAGTCGTGTCCTGTTTAAAGTTTCAATGGACTGCTTTGGTAAAGGGAACACATGTGCTATAAAACACACAACTGCTATAAAAAGGCTGAGCGCGCTTCAGGGAGTTCGAGTTGTGAGTCACAATGGAAACATGCACAAATCGAATCACATAGTTACGTCCTTTGCTTTAAAAAGGCGGTGTCATGTCAACATTCTTTGAATGGAGCAGCTGTTTCAGTGTTTTTTTTTTCGTTTACCAGCATGATCTGCGTACATGTAGCACATCGTTTTAAATAAGAAGAAAAAATATGAATGTTTCTTATGTTTTAACTCCTTGTTTGTTTGGACCCACTAAATATGACAAAAAAGTTTTTTTTTTTTAATGTGACCGCATCTTATTGGACGCACAGTATTTGGCATGTTGACAACATCAATAAATTGTAATCTGATTAGTTTGTTATTTAGAGTTTAAAAAAAATATGGATACGTATTTTTTTATTTTGTTAATTCTTTGCATTTTTACAAAGATACAACGCAACACAATTTCGCGAGTGGAGGCTCGTGACGACAGAAGCAAATAAAAACTGCACTTGGTTGTAACGTATTGGCAATTTCAAAAGTTTCGTATCTTCGTTTATTTTGGTTTACGCAGCAAAAGAAAAAAAATACACGTAAAATATTCTTTAACCTCTCGGGCGCGTTACGTACACCCGGGTGTACATAAGCGAAAACGCCCCAGCGCCTTACGTACATACGTCTGTACATAACAGACAGTCGCTCATTGGACGTTGATTTTTATCATTTTTAATTATAAATCGCCCGAGAGGTTAATGATCTATCTGACGGACTTATTATAATTTATCAGTTAAATGCCCGATTGTAGAAATGACAGCAACTCAATACAAAAATGTATACTGCGTTAGGAACCGCTCGTCTGTAAATGCAGCCTAAGGACCAAAGTTAAATGGAATGTGACCGCAGCCCCGAATAATGGCCACCACTAGCGAAGACGAGACTGTATCCTATAAGACAATATTGTCACCATATTATGTACAAGTTGTACATATACGCAAAATGTGCGGTTGTACGTGAAGTCGCGGACATTCCTGTTATAAATTACTATAAAATGATCATCTTACTTCTGTTTTTTTTATCGTGGTAAAATCATCAAAGGAGTCCTCCCACCCAGGGCAGAGCGGGAGGGACTGTCAGTCCCGTACTGACTAAAATCCACGGTGTCCTTCAATAGCACTTTACGTTCCGGGGTCACGGTAATTCGTACAGTCCCTCGACCATCTTACTTCTGTTAAAATAAATAAGTTTGTGGGGATGGATGTTTGTTACTCTTTCAGACAAAAACTACTGAAAAAAATGTGGATTTTAAGAACACGCCAGTACGACCTGGTTACTTATTATCCCAGTAAGACGTATGTGCTAAGTTATGATTACCGAGCTTCGTGCAGGCATCGCCGCGGTTATAACCTAGTATTGTTATACAGCCAAGCCCGACCACTGTAGCGTTATAGGCCGGTGTTTGCTTGAGATTATATAACAACAAAATGTTGATTCTCAACAACCTGTAGGAGTCGATGTGTGTAGATTGTAAAAGAAATCACTGTTTTTTTCCCTACAAAATGCGTACACCTTCGTCCTTTCGTATAGATCTGATTCTAGTGGGTAAATGTCTGCCTTATTTTTCTCCCTACGAAGCTATCCTCTGAGGCGTACCGTCAATAATTCAGTCAATCTTCGCTATAGAAACCACATATCATGACAAAATGTATTCCGATGCGAGGCGGTAAGTTCAGTCAGCTATGACTTGTTAGTAGTATTATTACATTTTATTGGTTGAATAATAAACTGGAAACAGTTTTTATGTTTGGTCATTTTTATTATTGTATTTATTTTTAAACATTATGTTTTACATTATTAAATATTATTTAAAAAACCTATTTTGAAAATATAAAAAATAGTGGCCTACCAGCATCGAGAACAGGGTCCAAAGTGCCGGTGGTTAGGGCTCTATAAAGAGGAACCTCCTCACAATGCGCGCCGTGTCCAAGAGAACTGCTTTCTGCATCAGGGCCTTGAGCCAGCTGCACAATGAGAGCTTCTTAAGGTGTTGGTCGAATCTTATTGTATTTTTTTTTTAATTCTAGTTAATTTACTTACATTAGTAATAAGTTATAATTGTTTACTAACACGATGGATCATTTTTGTCCGATAATAAAGAACATTATAATAAAAATTATGTTTTCTTAACGTTTTTTTTAATTATTTATATTTAATCATTTTGAAGCGTAAGACGTTGTAAGAATTCAACGCACTAAACTCAGAATTGGATAATTATTGTACAGTGTACGATCTACGCTGTACATTGACCTTAGGTGTAGTTGGTAGCTTACACGCACTTATATGCATATCATCAATGTTGTATAAGTGTGCATTTGCAGGCCTGTTCGTCTAGTGGTTAGTTCGATTCCCACCCAGGACAAATGTTTGTGTGATGAGCACGATCATTTGTTCTGTGTCTGGGTGTAATTTATCTATATTATGTATGTATTTAGAAATATATAAGTGTGTTTATCAGTTGTCTAGTACCCATAACCCAAGCTCTGCTTAGCTTGGGACTGGATGGCGTTGTGTGATAGTTGTGGAATATTTATTTATTATTATTTATTTATTTATTTCGACTACTATAAAGTGCAGATTGCTTTTTCTTTACCTACATTGTGGGAACGCGCCAATAGTTGTGTATCTATTTAGTTAGAAAACATTTTACTACTCGTTTTCTCATTTTGGTAGCCCCCAATCGACCCACCAAATTTCGATTACTGGACAGTTCATCGCTATTTTAAGGTTAGAACGGATTTGATAGACTTTTAGAAAATCTATTAACCGGTGCAGGTGCAACGCGGCCAACGTTTTTGTAGGTACTCATGCGGTCATGGCGATGATTTAACGAGTCCTCCAAAACCTGATTCTGATATCTACGGTTATTTTAATCAACTATACATTATCAGAATCAATTATAATCAATTGACTGAAAAAACATACTAAACAACATATTTTGTGTGTAACCTAAACTTTGAGTGTATCTTTTTTTTTCTTTCTACGTGGTAAAATCATCAAATGAGGGACTGTCAGACTCGTACTGACTAAAATCCACGGTGTCCTTCAATAGCTCTTTACGTACCGGGGTCAAGGTAATTCGTTAGTCCCGCGACCCCAACAGGCTTTGGCCATGTACAGGCCCCGTCACTATGCTGACACTCCTTGAGGCGCGCGTGGAACACAACGCGCCGTAACTGTGAGTGTATATAATGAATGTTTTAGATACACAAATAAAAACAATTTTACAAGACATTATTCCAATTGAATATCAGTTACTTAAGTTTCACGAACGCCAGTTTGCTATTCAAAATGTTCTTTCTTCGTTCAAAAAGTTAAAGAATTAGCTACGAGAGTGTAGCCCGCGTAGCCCGCGTAGAACAGAAGCGTGACTACGTCGGCTACGGCGTAGCGCAGGTCGTAGCATCTACGAAATGTCTTCTGTAAAATAAAAGCTTGTAATAAAAGTTACTCGGTTACGGCAACTACGAACAAAGAATTTTCGCGGAATTGGATGTTTAGTTTTAAAGCTGATAATGATAACGTTTATTTTGAATAGTTCAATTAACGTGTTTGCATTTCTTTTCATATTCGATCAATATTTTACTAGTAAATCGTTGTTGTTGTTGTAATGTCCCTAAGCGTATACATACATCTTTTTGTGGGTGATGTCTCATGTATTATGAGAATATTGCAAAATCTAAACAAAAACCTTTTCAGTTCGACTATACAGTTTTTTTTTAACGTAGTAAAATCATCAAATGAGTCCGCCCACCCAGGGCAGGGCGGGAGGGACTGTCAGACTCGTATTGACTAAAATCCACGGTGCCCTTCAATAGCCCTTTATGTTCCAAAGTCACGGTATTCGTTAGACCCGCGACCTCAGCGACTACACAGATTTAAGAAATAATATAGTGTACTAATTATACTTAACATTTTAATTACAATTTCTTGTAAACTTGTGTTAGTAATATGTTCAGTTAAAAAACCATGTTAAAACCGAATACTGTCAAAGAAAATGGGAAGACGAATACAGATATTTCCTTTTATGGGCACTATAAAGAAACTAGAATAAGCATGAGGTACTCTCAAGACATGAGATAGCTCAGGCGAACTCGTAATAGAAGCGAGTCGAAGACAAGTGGAAAGTTTATGACACCACACGGAATCTGTGATAAAAATCACCAAGTTTTATTCCGTGTGGTTAGCAAACGGCTGTTTTATATAAATTTTAAAATATTATTCTTATGTAAAATCGTATAGCTTTGTCAATCTTCAATCTATATATATAAAAGGAGAACTGACTGACTGACATATCAACGTACAGCCGAAACTACTGGGGCTAGGAATGTGAAATTTTGCACACGGCTTCCTATTATAATGTAGGGGAGCACTAAGAAGGGATTTTTGGAAATTAAACCTTTAAGGGGGTGAAAAGGGGGAATTAAGAAAGTATGTAACCCACGCGGACGAAGTCGCGGGTAAAGTACTAGTTAAGTATAATGCAATTGAATCATATAAAAATATTGAGCCAAAATAGTAATTTTCACATTATTAAAGAATGGATATGGTTCGAAACAATAAATGTATTCTTATTGAAATATTTTCGAGTACACTAAGGTAGGCATAGCTTTAAAGGTCGAAGGGGAGTTGGCCAAAATTAACTTACAAGAATCCATTAACGTGAAACAAAAGGTAAAGTTTTAAAAAACTCGTTACTGTTCTTGTTTCCATAAATCACGTGTTTGTTTACCTTCTGTTTAACTTACAATTTTGATTAAGTCAAGTAAAGTCAAGTCAAATATTTTTATTTCGTATAGGCCCATGAGGGCACTTGTAAAACGTCGAAAACAAGTTCTCGGTTCAGGTTGGTCGTTTCCATTGAGAAGAACCGGTAAGAAAGTCCATAGTTACTCTTTTAAAATATGTTTTTACAATCCGATTGTTACAATTTTTAATACTTAATATGTGAGAAATGCGTAGGCCTGGTAATAAAGGGGAAGTCCTTACGAAAATTACAACTACAAAAGAAGAAATATATACACATGAACTAAAATATTCTCACATTCACAAGGAGCAAAGAAGAATCTATATAAAGAAAAATGTATACAAGTTGGGTTTCTTCTACATTGTCTTACGAACTGTCTAACAAATCTGAACACAAAGTTAAAGTTCACAAAGTTTAATCTAAGGCAATATATTGCAAAACGAACACAATTAAATAAATAACAAATATACAACATTATTTTTAGTATATGCGAAACCTGAATATAGTTTGTTCAGAATCAGTAACTGAATCGATTCCAATAATTTTTACACCATGTTATTTTTTTTTTTCAAAAATATTTTAATTAAATTTTATTAACAGTTAATAACAATACAATCACCGTACGGTTAGGTACCTATTGCCAAGCTATTATCACGAGTGTATAACACAGGAGACGCGGTTTACGCGGGTGTACCGCGAAATGAGCATGTTTTTGAACGGACAACCAGGTAATATACAAACTTATAACCTTGTGATTTTTTATGATACGGTTTTAAAATTTCGTACATAGATTCTTTACACAAAAATACTAGACAGGTGTATCGGGTTTCGCATAAACAAAAAATAATGTTGTATAACAATAATTATGTATAGGTAAAAAACAAAAGAATCATATCCTAACATGTGGAAAGACTACAAATTAGTGCTGCTGAGCTGCCAGCTGCCAGCCTGCAACTCATTTTAGATTATATGAGGTACATATACATGAATTAATGAATGAATGATAAATGAATGATATGGAAGAAAAAGGAGTAAAAGATACTGTGACGTTTGATAGAGGAGAATGGAAGAAAAAAACGTGTTGCGCTGACCCCAAGTAAAACGGGATAAGGGCAGGAAGATGATGATGATAAACAGGATCTTGCTTTTAAGTTGGCCAATAGAGGGAAATCCGCATCCATAAGAGATACGGTAAAAACTATCTTAGGATTAGGAACCATTATCTCTTTTTTCATCCAAAAGTTTTTGGCATATTTATTTATTTTTAAAACAAACTACACTGTAGTGTAGTTTGTCTTATGATTTTTTTAATACAACGTTATAACACCATTTAATTTCATTTTCAACATTCAAATGTTAAGACAATTGGAATAACTTAGGTGTTGTGTAAAGAACACAATTCCGATTTTAAGTCTCATAAATTCTCAGCTAGCAGAAAATTCCCAAGAACGTTCTCGCTAAGGGAATGATCTCGGGCATTCCCCATCACTAGTTGCTATTACCTTTTTTTATAAACCACGCACAAACTACTTATCAAGCCAGACCATGTAAGTCATAATGAAAATAATAAAATACAATTATGCATGCGGGGACTGAATCCGCCATACGCAGCGCAGCAGTTAACGGCTAAACTGCTGCGCTAAAATGACATTTTTTTTTCATTGTTTTTGTATTTATTTGATGAATTCATCAAATGTGTCCTCCCACCCACCATGGGTGGAGCGGGATCATGTGTCCGGGTAATGTTTATCTCATAATGAAGTAATAAAACTGCGATCATTAATTGGCATAATTTATGGTAATACTAGCACTCCGCCCGCAACTTCGCCGCGCGTATTTCGAACTTCATACTCTGTGAATTTCAAGACCCGGCAAACCCCTTTATGGGATACTTTTGGAAAATCTAAATACGTACCGTGTCACTTCATTTAATTTTGTGTTTTAAAAAACTTTTGTTCGTTTACCTATTCACAACCCCTTCAAAGGAAAATAATTCAAATAACCTTATTAAAAAGAGAAAGAGCTTTTTCGATTTTCACCCTGTTAAGGGTTGATTTTTTAAAAATAGATTAGTACGCATCCTTTAATTGATTGAGAGATAATGTATGCCAAGTTTTGAGCTTACCGAAGCAAGCAGTAAAATCCTTTCCTTAAAACCTTATTACCTCTTTTCACCAACTTGGAGGGTGATTTTCGGAAAATCCAAAAATGTAAATGTTTAATTATTTTCACCTTATTTCTATATACTGAGTTTCAAATTCTCATTATCATTGTCCCATACAAACTTTAACATCATCTAAATCATCAATGGAGGGTAGTTTAAAAAAAATGCCAATCTTTTTCATTTACTTATATTCGTATTCATGCCAAGTTTCAAGTTTATAAACCCAAAGAATAAGATTTTACATACAAAGGTACCCCTTTTTACCCCCTTATGGGAAAATTTCCAAAAACTCCCTTCTTAGTGCCCACATCATAATAAACTGCAACTATTGTAAAAAAAAACAGGTTTCTACGTTTAGCATTGTAGGCTGTAGGAGAGTCTTACGACCATACCTTGTTCTTTCATTTTTATAGATAACTCCGAAAGTACAGACTTTTGATCTTAGTCATAATACTAAGTTTTATTCTGCATAAAAATACCTATTCATTCATGTGTATGTTATTCCTATTGAGAGGTGGGCCCACTCTTTCCCAAAAACCTTTAGTCAGCTTTTATTTTGTTCATGCTATGCCTTTAGGACGCACGGTTTCCGAGATACGAGTATAAACGAAAAACCAAAAAATGGTACCTTCAAAACCCCCGCTCCCCCACAGATCGAGGGCTAGAAACGGGGACTTTTGATATGTTACTCCTAACTAGTTCAAAAACAATGTTACAAAGTCAAAAATTGTGTTCCAACAATTTCCGTGTTTTGAGCATTCGTTGACTGGACTAAAGCCAATTTGAACACTACACGGTATATACAAAGACAGGCACTAATGTTTCTCTCTGATCGAGCAATGTCGATTTTTATCGGACAGTACTGTTGCATTTAAATGGTACCATTCTCAGAACGGGAATAGAACGGTAGCGGCGATATAAAGTGCTTCAGGAAATAGATATTTCTGTTTATTTGTGTTGCATAAAGTTGTTGCCGCCATCGTTTTGAAATTGTTGTCATGTAACGGGCAGATGTTAACAAAAAAAAAACAATGTGATTAGATCACATTGTACGGTTCGTACAATTGCAAATTGTAGATGGTTGTTTGATAGTAAAGAGAAGAGAACACGAAGTTTTTGTCACAAAAGTTTATCGATATTGACGATTTCTTTATCTTAAGGTGTTAATGTTATGGATGACAAATGCAAATTGAACCGTAAGTGTAGCAACAATGCACTTATAATTAGGTAAAAATGACGCGCGCTCGTACCGACCGCAGTGTCATTACGAGTACACCATTTCTGAACATAATTAATTTAACTTGATGTTTTCGGTTTGACTGCTAGTAAACCATATTAATTGAAAAGTTCAAAATGTAAGTTTATGAGATGTATGTACATAATAATTAAATTAAGCCAAAATGGGCGTGGAGGGCCAAATCCAATATGATGAATAGCGAATCATGACGTCACAGAATTCTTCTTTATTATAACATAGTTTTTTTGAAGAAATCCAATTGTGCAGTTTTAACTCTCATCAAATTCAGATGCGAGACTCTTTTGAGAATTTCGAAAAAATTATATGTATGTTACTATGCGCAAGAATCGTACAAAATTAGCATAACTGGTGCTGAAATATAATGGACATTGATATGCCTAACAAAAACATTGTTATACATGACTAAAAATATTAACAGAAAAATTAAAATCGTATTTGCTAGCTTTAATAACGCTGGTTGCAATTGCAATATGTGCACACTGTCCTGGATAAGTTTACGAGTGATTTAGTACACACTAATTTATTTACAATTATTAATCGTCCAAATCCAATTAGTATGTATCGAGCAACCCTGTGTCTAATTCAAACACTATGTTTACACTAGGGAATCAAACCGTAATGATAATGAAATGTGAGCAGTAATAGACATAGGTGATACGTAATCTGAATTGATTGTTATAACGAAATACCTACCCAATGTGTATTAAACTACGCTCTCTTTTAAGTTGACCTTTTTACCAGACAAGAGGCAATTGGGAATCAAAATAATAACATTACATTACCAAAAACCTAGAAGCTATTCATATGTACCAACTAATTTGATAACGATATTAATCATGAGCGGGGACCGCAGAGGAAGTTTATTACTTTGCAAAACTTGTATAACCCATGTATCCAATAGAGCTTAATTTAAATTGCTTAGTTGAATGCCTTGGGATATTGGGAGTATCATATTCCCAATCGGAATAATTTTTGATCCGGTCCCAAAAATGCTACAGTCGATAAACCAACGTGTAGTTATGTGTTAAGTGTTCAGTTTTCAATGTTTAAAGGTACAGCAAACAGCCATGGCAACGACGTGGTAGGTAACAGGCAAAACAGTGTTCTATTTGAAGTAAAAATAATAGTTATTTATGCAACTGTTGTATAATCAGGGGTATTAAAACACGAATGTGGGTTTATCACACGAGGCGTAGCCGAGTGTGATAATAGTATCACATGAGTGTTTTAATACCTAATTATAACGGTTGCATACAAGACTTTATCTACAATCATGCTGTGAATCCTCTATAAAAGATTCTCATAACATACCATATTCGCATACCATATTCGAGTGAAAAAATGGCGGGATATAACACGATAAGACGAGTTGTTCTTTTTTCAAAATTTTAGCGATCTGGTGGTGAAAATGTCATTGCATGAGAATGTTCTTTTTTTGAAATTCATTATAACACGCGTTTGGATGATATAATGATCATTATATCATTGAGTGTGTTAATGTTGGCAATAAGCTAATTGTTATAGGTTCTTTTATAGAGGATTAATAGCATGATAGTAGATAAAACTTTTTATAAAACAGAATTTTTTATTAAAAATTTCGAAGAACCCGCTTGCGTAATACGTAAAATTTAAATAAAAACTGAAAAGAAAAAACAAGCCCAATAGTATAGAAGAAAAGAACAGACGGGAACCATTATTGAAAAGATCTAGACTGAAAAAAAATGTCCTCTTTTAGTTTGTCGCAGGTTATTTTTCACAGAATTCGATCCCTATCACTGCTTTATATCCTACCGTATGAAGTAATAACACAGGAAGCGTTTTTTTTTTTTAATTAACCGTCTCCTTTCCTGACTATTATATTCCTCGTAGTTTCGGATGTGCCCATTTATGGATCTCACGCAATCGATCGCAAAAATAAAAGTAAACATATTCGTAAATATTGCTTTTTATTTAACGTGGTAAAATCATCATATGAGTCCTCCCATCCAGGGCAGAGCGGGAGGGACTGTCAGACTCGTACTGACAAAAATCCACGGTGTGCTTCAATAGCGCTTTACGTTCCGGGGTCACGGTAATTCGTGAGACTCGCGACCCCGGCAGGCTTTGGCCCTCTACAAGGGGCCCCGTCACTATGCTGACACTTCTTGAGGCGCGCGTGGAACACAACGCGCCGTCGCGTCGACCCGAGATTCGTAAATTTTGCTACGTTAAAAATTAGTTACTGTGAATATTTTGGTTCCCAGTTAAAACAACTAACTAATTGTGATTGAAGATAGTTTTATCAGCTGTACCTTTAATATCAATACTGTTCTATTGTTTGAGTGAAGGGTTCGCTTACGTCCTTTGTTATAATCGTTATTCTCGGCATAGATTGATAGCGGCTAGTAGGGTTTTTGATGTACCTGTACGGCCCATTGGGTGCGTTCATTAAGCGGTTATCTTTACAAGTACCCACAATATTAGTTCAGTGATTTATAATTTAGCAAGGCTTACACATCTGTTGTTAAGTACAGCATTTGCTTAGTTTAGTGACAATCTTTTGTGATAAAATAAATTATTAATTTTTAATACAGATAATAAATTAAACTGACGTAACGATGCGTTTGTTTAATTCCTAACATTCTTCCTTGAACACAAACCTATTGCGATCGTAAATGTTTAATGATTTTTGTGTCCTTTGTTAGAACATCAAATACTGTATCATGTCCTAAGTCTTCTTATATTTTACAAAGACTTGTTTGTTTGCAATGCTTTCACTTTGACAAAATTATAGTGAATTTTTTTAAGATTACTTCTGAGATGCCGTTCTCTTAGGATACGGTCTTATGTCAGCATAGTTTCAACGCTGGGGGTGCCCAGCATTGAAAGAGAGGCTTCTTATTATTAGTTTGAAGTTCAAAAGTCTGAGAAATCAGTCCTCTTCTTCTCCAGTATTAATAAAGGGTATCGTTTTACTCATTAACTGGTCTGTCGAGGTCAGATAGGCTGCTAAGACGACCCCAAAGTTTGTAAACGGCTTGACAGATGATGATTTTTGTTTATAATATATACACTTTATTTTTCGGCTATTCGATCAATCTTCAGCTGACTGCTTCTTAGCCGCACATGCCGCCGAACCCTTGAGAGGTTGATCTATGGATGGCTGACCAATGTGACCATCCATTTCGTGCCTAGTAAAGCACTCTAACTGTGAAATATCAGGTAGGCTGTGTCAACCTAACCATTAGGTATTTTATTTTTCTTGTTATTAAATCTTCACCCGACCCTTAGGATATCTACTGTATCGCGAGTTCATTTACGAACATTTCTACTCACAAAAACAACAGCGAGACCTAAAAAAGTTCAGCGTACGCCATACAAATACTTTTTTCGTCCGGGAATCGAAACCGCGACACGCCGTGCACGACTCTGTGCATATTTTACTGTTATTATACCTAATAAAATTATCTTTACTGCTATCTCTAATTTTACGTAAGTAAAGGAATGCAAATAAGGTCTACAGTTCAAGCTACCTAAACGTTCTAATCTAAGTTTAACTTAAGACTTTGAAAGTTGAGCCTTAGAGACTTCTTGAACTTAATACGGAACCGTGTTAACACAGAATCACTTTGAATATAATTCTATACCAGAGATGTGCCGACTGGTCGCCGACTATTCGGCAAGAGCGATTAATATGAAATAGTTGACCCTTGCCCACTTCACTGGGTATCAAACATAATTATTTCAACTACATATTCTTCAAATATACATTAAAAAACAATATGACGAGCCGCAAAAACTATCTGCGGAGATTTTATATACATATTAAAAGATAATGTTGCAAAATCATCCTCAGCCGACCAATACCGAAAAATGGCCGACTAAAAACCTCTCGTTTATATCCGCGGTTTTCCTATTTCTCTATGCAAGGTTTAAAGGAAACTAACTAAATTGATCATCGGGGTGCCCAAGAGTTGTCGGTGCCTTTAAAAGTAGACGACAGGGGCACTCCGAGGTTTGGTTTCATTCGGTTTGACATATTTCTGGGTTCTGGAATTGTATAAAATGACGGAACACATGTACATTTCCGTAAACATCTATAATAATATTATAAAATGAAAGAGCTTGTTTCGAATTAAATAAATATTATGTGTTGTATAGTCCATTTATCTTGAAAGGCTATAGGCTATGTAACATAATACTTCGACCAATAAGAGCGGAGCAATGACGACCGTTGCAACAGCGGGAAAAATATTCTTTATTGAGAGCTTCCGTTCCGTGCGCTGCCTAAACGGTTTAAGTTACACATAAAACATGTATGACGGAATTGTTCCTCATTCAAAGTTCTAAAAGAAAGTCTGCAAAAGCATATGTCTATCTTTTAAGGTTAACTTACTATAACCTTTCTTGTGGAGATCAAATTTGTTTTAAAATAACTAATAGAGTCAGTTCATCAAAAAAATCTTGCGAAGGTTTGGCGAAAGCCAGTTATAATTATCCAGATACCTCAGAGGTTTACGTAGAACATAAAGTTAAACAAACAAGTGGTAATATGAACAACGTTGTATTTATTTAACTTCACATTACACCTAACAGTGTGTTATATTGTTAGTACTGTCTTGTGTATGAAGTTCAACATTTGAAAGGAAATTAATTTTTGTTTTTGTTGCTCCAAACATTACTTGTTTTAATAGTGATCGTTAAAGGGTAATTGCCTATAACATATTTGTGTGCATTAATTCATCACAACATTTGTTATACCTATTTGTAGAGAATTTATCACGAAAAAACAACGAAGCAATATTTTTTTGTTTTTGCCAGTTTTTTTTGTTTCAGAGTTTCTTTAAAAGAGTAAACAAAAGCTGGGTAATAAGAAAAGTTTAGACTACATCTAATTAGTGGAAAATAACAGAAAAATTCTGCAAATAGTGTACCAACATGAGCTTAAAAGTCCTTTTCATGAAACACTGACTTCTTTCTAGAATATCTAGGGATTTTGAATGATAAACAAAGAGAATATAAAGACTAGACAAAAATGGTTAAGACATGGTTATTTCGAAAAAAACTCATTTGATTTTTTGGCCCGGTCGTATAATTTGTTCTTGTTCACTTTTTAAGAAAGTTACGAAAAGTTAAGAAGTCTAAAACAAAGTAGATATCTGTTCCAATTTCCTTTATTACATTGCGAAATAAGACAATTCTGAAGAAGGATTTTTAATACGAAATTTTATGTTATGGTGTCTGTCACGGGGTCGCGGAACTAACGGATTACCGTGACCCCGGTAAGTAAAGGGCTATTGAAGGACACCGTGGATTTTAGTCAGTACAAGTCTGACAGTCCCGCCCTGCCCTGGGTGGCAGGACTCATTTGAAGATTTTACCACGATAAATAAAAATATGGTGTCTGTCAGTTTAGTTATACCTTTAATACACAGTATGGTGAAATGGGTGGATATTTCACTTCTTGTATACAGGGTTACTGGTTAAGTCGACCTAGATCTTTTGGGGGGTTATACTAGGCATCATTACTGACTTATTTTAGTATGGGAACTCCTAACCGATTTTGAGGAATTAGACTTTTGATTCTTTTCAAAAACAATCCATCACTGTGTTATAAACTACATATTGTGAGTACTTTACGATGTTTAGGACGCAAGTTATAATTTTATAATAGCTTATAAACGACACGGTATTTTCTACCTGTTACCCTGTATACATAGACGTCAGATGTTTTAATTGCGGGTACATATTTGTATCGTCCTGTAAGTTACACATTAGGGATTTTACGGAAGTGGTTAAATCGGAAGCGGAGTTTTCAAATTTGGCTCGTCGAAACCGGAACCGGAAGCGGACGAAGCAGATAAATGTGTTAAGGGAAAGTCTAATACAATAGAATTACACACATTATTTATCAGTTATATTCTTACTATCAGAAAAAATTGAAAAATATGAACAATTTAATATTTCTCTTTGATGAGAATTAAGTTTAGCAAAAAACTAAAGTGTTATAATGTTTAAAAGTCATATCGAAGTCCATGACTCAAAATGAATTATGATAAATTGTGAAGCCTGTTTTTTTTAACGTAAATGCGTATAGTAGTTGCTCATGCAGGGTTATTTGTAAATAATTAGCAACCTTTCATGGGTTGGAAGTACTTGTGGTTGTAAACAACTTTTGTTATGAAACCAACCCTGAAAGATCTAAACAAAATCATGTATTTCATACATGGGGAACGAAAAACTATTCCATTTACGTTCTTCCCAAGAGAAGTTGTTAATGTTTTACAAATGAACCTGTACGTGTACAATTGTACATAATGACAAACTAGTCAATGTGTTAAATGATTCACTTGGCCAGATTTTATTCACTATAGCTGGTCGATGTTGATCAGAGTAATAAATACGGTCTGACTTACCACTTGGGTAAAGTCTGAATAATCACAATAAAATATATTTCAATTCGAAGTATGCACTAGAACATAGGGATCTTGGGGCACACCGACATGGATAGTTTAGGTTTAAAATATTAAATATAACAACTGACAGTTTAGCTTATAAGTAACTGTAAGCGAGTGGAGAACCTCCAGTTACTGTTTAATTTATTGGCAAAAATGTCGGTTTGTAACCGGCGCGCGGCGCAGTGGTTAGTGCCCATAGTCGAGCGTTACGGCTCTATTATATGTGGCAATACAAACAAGGCGCGCGCCTGTCGTCCGGAATCGGCTGTGTGCAGCGAGAGCAAGGATCGTGTTATGATTATACGCCGCCGTGAAGCTTAACGTTAACGTGTGCAACACGTGCTCGATCCAACGAATAGACTCACTAACACCGAGCCACGCGACAATCTGTTTTAGAACGGTTGATCGGTACCGATCCGGTAAACTTTTATATCGCCATGTTAAGTACGGTCGCCGGCACAATTGCAACATCTGTCACGTTCTGACGGTGTGTGTTTTTGCTACTATAATATACCTACTTTACGAGTGAGTATTGAGTTATTTACGGGTAAATTTTGTACAGTTGACACATGTACTTGACTTTTCGCAGTTTTGCTGGTCGTTCATGTTGAGCCAAAAAACGTTATTTTGTTTCTACCAATTCTGGATTGTTGACGGTGTGAAATGCCTACAAACTTCATAAATATTTGATAACTATAGGTACAGCAAGTCGACGCTTATGCAAATACTACTTCAATGATTTTGGCTTGCGCTACACAAATGACAGTTGTATGCATTCATAAGGGTAACACAGCTGTTTGTACATTCAGTTTAAAATTGGCAGAGCGTGGCTCTCAGTGAGCGGTCCGAGGCGACACGTGTGATAACATTACCGGCCGATAGCGCAAAATAATCTCTTTAATGCGAAAAATAAACGATAATTGCATTGACAGCGACTGATTAAATTAATTACACCGTGAATTAATCGCGCATGTGAAACGGCAGCCTGACAATGTTTATTTTTAAATTTCATTATACCAAACACAATTGCCATTAAAATATCGGGTTTGTAACAATTGATCATGTTGCCACTAGTTGTCTTTATTGAAAAATGTATTTTGGTGCAAGATTAAAGACTATTTGCGGGCTTCACAAGGTTATGCGCAGAGGCCTGAATTGCGCTGGTACGACGTTGTACATAGAAATAACCAACCCAACTTATACCCAGCGAGCGTGAGAAGAGCAGCTCGTAAAGCTTGAAACACGAGTGCAACGTTGCGAAGCCTACATACCCTACCTAAGTCCTTCATTCGCCACACGAATACAGAACTATACCTAATCCATAATCGATTGCAACATTCTGGGATTATTTACAATGCCCGTGCAATAATTAATAATGATTAAATTAATGAAGTTTTTTACTATGATTTAAAAAAAAAATGTTTATTCATATGTTCAGTTATTTGTTCAAAACAGTCTTTGGCTTAAATTCCTCCGACAATATCGATTTTCTGTCACGCGTACGAATATGTTACACAGTCTTTAATATATAGAGATATACCACATAGAGACAATGACGTCAGCAGCGCGTACACCGTTATTTCTCATTAAAATACGCCATAGACACGAATGTGTGATTTAATTGTCGACTAAAAGACTTTATGGTAATGGTAGGTACCAACTACCGTTTTGATCGCTATTTCTTTATTTTGCGCAAAAACTAAAAACTACACGTGTCAATAAAAACCTCTTGTATTCAAATCCGTTCAGCCGATGGGATGCGAATAGGTGTAAATAAAAAATACGCAGGGAAAAAAACCTAGACTTTTACTGCGCGCAGTTTAGAAAATACCGGAAACTAACGTATACAAACGGCATCGCTTGCACACTGTTACAGTTTGCTGACTAACAAGACACCTCAAGCTGTAAATGTTTTGATTTTTTCTCATTCTCACCAAAAAGGTACAACATTGGTACCGTACCCCGTATTACAGTTAAAAAAATATTAAAATCAAGCTTAACACTCTAATTAAATCTAATAATACTGTCTCGAAGAGATGCGTGCTCCTCTAAACCTTGCGGGTCCTCTTTCTCCTATGTGACGGCCCCTTTATTTGCAGAGTCCTCTTCAGACTCACTTATCGAGATGTCCGGATTGTCCTCTGGACGGCTGCGCTTGGTCCTGGTTCCCTTCCGAAGTGTCTGAATGTTTGCACTGTCTGCATCACATGCCACAGATAAGAGCCATGCCTTGTCCTCGGCAGATATAACTGGCATGCTTCGCGTGCTGTTGGACGATATTAGCTTCTTGGTTATTTTGAGGTCAAAAGCCTCAAAATAGCCAATATTATTGTTTTGCTTCCTATGTATTTTTTGCACTCTCTTGGTTGTCTTGACCCACTGAAGAATGATCGCAGACAGATCATGGTCATCAGGTTTGGATGCTTTTTATTGTTAATAAGATGACACAACTGAAATTTCAATCCTTCCTCTTGATAAGCCGTGTCAAATCCAGCCAGAAAGGATTTTGTATCTTCACGAACTCTAGGCATCAATTGCGCGAGATATTTCGAAGTATTTCGTACACTGTACCAACACAGGCCTCTTCTCTGTGAGAGGGAGTAGGCCATAATCCACCACGCGGGCCCATTGCTGGTTGGTAGATTCCGCATATGTTTGAATTTTTAGTTCTAGGATACGCCGGTTTTCTCACGATGTTTTCCTTCACTGTTTTCGAGAGCAGTGGTGATGAAATAAATGACACAAAGTAATACGCCTGGCTGGGTTCGAATCCACTACCTACAACTCGTACGAGTAAGTCCACTATCACTATTCGATACCACTGGGGCACCACTGCTCCGTTTTTGGAAGTTGGTATTTTGGTTCAAATATTCAATCCAAATTCTTGTAACATTCTTACACGTACATGAGAATCAAGTTATTACATAGTACCGGTAATAATATCGTCCAAGTACAAAATAAGCGAAAAATGCTCATAAAATAAATAAAAAACTAATTAACCAAATTGAATGAAATATTATTTTGGAATCAAATGGCAAATATACATCGAACAAAAAAAGAATTATCAAAATCGGTTCACCCGGTCGAAAGTTATGAGGTTACAAAGATAGAAACAGACGCATTGAGAATCTCCTCCTTTTTAGTAGTCTGTTAAAAACAATCAAAAATACGTGTCCTTACTTCAAAACTGTAATGACGGACTAATATTAGATTTAGCATTTATTATCATCATGCCTATTTTAGATACTTGATCTCACACTATAACAATATTATTTTCATTAAAATACAAAATACTGGCATCATATTCGCAGTAGTGTTTCTGCTTAACTTGTAATAATACACTTGAGTACATAATTTTCTTGAGTGGAGGTAAAACAGTACCATATTCTTAGCGAGCGGTTGTTTGAAACACATCTCGACGCATAATAATTTTCAATTTTCTAGGTGAATTTACTGGCGTCTATTACACGGAATGATGAAGGCTTTGTTCCTGTTTTAAGGGTAAAGAATAATTTGGCAAGCGTTACGCGGCGTACATAAGTATATTCTCCAATCTGTTGAGAACGGGCGCTTCCGGTGAGATGAGGCAAACGCCCCGCCTCGTCGCCGCCGTCGTCGCTCTGACATACACCCCACATTTATTTACACGACGCAGATTAATTCCACGTCATCCGACACATATCCACTGTGAGACCCAGTTATTCTCAATCATATCGCCATACAAAACACCGAGACAGATCTCTTGTGGCGACTGGCCTCGCTTCCATAATCAACGTCTAATGAGCACTTATCTAACTAAATGCACTCTTTTGTGTACATTTCGCGGAAAGCTCCATATTTCATGAGATTTCTCAGTACAGTTATGAGTATACTTTGGAGTTCGTTGTGTTATTTACTATTCAATTTCATAAATTGTCGTAAAAGTGAATAATCGATGAACATAGAATGTCGAATTTAATTATACTCAGTTTATGATGAAGCAGATCATAACGTGGCATTGCTTTTGGTTCTACCTTATGATTTTATTAATTATTAAAGGCTCACCATCAGCTGCTATACATAAAATGTCTTAAATGGATAAATAACAATAAATCAATAATACCGTAACATTTTATCCTTCTTTTTTTATTTTTCTACTGCCTTATGGATTTAGATTTGCCGATTTGATTCATTCAATCACTCAAATGACACTGATTCATTGCTTAGCTACCATAGTGTGACGTAATTCCATTCTGTGGTGTCTGCGTACCTCCTATGAAAAGGCGTGAGTATTTTGTATAATATTATGTAGGTATATAAATTGTGCATTTATTGTTCATTTTCGCATTTCGAGGACAAGCATTGACACGATAGCACCTCTACGCGTCGCATGATTAATTCTTTAATTTTTTTTTTAATTCGCTAAGATTTTGCTGTAGCGAATGTCTCGTAGCCAGACGGTTGGTACGAGAAAGCAAAGAAAAAAGCACGTAGGTATATTCGGTACACAGTTTTGTAAGTCGCATAGCTTGACATTAGAGGTGTGTCGATAATGTGTGCTCTGGCTCTGTGCATTAGCGCTTATAAGAAAAACACAGTAAGTTATATATTTACTTGAATCTTCACAGAAGGGCGCGAAACAGGCAATACTAACTAAAATTAGGTAGTAAATAAGTCAAACATTTCATTTGCTGAGGCGCCGAGTTAATTAATCCGGAAGAACCAAGATTGTAATTAATACGGATGAGTGCAATATTAACAACTAGGTTATTGTTTGCCTAAGTTAAATTTATTACAACCTAAAACACCATCAGCTATTAAATGTTCTGTGTAATTGAAAACCTTAGTAAACATGCAAATTATACATTATGTAAAGATGTAGGTATGGTCTAAGAAGAATGGCAGCTTACCGTGGAGTCTGGGGTCCACGGATGGAGCTCGCGTTCATTTATGAAAATGACATCAAAAGATAGGTCTCGGTGAAATTAAGATATAAGTTAATCACAGCATATTTATTAATTACCGGATTTTGCCAGCAATCGCTGTTGAAAGAGCAAATTTAGCCCCTAAAGAAGGACCCCATGACAGAAGACCAGAGATGGTATGTAGTAAATAGTAGAAAAGATTTGAAGATGGCGTAAATGATTAGTTTAAAAAAAATCACTGTACTGGAAAATGGCACTAGTAGTCGAATCAGTTTGTTAAGATACCAACACATTAGCCATCTTCAAAAACGCCACTCTTTGCATGAATGTGCAAAACAACCTTAATGATCTTTTGAAAAGACGCCTAAATGGGTCTATTGGTCGCGGGACTGTACGAATTACCGTGACCCCGAAACGTAAAGGGCTATTGAAGGACACCGTGGATTTTAGTCAGCACGAGTCTGAAAGTCCCTCCCGCTATGCCCTGGGTGGGAGGACTCATTTGATGATTTTACCACGATAAAAAAATAATAATATTGGTCTATTATAAAGCTTTTCTGTATAGAAAACCATTAAAACGTGATTTTAAGTGGTAGTTCAATGTATTGCTAGATAGGACCTCAAAGATAGGAATTTCTTCATAATGCAAAGCCTTATCGAGAAGTACTGTCTTCTAATTCAAGCTCTTCACCGAATCTCCAAGCGTAAGCCTCGTCTCATCATTGAAGATCATGGGGGATCCTTCTGTTCAACCGGTTAACAGACCTTCTTGATCAGGGTGTCAGTTACTTATTCACTCCAGTAAGAACACTTCCATTTAGTTATCTCAGTCTACTTGAATAGCTTAAAGAAAAATAACGAACTACAACAATAAAATCATTGAAAATATTCAATGATTGAAATAAAATCAATGGATTTAAACCTGATAACAACGGATAGATTTGACAACATAGACATTAAGTAGGACACAAGTTTTTTTTCAATTTTTTTTTTCATGTGTTCTTCTTTGTGCCAGTATGACAGACACTCGTTTCCCTTAATGTCCGTTTTGATATTGCGAATAAGTTGCGTTTAGTTATTCAGATTTAAAAAAATATTTGTTTCTTCGTATTTTACTTTCGTCGGGTTGATAAAAATAAGGAAGATCCCTTAAATGAAAGCTTTTTACCTACTCTATATACTTTCATTGATGAACGCTTCTGAAATGAACTGGTCCCAGATTCCACGATCTTCTTTAATTTTATTTAAAAACAAGTTTATCATTTCTGTTTTCAAATATATATTTTTTCACGTGGTAAAATCATCAAATGAGTCCTCCCACCCAAGGCAGCAGGGGGACTGTCAGACTCGTACTGACTAAAATCCACGGTGTCCTTCAATAGCCCTTCACGTTCCGGGGTCACGGTAATTCGTACAGTCCCGCGACATTCTGTGTTCAAACAGCGAAAAAGTAAATGCGTTTATTTAATACCGATCTAAGTGGTTACAGTTTGCTACTACCCAAGTACTTTATTTATTTCCTATATTTCGGTTTATGAAAAATGGTGATCCCGTTTAGAATTTAGGATTCCGCAAATATTGTTTTTTCCTTCTAAGACAATACTGGCCTCAGATTTATGGACTTATCAATCAAAAGTTTGCCCATTGTTTTCCGCAAACTGATTGCCAGGTCACGAGATTTCTTATATTTATGACAATACGGAAGAAATGAATTTTGAAAGTTCTCGTTTTAGTAGGTGTGCTTAATATTTCGTCGCCGTTCTCGGAGGCTGATTAATTTAATCCTTTTAGCAATAAAACGCCTCCATTTCCCAGCCCTAATTATTATATAAGGCAGCGATAACATCAGGCGAATAATTCTTCATTAACTGCATTGAAATTATGAATATCAGAAATGTTATTTGCAAAGTTATTAAGGAAAGTTTGGATTTAACGAATAACAGGTAAATGTCCTTTCTTGACTTCATTAATTGGTTTGGTAATAAATTAGAAATGATGGAAGATGTGTTTGAAGTCGCTGAAGTTAATTTATTACTTTTAGAAAGTTATGAAGTTATGTTTAGAACAAATGCCTGCAAATTTAAGTTGCTTTAACACGTAAAATTACTTTTTGGCAGCTCGTTGTACGTTGTTTTTAATGGTTACTAATGAATTCTATTATACACCTTATTTCACACAATACTGATCTCTAGTTTTATGTTCTACATTATAGCTAATTTTCCGAAGGTTATAAACAAACTGAATCCGAACATCAAGGACATCTGGCGGGCCAGCGTAAAAGAAAGTTCCCTTTGACCCGCGCTTATTTACGTTACAATAAAAACTAAGCCGTCATATTTCCTTCGTCAGAACCTTTTACAGACTGAAATAAAAGTCGAAACAACTAACCACTGAATTTAAGGCTTATTTGGTAGAGCCGAGTATAAGTTAGTCTTATTGTTCGTGATGTTCGGATATATTGAGTGCCATTGCTATTCTAAGACGAACCGCTTCAAAACTGACGTTTACGTGACCGCTTTGAACCAACTAACAATTGTAAATAAAATTTCCACGCGGTGATCGAATTCAATTTCTGTCACGAACAGAACAGTTAGGTATTATTTGTTAATATTTCAGCATTTTAATTAATACCTTTGCTGCAACGAACAACGGATATTACAACAGACGTCGTATGTCGCTTTTAATGAGCCGGACGTAACCAACGTCAATATTAACTGAAACTGTAGATTTTTTCGTAAAATGGAAAAAAACATATCACAACCGATGGAATAAAGAGCACCTCAACAAAGAATGGTAGTTTTTTGTTAGTATGGTCGCTGTCCGACCATGGACCATGCCCGGGTCGACGGCGCGTTGTGTTCCACGCGCGCCTCAAAGAGTGTCAGCATAGTGACGGGGCCTGTAGAGGGCCAAAGCCTGCTGGGGTCGCGGGACCAAGGGATTACCGTGACCCCAGTACGTAAAGGGCTAGTGAAGGACACCGTGGATTTTAGTCAGTACAAGTCTGACAGTCCCTCCCGCCCTGCCCTGGGTGGGAGGACTCATTTGATGATTTTACCACGATAAAAAAAAAAAAAAAAAAAAGTAGTAAGAAGAAAAGATAATTCAACACATATGTATTGACAATATTATAAGTTTGTCTTTATTCATTTTGGTGTACAATAATTTGTATTCTCTTCTATTCTAAATCTGACAAATTGATACGGGCATGACCTTGATGGTACTTTTTCAATTCCTAACAAGAATATGAGCTTGTTATATCTTCTGTTCAAAACTGATCATTCTGCATAAGACTGTGTTATGAAGGTAACAAAGTCCTGAGACACAAAGGGCAATTGTTTAAACAGGGTGGTTATTAGTCAGTACAAGTCTGACAGTCCCTGCAGTTCCACATAAGGCGGAAGGAACCATGTGATGATATTGAAACCAAACAAAAAAAAGTCCCCGTTATAAGAGAATATTTTTTCGAGCTAAATATGTTTTTAGTTTTCC
Source organism: Agrotis puta (assembly GCA_943136025.2). Taxonomy (NCBI): domain Eukaryota; kingdom Metazoa; phylum Arthropoda; class Insecta; order Lepidoptera; family Noctuidae; genus Agrotis; species Agrotis puta. The sequence continues at coordinate 3,591,568 of OW964166.2, forward strand.
CCACGTTTAAATTTCTGTGATGTGAGCTCGTAATTAACTAATCATGTTATTTCATAATTTTATTTTGTATTTTTACAAGTACGAGTATGTTATTTCAAAACGTGCCTTTCACTTATTCAAGGAATGAAGCCACATTACATCAGAAAAAGACGCTACCAATAATTGGCACTTAAAAAGAATTAACGTCAAAAGTTTCCTTGTTACCTTGTAATTAAAATTATTCAACATTTTTCTTAACAGTTAGCTCTCGCTTTACTGTTAAAAATACCTCTCAAATTAAACACTGAATTAAGATTTACATTTTTAATTAAATATATTTAGAACTAAATCCTACATTTCAAATGAAACATTAACAAGTCATTATATAAACTGTTAGATATCCGTTAAACCCAAATTAAAGATATATTAAGTTATATGTTTTTAAAGGCATATGATAGTGCCCATGATGATTCATAAAATTTATAAATAAAGTATATTAAATTAATATAATGTCTATTTTTTTTCGCAAATAATAAGTGTTTAGTAAATAATTAAGATAGGATATTCTGTAAAATTAATATTAAAAAATTAATCCGACTTTGCTGAATGTTAGAAATAATATTTACGAGTATTATATCAAAACATAATTTAAAACACGAATTTACATGAAACCTTAAAATACATAAAAATGCACAAGTTATTAATTTACAAATGATTTTTAAAACTTTATAAAGCTCAGTGAACTTGTACATATAAACAGGGTTGAAAACAAAGATACCTTTTCAAGTAATTAACTTAACTGGCACATCAAGTCCCTAATATGAAGATGTATGACACCCTAGATTACAGAGGCTTGATATTATTAACAATGGTGTGGAAGATGAAAAGCCAACATTAATACAATAGTTTAGATTCATAACAATTTAGTTTTACGTCTATTGATAAGGATATTAGAGATAACTAGAAAATTATACCACGTGAGCATAAAATCGGGATTAAAACAACCATATGTGTTAATCCAGGTTAACTAGCTATCTTTTTACCAAATTTCATCCAAGTCTGTTCAGTAGTTTTTGCGTGATAGAGTAACAAACATACATATTCAGATCAACGAGGATGTTTGTTGTATGAAGACTTTTTTCGAGAAGTTACTTATTTCTTACCAAAACATGAAGATTGCTTTTAACTCTCTGCGAAAAATCCTCTGCCTCAAATACTTTCTGTGTATGTATGAATGTGTTAGTTAGAATAGGTAAGTATAAAAATCAAACACATTTTCGATTTCAGTGTAACTCCAAATTAACTTTCTACATATCGCGCTCTAACTTCTAGTGAAAAAATGCTCTGCCGATTTATATTTTTTTATGTGATTTTTTATCTTTGAATACATTAGGTTTGTTTATGACTTTTTGTTACTTCTTCCGCCTTAGTTTCCTAATGTATCATAATTTTTCTATCCTAATTCCTAAACACAAACTAAAATACTTAGTACAAAACAACAATTCTAATTCGATCTCTACTTTAACACTGTGTCATAATCCAATTCAAGGTTTACACGTTATCGAGTATGGAATATCAGATCCCTAAAAGCAATAACGATTTGTTGCAAAGCTCGACCAATAAATCCATATTTTTCTCCAGCCAGACTAAAGCTATAAATTTCATACCGGAATACTATACCCGCGTATGCTTGCAAAACAATAAATTGCGAACGCCGGCCGCACACTCTAGTCATATTCATAAACCAATGAACGACTACAGGTTTTATTTAATCATTATCATATCCGACCGTAATGCGCCTATTTTATTGCCCTTTCATTAAAGCAGCATTATAATGCATAGTCACACTGCTCTGAATTTGAATTGGTCATTATCTGTAATTAAGTTAAACATGTTTGAATTTTATCCTATGTCAGTATATTTTATACTAAAGTGTTCTTAACATTAGATCATACAAGTCCGCAATGGACATTATTTAGGATTTGAAAAAGAAATGGCCGTCCTTTTTGCATTTAATTTGGTATTTTGTACTTATTTTATTGCCAACTTAGATAGCCAATTTTTTTGAATGAGTATTCAAGCTAGTAAACCTAGTGATTTATACCTACTACGGCGTAAACTAAAACCGTACCCGATGTTCCAACTTGTGTGGAGCAACATTATTAACGAATATGTTTGTTTGGTTTTACATCTTAAATCATAACTGCATTCAATGACAGCTGCTGCATACATATCCCGCAACGCGAGCCAGATCAACACTTAAACTGTCTTCAACCTTTTAAACTATTCAGACCTATATTAAAAAACAAACAAAATGAAAAATGGATTTACACAAAAAGACTACTTTTCTCTATAAAGTACCTAACACACCACTAATGTATTATGGCGCCGTCTAGGCGTTAAAGATTCCACCCACATTCACTTAGGATGAAAAAAAACCAAGAAAATCTCTTGATCATGCCTCTTTATAGCTATTTTCGTAACAACCATATTAATTGGAAAGATTACCTACACAATAAACATGTTGTTTACCTCCCAGTCTCAAGTAGCAAGAATCAGAAGTTGCTATCAAATACCTTTAGGGTTGTAATCGCCAAAATCTAGACAGAGGAAAAGCTTTGGTTTCAATGAGGATTTTGAAGAGACGATGCTGGATTCCAAGATTCCAGAAGTAGACGTTTATAGTGAACGTTATAGTTGCTCGATTGTCGTCTAAAATATGGCAAAAAAATGCGCTGTTCAAAAAAAAAGACTTTTGAAAAGCTTTATCTCGGAAGCTTTTGGGTTTACATAAACAATACAATGAGAAAGTACTATCAACAATTAGTCCTTCAGGGTTATAATCGCCAAAATCTAAATAAAAAGATATTTTGCGATAGTTTTCAAAGCTGCGTGCGGCGCTCGTGTTACATACTTGGACCAATAGGATTTGACGCAAGCTCTAATATATTGTTACTGGACTATAAGCGACTTGAAAAGCGTTCCTGACTGCCTGTTCGATGAACTGTTTGAATATTTGATAATTAAAAAATGTATTATGTTTTTGTTTCAGGCGTGGTATTTGATCAGAACACGGACGAGATACAGAATGCCTTCAAGTTTGCAATGTTGCAACATTCGAATGCGAACAAGTCCAACAAGTCCAACATCGATTTTCAGATCTTTGTTGATATCATCAACACAGCCGATGCCTTCAAATTGTCAAGACTAAGTAAGTGCCTTTTGCTCATTTTCTACTCGTAAAATACGGAAAAAATACGAACGTAAACAAAAAATAGTGTTTTTTTTTATCGTGGTAAAACATTAAATGAGTCCTCCCACCCAAGGCAGGGCAGGAGGGACTGTCAGACTTGTACTGACTAAAATCCACGGAGTCCTTCAATAACCCTTTACGTTCCGGGTCACGGTTATTCGTTAGTCCAGCGACCCCGGCAGGTTTTGGCCCTTTAAGAGGAGAAAAGAACGAAGGAACAAAAGAAGACGGAAATTTGCAAAAAAAGTAACCATAAGGGGATAGATAATTTGTTCAAAAATACGAATAAAAATTTGAACGGATACATTCACTAGTTTTTTCATAATATCCATATTCCCGAAGGTCTGTACAGTAGTCGGCACCCAAGTCCGCATCGGCATATGCAACCAAAGGATTGCCAGTCTTCTTGTAGACCAAGTTGTGATCTACTGTACCCTTTTTTTTCTTTTTGCGTGGTAAAATCATCAAATGAGTCCTCCCACCCAGGGCAGGGCGGGAGGGACTGTCAGACTTGTACTGACTAAAATCCACGGAGTCCTTCACTAGCCCTTTACGTACCGGGGTTACGGTGATGGGTAAGTCCCGCGACCCCGGCAGGCTTTGGCCCTCTACAGGCCCCGTCAATGTGCTGACACTCCTTGAGGTGCGCGTGGAACACAACGCGCCGTCGACCCGGGCATGGTCCATGGTCGGGCTGCGAGTCGCCCATTACTCGTGAGTGTATACGTTTGCGTCGAACACACCCGTGCTTGCGCCTCAGGTCAAAATAAAGTAAAAATATCTCCGTTGCATACCTTCAGCGTGTACAAAAATAAGAGAAAATAAAAATCATTTCCTAGTGAGAACTTACTCGTACAATTAACAGTGTAAAAAATAATAAAAGCTTTGCAAAAAGCGGGTGCTAACAAGGTTTTCACTATTCTTTTTAGTAATTGTTACTAGTTTGAGAATGTGTTTTACAACCGTGAATTGGTAACCGTGTCAGGACACATCGTCATCATCATCATCATCAGCCTACAGCAGTCCACTGGTGGACATAGGCCACTCCAATTGCACGCCACGTTACTCGATCACCGACTGCTCTCAACCAGCTGTCAGGACACGAATCTGCAAAATAACAATTAGGTACTTTACAGTATATCTCAAACCAATAGATGCCCACGATAATAAGCCTTTTTCCAAGTTCTCAAAATCTCTGTATCAAAATTATTCAAAATTGGTTCAGCCGTTTTGTCGTGAAAACGGAGCATACAAACATACTTTCATATTTTTAACGTTTATTAATTTTAAAACATGTTATAATTTTTATTAAATATGTCTTAAATTAAAACAATAAAAAACATATAAAAATAGTGATCCGCCGGTGTGGGAGCAGGGTCCAAGATACCGGTGGTTAGGGCTCCAGAGAAAGGAACCTCCTCACAATGCGAGCCGTATCGAGGAGAACTGCCTTCTGAATCAGGCCCTTGATCCAACTACCCAACGAGAGCCTCGAGAGATGTTCGTCGAGGCTCTTGGCCATCAGGCCATTGGCCGTTACAACAATCGGCACAATGATAGCCGAGCTCTCATTCCACATTTCAACAACCTCGTGAGCCAAGTCAAATATTTTATTTGTTTATCTTTCTCGGCTTTCACGAGGTTCTCGTCATGCGGGATAGTAACATCGATTATCATTACGCGGCGCGCTGATCTGTCTATCACTACTATGTCAAGCTTATTAGCAATAATAGTCCTGTCAGTTAAGATAGGCAGATCCCAGTACATCGTGACATGGTATTTTTCGAGAACTGGGTTGGGCACATACCTGTAATACGGCACCACAGAATCCACAAGATTGTATTTCAAAGTTACTGATGGATAATTCTAGCTACTAGGTTATGCCGTTACGCATTTAGCAAGGCGAGAACAACCAGAGATAATATGTCTAATGGATTCACCTGGACGATGGCATACCCGACACAAATCGATCGTCCCATCCTTTATAATATGTCTCCGGTAGTTGTTCGTTAAGATAACTTCGTCCATAATCGCACAGACAAAACCTTCACTTTCCCCGAAGAGGTCACCGAAACGTAGCCAGGACACGGACGCTAGAAAATCTACATCAGGCTCTTGAAGAGCCCAATAGAAGCGTCCGTGAAGCTCCTTGCATTGCCATACCTCCCTGCGGTCTTCGGTACTATGTACCACAGGTTTGCGCCAGTTCTCTTTAGCCATGGACAGCGGGGTGAGTCCCTTGTCCACTGTGACCACATCTCGGTGCATACCCACTTCCATTTACAAAAAATATTTTCTGAGACTGCACACCTCGCGGTTATGAAGGGTCTTAGCATTTTAAAAGCCTCGTCCTGCGCGAGATGTACAGCCTGATGAGCGTGGGTGATGCATCCGATTTACGGTCAACAGAGTACGGACTCGTCTATCCAAGGCGTCGTCCATTTGAGTATGCCAAAAGAGTACATTAAATCCGGCATGACCCAACCGTTGAAGGCGCGCACTATGTTTCCGCCTGAAAGAAGGCTATTTAAAACCTTTTTCAGGCGTCCAAAGAAGCGCTCCTTCAACGATTGTTTCATGTCAGGCACATCAATGCCTAGCGCTTCCGACATACCCAAATACTTATAGGTTTCGGATGAGGAGAGCGATCTAAGGTGTATGGAATCTGAAAGCTGAATCCCTTCAGATTCCATAATCTCCCCTCGCTTTACATGCATGACTACACATTTGTCCACACCAAATTCCATCCTGATGGCACTTTTATAATATTATTAGGATTATAATATGACAAGCTTTCTCTTCTATCTTGCTTTTTCAATAAAATGTCTAAAGTTCAGAGGAACTATATCAGGCGGTTACAACTTACATTTTTTAAACAACATTAGCGAAGAAAGTTATTAAGAATAATATTATTACAAACGAAGTAGACACATAAAACCAAGTACACTCAAACTTTTGGAGTGCAATAATTGAATATTTCGTAGAAAACCACTCTTCTTTTACTAGACTTCGAAAAGTTCCAGAAGTTTGTTGAAAACAACTGCGCGAACCGTCAATACTCGTTATAACTAATATACAGAAATGTTTTCTTCACCCTGGTGAGTGCGCGAGTTATGCCATCATCAAAAATAAACACTGGAATTATTGATATATTTTTAGGAGAATTATTGAACAGAATTTACGAAGGAAAATCTTAGGGTAGTGAAGTATCGCCCGGAGGACATGGTGGAGCATGCGGTGCAGGACTGCCCCCTTGGGCAGAGCACCACCGTGTCCTCGCGACGGTGATAGACGGCGACCTCTCGCGCCCAGCAATGGCCGAGGCCATGCTGCGGAGCGAGACGAAATGGGAAGCAGTCGCCTCCTTCTTCGATGCAGGATAAAGGAGGAGGTGGGACGCGTGAGGGAGAGGACAGCGTCCACCTCACAACCCAGCCGCAGTGGGGGACGTTCGCGGTAACGGACGTCGCAGGACGATTATCGGCCACCATAGACTCGGGCAACTAAAAATAAAGATGATTACAACTAAAAATTTCAAAATATCTGAAATTCTAAGCTATGATTTTTATAAACGCCGGATCTCTAACATAACTTTAAAACGATTTTTGTATCCTACGAATAACCTGTCAACCAAAATGTCGTGGTTGCTACCACTACTTTTAACGTAAATTGCAAGCATTTCTGTAAAAAAAAAAAACTTTCTTCTTTTCTTTCTTTCTTACTTATCTATTTTTAAATTCCAACACCCAAAAACCCCGAACGTTTTATTTAACCATTAACCAACGGAAAAACGTAGATAAATAACAAAATTTTATTTGTAGTAAGGTCAAGAAAATTAAGTTTGTATTTTGTGGTGTCCTCCTTGACACAGAACTCTCATTTGAATGCAAGACCTTCCCCTCTTTTTATTTCGCCTCGTCACGCGAGGCTGATCAAAACACTTTTGAGCGGTGCTGCGTGAATTTTCGAAACAACCGTTTGTACAACACATTTTAGAGGTAAAACTAGAATTCGGCTCTCTAAAAGATTTTTATCTAGCAGTTCAATTCGATTTTGTGTGGATCAAATGTAGAAAGGGTACCTCACTTGCCCACTTTAACATTTTTAAGTAGGTATTTGTATTTTTTAACTTTGTCCCACACAAGGAATTTCTCCTGTAAACCTATTTAACGAACATAATATAAACTCTCTTAGCTACACAAAAAAATCAAGAGCTGGAACAACTACATGTAGATCGTACAAATATTTGTTCCGTGTGGTAATCGAACCCGCGATACGAAGCGAAGAATCGTTCGTGTATCCGCTGCGCCAAACCGCCATATAAAAGATCGTTGAGACTTCTTACCAAAATAATTTCAAGGTAAATGGTTTGGTTGAATAATAGCAGCGAGGGAAGGCGCTAGTGAAAATGGTTCTTTAATAAAGTGTTAAGTAGATACCTGCTCAAAATTATGCACATACATTATTTTTGGGTCAAAGAATATACAATGTACGATGTGAACGGTAAAGATTCATAAAAAAACATGTGAAACTACGGCCCCTGTTTTCATATATCACGGGTTGTTGACATTTTAAGATAATGTTGTGTGTTGATTTAGGCAAAGAACACAACATTTTAATTATAAAATGTAACATGATAACTGTATCATCCCTGATCTTTCTTTATATTATGTTCATGATTTTATAATTACGACTTAACCGACTAAGTTATTGTCACTAACTCTCGTAAGTTTTTGATATTTTATAACTCGGAAATTATAGGCGTGCGTTCTAAAACGGGGGATTAGAGTAGTATTGTAAAAAATACTTTAGTACCTATTCTCATACCTTATTTTTTTGTTTTATCGTGGTAAAATCATCATATGAGTCCTCCCACCCAGGGCAGAGCGGGAGGGACTGTCAGACTCGTACTGACTAAAATCCACGGTGTCCTTCAATAACCCTTTACGTTCCGGGGTCACGTTAAATCGTACAGTCCCGCGACTCCGGCAGGCTTTGGTCCTCTAAAGGGGGCCCCGTCACTCTGTTGACACTCTTTGCGGCGCGCGTGGAACACAACGCGCCGTCGACCCAGGCATGGTCCATGGTCGGACATCGAGTCGCCCATTACTCGCTGCCCGCACCTATTCTCATACCTACAAAATGTACCAAAAAAAAACATTGTCACACACAAACATCTTGTTAAGAGTTAATAAAAATGTAATATTTAATTCTGTTGTATCGAATGTGAAGTTCAATTATAATCCGTTCAGTTATTTTTGCGTGAAAGAGCAACAAACATCCATCAATCCATCCGCGCAAACTTTCACTTTTATAATAGTAATAAGAAGAAAGATTCTACTTGCCAATATTGTATCGTATAATAAGCAAGATTTGATCGATTGTGTAAAGGTAGACGTCATTTTATTTGGCCACGAACACAAACGGACACAATCGCATTTTTGTAACAGAGCATTTGGGCGCATAAAAAAATGCTCCTGGCTATTTCATAACGCTCTGATGGTGATATATTTTCATTATGTTACATATGTGTTTTATTTTTCATTTTCTGAATGCGCGTTACTGCCCCCAATCAATAAAGGTAGAGTGCGTGAATTGATGCGAGTTATTTTTCCACTCTTTTTTTCTACTTTCACGGGAAGTGAGAATTGCACAGTAGAGGAAATACTCGTACACAGGCTAACAGTAACACTGTACAAATAATATGTTGAAATCATCTCGCAAATGGAAAGGATTTTTCCATTAATTCCTCTACGTATCCGTCTCATTTTGAACGTTAACGGCAAAAAGTAATTAAATTAGTGAATTTTTTATCATATGAATTTCGCAGTGAAGTCTGCTGAACATTTTTTTTTCATATCAAGCGTACTTCTACAGAATCTTATTTAAGTTTAAAATATTTTTCACAAATGTTTTTACATTTGCGATAAATGATTGTTTCAGTGTTGAATAACCAGTATGCATAAGCAGGTAATCACCAAGGAATTGAAATCAAATGATTTTATTTTTAGAATTTAATACTGTAAAACCCAATCTTATTACTGTGTGTTAAAATTAATTCATCCCAAACGGAAAGTAGTATAGTAGTAAGTAGTTTGACATATAGGTAATCAATAATATCCGTTTTTGCAACATTTTTCATTGCTGCTCCACTCCTATTGGTCGTAGCGTAATGTTATAAATAGCCTATAGCATTTTTCCATAAATGGACTATCCTTTAAAGAATATTTTTTTTTATTTGGTCCATTAGTTCCAGAAATTAGCACGCTCAACCAAACAAACAAGCTCTTCAGCTATTCGTGTTTATTATTAAGTATAGATACTCATTGTAAACTAATAAACAACGTAGTTTTCAGCATAATATGAGTCTAATGAATAAGTTACGTCGAATTTCGTGATAAATAAGGGTTCGTTCACATAGAGCATCCGTATTTACAGGATCATTTTTAACGGATCCGTCGCCACTGGAGCTGATATACACACCGCATTTACAGTACCGTTTTGATCATCGGTACTGGATGATGTAAATTTTGTCGGATCCGTATTTTTTACTGGATAAGTTATACTGTCATGTGTATGAACTGGCTTATGCAACCGATCCTGTATGATGGACTGCTATAAATTTTACCGGATCAGTATTTTTTACTGGATCCGTAATACTATCATTCGTGTGAACTCGCTCATGCAACAACATACGTCATCGCCGAATAAAAACTTATACAATGAAGTCGATCTGTAAAACATATTCACACAGAGGTCCGAACAAGCACTCGGATGTCTCGTCATAAACGTGTAAAACAACACCAACAAAATTCGAGTGTATTTTAAGTAAATCAACACCCAGCACTTTTTCACCCCGGATCTACAATCTCACTCAAGTAAATTAACAGTTCTAATAAAGGTTTTTCTGTCTTCAGCCTTTTTTTAAGTCTTTCTTCGTATCATTAAATCCTGCTTGAAAGCTATTGCATGTTCTTACTGAGTATAGCGCTTAGCAGCCGTCTCAAGCCGGGAGTTTAATGTATAGGCCTCAGATAATCGCTCGACTGTTCTGTGCAAATTAATATTTCCATAAAGATATCCGCATAAACCAGTATACTTTAAAAACATATGAAGTTAGATTGATTAAATATTAAGTCAGTGGAAAAATGTTTAATGGACAATAGATTTAAAAATGCCATTATTATCTACAAAGGATATAACATAATGCATTGCTCTAAGACCTGTTTATTATTATGTCTTGCATGCTACTGAAAACTAATAGCCGAAGTTAGCTCCGGCTGACTAAGTTCCGCACACTTGTGTACGGCAAGCCTTAACGAGCGAGTCACTCAGGGTTTTAGGCGGGTTCTGATTTATTTACCACTAGCACCATCTGTTACATGACACGAGTGTCTAAATGATACTTTGAAGTTGTCAAATTATCGCGTACTTACTTTGGGAAAATTGGGATTGCGCTCACAAGTTTCAGTCGCAAATTAGTGCGCGCCCTTCGCTCGGGTTGCGGCGCAGTTATACCTATATAGGTATCACATTATAAGTTTAGTTCTCTAAATACAGTTACACATTAATTAAGCCCACTAATCTAATCAGCAGTTGCATTAAAGACGTAATCTAACAATAGACAAATGTATAACTTTATAAATAAACAATGAAATCATAGTATGCTTCTAAGTATCGTTTTCTATTTAATTCTTAGCGTATCGATGTAAATCTAGATTGAGTCACGGAACTGAGTCACGAGCTAAGCGCCCTCAGAAGAGTCCATCAAATCCCAACAGTCAATCGGAAGCGATAAAATACCCTATCGTTTTGGAATAGCACCATGTTTTCTACTTGAGATACCGTTTGTAAGAAATGATAATACCTTTTGTTATAACCTTAAAATAGCTCATGTTGTTAAATAGCTCAAAGTGTTGGAAGACCTCATATTTCACGTAACCACGTACAACGTGTCCCCGTAGGCGTAGACTGTAAAGTGCGTTCGGGATTTATTAATTCATTATGGTGGTGTAAAGTTGGAAGATGTTCAGTGGAGTGCGCACGATAAGGATTTAATTCCATGAGTAGATCGGGGAGCACTGAGCATGGAACGGGGCAGCGGGCTACGGGAGAAGTGACCACAACGGAACGCGCAGTACAAAGATTAAATTGAATCTGGCAAGTTGCCAGATTCGCCGTACCTAAAATTACAAAATATTATGCTGATTTTATAGCTCGACTAAAGAACTGCATATAGTCTTGCTCCGAAGCGGTCGGGTGAATTATAGCGCAACAATAAAAATACATACCTGCACATTATGTTAATGTACTTTTTGGTTTCAACACTTTGCTCTTTAACTGAGTAAACCGTTTAATGGATTGGTTTTGGTTGGTTATTTTGTTGTTCGTTAATATTACAACTGTTGTTTAGTTGTATCTTGTGTAGTAGGGACGTGAAAGCCTATTATTGAATCAAATCTACAAAGGCTTTTCAAAGACGGTTGAGGGTAAGAAATGGACTGTGTAGCAATCCATTAAAATGAAATAAAATCTTGAGTGTGTATAATACTGGACCTCTTATTATGTGAGGAATGTTCTTTCACATACTGATCTATACTAATATTATAAAACTGATGAGTTTGTTTGTCTGGTTGAACACTAATCCAATTTTACTATATGATATTACTACAGATGTATGAGAAATCATAAAATGATCCTCCCGCCTCAATTTAATTTGTCATTTTTCTGATTTAGTAACTGCTCTGGCTCTTTGGTCGATTGATCCCGCTCGTTAAGTATGATATTTAATCTCGTCCGCTCACAACCAACCGAAAACCTACAAACTATACTTATAGTTTGAAAATTCATGGTACACATAATTTCATCATATTTCACCTGCATGGAATAAAATGATACGCATTAAAGTTTCACAATCAAACATCGTTCACGCTACAAGGCATTAGAATTAAAATCTACAGTAATTGTGTGTCAAGTAGTTTTCGGAAAACGTCAATAACAGACGGTCATCAGAATAATTTTACAAAGGCTATTTAATTATCGCCTCCTTCTGCGAAGCAGTCATGCTCGCGAAGGAGGAGGCGGGCCGTGTGAGGGAGCCAGCCACCGGGGGCACGGGCATGCGGGCGGCGAGTAATGGGCGACTCGCTGTCCGACCTTGCCCGGGTCGACAGTGCGTTGTGTTCCACGCGCGCCAAGCGTTCAAGGGGTGTCAGCATAGTGACGGGGCCCCTTGTAGAGGGCCAAAGCCTGCCGGAGTCGCGGGACTCACGAATTACCGTGACCCCGGTACGTAAAGGGCCATCGAAGGACACCGTGGATTTTTGTCAGTATAAGTCTGACAGTCCCTCCCGCTCTGCCCTGCGATTTAATTACGGATCCTTAAAAATATAGATTGTTCTATAATTATAGTCTGATATTTAGTGGAAAGTTTTGCATGATTTTGCAGCCAGGGCTAGATAACATTGCGTAAAAAAATATATTTTATCATATATTATTTATGTTAAAACTATCTAGGTACTACCGTACGCACTACGTAACGCACTACGTAACGCACTACTAGGTAATGTTGAACATCGTATGTGTTTAGCTTGATAAGGTAGAAGTGCATTAATAGGAAGCTTGTTTACCAGCATGAGGATAAAAATGAGCAGATAGTGTTTACAAAGATCAAAATCGTACTTATTAAAATTACTGCGAATGTAAGTATTGTTATTAAACATTTTGCCTAAAATTTTAATTAGCGCACCGAAGGAACATTCACAATAGCTTTTACAAGCGATAGCGTTTTCTTCGTATTTTAATAACATCAAAAAAGGGAAGCAAAACACATAAAATCCCTTCGGTACCTTCACAGTTTAGACGTTTCAACTTTTTATAGCGGCCTTTAGAGTGAAAATTCAACGGATATCTGTGAACAAATAGTAGTCCCTGAAGAACAGAAACTGCCATAAAAATTCGCGCCGTCGTCATTAGTCTCAGACGTGTTTTGATCAGGGACCGTACTATGAAGTGTTAGAGCTATCATTGTGCCGTTGCCAGAAAGGGACAGTGCTTTTCATCCTGTATAGCTTCATCCCTCTCAGTCGTACAAGATAATAACCCCAATGACACTTTGTAGGAAGGAGTCCTGACGCAGTCCCGCCTCTTTTTATCTACCTACTGAGGTCTCGTGAATAGACTTTGCTTTAGAAAGAAATTCTGTTTACGTGTCAGATTTAAGACTGACTTTTACACTTTTTTTGTGGAGATGTTTGAAGTCGGTTTTTTGTTTTCTTCACAACTTCTTTTGAAAAGGATGTAAACATTATGAACAAACCATCATGTCGTAGAACCAAAAACAAATCGATGACATGTGACGTCTATCAACCTGCAATGGCCCTGCGTGGTGGATTAAAGTCCACTCCATATCACAGAGACGAGGCCTTTTTTTTACGTGATGAAATCATCAAATGAGTCCTCCCACCCAGTGCAGAGCGGGAGGGACTGTCAGACTCGTAATGACTAAAATCCACGTTGTCCTTCAATGGCCCTTTACGTACCGGGGTCACGGTAAATCATAAGTCCCGCGACCAAAGCGACGAGGCCAGCCTAGCTGTGAGAACATTATAGGTTGATTATGCTTTTACGGCTAAATTTTGATTCTGTTTCTACGGGCACTGCGGCGACGGACCATCTACACGTATATACTCGCAGTATACAAAACGGTACAACCGTAGAACGTTACTTATCTTTGTTAAATGAAGTGTATTTTATGATTATTGTAATTTCAAGCTGAATATTGGCTTATTGAAAATTTATTCATAACGAGTCTTGGCTACTAACATTCTACGTTAGTTCCAGTAGAAGTTACGGGTTTTTTTTACTTAAGACACATAAATTTAATTAAGGTCACAAACTAAAGACAAGCGACATACAGTTAGACAGTAAATAAATAATAGGTAGTATGGTTACTTTCAAAGTTTAGGCTACTTTCGGACGGACCCGTATTTTTGTTAACAGACTAAGAGAGTAGACGTTGTTTTAATACCTACCTTTTTCTACATTGTTCTCACATATATTTAATGTATAATTTAAACTTTTTTTTAATGGTTATAATCATAATGATTCGCAATACCACGCTGCGTTCCAAAACGGGCATTCTGTACGTCGGAAAGAAGGCTGCCAAGCTGAAGTGGAACTGGGCGGGTCACGTCAGCCGCACGAACATTGACCGCTGGGCGAAGGCCGTCACACAGTGGGTGCCTGGAGATGGACGGCGCCGCCGAGGCCGGCCCAGAAAGAGGTGGCGAGATGAGTTGGACTCGTACTGTGAGGGCTGGTTCGAAGACGCGCTGGACAAGAATACATGGAAAAACTTGGGGGAGGCCTTTGCCCAGCAGTGGGACAGTGTAGGCTGATAAAAAAAAACATAATGATGCATCCAGTCCTGGGTGGAGCAGAAAGGACCGTCATACTCGTATTGACTACATTCATATTCTAAGGTCACTTTAACTGCGTAGACAGACCCGCGTAGATTATCGATGTTACCAGATTTTGTAAAAAAAAATTGTAAGAATATCCACTGTCCATGTCCATGGGCAAGGTGAACAACTCCTGAAAGTGAAACCGCAATCGGTGTTCGCTGATGATTTTTAAACAACCGTTATATTTCCATACAAACATTTTTTTACGTGGTAAAATCATCAAATGAGTCCTCCCACCCTGAGCAGAACGGGAGGGACTGTCAGACTCGTACTGACTCAAAATCAAGGTTTCTTCAATAGCACTTTACGTTCCGGGGTCATGGTAATTCGTACAGTCCCGCAACCTCCATACAAACATAACAGAAATAACTAACGTTTCCTTTTTCACAATTTTAACATAATATTTTTTTACCAACAAGAACAAGTGCTCATGAGAGAGCTGCGTCGGTAACAATATGTGCAAAATTAAGCAACGAAGTATTGTTACAGTTGTGAGTTGTGGAATTATTATTGCTAGTACAAATAGAGCCTTTTTTTGACATGACCAGTCGTAGTACAACAACTCTAGGTTGATACTGCATAAACCAATATGTTAAAGTAGAATCCACTTTAGCGGTGTAAGTTGTGAGAGAGTCTAATAATATTTCTAGATTAGCCAATCATAAACAGAATTTCTTAGCTACGATAAGAGTTTGTTACAGTAACCGATTACTTGGGTTTTGCCAGTAATTAATCAAGGGCCAAAGTCTGCCGGGGTCGCGGGACTAACGAATTACCGTGACCCCGGTACGTAAAGGGCTATTGAAGGGCAGCGTGGATTTTAGTCAGTACAAGTCTGACAGTCCCTCCCGCCCTGCCCCGGATGGGAGGACTCCACAGAAATCTTAATAATAAGGTAATAGAAATGCTATAGTACTACATTTTACAGCGGGACGAGTGTCGCCGGGTCACAGCTACCACCACATAAACAAACAATAGATACACAATAACGCCTACATATGCACTTTGCATTGCTGCAACAAAACCAAACCTTTTTGCGATGACATTACGCAACATTTTCTAAAAACGTATAATCTCAGGTCACGTGACTCCTGCAGCCAATAAAAAACGTGTGCGAAAAGCAGAAAATGATATCGCGCGCTCACTCTCACGTAGGAATAGTGCAGTGCAAGTGCAAACTACTACGAGCTCATGTCGATAAATTATAATTTTCCGTTGAGTGTTAATCGCCAAGGAATCTAGCAACAATAGATAACTAATTTTATTGAAAGGGATTCAATAAAACAATAAGTGTAAGTAGATACATTTAGTTTATAATATAGTTAAATCTCAAAGGCTCTCCAATACTTCACCTTATGGAAAAAAAAGCAATGACCAAATAGGACGGACTATGTACGAACTTAGATAAAAGTGGGGAGGTAGCTAGTGTAGTGGTGGACTACAAATACTTAATAAACTAATTTTAAAATAACATAATTGAAATTGTTTAAGTTTTATATAAATAACAATACATAAATATGTAAGAATATTAATTATATACTATAAATAAATATAAATACATACCTAATATGGGTCACATTGAACAATTATTAAGCAAATAATTTGTAAAATTGAAAAAGTATGGGACTTCTACATTATTTTGATTTTGAAAACTGAAAATACATCTCATATTTAAACATTTAACATAAAACCATAATGTTTTCCAATTTGGTAAAACTAAGAATCAAACTGAACGTAATTAATTTATCGATACAGAATAGTAGTGGCACGTCACTAAATTGCGGCCAACTCATGCGGCTTGTACCAAGAATTGTTTATTGCGCCGCGAGAATGCGACTATAATTCCATTGCTGCTTTTAGCAGTTGTAATAGTAGACATGGACAAGCTTAAGCATTGATGGTTATTGAATTGACAAAAAAAACGTTTTTCGTGATAGATCGTTGTAGCGGTGTTAAAAATATTTGATTTGTTTATATTTACTAAAAACGACAATATTTCAAAAATTAAGTACTTACATATGAAATGTTATTCCTTTATTTATTAAGTTACAAGTTTTGGACGAGTTTCCGCAGTTGGATACGCTGCAAAACACCATGTTTACCTCTCCGCGTCTCAAATAACACAAGTAACCGCAACAAACGCTCCTCGTGCACTTGTGACCTACCATACATATGCGCGGCGACAAGGTCACGCGTCTATGCGACTTCTATTGCCTTATTATTAAGATTTCTGTGGAGGACTCATTTGATGATTCTACCACGAAAATAAAAAAAAGTAATGTCAAACCAAACATTATTTACATATAGCTAAAACCCGAATTATATAAGTCGAAATTAATATTCTTGAAACACCCTATTTTAACTAACTGGAGAGGTAAGGCATTACAATATTTTAAGTGACAAAAATAACTCGGCGGATGCTCGAATGCCGAGTTGCCCGGTGGACCCCGAGAAATAGAAGAGTACTTAAAAACTTTGAAACAATATTTAAATTCTATTATTGTAGTCTTACTTTAAAATACCCTTCTTAAACAAAAGTTTAATTATTTTGAGGAGTAAATATTTTCATTTCAATTTTATAATTAATTATAAGATTGTATTCTCAAAAAAATATTTTACAGTGACATACCAATTTAGTTAATAAACGGTTTTCGCAGTGGTAGCCATTGACTACTCCGCTGCATATCGATGGTTCGATTTCTGTACGGAACAAATATTTGTATGACTTACAAATAGTTGTTTCGGGTCTGTGTGTTTATACGTATATTACATAAATGTGAGTTTAAATGTCTGTAAACACACCCATAATACAGGAGAAAATCTTAGCTAATTCATCTTGTATTACTTGTAACAGATTTTGATGTGTTTGGTTTTCTAAAGTCTTCCCGACCGAACCCACACGACAGATACTGACGACTGTACAAAAGTTTTTTTAGCGTGGTAAAATCATCAAATTACTTGTACTGACTAAAATCCACGGTGTCCTTCGACAGCCCTTTACGTTCCGGAGTCACGGTATTCTTTATTCTCGCGACCCCGGCAGGCTTTTTAGAGGGCTCTAAGGGGGGGCCCAATCATTGTGCTGACACTCTTTGAGGACCGCGTGGAACACAACGCGCTGTTCACCCGGGGATGGTCCATGGTCGGACAGAGAGTCACCCATTACTCGCCGACGGCATGACGCCCACGCCTACGGTGGCCGGAGATCGTCTTGCGACGTCCGTCGCCGCGGGCGTCTATCACTGCGGCGTCTTTACGGGCCTTGTTACAAATGATTTGCTTTTAAGACGAAAGTTATAATTGGGATAAGTTCATTGTTCGGTTTCCAAGAGGAAAATAAGAGACAGAACACTTTTACACTACAATAACAAGGTTTTCTTTTGAAACAACAACAATTCTGTCTGTTTTGGAATCTATTTCAATTTATAAAATATACCTTTCTGAAAATCTTATCTGATAAACATTGCCATACACTAGGGCCGAGATAAATAGTCGTTGCTAAGCATCCGTCAAAAGTATTACTTCAGGAAGTACTACTTCGGCTAAGCGAAGCCAAGTATCTGATTAGAGATAAATAAACGTTTCTTTGGGCATTGGCTGGCCTATGCCAACCAACTTTTTACTTTCGCTTGAACTATGACTTAGTCGGTACTATTACCGACTAAGTCATAGTTCAAGTAATACTTTACTGTCATGTGTCAGAAGCGTTGACAATTTAGCGTCAACAATTTATCAGTATATCTGAATAATTCTGATTTCACGAACAACCTGTCGCTTTATTTTATTATTGATTTAACGTTATACTGAAACGAATGTATTAATTAGTAAAATTAAGATAATTCATTATTTATAAACATTACAATATTATAAAAAGTATTTAAGTCTGGAAATAAATAATTACGAATACATTGAACGCATTTTAAAATGCCACTGATGTATGACGCTACCATGGAAATTATCGACATTTGACAATAACAAACACTCAAAATCCATACTTTGGGATGTGCTAAGTTCACGAAAATCGATACTATGGCTAAGCGAAGTTTGGTTGGCTTTCATCGAAAGTAAAAACTAAAGAACTGTCTATTTACACGAAATGAATGCTTAGAACGTCGGTAAGCACTGACTTTGGCTTGGCTGTTGCTTAGGTACGACTATTTAACCATTTAATGAACATACCGCAATACAGTTATTTTAAAAACAAAATGGCCGCCATTTATAAAAGTAAATAGTAGATAGAAAATGAGTATTAAGCTACAGATTGTTTGGATTACCTAGAAAAAGATTAAAGTGGGTGAGGCTCAAGTAGTCATAACATAAACAACAGGTCACAATCAAGGACATTTATTTTTGAAGGACATAGGGCGATATTGTAGACAGAGGCTCAAAAGCTGTAAACAATAATATCAACATAACAACTGATCGATAATTATTGTTTCAGATAGTTGTTACGTTACGGCCGATTGGTCTAATCTAATAGCCCAGAGCATGGAGAGCCTGGACCATAATTTCAAGAGGCTCTCGTAAGGTACTAGGGTCAAGGGGTTGATGTCGAAGCGGCACTCTTGGACACGACTCGTATTGTTAGGAGGTTCCTTGAGTGCTGTTTCCAATACCGATACTATGCTTGTATTTGTTTTAAAAATTGTGTACTTATTCTTTATTTTACTTTAATGTATAAGTATATATTGAAGAAAAAAGAAATAAATATAATATTGAGTACTTTCAATAAATCGACGACGGGTACTTATCTACAGTGATATTACTCGATTCATGTTAAGCAAAATAGGGTCAAGGACTAAATGAAACTCTTACGTTTTTTGCTACGCAACCAATGCCTATTTTTTGACTCCAGACAGCTTTTATTATAAGCACATAAGGCACCCTGACAACCCACTAAAATGCTCAAGGAATTTTATCCGCATTTGTGTCTTTTATTCACGTGCATAAATTATATTTATTAAATTCAATAATAGGTTGCAATAAACTGGTTTAATTTCTAGTGAAAAGTACGACCGATAGGTGGCTTTCATTGGAAATTCAACTAATGGCGCGGAAAGGAATGCCGAGTTGCAATGCATAGTTATTGCGGCAGTATAGCGCCACCAGCCGGGCATAGCTATTCGGGTCAGCAAGAATGTTTACGGCACGCGTCCGCGCGATATAAAACCCCGAAGCAGACGGGTGGCGTGTCACAATGCTGCCAACTCACAATACGAAGGGTACGGCAAGAAACCGAGCCATTGTTATGGTACTCATAAAATTAATCTTCGCACCTTTTATTTGTTGAAGCTTTTAAATCAAAGTGTCGTTGTAGCCTCAAGTTGCTGACGGTATCGTGCGTCAGATATTTGATTTCTAAACTTACTATTTAAAGGTTTGATTTGATACATTACTCTTATTATTAAATCAGCCCATTGCGTCTCACTGCTGCACAAAAGCCTCACTCCGCTCTTTCCACATCTCACGGCTTTCTGTGACCGTGGTCTAGTCCTTCATGAAGCGGTCCATGTCATCTTCGGCAGGCCCATCTTGTCACGGCGTCAAGTTCTCCCTTTTGGCACCCGTTGTTATGTTTGTTTTGATAAATGATCAAATTTTTATTTAGAGGGTTATTCACTGACAAATAAATAAAGAAATAGGTACGTTATTGACAAATAAACACATTGTACACAATTTTCCCTATGAAACGTATTAAAATTATTATGTTCGCATTTAAGAGGGCTTTTGTCTATACCATCAAGACTAATGGATACGGCTCATTGACGTAAACCGTGACTCCATAGGACGCGCTTAATAGAAATGGACTGAGGGTAAAGCCCAAGTGCACATCGGCTTTGATTAGCAAGCCTTTGTTTTCATATCAGATAGGTCTCGCATTACACCTTCGTCCTCTCGAAGCTAGTTTAGCTAGCTAACCGTCTATCTGCCCGGTCGTACCTCACATCGTTTACTAAAAATTCGTTTTTTTATTTGTTTAACACTAATCAAACTACATCCTAATTAATATTATAAATGCGAAAGTAACTCTGTCTGTCTGTCTGTCTGTCTGTCTGTCTGTCTGTCTTTTCTTCACGCCTAAACTACTGAACCGATTAGTGTTAAATTTGGTACAGACATAGTTTGGAACTTGAGAAAGGACATAGGATAGTTTTTAACCGACTTCAAAAAAAGGAGGTTTGTATATTTTTTTTTAATGTTTGTTACCGCATTACGACCGACTGGGTGAACCGATTTTCATGATTCTTTTTTTGTTTGAAAGCTGGTGCTTCCCGTGTGGTCCCATTGTAACCAAATCAGGATCTGATGATTGGATCTTGGAGAAATCGAGGGCAACCCTCAAATTTTATAGGCTCACCCATAGTTTTTCGTAAATCTTACGAAGTAATTTAAGTACTTGCGTATGGTAATCATCATCTTATGTAGCTGAGCTGATGATGGAAGGTACAACTCCTTAACAGTAAGGAGTAGGCATCGACTGATTCATTGTTCGCATATCTCCGGAACTTCTCGTCCGATTTAAATAATTCTTTTTTTTGTGCTAGGTATCGTTCAACTTAGGGAATACTGCAACTGCTTTCATCAAAATCGGTTCAGTAGTTTTTGAGATAGGGAATTTTATTAGCTTATTGTGTACATGAGGGATGTTATTAGCAGTGCTACGGATTATATTATATGTATTTGGCAAGAATTTGGGTTGAATATTTTAACTAAAAAACGAAAAAAAAAACTTAAAAAAAAAAACAATGTAACCGCCTTCAAAAAGAACCACAAAAAAGGGTCAAATAATCAACAAAATAACTTTTATTTCGGAAGTCGGTGGCAAAAAAAAAACAATGAAATAAAAAATAACAAAGCCATCGACTTCCGAAATAAAAGTTATTTTGTAGATTATTTTACCCTTTTTTGTGGTTCTTTTTGAAGGCGGTTACATTTTTTTTTGAAAAAGTTTTTTATTATATACTTATATATTTTTACGGGTTAAGCTGCGCTTGCCGAGGTTGGTCTGTGGATGGGTAAAAAGCACTCGGAAAGCACGTAAAGCCGTTGGTCCTGGCTGTCATTTGAAGATCTTTGACAGTCGTTACTGTCAAAAGCTCTAAAGTCTGACAGCCAATCTTACCATGGGGTATCGTATTACCCAGTTACTGGGTTGTGGAGGTCCGACAGGCAGTCGTTCCATGTAAAATACTGATATCCAGCTGCATCTGGTTTGACTGGAAGCCGACCTCAATATAGTTGGGAAAAACGCTAGGCAGATGATGAACGGAGTATAGATAATTCTATTAGTACTATAATTATGTCGAGTGGTCCTTATGCTCGATAGATGGCGGTGATCGCGCAATGATGTCGATCGTTACACGAGTTCGATCGTTACACGGGACAAAGAAAGCTACTTTGTTTTATACTATGTAGTGATTAAATGCAAGTAACATTGGTCCGACCTGTTTATTAGTCAGTGTTTAGTAATCCGTTTGTGCTGGATAGGATAATCTCAAGCCCGGGGAAGGACATAGGGCTACTTTTTATAAACACACCATACAGGTAAAGATTGATGAAGAAACCACTGGTAGAATTTTGAAATTTGCAGAGTTTTATTATTATTATTTTTTATCGTGGTAAAATCATCAAATGAGTCTTCCCACCCAGGGCAGGGTGGGAGGGACTGTCAGACTTGACTGACTAAAATCTACGGTGTCCTTCAATAGCCCTTTACGTACCGGGGTCACGGTAATTCGTAAGTCCCGCGACCCCGGCAGGCTTTGGCCCTCTAAAATAATGAGCACTTAGAAAGGAATTCAGATAATTCCACCTTCAAGAGATTCCCTCTGAATATTAGGTATAGGTGTTCAA
The DNA here is from genome assembly GCA_943136025.2 of Agrotis puta. Classification (NCBI taxonomy): domain Eukaryota; kingdom Metazoa; phylum Arthropoda; class Insecta; order Lepidoptera; family Noctuidae; genus Agrotis; species Agrotis puta. The sequence continues at coordinate 3,614,119 of OW964166.2, forward strand.
AGATTGTATGGAAACATATTTTGAAGTTAGAAATCTGGGATGTACGATGTGAAGTTACATAAAAAAATATAAGTATTAAAAAAAATGTCACGTAACTTAATGAGGCAGACCAAATTCTATGCGAGCGAAGCCGCGGGCAAAAGCTAGTTTAGACATAAATAATCTACAAGCACTTAAAACATAACAAGTATGCACAAGTTTTTTTTTTGTCCGCCCGATTTATCCCACTTCTGGGTAGAGGCCTCCGTCCACTCTTTCTGCTTCTCACGACCACTGAAACTTCATGAAGTTTTACATTTCGTCTCTCCAAGTATGAAATAAAAAGGGTGCCTGATCAGTAGTCTCATATGATGTTAGAAAATTAAAACTCTATGAGTTGAGGAGAGCAAGGTCAAAGGTCAAAGACTGTGTTCTATCAATCGCCAACGATTGATAGAACACAAACTTTGAAGTAAAATTTTCTGTTGATAGCTGTCACTGTCATGGCACGCGTGAGTTACGTATCAGCTGTTATGACGTATTGTCAATATTTTGGATGCCACAAAGGCCTGTGTGCGTCATAAGGTTATTTCACACATACCATAACCACAACAAACGTACGACCACATATTTTGTATTGGAAGTAAAGAGTATTAATTTACACGGACCACATTTTACCGTCATTTTAAACTACGGGTGATAGACCACATCGCAGCTACGTTGCATCCACAACATAATCGACCACATCGTAAGTAGGGAATGCAAATCTCGCGAGATTAGGGCTCAAGCAAGATCTCGCAAGTTTGTAAATACACAATACTGCGAGATCGCGCCAATTTAGATTATTGTTGTTTTATGTGGGTTTTTGTGCAAATAATCTCAATATTTGAATAGATCAGAAAAATCAAAATAAGTATTATAAAATAAACATTTATTTTCACGATTATTTTCAAACATTGTTTGACGCATCTGTCTATAAATTTTAAATAAACTTCGAAGTAGTAAACTTTGACGTACGTATCTATGAAATAACAAATGAAAGAAACAACCCGTCTTCTCTTCTAATGTCAAACAAAAATCTTTTAGTAATAAAGCAGTTCAGTTCTGCTTAGAATAAGACGTTTTTGTACTCAAGTGCAATCTCGTGAAACTCGCGAGATCTCGCCCTTTTTTCGTTCGAGATCAATCTCGCTAAAAAGGCCGAGATCCCGCGAGAACGAGGTTGCATTCCCTAATCGTAAGTACCACATCCACAATGTAACTGCAAAAACCTGCAGAGACACTATTCGAACGTCACTACTGCCTCACCAACTTTTGTCTCTACGATGTAGATTTAGAATATCAAAAATCGAGATCCAGATAATCGTTTTGCGGAAACAAGTAATTACCAACCGGAAATAGTCATAATTAAACCGTCACTTACGCAAAGTTTGGACAAGGAATTATTTCACGACACCACACTAAGTACAGCATGTCGGAATTGACCGTCATTTGGCGTTAATTTCCTATTTCGAAACGTCAACTATGTGGCGTTAGGTATTTAGTGGATATCTGGTGTATTATGAAAATTCTGACTTGTGTGGTTTTGCTCCTGATAAAGCTGTTGCAAGTTCCTGCACCTCGTGTTCAGCATATCTAAAGGCAAGGCTTAAATACCATTAAACACTACAAAGCTCTTTGATGCCACGTTTGGCAAAGTGGTCGACCGTCGACTTTAGCGCTACGTGTCGCGGGTTGGATTTCCGCGTCGAAACAATTATTTGTATGATCTAAAAATAGTTGTGCCGAGTCTGGTTGTTTGTATATGTGAGTTTAAATGTTTGTAAACGCATCCAGGATATAGGAGGAAGTTCAACAGCTAGTGAAATTTTTTAACACTGGCGTGTTCGCTATCAAACCGATGAAACTGATAGTATAACGTGAATGGAAATATTCGGCCCCGATAATATTGTTGTCAAAAGGGTTTAATCGAACATACAATCGACAGAAATCAATATGCCAGAGACACTTTACAATGTTAAATAGAATTTTTATTACGATATTATAGGTAGTAGGTAATTTGAGAATTGTAGATGTTCAGATTACAGTTTGCCAGACAACATAGATCATTTGAATACACAATCCATGAATAGAAGCAAGACTTAAATTCCATTTAAACCTTAACTCTAGCAGCTTTTTGAGAAATAACTTCAGTTATGTACCCGCAGACTTTATTACCCGAAGAAATATGACAAACATAAAAATAAAACCATGAAACATGAGAATATATACAAGCTTTATCGTGATTGGTTGTAGCTACGCGGATGAAAGTCAGTTCTTTAAGAAAAAGTAGGAGCTCCTGGCATAAATTTGGTTTTTACATTATGATACTTCCAAATCTTTCTCACTACATGCTTACCTACATGATGATGACCTCAATATGAAGGCCCAGAATCGTGTTGTCTTAAAAACTCACTGTATACTACTGAGCAGTTTTCACTCTGAGAATTTATGTTGACTAATTTTTTATTATTGTTAGTATTATTGTCTATAAGGTGTTATGTTCTGATGAAAAAATAAATACCTACTAATACAATGAAAACAGCTTTGAAAATGTGAAATTTTACAAATTTATTATTATTGAAATGATAACATTTCCAACTTCGCGTGTAAAAGCGCTTTGTTGCCATGAATATCAGACAGTGTAAGTAGGAGTACGGCACGTAACTCAATAGAGCTTGAAGGAATACCTGCTTGGGGCTTACAAACAAGCACTCGACTTTAGTAGGGATCGTGCAACGCGTGGCTACGGCTATGTCTATGAAGCTACTTCATAATTACGTTTCATCATTTCGCTTTAAAATCCTTTCTTTTCAACATCATTTCGGGTGTCTGTACGTGGAGAATATTCTTTTATGGTTGAATAACTATTCAAGTTTTTATTTTTCGATTTATCTAGCGATAGCGATCATAATAAAGTAACTTTTTTTTTACGTGGTAAAATCATCAAATGAGTATTTTCACCCAGGGCAGGGCGGGAGGGACTGTCAGACTTGACTGACTAAAATCCACGGTGTCCTTCAGTAGCCCTTTACGTACCGGGGTCACGGTAATTCCAGAATCCCGCGAGCCCAGCAGGCTTTGGCCCTCTACAGGCCCCATCACTATGCTGACACTCCTTGAGGCACGCGTGGAACACAACGCGCCGTCGACCAGGGCATGGTCCATGGTCGGACAGCGAGTCGCCCATTAATTGCCCTTCGAATGTACGCGCCTACGGTGGCCGGTGATCGTCTTGGACGTCCGTCGCCGTGGGCGTCTCCCACTGTGACTAGGGTGGAGGGAGGACGCTGTCCTCTCCCTCACGCGGCCCGCCTCTTGACAAAAAATAGCTATTATTTTTAGTTACTTATTTACTATAGTAGAAGCAGGATTGATATTTTTACCGTTACATACTCGTACTATCTTCTTCTTTATTATATCTTTAGGAGTGTTCGTAAAACTTGCAAGTTACGCAACAGCAACCCACTGCACATTAAAAAAAAATCGAATGTGAAAAATATATTTTCCGTCAATCATATTTTTAGATTTATTGTATTGTTTTGTATTATTGGTGTTTCATTTGTTTTTAGAATAGTATTAAAAAAAATCGACACTAATATTATAAAATGAAAAGATTTGTATTTTTATGTGTGTGTGTGTGTGTATGTTTGTAATGAATAAACTCAAAAACTACTAGACCGATTTAAACATACTTTTACCAGTTCGAAGCTGCTTTGGTCCTGAGTGACATAGGCAATAAGGTTCGGGGGGCGAGTAGTTGAGCAGGCGAAGCCGCTGGTAAACTTTAACTAAACGTCTTTTTATTAATTTGTAAAGAAAGAAAGTTGTTTAACATTATCGAGAATCATCGATAACTAACCTCTTCCTCATCGGAGATGGGGCACTGTAGATAAATAGGTTTTGAAAAAAAAAGGCAACGGCATAACAATGTTCTCAATTTTTACTAACCCCCTCATAGCTCATATCAAAATTCACAATGTAAAATAAGTTTACAACCTCAAAACAGTAGAAACTATATTCACATCAGATAAGTTAAATACACTTCGAACCGGGTCGGTCCCTAAACGCCATTCGTTTCGGGAAAGTTTAAACTTGGTTGAACACAGAATCCCTCAAAGGTGAAGGTGTAGCATCCCAAACAAAAATAGAAGTATTATGAAGTTCGATAACATAAGCACTAACTGTCTGGAGGCGGCGAAGTGTTTGTGAGTGTATGAGTCGCAGCGTGATGCCAGCCCGACGTGCTCCGCATACCGGTCTGTCCCCGCGGGCGAACCGAGCGATATTTGCTTTTTTTACTACCGTATCCATATTTCAACACCAATACCCACAACAATATTTGGAAGTACTGAGAACGCTAATGCGTGCGTGGCAGGAAAAATGATATCCGTTTCCCATTCGATATTCTCGACGTATTCCTTCAGGAAAGCTACGAGTACAATTGAATACTTAACAATGAACGGATGACCATGTTTACTTGGAGTTTTCTTATATTTAATAAAATGTATCTTTCGATTTGCAACCTTATTTATGAGAAAGATAGATAGAATGTACTTTGAAAATTATTGACATATGTTTTGATATGAAATAACCACCATTAAGACGACATAAGTTATAAAACTAAATTCTTGTATCAAAACTATCCCCTTGTATTGTTATTACGACGAAGTTAAGTGAAGATTATACAGTAGGTAGTCTAAACATGTTATCTGTATGCATTAGGAACGGCACAAATAAATCACGAACGTTTTGCTAATAACGGTTTATTATCTGCGGGTTTGTATCCCAAAACTATTCCGCACTAAATATTCTACTCCAATTGTCGCATTAGTATGCTGCACTGTTCTTGGCAGACTAATTCAAAATAACAATGGCAAATATTCATGTCGTAATTAAATTATGAATGTCTACTAACAAATATCATCTCATACACAGTAAAAACTAGAAACCCAGTCCAGCTACTCGTAACTACAAATACCGAAATATTTTGAAAACCCATTGAGTATTGTTAAATGTACTGTTCATTCGCGAGTGCGCTGCTTTCTCTGTCCTCCGAATCCCATTATTGAAATGTATTTTACAGCGTATACAGGCTGATGTGTAATACGATACGGTGACCGTCGTTAATTTCTAACAATAAGCAGTTAAAAACCAGTCTATTTGGACCACATGTTGTCGAGGTTAAAATTGTTGCAAATTAAGTCTAGTAGGTATCATTTTAAGGAATGCGAGACATATCAAGCCAAGGTGTCAATTGAATAACATTATTATTTCATTGGACTGCAAATTGATAGTTATTATTTTCACTTTTTATCTATTGAGGTAAGTATTTATTAAAAAAAAAATACTAGTTATAATGACAATTTAAGTAAGTATTAAGTAAACAGATGGCAATCCCAAGTTACTGAAAAAGTATGTTATGACACTTTTTTTACGTGATAAAATCATCAAATTATTTCACCCAGGGCAGGGCGGGAGGGACTGTCAGACTTGTACTGACTAAAATCCACGGTGTCCTTCAATAGCCCTTTACGTTTCGGGTAACTCGTTAGGACTGCGACCCCGGCTTTTTGCCAAAACAAATAGGTCGAAAAAATTAAATGAATACATATCGAAATTGATAACATAAAAAAGAACTATTTGCGCATTAAAAAACAGTTATACAAATCAAAGGTGTTCGTGATACTGGCTATAATTCAAGTTATTTTGTTTGTTACAGTTTGCAACCAGTTCACACGCAGCGTGGTAGCAATGCTGGGAGCTGTAGCACCGGATTCCTTCGATACTCTGCATTCATACGCAAACACTTTCCAATTGCCCTTCGTTGCGCCCTGGTTCCCTGAGAAGGTATTTATATTAATAAATTGTAAAGTTTGTTTTGGAAAGAAAAAAAATTCTGCGAGCGGGACTCAAACCTGCGTCTTTCTGGATAAGTACTCCAAACGGTTAACCAACTAAGCTACCGCCATTCCATTGTTAAAAGTCTTCGCCATTGCACCATCTGTTGTAGGAGCAAAATACTACACCAACACGTATAGCACTCAAAGCATACACGCTACGCAGCTAAATATATGTTTGTCGAAACCACTGTCTGTTCCTAGTCATAATAGAAACAGCAGAGACTGACGAGTTCATCAAACGCTTCAATTCACTGCCTCGGAGACTAACAAAATTGCGCTAACTACCGCTCCACTAGAGCTCTGAGTGAACGATCTAAATCAACAGTTGAAAGCATTGCAATTCAATTTCTGTGTTGATTTTATAAGTTTACTAAGTATTAGTATTGAAGAACATTATCAATATTGGTTGTTGTTGCAATTGCATAATTGGCAGACCAAGTGCAATAGAATCAATTACATCCACAACTGAAATATCCTCGTAAGGCCTAACGTCCTAATTTAATGACAAAAATAAGTAGGCGTTCAGGCCCAAGACAGTTTTTAAAATCAATAAATTACGGCCCAGCGACCTAAAATTATGACATGTCATTCAAATCCTATAATTATTAACTATATTTTTTTAGTTTAAATAAACCCGCCAATTTAAATCTGTCATACAAAATGTTTTACAAACATACATACTTTTGCATGAAAGAGTAACTTTAGTTATAGGAAATACCCATTAAATTAAGCCAAAAACGAAAAAAGTTCATTTAAACACTTTTTTACTTGGTCAAAGTTCTGGGCCGCAACTACTTGTACCTATTTTTAGTACATTGGGTCATAATTTACAGCGACCTAAATTTAGGTTGGGCCTTACGAGGATATGTATAGCAAAAAGTATTTTTCAATTTACGACTCTGAATATGTAATATCGGTTTACAACTCACCTGACCTTGAACTGTTGTCCTGCTGCCACTGCAAAGTCAGATCACAACATACATATTTTACGAATGATAATAATCGAAGTTTATCAACTAACGCTATGTTTGAGAACTGATGGAATTTTTCAACTTCGTTTTTCGGAGTCTATTTGGGAGGCTTAACTTCAATCATTAGTAACAGAAGGTAACTAACGTATCACACTGGCTTAACTGAAAACGAAACCTAAAGCTGAACTTTCCTTACAATTATTATTCTTGTAAAATGTCGTATGTCATTAGTTCGCAGATTTTGAGCCTTGTTAGTGACTATCGAATTGTGTAATAGGCACCAGGCGCCTTAACAATTAGGCTACCGAAACTCAACACTCGGAAGCTGAATGTTCTATTTGTAATGTTCTGTTTTAACGTTTTTACAGTAACGTTATCCAGAAGACATGGTTTTAAATCCCATTCACAGCTGAATTGAATTTTTCTCAAAAAAATATCTTTGCGATGTGCGTCGCACGCGTTAATGCGTTTAAAAATAATTATGTTTATGTAAGTACTTTCGGTTTTAGCCATCCAGGCCAAGTTGAAAACGTGCACCCTGTATAGTGACAAATGTGACCAGTTATCTCTAAAATAGTAACGTCGCGTTTTAGAATTGCTATACACGATCAATAGAGAATTTCGGTTTCAAGAGCTTTCGATTACGAGGGCTGCAAGTGATTGCCGGTTCAACTGTCATATCTGTGAACCGGTTACAATAATGGTAATAACAATTGCAACACAAACAGACGCAATAAACAGCTTTGTAGCTTCGTTTCATGCAAACAATATAACATTAATTTACATTTTGTTGAAATAATAAAAATGATTCATAGTCTGTACACAAAAGCACCTGTTTTGACAAAAGCGACGCCGGCAATTTCCGAAGCTGAAAGTTTCATCAAGGAAATTGACACTTTACAAACTGAGTGCTTAGAAAGTCATTATATCGTTTCGACCCTTCTGTATCCAATGGAAGCCTTTTGGTTTAATGCTATGCTACTCGTTCCCTATGTTATTATTTTTTAAGTGTGTAATTAACTTTTGCTAGTGGCAGCCCCGTGGCTCAAATTCAGCCATTATTCAGAATCTTAAGATTGAAAAATGAATAGCTTTTTGCACTGTATCTCCATATGAACTAGTTATAACTGTGCCAAACATACTCCTCCACCCGCGTAATTTTCGTAAAAAAGGTTTAAAGTTTTTGCTTTAGGTATGTATTAATGATATAGATATTAAAAATATAATAATTTAATAAAATAAAGGAGCTACACGAACGGTTTTACCGAGACCTTCACGGGCCTGACGTAGACCTTTTGGCGTCTGTAGCCTGGCTACGTTTTGGTGACCTCTTCGGGGAAACCGAAGGTTTTGTCTGTGCGATTATGGATGAAGTTATCATGACGAACGAGAGCACCGTGCAATGATTGTTGATATCACCGTACCTCATGACGAAAATCTCGTGAAACCTGAAAATGATAAAAAAATCAAGTACCTTGACTTAGGTCACGAGATTGTCGACATGTGGGACGTGGACTCAACAGTCATAGTGCCGATAGTCGTTTTGGTCAATGGACTAATTGCGAAGAACCTCGACCAACACCTTAAGAGGCTCTCATTGTGCAGCTGGCAGTTATCTTAGACACGACACGCATTGTGAGGAGGTTCCTCTCTCTAGAGTCCTAACCACCGGCACCTTGGACTCTGTTCCCGATGCTGGTGGGCCACTATATTTATATTTTTTTAATGTTTTTATTTTATTTATTTAACTACTTATGTAATCACAAAACAGAACATGAAAAAAACGTAAATTTAAAAGTATATTACAAGTTTTTTTTTAATAATATTTAAAAATGTAACAAGTTTGTAAAGAAAATGAATAAAGGAGAATAATAAAATATATAATATGTAGATATTATAAAACGTATTTATGAACTTTTTCAAGTATTTTAAGGCGAAAGCGCTGGGGATAATTTGCGATATTAATTTTAGAGTCAGTATCCATAGTAAAAAAAACTAATAATAGAATACTTACTAAAAACTTATATTGTGAGGTCGACAAAATAAGAGCACACTATTTAATTCCATAGTTCTCGTAAAAGGTAACTTAACGCACTTATAGAATTACTATGAAACCGGTCGATTTTTTTTGTTTTTAAACATTGACCCACACTAGGAATTACTCCTGTGTCGTGGGTGCGTTTACAAACATATAAACTCACATACACCCAAACCCGAAACAACTACTTGTAGATCATACAAATATTTGTTCCGTGCAGGAATCGAACCCGCGACACGCAGCGCAGCAGTTCAATCACTCAGCCACTGCGCTAACCGTGCCGTCAAGTGCCCCTACCCACCAAGCTGTCCGGCTTTACCTTGATCCCGTGGTAACCTGCAATATAGAAGTAGATACTACCACCGTACCATTTTGCGTTCATTATGACGAAAATTTTCGAACTCGAGAAATAATGGAACATCTTACGATCGGATATCATAGAGCTATCTGAAGTCCGTACAGAGGAAGCAGAGGATCAAGAAACCTCAAGGGAATTTAGCTTACCTCTAATTTCGGGATCGACAAGCTCAGGGCGGCACTCGGTTTATCGACTACAAATCCCCTGTGAACAAAATTGAGAAGATCGAGTGTGTCGTTCAGGGCTTGCTTTTTTTGCCTAAGAATCGCTAAAATATTCTTTGTAGATCATTCAAGTACCTACACGGTTAAAGAAACCTCGTATAGTGGATAATCTTTATTACCTTTATGATATTACTAGCACTTTTCCCGCGACTTCGTCCGCGTGGGTTACGTACTTTCCTAATTCCCCCTTTTCACCCCCTTAAAGGTAAAATTTCCAAAAACCCCTTCTTAGTGCTCCCCTACATTATAATAGGAAGCTGTGTGCAAAATTTCACATTCCTAGCCCTAGTAGTTTCGGCTGTACGTTGATATGTCAGTCAGTCAGTTCTCCTTTTATATATATAGACTAGCATTTTACCACTATCATGGCGAAATCGAGCAAGCAAGACGTGATGATGGAATTTACACGCTGTGATGTCAGTGTGACCCTAAATTTTAAGGCGTAGGGCGCCGCCACCCTAACGCAAGCAATCGGCTCGTAAGCATGAGACCGTCGCGTCACGTTAATTTTGATCCCCTTCTCGTTTTAACAATATTAATATTTATCAATACCGGTTGCTCGAAAGAGCTCAATCAAAAAATATTATTGAAAATTAGATTTGGGTGTATTACTCTGCATATTGGTCAGTCAAAATTGCACTGCTGCACATTGGTTATTGAGAAATGACCAGCATTGTTGCATTATATGACCAGATACAACATTTTCCAGCCTGATGAGAACCATGTTCCCTATTTGTTTTCCAATAATAATCTTCGTTACCATAATTATGAACATGTAACCGAAATATCCGTGTTTCAAATTCCACATATCGCGGAGAAATTTTAGTTAATCGTATAGAATATCAAACGACACGAGGAAATGAAAAAGTTTACATTTAAATAATAATCTGTTCTTCACCCCTCCCTTCTTCTTAAATGACTTGGCATGCATAAGTCATTACGAAAAGACTTAACATTTAACTTTATAAGTGTTTCTAAAAGCATTTCAGAACTGAAAACTTGTGCAGATTACCTCACACGATCTAGACTTAAGCGTCTGAGCCTAGTCACTTGAGCAACTAAATGATTCAAGAACTACCCGCACTCAAACTTCCAGTGCCGCATACTTGAGAAGCACGCCAGTTTAGTTTTTCAAGGGTTTAGTGTGAGATCATTAGATTGTTACACGACACTTTAAAATTATATTCCATGTGTTGTGTCGCTTAAGTAGCTCCACTTAAATTATTTACGCGCTGACAACTTGCAAAAACTTAACTACGTTTAGTAACTTTCCTTAAAGTGGTAGGTATTATGTTTATTTTACACGTTATGCCGTCAAAGTACTCGTATAATCTATTTACGCAGTATATATAAAACAAATTTGAGGTTACTTTCAAAATTAAGTGTACCTATTGGTGTTAAGTTTTGTACGTGAACACCTTATCTGTTTACAAGTATAATGATTATCGGATTGTAGTGTCTGTCCATTGATAACATCACATCCGTGACCCTGACCCCTCACCCCACCATTTGGTCAGTTATATTTTAATGTCACCAATTCGGATACAATTCAGACTCCGTAGCTGCCACTTAATTATATCGTAACTACATATGTAGCATCACGACTCATTTTTTTTATCGTGGTAAAATCATCAAATGAGTCCTCCCACCCAAGGCAGGGCGGGAGGGACTGTCAGACTTGTACTGACTAAAATCTACGGTGTCCTTCAATAGCCCTTTACGTACCGGGGTCACGGTAATCCGTTAGTCCCGCGACCCCGGCGGGCTTTGGCCCTCTACAGGCCCCGTCATTATGCCGACACTCTTTGAGGCGTGCGTGGAACACAACGCGCCGTCGACCCGCATCACTCATAAGGTAATATTTACCACTGTGAAGTTCTCACAGCAGTTCTAGAAGTCTGTCACAGGATCTCTATGTCTATTTATATAAACTATTATAATTATCTACAAAACACGCATGAAATTTAAAGTTATGCTGCACATTACGGACATCCCAACATTTATTTTGCATATATAAATAACTTGACAAAAAATAACAAGAATATAAACGCATTCTCGTCTTTTAAGAAGTTAACTCCATAAAATTTAATTAATTAGGTTTTATAAAAAAAACAATAGCTAATCAAAACTGATTTACATAACATAAAAGAACCTATTCATTAATGGATGTACTATTTTTTTTCCGAAGACTACGTACACATATTCATTAATTAAATGAAACTCTTCAGCAAAATGAAGGCTTCTCTGTTTGCATTTGCACTTGTCTTACATTTACGGAGTAAGTGCTAGAAAAGCATATTACGTAATTAAATCTTACTAATGTTTGATGTATAAGACTTTTTTTTTACGTGGTAAAATCATCAAATGAGTCCTCCCACCCAGACACCTCAGGCTCGTACTGACTAAAATCCACGGTGTCCTTCAATAGCCCTTTACGTTCCGGGGTCACGGTAATTCGTACAGTCCCGCGACCCCGGCAGGCTTTGGCCCTCTAGAGGGGGGGCCCGTCATTTTGCTGACACTCTTTGAACGATGTATAAGATAATTGATTTCTCCCCAGATAAAGGTATTATAATAAATGACGATTTTAAAATAAATCAGCAATGATAGAGAATCAGACCAAGTGTGTAAAACCTTTTCCGATTTATCATATATGAAGTTTGCAACTCTTACACGTCGAGCTAATTTAACGCATCATCGTACTTTGCTAAGTAGGAGTGTACTCAGTAGGTATGCAATTATGCATGATTGATGATGATGTGATATAATTATAATAATAATATTATGATTATACATAATTATGATGATATTGGACCCATTTAACGGAAGGCTCTATAGGTCTCACGTACGGTTAGCGCAGTGGCTGAGCGATTGGACTGCTGCGCTGTGTGTGGCGGGTTCGATTGCCGCACGGAGCAAATATTTGTATGATCTACAAGTAGTTGTTTCGAGTCTGGGCGTTTGTGTATTTGAGTTTATATTTTTGTAAACGCACCCACGACACAGGAGAAATGCCTAGTGTGGGGCAACGTTAAAAAATAAACAAATTGTGATTTCAGATAGAAAAAAAAAATAACTAAGTAGATTTACAGAAACTGATTCTGTAACTTCTTGAGTATTTTTTTTCTTCGTTAGTTTGTTGAAATACACGGTATTACGAGTAAATGTTACATAAAATGTTTTGTTTTCTTTCCGCATTTTTTTACATAACATTTTAAAGTCGACAAATCTTTAAAACACTATTTGTATTTGCAGGTGATCCCACCATCATCAGGCCTCTCTGATTTCGCAGTCAGTATGCGCCCGGACTACCACCGCGCTGTCATTGCTACTATCACACATTACGGATGGAAGAACGTCATCTATATCTACGATTCTCATGATGGTATGTCCTTACCTTATATTCTCATACAGTCAATAATTTTCAGTACAACCTCTTTCGCAAAATATAATACACGAAGAGACTTTCTGCCTTGATGATTTGAGTCACATTTTGAATAACAAGTGGACGATGCCACCTTTGAACCGGTATGAACATCTCTGGTACAATTTGGGACAAAATTGAATTCACTTAAGTTTAGCCAGAGCATTTCTATAATTATAAAATATCTGTTATAGTAACTTTTTAAACGTGGTAAAATCATCAAATGAGTCCTCCCACCCAGGGCAGAACGGGAGGGACTGTCAGACTCGTACTGACTAAAGTCCACGGTGTCGGACGGTGTTCAGTAGCCCTTTATGTTCCGGGGTCACGGTAATTTGTGAGTCCTGCGACCCCGGCAGGCTCTGGCCCTCTAGGAGGGGCCCTGTCATTTTGCTGATACTCTTTGAGGCGCGCTGGAACACAAAGCGCCGTCGACACGGTCATGGTCCATGGTCAGACAGCGAGTTGCCCATTACTCGCTGCCCGCATGTCCGCGTCTGCGGTGGCCGGAGATCGTCTGCCGATGTCGTCGGTCGCTGTGGGCGCCTACTAATGCGGCTGGGGTGGAGGGAGGACGCTGTCCTCTCCCTCACGTGGCGCGCCTCCTCCTTCGCTATCATGACTGCTATTGGACGTTTTAAGAAATACATTTGTATCCTTATTAATATTCTAAACTGTAAAAAGTATTAAGACGGGTAAATGTTACGCCTTTACTTCTGAGCGAAAAAGCGAATTTTTAAAGTAGCCGCGTCCGGAATTTTAATTCAGGGCGCGGGGTGAAATATTTTCAACTCTCTTCCTCGAATAATGACTGCAGTATTTACAATAATGAGTTGATTTTGTATTCAAGACACGTATAACTAATTTAGTCATACGCTATCCGTTTTTTCATTACTTAAAGTTACTGAACAAAGTAGAAGGAGGTCGAAGAAGTTAAAACTTAGAGCTGCATAAAATATTTCAATTCAAGTGCGTGGCTGACGTGAAGTTCAATATCTAGATGTACCATTTATTCAATTATACTATATAATTACATTATTTAGGATCAACACTCATTTTTATTTTCTAAACATCGTTAGTTACGATTTCTTTTTCTCTTTACACTTTAATTATTTACAAGAAATTCAATAGCATTTATATTGGAAATGCCCAAGTATGCACACAGTGCTAGCGCCGATAGTAAATTAGATAATTATTAATAAACACATCTCATCGTCACAGACCTTTTATTTCAGAATGACAACACATCTGAAACTAGTGTTCTATGTCATCATGTGACAGATTACCTTACGGCCAGCAAGGGCCTACAAGGAGTATCAACACCTTCAACACGCACCTTTAATCTGCCACATGTGTACGCACCCTTAAGGTTACCGAGTGTATATTTCACACTTTAATCGCACCAGGTTATCCGTATCATAAGCATATAAGCACCTTCGTGCACGAGTTTACATAAATATATAGCACTGGACTGTACACATCTTCACATTACAAGAAACCATCGAAGATAAACAAAATAGAGATTAAACCATTACAAAAACCTAAACCAATTAATTTCAAAAAAATTAAGTTACACCACGTTCACTATCCCCGCCCTCTTAATGGGTAATCTCGCTAAAGCTAACTTTATCTTGGGGCCTGACAGAGACTTTGTTAACATATCTGCCACCATTTCATGTGAAGGCACATACCTCACCTCAACCGCATCATTCGATAGTAAGAAATAAACGTACGTCTTGCGCGTGTAATCGTCGATGAACAGCAACATGTATATGGAACCAGCAAATGATGGCTCTTCCATTGGACCGCAGATATTCGTGTGTACTATCTCTAGAATCTGTTCTGCTCGTGTCCCTTTGTTTTTGAATGGGCTTTTAAATGTCTTACCTTTTATGCATGGAACACATGGCTCAATGTGTTGTTTACTGTTGCATTCCATACCAGTCACCAAATCTTTTAATATCAGCATGTAATTTTTACTTAAATGCGCCAATCTTCTGTGCCATAAATTTGACAGAAGTTCATTTGACAATGTCGCGTTGACGTAGTTTTCGTTTTCATTTAACTTGAAAATGCCATCAACCTCATTGCAAGTCGCAACTATTTGGTCCGATTTATTCTTAATAGTGCACCCTCTTTTATCAAAATTAACCGCGAAATCTTTCTTTATGAGATCGCTCACTGATATTAAGTTCATAGACAGACGAGGAACGTGTAAAACATTTTTCAATGTAAAATCTAAATTTTCGCTTACTTTTGGTACAGCATTTCCTCTACCTTCAACTGATATTTCTTCTCCATTGGCCACTTTAATTTTCAAGTTACTCTTCACTTTCTGATAGTTATATAACTTTTTCGCATCGTAAGTCATGTGCTTCGAGCAACCACTATCTACATACCAACCAGTTTTGTTTGTGGTATTCTTCTCTCCCGTATTCAGGCACACACTGGCATTCAGCTTCTTACATTCAGCCGCCTTGTGTCCTTCTTTGTGGCATTTAAAATGCTACGCACAGATTGTGCCATACCTCATGCGCGGTCTTTGCGTTATAGACATGCGCAAAACATGTAGGCTCCAGCAGCAGACAAATGGTAGTACGCGCCTTTCGATCAGTATCTTTGAGTGCTGCACTGGCTTCTTTGGCTTCTACAGCCTCCCACCAGTTTTTACATTCTAAGTAGTTTTGAACTTGGAATTTCCAAATCTCGAAACCAGATGCACCCTCAAGCCTTTTTATTCCACAAATGGAACCTGACGACAAGTTCTGGTCGTCTGACATCATCGAAAATATTTTCTTGCGTATTTACCATATCTTCACAATTTACGAAATCAGGCACTTATGGTATACTGGGCCCATAACCTATTGGAAATGCCCGAGTATGCACACAGTGCTAGCGCCGATAGTAAATTAGATAATTATTAATAAACACATCTCATCGTCACAGACCTTTTATTTCAGAATGACAACACATCTGAAACTAGTGTTCTATGTCATCATGTGACAGATTACCTTACGGCCAGCAAGGGCCTACAAGGAGTATCAACACCTTCAACAATTTATTTTTCTGACCCGTCTTTACTCGTAACTGCATTTCGACCGAATTGTAACGCGTTTTTCCTTAAAACAAAGATCTTGGAGCCTGAGAAAAAGGCTAATCCGCCTAATATACTTATACGACTTACAGCATAAGAATAACCGGATAACCGGATCGTAGAACTGACCTCTTTTTATGTGTACTTTCGCAAGATCCCACGCATAAGTAGTCAGCAGCTTGTAAAACAACCCCATACTGAATTAAAATTATACCACTTTTTCGTTCACTTCCTTAATCACAAACTTTGCTTTGATCACCGATATTTTATGTTGTGATTAAAGATACACAATAAAAAAATGCGGCCAAATGCGAGTATCTGGGACGAATAATAAAAAGAAACTTACATTTGTAGTTTGAAAACATTTACATTCTGGTTAGAACAATATTTATGTTATCCAAGTATATTTTGTAAGTTGTATTACTATTGGTCGCGGGACTCGCGAATTACCGTGACCCCGGAATGTAAAGGGCTATTGAAGGACACCGTGGTTTTTAGTCAGTACGAGTCTGACAGTCCCTCCCGCTCTGCCCTGGTATCGACATAGATATCAAATTAAAGGGCTTGATGAGCACATTTGAAATATATATACATTATATAGCTTTAACAAGCTAATTTGCTGTTTCTAACAGTGTCAACATGGGTATCAAATAATAAATCTTAAATTCACAACTCAGAAACTATACATATAACATAAATTACTTCAAATAATATAACCCCAAAATAGTGTCAGTAAAACATAAATTAAAAATAACTAAAACCCGACTACGAAAATATCGCGCACTGAAAAGTATAAAACAAGAACATTCATTTGACCGAGTAATAGCCATGGTCGTATGACACCTGCGGTTGTTTCAGACAATCTTTATATATTTATGGCTAGGATCTCACTCTATGGGGTAGGAAAGAAATATAGCATCTCTAGTTTGCGTATACAACAGATACCGCACAAAAATGTTTTACAAGATTTCATTTTACCACTTTGTCGGCGGCATACCTAATGTGTATATTCATGCCAAATTACAGCTTTCTAGTACTAACATCTCTGACCTAAACTGCGCACAGACAAACAGACGGATGGACATGGCGGAACCATAAAGGTTCCTTGTTGACTACGGAACCCTAATTAAGTTGTCACAATATTTTCGGATTTCCATGTTTCCCCGCACTAGGTATTTCTCCTATGTCTTGGATGCGTTTACAAACATAGAAACTCACATACACAAATACCCAGAACCGGAACAACGACTTGTAGATCATACAAATATTTGTTCCGTACGGGAATCGACCCGCGAAACGCTGCACAGCAATCTAATCGCTCGGCCGCAGTGCCATCGTGCCGTCAATTAAAATTTTTGTAAAACATTTACCTTAACAAACATGGTCAGCAGTCCTCATATGAAGTAGCTCAAAATACGAATGCAAATGTTTTATATCATGAATAAAAAAGTAAGTGTATCAAGAGTATGTCAATAGAGACATATAAACATGTATATAAATACGATTTTTTGAGACGCGTAGTCACGGATCCGATGCGACGTAAAATTCATTTTATGTCACAGTCGCAGGATCACCTCAGAAAAAGGAGCACTTTGCAAACGGAAAAGCCCATTTACATATAAAATGTGGTTGAGTAGGTACATATACTGATAGCTATGAATACGCACGTTTGATAAGGAAACTGTTTCGGTAATTTTTGTTGTATCCTATTGAGAATAAGATATTACACTTTTTTAAGTAACCCGGGTGAATACTTGTTTCTGTTTATAGATCGATTAGCGTTATTATACATAGGTAGATATTTTTTCAAAGGCTCATAACAAAACTGGTAAAAAAGCAAATGAAAGTCGTAATAACGAAAGTTCACCTTAAAACGAGCCATGCTAAGAGAAAATAAAAATGAGAAAGACATTAAAAGCAAGTGCGGATGTCGTGGCAGGGGTCGGGAGTCGCGGGTGCCGGATGCTGTGCAGATGCTAAAGAGGTACGACATAAAACCAGATTTTTTTTACAACATAAAAGAAAGTACAGTACTAAAAAGACTAAAATAAAAAAGGATTAGGTTCATAAGAAGCCGCATATAAAGACATCTGAAATAACGGAAATAAAGTGGAGATCGGATTCGAGAAGAAAGCGGAAGACAGATCGTTCCGATATCCAAATAACACCCTCTTCTGAACGTCTGAAACGTCAAAGTCGATCCGTGTAGGACACTAATTTGAATACCATCTACTTAAAAAGTAAGTTTTCATTTTGAGATTAATTCTCCCTTCAATGTTCCTAGAATCGTACAGTTATTGTGTATGCCTGTTATGCTGTTGTTATAAAGCTAAGAAGACGTCTCAAATAAAATGTCAAATAAAAACCTGTTTCACTTTCCAAAAACATCTGGAGTTTTCGACAATTCTTAGTGATAAATTAAACCTTGAAACTTAGTAAATTCTTGGTTTTAAATCTGTAAGATTTAGTTTTTATTTCGTATAGTCGAAATCTAAAGCCCAGACCCTTGAACAGACCGTACTACAACTGAACTGACTTAAGTTACAAACATCTTTTCATACGGTTCATAAAATCCAAAGAAAATGCTAATCGCAAAATAGAATGAAATAAAATGTCATCTAAGATGTCGTAGCTATACATATTCCCTCTGATTTATTGAGTACGCAACATAAAAAATAAGGTAGCGAGAAGGAGGAAATACGACCTAAACCGAGAACTCTCCCCGGAATGATCTTGTCTATGAAAAGTTATAATCTGAAATACGTACTCCGACCCAAGAGGTAGTTTAGTTTATAAAAGTTTTTCAGTTTTTCTGAAGTGTCATTGAGTCAAGCCGGCACATGAAAGACGTCAACAGAGGGATTCCCGTGTAAAATATTTCGAATAAACGTCGAATATTTTACGAAAGTTACGAAGTTACGCATAATATAAATAAATTGCCTTCTTATTTTAGTAAAGGCATCTGTATGTATAGTCTATAGTTACACCTGATGGTTGTCAGATAACAGTATATTGTTGTATTTGTATATAAGTACATATAATAAATAGAATCGAATAAAATTGCTAGGTAAACTTTACAGTTTATTTATGAATACTGATTAACTCTTTTATGGGACCATTGATTTTTATTCCGTATTTCATTGTTATTTATAGTTAAATTTGTTACTATTTGTGAAAACGGAGTTTTTGAGAATAAGCTCCAAAAATACCAAATCAAAGTCTATAAAAGTTATTTAGTAGCAACTACGTTCTTTGTGCGTGATTGGACGAACGAAAGTCGACGATTCAAATGCCGTTTTGCAGTTGATACTTTTTTCAAATAAGTCAATAGATGCCTAACTTTTTGAAGTGAAACGGAAAAAGTTAAGAACAGTAAGTATTAAAGCTTGAAATGCATTGGGATCAGTATCTGGTATGCAGATTTAACGAGATTATTTTACATTGATTAATTTAATATAAATAATCATTCGTCCACCAACATTCGTCATAAATGTTGTTACAAAAGAAAAAAGCTTTGTTTCACTACGTATGAGTAGGTATTCTGCACTTTGATGAGGATATATTCGAGCTAATTGTTGCTGCGAATTTTTACCAATTACGAAATAACTGTACCATACTGTGTTGCTTAAAAAATATATGAACATTTATTTAACACGTTTTTTCTAAATCCAATTGAATTCATGGCAACAGATTGAGCGTCTATTTTCCCTACATCCTGTATAGAGTGTTTTATGAATGTGCTTTCTAAAATGGTAATTTTTATAATTTCATATGATGCGACCGTCAGCGCCACCTTGGAGTTGGAAAACGTATTAATACATTATCACAGCGTCGCGTCAGTGGAAACGACAGTATGATCGTTAACTGTCATCATTACTGCTGCCGCTTACAGTACCCAACTGAATATCAATCGTTTGCACTTAATTCATACTAAAATTCAAGCTCACAATAGCAGCATGAATTATGATGAGCTTCTGTTTATGTATGCAATGTGACATTAATTGTTCTCTTTGTTCTCAATTATAGGAGTATGCTATTAGGCGAAATAACATTCAGTCAATTGCAGTACACGAATGCAGCTCTGAGTCGACCGACAACAATACTTCCTCAGAAGGCAATAACTCCAACTTCCTGCTGGCTCAATCCCTCTTTGTCTATGTTATCGTTTGCTCTCTTGTCCCACTAGAAAAAGCTACTCTAGACTTATTTCTGATGCGTAGGGAGAGGTTGTTCAAAGAACATTTATTCACAGGAAAAAAAAAAATGTTGATGGTTGCGGGCATCAAATAGGTAACGTAGGTAGTAGGTAACGTATGTTTGATATATCACATTCGTGTTCGCGAATGATGCGAATATTCACTTCCAATATTCGCGAATGCGAATACGAATACAAAGACTGGAAGGCATTTTATGGAGTACTATGCCCTGGACAGTCTGAGCTCTCTTTAATTTAATTATATACAAGCATTATACTTAAAGTAGTAGTCCCAAATAATAATTTGAATGGCTCCTAACTTGAAATCTGACGTTGCCGTCGACTACGCAATAAAACGTTAGAGGTGCGTATAGCTGAGAGATTTTATGACAGCGATAGATTACCTAACCGACGCGCACTGTTATTGAAACTCCCTAATCGTCAACTCGATATAAGCAACAATAGAGATGTGATCCCAACGCATTGTGGCTACAGAATAGGAAGGATTTACCAAGACTCTGAATAATACAGGCTAGCATCTCGACTCAGCCGGCTAAATGCTTGTGTAATCACACTGCATGAACGCCTGTGGGCCAAACACAAAATAAACTTTTGAGCCTCTGTTTAGTTATAGCTGTACGACTTCATTATAATTTGTTTAGCGGCAGACCATCGCTTTGTCGTCTTGCTTGTTTATTATAAAACCTTTTGTTAGTGCAAGCCGAATCTCGAAATTTCTTTGTATTCCAATATTGTTCCTTAATAATTTGACCCGTAAAGAGCAAATAATGAATAATGTATTAATCTGAAAATAAAAGGTACAGACACCAGCACATAAAGTTACTTCATACTGTTTTTCTTTAATTAGTTTTAAATTTTATCACAACTATAAAATATTCATGTTCGATAGGGAAAATTTCAACGATTAGAGTAGGTTGATGTGCTTGAATCTGTAACTAAAATCTTAACACCGCACGAACTTTACGTATGAAAGATCTTTAAAAGTAAACCAAGACATTAATAATTTACACTCGAAAGTTACACTTACGTGACATATTATAGATTACTTAATTATTATTAACCTTATTTCACCAAAGATACTACGCATATCCCACTTTTCACCAAAAGATGTATGTTATCCTAATCTAAAGATTCACTTATAAGTTAAAACTTAGTGTTAATTTACAAATGATATTTCAACGGTCCACCGCCATCACTTTGCAATAACACCGCGCCGAATAAAATTTTATGCATAGATATTTTAGAATAACTAGCAGGTTCAGTGTGGATTCTAGATAGGAATGGTCCTATCGACTTCCAATTTATTCCGCTAGTTTAATGTATAAAATCCACGGATTTTCCTGCACAACCTGGGATTCTTGCTCAAGCCGTAATTAATTTTATTACTCTTGCATTATAGGTAGCAGACCAACTTAGTTTTCGCACAATTAAATTTTGTATTTATCTCCGAAACTATCCGGTATGGATTTCCCTAGTCAATTATATTATTGATTCTGTATTCTACTGAACAGTGTAACATTTAATTAAAATGACCCAGAACATTAGGAACATAATTATTTTCGAATATGTTTATTATAGTCGCTGACAGGCTACTAATCTTGAATGTATGTGAACCCAGAGAATTTTTTCAGTTATTACATGATAGCATTAGATAGAATTAGAAAATCTTTGAAAAAAGTAATAATATGATAAAAATAATTTAGTTTTCCTATCTTTAGTCGTTCGTTTTATTTCATGATTTCCATGATCCCTTTGCAATGTTTCGTCGAATATCGAATAATAAAAAGTAACCGAATAGGCCGTATATCGAATAGGACCTGAATATTTATGGGATCTCTAGCTTAAACCCATATTTTAAAATTTTAGATAAAGGCTCATCGAGCTCACTTCCAATTTTCAAAAAGGATCAATAAACAAAAGCGTTTTCAGTAACTATGTTTTCTTAAATCTAATGAATACCGTACCCCAGTTTTGCCTATTAAGTCATTTGGTTCTAGCGAAGGAGGGAGCGGAACGCTTGAGGGAGAGGACAGCGTCCACCTCACAGTCTAGTCGCAGTGGTAGACGCCCACGGCGACAGACGTCGCAAGATGATCTGCGACCACCGTAGGAATGGGCATGCCGGCGGCGAATAATGGGCGACACGCTGTCCGACCATGGGCCATGCCCGAGTCGACGGTGCGTTGTGTTCCACGCGCGCCTCAAAGACTGTCGTTCCTTTGTGTGCCATAGCCTGCCGGGGTTGCGGGACTAACGAATACCGTGACCCCGGGATGTAAAGGGCAATTGAAGGACACCGTGAATTTTAGTCAGTACAAGTCTGACAGTTCTGCTCTGTATTTTGATGATTTTACCAGGATAAAAAAGTCATTTGGTTCAGGTTCCTAGGATAGGATGAAAATCCACGTTATTGAATATTTAATTATTATCTGGCCTATTTGAAAACTGAAAGCGGACCCTGACCGTAGGGTTCCTCTCTTAAACTTATCAATCATAGTTCGTTCCTACATATTTATTGTTGAATGCTTCAATTGTATACGTTTAGAATAATAATTGCTCTTTATGCATAAAAACTCATGTGTTCAAATAAATAAAACATCAGTGTTTGAAATTAAGATACTACGTAGACCTATTGATTTTCTTGCTTTGTCAAGATAAGACTCTTTTCCTTTGATACTTTGAACCCCAGTAGCCGATTCACATAAATGGTTAGGACTTTACCGTATTTCTTTCTTTTGAAGATAATGTTATTCTTATGTTACTTAGGTGGGTACTACAATTCATTAAGTGGCCTTTTCAAGAATTATGTCGTAAAAATCAACTAACATTGTTAAAGGGGTATGCAACTTTTTGGCATCCTATTTTTTTCTCCAGTAATTAAATGTTGGTCATTAGTAGACCGCAACCTAAGAACTTTGTAAAAAATAATAAAAAATTCTAAACCGTAACCAACCAGAGATATAACGGATTTTATTTTGTTATAATCAGGAGTAAATCTATGGATTCATTAATCTATGGTTACGGTTTAGATTTTTTTTTTCACGAAGTTCTTAGGTTGCGGTCTACTAATGACCAAAATTTAATCACTGGCGAAAGAAAAAAAAAACATTGGTGCCAAGGTCCATACTAAAAGTTGCATGGGCTTTTAAATGTCTTCACAAAAAAAAGTTAAACATATCGGTGGAACACTTGTTTAAAAAAAAAAGTGTCAACTGCAAACAACATTTGATATTGTTATAAGGATCGTTTTGCAATTACACTATTTTAGACAACAGATTTTTAATTTTCTTGTGGTAAGACGGGTAATGTTTAAAAAATTACTGTGCATTATATTTCCTCGATGCTTGTTTTAACCAATCTATAACTAAACTGTTGTTAAAATTTTAACATAATTTTATTACACTCACTATAGATAGGGTTCATGTACATCCCTTTCATCTGTCAGATTTTAAGATAGGCGGATGTAAAAACATTGTTTTTCCAAATAATTAATCGTTGCTCAAAACGCAAAGTCTAAAGGTCCTGTGGTTCAAGTTAATGGGCGTTAAGTGATTGTGATTAAAGACTGACAGCGAAACGTTTCATACCTAGTCACGAACTGTGCGCAATTGACTTCTTGGCCAGCGACTGAAGCTCCATTCATCTCACACAATATAAGAAAAGCCGTAATCATGTCTAGAGAGGAATCACGTCCAACGAGCGACAACGCCGGAATTCCGTCTGGCCCGACATCTCCCGTAGTCTCCGCTGTAGATAATTTTCTTTACAAAAAGAAACGGATTTCTTGCTTACGGTTTTTATAAAATTAGGGTCGACGCAATTTATCACGTTTTCCAATTTTCTTTTATCGTATAGAAAATGTTACACAGTAATTTTCAATTAAACACTTCTGATTTAAAAAATATACATAGTAAGATTTCAATCTTCAAAATTTCTAATTAAAATTCTTCAATTAGTACAGAAGATAAGCTGTAGTTCTCAGAGAGGTAACTTTACTCTTTACAAAAAATGCAAAACCATGCAATAAAATTATTGTTACGTTTTTCGCCCATCTATCTCTTTATTACTTTTCTAAAATCGTTCATACATCCTATAGGTATAGTAAATAACATGTTCATCATTCACTAGTAAAAATAATCGACTGTTGAATCTCTCTCGAGTTCCTACGATAAGCTAGGGTCGTTACCGAGTAAGACATTTAAAGATAAAGAAAAGTTTTGGATTCGAATTCGGCAGATGCTGCAAAAAGACGTTTGGAAAGTTAGTGCAGTTCACTATGAACGCGAATGCCCCAAGTCCAACCGTCTGACTCCAAACAAGTAAAGACTTTACATAGCTCTGAATGAAAGTAGGATTTTCTCAAAAAGAAAAGAACAGATAGTTACGTGGAAAATTCCGTTTGAATTTCGGTAAACAATGACTGCTAATTTGTTTATTTTACAGACTATTAAAAGCCGCTCCTTGTAATCTTAGAATTGAGAACTTTTGAAGTGAACACTTCTTTAGCGGCATTGTGCACGTTTTTTGGAATGGGTAAAAAATGTTAAACTCGCGTCAGGACACGTGACCTGACGGCGCAGGGCGCTTACGCGAATGTTCGTGTGTGTTTATTACTATTCAAGTTTTCACTTCTGCCGGCACTCCCAGAGTGCAACCCGTCTTTTTTTTTTTGTAAAAATACGATTATGTTACGAACCTTCTCGTTCCTCACTAACATGCGTGTTTTTTTTTCTGGTATCAGAATCATAGTATAGATGGAGATAAGAAATTATTTGAATTTCCGTTCGACATATTCAACGACATCCAATTCAATGTTTTCCAAAAATACTCCAGGATGTTTATGTACGACTGTTTATTCACTGGTGGCTATATCACATTTCTTCAATTATTATTTATTTGACTTTTATTATAAATTGTACTTACGACAGAATTATAAATGGGGATGTCTTTTTTATTTACATGATAAAATGATCAAATGAGTCCGAACCCAGTACTGCTCGTACAGACCAAAATCCACGGTGTCTTTCAATAGCCCTTTACATTCCAGTGCCGGGGTTACCTGATGAGGCAGTCCCGCGACCCCGGCAAGCTTCTTTGGCCCGTCAGATTGCTGACAGCTCTTTGAGACGCGCGTGAAACACGAGGCACCGTAGATGGCAAGTCACGTATTACTCGCTGTCCGTTGCCGTGGACGTCACCTGCGGCAGCAAGGTCGTGAGGTGGAGGCTGTCCTCTCCCTCACTCGTCCCGCCTTCTTCCTTCCCAATCATACACAGGAACCTTCCGAAACAACCGTGTCCGGTGAGGCCTGCGTCAGGCGGAAGATGAAGACGCCGTGGTGCCTCTCCAACCACTCCTGAGAGGTCTTACTGTCACGATTGCGGCGCGCCCGATCTTCGGTTGCGACAGTCGTTCCCTCCGCTTTGAGATGGCGCCGGAGCACTTCGTGTAGGACGTCGACTTATCGAAACAGCGCATATTCGCCCTGGGCGGCGTTGCGCCTCCACGCGCCAAATGGGGATGTTGATGTGAAGAAAACGACTGAATAGATTTACATGAAACACTTGGACCACAGATAGGTTGTTTTCAACCTAGATTAACGCGCAGGATACTTTTATCTCGATATTAGATTACCGTGAGATGATTTTCGTCTTCCAGGAAGGTCCGGGCTAAAGTTAGTTTAATATAATATTCATAATAGGTCAAGCGTCCTTGTTAGAGCAAATAAGTGTAGTAGACTAGTTTATAACAAAGTTTTGTTTGAATTATTTCTAGTTTTGGATTCTAGGACCCATTAATTTATAATACTCGTAGAGGTCTCAAATATTCAGATGACGCTGCATGCGTGCCTAATAAACCAAAGATGACATGAGTTACGTAACGGTGTTAAAGGTGTTAAATAGAAAAGGAGCGTTATGACGAGATATGAAATTGCAATGAGGCGACTGTCCTACCAAGGGTGCGCGAGTCTCAACAAATCCTACGATAACGCCTTCATTACCCACACGTCAACCCTCTTCTCCGTGCGTCTTCGTCACCGCTTCAATCTTTTCGCGGATATTACTCCTAAATTATGACAAAAGCGCCAGTTTCGGAGCTGCATAATGAATCCCTACTAGTGATGAATGGATCACACCATTCATCATCATTTTCGATTGACGTTTTGATTAAAACATTTTTATATGTGACGAACAATGACAGTTTTGTTTTGCTGATTGCTATTATTTTGACTTAAACGTAGATTTTGAAGGTTACAATTTTATAGTAAATAAGTACGAGTATGTTAGGCCTTATATGATTAAAATTACTCAACTCGGGTACATTGACTGTACCCTACGCGTTTATTGCTACACATTGATGAAAGCAATCAGTGACATAGATTCAGTGGTGCACCGATTAGTGGATCGAACGCACGCATGTGTGATTAGATAATAAGCAACAATTAAACTATTACTATAGGCATCCAAACACGTATACCAACAGTATTAATCCGGCCAGTTTGTTGGCCAGAGGAGCACTGTCGGTCGGTATGGCACTCACTGTAACCGACCCTATAGTTTAAAATCGGTAGTTGTAAGAAGATTGAAAATAGTGATGTTAAAATAATATAAACAAATATAAAAATGTGTACTTAAAATATTCCACAATTTTCCATTAAAATATTGTTTCCAATACTCGACTTACAACGCGACACTATCAGTTGCGCTCTGTTTTTGTTTCATTTCGGATAGAATGGAAACTAAACTTTGAGCGCTTACAACACACAGCCACTATAGCAAACAGGCCTTGTTAGATAAAACATCTGATTTTTAAATTAAGTTTTTTCCTATTTAGTAGGTTTCGAAGAAGGAGTGTCTTCCGCTCATCTGTTTAATAAATGAAAAACATCATAGAGTAGTTGTGTAGTTTAAAAAAAATACCGATTGGAAGTTCAGGAAAAAATTGAAATTAAATAGGTGTAAAAACAATCATGATCATGGCGAAATGGAGTGGGAAGCGGCTGCCTCCTTCTGGGAAGCAGTCATGCTCGCGAAGGAGGAGGCGGGCCGCGTGAGGGAGAGAACAGCGTCCTCCCTCCACCCCAGCCGCAGTGGTAGACGCCCACGGCGACAGACGTCAGCAGACGATCTCCGGCCACCGTGGGCGCGGGCATGCGGGCAGCGAGTAATGGGCAACTCGCTGTCCGACCATGGACCATGCCTGGGTCGACGGCGCGTTGTTTTCCACGCGCGCCTCAAAGAGTTTCAGCAAAAATGACGGAGCTTTCCTCCAGAGGGCCAACGCCTGTCGGGGTCGCGGGACTTGTTAACAAAAATACGGGTCAGTCCGAAAGTAGCCAAACTTTGAAAGTAACCATACTACCTATTATTTACTGTCTAACTGTATGTTTTTTGTCTTTAGTTTGTGACCTTAATTAATTTTATGTCACTAAGTGATACGACGTGGTAAAAAATACCCGTAACTTCTACTGGAACTAACGTAGAATGTTAGTAGCCAAGATTCGTCATGAATAAAATTTTCAATAAGCCAATATTCAGCTTGAAATCACAATAATCATAAAATACACTTCATTTAACAAGTAACGTTCTACCGTTTTGTATACTACGAGTATATACGTGTAGATGGTCCGCCGCCGCAGTGCCGGTTGAAACAAAATCAAATTTTGCCGTTAAGGCATAATCAGCCCATAATGTTCTCACAGCCAGGCAGGCCTCGTCTCTTTGGTCGCTGGACTTATGATTTACCGTGATCCCAGTACGTAAAAGGCTATTGAAAGACACCGTGGATTTTAGTCACTACGAGTCTAACAGTCCCTCCCGCTCTGCCCTGGGTGGGAGGACTCATTTGATGATTTTACCACGTTAAAAAAAGGTGATGATGATCTGAGTTTATATGATCAGTATGAAAATAATTATGCATCTTTTAAGTCTTGTCAAGCAGTTTTGCTTAAATTCGAGACGATAGTCATTCTACGGTTCAATAAACATCGTATATGATCAATCATTATTTAATTTGTAACTTTATAAAATATTAATTTAATGAAGTAACAATAGCTGTGCATTATAGCTTCTTGGAATGACGTTTGGTATATTATAATAAACTGTTTGATTTCAGTATAATTTTAATATGCACAATTTATTCCGTACCTTATCTTGGAAATATTGAATATCATTTTTAAAAATAAATAACAGTTCAAATAAACTTTAGACCACCTCTTTAAGTAGCTTGATAAACCATGCTGTTCCATAATTGTCCCCTCCAATTTGTAGGGTTACTTCGCCTGCAGCAGTTGTACCAGAGCCTGCAACCGGGAAACGCAAAGTTCCGCATTTCAAATGTGAAACGAGTCTCCAATGCGTCCGACGTGGTTGAGTACCTGCGAGCTATAGAAAAGCTGGACCGATGGAGCAACAAATATGTTGTGCTAGATTCAACAACACAACTAGCAAAAGCTACACTAATTTCGCACGTTCGTGACGTGCAACTCGGCCGTAGGAACTACCATTATTTCTTAAGCGGACTGGTAAGTAATCCCTCAGCTCATTGTTAAATTTCAAGATCCCGACTTCGCAAGTTTGTATGACAATATGCGGAATGCCAATGTCATTGTCAGAACTTTGAGCTTAAGCCAGGATTTGCTTCGTCTCAAATGATAATTTTATTCCAATTGTCCCACCATTTTGCTATTACGAAGTTCTATTAATGAGTTTCATACGTTGACCGTCTAATGACTATAATGTATTACATTTAATGACAGTTATTTTCAATAGGCTCAAATATAAACCAAATTTTGATACGTCAGATTTTAATTAAAATTTGTAGAAATGGTTATTATATAGAAAGCAATTTCAAATGTATGTTTTGTTCTTGTTTGTTTTCAGGCATTTATTTAGTTAAATTTTTGTAAACATTTTTGTTTTAATTCAGGTAATGGACGATCGCTGGGAGAAAGAAATTACAGAATTTGGCGCTATTAACATTACTGGATTTCGACTGCTGGATTTTTCCCGTAAAGTAGTACGTGACTTCATTGACTCGTGGAGAAGGGAGACTATCTCGGTATGTTTGGCTTCTTTTGTTGTTTTTATGTTCACATAAACCTAACGTGGTATTTTCTGTGATTATTAAGTAGATTTTAAATTTTGCAATAACTTTGCAGAATATCTCAATGTTGTGGTTACGTAAATGAAAAACATGTTTAAAGCTCGCTTTTAAGCCCTCACATACCTAATATGATTATTTACGATGCGAAAACAAATCCTTTAAATTATCAACGATATAATTTCAAAATTTTGTCATTATTTGACAAGAAAACCACAACTATTAGGATAAATTATGAATGATCAATATGTGGATAGTCTTCTGTTTGGATATGAGTCATAGTGTCAATTTTTACATTAACTCTATTAGTATTTCTGAAAAGCAATATTGCTATATTTTCATGAACTAGTTTTGTAATCAGGAACACAACACATTATCCTATTTTGCGAGACTAAAAATATTGTTTTTTGTACCATTCAGAGTTAACGATGTTTGACAGTTCTTCGGAACACAGTTCCAATCAAAGGAACTTGGTTTATTTCTTTATTTCTACACATCATTCTTTATCGATATTCAGATTTTAATATTGTGTTAGCACGATAATATTTCTGGTATTCATTGAGCTACTCGATAACTCATTAATTTTACATATTGAAATCCTACTTATATTATAAATGCATGTTTGTTGGTCTTTCACGTTAAAACTACTGAATAGATTTGGATGAGTACACAGATAATTTATACCCTGTATTAATGTTCCTGTGGGATAATTTTCAAGATGGGCATTAGTTTTTTAAAATTACCCGCCATTGGTAATCTAGACGATTTTAAAGTTTGTATAGGAAAATCATAACTCGCGAACCGATGAATTTGAAATTCAGTATATAGAAATTAAATCAAAAATAATCAAACACACGTTTTTGAGTTTTTTGAAAATCATGTCATAAGGGAAGGGTTTTACTGCTTGCTTCGATAAACTCAAAACTTGGCAAATAAATCTCTCAATCGAATACAGGATACATAATTATCTATATTTCAAAAACCAGCCCCCTAGCGGGGTGAATATCGGAAAATTAGTTTGTATTATTTCCGATTTTATTCATCCTGTTTAGTTAGAATCTTAAAACCAAACCAAAACTGTTTCTCTTTTAGTACTTAATTGATAAAGTTCATTAAATAATTAATTTTCCCTTGAAAGGGTTGTAGATGGGTTATTGGGCTTAATTATGAAAACCTTTATCAAATGAAGTCACAATGGTACAAAGGGTTTTTTCAAAGTGAAAGATTTTTTTAAAGTTAATAATCAAGTAATAACTTCCTCGTCCGTTACATATAATGTGTGGAACAGAAATTAGATACTTGTCATTCACCCAAGCGTCTTGTCCTCTGATGAGAAGTCACACGAACAGAGCAAGGGTTGGACATAGCTTTACGTGATAGAAATATTTAATGTACAAGAAATGGTACGGTTTTCTACATCAGCACTTACCTGCAAAATATTCATCTCGGAAATAGACACGTAAACGGTAAAGTGACATGCATGACATCATCACAGTGTAGAATAAGACATAGGAATCAGGTTTTTTTATACCCTAATGGTGACACACACACACAAGTATACGGACCATCGACAAAGTGGACTGTAGCAACTTTCTCGCGCCTTTTTGGATGGTATGACAGAGAAAGAAACGTTGTACCGACAGTTTAGGGCACAATAATTTCGGTGAAATGTGTTTACACGTGGGTCACCCAGTGGCGCAATGGTCCGTCAAGAAGAACTTAAGAAAGGGAGGATAAAACCTAACAAAAGTCTATTTTACAAAAAAAACATTGTCCGTAATATTCATTACATAAAAATATTAGACCCGTAATTTTTCTTTTGCTACCTAAACGAAAATTGACGAAGAGACTTCGCTTCAAGAAAAAAGAGTCTTTGTCGTTATTCATTGATTTAAAGATAACAAAAATTACGTATCTTATAATTTTCAATATTTTAACTGACGGACTAAACAGATTTTCCATTTATTTATGCAGTAAAATTCTATTAATTAACTGCGCATATTGTTGGATTTTCACACCAAATCCTAATTTCCTGATTTTATATGTTTTATACAGGCCCAGGCGGCTCTCACATATGACGCTGTTCAAGTGATGGTCGATGCTATTCTCCGTTTCATACGCAAGAAACCCGAGCTTTTGAAAGCAATATTGAGACGGGCTAGTCTTAATAACACTAACGTTATGGACTGCAATCCCAAAAGCAACATTGTACCTTTCGAGTTTGGTGAAAGAATTTCCCGGCTGATTAAAAAGGTATGTATATTAGACTGACATGACACTATTATACTTATCGGCGCTAGCACATCATTTAAGATTATTGTTGTGTTCTTAGCCTACGTTTTATGAGTTGACTGTAAATCGTTGGAGTATACTTATTTTGTGTACCCATAACTTTAAGCAATACTGTGAAATTATTGTGTATATTGATGTATGAATTTGTGTAAGTTTAATAAACCTCTACATTCTGGAGTCATTTTACATACCTAATTGCTGATGCGAATGGTTGATATAAATTCATACATTCAATTATGATTGCTCGCGAATGTTTCGTTACTCATTCGAGTTGGATATGCGGCTGTATTTTCGACGTGAATATGAAAAATGCGTAAGAGAACAGTTACATTAACGTAAATTAGATACGTGCTGATTATATTTACGTCACCTTAATGCGCGCAACCACACCTATTTTTTAGAAAAAGTTTTGCTTAGGCTAATTTTTTATTCAAAACAGATTTTTCCTCGTCAGATAGTTACCTGAAGAATATGTTAATCTATAATTTCTTAACAGTTGCAAAGATCTTAATACATATACTCGTAAAATTACCTTATAAATTCAGGACTAGCTTGGCCCAAAGTAAAATTATTAAGGCTATAACATAACATAATATATAACTGATTAAACGCAAGTAACGGTAGGTACACTAATGATCCTTCAATTTTGATCCGGGCTGAAGTAGGTATATAGGATCATACTTAGCTAATTAATATCAAACGTGGTTATGAGGATATGTAATACACACAGTAATAAAGGCGAAATAATTTTCAGTGTGTTATAGTTAATCATAGACTCTGAAAATAGAGCACCTTCTACAATTTTCATTCATAGTCGTGTGGAATAATGAATAATGACAACAATACTCCATTTATAGGCACATATTCTATAAACTACTGAGTTTAAGATAAAACTGTTGATCTTTTAATAAGCAAAGTAAAAAAACAAGCGAAACGTTAAAAAAAACCACGTAAAATGACATTTCGCTTATATGACAAGTATGCTCTTCCTTTGTGCAAGCATAAATTGTGAAGGGACGCGTCAAGTTGTGGCGGCTGCCGTTACACGTTGCTGTGCCAGGAGCATACTCGTAGTTATATTTCGTCAGTCAAACGTGGTGCCTCCTGATGGTATGCTGCGGTTTACACAACACTTACCCCACGTCAAAATCGGTGGCTGCTCGTGACGTATTATCTTTTACATTTTATGTTATATCTAATGATTATGAGTTCCATTGTGTTAGGTCGACCACGCAATAACGTTGGCACCAAATTTTAATTGAGCGGCATTATAAGAATACAGGTGCTGAATACGGGTCCCGTCTTTTATATCGGATGTCCGCAGCGGGCGGGCTGAAGGTTCTGAGGCCCTGACGATTAATTAGGCTTCGTTGGGTGACGCGTAATTAACCCTCGCACTTGCTAACTGCCTCGATTCACGCGGGAAATATGAAACCTTCCCTTTTGCATTTTTCAAACTTACACTTCCGCAAAGTTGTGCTACGCGAGTTATCATCTGAACCTAATGTGATCGCTTAGCTATAAAATGAAACTAACTATTTTAAATTGAAACGCCAGAGATTCTTACTTTTTGTTTTAGACGGAGGTCAATGGAATCACTGGCACGATAAGATTCAATGAATTAGGACATCGCAAGAACTTTACTCTGCAAGTCATGGAATTGACAGTGGACGGTGATATCGTAAAGGTAAGACAAGTGAGAAAAACTAAATGTAAATTGTCACAAAATAATAAGGGGATGACAGTAAATATTGACGATTGCATATAAAATTGGTTATAATAGAGTTCTTTAATTCTTTTTTTTAGAATTTTATTTTCAAGTTGGTTGATGTGTGGCTTATTCAACTAGAATTGTTAGCAATGTTCATTAATAAGTTGAGTCGCGCAGCCGTCTCCTAGAGCATGATATTTGTTACTGTGCCGTCAAATACGAAATGCCGTCGTCCACTACCACAATATTACGGCTATTTTTGAAATCTGCTAAATAATTTCGGGATGAAACTCCCAAATGCATTTTAGTTTATATATTTATGCGCATATATCCAGTACCGCTCGTATTATAATATCTTATACGTAAAGAAAGTCCTCTTAGACATAAATGCTATAGTTTGTTCCCACTTGACATAATGAGTTACCGTGTCTGTGTGATTCGAAGGCAATACTGCGAGTTATACTATCAAACTAAGACAAGTTAAAAAAGAACCGTTTTCTCTCCTATCTTATACCGTCAGCTGTTGTTGCCGGCATAAGACTTCCACAGAGAATTGCCAGAGACATTCGAGCAAGAATTGCGGCAACTAGATGTGACTTTTTTGGTAAATCATCAATTTGAGTCCTCCCGCACTTCATGTAGCGGAAGGGACTGTCAGGCTCTCACTGACAAAAATCCACCCTGTTCCTTAAATGCCCTCAGTGTTCTAGGGCCGGTAACATGATTAGACAGTCCCCAAAACCGGCAGGCGTTTGGCCCTATTACTGGCCACGTTTCATCGCGTCTAATCCGAAATAGGAACCTTCCCCAAAAAATGGTGAGCAGTGAGGACCTGCGCCACAAAGACCCTGGGTTTAGGGAAGTTTGATGCTTGGGTTTCATATAACATGCAGCTGCTGTGCCCTGCATCGCTACAACTGTAGTTAGTAGACAGTTTATAGACATATAGCCTCATACATGTGATAGTCTTATCAGACAATGGCTTAATTACCATGATACTCGACCAACACCTAAGGAGGACCTCGTTCGGTAACTGGATCAGGACCTTGATTCAGAGACGCTACTTTTGGACACGGCTCGTACTGTTACCTAACAGTACGAGCCGTGTCCAAAATACCGTCTCAGGATACTCTCCTTAGAGCCCTGACAGCAAGCAACTTGGATCCTATTTACAATGGCAATATAATATGTAATAATGCAGCAAATAAACAAAAAAAGAAAAAAGGCTTAATAATAGAACACAAAGTATACAAAAGTAAATTCAGTTACCCGGAGTCAATATTTATCGTCTCAAGTCTCATGACTTTATTTTAATATCTACCACTTTTCGATACCGCTAACTATCCTAAATAAACAGGTGGGGACTTGGTACGACAACAAGGGCCTCATCCCTGTCACCCCAAGGCTGGCTCCACTAACCACCCGGGGATCCATCGACCGCAATAAAACTTACATTGTGACCAGCATTGAGGAGCCCCCGTATATAATACGCGACGATCCTGAAGACCCCGAATTTGACGCTAACGAACCATATAAGGGATTTTGTGCTGAGCTCACCAAAATGATATCTGATAAGTTGGAAATCAACTGTAAGTGAAACATCCTGGAATCATAATTTCTCATTAGCTTTTTATGACGTTGACTCTCGAAAACCTATTGGCTTTATTTCCAACTGGTATGAGAAAGAAATTAATCGATTATATAGGGCTTTTTTAGGTTAAGGTAACGTAATCTTTTAATAATCCTTTACATCAACGTTCTTATAGGTACCAAAAGATCCTATCTCAGATAAATGCAATTTCTTGTGATACTTTACAAACGGTAAATACTTTTACCGCAAAGAATGTTCCTATACGAACGATATGTTACGAGTGAAGTCCGTAGGGTTATTGAAGCTCTGGCCGGTGGAGTTAACTTTGCACAGGGTTTCAAGGTATAGTTTGCACAAATCGATTTATTACTTGGTTGTGCTTGTTTTGTTTTCCAAGAAACGTTCACCTGTTGAATGTGCAAGAAAAATACAAATAAATGAATCAGACATTTAACAAAATATTACAATTACAATTTCTAATCTGCGCAAAGTTTGAATGTTTAAAGCAAGGTTTAAAATAAATGTTCCGCTAATTAATTGTGCGCACATGCAAGAAGAAAATCAGAGATTAATTAACCACTAATCAGCAGAGCGCAGACAATTTACCGTTAAGTGCGTAATTACATGCTTACTATGCGTTGAGGGTGCTTAGTCAAATTAAAATAGGTAGCTGTCTTACTACGCTACGTCCTACGCCCCGACAGATCTCAAATATTACATTGGAGAGGATATTTTAAAATAAACATGTTCTATTGCAGATGAAATAAAATTGGTCCGAGATGGTAAATATGGAAACGAGAACCCAAAAATGATTGGTGGTTGGGATGGAATGGTCGGAGAACTTATAAGAAAGGTATGTCAAAAGCACACAGTGACACTTTCTTTACAATGGTCATATGAACGAGGTTTAAAGTCGCGGTCTTATCGCGGTGCACGCTACACATAGCCCTGGAACACACGTTAGATACGTGGATTCTTTTGTATGCCACCGTAGATCGTAGATCCATACGTTTCCACTACAGTACAACACAAACTATACAGCTGCGTGGCGCATAAAGATGCGTGTACCGTGTGACCCACGTGTATATCTGCTATATAGTGCTCGATCTAGCATCACTGGAGTCCAACCCTGGATTGGCATTGGTTACTGGATCAGGCCGTTTATATTCATCCAATAGAATTCTTTCTTCGTTGAGATAACAACAGTTGCATTTATGCAACTGTTCAATGTAAATCAGCCTTTAGTCCATAACTGACAAATACCACACCTTTTATCTCGCTTGCAATGTGGTACTGTCTTGCTGCTTATTCAAATATATTTGACTTATACAGATAAAGGCCAATTATGGTGTTTAAGAATAGCCAATAAAATGATATTAAATCATTTTTTTATCAAAATACACAAAAACATTGAATATTATACTAGTGTGCCAGCTAGCCTAGACATTAATTAAAACAAGTTTTCTTGAAAATACAGTAACGTTTAAAAGCTAGTAAATCTATAAAGCTTACTAAACTGCATAACGAATTTTCTGGGTTCCATTGTTATAATCTCATAGGAATTCCGACTGTGGATAGGTCGGTCTCGCTATCTGGTGGCCAGTGAGCAATAAATATCTTTGTAAAATCCCGATATCTCTGCAGCGTTATTCCAAAGGCTGTTTTCCCAATGTGCCCGACTCCAATTTATCAAATCAAATAATCATTTTAAAAGCAAGAATCTATGCTATGAACCAGTATTGATTACATACAGAAATTAAACTGCAACCATATTTACGTTTGCTGAAAAAATAACGACTTCCAGTTATTTACGGTATTGCTGTGCAAACTTTGAGAGATATTTATAGGTTATAGTTTTTATTCTTATTGGGTATTCTGAACTAATTGCATAGATAGTGATATGAATATTACTATTACCACGGTTTACGACTATCTCACACTTAAAAGATAGATTATACCATGAGTGTTTATTTCTAGTTTTTTTTTTTTTTGTTATAATGAAATCCAAATGAGTAGAATTATTTAATTTCTACACTCGTGACTACAAGATTGTCACCAAAACGCGCATTCCCATAGGCATGTGGCAAAACATTTATGTTTAAAAAAGGCAGTGGGCAGTGTTTTATAGACACAAAACACTACCCACTGCATAATGTAAGGTACATTATGTAGGTACCGTGGTAGAATGCGCATAATGCATTGGACATGTAACTTACTGCAGATACACGATACTCACTGACTGAACCAACA
The DNA here is from genome assembly GCA_943136025.2 of Agrotis puta. Lineage (NCBI taxonomy): Eukaryota > Metazoa > Arthropoda > Insecta > Lepidoptera > Noctuidae > Agrotis > Agrotis puta. Next base: position 3,651,311 of record OW964166.2, read on the forward strand.
TGGATATCCATTTTCCTCTCTAGTACACTTGAACTTTCCCAGTGCAGATGACTTTTATGAATAGTTCAACAGTAAATGAACCTAAATTTCTTTTACGGTACCACTGTCCAAGGACACTTGTACAACGCGTTGAACTATTTTAATTCGAGAAGGGTGACAAAATTTCCATTCGTAATTTTTCATGCCCCGGTCGCTCTTATACTGATATTCGTCTGTTATTTCATACCATCAGACACGTTTTAAAAACAGAAGATATTTTTGGTATCTATCGCTGTTTACACTAACAGAATAATAAAAGGCCCTTATAAAACACGCACAGATACCGCTCATGTGGTTTTAAAAATATTCAGTGAAAATAATATTATGTATTATAAAATGAAAACAGGCGTATATTAGTTCAGGATTTATAAAGACGGGAGGTAAATAAACTCTTATCATTTATTTCGTACAGTGTTAAAACATAAATAGGTACATTAGTATACTATGTAGTCAAAATAAATATATACTATGTAGACGAAATAAGTTGTATGAATAAACATCGTTACAACTCGGTGTATTTACAGAGATTTACACTTGTTAGTGTCGAAAATATTATAGACAAATAATCATGTCAGCGTGTTCTCATTATAATATAAAACGGGATCATTATAACATACTTTGATAAAATTTTCGTGTGTTATATTAATGCAAAAACATTTGAAAAACCTTCTTATTCTAATTTAACTTTAATTTCAGGAAGCAGACATAGCTATTGCGCCGCTAACTGTTACATTAGAACGTGAAGCCGTCATAGATTTCAGCAAACCTTTCCTTTCTTTCAATCTCAAACCTAATAAAAACGATGCCAATAACAATACAGGAGCAATCTTTAGTTTTCTTCATCCGTTATCAATGGAAATATGGGTGAGGAAAAACCTTTTTAAAAGTTAATCAACACATTATAATACTCGTAACAATTGCAAATTTTACCTACTTGAAATTTATTTTCAGCTTTCCATCGTCTGTAGCCTGTTGGCTGTGAGTGTCGTATTGTTCATCGTATCTCGATTTTCCCCTTACGAGTGGAGAGTGGTCTCCTTTTCGGATTCACAAATTTCAGACCATTCTGACGTCGCTACTACAAAGGTGACCAAAAAGCCTTTTTTATTAACTTTTTTGCTTGTAATGTAAGGAGCAGCAACTTATACTAAAGACTAGTGTAAATTGTGGACAATATCTTTGATTTTAATAATTATCTTTATTTCGGGAATTAAAAACATTGGGGATTTTATAGGAAGATATTTATGTCTATAACGCTACTCACTGCTTTAAAGTTTTGGCAAAACATCGCAACCTATTCCGATTTCTTATCATAATAAACGTTTCTAATTATAATTATTGGTTGAACAAAATTTTGTTAAAATTCCACACGCTATTTCAGACCACCGTGGTGAACGAACTGAGCTTTTGGAATTCTATGTGGTTTTCGTTGGGCTCCGTTATGCAACAAGGCAGTGACATTAACCCCAGGTCAGTGAATATTTTTATATTTAAATGTCTAAAGCAAAGAAGGAGATTCGTATTATTCGCATACAATACATTTGTGACTTGTAGTATGATAAACCGTTTTAACACTTAATTATGATTCAGTAGTCAGTACTTACCGCGTGTATGAGTAATGTGTGTGCGGTTTGGTAAAGGTTTTTTTTTACGTGGTAAAATCATCACATGAGTCCTCCCACCCAGGCAGAGCGGGAGGGACTGTCAGACTTGTACTGACTAAAATCCACGGTGTCCTTCAATAGCCCTTTACGTTCCGGGGTCACGGTAATTCGTACAGTCCCGCGACCTTGGTAAAGGATTAGCAAAATATTTTTAAAATACAAACTAATGCTGTGAATATTTTAGGTCTGTATCCGGAAGAATTGTGGGCGGCGTGTGGTGGTTTTTCACTCTGATAGTGATATCATCGTATACGGCTAATCTAGCTTCATATCTAACGCTGTCTCGCATTACGGAACCCACCCAGACATACAGTAAACTAGCTACGTGCCCAGAGGTAACTTCATTACTTTTGACATAAACAATCCTTTAAAGCTTGTAGGAAATGTGGAAAGCGAGGTTTCATTACCTGTATTAAAATTCTAGCAAAATATACATTCTCATGAGGTTTTAAGGCAGTTTGTATTCATTTAGAATAACTAAACAGTACTGTCTTCCTCAGGATACTCTTGAGAAGCCAAATGCCATTGAAATACCCCAAGATTCACCTGTTGATGAGCATGGATGGCTTGCATTCCTGATGGACCGCTCCGCTATGGAAAAAGAAACTGAAGAGACACCTTGTGAGATGATTGTCACCCTTACTCATACTGGATTTAAGGACTTCGCTGTTGGCGTCCCTAAAGGATCTAAGCTGCGGTACGCATATTGATATTTCTTTGACTTAAGCGAGACTTTCACGAAATTGCTCCTATGCGAAATGGGCGCGCGATATTTTTACGGCGAATGTTTTGCGAATTATTCTTTCTTAAGCTTTTAACAGCGCTTGAGAGTGTTTTCATTGGAGAGTGTTTTATAGGGATGGCGTCAATATGGCCTTGCAATCGCTGAAAGAAGAGGGTGAGATACCAAAACTTGTTCGCAAATGGTTCACGAAATCTGAATGTGATGCCGCTGACGTTGTGAGTATCTTAAAATGCATACCGTATCAAATCGACTATTAACAGAAAAAAGGGGGGTAAGGATCTTTTGATGTTAACAATTTTGGGGGTACTTACTTTTTTTTACGTGGTAAAATCCTCAAAAAAAATCTTGGAAGTATTTTCTTTATTATTAAATTATGTACTTAAGATCATAGAATCTTAGATCTGAGACGAATTAAATAAAAAACTGAGTATTGGTACATTTCAAGTGTCGGTGACGAGGCATTCCCGAATGAATGATTGAATATTAAATGAATAAGATGGAACTGTTTCAGCAAGTTTACCTTGCACTTATTTTTTTAATGTATGTACTGGTGATCTCCAATGGTAAGAATAAGTTCTGAACTAATTGCATATATAATATGTATGTTTTAGGAAATTAAAGGATCCGAGTTGACGCTGAGCCAGGTGGCTGGTTTGTTCTACGTACTGGTTGGAGGATTGTCTCTGGCTCTAGGAGTTGCTCTGATCGAATTCTGCAAGTATGGGCGCGCGGAGGCCGCAAAGGCTAACGTGCCGCTGCGGGCTGCCCTGCGCGCCAAAGCACGCCTTGCTTCTAACGCTGAACGCAAAAATCAATCACAACGTGGAAATGTACGCGAACATGAACGCCTTGGATGGAACGGCGGAGCCTACGGGGGAGTAAGTATTAGATACTCCTTTATTCATTTTACATTTTTAAAGTAGGTCACCGGTATCAGGAACAAGCCTAGTCCAAGCTGCGTCTTTCCATTCTATACAAGGTCTAAACGTAAGGGTTTGTAACTAATGGCGTATAGATTGGAATTAACTTTCTTACAAGATTTTATACAAGAGTAGTACGCAAATTCTCGCGTATACTTCGTAGTAACCTAATCAAATACCTCACTCCAAAATATACAGTGCCAGTACATATACAACTAATCGTTTATGATTTGGAATAAGCACGCCAAACTCTAGATTCCAATCTCTACGCGAGCAGTTGCATGCTCGCTATTTTGATATGTTGTCCTCTCTTTCTATTCCATGGTAACTAATATCAGCGTGTCTATTTTAAACTTTGCATCAGACTTAGACGCGTGCCATATAAGCACGTTTTACGCTTATGAACCCGAAGAAGACGGTCGACGTCGACGAAGGTAGGAGCCCCGCTCAACGGGGCTCCGTCAACCAAAAATTGACCGTCTTGCGACGAAACCCCCGCTTTATTATTATATTATTTCACTAAACTTAACCAAGTCATAGAATTATATCACTAAACTTAGTCAGGTCAACGGCACCCCAAGATCCTGACGTCGGCCGTCTTTTTCCCAAAAAACATTGATTTTGTTGGCAAGGCATACGAGTACGTATATACGCATATATATTCATGTTACAAACTGTACACGAACAGTACGCAAAATTCGTGTAATCGCAGATTTAAAAATAGCATTACAAAGTTTACGTGACTAGTTTTCTATAGCTGCGTTCTGACATTGTATAGGTTTGGAGGCCAGGAGAAAGGAATCTAATAATATGCACCGTGTCAAGTAGTAAGCCATACCTGACGAATGGTGCAATAGTTCGCTAGTGCCCATTTTTAAAAACAAAGGAGATGTGCTGGAATGCAATAATTATAGAGGAATAAAGCTGATGTCACACAGTATGAAGGTTTGGGAGAAAGTTATTGAAAGGCGACTGAGAGAGGAGAGCGAAATTTCACAGAACCAATTCGGTTTTATGCCTGGTCGGGGTACGACGGATGCCATCTTCGCTATCCGCCAACTGTGCGAGAAATACAGAGGTGCACATAAAAACTTGCACATGGTGTTCGTCGACCTCGAAAAGGCATACGACCGGGTGCCACGTGAGGTTCTGTGGTGGGCCCTTAAGGAGAAAAGTGTGCCTGGGAAGTATGTGCAGTTGATCCGTGCTATGTACAGTCGATGCAGTACCCAAGTCCGGTCTACAGCGGGCACTAGCGGCAGCTTCAATGTGGCGGTTGGCTTGCACCAAGGGTCGGCTCTCAGCCCGTACCTCTTCCTGATGATAATGGATGCTCTGACGTCGGACATTCAGGAGGAGGCCCCCTGGTGTATGCTGTTTGCCGATGATATTGTGCTTATTGCCGAGAGCGGCCTAGAGGTCCAGAACAGATTGGAGGCGTGGTGGCAAAGACTGGAGAACGTTGGCCTGAAATTGAGCAGAACCAAAACCGAATATTTGTTTTGCGATTTTGGCGGTCTCTCCAGTCCTGTGCCCATTACACTTGCCGGAACGCCCATACCAGTCTGTTCCGACTTTCGGTACCTCGGGTCGCTAGTCCAAGGAGATGGCGATATAGACCGGGACATAACACACCGGATTAACTCGGGATGGATGAAATGGCGACAGGTCACCGGAACAACTTGCGACCCACGGATGCCCCTCAAGTTAAAGGGGAAAATATACAAATCCGTGATTAGACCTGTTGTATTGTATGGATCGGAATGTTGGGCTGTGAAAAAGATGGATGAGAAACGTTTGCATGTAGCGGAGATGAGAATGTTAAGATGGATGTGTGGAGTGACAAGAATGGATAAAGTGAGGAATGAGTTTATAAGGGGAAGTTTGAAAGTGGCGCCAGTTACAGAAAAAATTAAAGGGAATCGTCTGTCTTGGTATGGACATGTGATGAGGAGGGATGACACTCATGTGACTAAGAGAGTGATGAGTATGAATGTTGATGGATGGAGAGGAAGAGGAAGGCCAAAGAAGAGATGGATGGATTGTATAAGGAATGATATGGAAGAAAGAGGACTGAATGATACTGTGACGTTTGATAGAGGAGAATGGAAGAAAAAAACGTGTTGCGCCGACCCCAAGTAAAATGGGATAAGGGCAGGAAGATGATGATGTCAAGTAGTACTGTCGAGAACCTATGGTGGTAAAATAAGCCAGTGTCTTATTAGGCTATTGGAACAACGATCGCGGAGTCTACATCCAACGTATTAATAACCTCGAGAGCCAAGTCAAGATACATGATTAAAACATTTGATACTTATTATGAATGTTAAGAATAGTCAGATACTAATGGTATTTTTATAAAAAAAAAATGTAAAATTGATCTCAAAAGCATCATTGCGGATATCTTTGCAATTATGTCGCTGTTCGTGTGCCTTCGAGTAATTTAAGTATGTTATAAATAAAAAATTCAAAAGCAATAGTTAACCTTAAATCATTGTATAATCGGAGCTGAACAGTTGCAGTGTCTAACTACATTGCAAACTTTCTAAAACAAAAATATCTTCCAGCAGTACTACAGCCCCGCAAACCAGATCGGCCAGGAGGAGACGGCTTTGCATTCGAGCTTCACACAAGTTTGATCCGCGGCCCGGGAGGCGACGACGTCCCGTCGTCGTGCGTCCCACTCCAAGCACAGGTCCAGCTCGGTGGAACTCTACCAACTGTAAACAACACGGCAATCAACAGGACAATCTCATACACTGACTACGGACCCAACGGCTTTTGCCTCTGATCAACTTAAATAAAAACAATTGGGTAGTTCACTGCATTAATAATTTGATAAATTGTTTAGTCCGTCAGTTAGAGTAGGTATTGAAAAATAATGGACAAGTATTTTTTTTAATCAATAAATACTGACAAAGATAAAACGCTTCGTAATTCGGGAGTGGGTTCTTGTGACGTCGTAACGCTAGTAAAATTATACCTACCGAGTGACATTTTGTGATTTTTAGAAGCGTTGTATCTTCGTAGTTTTTTGATTTTCGTAAGAAAAGAAAAATATGGGTCAAATATTTTTTGATAATCTAACTTTCGGACTAATAAATTTCAGTGAAATAGCCCATTATAAGCTTGTACTAAAACATTAACAACACCGATACTTTAAAAAAAACCCCTACTATCTATGGGCTTAAAGACAATTAATACAATATGGATAAAATTTCTAAATAAATTTTTACGAGCACTGTACTTCTGCGTTTTAAAAGTTACTGCTGAATGAACGACACTGAACTATTTTCTTTTCATTTCATTCTTAATAGTAGGTACGGAAATCGAAGGTTTTGATGATGAGAAGGAATGATAATGATGGATGACGAATTATATTTATGTACGTTCTGTGAGATTATAACGTATCGAATGTTTAAGTGAATTTTGCGCCATCGTTGTTCACTAAACTAAGCGCATTGTGTTATTATTTCCACGGGAGAACTTATGTGGCTAATTCGGATGTTATCTTTAACTAACGCACTTTAATTGAGGAAAACCTTTCCCCCTCTCCCAATCATTTATTAAATTAAAAATACAACTTAAACATTTTATTTAATTCATAAATCATGTTGGTATTTAGTTATTCGTAAAAGCCTGGCGTATTTTACAAAGTAGATGAATATCAGGGTCTTATAATTACGTGTTTAGTAAGTAAAACTTTTTTAATTAGGTGACATTATTTAAAATCCTGTAACTCTAAAAATTATACCAGGTAGTTAGATAAAGATTAACGTTAATTATGGCTAAGTTACCGCTGTGAGGGCGCAGCGGTAATCCAGTCGTTATAATTAACGACTCCATTTGACTGCAGAGCGTACTAAATATGCGCAATTTACGACGATACGAGTTTGATTGTCATCACGATCTTATGAAGGTAATCGTTAAGCTGCAACCGCACTAGGGCCGGTTGTACAAACGCTAAAACGACCTTAAATTAAGTAGAGGATTGCACGGCTTACCCCGCCTGTTACTTCTATACATCAGTCACCACGCCAATATGTTAATGAAGATAGAATCTTAAGACAAAGTCTTCATTAATATTTTCATTGCCTACATGAATTAACAGATAAACAGACGGGACATAAGAGAAGACGGACTGATAATGCTATCTTTATAAATCTATTAAAACTATCCGTAAAAACCTTTAGAAGAGGTCAATTTTACTCTCATAGGTGTAATCATTGCAGCGACGTACAGTTTACAGTAGATGCACACTTGCATACGTTGCTCACATGCAGTGTGCTCATAGCATTAGATAATGTCATTACCGTTAAAAGCTTAATCGTGTCCATTTCTGGGATTTTTAACATTATGAATGTGCAACAAGCATTAGCTGTTAGTTATTTAGCAGTTGCCACGATCACATGAAGATGCATACATGTAAAGATTACAAATTACGTGTAAAAATTATTTTACGTGCCGTATTTAAAGGCGTGCTTTGACGTATTTTATGCGCATGGTAGGCGTGTTGTGTAACTTGCGCACACTGTGTGTGTACTAGCGTATGTTACACCCACGCTATGCATGCGCTACCAGGATATTATACTGCATGCTAACACCTAGTCATCATGTGATTTATGTAACTTGCCATTTATTGCCGTTAGCATTATATTATAAGCACCATACATATAATACTATAGATAAATCTTATCCGTGTTTCAGAATTTCAAAATAAAAAAGTAGTTCAAATATCGACGTCTATATCACATACCAGTTTTATTAAAATATACCATAGATAATAATTCAAAATTGAAAAAAAAGTAGGTTAAATTGCTGTGTGATAATGTTATCATTAGGTAGGTAAAATATTACAATTTGTAACACTAACTTCATTTTATATTAATTTAAGAACTCTGGTTTATTGTATTTCTTATTATTTTATGTGTTTTATGTAGTTATTACTAATACCAGTTTCTGAAAAAAACTTACTACCCTCAGTTTACTGATACTTTTTTTTTATTTATGTAAATGTTGTTCGTAACTTAACTACTTGTTTGTGTAACTTATGAATTAAGATGAATAATTAATATTGCCAAAGGCAGTGTAAGTCATATCAAAATTATTAACGGCAGTAAAAGTATTAGGAAATCATTAATAATGTATTCAGGATTTATTTTAAAGTCGTGTGTTATATCTTATTAAATAAAGCAGCTCTCACTTTCGTTGACATATAGCTTCTTAAATTAATTATGCTTCCGTCCTAAAGCTATTTTATGATCATTTAGAAATATCATTAGCTGATAACTTTGCGCTTGTCCGCCGATTTGATTTAAATAAATATTGTGCCAAAAGCATCAGCATAATTTTTGGTTAAAACGATTAATAAAATAATTAACACTTATTATAAAGCCAATTAAACAAAATGTGCGGTTAAATCCGTCCGTCAGTGAAAGGCTGAACTTTAGTCCGGCAGCGGCAGCGATGTAAAGCGCTTGTAATTAAAAATAATTGAAAAAGATCCACTTTTTTTTAGCTAACCGCGGCCGGTTTTCATAATAACACATCAGTACTTCAAAAAGTTCCGGCGTCGAGCGTCACTTGACATTTTTTTTTTCAATTAACTATAATTTAAAACATTTGTCGCTCATGTTAAAACCATTTTTTTTTACATTTTTGCATCTTTATAACTGCGATTCTATTCCTAAATACTTGATAAAGTATTAAAGTATTCTTCAAACGACTGATTTACATAATCCTTTCATGAATGTAGTCTAGCTGTAAGGCATATTTCAATAACATTATGTTAATCGTAAATGTAATTGAATGTCTAATTTAGATGATATATCTGTGGATCCCTCCCAGATTCTAGTCATAAGATTCAAGGCTCAAGGCTCTTGTAATCTGTAGCATGACATCATTAATAGTTATGGGCCTACCACACGCACAAGCTTCACCACAGTTTTGCCTGCGCAAGTCCGACCTGCGCGTACTTGCCTGTGTGTTGAGCGTTCAGTGTTGCCGACCGTGTATTGTTTTTTCATGCGAGAAGCTTGCGCGTGTGGTAGGCCCATTATTCTATGCTTGTTTCGACAGTCAACTTATCGGTAATACGATTTGTTTATGTATTTTAAAGTGCATGAATAAATAAATTACTGGTGAAATAAAGTTTATCCTACTATTCTACTAATATTATAAATGTAAAAGTTTGTACGGATTGATGTTTGTTACTCTTTCCCGCAAAGAACACTAGACGGGTTTGGATAATTTGGTTTAATACATAGGATAAATTTCATCCTGTTTTTATGTTCCCGTGGGATAATCTTAAAGTGAATCTCTTCCTGAAGGTAAAATAAATTATGGCCTAATAAGTTACTCTTTCTATATGACGTCATGATACAGGTCGCCTTTTGAAACCTAAACATGAATTTAGGTAACTATTACCACATATTTATATAGTTGTCGTAACATAATTACTTTAATGTGATGACTATCTACCATATATGATTGTTATAATAAACTATATATAATAAAGTACTTGAAAATCTACGTATTGATGTTTTATTTCTATCAGAAAAACTTCCCCTATGCATAGAGATTCTTAAAAGGTATAAATAATTCGGATGTTCATTATCATTATCACTTTTTAAAGTTAGAGAATTAAATTGAATTGCAATCTCTTCTCTCTTTTTTTTTACTTGTGGAAATCCTCATGGCCAGTCCATGAGGATTTCCAGAAGTAAAACTTAAACCACACGGTATCCTCTACTACAGCCTTAAGCCGGGGGTGCGGGTAGACTTGCACAATCACCGCTCCCCGGCGGGATTTGACCCGACTACATCGCCGGATCCCTCTCACCTCTCCTCGAGTGCGGATGCAGAACACGTCGTCGCCATCTCGGGCCTGTATCTGGTCGGGCAGCAGATCGGCTCAGGCTACCTCAGGCATTCGTTGCCTATCTGAACATCAAAAGTGGTCATAACTTTTGATGTTCAGATAGGCATAAAAATCCTAATCTAGCCCTCGTGGTACGCATCGAGGTCGTCTCCCCAGCTCTTTCTGGACCTACTCCAACGGCCTGACTTTTTTTTTTTTTTTTATCGTGGTAAATGAGTCCTCCCACCCGGGGCAGGGCGGGAGGGACTGTCAGACTTGTGCTGACTAAAATCCACGGTGTCCTTCAATAGTCCTTTACGTTCCGGGGTCACGGTAATTCGTACAGTCCCGCGACCCCGGCAGGCCCGACGGCCTGACTTGGAAAGAACTCAAGAAAGAACTGGAAACACCTAAGCACTGACGGAACGTAGTAAAATCTGTTTTGGCGCCGGACATTGGTGGTAGCGAGTCAGGGGGTCCTAGGGGGACCGCTAGGACGTGAAACACCCACAACAAATTGAAAAAAATATTGCATAAAACTGGGACCAAGAAAAAAATGGAGGAAGGTCTTTTCCCACCTGTGGGATAGAACAGGCTAGTTATCTTACTACTATTAGTGCGAAAGTTTGTGAGGATTATAATGGATGGGTTTTTGTTCCTCTTTAATACAGAACTACTGCATTGATTTGTATAAAATTAGGTTAACAGATACTTTCTTACCTGGATTAACACATAGGATACTTTTTATCGGGGTATGTTACCGTAAGATGAAGCTGAACTGCAAAAAGGGAATTCATTGTTTAATTGGGCAAACAATACTATTTGGTAGTAAATATTTGCCAATTCTTCTATCACACAACACAATTTAGGAATTATACTATAATGGCAAATGCACTGTCGCGAGGCACGCATCGCATAGGCTGCCTTCTATGTGGAAGGTTAAGGCTCCTGAATTGCTGGTGGGAAAACGAATTTGCAATAACGCTATTGAACCAAATAAGGCAGTTAATTTTTATATAATGCATGTCATAAATATCCATGGCAAAACCTACCTCATTGGTCTAGTGATAGCAGCGCGATCGTCAGGTTCGATACCCACGGCGGGCTTAGTGTTATTGGGTTTTTCAATACAACATTTTTCAATAGCAGTCATGCCACAGGGTCTGGTTTTGAGTCCAATTCCTTGCTTCTTATTGCACGGGACTTAAAAATAACTGGCAAATTTTGGTAAGTATCAGATACACCTCTGCTTAACGCACGGGGATCATCAACGTCATCTTATGTTAACAAAAAGAATAATAGACGAGGAATACAGTCAGTAAAGGATTGAAATTACTTCTAACTGAAAACACAAAAAACTTAAAAAACAGGCTTGCATAGATGGGTTTCGTATTTATAATACAAAGTTTTTTCAGGAACTTCACCCGTGTTTGACTCAAAAATTATGCCACTAGAACATAATACCAGGATAAAGGATATCTCTATCTCTGACTCACATTTCACCAGAAACAGTTCAGCTATTTTTACGCAATTGATTATAAACATCCATCCATCCATCCAAACTTTCCGATAACATTACTTTTTGCACGAATATTTTTTACATACAGTTACAATTCACGGTTAGTTATGTGAATGATTCACATTGAATGCAACATACATTTATTTCTAAATAATAAAAATGTTAATACAGAGTTATCTATCAAGGGACAAGAACATTATAACCTAATTATCATTATAACTTAATTTTAATTGTAAGTAAGCAATAATTACACAGGCCTGCAAAATGAGGGTCATAACTTCCATCCATCTTGGTGCGTTGATTACGAATATGTACTTAGTTTTTCTCCATCACCCCCAGATTTTTTTAAAAAAAGGTACAGATAGAAAATAGGAAAAAAACACAAGTTGTCACATAAAAAAAATGTATATTTAAAAAGTACATTACTTTTAACTTAAATAACTACTAATATATAATGCCAACTTATTACTTTTTTTATCATGGTAAAATTATCAAATGATTCCTCCCACCCAGGGCAGGGCGGGAGGGACTGTCAGACTTGACTGACTAAAATCCACGTTGTCCTTCAATAGCCCTTCACGTACCGGGGTCACGGTAATTCGTAAGTCCCGCGACCAACAACTTCCCAGGTCCCACAAATAAAATTTACATGTTATTTAGACTATCAACTTATTACTAGTCTAAATAACATGTACATTTTATTTGTGGCAACTGGACCTTTTTTTCTGGAAGCTTCGGCGATGTCCACTTCTGGTTTGGATCGTCGCGCTTCAATAACCAACAGTAGTCCGCCATCATACTAATATTCCATCTTCCTTGATACCAGACTTCAAGCTCTTCCAAATCTTGGTGAAATCTTTCGCCTTGTTCCTCGCTAACGGCTCCTAGATTTTCTGGATAGTAATTAATGTGCGAATTTAAGAAATGAAGTTTAATGCTCATATTATAACCCATTACACCAAAATCTGTTAGTAAATTAATTTGCAATCAACAAACCAAATTTGTAATCATTTTTGACATTATTTCTTTACCGTCGGAGCTTTCATTGTTCCCCAAAAAGTTTTACACCACTTCCTTAAATGCACTTCCTTCCTGCCATGCTTGCAACTCGATATCATTGAGATTTTCATCAAACTTTTCCTCCGACATTAATTTTCTTACATCAGGGCGGAGAAAATTGCTCCTTTTAATTTAGCTTCTGATCAAGATGGAAAAACTGAATGCAGGTATTTAAAGCCTTCACAAACTGCTTCATTATACCCAATTTGATGTTTAAAGGTCCAGGGACTTTTCCTGAGATAGTTCATTTCTTGGAGGCCATTCCTTTTTGGTCCAATAATGTTATTTAGCCCGGCTATTCCACTCGCAAAGAAAGCACGGGTATTTTGTATAACCATCTTGTTGGCCTAGTAGCATGCTTATTATTTTCAAATCTCCACATAACATCCAACCGTGTTGTTCATAAGCTATATTAGCCAAAAGCTTTTCCAAATTTTCATAACATTCCTTTAATTGGGCGGAATGTGCAACAGGTAGTGAGACACGTTTGGACCAGTGGCTGAGCAATTGGATTGCTGCGCTGCGTGTCGCGGATTCGATTCGATTCTCGCACGGAACAAATATTTGTATGATCTACGAGTGGTGTTTTCGGGCCTGAGCGTTTGTTTATGGGAGTTTATATGTTTGTAAAAGCACCCACGACACAGGAGAAATTCCTAGTGCGGGGCAACGTTTTTTTTTAAGAAAAGAAAGAAAGACTTATGTATTCCCAATATGTAGAAGGACTGCTTTCATAATTATTTTTGAGGAGCCAATAAACAATCTCCACTCGTTAGGATCGTATTCAATGTCGTACATTGACGTCAAGCCTGGAATATCTTTACAGTACACTAAATCTTGATCTTCAACGAAGAATGGAAGATAATCTTTTTCTCTGTGACGGTACCATGAAAATGAAGTACCAGGTGCAAGCATATTTCTTTCTTTTAATTGTGTTCCAAGGAGTTCCGCTGCATCTTTGGGGTGATTCAAATCTCTTGTCAAGTCGTTTAAATGTGCCTGTGAAAAGAGCTTACATTCGTTAGAATCTACGTGAAATTCAGGATCAGATTGGTGTACATCCTGTTCATCTGTATTACAATCAGAATCTTTAATTTGTGTAGCTGAAAACGGGGGCTGCACCATGTTTGAATCGCCGAAAATTGCAGGTGTAACTGATGACACGTTTGGATAGTTTATGTCCCTTTTATTTTTAGAATTGTATCCAGTTATGTCACAACAACAAAAGTAGCAATCTTTAACATGGTCTTTAAGCTCTCTCCACAGCGTCAGCGAAACGATTTTGAAGCAATTTTTCTGTCCTTTTGACCACTTGCGAAGTCCTATAAACAAGTCGTACAAATTTTATGAGATGTCAAAGTTTTGTCTTGGTTACTTTAATCGTATCCAAAATATCTTTTGTAAATATTTTTCACAAAGTCTGTAATGCTGTTTCGTTGTTTTATAACCATAAACCCGCAAATATAACAAAAACAATTCCGAGAATTTAAACAAGTTCGTGATGACATTTTAAAATTTATGTTGCAAGATGCGCACATAATCATTATGTATTAATAAGCTTATTACTAAATTAAGCCAAATGTACCGTTATCGACATGGTTAATGCAAATTACTAATACTCTTACTCATTATGTAGTAATTAGCGAATTACTGATTTCGATTAATTTCTATTTCCCCTTACACTAATTAGATGCAAAAAAAAATAATCTGAAGTAATTCAATAAAATTTATAAATTTTAAAATTAGCTAAATAGCTCGCTCCGACATTTTAGCTAAATTTTTAATATTTAATATCAAAAAATCCTGACGTAATAGGATTTTTTAAATACTTTTCTCGTAATCAGCACATCTGAAACTATAGAAAATGCTACTCAGATTTCAAAGAGGAAAACCATAGCAGGCCTGTGTTATTATTTAAACAATTACAAGGCGGAAAACAGTTTAATTATTTTTTAAATTATGACCAACATGAACCCTCTGTATCATCCCCTAAACCTGTATTATGACAATAAATGAATTTGATTTCATTTCATTTTAATTAAGAATTTTCAAATTATCGCAGACATAACAAACTGCGTGTATTCAAAATACTTGATACTTAATACCTACACAACTATTTTTATAACAAACTAATGGAGATAAAATACACAGTGAGCAACTAAGTGTCAACGCCGTCGCTTAGTTCAGCTGAAATGTGCTGAAATCTTTTTTCGTCATTTGTATGGCGACAAGAAACGAACCAAGCTGGCCTCGAGAGAGTTTTTTCCCCAAAGATGTCATAAATCAGAAGGCGCCAGATGGTGTTGACCTACACCATTATTGCCATGTTCCTAGCTAAGAATTATTATTGCCCTCACTTTAGGTACGTCGTTTTCAAATAATAAAGTAAGTCCTTAGATTCGTAACTTCGGATTGAGTTTGAATAAAGAATAGTTAACACAAACTGCTTGAACAGTGGTTCTTACTGCACCGTATTTTAATAATGTCGGATGCAATAGGAGCACGGTTAAGGGGTATTTTCTTATCGAGAAAGAAAAGGTCTCAGGTGACCTTTTACGGTAAGAATCTCCGAATACTTTCTGAAATTATTTAATTTTGTTTTTGTAATGTTGTCACAATACAGGGCAGGCAGCAGGTACTTGTGTTCCAGAGGCGGCGAGAGTACAGAGTGGAGCCGTGAGACACTCCTGTTGCCCATTCTCTGGATCGAATTTGCGTACATCCAAGATTATTTCAATGCACAAGGTCATCATAAAAAGATAATTTCATTGAACTCTCTCCGATTTGATAGAGTTTTAAACTGGAATCTACTAGCTAGGAAGCAAATCCGCCGTGAAAAGTTTGGGAAACCCTGAGTTTTATTGATTCATTCTAAGTGATGGAAAATGTTAGTTTTTTTTCCAAGCCTAATTCTACATGCATTTCTAATGAAAAATTACACA
This sequence comes from Agrotis puta, assembly GCA_943136025.2. NCBI lineage: Eukaryota > Metazoa > Arthropoda > Insecta > Lepidoptera > Noctuidae > Agrotis > Agrotis puta. The sequence continues at coordinate 3,667,058 of OW964166.2, forward strand.
AAAAAAAACTCGTAAACTAAAACGAACGATATTTTCACAATTATTATGTCTTGTGATTGGGACTACAGCACCGTAATTATTTTAAATTATAGTTTTATTTTTTGTGTAACTGACCTATTTGAAATAAATGCTTTAATATTCATTTTGAAACAAATACAAAAAATAATTAATGGGAGCTGCTTAATTATGTAAGCAATACCAAACACTAAACTATATCGCGAAAAGCAAGTAAGTAACCAAGTTTACCAAATACTTGGTCATCGATGCACTTCGACAAAGGACACAGAAAACTAAGAAACTGTCGAAGACAGGCAGGACGGTTTGAACAAATTCGTACTGAATAAAAGGTGAATTGAGGTTGCGACGACACCTCAGTTAATTAACTTCCCTTCCAACTTTAAAGCCTTTGAGTCCACGTCATGGCATAATTATTAATAACGATGATTGTAAAGTACATTAGGAATGGTTTTTTTAAATCAATCTTTACATATCGCCGATGAAGAGTCAATAAATAATAACTGCAAAAACGCAACTTTACAGGAGGCGAAAAAAACGTTTCAAGTCCGTTTAATTATTTTTTTAGTATATTTGATTTTTTAAATGTTTTATGTAAACTAACTACAATATTATGCAATCAATGATTTTATTAGTTTTTAGATATATTTTAGATAGATTTTATTAGTATCTATTGCCATCGTAAATGACGTAACACCACTTAGTATATAGGTATTGCAATAATTGTTTATCTTGCAAAATTAATAAGAAACAGACCTAAGATCTTTGTCAGCATGTACATTACTCTATTCTACAATAAATAATGCAATAAAACAAAAATGGCCAAAATGTTATCTATACTAATATTATAAAGAGGAAACCTTTGTATTTTTGTATGTTTGTATTGAATAGGCTCAAAAACTACTGGACCGATTTCAAAATTTCTTTTACCATTACTTAGAGGGATTCTTCCGAATCCGTATAGGCTATATTTTATCCCGGATTTTTTTTTTCAGAGAGCCTAAAAAATAAATGTCCACCCGTGCGAAGCCGGGGCCGGTCGCTAGTATATTATATATTGACTCTTCATCGTCGATATATAACGTGAACGTTGTATTTGAACGAGATTTACCTCGTCTGTGCGAACCTGAATACAATTAGAGTCAATGTAAAAAGATTGCCCAGAATCGTTGATTTTATAGTGAAACAGATCAAGCAATAGACTGTTGTTAAGTTTTGTTAATTACTAGATACATAATTATTATATCACTATAAAACTCGCAGAAATAGAGTAGACTAGAATAGTAACGAAAATACCATAAAAAATTACATTGTTAAAAACAAAAACCGCGGTTTGAGTAAAAAAATAAAGAGAATTAATAAATCATAAATAAATCAGCTTGGATAAATAACAATGATTTTCATAGAAAATTATTATCATATTTTCGCAACCTACTTAAAAATATTACCAAATGAATTTAAATGACTAATTATTGAGTAAATATAAAGTCAATTAATCACCAACTACTTAACTTCTGTCAACACCAAAGATATTTTATCCGCTAATGATATTTATTGTAGTCAGAATGGCCCTCATTTAAATTAAAATGATTACTTTTGCTTTAATACCGTAAGCCACAACAAATAATTTCTCCTCTAAAACTTTTGGTGGAACATGGCCTCTTTTGTTAATTTAAAACGAAATTTAAGCCGAGAAGGTCGTTCCCTAATTTTTTTTTCTTTGACGTCGTTTCTTATTGCGTTAGCTACGAGGTTAGTTGATCTACTTAACATTTAGACACACACCGTCGTACCACAAAAACTTAAACATCTGTTGAAATCTTGTAAAAAAAAAATGTAACTACAAAACGATCCTTATATCAACGTCATATGCCGTTTTGACATTTTCACTTTTTTTAGACAAGTGTGACAGATGTTTCACTTTTTAACCGACGATAAAAAAGGAGGTTCTCAATTCAACATGTATATTTTTTTAATGTATGACCACGCATAACTTTTCCTAGCGTGGTCCGACTTCAAAAATTCTTTTGTAATTTGAAAGAGTAAACTGAAAGTTGGTCATATTTAAATTTCAAAAGTAAAATCGGCCGCCAAAGGTAGAAAAAAAGGAATTTATTTTCAATTTTCTTACAGATTTTTCTGTTGTGAATCGATTTTGTTGAAATGAAGTTAACATATGTAGTTCTGAGGACTCTATTATATAGCAGAGATTTGCAGAAGATAACATGTTGTCATCCGTATCATCAGATCAACTCCAGATCCTTGTTATGTTACGAAGTTAGTACCAAGAAGTCTTCAACAGTTAACACCAGCTAATATATCGTGTTTGGGCTCATTTCACTTATCTTAATGAGAACTTTAGACCTAGCTGGGGTATCATTGCCATCGAGGGTCTGAAGATGGAGAAGGAAGGCAGGGGCAAGAGATCCTTAACAGTTAACAACAACTATATCACATTTTTTTTATCGTGGCAACATCATCAAATGAGTCCTCCCACCCAGGGCAGGGCGGGAGTGGCTGTCAAACTCGTACTGATTAAAATCCACAGTGTCCTTCAATAGCCCTTAACGTTCCGGGGTCACGGTAATTCATAAGTCCCGCGACCCCAGCAGGCTTTGGCCCTCTAAAGGGGAGCCCCGTCATTATGCTGACAATCTTTGAGGCGCGCGTGAAACACAACGCGCCGTCGACCAGGGCATGGTCCATGGTCGGCCAGCGAGTCGCCAATTATTAGCCGCCCGCAAACTATATCGTATTTGGGCTCAACTCATTCATCATGATGAAAACTTTAATCTTAGCTGGGATTTGACATTCGTCGACAGTCTGAGAGTGCAAAGTTCAGTTCCAAGAGGTCTTCAACATTAATGCAGTGGTTACTGTGACGGTTACGTTGACAATGACAAAAGCGTAGACGGGTTTGTACATGTTTATTTGTTAAAAAGGTTTTATTTGTAGTAAGACCGTCAGTGTGTAAGATACTTCCACCTCTAATTACCAACCACAGACTGATAAAAAAGTAATACCCTGTATTTCTTAATATATAATATTTCATATTCAGTCTCAAATATTTTGATACTATAAAATATAACTGAATATGTTACTTATTAAAACTCTTATATTCTATTAATAAACGCGTTTTATAATATCAATACTTTAGATATGCTTAATTTTACCATATTGAGTTCAGTATTAGACATTTTGAATATAAATTGAACACATAAAAACCAAACTTTAATAAATAGAGCAGATCACATAAGAAATTAGTATAAATATTGCATTTTAATTATTTGACCTCCAGGGCAGAGCGGAAAGGACTGTCAGACTCCTACTGACTAAAATCCACGGTGTCCTTCAATAGCCTTTTACGTTCCAGAGTCACGGTAATTCGTAAGTCCCGCGACCAAGAAATATAAACTTTTTTTTTATCGTGGTAAAATCATCAAATGAGTCCTCCCCTCCAGGGCAGGACTTTTAGACTTGTACTGACTAAAATCCACGGTGTCCTTCAATAGCCCTTTACTTTATGATTTATTACTTTATGATTGATTATTAATAATGCCAAAATAAAGTAATACCCTTAGCTCTTCTGGTAGTTTTGTGCTAAATCTTTTATTGGTTAACTCTTTAATAGCTTGTGTTATTCTATCTATGGCATTTATTAATTTTTAAATGCATTCTTCAGATATTTAAGTGTGGTTAATTTGTGCAGCTGTAAACAGTTCAATATTTTTGTAGAGATTTAATAAAACACTTTGTTTTCCATTACCAATGGCCAGTTGTTTGTTTCGTTGACCATAGAGCAAACGAGCTTTTTTATTCTTTAATATTTGATACTCGTCGGATTTATTTAGCTGTTTTCTCTTTTTCGTTATACTGCATGCACTATCTGTTGTTTTCTGATGGATTTAATAATGCAGTGTGCGAATTATTTGACGTAGCTGGACATTTTTTTTTAATTTCGAAGACTGGAAATGGTATTAGTAGCTGGTAAATCTGTCGTGCTCTCTGAAAAATTTAATAACGAACCTCCTGAAGCAATAGGTAAAGAACTTTCAATTATGTCATCTAAGAGTTTTACAATAAATTCGTCCATAATATTTTAAAATAGCCAACAATTACGACCAGCTCCTGTTTGGGAATTATCTCTTTTTTATTTTAAGTTATTGAATTTTTTCTCCAGTTTTCTATAATGTTGTACAGATATTTCTTTCCACAGGAGATGGTTTCTGAACTTTTCACTTCGTTTCTCTTTTATACTCTGCTATTAGTAATTTAATGATGTTATCAGTATTAAGTCAATCCAAAATAATATTAGTCACTATAGTTTATACTTACATACTTACCAGCTATTAATTTGTTGTGAATTAATTCTGTATCTTCTATTTCTACAATACTGCCATCATCTAAGTTATAAACTTGTTTTATAATGGCCATTGTACGACTTTATTGCAATAATTTTATCAATGCACTGATATAAATAAACATTCAGTTACCGAAATTGACAATCTCAAAAAGTTAAATGGCGGATTATTTGCTAACTTCACTCTCGTCTGAGCTCAACAAGATTTCAGCCGATAATTTAGTTAGCATAGCTGCATGCTGTTCAGCATTTTCGATTTCTGTCTAGTCTTTCTGTCGGCTAAACGCACCCGTCACTCCAAATTAACTTTTTACATTTCGCACTCTAACTGCTATTGATAAATTGCGCTGCCGATTTTTATATTTTTACGTGTTTTTTTATCCTCAAATACATAGGTTTGTTAACTTTTTTATTTTGAAACATCATTCTTTGATTGATTTGACATCATAATGGTGTTTAAAAAGGAAAAAGTTTTGGATTTCTTAACAAACCTTTGTATTTAAGAATAAGAAATCACAAAAAAAAATTAAAATCAGCGGAGGAAATTTTTCACTAGAAGTTACAGCGCGATAAATAAAAAGTTAATTTGGATTGACAATGAAATCAAAAATTTGCTGGATTTTTATACTTCCCTATTCTAACTAATACATATACACAAAGTATTCGAGGCTGAGGAATTTTTCGCAAAGAAGAAAATGTGAAAATTGCTTATAAGTACTTATAACTATAAGTTTGGTAATTAATTTTCATATTTTGGTAAATAATTAACTTCTCGAAATAAAAATGTTGCATTATCGTGCATCTATAATCTGTATCATATATTCACTTTCATCATATGCCAAATTTCAGTGCCGGAGAAACTCTTCGTCAGACGATCTCCGGCCAACGTAGGCGCGGGCATGCGGGCGGCGAGTAATGGGCGACTCGCTGTCCGACCATAGACCATCGGCTGTTTCTTCTCAGAGAAGTCAGGTACGAAACACCGGCCTTATCGAGTTTGTAAAAAAACGACTTGTAAAACTGTGTATAATAAACTAATTGCAAAAATAAATATCATTTCATTTTCATAGCAATTTATATTGTAAGCGATTATGTGTAGAGCTACATAACTGCGGACTATACAACATAACACTGAAAACCACAAATCCCTGCGGTTTGTTCCAAAATATCAACATTATCAGTATCTAAATCTATACAACTAGATTATTTATTTTCCGGATTTATTTAGTTGGATAAAATGATGGAGGTGAATGATAAAAATGACCAAAGTATAAACGAATATTGATTTGTTATTCAGTATATTCTGTTAGCAGTGATGAGTGAGTCAGTAATCATCACTCACGTGTAAAGAATTAACAGATCACTATCTTTATTCCGCGTATTCTCGAATGCTAAACAATACAATTACAGACAGTGGACAGTTGTGGGCTCTATCTACAGTGTCCAAGACAGCAACTACTAGATAATATCTACATTTTTACAAGCTTTTATTTAGGTTCACCTGTCCAGTTGTCTGTAATCAAATCTTGCAAGTTAATTATCCAGTTCCCGGTTTCCGATTGAGCTGAAATTTTTCAGGTATATGTATATGTATATATTCGTACGTATATCTATATATGCGTGACAATGCAATATTATGATGACAGGGAGCTTTTTTTTAGGGTTCCGTACCTCAAAAGGAAAAAAACGGAACCCTTATAGGATCACTTTGTTGTCCGTCTGTCTGTCCGTCCGTCTGTCAAGACCCTTTTTCTCAGGAACGCGTGGAGGTATGAAGCTGAAATTTATATCAATTACTCAGGTCTACTGTCCCTTGAAGCTGTGAAAAAATCAAACTTCTAAGCCAACGCAATCAAAAGATACAGCCGTTTATGCCGCAAATTTTCGACACTTGCAAGGGAATCAAAACCTACAGGGTGCTTCCCGTGAACTCAGAATCTTGAAATTTGGTACGAAGCAACGTCTTATAGCATAGATAAAGAAAAAATTACGAAAACCATAAATTTTTAGTTACATCACATAATATATATTTTTTAATAATTTTAAACTTACTACCCATTTCCTCATAAACGCGTAGAGGTATTAAATTATTCACATACACACGTAAACCTTGCAGGTTTGTACGGAACCCTCGGTGCGCGAGTCCGACTCGCACTTGGCCGGTTTTTTTCTTTTAAAAAAAAAGCGTTGCCCCACACTAGGAATTTCTCCTGTATCATGGGTGCGTTTACAAACATAGAAACTCACTTACACAAACACCCAGACCCGGAACAACTACTTGCAGATCATACAAATATTTGTTCCGTGCGGGAATCTAACCCGCGACACGCTGCGCAACAGTCAATCACTCAGCGACTGCGCCAACCGTGCTGTCAAATTATCTGATGATGGAACTGAAAGGTATAGGAACTCTGTAATGAAACGCCGCAAACCCATCGAGTTTAGACTCGTTTGAATCGTCTTGACAAGTACTTTGTCTAACGTAAGTTTCTTTTTTTTTATATAAATGCTTGTTTTTAAAAGGAACATAGTTTTTTTGTGACTAACTTGTTTTTTAACGAAAGCTTTCGCTATGAAAAATCATGACAACCATGACTTGCACCCGTCAACAAAACCAATTAAAAGTTTCAAACGCAAATTGTTCACGCCAAAATTAATTTTGTTTGTCAATTATGGACAATAATAACACGAAAGCGATATGAGACGACAAGGTACCATGATAAAGTCCAATTTAAATAATGTATTTTATTACTGGTGACGATGAAATTAGGCAACTCAGTGACCTATGTATACATCAATTTCATAATCATCAAGCATACAATTTTAACTGTGCTTTCAAATGAATTTGACATTACTACTAAATGAATATTTTTTTAAATATATTATAGTTTTTATCTGCAATCATTTCCACTTTATGCAGATTTGATGTAGGAGCTTGACACGGCGAGTGTGATCTGCAGTGAGACCATCTACGGCATCGCGATCGCCTGCTGCGCAGTGTGTCGTGGGTTCGATTCCCGCACGGAACAAATATTTGTATGATCTACAAGTAGTTGTTTTAGGTCTGGGTGTTTGTGTATATGTGAGTTTCTATGTTTGTAAACGCACCCACGATACAGAAAGCAATTCCTAGTGTGGGGCAACGTTTAAAAAAAAGTACTCCTTATATTTATCAGTCTCAATCACTACTGATTACATCTTTCCTTTTTAGTCTTTTTGTGTAGTGCTTTTGATTTCATCTTTCACAATAGACTGATTTGAGTTTATCGTGTATTTCAACGTTAGTGATGAACCAAGGTGAGTTGCTAATAGTGCGGAGTATTATATTCTGCATTCTTTGCAGGACAGTTATGTTCGAGTTACCGGCACTTCCCTGACAAAGCTGCATGCCGTACATCCACAAAGGCTTCAATACTGTACAAATGAATAATGAAGACAAAACATTCCAGTAATGGCTCCCGAAGTATCTCCCGAAAATAAAAAGACTTAAGCATGTCATAGGGTAAAATAATAAAATTATTTTTGTACCCGCACTTAGTATCTGACCTACATGTTCAGTAAGAAATTACATTCACTATGATTGTTCCGCATAGAAAGCGACTCGGTATTGTCCTTTAACGGGGACGCGATGAGGAATGTTTTTCTCGCAGTTCCCAAAGCAATTTTAGCTGTCATGGAAGTTTGCTTAGCCCACACATTTCTCGAGCTTTCTAGCTTTACTGCTTTGAATTTTATTTTATTTTGTATACGAGGTTCCTTGTAATTCGACAAATTCTATGAAAATACGACGGAGCTGATAGGTTTGCCAAAAAGCAAACAATTGAAACCCTTGGGTTTCGCCGAAAAATAGTTTTCAAGATACCTATTTGAATTTGGGTTATTTTCCCAAAATAGGACTTTTTATTTCTAACACTATAGAACCACAAATTGAATGGGTATCATTCATCTATAAAATCCGTTCTCTACACTACGTAAACCCATTTTTAACTCCGACATTTAGGTTCCTAAAAAAATATTTCATTATTAGGTGAAGAAAGCAGAAATTGAAACTAAATTGAAATGAACAGGCTAGGCAAATAATGTAACGTCTTCGATCCAAATCATTTGCCTATCTGTTTGATCGTCCAATGGCTGAAATTCAACCATTATTAATTTTACGTATTCAAGGAACTACGAGTACTTAGTTATATAATTATAATAATAAACAAAATAATTAATATAAAAACTTGGGGGAGGCCTTAGCTCAGCTGTGGGACAGTGTAAACTGAACAAAAAAAAAGTGTATTCTCTCAACGTATTACTCGTAATATTATAAGATGGCTAAAAGTCCTTCGATTTGCTCACGTTAACAGTCAGGCATAGTATTACAGTCATACTATTAATGTTGAAAATTACTATTGAACCGTTCAATTATTGTGACATCAAAAATGTTAATTGTAGGCATCTGAAAAAGAACTGATACATTTTCATCATTGGGTGCTGTTGGGGCTCCCTCGCTTCTGCAGCGCATCGGGGATGTTCGCGGAGGAGCGAACGGATTGTTTTTTCACTATAATGCGCAAAAGGTGCGCCTCGCTGGTGCGCAGGGTGAGAGCTAGCTGCAACAGCATACTGAAGATGATTGCAGGTAGGTTGGACTGTAGGTACGTGAATCACTGCTGTGCAGTTTCACATGGAATGGTGCAGCGGTGATTTGCGTAGTCTTAATTATTATTATTATTTTATGATTTGACTGTATAATTTTAATGCATTTTATTGTATAATTTAATTGTATTTTATTGTATTGTTTTTGTTATAACTTAATAATTTTATTGTGATACAGTGATAGTCCCTAACATAGTGTAAGTTTAACTGTTTACTAACAAATATGAGTCCTGGTTACTTGATTAAATAAATGATATATATATATTATACCAGCTACGCAGCGCGTGGCGCAATATGTGTTAGAACTAGGAGGTTACCGCCATCTAGTAAAGTGGGATGGTACTCCTTGCCGTCTTTATCTTAGGGTCAAGACACACCGAGACACGACGCTGCGCGCACATTTCAATAGAGCTACTCAAAATCTAACTCTATTTACTACACGAAAAGATACACATTTGCAGTATCGTTGTGTCACGTCGCGTAGCGTCGCGTCTCGGTGTGAACTGACCGTTAGTTGCTTACCTATTGTTGGCGCTGATTTCTTTTCTAGATCCTACTAATTTTATAAACGTGAACGTTTGTGAAAATGGATGAATCGATTACTCTTTCATGCAAAATCCATTTGAGTAAAATTTGGTGCACAGGTAGTTTATACGCATAGGATAGATCTTGTTCCAATTTGATTTTTAAAATCCCATGAAATAGCTACAAAGTGAGTCATAAATTAGGAACAAATCTAGGCTCCGTATCTGTTACCGAGCCTTTCCTAATAGAAAAACCCAATAACACTGCTTGACCTGACAATCGAACCCGGGAATCAACCCGGGATACCACCGAACATTTTTAGGGTTTCGTAGCCGAATAGCGAAAAACGGAACCATTAGCCCCTTCGTACACAAAGTGGCGCAAGCCTCCGATACTTTACGACTATGGTATCCAGGTCACTATCGCAATACAAATTCATAGAGGTTCGTTTTTGCGCCGCCTAGATTACGAAGGGGCTTATAGATTCAACATGTCCGTATGTCGTAGCCACTTTATTCCGAAACTATTCGGACTACTTAGTTGGAACTCGGCAGATAGATGCAGCAATATTCTGTGTATTATATCAAATAAATTTTTAAAAGAGGTAAAATCATCAAATGAGTCCTCCCACCCAGGGCAGGAGAGGAGGGACCGTCAGACTTGTACTGACTAAAATCCACGGTGTCCTTCACTAGCCCTTTACGTGCACGGTAATGGGTAAGTCCCGCGACCATTATATCAAATCACTTGACGGTTTTTACACGTAAGTAAAAGATTTAGGCCTATCTAGGTAACTATAAAAATAAAATCAATCATCATGAAACCAAACACTTTTTTTGATTACCACTCACAAATATTAAAGTCATATGTTTATCTTTAAATATGCGAGAACTCACGAATACAAAATAAATCCGATTAATCGTGGATGTTACGATCAGATTTATCTTCGCAGAATTTAACATTCGAAGGCTCGTTCTGCTGAAGGTTTTTTCAGAAATTTGATAAATTAAATATTCTTATACCCATATTATACTAAAATGTGCTTATGAAAATCCTTCTTGGCATAAATAGTTCATTACAATTTGTGAAAATTAATTTTCGGTTTGTTCGTAAGGTCTTCATGTGATTCTACATACTCGTAGATGTCACACTGTATAGGGACACGAAAAATGCAAACTTATAAAACTGAAACCTTTTCAAAAAGCTTTCTGTATTTTGTTTACAGCGTATGGAAAAATTAAAAAGCGTCTGCAGTGCGAATGAGGAACTAATTTTTTCCATCTAAATAAAGCGAAAGTTTCCTTTTAATTTACGTCGCAAAAACGGGTAACTTTTACGTACTTTAAGTCATAATAGGGCCTTTGTAGTCTACTACGTTTGACTTATTTGACTAAAAAACCTGAGAAGCGCTTTGAAGGTGTGTTTCAAAAAACGAATATTTAAATAGAGAAAGAGCATTCTGCGAAAGATGTTTTTTTTTAAATGCACAAACAGTAAAGCTGTCTGTTCCTGTGAAGTGTGAATTGGTGAATATTAACGTTAAGTAGGTGGAAGTAAAATGTGCACACACGGCAGCGATCAAAGTTTATGGATTATTACATTTTCAGCGTAATAGCATCGATCACACATATTATCACGTAATTATCATTTAAAACTAGCTTTTGGTCCCGACTTCGCGGGCGTTAATTTGGTTCATTCACGTGGCGCCATCTTGTTTTCAAGAACGTTATTATTATTTTCCTTTGTCCGTTTCTGAGTACCTGACAAAGCAAATGTGCAACATTTCAGGATCATCGGTTCAATAGTTTGGGCGTGAAAAGGTTACAAACAAACATTCTCACATCTATAAAATTAGGTTGCACACAAACAGACGTAGCAGTTCATTCATTATATAAAATTGTGCAAATTGTCGCCGTAGTAAACAATTTAGAGTACCGTGTTGAAACTGTAGCTCCCAAAAGGAAATCCTCGCTGAACTAAATGAAGTGTCTTGATTATACTTTTTGCGGACATTTAATTATGAATCTCGACGTAATGCGCTCGTTAATCATCACAAAGTGTAGCGAAGAGACTTCGCCGTAAAGTTCGCATAAAAAACTTGCTCTATACGAGTATACCTATGTCACCTGGAAAGCTTCAGGTTTACTTACCAAATATACAATCATTGCGATTCTTTCCTCAACCGAATAAAAAAGTAAAACGGCCCTGTATTCACGGATAACAAATAATAAAAAAAACAAAACACGTGAATGTTTGACAAAAAAAAAAACAAGACCACTTAGATGAAGTGATTCTGTGTTGGCTATATTATAATTATGCAAAGTGTGAAGAGTATTAAATTAAAACGTTTTTTGTTTAAACTGCGAGGTCGCGGGCATGCAATCAGAATGAAAGCATCGTCACAAATGACAGACTCTTGTTTAGTCGGTGTGAGCTCCATCTCCGATACAATAGTCAAGCTTACAACTTATGACACTGAATTTGTGGGGTAACATTAATAATGAAAAGAGACAGCAAATTATATGAAAAATGCGACCAAGTGCGAGTCGGACTCGCCCATGAAGGATTCCGTAGCAGCAAGTATCATCATAGTTCAAAAGTTCTTATAGTTCTTTGTTGTTTGTTTTATATTTGAGTTGATTGAATGAAAGGCAAATTATGGTTTACGATTTATGACTTATTAAAAAAAAAACTGACACACATTTTACCACTTTGGAAACTGTCTCGCGCAAACTGTTCAGTTTAGAAAAAAAAAAGAAGTTAGTAACCTCAATATCATTTTTAAACCTCACACATATGGGTTTGGTGTTTTTTTTTTGAGTTTCAATTCTAAGTATGGGGAACCTACAATTTTTTTTGTGTGAAAATCCTAATGCCGTTCACATAATACATCTACTTACCAAGTTTCAAACAGGATAGCTCTTATACTTTCGAAAAAAAGTGGCTGTGTCATACGAACGGACAGACAGACAGACATGACGAATCTATAAGGGTTCCGTTTTTTACCATTTGGCTTCGGAACCCTAAAAATGAAGAAAACATACCACCTCTTAACGTACCTGGGCCTATAGCCAAACGGCAAGCGATAGTCGTGAACGCTCAGCAGACACTAATTCATTTTCAACTAAATACAACCGCACATAAAGTTGAAAATCTATTAAAGACTGCTGAGCGGTAGCGAACGAAACAAACGAAAACGATCTGTCATTTTTAATATATTTAGAGTATTAGCGACTGCTGAGCGTTAACTATTATCGCTTGCCGTTTGGCAAGAAGCCCTGGGCTGATGACTGAGAGATTCTACGAACTGACGGTGGGAAGCCTCACTAGGGCTGACACACGGTCGCGGGACTTATGATTTATCGTGACCCCGGTACGTAAAGGGCTATTGACGGACAACGTGGATTTTAGTAAGTACGAGTCTGTCAGTCCCTCCCGCTCTGCCCTGGGTGCGAGGACACATTTGATGATTTTACCACGTAAAAAAAAGAGGGCAGGCACACGACCCTCACCTATATGTCAGCGCAGGTTTTTCTGTGATCATTCGGTGCACAAGAGTTTCGATATCTTCCAGGTGAGCTTACTCCATTTAAGGTCTCATCTTTAATTCTGGGCTAGATTAAAGTCATGAGCAAACCGACTGTTAATAACAAAGACTGCAAAAAATACCAATACAAAAACTTTTATTTAATTCATTGCGCCCGAGCCTTTGAGTTTTATTGAGAGTAACGAACAGTATTTGATTTTTATTTATAGGAAGAAGATAAGGGCAGTAACAAATAATATAACTGGATGAAAATTAAAACAAGCAAGCAAGTAACAGAAAAGGACAATATGTATAAAGAGCAACACGGCAGTCACAGTTTGCTGTTTCAAATTAATTAACCCCATCTCGTGCACACGTTACTTTCTGCTACAGATGAACATGTAGTAGTTTCTTAATATAAAATTGTAGGCCACATCTGTGTTTTATTACAGTGGACCAGTTGGTGTGACATTTTTCGTGACGATGAAGCTGGCAAACCGTCTACAATTCGCGCCGTTATTGCACCGATTTTGTGTTTGCCTTCATACCGTCCAGCTCCAGTTTAGTTTATTACTTTCAGTGCTTGCTGTGCTCCTAGTTATCATTTTTATCGATTGCTGATAACTATGTACATTTGTAATGCAATCAGTCTTTTCCGTGAAGATTTTCTTTAACCACCCAAGACAGTTATAAATGTGAATGAGGATCAGCGGGTTCATCAACCATACAGGTATCCTGGTTAGAAATAATCTGGTTGACCCGGTCCACCCAGCCAGATGGGGGTGAGGAGCAAAGTCCTAAAAGATTACATAGAGGTTAATGTTTTTTGCGTATGCAAGAAAATAACGCGCACTAGAAGGATTGACTGATCAGGTTTTTTTGGTCGTAGCGTAATACTCGTATAATAAAGCAGATCAAATTCCTCGATAAATAGACTATCCAACATAACAATGTTTTTTCAGTTCGAAAGTTAGTTCCTGAGATAATCGCGTTCCACCAAATATACAATCTTCAACTTTATAATATTAGTATAGATTTTTTAAGCAAGTCACGAGCAACGGTCGCGGGACTAACGAATTACCGTGACCCCGGTACGTAAAGGGCTAGTGAAGGACACCGTGGATTTTAGTCAGTACAAGTCTGACAGTCCCTCTCGCCCTGCCCTGGGTGGGAGGAATCATTTGATGATTTTACCCAAAAAAAAAAAGGTCATGAGCAACTGTTCTTCAGTCGCTAAACATTACATGACCTTTCAGAAGAGCTTACAAAGAAGCGGTTCATGTTTTCAAACTGTTTCCTATCACTGATGTAAATATGAACTCGGTACAGTTATGTAAAAGAAAACTAAAATGTTGTTATTAAGCACGACTGTAGTCGTTCTGCCGCGAATTGTTCTTTACAAAACTTGAATTGAAAAGCCTTCCAGCCTCAATTTGAATGCAGGAAAACTTTGCAATAGCTTTTATTCGTTGTCGGAAAGCAAATGAATTTACGACTTACGATGAATCGAGAGTTTTTCTTTTCCAATACTTATACTATAGCTTGCTTTTTTTAACAATTCCACAATTTCAATAAAAACATAATTAACAAATTAGGTTTTGTGTAAATTAAAACATGTTATAGCTTTCCTTGATCGAAGATGGGTTACAGTATTTGCATAAAGTGCGATGATTCCGAAAATGGCCAATTCCCGGTGCACTATGAGCGATATGATTGGCTGTATCGCCTCTACGGCTGTTGATCGTTGATTTCGCTCTAAAATGCAAATGAATTTATCAAGTAATGGAAACACAGGCACGTGCTGGATGCATTAGTTATTCATTGAAGCTGTCCCATCATCATACGACCTATGGATATGTTAAGCAGTAGTGACCAGAGTGTACAGTGTAATAAATAAGTAGATATAGTATGCATCCGAATTTGCTCCGGATACACATTTACTTATAAAAAATGTATGGATTTAATAAAAATTAGCAATAGTTCTGCGCAAATGTTAATTTAACCTCAATTACATTTTAATTCGGGTGCAAATTATTTCGTTGATTTGAAGTTTGGCATACAAACAAAAAATGTATTGACAAAACATATACAAACAAAAATTAGTATTGTATTAATAATAAAATAAGGAACAGTTCCTTATTTCATGAATACTATACTATTTTTTTTTATTCAATTACAGTACAGTATTCTTTCATTAGATAAATAAAAAAATATGAGAATATATCAGACTCTGGCATAGAACAGCTAACGTGCATGAATTAGTACAGTTATCATCATTCAGTTTATGGTACATATGGGTTTTATTTAACAGAACATTTTTGCATTTTTAATAATCTCCAATTCCGTGTTTTTATATTTACAGGAAACCTGGTATAATGTCAGTGGATTTACGTAATTGTAAAGTTATTGGCCATTTTAAATGTATTTCGAATTGAAATTGGTTGGATGCAGTGAATGCTGACAATTATCGCTACACGCAGCGGCACGACCGCTAATTAGAATAATTCGGTTAAACTTCGCTTTCAATCTGTTTGTTAATTTTTCATCATTATAGGAATGAGACCTGAATAAAATTCCTATTAAGAAGACGACGTGAATAAGAATGACGTCTTATCATACTGGTGCGAGCGAGATCGATGATCAGCAGTGCAGCTCAAAACCGGAGGACCTCTGTTCCACTCAATTACCTCCCAAGTACCTAAAGTAGAGCTGTGATAAATTCATGTCGTGACCTGCATCAACAAGCTCAGGTAAACTTTGAGAATTTTATCTCTTCTTTTATCCTATTTTCCTGCACAGCTTGTACAGAAAATTTTGAAGCGACACGTATTAAAAATATCAAGAGGCTGTTAAAAGGTAAATTTAAAGAACGTGGCTGAAATTATAAGTGTATTTCTTTCGCCGAGTACTTATTTGCATATCGCTTTGGGGAAAATGGATACTTTGCATGCGTCGCACCTTAAGGAGTAAACTCAGATTTTTGTTTATTCTTCTAACCTAACTAGTTATACTTTTCTTATTTTACTTGTTTTAAGTTCGACGATTCTGTGGTTCTGTATCTGTGCATGTAGGGACATGATAGCTCCCAAACGGGTTGTTCGATTTCAACGGTGTTTTTATTACTTAAAGAAGAGGCTTAAATAAAAGAAAAACCCGTAAAGCTTTTTTAAAATAACTTCTTTACTTTTGCTGTATAAGATTTCGCGATACTATAGTTATATAAGTCATTCTAAGTTGGCCATCTTGGCACAATTAGTTTGTAAAACGCACCCACAATACAAGAGAAATTACTAGTAGAAAAGGAATCATCTTCTTGTTCCTTGATTATATTCCTTTTATTAACCATCTGAGTCAACTACTCATCGAAACCAATAGAACGAACGACCTGCATGACTTGGTTTATGAAAGCCTGTTTTTCAGTCCATCACTTTACAACAAACATTTAGAAAGAAATGAATAATAATTTATTATGAGCTAAATTAAAAAGAAATTCAAATATTTTCTATTCAAAATTTTACATTATTTTAAATTGTAATGTGTGTTTGACTATTGTAATCAATTTGTTGATATATCGTTTGTATTGTTATATGATAAGGATTAAGATAATATCCAAGCGATACTAGAATACTGAATCCTAAGTCACAGAGTATCCTAGTTTAGGAGGCAGGGTTTAATAATGACTAATTGTGTAATTTGAGCTAAATATTAAGCCTAAATATTAATTGTCAGGTATTCGTTTCAATAAAGGCATTATAATAACTCCTACTAACTTTTCCCAAGCCGCTTCTCCCGCTGATTCCCCCACCTCATATAGCCTTACTTATTATAAGTAAATTTTGCGACCCCCTAAATGTGTGTTTACAAAATGTATATCTTCTCGTGGCGGGACATCTTTAGCACTTCGTTATTAAAGTAGGCTCTTATAAAAGTGCAAAGAATTATGGCGGAAAGATATGAAAAGTTTTTAAAATATCTTTCGATATTGGTATTCTACTATCTATATATTCAAAACTCTGTGTTACGCTAAACAATACATATTGATTTTAAAATCTGCATTAATTCAATATTCAATATTTTAAATTTAGTCGTTTTTGTAAATATTTTACTTTTAATTTTAGTTTTTAAATGTAGCATGTATATACAGGTATTTTTTTGTCTGTATTTAAGCTGATAATTGTTTCATAGTATGTATTTCTTAGTAAACTATAAATTTATTGAGGTAATTTAAGTCCTCGCAGACAAACAAGCGGGCAGAAAGTGATACAAATATATTTTGGTCGCCATTCATTTCAATATTCTGCATACGTAGTATCCATACCAACTACAGAATTCTAACCCTTTATTGTGCTCTTTCCGGTCACTGGGCAGGTTTTTTCATAAAGGTCACTGCAGCGACGTACACACAACAAAAAAAAGTTTGCGACCGCTTTGAAAAATCGAAATTTTATTTGTTACGACAGATTTTATTACGGTTTCTTCTTCTTTTTAGATTCTTTATTTAAAAATATAGATTTTGAGTGTTAAAAATACAGTTAATAATACAGTAATAGTTTTTTTTTTCATAAAAAAAAAAAATCAGCTTATGCTAGAGATCACAAACTTTTTTTTTGAGAACTTTCATGATTAAAAAAAGTTTTTGTTTCAAACCCCATGTTTAAAACAGTTTGAAATTAAACAGTGTTTCTTATCACTCGTTTTATTTACTTTTCATGGCGGATGAATGAAAAAATAAAAAAATATATATATATATATATTTAGAACTCTATGTTATATTTTTTAACTTTCATTGGCATTTTAATTAAAAAAATACTTCAAAATAAAATTACATGCTTATTGAAAAGATCAAATTTATAAATGAAATATTTCATTTATTTAAAAATTTAGACGTCGACCTATAAGTTCGAATTCAGATGTTGAAATAAAATAAACACTTGTTTTAAACAATTTGAACTGTTTGTTTTATAAAATTTAAAAAAAAATATTTGTTTTCCAACCCTGGAAGTGAATACCCGTATATGTTTCAAAACTAACAAAAGCTGACATTTGTGTCCTGCGTCGTTGCACGCCAAGCCGCGGCGTCAGACTACCGCCTGAATTGAATAATTTCATCCAACACGAATGCACTCCGGCTTTACACCTATCTCTGAACTTCACTGAAGTTAATCCGCTTTTTGTTCTAAAGTTGCTGTTACGACGTCGACAGGATTTGAAAACCGTCAACTTTCTGCTTGTTCTTAAAATAATTAAGCTGCATTTTTACACGTCGGAAGATAAAGTCGCACTTAATCTTCTTTAGGCCACAGACAAGTTTTTAAGCATTTTCATCTTAATATTTGAATTAAATAAGAAAAGTCACAATAGATGGAATCTATTAAATTATTATTTAGAATTGTATTATTTATAGCAAATACGTTTTTACGCGACAAAGGAATACGAAAGACAAGTTTATGTGGAAAAGAAGTCTTGAAAGATTTTTAAATTTTTATTACGATAAAACTTCGACAACTGGGCGAATTGTAATCATCTTTTATTTGTTACTTTGTACTTATGCGGGATTTATGGGTACAATTTGATGAATGGGTGCTTTTCTACCAAAAAAATGTCCTATGCTACTTTCCACTATGAATCATAATATACATTGGTCCACATATAACACAGTCAAATTAGCGTTTCATCTCGGAATGATACATATTAAGCTAGAAACTCGTATACATCTTTGTTTTGGAGTGTGAAAGTTGTCTCAAAAATATTATTAGTTACTCGCTCCCCTACATAGCTTAGCATCGGTCGAAACAGGTTAGTCACATTATCGCAGAACAGCTGCATAGCACATCTCGTGTAGAAAAGCAGCGTTTATTGTCTACTAGTGAGATATTAATTGAATTTTTTGCACCCCAGGTCGAATATGATTCGTTTCCAAATGCCTTCTATAATGCGAACAGCGAAGGAGTGGAACTCTCTGCCTGCGTCTGTGTTTCCGAACGCATAAAACCCTAATCTCTTCAAAGTTAGAGTGAACAGGCTTCTTCTGGGTAAACTCGCTCCATCGTCGACCTTGTCGTTTTCACCTCTGACCTAGATTAAGGTCATGAGCAAAGCAATCGTACATAAAAAAAAGATGATTTTGCTTGTAATGTTTATTTTTCATCTATCGTAATATTCTTTGTATTGTTACATTAAAAATTACCTTTTGTCATCACGACCAACTTTGCGCTAAGGTATCTACGAAAATATTTTATTTTAATACACTGAAAATGAAGGTGTCAAGTGGCGTTCTATTACGGAAATCCTTTGGCTTATTATTTTCCAGATCTCCATTACTGCCACAGCTGGATAAATATTCTCACTTTTCATTACTTTATTTAATAACTGGCTAAGCCGGCGCCGCACACGGAAAAGTTATTAATTTTTCGGGATGAGAAGTCGTCCAGGTAACAACTTGGTCTCCCAAATTTCGTCAATACTGCACAGTGAAATATGTTTCCAGATGGTGTAATTCATGGATCAGATAATAAATATGCAAGCAAGATCATTTCACCTTAATATATTAATTACCTTTTTTTAATTTTAGCTTGCTTTTGGACTTCAAAATCTTCGAAAACCGTTACAAATGTAGAGCAATGTGTAACAACATGTAAAACAAGAGTAATTTCGGTCGAGTGACTTGTTTTTGAGTAAATAGGTAATTTAGAACAGAACGCCACCTGCGCTCTGAGCATCAAGTAACAAAGGTCTGCTGCTTTATGGCGATTACAAGGGATACCGTATCCTAAAAGAAAATTTTAGTGCAAAAGAAATACACTCCATTTCTTTATGGTGAACATCCCGCTTTAAGTTCTAATAATACTATAAATTTATTGCTAACGCTTAGGGCGTCCGCAGGCATGCGGGCGACGAGTAATGGACGACTCGCTGTCCGACCATGGACCATGCCCGGATCGAAGGCGCGTTGTGCTCCACGCGCGCCTCAAGGAGTGTCAGCATAGTGACGGGGCCTGTAGAGGACCTGGAAGCCTGCCTTCAATAGCCCTTTACGTACCGCGATCCCGGTATGTAAAGGGCTATTGAAGGGCACCGTGGATTTTAGTCAGTCAAGTCTGACAGTCCCTCCCGCCCTGCCCTGGACTCATTTGATGATTTTACCAAGCTAAAAAAAAACGCTTAGGGCGTTAGAAATAAATATAACATAAATAAATAGTATAGAACGATAGTTTGTAATTTGTTGTAAAATTTTATTACAACGCTGGTCGAAAAAGATGAATAAAAGTACCACTTTAGCAATACTAACATTGATTGTGTGATTCTGAACCGCCATGCTATAGAAAACTTAGAACAGGAAATAAAACATGTCAGTCACGTATAGCTTTAGAGAGAAATTTATTTTTAATTTAATGAACTTTTTGTCATTATTTTAAGTAAATGTGTTATTGTGACAAAAAAAATAAAGTAGTTTTTGTCTTTTTGGCCTGTCTGTTGTAAGAAGACGTTGGTGTCTCTCTAATCATAAACCAACAGTAGTCTGCAAGCATTGCAATGGTCCATTTTCCCTGATAACGCTTTTCTATTTTAGCAATATCTTGGTGGAAGCAACCACCGTCCTCATCGCTCACTGCCCCTAGATTTTCTTTAAAAAAAATCTAGTTGCGAGTACAAAAATGTTATTGGTGCAGAAAGAGATGCATGAGCTGCACTAAAGCGACGCCAACCGAATCCGGAATCAGTACGTCGACTGATATGTTTCGGTGAAGAAGTCCTTTTTTGCCTTTTTCGTGTGTTCCTGGTTTGTGTGTATAATCATAAAATGGCTAACCAAAGAACAATCTCGTGTGGAAGAAAGATGATGAAAATGAAGTCTAATCTGACAGGCCTAAACCTGAAAACCATGAAGGGAAATTTTCTATCACTAAAATAACATTAATAGCAGGGTTATCATCCAAAATTGCTATTAACAGCTTTTCATCGATTATTAGCCAAATGATATTAACCGGATTATTATCAGTGCCCAACACTAATTATTATCTACGAAATACGCCATAGCGTATTAAGTTGTATATCCCTTTCACAGTGATAATTCATAAATTATCACTGTGAAAGGGATATACAACTTTTTAGCATCAATTTTTTTTTCTTTCGCCAGTAATGAAATGTTGGTCATTGGTAGACCTCAACCTAAGAACTTCGTAAAAAATAATAAAAAAATTGTAAACCGTAACCAACCGGAGATATAACGGATTTTATTTTGTTCTACACAGGAGTAAATCAATAAATCTCTGGATTCCTACAAATAATAACTTCTGATTAGAACAATATAAAAACCGTCATATCTCTGGTTGGTTACGGTTTAGAAACTTTTTTTTTTCTATGGACTTCTTAGGTGGTAGTCTAATTGTACCCAAAACATAATCACTGGCGAAAGAAAAAAAATGTGATGCCAAGGTCCATACTAAAAGTTGCATACCCTTTTTGAGTGTTGCCTAGTGTAATAGCTTTGAAATTGTTGGCAATATAATAGAATATTCCACGTTTCGAATTTGACCGCAATGCTTGATATAATTCTCGAAACTACTGGTTCAGATACCTTCGGAAGTGCTCTGATGGAAACTAGTGAAAATAATAGTAACATTCGTAGTGGTTCAGCTTGTAGTCTAATACTTTATTATTAGGTATAAACAACATTCACAGTTTAACTTTAAACCCTTTGTCAAACAGACTGGAGTGGCGAATGCGAAGCGTGACATTTTTATTTGTAATGTATGGAATTGTTTGAATCCAGTCACATAGAAAAGCGAAAGCGATCCGATAGCGTGACAGAACTATCGGACTGAAGTCTCACTTCGGTTCGCTATCGCTTCGGAAACGCTTCGCATTCGCCTGTCTATTTGACAAAGGCATAACAGTTTAACTATTCAGTTTGACTAAAATTATCAAAGCTTAAACCGCATGGCATCGACGGCGGGTAATTAAAGGCAATTGATGGCCAGCACTCTAAATTATTATATTTACCCATGTATTCTCAATAACAACATAATACTTTATAAATTTTAATAAACTTGTGCGAGGTAATATGACTTGCATGCCATGTCTGCCGTTGAGGATGCTATGGTCAATCGCAAGTGTTATTGTATAGTGTCTAGGGAGAATCGCTTTTAACTGGCAGCTGTGAAATTTAAAAAGAAAATAGTTTTATTTTCACATTTCTATTAAACCTTTTTCCAATTTTATAAACAAACACTAAATAATAGCGTGATATTAAATTCGAATCACAAAAAAAAAAGTATTAGAAGGACTAAATATTTTTTATTTCAACTACTCGTAATTCTTTAAAATAACATAGATTCCTTGTATTTGACAGTATTCACAGCCACGGCAATAGACGTTCTAGGACGATTTCCGGCAGCCATGGGCGAGTAATGGGCGACTCGTTGTTCGATCATAAACCATGCCCGGGTCGATGGCGCGTCGTGTTCCACGCGCTCCTCAAAGAGCTCTCAGCAAAATGACGGGCCCCCTTAGAGGGTCAAAGCATGCCGTGGTAGCGGGACTAAAGAGTAACCGTGGCCCCGGAACGTAAAGGGCTATTGAAGGACACCTTGGATTTTAGTCTGTATAAGTCTGACAGTCCCTCCCCCACTGCCACTGGGTGAGAGGACTCATTCGTTGATTTAACCAAGTAAAAAAAAAGGATTAAATAAGATGAAAATACAAAGTTTACAAAAGCACTAATTTTTTATTTAAATGTCGTCGGAATTTCCATCCCTCAGTAAGAATGTCGAAACAAAAACAAAGTTTAGCATTGTTTTCTCTCTCTTGCCCTCATTATAATTTATTTGTGGTAAGCGCAGTATGCATTCTTCTTCCTCAGAAACAAAAGTCCAAAACTCAGACTAATTAAATGAGTTGCTGTCCAAGCTTTAGCAAACCTAAACGATCTCTTGATAACAAACCCTTGCCATCAGCAAAATATCTCTAAAAGCGGTCAAAGGTAAGGAAATTAAGAAACTTTGAGGCGTCACCGCCCGCGTCTAATGCAGCGCTGTTTTATCTACGGGATAAATTGCTATGATGCAAATAATACTTCAACATAATAGTTTATGTATATATATTTTTTTTTTATCGTGGTAAAATCATCAAATGAGGCCTCCCACCCAGGGCAGAGCGGGTGGGACTGTCAGACTCGTACTGACTAAAATCCACGGTGTCCTTCAATAGCCCTTTACGTTCCGGGGCCACGGTAATTCGCACAGTCCCGCGACCCCGGCAGGCTTTAGTATATGTTTATTAGATTTTTGTGAAATTGATAATGTACTTACTGTTTAAGTCTTTTTGAAAAATTGGAAAGAAATAGGTACTATTATTATTGTAAAGCTGAAAACTTAGTTATGTTAGTTCAACGCGCTAAAATCAGGAACTTTGAGTTTGAATAAAAAAATCTAGTTATCGGCTAAATACCATCACACTACAACCAATAGGAAGCAAGCAGCGGTGGTGAAACAGCTAGTAAGTAAATAATAATTATTTAATGTGAACTGTCTACAAAAAAGGTTTTTCTTTAAAATTGCATAAAGAAACAAAGTAATTCACTTTTATTTCCAAGTCAAAACCCTTAGGCGTACTCAAGTATTGAAAGATATGGCAGAGGCTTTTGAGCAGCACTGTGTTTACGAAGAGAAGTTACAGATACTGCAAAGTTTACTATTTATTGTACTGAGTTCATTTTGATCACACACAATTCAGTCGTATTTTTTGTTTTAACTTGTTAACATGTTTTAAGCAATGAATATTAAAAGCACCCACAACTTAACGCCAGAATTCCCCGAAGCAAACTTCGATGCGATTTTTGTTATCTGCAAAATAAAGTCTGCAACACGTACTGTAGAGTTGGCGCACGTCTGCGACCCGATGAATGCGATGCGAGGATTAATACGCACTTTGTGCAATTGTGCAATAGAAAAAAAAAATCAAATGAATAATCCGTTGAGTTTTAGTTTTAAAATGTCTGGCTTAACGGTTCATTCACATGAAGATGTTTGATTAAACATATTTTTTACATTTCGTTATTTCTGGCGGTGGCAATGCTTTTTAAATTGCTGTGTTCACAAGTCAAGAAATCATACCTCTAAGTCACAAAATCATATCGTCTTTTAATAATCACGTACGTAAAACTTACTTGATGTCTAATTTTGAAGAATCCTGAAATAACGTGATTCCAAGTGCAATGTGCACGTCTATCATTCATAACGTGGTGTTATAAACGAATCATCAATAATCATCAATGGTGGGTAAATGGCATTTTAATCTCTAGTATAAATACTAAAATCAATTGAATCCATAGGTAAATAAAAAAACAAAAACTCGAAAATAATGTTAATTAAATGTTTTGTGTTGTATGTTTTCAACCAAACCCATGAATAATGTACGATCGGAGCTTTATTTTAGGCCGACGTCAAAGCCAATTATTCGGCTAACGCCGCAACCCGCAACATTCGGAAGTAGCTTTTAAATCAAATGTTTATGTGTATGTTGTCCAAACAATTTAATGAGAGTATATTTTAAATTTAAGAGGCTAAAAATACATAAAAATAAAAATACAAAATTAAAATAACACTAAACTAAACTACATATTATAGAGCATCGAAAAATTCATCCTCAACGCTGTCAGCTAGTAATGTGCCCAAGTGCCACTGGCGGCGTTGCCTCTCTGTATGGCAATACTTAGCCTCTGGCCAAAGTAAAAGCCAGCTCTTGGGTCACGGGAATCGTCAATAAATCTTTTATAAATTTCATTTAACGAGATGACTAAAATGACACCGCAACTTGTAAAAAAAGTAACTGATATTTATTAATTTTTCTGTAAAGTTGCACTTTTCATCATGGAAGTCCTCCGCCCTTTTTTTATCGTTGTAAAATGATCAAATGAGTCCTCCCACCTAGGGCGGGACGGGAGAGACTGTCAGACTTGTACTGATGAATGAAATCTGATGAGACAGTCCTGGGACCCCAAGTCCTCGGCCCTGAGGTGGATGAAGGTGTCTGTCAGACTGACTCATAACCACACGGTGCTCTACCGTATGTCATCGCATTTATAATAAGTTCGATTAGTTTTGGCGCGTGCTGTGACGTGTGTACGGCGACGCAAGCAAAACGCATCAGTAACTCTCCCTGATAGAAAAAAACCATCAAAAAACGGTCCGGCACTGCATATCCAATTCGAAGCATATCGTTTAAATTGGTTCACACGGCAAAACGGCCGACCAAGCGTAGCATCCGCATTCTCTTTGTTAGGGGCTTTACCAAGCGTAACCGACAAACCAGAAAACTTACACATTCATATCTAAAAAATAATATTGGTAGGAAAACTTTTAAAACGGATAAACACTGAATATTGAAATTCAATATTTATCCTTTTTAAAAGTTTACATTGAATATTCATATTCAATGTTGATTTTTTGTAGTAGTGATGTAACGAATATTCGCATTCACATCGCGAAGTAGACAACTAAATTGAAATAGTTTAGTTAGTCAAATTGAAATATTAACAGATTAAGTTTAAAAAGTTTATTTCGGAACCATAGCAAAATAATAAATACAACAAGTAGATCGATACTGCTACAAAAGTATAAAACTGCAGCGCAGCTACCAAAAATGAACGCTATCCTCTCCCTCACGTGGCGCGCCTCCTCCTTCGCTAACATGACTGCTTCGCAGAAGGAGGCGACCGCTTCGCACTCTTCAATTCTCCGAAAAATAATAAAAAAAGGAATGAAAAAACCAAAGGTTATTTTTACTTACAATTACAATTTGCTAAACATAAAAATGCATTTAGTGTAATTAAAAGTTATTTGACTTAGATAAGGTTGATAATATTTTTTAATTTGAATAGACATTTCAACCTCTTTTTTCTCATGCATAATTAAGTAGTAGATTTTTTTATGTAATTGGGTGATAGGACTCATTTGATGATCTCATCACGTTAAAAAAATGCCTGTTCCGGCAAAAAAATCCAGCATCAGTCTAAACTTGTTGAAATAATTTTTATGTGTTGGATGAATGAAGTTACATTCATTCAACTATTTCGACATGGCCAATGTTCGGTTTAAATATGTCTGACATGAAATGTCAAACCTCTCTATCATTTTGCGTCCGTTTTATTTGAAAGGCAATATTCGCATTCGTCAAAATACAGACATTCGCAACATCACTACTTTGTAATTAAAACCGTTTTGTAGTTAAAAATTGATATGTTTTTTTGGAAACAACTTTTCCAATAATGGGTAAACACGTAAAGCTCTTAAAACCTTTTAACTGGAAAATCAACGTCAAAAGAATCTCATACTTATTACTTATATCCACGCTGCCGTGCGTCGCACATTGAGCCACATGTCCAATTTCGATGCCAAAAATATTTTTTACGATGTCCAGAAAGTTAACAAAAATACTTGGTGTAGTTTCTCCGATAAACGAACAATAGAATCACAACACAATAACGCCCTCGAAAGCAATACAGACGACTGTGCGAGCGCACTTTGTGTCCCTCTTTCTCGTACGATAAACAGGGGCAAGTTGCACCCGAAAACTTGCTAAGTAAGTATGTTTTATGTTGCAGTACTTGTTAATTTGGAGTTTTTAAAATGGAAAGTAAAGCTTCAGGTATGTTATTCTAATTCTCATAGTTTATTAGACAATTCTTTTAAGAATCGATCAGTAATATGATTTTGCGTGAAAGGCTTTTAAAACTAAAATATTTTATTTCATTTGAGTTTGCAAAGTTTATAAAAAGTTCCACATGGAGCCGTTACATTTGTAATTCCTTTTAGTCTACAACCTATGAAGATTAAAAATGAGCAAAAATCCTATCCCTGTGGTTGTTTGTCCCTTTGTTAAATTGATTTTGTATGTGTGTATTGTTGTTTATTTGCAGGTAGTCGCGTTGAGCCGATTTCACAGCAGAGGAAGTTGTAAAAATAAGTGTTAGCATTTCTGTGTAGCGAAGATGTTAAAGATAAAGACTGTGATGATGATAATGTGGACGATGACGATAAGTATGTAACACATAACGTTATTAAGGGGCATTTGTATGAGTAATGAACTTAAAATAAAGCTTTTTATTAGATTTTATTTGTCATCTCAATGTTGTTCTGACTTCTAATAGTCTTTATAAAACACTGTTAATAAGTTTAGTGCAAAAAAAAAAACTTATGGTTTATTTTTGGCATCGTAAATTGGCCATCTGGCCCAGTGTGTTTTCGATACACACGAGGTATGAATAAGCTCTTCACGGAAAGTTTTTATTCCAAAACAGTAAACACTGCATTGAAATCTGCAATGGATACATGAAACAGGACTCGCCATTTCCTTGCTTCACAATTATTCGTCGAAAGCGGATATTTTATTATTCAACACAAATATTTTTCTGTTTTTACTGGCTTTTTTTTCAATAGCCGAAATGGTAAAAGCCTCTTCTCATTCGTGTTTATTTTTGTGTTGAGAATATTAATCAAAATAAAATAATACATATTACATAATACCTACTTCCTACTTATCCCTAATATTATAAATTATACTAATAATATAAATAATTAATTGGAATTGCCAAGAGCCTCGACCAACATCTAAGGAGGCTCTCTTTAGGCATCAAGGGCCTGATTCAGAAAGCAGTTCTTCTGGACACGAAGCGCATTGTTAGGAGTTTCCTTTCTCTAGAGCCCTGACCGCCGGTAGCTTGGACCCTGTTCCCGATACCGGTGGGCCACTATTATTTATATTTTTTTTTTTTGTTTTTTTTTTGTTTTGTTTTTGTAAAAATATTTAAAAATGTACTTAATAAGTAAAGGAAATGAATAAAAGACAATATAAATAATTATATGAGCATTTCTCTTTTGATCAGGTTTATCGCATTCTTGAACTAATGGAATCCATATTATAGCTATTTTGCAACAAAACTAGAATTAACAGGTGTCCAAAATAACGAAAACAGAATGAAGATTGAGATGTTATGAGTGGATAGACAGCATTCAGCAAAAATAGAGTCACATTTTCTTTCTTTTTAACCTACCTAAAAAAAAGTAGGTTCTCGGTTCGACCTGTATGTTTGTATGTATGATACTTTGCATTGAGGTGCGTCCCGGCAACTCGGCGAGCGAGTCGGAGCTCAGCAACGAGCCCAGAGATGGTGGGTCTACTGGATGCTGTTTTATCCGACTTCTAGTAATCTATTTCATTGTAGTCTTTTTTCCGTTTTATTTCATTTTTTAAATATTTCCATTTTTGTTGCATTTTTTTTCATTATTGTTTTTATTTATATTTATTTGCACAGACTACAATGGTGTTAGTAACAAAACTGTTTAACCTATGTTAGCACTTAATAGTTAAAACGGAACGTGTCCCGTTCACGAGCGGCCACACTAGCGGACTGTCTGCCCAGGCGGCAATTGACTGCAGGATAGTGTTGGGATTGCCCCGCAGACTGCAAGTAACGAGGCCGACTTTTTGTTATTTGTATCAAACTAGCGGCCCGCTACGTGCTTCGCTACGTATAAAGTGAAATAATATAAAAAACGACGGGTTACACTCTGGGAGTGCCGGCAGAAGTGAAATCGTGAATAGTAATAAACACACACGAACATTCGCGCTAGCGCCCTGCGCCGTCTTACGAATTTTCGATCAGGTCACGTGTCCTGACGCGAGTTTAACATTTTTACCCATTCCAAAAAAAGTGCACAACGCCGCTAAAGAAGTTTTCACTTCAAAAAAATATTGGAACTTTGCTTTAATCGAAGCACGTCCACAATGAATTGACCGCATGAATGACATTACAACATGCTTGTTCTGTCAACACTGAAAAAAGTTTCAATTTGAAAGCACAATCCCCATCTGAAAAAAGTTTCAATTTGGCAGCAAAATCCCCAGTAACAAAATGATTCGCCATTTATTGAATTCATTTGTAACAAAAAATGTGATAAATGAAGAACCGCTCGACCGATTTTGTGCAAACTTCACATAAACCATCTACTAAATAGTCCGAACAAATCCTAAACATTTGGTTTGGATAGGTTAGCCCGTTCTTGAGTTATAAAGTTACAACGAAAAGTGGCATAGATTTTTGTATACATATTGATATAAATTAATATATAATAATTATCATTAAATCTGTCGCTTGAGCCAAGTCCTAGCCAAGTGGTCACATTTGCCACTAAATTATGTTTAACGCGTTAAAAATTTCTATAGGTAATAGTATTTAAAAAAGAAACGTAATTTTTTCAGTTTCCTCTAAATCGTAAAAGCTTATCAAACTTTGTTAAGTCGTCAAATAGAACAACTTTTGTAAAACAGAATCGGTTTAGCCATTAGCGGTTTGTTATTCCATGCACGGGCCTTTGCTCGATAATCTGTTATTTTATTTGACACTGGCGACGTGACAAGTCGGAGCGATGCAATATTTTACCTGAAATATATAGCGGGTAATACCTAGATACTATCTACGCTTCTAGCAAGATAAACACAAACTGAACAGGGACAAATCAGAACAGTTGCAGGATAAAAATGTTGTTAGTGAGAATATTGTATGTACAGACACCAGCACATCAACCTACCTTAATCTGTCAAACTTTAATAGATATTCAACCTTGTCACAATAGAGGAAGGTTAATGTTCGGGTGGTAAAATTTGACAGATTCGGGAAGATTGACCTGCTAGTTTCTGTACTCTGTTTAACCAAAATTATGCACTTCAACTATTTTAAATGCTTAGATTGCAATAAAAATCGTATAAAATGTATAAATGAGCTAAAGTTTAAAAAAAAATGTATTTGAGTTAACCACGGAGAAGTCCGCCAAAGAACCCCAACGGTCTCTGTCTTTGATTTCCGTCATCTCAAGCCTTTGCCAGCACCCGGTTGATGTCGTCCGACCATCTATTTACATTTCTTTCTCTTTTTCAAATGCTTTTGGAACTTGGTCATAAATCTTTTAACGTACAAGTTGTCATTACAAATACTTAATAAGACATGTTGTATGAGTACTCTGAAAAAGATAATTTCAAGTATACAGTGTGTAAGAAGCGGAAAGGGACGAGAGGAAAAACTGACGAAAAATTCCAACATGGGCTGTCCAGGATCATGTCCTGAACCCATGGTATCCGTTTGTGCGTCGATGTCTCTTACACCCTGTATTGCATAGCGGTAAATAATTTAATTCATTATCACGTATGTAATACATAAATCGATATTGTAAATGTTACTGCGATGATGTTAAGCGCAGTATAAGTTGGCGAGACAGAAATATTCTGTTTTGCGAGCTTAACGTAATAGCAAAATAAATACATCTTCAGATAAACGTGGAAAGTTTTCAAATTAAAGAAGACTTCCTTTCATGACTACATTATTGTAGTACTTTCTGCCTGTGAATTATTTTTAAACGCATGCGACGCGCATCGTTTCCCAAAAAAAAATCTTCTATTCCCTCTTTTGAACGTTTTCTCATTGATAAGGCGTCTGGAGTACTTATCCAGAAGACGCGGGTTCAAGCTCCCACTCTCTTTTCAATTTTTCTTTCGTCAAAAATTATCTCTCTACCAATATATGCTTTGTCAAATACATGTAATCGTGTTTTCGATTCATTCCTTCTAATATTTGTTATATTTTCCAACGTCAGAGACAAGTCTGTTGTCAACAGTGTTGATTATCACCGCTGTAAGCAATAAATCACAAAACATGAAATGCAGTGCACGGTTGTAATATTTTTGACGCCATAAAGTAAAGCTAGTTTTGAACTTGTCGTTCACCGCTTCTATAACCCATCTAAAAGTCGTGATCAATCGACGCTTTGTTTTGTCTTTTGTTAGCTGACTAGGGTTCCAAACCTTTGTAGGCTGCGAGTGGAATTCATAGCCACACAACTCGATATCACAAATGCTCTCTGTATAGTACAAATATGGGATGTATTTCGAGTGTACAAGGCCTTTGGAGATAGCAAAAGTCGGTAAAATAAAAAAACAGCTTTGTTTTTATTTTACCGACTCCGACTTCCGAAAGAAAGGTTGTTTTACGCTTTTTGTGTTTGTTTTTGGAGCCGCTTTATTTTTTTTAAGTTCTTTTTTGTATACTATACAATACATCATCTGTACAAGTTTCTACTGTCTAACTATAACGGTTCATGAGATATAGCCTGGTACAGACTGACAGACAGACAAACAAACGGACAGTGGAGTCTTAGGAATAGGGTTCCGTTTTACGCATCGGGTGTTTAACACTAAAAACAATGTCATCTACAGGTTAGTTTCTAGTAAAATTAAAAGTGGCAAGTTTCATATATCTATTGACTCAAGGAATAAGATGTGTCGTACAAGCTTTCATCCCCTATTTGACCGCATTAGGGCTGGAATTTCCAAAATACAATAACTAAACTACAATAACTTAAAATATTGTTAGTAGGTGCAAATTACAATCTTTTATTTTCCAATGTCAACTGTGCATTCCATGTCATGTCAATTCTATTAAATACATTGTCATATAGCTGTTTAATTACTAATTTATAGCTTTTACTGAGAAGCAACCTGAGTGAACAGATTCTCTTTCTTCTAATTGCAAAAAAGTCTTCTAGATTCTCTGACTTCAACAAACATGCCCGAGGCATTGGATTAGCGTTATTGTATTGCACTCTGATAGTATTAAGGGCGCGTCTTGTATGCTGAACCCAGATGTTACATGTATAGAAAGACTGACAGTAGCTGCGCAACAGGACTGAATTTTACATATCCACATCAACAATCGTCTCATTCCTCTGCATCACACGTTTAGGTACACCATAAGATCAGTTTTCTAGTCTATGACTATACCTATAGGTACATTGTCTGGTCAATAGTGTTCCTACTTATAATATTTTTGTGAAAATACAATAAAACACACACACAAGGTGAACAGAATTTTTATAAATCTGTATAAATAAGGGACCACATAACTTACTGCTGCCCCATATAACTCGCTAACTAAGATAAATTTGGCAAAGGAAGACAGACCTTTCCCTCAATTAAGCAAGGGGTGGTTAAACCCTTTGAAAATTCAATAAACGTTCATTACCAGCAAAGAGTCGCTGTGTTATAAAAACAAAGTCAAAATATTATTATAGTCGTTATTTATTAAACATTATGTAGCCAGAGAATAAAACAATATTATTGTAATTTAAAGTTTTGTTAGTAAACGCCAAGGACGACGGCTGAAGAATTCCGGTAGTATCTTTTTTATCCAAATGTTCATCAATTGGATTCATTTTACGTTTAACGCCATCAATGAATCTATGAAGATGTGCTGTACTTTGTTTTAGGCTACGTTAGAGATCAGCGGTCAGAACTTGTACTTCACTAAGTATTGTTTCCTTCAGAGTATGACTGATGCTTGTTGAACGGATACTATGCAAGTTTCAGCTTCTGGTCTGACGGGCAATTTTTTCAATCACAAGGTCGTACGTTGCTTCACTGTATTTTTGTCCACATTCTGAAGCTACTTTTTTTTATTTAATCATAGTTTCATATACGATATCTTTATTCGTTGGTGAATCGTTCATTGTTTTTAAATAACATATAATATTCTTTGGAAACGAATCTTCATCCACTAAGCTTATTATATCCAACCCGCATCGGTTTGACTGTCAAATTCAAATAGTGTGAAAGAAACCATGCGAAATAGTTGTGATGTACTGCTTAAAGTTTAAACTTTTTTTAATGCCAACAATGATTCAGGTAGTAGCATACACTCAATAATTCTGGGTATTTTTTGTGATTTTGATTGGTTCATGAATGATAACATAAAAACAACACTATGTTTACGAGATCCCGATGTGGAAACACACATTGGTATATTTTGTACCGATGATAGGACTCTTGAACTTAATATTTAGCTGTATATTATCATCTACCTACAACTTCTTCATCGATTACAGAACTGTCGATATTAGGCTGTTTATTGTCATTTAGAACTTCTTCGTCCATTATAGTACATGGAAATCTAAATATTTGACTGTATACGGTACAAGTTCCTCATCTATTATATAACTTTCAATATAGCTGTATGCTATCAGGTGTATGCTGGTGCTGTATGGTATCAAATTCTTCATAAAACACTCAGTCTTTTGGCAAATGCAAAATGCAATGCAAATTTTCGTTGAATACTTTTTCATTGATAGGAACTCTTAATTTCAACATCTCGGTAATTGTTTGTTTTCAGGTATTACTTAGCCAACAAAATTATCTTCTATCTGAAAAACTATACCTACGGTATCATATAGCAGAGCCCTAGCGGTTCCCGTTTCAACGAAACGATCATAGTTATCAAATGCAACACAAGCCTGATGTTCCTGTTATACCTTATAAATTTAGGATTTAAAAAGAAAGAGGATTAAAAATTTAGGGGAGCTCTCAAGAAGTTAATGTTATCTCAGTCTCAAGGTCCTCCAATGTATTGTAGCTGCAGCAATGGCCGGACCGGTTAACAATGTTAATAACTTTTTACTGTTAGTTAAGCTCTTCAACGTCATGCCAAAGCAAATGTATTTCTTCGGAAAACTATTTAGCCAGCCAGCAGCTTCTGTTTTTTCGTAATGCCTCCATCGATAATTATTACCAGAAATTAATATTGTATAAAAATTCATCAATATTTCCGGATCTTTAGTTTGACTTCATCATCTTTTAATTTCAGCTTATGATAATGAAAAACGTTTGTGTGACCTTCCCGATAGCATAAAAGATTGCTTAAGCAAAGAGGGATGTAGTCCGGGGTTGATGTTTCTGAGGATGATTAATATGTATAGTTTGGTGTAGCTTGGAGGGTGGTGCCTGATATATGTGGCTTAATAATATTAAGCTACATATGTTGGGTTGCATTCACTGGGTTGTACTGGATTGTATGTGTTGGTCGTTTTCGGGGACATTAGCGTTTGGTTGGGCCTCTCTTTGTTTAAGCAAATGTAGGTATTGTACCCTATTGTATGTACGCAAATTAATATATTATTAACTGTAGTCGCTAATGACCTTAGATGTTGAAAAGCGATCTTAAATAAACAATTTAAAAAAAAAATGGGTTTGGGTTGCTAGTTTTTGACACTGAATTTGACGTATTGGCCTTGTTTTGTTGACTATAAATTTTTTGAAAACTTTTTTCGTTTAGTAATCTTTCTTGCAAATAATACTGCAAATAATTGAAGCTATAATTCAACACATCTTGTTGTTTTTTTTTAAATGACCTATGAACATAAACGTTTAAGTTTATTAAAAAGCCATACATTTCTTTTGCTATAGTATAGATTACCGCGAAGAAGTACAATCATTTTTACATATTCTATAAAAATAAACTCCTTTAGTGTATCATGTCGGAACCTAAATATCATGGGTACAACTTAGGCCTAATACGCACGAAAGTTAAAAAAGCGTTGCGGTAAAACCCCGGTGTTGGCGCTATTAAAACATTCCTGATGTAATTATTCATACGAACGCTTTAAACTCACTTTTGTCTCGTTTCTCGCTTCAGTAGGACGCGGAAATGTTTATTTTTTTAATTTCTAGAAAAACATCGTTCTGTTTTGACAGAAGATGAAAGAGAAACAATAAGCAATGTGGGTATACATATATAGGGTTACTAGCGACCGGCCCCGGCTTCGCACGGGTGGACATTTATTTTTTTAAGCTCTCTGAAAAAAATTTTTTCCGGGATGAAATATAGCCTATACGGATTCGGAAGAATCCCTCTAAGTAATGGTAAAAGAAATTTTGAAATCGGTCCAGTAGTTTTTGAGCCTATTCAATACAAACATACAAAAATACAAAGGTTTCCTCTTTATAATATTAGTATAGAATATAGATTTGTTAATAAAAAGTTAAACCAACGGAACCGCAGGTGACTTAAACGTGGTCTACTTATCATCGCATGAGAGGAAATCACTGACGACATTTTGACGTGGCCCCTATACTATCATCTCACACCATATCCCTATTTCCATCTCCACCATTTCCATTACACTAGAGCATCAACACAAGCGGAAAATGCCGTTAGTTATCGCTAGCGAAAATCAACGTGAAATGTCGTTAATTTGACCCGTCTATTACAAGTCAAATACGCCTTTCGCCTTGTTTATTTCAAATATCAGGTCATACAAGCACGCCGGTTGCGACATACTGAAAACCGCGTATTTTTTGTGACGATGTTACGAGGTGAACCTCATTAGGTATCAAGAGTGGCAAGATGCGTGTCAAACGCAGACAACCCGCAATTCGGGCCACACCTCATTAATATTTGATAGCTGCACGTTCGGAAAGTGACGCGACACGTAGGTACTGAAATTGGTAAATGTTATAATAATACCGCGGAAAATATACCTCGAATTTACAACGATAAAAAATTCGTACCTACGTATGACTTTTTTTATCGTTGTAAAGTCTTCAAATGAGTCCTCCAACCCAGGGCGGGACGAGAGGGACTGTCAGACTCGTACTGAGTAAATCCATGATGTCTGTCAATACGTTCCGGGTTCACGGTTACCTGATGAGAGACGTTGGCATGATATGACGTGATCAACTGCGACAGCCGATGATTTCTGCTTGCATGTTAAATATACAGGAAGATTTTTTAGTCACCGTCCTTTTTTTTCTAGGCATTAGGTATCACTCACGTACTCCATTTTTGAAAAAAAAAAATTGGTTGCCTGTAAAGTCGGTATACGGGCGAAAGTTTTACGTGACAACGACTTTGAGTGGTAAAATAATTTTAATGTGAATATACTTTTTATGTCTGTCTCTCTCGCTCTTAGGCGGGCTAACCATGCCCGAGTGGAAGGGACGCATGCCTCTCACTCGCTCTCATTGTGAGCGCATTACGTGAGCGGAGCGTAACGCAGTTT
This sequence comes from Agrotis puta, assembly GCA_943136025.2. Classification (NCBI taxonomy): domain Eukaryota; kingdom Metazoa; phylum Arthropoda; class Insecta; order Lepidoptera; family Noctuidae; genus Agrotis; species Agrotis puta. The sequence goes on from OW964166.2 coordinate 3,703,008, forward strand.
CTTGAAGTGTATCATTTACTTGAAAGAATTATACGGCCTGTGTGGTCACAAAATTAAACGTTAATAATACTAAACTAGTCTAAACATTCAATGGAAAGGATAGCGCACCCTGCTTATCCCCGCCCCTCAACACCTGCGCGACATATCTATCATTAGGCCGCCCCGCGCCCCGGTTCGCAACGCAGGCGCTTTCTTCCGTGCTCAAACGTGCTCCCGCGCATCCAGCCGGCGGCGCCCTACGCTATCATGATTACAATCTATTCCTACCGCGAGTATTATGTAATGGTGCGATTTACATACTTAGTTTTGAAGTGAGAGCTTGAACGGTGCTAAATAATGCGGGATAATAAATCCCTCGGTACCTAATCGCCAAACTACATAGTTTGGCCGCTAATCAGAGGCTATTATGACCATGGCCAATTTATGCTCCTATACACGCTCAAGGACGTGGCAAACCCATACTCGAAGTAGAGGTCGAATAAGATCTTCGATTGCTTTGATCGGTGTAGTGGTTAGTTATTCTATGTCTAGACTTAAAGCTATTAGCTTTATGTCATAATTTGATGAATAAGCTAGTCGTTCCCAAGATGTCGTTTGAGTCAATTCTACCACAAACGGGAATTTAAGTTAGATTCAGAAGAGGCAGGAATAGGAGATAGAATATAGTTTTTTCACTAACCATTTCAGGCAATTGAATTTCATTGACAAAAGACAGTATTGCAGTGCTCTGATTGGGTTGGTTAATCTCATTAACATCCACAATGTCAGTCACTACGTTGGTGAAAGCAGTATTAACGACGCAATAGTCCTCGTCACTGAATGTGTTCGTATTAATTGGGCTTATTCCAATTGCGCGAAAACCACTTATAGCTTTATCCATTGAAGCTAGTCTGCTGTATGCTTATTGAAATAAGCCGACGATGTCATACGGCGTGATTTTAATCATTTTTTTAGATTTAAGATACAAATTATATTCACGATTGTATGCTTTGTTAGGGGGCCATAAAATGTCCGCCTTTTTCCGACTGCTCAACTGTAAGTGCTCAACTGCGAACAGTTGAGCAGTTGGGTTGTTGCAACTGCCACACATGCTCAACTAATCATTTGATAGTTTGGAATTTAAACATTTTCTTTTCCCCACTGCTCAATTAAAACAAATTGAAAAATAAATGTTTTAATAAAAATTTATAAACTGTAAAAATTACTTACAATAAAACAGTTTTAATACTCCACAATTTATCGTTGAAAATCGTAATAAATTAGATCGCTTGCACTACAAAACCTCACCAACTCGCGATGCAACGAGTCACACGTACCTCTCCCGCGTCCTATATTATGCAATTACAAAACAGGATCTAACTGTAGACTTCACTAAAGTAGATCTCATTACCCCGTGATTCCGATTCCCCCGTGTAACCCTCCCTACTTAATTCGGGTTGCTTTACCTCCATTTGCCACAAAGTTAATTCGGCACTATTTTTTAAATATCCTACATTGAAAGTTACAACGGAGTAAAAAAAAAGCCACATATCCTCATTTTACATATTTTTTGCATAAAGTAGCGATAGCAAGCAAATACTTGGTTTAATGAATTAAAAAAAAATACAACAATGATATTAAATTGGGTTTGCGTCAATGTACATATTTATTTATTATCGTTACGTCGCGTCGGTTCACTCAAGTTCGAGTCAGAACCTACTAATAATAACAAAACTAGGCTTGCATGTAACAAGATTACGCTCCTAGTAAACCTCCTCCTGTTCAGATTCCACATTATGTTCTCATTTTTTGAAATTTTGTGCTCGGATTTCGTTATTTCATTTTTCTGCTATCCGTGTATTTAAATAACATTGTGGCGCAGTTATGAAAGCTAATAATTAAAAATTGTAGTGAATTTACACATAATGATGTACTTTTTATTATTCGTGATGTATTAACTTTATAGCAAATCCACAAAAACCCCTTCATTCAATCTACACTAATATTATAAAGAGGAAAGATTTGATTGCTTGTTTGTATTGAATAGGCTCCGCAACTACAGGACCGATTTTTTTAATTCTTTCACCAGTTGATATCTGATTTTGTTGTGAGTTAGATATGCAATAAGAGGGAGGGTAAAGCGGGCGAAGCCACTGGTATAATATATGTAGGTATCATGTATTTTGTTTTGTAAGTCACCAATAATTTCAGTGTCATACGATAATAAAAATCTTAATGCTAGAAGGGACAACGCCACATCCGAAAAATCCTGCATACATAATCATTAAATTCATTACGAGTCTTTGTACCCAACAAGCTATTGTGAATGTGCGCAAAGCGTGAGCGAACCCGGGAGGATATAATGTAAAAAAACCGGACAAGAGCAAACCGGGCTCCCTCAATTTAGGTTCTGTACCCAACTACAAATAATAAACTGTTTTAAAATAGATCTGTGTGTTCTACTGTGATCAAACATGATCTTATCCAATTATGTTTGAATCATCATCGTCTAATAAAATTAGCGTTATACACTCATACCCTATTTGCAAAGATTTATTGCTCTTGCCACCCGCTACTTTGCTAAGCAACATACTTATTATGTGACTAGCAAACCGTCCCGGCTCCGCACGGATGCAATTTCTACTATATTATACATATTAAATACACATAAACCTTCCTCTTAAATAACTCTATCTATTAAAAAAAACGCATCAAAATCCGTTGTGTAGTTTTAAAAATTTAAGCATACATAGGGACAGACAGACCGCGAAATGCGACTTTGTTTTAAACTATGTAGTAAATACTAATTGTCAGGTTATTGTAAACTGTTACAATTTTCAAAAAACAATGACAGCCGGGACCAAGACCCGGAGTAGTCTCAGTTGATATATATTAATGATGTGTGGTTACAATTGCTCACAGAGAGAGATAATATATTTATATCCTTAATAAAAACAATGTCAAATAAAACCTTACATAATTACAAACAGTTTTTTTAATACACCAAACCGAAACATACCTAATGGTGAACGTCAGAAATCATCATCAATATCGAAAAACCGGATAAATTGATCTCATAATCGTTTTCTATTTTAGTTCGGTACCCTAAAATCTAAAACAAACCAGGAATTTATTCGAAGCCGTTTTTATAAACCACAAACAATGAGTGGAGTTTGAAAGAAACTAATGCAAGCTCTAGTTTTCTTTTTAAGAATAATGATTTGTTATTATTTGGAGAGAGATAAAAACGAGCGATCTTTACATTAGTCGCAGTAAAAAGCAACACGACTTCGACAATGACTTTGAGACAATATTGTTGCTCAACTGTGGTAAGATTAGGTTCGAGGGCCCAAGGGAAGACCTAGACACTTGCTCACCGATCCAAAGACAGACTTCGACTAGAGTTACTTCTATCTGATGGCTCACTCTACAACTGCAAGTGCAGCATTTATTTCAGCACTTCCATGTTTTATTTCACGAAATCACTCTCACAGAAGCGATAGAAAAGATGTTATACATAAAAAAAACTTTGTAATCTCCTCTACTCTAACTTTTTCTCCGTATCGCGCAGGCCCTCACCGGATACGGGTGGTTCGGGAGGAAGAAACGCCTGGGTGTCACCACTGCGAGGATCGATCGGAGGACACGGTGAAGCATACGTTGAAGGTGTGCCCCACTTGGACGAAACACCGCCGTGTCCTTACGGAAGCGGCAGGCGTCGGCGACAGACATTGGTGGAGGCGAGACGTAAAGGGAAGCGGTCGCCTCTTTCTGCGAAGCAGTTATCTAGCAAAGGAGGAGGCGGTCGTCAAGAGGGGTCGTCAAGGGGGAGGACAGCGTCCACCTACTGACCTAGACGCGGGCGTCTCTCGGCCCACGGCATCAGACGTCGCGAGGCTATATCCGGCCACCGTAGACTCGGACATGCGGACGAAGAGTAATGGGTGACTCGCCGTCCGTTCATGTACCCTAGCCCGGTTCGATAGCGAGACGTTTTCCACGCGCGCCTCAAAGAGCGCTCAACAATCAATTAAGCAATAACTAATTTCCGCCTCTAAAACGTATGATTTTTAATAACCTACATTAAAAAAAAAAACTTCAAAATCGGAGCTATTCTCGAGGACTTCCGGTTTTATATATAAGTGTACGCTGAGAGCACTTCCACCTGAAAGGACAAAATAACCCCACCGTAAGTGATATCAAAAATCGGATACAATATCAGCAATCCCGACAAAATTAATGATGATTTATATTCCGGCGAGTCACGGTAACGCGACGTTCACTAACGTATAATCTAAAATGTTCTAGAGTTCACATCAATTTCGTTCATAAGTCAGTCCTAAAAATCATAAGGAATTCAAGAAGGTAAATGTAAAGCATGTTAATTATGGTGAATAATTATGGTTTTTAATAATAAGCAAACACGGACACATAGAACGTTTATCATTCCGCAACGTGGATACATAGAGGAACTGTGTTGCAAATATTGATAGAACTTGTAGTGCAGGAAAACATATTCTTTACATATTGTTACGAAATTGGTATAGGATAAATTCATTAAAACCAATTAATTTACCAAATATCTTTTATTGACACAAAACACAAACATAAACTGTACACAAAGCTAGAAATTAATAATCTATCTCAGTTGCTATCTTCTGTTGGATCTTTGGTATGTAACCAATCAACAACCGAATTTGCCTATCAGAGTATTTAAGCTGACCAATCAGAAGCAGCCGCCAAAAGAAAAGGGATTAGAGTAGATTGGATATTAATTTCGGGCGTTAAAAGTCACTTTCGAATCGCCTCGATCGTAGTCAACAGCAGACCAAACCACTATTCCCAAACCACTGCAACTCCTGAAACCCAGAATCAACAGTGGCAACCACCAGAAAAGCGCCGAGACAATGAAGCTCGACGTGTCCCAGAGAATGAATTTACCTGTCTTGGATCCTGCAACGAAATTAATCAGAAAAGAATAGTGGAGGAGTAGGATAAATATGTTTCCACTTCCCTCCATGCAAGCAGGACAAAAAAACAAGGCCTTTTTTAATGGCATGTCAGTTATGTGCTACATAACCGGACAAGCCTGTGGCGTGCCTTGAATTTTAGGCCTCCAGCCAGGGGCTTACTTTAAAGTAAAAAACCAGGATATGACTGGCTGTGACATAGTCTGTCAGGATTGAGGAACCACATCAGATTTTTAAAATCTGATTTCACCATTATATAGCAGCAATGTAGTTAGTTAATATTTGTAAATCGTTTGTATTTTGTATGAATATATCGAAACAGACACAGGCCAAATGGCACTATCAAATCCGAACTTTACATTACGTTGAGATTTCAGGTGGCTATAGTCAAAAGTATACAATTAGGACATCAGGATTGAGGAGCCAAAAAAGAGGCGTTCATCTATAAAAATACTCTGTTTTACTATTTATAATATGTGGCTCCTCATTCCCGACGGACATTATATTTTTTGTTGTTTTATAGTTTGTTTCATTACATTTTTTCAGTATACCGTTTTTATTCATTTTCTCCTAAAACGTATTTTTACATAAAAGAGGTCTTAAAGTCGCAACAACTTAATTATTTAATATTGCTGCGGATCGGGGTTGGTCAGTAGTTATATATCTGTAATTCTATTCCATCCATACATTGGTTGATAAATAGGGTCTAGGTCTGTAATAAAATAATAACTTACACCATTTCTAAACTCTGCGTACTCTGCCCAGTCTGTTTCTTTTTTTAAATAAACGTTGCCCCACACTAGGAATTTCTCCTGGGCGTAGGTGCGTTGCCAGTGCCCACTATACCTACCAATTACCAGAAACCCGCATTCAGTCTGCCAGTGAGTAATAGGAGGAATTTGCTCGTAGTCGAAATGCCTAATAGCCCAGACAACGAATGCTCAAAACTAGGTATAGAGGGAAATTCTTAGCACACAATTTTTGACTACGTTACTTTGTTTGGTCTAGTTAGGAGGTGAACATGTCAAAGGTACCATTTTTTTTGGTTTTTCGTTAATATCTCGGAAACCATGCGCCCTAGCATGTATGAACGAAATAAAAGCTAAATAAACCTATAAGTTTTAGTCAGTAAGCATTTCGATATCTTGTATAGTTTTCGAGGTATCTTAAATGTCTGTAATTTAAGAATACAACATATTTACCTTTTCGCATTTGGAAAGTTGTATTTGATATCGCAATAAATCCAGCAAGCAACAGCAGTCTTTTCAGACCCTCCCTTCACCATCAACTATGAACAGTGGCAGGTAAAACCTGCATCTTGCGTTGATACAGGTCTCCCGCCGGACCCGTGAGAAGGTTAAAAACTTAACCCTTCGGGTTGGGCGGTTAGCGAGTATAATGACGAGATACACAAGGTCACACCTCCTTCTTGCCTTTATTTTGTGCGGTATATAATCATGGCTTATGGGGCAAATCGTCCACTTCGATACTGAGGCCAAGGACCAATTGCACCATACCTTTTTTATTAGAGGTCAACTTGTAACATTAATTATTGTGAAATATAACGCTAAGCTCTAGGTTAAGCTGCCAAATGCTTTTCAACAGGGCTTTACTTTCACAACCAGCAAACTTATAGAAGGTGCCCAATTAGATCACTTAAAGACACAATAAACGGTAAAGAGATTTGGTACATAATTTAAACAAACGAATTATGAATTTACATCGTTTATTCATTTCTAACATGCAATCATAATGATTTTTAAATAATTACACAACACTGATACTTAAAGGTAATGTTTATAGCGCTGACATTGTACGAAAACAAGTAAGCGAATATCTTGAGTATTCTAATTGCTAAACCGAAATGCTAAGCGGCCGATAAGCGGCGTCGTTCTGTAAAGATGTGTTACGGTAAAAGTTTCGAATCACTCGTCAAAATGTCACATATGATTATTTCAAAGTCAGTATGAGTAACATGATACACCACATGTATACAGTAAAACATGGGTACTGACAAGGGCGTAGCCAGGATTGTATTTAAGGGGGGGCAGACAGACAGGAAACGACCGCTCGTCAAAGTGGGGGAGGGAGCAGCTGCCCCCCCTTGTCCGTACCTCGCTACGCCCATCGGTACCGAACACCGATATGATATTGCTTTTCATGGAAGACACAAATTATATTGCTTCTCATCAAAGATACATTTTTCTTATGCGACAATAAATGTGATCTTACAATCAAGTGTTAATACGCTTTTATTTTAGAGAATTTACATTAAATAAGTAATAATAATTAAAATATCAGATCTCAATACCAAACAATTAGGTTAATACGAATAATATATTAATAATGTTATGTAATACTAGAGAGACGGTGCATACGCACACATTGAAAATCGTGCATTGACTAATAATAAACACGAAAACAATAAGCTTTAAGCATTTTATGCTGACAAAGTTTAAAATAAAGACCCTGAATCTGTTGTGCACATACAGAACAGGACTGCGGATAAACCAGATGTTTTTTACTTAGATACCAAGTCAAATCTTTAGGACCGTCACCAAAGCTGACCAGAACTTTAGCCTAATGTCATTACGACAGATTGACGTTCAGCCATTTTTAGGGTTCCGTATCCAAGGGTTTAAAACGGGACCCGATTACTATGACTTCGCTGTCCATCTGTCTATCCGTCACCAGGCTGTATCTCATGAATCGTGATAGTTAGAAAATTGAAATTATCACATATAATGTATTTTTGTTGCAGTTGTAACAACAAATACTAAAAACTTGAATGTAATAAATATTTAAGGGGGCTTCCATAGAACAATAATGTTACGGAACCCTTCGTGTGTAAGTCCGATTGGCACTTGACCCATTTTTAAAATACATATCCACTACACTACATTGACAGACGCTAAAAATATTTTTAAATTACCTTTACGGTCAAGATGGTCAGGTCATTGAAAAGGGTTTTAGATTGAAACCAACTCGACATTGACCAAAATTATGCGCTATATTATCTCTTTGTGCAGATAGAAAAAAAAACATAACAGACAGATAGACAGACGGACAGCGAAGTCTTAGTAATAGATTTTACTCTTTGGGTACGTAACCCTAATAATTACAAGTGTAGAAGGCACAAAGACTCAACACATAAAATACATCAACTACCATACAGAAATATTGAAATTGTGCTATACTAAAATAATATAGGAATGAGTAATAAGTTTTACAAAAACAAAAACAACATTAAAACGTCATTAAATACTAAGAAGAACAATAAAAGTCGAGAAACCTTACTCAATTGATAAGTGGCACCACGGAAAAGTGAACCGGGTGCCGTGGAATGCGTAGCTAAAAATCTAGACGGGAAGTGAATATTTTAAATGTGAGAGTTTGAATGTTTGTTACTCAATCAAGACAGAACGGCTAAACAGATTTTGACAAAATTTGGCACAGGTAGATTATAGTCTTGATTAAAACTATAAGATATGCGTCTTTCTATCTCGGTAGTATAATACTCTGGAATAGTTACTGACCATTACGCAACTAATCTGAATTTTGACAGGCCTGTTGGTCTAGTGGTTAGTGACCCTGACTGCTATGCCGGAGGTCGTGAGTTCGAATCCCACCCAGGACAAATGTTTGTGTGATGAGCACGATCATTTGTTCTGTGCCTGGGTGTAATTTATCTATAATATGTATGTATTTAGAAATATATAAGTATGTTTATCAGTTGTCTAGTACCCATAACACAAGCTCTGCTTAGCTTGGGACTAGATGGCGTTGTGTGATAGTTGTGGAATATTTATATATTATATTAATCAATCAATTATTCGTAGGAAAAAGTCTCGAATTGAAACAAAATCTTTTTTTTTTATTTTATATCCCACAACATATTTAGCAACATTTAAACAGAAAACACTCGAACCACGTATTAACAAGCGGTTTTATTAAATTAAAATTACGTAATTTAATAAGGCTGCTACAAAAATACAAACACTTTTATTATGACTTATCCTCTCACACATAATGCATAAATAACGTCGCCACGCCTCGTGGTAGGCGCAAACTAATAACCATTGGCTGTCTTTGGGAGAACCAATCACCGCAATTAGCGGACAGTAACGCGTCAGCGGTTCGTTGCTACTTGGCTGTATTCTTTTGCTCGAATATTTGACAAAGTTGTGAAAGTTAGGTCCGAATTTCTCGTTGATTTTTTCATGTTATGCTTCTAGACTTTTATTATTCGTAGGTTAAATACAATAATACGAGTAGCTTACGTCAAAATTTAATGTTTTTTTTATACGATAACGATAACAATAATGCAAAGCGTAAAAAGCCCCTTAGCGTTAACCACCGCTCAAAATAATCAGGTAAATGAAGAACAGGCTAACCCTTAATTATAGGCAGGGAGCATTACCGAATTGCATGGGAAGAATTAACGTAATTTTTTTGACAGCTCTTGTATTATTTTTAAATTATCTAGTCACAACACATTTGTCTAAACTCTCATTTTATACACAGTAAGCATTAAGTAATGTTATGTATGTACTAGCTGACCTGTGCCAACTTTGCTGGGCAACAAATATTTATATTTTTTACGCCACCAAAGCGAAGATGAGAGGAGATGTGTTTGAATAACCAAACAGATTTCCACCAAAGCTAAGCGGAGAGATGTGGATTTCTGATTGGTTATTCAAACACATTTCAGCTCGTCTCCGGTTGGTGGAGACCCAGCCTTAGACTTTGACCCCCTTCCGCGGGCCCGTTTTGGTTTGGCGAATCCCATCCCACTTCCCTCTACACACTTCCATTGCATTTCACGAAATCAGCCGGTAGTAGAGATGTTCAAACATCACACATCAAAAACATTAAAATCAGTCAAGCCGTTTCGGAAAAGTGCGACTACAAGCACCGAGACACCAGATTTAAATATAAACTAGCAATGGCATGACCGCAAACATGTGAGTAAAAGTACATAAAATACGATCTTGAGTATATTTGTTGATTAATGCTTTCTATATAAAACATATAATAATTAAGTTTTCACATCTTTTTTTTCAAGTACGTTAAAAATGTTGCATGAATAAAAATTTTTCTATATCAAAACAGAAAGAAATAAATGAAACTGTTTTTACAGGCAACAGGCAGAAACTTGAAATATTCACAGAATTTTTAGTTATAATTATAATTACTTTAAAAATGAATAGTTAAATTATAATAAAACAAATATTTAACGACTTCCCTTGCAACAAAAGTGTTTTTTTGCCGTTTTTATAGATATGGTACGGATTCCTTTGTGTGCGAATCCAACTCGCGCTTAGCCTGTTTATTTATTTTATACACCCGGTTGGAGTTGAGGTTGAAACAATGCAATATTTTAGTATTCATTTAAGGTGTCGCTCCGCTTGAGTAAAAACGGATATTAATGACAATCAACATTACACTACAAATCTATGATACAGGTATTAATAATACTTCACAATCGGGGAATGCTTGAGATTCTACATACATAAAACACACATAATTATATTAAAATGCAAAATTTGAGATTCTCATAAAACACAAACAAAGAACCTTCAGGTTCCCGATTCTATACCTACAAAAAGTACCAGTACTGACGAAGATCAATGCATTTTTACACAATATTCACGATAAGTATACAATATATTATAAATTAATTGAATAACCAACTGTGAACGGCCACTTTCTCTGTGGCTGAGGTTCGGAATTTCTGGTTCCCGTAGGAACATTATGTAGTTTATAAAAAATAATGTTAATACAAAAATGTTGGATAATTTCAAGTTAATCTATCGAGTACTTGTCCAGTTTAGCAGACACAAACACATGAAAGCCGATTTTTTTTATATATAATAGAGATTACTCTAATCAAGGAAGACAGACGTCAATACAACACTAAAAATCACACTCCCATACATTTTTGGGCCTTTTCTGAAAGTAAAAATGAAATGTTAAAGAAAAAATGGTACCTATGGGTAGTACTAGTAATTTGGAGCAATAGTTACCATGGCACAAAAGTTGTAGGATTGCTCTCGGCCCAGTTATACAAGTTCGAAGATTCGTCATTTTCATACATTTTATTATATATTTGATTTCTGAAAGTGCTGAGAAACACATCGTTGTCACTTTTCGAAAAGGCCCAGAATATATGATGTCCTTTATCTGTTCAGCTTGCAACAAGCAAAAATTTGAATTTAACAAAATCATTTGGCACACACATCATTTTTTAACAAAATTTCAGCATGTTATTCAAAAAGTATTTATTGCTTTACTAGGGAAGTTTTTTTTAATTAGAATTAGCCAAGCAGCAATAAAACCTCGCTTACGAGTGCCATTACTGTAAAATTTAATAGGTAGTTGTTTACGTCAAATCGAAATAATAATGTTATATAGCAATAGTTATTACCTACAATTTGGGGAATGCATAAGATATAAGAGTAAAGAAGTAAATTTTTAAAAGTTTATAGAGAATTAATAAAATAGTTTTCCACCATTTGATGTAGTAATGCATCAGTTATGTTCAGTATTATGTATTGTTATGAAAAGTTTAATGATCGGCTATCCTTTCAAGTTATTTTGTGCTCAAAGTTTTTGCTCTTCTAATATTGCATACAAGTTTTTTAAATTATTTTTTTTAATTATTAATCTTCCTTGAGTCAGTCCACATGCAGAAAACTGAATTTTCATAGCAAAAATATGATTTTTAAGATAGTATTTTTCATTGAAATTGTTGTTTTAAATACGGAAGTAAATTTTATGCAATAGTAGAAGGCTGTAATAAGCTGAAATCTGAAGTGAGTTTGCCGTTCAATTAATCCTATTTTTTTTAAACGAGTAATATTTTTATATTTTTAAAGAAAATACTTATAAATCACTTCACAATTAAAGAATTGGAATGTCATCTATTCTTTTGTCTTTTAGCTTACAGGGGCTCTACCCTACCAAGTCATTCATAACACACGTGGCATACATACATATTCAAACTACATGTTATAGACAACAATCAACATAAAAATCTGATAATTAAAAATACAACAGAGTAAAGGTGCTCTAGTCGACTGCTTGAACTCGTTCGTTAACAAAGCTTTAACATAATTATTATATTTATAGTAAAATGTAATGAACTGACCTAAAAACCCATCTTCAACAGCTAAACAATATTCGCGCGTTAGAGATATTTGTTTGGTACTCATTCAGCTACGTACATACAACATTATTTTCAGTATATGTGAAACCTGAATATAGTTTGTTCAGAATCAGTAACTGATTCGATTCCAATAATTTTTACACCTTGTTATATTTTTTTTCAAAAATATTTTATTTTTATTTTATTACCAGTTAATTACAATACAATCACCGTACGGATAGGTACCTATTGCCAAGCTATTATCACGAGTGCAGGGGTCGAAACAGGGTCAGTGTTCAAAAATACTGATTTTACTGACCAGAAATCTAAAAAAACTGACTTTTACTGACCATCTGAACTAACTTAAAATAAAAGTTTCATGTGGAATAATCACAAGACATCATAATAGAGCATCAGCTGTTAGTTGCCCTCAAACCATCACTGGGCCTGGCTAAGAAAATTAGAAATGACTAGCAATTTGTTTTTTGTTGACACAATCTAATTGTATATTTAAAATGCTAATGTTAGGACGGGAAGACAAGGTTTTCTCTATGACCACCAACTCCAATCATCTCCCCTTTGGTCTCCTGGTGAAAGTAAGGAAGTTTGGTCGCGGTTGTGGGTGGCGAAAATGTGAAAAGTGTTGCAACTGATGAAATGAATGGACTTGAAAGGTGAAACCCGAGCAACGCCGGGTTTGGCTGCTAGTAGGTATACTATAAGATATATATTTCTTAAGCAAAATCTAGAATGAAGAAGGTAGGCGTAAAAAGGAACGACACAGACAGGCAAAATTGTGTCAGTAAATCTATATATATAAAAGGAGAACTGACTGACTGACATATCAACGTACAGCCGAAACTACTGGGGCTAGGAATGTGAAATTTTGCACACGGCTTCCTATTATAATGTAGGGGAGCACTAAGAAGGGGTTTTTGGAAATTTAACCTTTAAGGGGGTGAAAAGGGGGAATAAGGAAAGTACGTAACCCACGCGGACGAAGTCGCGGGCAAAGTGCTAGTAATTAATAAGGTTCCAAAAAAATATATGGAGCAATTTATGTGTTGATCTCAAAAAACTGACTTTTACTGACCATGCTAAAAAAAACTGACTTTTACTGATTTTACTGACTAGTTTCGATCCCTGCGAGTGTATAACACAGGAGACGCGGTTTACGCGGGTATACCGCGAAATGAGCATATTTTTGATCGGACAACCAGGTAATATACAAACTTATAACCTTGTGATTTTGTATGATACGGTTTTAAAATTTTATACATACATTCTTAACACAAAAATACGTTTCGCATAAACAAAAAATAATGTTGTATAATATGTACGTTGTACGCCCAATGTTATGTTATAGTTATTTATGCAACTGTTGTATAATCAGGGGTATTAAAACACGAATGTGGGTTTATCACACGAGGCGTAGCCGAGTGTGATAATAGTATCACATGAGTGTTTTAATACCTAATTATAACGGTTGCATACAAGACTTTATCTACAATCATGCTGTGAATCCTCTATAAAAGATTCTCATAACATACCATATTCGCATACCATATTCGAGTGAAAAAATGGCGGGATATAACACGATAAGACGAGTTGTTCTTTTTTCAAAATTTTAGCGATCTGGTGGTGAAAATGTCATTGCATGAGAATGTTCTTTTTTTGAAATTCATTATAACACGCGTTTGGATGATATAATGATCATTATATCATTGAGTGTTTTAATGTTAGCAATAAGCTAATTGTTATAGGTTCTTTTATAGAGGATTAATAGCATGATAGTAGATAAAATAAGTTAAAATGTTTGTCGAGGCTTATATAGTTCAGATTACCTATTACTATACTATTTTGTTCACATATTACTTAGAATCTTAAATTAAAACACAGACATATGCCAAACAGATTAATCAGCCCACAACCTTTATATCGCAAACAAGTCAACTAGCTCACCTATAATAGTAAAATATTTGAGTAACATGTTTCATAACAGTCAATTTTACATAGTATATAATAAACATTGGTTTTATTGTTGAACACACATTGCTATTTAATACACGGCTAATAGATAGCTTATTTACATCATTCGATATCTGGAAAATAATAAGATGTGAAGGCAGTGAGTGGCCATGTAAAAACCATAGCTAAATCTTTAAATAAATAGTCATAAGGCACCGGTTTGTGAGGATAAATGATCATTGCTTAGTATGGTTTTATCAAAATGGTAAAACATTTGTATTGAATTTTATTTTGTTAACTGCACACTCATTTGCATCAATTAATGTAAACAAACTATACTGGATAATTTGTAAAACGTGGGCGATATTTTAGGGTCATGTAGTTTTTGAACTTCAACAACTTATACCATGGTAGCAATAAATATCTGAAATAAAATAAGGTGCTACATACACTTATGATCTCATAACTCGATAACACACTTCACACCCTTAAAACAATGCCCACGTTCAACGAATCAGCCTGTATATTAGCATATTTTGTCTAATACTTAGGGTTTTCTTACTAACAAGCAGCATGAACTCAAACCAGCCGGCAGCTTCGCAAGTTCAGACAAGCAGATTGATCGTCTAGCGAAGTCGATTTTTTCACAGAACACCTGGAATTATAAATAACTTGGTAATAAATAAGAACATTATCAAGTCTTCAATTTGTTAACTAACAATTTTGTTTAAGATGTTAACTTACATTACCTTATAGGAAAACATAATTCATAAATCTAATTTTTGTTTATAAATTATTTACTAATGTTTGTAACATTTTAACAGCAGTGTGGGTTTTTTGTGGTGGTTTAATCATCACAGTGACAGTCCCAGCCCCTTCCGCAAAACACAGGGCGCCCCCCTCCAACCCTAGGTGGAGCAGAAGGGACTGTCAGACTCTTACTGACTAAAAATCCACCCTATTCCTTCAGTTGCCCTTTGCATTCCACTAACCCGCGACCCCGGCAAGCGTTTGGCCCTATGCCTAAATTTGTTGAAAGCTTAAGGCGTAGGTGGATGCCTACGTAACATCGACCCGGTCCTGGCTATACTCTACTCGCAACTACTCGCCGCCCGCAGGCTCGTGCCTAGGGTGGCTAGAACTTGCCGATTTCTAACGCTCTAAGCGTATCCCGTGGCGGCTGGTAGGTATAGGATATCCTCTCCCTCACATACTTAGCAGAAGATGACTGCTTCCCTTTCCCCCTCGCCTCGCAACATGGCCTGAACCGGTGCTGGACGCAAGAGGTGAGAGACGGTGGCGACCTCTCCGGAGAACCGCCATGTCCTCACGGATGATAACGTCGAGGTCCTCCAGTCAAACGGGACAGATCTTCACCGTTTACCAATTCAGCCACTCTTCAACGAGGGTTCTTACCGCCGCGACTGCGGCGTGCCCGTGGGTCATCTTTCAATGTAAACTGATACATAATATAACATATTTCCAGCATAAAATCATAATAAAACCAGTTCAATAAGTAGGTAATTAAGAAGTATTTAATTATGAATGAAGCGACCGAGAGCGAGTCAAGCTCAAACAATTAAAATTCCGAGCCAAACTACACAGAGCAATCTGTAAAACTGTCGGTAGCATATCGTACCTAATTAGTGTATTAAGCGCAATAAATTGACCTTTGCTCGTAAACTTCGCTGCGAAATGTCTTAGGGTCAAGGAAAAAATAATCTGGACTATTTAATTCAGCTAACAACCTGTTTTAATATTCATTTTGTAGTTCTGTTTTCTGAGAAAAATCCACACGAAGACGTAATTTTTGCTTATGTAACTATTGCTTTCGTTCAATATGGAAATAGTCTCGAAGTATCGATTAAATATACTTTCCTCATATGAGAGAAATCCTTGAGATTAACTTCGAAGGGTTTATTTATGGACTGGTGTGTACTTGTAAAATGAAATCTTCCTCATAAAGTACTGCCAAAAAAAACATTTTTTTTCAGGTCTAACAGGGTCTTACATGTTCAACAATATTAGGAATTGAATAACTGAACGCCAGTATGTCAATTCCAACATTGTTTGATGTTCTATGCTCTTCAGTCTTACTCAATCTAACATATACTAATATAAATAGAAACATGGAGTACTTTTACAGAAATTAGTTGCAATGATTTATTATATATAAGTAAACAAACCTTGAAAGCTTCCGGTATTTCTTCAATAGCCCTGTGTATGAGCGTTCCATTAACATAAAGACAGTTAGCTGCTTCATCTTCTGGAACCGTCAATGTTTGATAGGTAAAGGTGGCTTCACGCTCAATTCTCTTAAGCAACTCTTTGGCCTCCTTACTGGCACTAACACATAGAATGTCAGAGCCTGCCATAGTAATGTAGTTTTTTAATGCTTTAGACCCTTTAGAAATCTGTAACAAAAGGTTTAGGTTTAATTAAAACTACAGCTATGAGAGATGCTCTTTAAGTAAATCATACAAAAAATCTTGGTTACTTTAATTTAAAAAAAATCTAGGTTACTTTAAAAGAATGACTGTGCTGCTGGTTGGGATTCCACTCCAGTAAAACTTCTTAAAATGGCTTGACATGTCACTGTTCCTCAACTCAAAAAGCTAT
Source organism: Agrotis puta (assembly GCA_943136025.2). Lineage (NCBI taxonomy): Eukaryota > Metazoa > Arthropoda > Insecta > Lepidoptera > Noctuidae > Agrotis > Agrotis puta. Next base: position 3,719,691 of record OW964166.2, read on the forward strand.
TTGTTCATCATATACATTCTATTAAATTCGCCAAAAGGGAAAAATCTGCATCCAAAAGGGATACGGATATAATTTTATTTTTAGCGGGTATGCTTTTATACTACACTTAGTACAAGAAAAAATCAAATTCTAATTTATTGATCGGTTTTTTGAGTAATAAGCATTTCATCTCCCTGTCTCTCATCATTGATTTGGTTATTTTTTATTTGAATCTGCTTTTATTAATATGTACATAAATAAACAAAACATTTTCTTCGTTAAAGCATTTACCTTTATTGGAGTGCAAGGAAATTCAGGAAACGCTTCCGCAATCGCACTTGCTCCAGCCTCATTTGTACTCTCAGATATACCAACAAAAAACTCTCGACCTGCAATGCATAAAAAAGCAATTATTGACAATCTGAAGATGTTTCATCAAATACTAACATCAACTACTAATAATTTCACCTGATGTCGTATTTAACCCCAACTTTGACTTTGGACTTTACTGGGCCACATATTCCTACTTGAGATGAAAGCTTTTTTATAAAACATAACACTTTCTAGGCTGTCAAGTTAAAATTAGATACTGAATAAACACAAATAAGGTTTGGACAACATTGCAAATGGGAATCTAAATTTATAAAATTATATCTTTTCTTTTAATCCACTTATTTTGTCCCACAACTTGGCAAAATTTGCCGAAACCTTTCCACTTCTTCCTTTGGAATTTCCGGCAAACCCAGGAGAAATATCTTTAGGCACCCATTGCATGGCTCTGCCCAATCTACCTTGATACTACCTGCCTCCCCCATACATGATTTTTTTCTGGTTACATTTTTGTGAAAAACAGATTAGTATGGGCACGCAGTTGAATGTGTGGAACTTTAAAGACGATATAGCGATGATGGGTAGGTATGCTGACAAAGACTCAAATGAGTAACTATGAGGACAAATAATAATTTGCCTAAGACATGTAAATAGAGCGACATTGAAAAATCTGTCTGTCAGATAGAACTGTTGTAAAGTTTACCTGTGAACAATATATCTGAACAGGAAATATTTGCTTCTGGATCCACTTGATCAATAACTGTTTGGCCTAGCTCCTTTTGTAAAATTTCTTTTAAAATTTTTGTCTGAAACAAAATGTTTAATGCTACAGTAACAAACACAAAAAATGCATAGTTAAATAGAATATAGGTGCTCTTATTTTAAATAAAAAAAAATGCAGCCAAAGAAAGCGGACTGGAGAAATTAATAAATATAACAAACAATTTAAAAGGCTGTTAATACTGGTTTATTATTTTTTTTATAGCATTATCTATAGAGATATTGGTTAAACCACAGAATACTTAATAGCACTGTTATACAATAATATATTTAATATGGCATCAAACAAAAAAATCCTTTTGGTTTTAACCAAAAGGATTTTTTTTTAAATTAAACATGACATGTGAACTTTCTATTATAATTTCCTACTAGACCCTTACAGACACAATATTATAAAAAGTGAGATCAATTGTAAATATATAAAATACTAGCTGTACCCTGCCATGCTTCGCTGTGGCACAAAAAAAAACTGTTTTTCATGGTCGCGGATATGTGACTGATGCAAAAAATAACAAAAATAACAACAATCCTTGATGCGGATTATACAACATTATTTTTAGTATATGCGAAACCTGAATATATTTTGTTCAGTATCAGTAACTAATTCGATTCTAATAATTTTTACACCATGTTATATTTTTTTTCAAAAATATTTTAATTAAATTTTATTACCAGTTAATTATTGATTTCTAGACTAAAATAGTTTTTATATTGTAATGTTTATAAATAATAATTAATCTTAATCTTACTAATTGATAAATTCAGTTCTTTTGAAACACGACAGTAAACTTTTGCTTGAACTATGACTTAGAACATTTATTTATCCTGAATCAGATACTTGGCTTAGCGAAGCCAAAGTAGTACTTCCTGAAGTAATACTTTTGACTGATGCTTAGCAATGATTATTTATCCCAGTTTATCAGTAACAACTATCTAAGATCTACAAATGACAACCATTAATGTTAGTCAAAAGCTGGTTTTATTTGATTTACTGTCCAATGTATGGAGCAAACTCGCTATGTTAAATGGTCACCTATCCACAGACCAACCCTGGTCCAAATAAAATCATACACTTCAATATCCTTCAATTCCAAAACAAGACACTCATATTAATACATACATTATGCTTAAGAACAATGTAAATCGCAAACTGCAAATTAATTCGCATAAACTTAAAATAAAAATTATATGAAATACATAGATTATTGTACTTACATTGTTTATTTCCACTGTTGAACTGTTCTTAGGTAAGAATGCGATACCATGGCATATGACAGCCATGTTTTCTATAAGGACTTTATCATGCAAGGAACCTAGCAGATTAACTTCAATGACTTCTATATTCAACTCTCTGAGAAGTCTCATGTAACAATCGTGTTGACGACGAACCTCTTCATAATTAATATCATCCCCATGACTAGAACCTGGTGTCACCTTGCCCACCAAAGCGTGAGTGTATTGGTGCATTTTAAAATCCATTTCTATAAAATTAAATTTACGAGAAGTCGTCAATTGTCTTCTTCTAGCTAATTATTTTCAGCTACACTTATAGGTTTTTATAGCCGAAAGGTAGTCTTAAGTTGTTCTGTTTAGTTAGATGCTGTGGCCCAGACAGAATAAATATCTTTATTTTTTCGATTCCTCCTACGAACCAGAAATTTTAGAAAAAAAACAACGTGCCTAGTTTTCCGATGTAAATATGTAGTAAGAACTACAGTCCAACGATTTTACTGAACGTTTCAGGCACCCTTTCACAGTCACAGGGCATTTTAATAACCCACAGACTCACTCCCACTGTTGTCTTGTCTCACACACACCATAGATTAGACACACACAGTTTCAATCACAGTCACAGGTTTCAATTTTCATTTTACCATTGAGAATGTCTATGGTTTTCATACGGCTTGCCAGTTGGTTGTCACCCATAGGGTTGCCAACCCTAATCTACACTAATACTATGAAGAGGAAATATAAATAAAACATTTGTATTTTTGTGTGTGCGTATGTTTGTAATGAATACGACGACGATCAACGACGGTCACGGGCAAGGCAGTAAATCAACAGAAATCGGTCATCATTTTTCACCATTGAACAAGGTAGGTACTTTCTAAGTCTGTTGCATACAAAATTGTCACTAACAGTTTTTTTTACATCACTGTTGTTTAAAGATAACGGTCAATCTGTCCGCGAAAATTTTAATAAAAGACAGTGTTTCTTGAAAACATTCTTCTTCCTTATGGTTCCAACTAGAACTCCACCCGCGAATTTGTATACATCTGTATTTTTAACTTCGAGCTCTGTGTAACTCTATCAACTCTGGGCCAACATTGGAGTATTCCAAGGAAAATTTAAATAAGTACAGTGTCACTTCATTTGATTTTAGGTTTTCAAAATTAAGTCCAATAACCCATCTACAACCCTATAGAGCGGATGGTCGAAAAGGCAAAGGCGTTCCGCCGAGGCGTTTCTCGCCAGGGTAAATAACATGTAAGTTTCGTTGTATTTTGACGCGTTCGTGGATCTTTTACTTGAATGAAGACTCTTTGTAGAGTCATTTAAAGGCGTCATTTATTTGTTTGCATTTTTACGAAACTTTCTATATTATTCTTTAGGTAGTAATTGCGATATGATATCTAATAAATCATTTTTAATTGTATAGTTTTAAGTTTTTATTTTAATCTTCCTTTGTGAATGTTAAAACTAATATAAGGCATGTGCCAAATAAGTATGTTTTAATTCTAATTTCTAATTTCTATCTAATTTCTAAAACTTAACTTTTAATAAAAACTTAGTACTTTTAGATTCAAGTACAATCTTTTCATTTCATTTCATGTACATCTTTTTTGTAGTTGTCGTACGATCACACCATTTTATGCACCTGGCAGCCCTGCAAAAAAGTCTACTGTCTATGATTGATTGGCCAGCCACAGCAATCAATCAATAAGATTTCTCAGACTTCATAAGGTCCCAATTGGTTCTAATATAATCCAGTCTGTGGTTTATTCGTAACTTCACTTTTGTAATTTGTTTTGCATTGTTTTCTTCTGTGTTTGTACAAATCGTCTCTTTCGCAAAATGTCTACGGTTAGTAAAGTCGCTCCTCATATTTAATGTCGCTCTCGCAGAATGACTCCTCAAAATGTCGGTTTCTTACAATGCCTCTTTCGCAAAATGTCGCGTCGTGTAATCATAAAAATAATTCGAAAACATTTTAATTAACTATTTGACAAAAACATATTTCATCACCATATCAGTCTTAAAAAATTGTTTAGATAGATAGCACTAAAACAGCAAAAGAAGTAAGAAAATGATCTTTCATCCATCTTCTCACAGAAGGTAAATCATCCACAACACTGTTCCATCCATATCAAAGCAAAAATTCAGTGTACACTGTTTGTATGTATTGCTTCATATAAAAGGTATTAATTAATCTCATTGCTGTGAGGTTGTGTTGGACATATCAGTTGGAGTTAGCGTTGCCAGCTGTCTGGATAAGGCTGGTCATAGTCAGACTTTGTGGTCGTGTCTGGTCAAATTGGATGGTGTTTGGGCAGTCCAATTTTTGTTAAGCTATTTGGATTTGTTTAATTTATGTTATGATTTGGTTTCTGCTCCACCTGCCTCTCCTTATATAGCTAGCTTTCGTTTAAAAAAATGGTTGTAATACTAGGACTAAAAATTTTGAGTGTCTGGGCTTTTCACCCTAATGTCCAACTAAACTGACTGGTCTGTCTGCCTATAATTTTGTTTGTACTTTATTTTTTGTTTTGGTTGAAAGGTAATTAATTTAGTCAGTGGTGGAATAAAACATTATAAAATACAAGCTGAAGCTTATTTTGGAAAACAGTATCAGTACTTTTGGTCATTCTGTCGTCTTTTGTGCTATACATTATACAATGCATAGTTTAGATTGTCATATGAATATTAACTTATGTGTGTAATAATTCTATCCTAAGTGTATCACATTACCGTGACCCCGGTACGTAAAGGGCTAGTGTAAGACACCGTGGATTTTAGTCAGTACAAGTCTGACAGTCCCTCCCGCCCTGCCCTGGGTAGGAGGACTCATTTGATGATTTTACCACGATAAAAAAAAAAAAAAAAGTGTATCATCTAGGTCGACAGTCCCTCCCGTTCCGCCCTGGGAGGGACTGTTTTGGTAAAATCATTAAATGAGTCCTTCCTTTGATGATTTTACCACAATAAAAAAAAGTGTATCATCTATTAATTGATTTGTCACTAAAATGACTGGTTACCTGTATTTCTTACTTTTAAAATAGGGACTAAGAAAGATTTACAATATGGATTGTTCTTTTTAGGTTTTTGTTTTGTTTTTTGGAGGTATGGAAGCCAATAAAGTTAATTGGCAAACATGTCCAGCACTAAAACACTTTTTAAAATTTAGCATGCTCTCATAATCATAAAGTTGGTGACTTAATTGTATAGATATTTTTGTCTGGTTAACTATTGCCTAGTAGTATTTCTTATTATGAGCCAGTGTTGTTCCCTGCAGGACAAAGGCCTCCCTTTCCTCCTTCCACCTTTCGCAAGCCAGTACCACTTTACACCAACCTTTGGAAAATGAGTTCAGCTCATCCTGCCATCTGCATCTGGGCCTGCTAGTTATTTAAGTTGATTGCTATACCTTACTTTAAAAACAAAAACTTTCAAAATTATATAAACTATGAGTGTTAGATGTGTGTCTGTTACCCCAGCCAGATGTTGTCGAAAATGGTCATTTGAATCGTATAGATAATTAGTTGTGCGGCTTCTGTAATTGATGCGCACATTTTTAAATTTGTTGCGCTTATAGTTTTTTAATTATTTCACAAAAACATTTCCTGCTGGCATAACGTTACTCCAGCCAGACCTTTTTCTTTCTAATGGGAATATTTAAATAAATACTAGCTATATAATTAGTTGTCTAGAGGTAGTAAATGTTGTGCCTTGTTTGTATTCGTTCTTTCTTCGGTTGATAAGTTATTCGAGATTTTGCTGGGGTAACGTTTTTTGGTTTTGCTAGATCTTTGAAACGGTTAAGCGGATTCTTATCATATTTTGCACAAGACTTCTTAGGAATAAGTTTAAATTAGTTGTGCTATAAAAAAAACAAAATAATACAAAGCTTAAAGGTTATTTCATTAAATAGAAAAACACTTCAATTGGTCCCAGCACTCTCAATAAGAGGTCTAAAGACTTACTTTAAACATTATTTTGAAGCTTGTAACTGCCTTCAAATGTATGTGAAGTTTCATTAGTATCCTGTAAGTATTTAACAAGTTATGATGATATTCAGTTCTTCACGAGCACGGTCTTGATGCGCGCGGTGTTATTTGGCCACTGGATTGGATATATGAACTGAATGTTATGTCAATTATTAGTTGTTTAGTTCAGTTGTATATCAGTAAAATTTCAGCTCAGTACAATGGATAATTAATGAGATAATACGATTCAAGTCATTAGGAAGTGAATGACCGTGGTAACCCGACCGAGTTTAGGTGGTTGCGAAAAAGCGAAAACGTAGAACATTATACTGTCTTTTGAAATGTTTAGTATAATACACCTTACAATTTCGGTACAGACGCGTACACTGTTAAATACATAATAATATAATAATATCTGTACTATGAAAACATTATATTTTTATTATTTATTTTTACACATATTAATTACATTTTTATCAATCTCGTTTTATGAGATACAGCCTGGAGACAGACAGACAGACGGACAGCGGAGGCTTAGTAATAGGGCCCCGTTTTATCCTTTGGGTACAGAACCCTAAAAACCATTGTACCTATATTATTTATTGTTTGTGATCATTACACATTCCTATATGTGTATATTTAAATAAAAACGGTAACTGTGTACTGTGTATCCTGAAATCTATAATTTAAATAAAAATAATAGAAAATTTCAAAAAAGCAAAATTACTATCTGTAATTTTAATCTATAATATCTGTGATTGTTTTTATGTATAAGTTTATTAATAATACTTTGAAAGTTCAATTGAAATGATTATTTTACCTGACAATAAAAATTCTTTAATAATCATGTACTTTCCTTGAAACTTGTGTACATGTCTGTACTAAATTTGTAACACTATCCTACATATTTTAGAAGGTACCATAATGTTCTGCGTTTTCGCTTTTTCGTAACCACCTAAACTTGGTCGGGTTACCACGGTCATTCACTTCCTAATGATTTTAATCGTATTATCTCATTAATTATCCAATGTACTGAGCTGAAATTTTACTGATATACAACTGAACTAAACAACTAATAATTGACATAACATTCAGTTCATATATCCAATCCAGTGGCCAAATAACACCGCGCGCATCAAGACCGTGCTCGTGACGAACTGAATATCATCATAACTTGTTAAATACTTACAGGATACTAATGAAACTTCACATACATTTGAAGGCAGTTACAAGGTTCAAAATAATGTTTAAAGTCTTTAGACCTCTTATTGAGAGTGCTGGGACCAGTTGAAGTGTTTTTCAATTTAATGAAATAACCTTTAAGCGATGTATTATTTTGTTTTTTATAGCACAACTAATTTAAACTTATTCCTAAGAAGACTTGTGCAAAATATGATAAGAATCCGCTTAACCGTTTCAAAGATCTAGCAAAACCAAAAAACGTTACCCCAGCAAAATCTCGAATAACTTATCAACCGAAGAAAGAACGAATACAAACAAGGCACAACATTTACTACCTCTAGACAACTAATTATATAGTTAGTATTTATTTAAATATTCCCATTAGAAAGAAAAAGGTCTGGCTGGAGTAACGTCAACTTTGTATATTATGGTTGTTTTATCCCTGAGGGATGTTTGCTTGGTTTATGTAGTGAAGCTGCTTTGTCCACAGACTGTTGTTTTTTGTGTTACACTACAAAGCATTTTACTCTTTGAAAAATAACTTGAGACTGATTTTTTCTTGTTATTGTGATCCAGTGTTCAATTATTCATTCACCACCATCCAAATTATAGTCATGCTTACACGCACATTCATCACAATTAACCCGTCAACTGCAAAATTTTATTATTATTACTTTTTTATTATATCTTATTTGTTTCTTTCTTGTTTGGTTTTCTATTATGCTATGGTGACCTGTAAGACATGTTTTTCCTAAACCTTCATCAGGCACCAGCAATGTGAACTCATCTAATATGTTCAAAACTGTTAAGTGCAATAAAGCCATTGTGACGGTAAATAAAAACTTACTTTATTGTATCAGTTTTCTGAAAAACCATCAAGGGCCAATGACAAATACTCAAACTTCCTGCTCTCGGTTTTCCTCGTAGAGTAGCCTCTCATGCTAAGACCAAATAAAATAGTAGTCATGCAAATACTTCATCATGTTTGCAAGGTTATTTTATTTGGTGGCATAATTTCATTTCCCTTATTTTTACAAGCTTGCCATGTTAGTATGTAGGTAGTTTTGTTAGATAGAATCTTGTAAGCTAAATTAGAACCACTTGCTGTCATCCGATTGGGCTCAAATTATACTTGCGTAACTTGTCGGAAGGCAATAGGAACCCCTAAAAGAAATTAGATAAATCGAACGAATTTGGATTCGTTGCATTTGTCTGTGCAAGCAGTTAGATTTAACCCTTAACCACCTGACCCCTATATCAGTAACGTAACCACCTGCGCGCGGTCACAGTGACCGCATCGGATACACATAAGTTATCTCAGGATATTAAGGTTTTATTATAAGAATAAATTAATAATATTCTTTAATATATATTAAATTATTTATTTAAGTGAAAAAAGAAACAATAATAAAACATGTTCTTCTCATAAATGTGAACAATTAAATTGCTGGCACATTTTAACCAAAAATATAACTATGGTTACATAATGAGATGTATCAAAATAGGGATAAAATATGATATCAAATTTGAACTTTTTTTAAAGAATCTAATAACATTTGAATGGGATAAAAAAATAAAGTTTAAAAAAGAATCAAAACTTCGATAAAATTGCAGAGGGTAAAGTCTGACAATTTTTCACGACAATTTTTGCACATTTTGAAAGAACATTCCACACAGATTGGTTTATTACAGATAAAAGATACATGAAATGTTTTTCATTTCTTCTTGGGAACACAAGTTATACACGTATTACGTGTTTCAAGAGTCCAGAAACAGTAGGCAATTCGCCTCGTCTAGAAGACGACACTTGTAGACAGTCATCAGATTCATAGTCTTCTAAAATTTCAGAAACTTCCAAATTCTCAGGTTCTACATCACTGCAACTCTCATCAACCACATCTCTAATCATTTCACAACATTTTCGTTGTTTACATTCATTTTTACGCTAAAACAATAAACATGAATGTAATACACAACAATCACATAACTACCTGACCGCGGTCACCATGACCGCTAGCAAAATATTTTTACTCACCGAAGCCAAACTCGCGCACGTAGATCCTTGGCTAGCGCGCACGCGACGCTAAAGCACCAACAGAAAAGGTACACAGACGCACACTAACATGGGATAACGGATTTCGACGAAATTCAAATTCAAAAAATTGTTGCGGTCACCATGACCGCTGGCAGGTGGTTAAGGGTTAAGATAAAATTTTAAACGAAACGAGATAAATTTATCGAATTTGGGTTCGTTGGATTAGTTTTTGTAAGTGCTTTGGTGCAGAATGATTTCTAGGGTCTGATGATGGACTGGGAAAATAGCTATATGAGCTAAATGAAATTAAATAAATCCATCGAATTTGGGTTTGTGTAGGTGCTATTGTTTGTGCCTATTAAAATTATTTCAAAGTTTGGATGATACTTTCTGTGCTTTCATAGTCAATTTCCAGTAGCCAGTTCCTTACAGTGGTTTTACATTTATATTTAACTAATGAGAACTTTAAAAACCATCTGTAAACACGTAATTGGTTTACAGTTATTTGTTGCAGCAGTACTACCTTTTTTTTATAGAGCAGGTGGGTAACTCCGAGGTAAAGAATATTGGTAGTAACCCAGTCTCTAAAGATGATTGAAATTGTAAGTTGTGTAGCTAAGCAACCGTGCGACCTTTGTTGCCATTTAATCCAAAAATCGTGATCGTCATCTCCCATGTTCTATATACGCACCATTCACCACGTTGAACATGCGGTACCGAGCATTGATCCTCTCCGCCTATACAGTTCACCAATGCATAAAGTTTCTGCTTCAGGAAATCAATACGTTCTGTGATACGGGACATAAAATTTCGAGAACTGCTTCCAGTTCCTGAGAATGCCCGCCTCACATGACGCATCAACCCTGGGCGTGATAACCATCACTGAAGCATCTGCTTCAGCTCATCTGAGCTCAATGGGTGTCCTCATTAATACAACGCTCAATCCTGCATTGCCAGGCTAGCACGACAGGTTTCGGACGTGCAGTTCTGCCAGTGTTTGGAAATTTGACATGACCTACACGACATGCGGCAACAGTCGTACAGTACAAGATTGAGTGTGTATCGCAAAGATTTGCGCTGCTTACAATAAAATCTGGTAACAGCGAATCCAGGGCACTTACTAATGCTCTGTTTTTTTTATTCATGGGCAAACGTGGTAGCCGCGTTCTAAGATCAGGCGATATGAACCGATACTCACGAATTGCATCCTCGAAAGCGCTCCTTATTTCCACATTGCATTGCAGATTATCTGCAGATAAAGCCCTGTCAGCCTCCTCTTAAACATGCTGATGACTCGCAAACGTGTCATGGCAGGCACATGTCTTACGCGTGTAGCGTAATATGCCACTCTTGCTGCCCTCTGTTGAAGTTCAGTTCGGACCCCCCCCTCACCATTTTCACCCGCCGGAAATACTTGATTTCCTTACAAAAAATAAAAAACAGATTTATACAAAAATTGTTTATTCAACTTTATAAACATGTTGTATAGCTTTTATTAATTCCATGAATGGATCTTTTCTGTATTTTAAGTTATTTCGCCGCCACAAATATTCAAAAATTCTCTGCAAAATTTTCTGTTATTAAAATTGTCCTTCTTAAAAAATATTTTAACAGCCCTCCACTGGGACTCAATGCGTCGAGTATGAGTCCCATCTTCAGCTGTGAATGGGTTGTCACGATCCGAGTGGTTGACTTTATTGTGTATGTAGCCACGTTCTAACAAGCAATTATATGCTCTCGGATGGTGGTGCTCTCGGATGGTGGTGCCAACTTCCACATTCTTCAATATAAGTGGCATCAAAACCTCAGCAGAGCGAATATTGTCTGGGCACACTTCCAACCTCATCTTCAGATCCATCTCAATCATACCGAGAACCCAATGACCCTCAATACGGCGACCTATAACAAAAAAAATATATATAAAAAAATTGGCTTCAATTACGAGTCGACGGAGCCTCCTACTTCTGGGTGGTTTAAAAAAAAATAACCACGATGGCTAAGGGAGCATTTAACCCTAACCGAATGAAGTCGGACTGTGCCAACTCAGAGTAATACATTGCTATTAATTACCTAAGAATTATATCCTATTCTTATACATTTCCCATAACACATCTAATATATACCTAACATATAATTACCTCGATTGTATTTTCTTTTTCCAAATTTAGATTCATTGATCTGGAACATTTTTCCGGGGCCACCAATCTTTACAAATGCTTCATTTTTATCCATTTGGTATGCCACAATGGTTTCTCGGCATTAATAATGCCAGTCACATATGGTGACTCGGCCCAGGCACCTTTCAAAATTTTCCTTCTAGGGATCTTCATTTATGGTGTCGTAGCTCCATTTTTTTTGAATATGCTTAAAATAGATAGAAAACATGCACCAAATCAATTTTTATACTTTCAAGAAATGTCCCATTGTTGTGTGGTATTTTAGATTTCCAAGTGCCTTTGTGCAGCACCAAGAACCAAATGACGTGTTGGACGATTTGGCTATTTTCATGGGAATGAGATGTGTTCTGCATAATTTTTGAATCTGCACCAATCCATTTTCTTCGGCTAATGCCCCACACTGCTCATTGTTGCCCAATTTTTGTATTATTCTCGCCAAATTCCACATCATAAGCACCTCTTCTGTGTAGAGATGTCGATCGAGAAAGGGCCCGTCGTCCTCGAAAACATCTTCATATACTGCCGATGCTCCACCAAGCCCCGAATTTGTAGACGGTCCCGGTTCCGGGTGTCCACTTCCACTACTTCCAGACGCCATTGCAAGCTGCGATAGCGTATTTTCAGTGTCCAAAAGTGAGTAAGCCGGGGTCGTACAGTAAAGCAATCCAAACAGAAGATCAAGAAAGAATCCAAGATCGTAGCCAAGTCGTAAACACAAATCAATACGGAAGAACACATTCACTTATATTTGGAAGCAAAGGAATGACGTTAAATTTGACATTCGCTGTCAATATCATCCATCCAAGATGGCGAGTTAAGTTTCGTTTCACGTTTTTCTCTTAAAACCTAAAAATTATATTTGAAAAAATGGACTAAAGCATAAAGAATATGTTACGTTTTGCATAATTGCATTAGTATTTAAGAACTTTCGGAAATTGTTTAAAAATATTTAGACGCAACTCATTTCTTAAGCGTAATAATCCGCCGCTGTACTTGCAATCGTGGATGACATGCATGTGGTCGTTGTGTTGCGAGATAATGAACACTTCCTCTGGTTCTTCCTCCTCTTCTGACGACGTCTCCTGTTGTTGCAATTTCTGTATTACCTCGCCATAGAGGCGAAATAATGGCTCTTCTAAAGCGTTCTCCCAGGCCATCTGCTGGAAGTTCGTAGACAAACTTTCCTGAATTGATTTCTTTTTCCCAAAGTGTTTTTGACTCTGCCATACACTTGTAATGTTATCAATTCTTTGTGAAATAGGACGATTTTATCGTACCATTCCTTATAATTAATAATGTCGATTTTATTTTTAATGGTGCTCTACTAGCCTAGTACTAGTTTGCCATTTTTATTATCAATGATATTATTATGTAATAGTAAACATCAAAAGCCTGTAAGTAGGTAGATATGTTGTAATATGGCTTAAAAAAAAACACTGCACTTACCGGAATTCTTGTAGACGTAAATGAATATTTTACACTTTAGTCCCGCTAAAAGTGCTCCTCAAACATCAAATTTGGCGCGCGTTGAATGAAAACTGGCCGCTGTACTTGCAATCGTGGATAACGATCGATGTAAACTGTGCCCTACTGCAAAAGCACTACTCTTCGATACCATAAAAAGTATTGCTATCTTTTTCTAAAGCGAAATCTGGCGCTCTAAACTATTAGATAACTTGAATTTACAAAAGGAATTTAATGCCCGCTGGCGGCGGGCAAGGGAAAATTTTTAAATATGTTCTTTGGATTCTAGAACTTTTTCTAGCAGCTTCTTTATTGTGTCTTCTAAGGTGTTTGTGGTAGATATTTCAGCTGCTTATTCTGAGATCTACTCTAAAAAAAATGTCAAATAATAAGTTACTTTCGTCATCTAAATAGGCCGTTTTCGTATTTTCTGTTAAGGTTATCCAAAATTTCCTGAATTCAAAATCAAATCATTTATTTCAAGTGGGCCAGTTACAGGCACTTTTGAACTGTCAAAAGACAAAAGTAAAATAAAATAATTTAAAAAATAGTTACGGTGCTACAGTAATATAATAATGATATATCTTTATTTCTCCTCACAAAACAAGACCTTAAAATATTATACAAACATTAAGTACAGTTGCAGAGGATAAGTGTTTTTAGGAGAGGTGTCTTTTATAGGTTACACCTGTATTACAGATCACCAGGTCCTCACCCCACGAACTCCGATATAACATAACAAAAATAACATGTACTAGTTCACGTAGGATATTTAGTTCGTTACAGTTTGTGTCATCTTGTGGACAAGGAGTCAAAATGTTTGCAAAGTAAAACTAACTAAAAATATAAAAGGAACAACAATTTGCCCCTTACTATTTTAACATGTAGATGTATACGACAGTATGAGTATGTGTGTTTTGCATTGTGAGCGGGTGTGTGGCTATGTGAGGTGTGTGCATTTAAGCGCTTGGTGCAATGAATGAGTTTCTGTGGTTATATAAAAATACCTACCAGTCAGTTAATCCACCACTAGTGGGGTAGATTCTCAGTGGAACGATACTCTTATATATAGCTTTGGAGCCAATCCCTAACAACAACCTTACATTTAGTAACAGTTTTCCTTTAACTGTCGAGATTTGTCACAATATAATTAATCAATTCTTGAACAGCATCTGATGTCGATTACCCAGACCTAAAACCAAACTGTGCTGAGTTTATGGTCTTTAAGATATTTAACCAATCGCTTATTCATAGCCCGCTCTAAGATTTTAGATAATGTTGGGAGAATGGAAATAGGCCTTAAGTTATCGACACAGTCTCTATCACAATTCCTATTTATTGGGAAAATCTTGATTTCTTAAGTGCTACAGGAAACACTCCAGTCGAAAATGAGAGGTGTAGGTACAGATGTAGGTTATGGGTGTTCTTAAAGAGTGTTTATTTGCCTTTAAAATTTCTGCAGAAAATGTGTCCAATCACACAGCGGAGTCGCTTTTAAGATTCGCTGTTAATGTTACAATTTCGTTTTCATCAGTAGGCACTGGCGCGAAAGAATTAGTGCATGAATTTAAGATTTTAGGCAAAGCATGGATGTTTGTTTTATTCATATTTTCGGCCAATGTTCTTCCTACGCTTGCAAAGCAATTGTTGACAACATTTATAGCTTCTGATGGGTTTTTAGTATTTATGAGTTCATGTGGGGTATCTTTGGGTTTTGTGGTATAACGACTGTGAACTGGCAACCGGTACTATCTCAATTTTGACAACTTTACAGGATGAAGAAAAAACCTGTTAGCATCATTTATACAGCATCTCGTGTGTTTAATAAAAATACGTAGTTTTTAAATATTTTTATTGCACATGTAATTAACAACAAAAGTAACATTATATACTTCCTTCCAATATAAAATCGAGATAGGACAAAATAAATCAACACAAGAACAAACATAAGACTTTTTGCTTGGAACAATACCGGGCTATCTTCAAAATCAAAATAAAACAATAACGATAGGACATTATCAACACAATTTTCTTTATAATAAAACTAATTAATAATAAAGGAACATTTTTAGGTGGGAAAGTCTATAAAATCATTAGTGTAGGTGGGTCAGTAAAGAAAACCAAACTTATTCCTGATAAAGTAAATTATCATAAAAGTTATGACAGTCTTGTGGAATGACAGCTTTCAATTCTTGAAGGTGCAACCACTTCGTTTTAGGAATACGGCATCGTGCCGTAAATAAGGGTGGGTAACAGTCCACTGGATGTAGTCTCTTTGGTCTATGAGGTAAGTCCATCCAACCTTTGCTAAAATCAAGTATCACCCTGATTAGTCCTGAAGGATCATATATTATGACTTTGATGTCTGTGACCATTGGATCATTCTTTGTCCGACCGGGTCTAATGGTATTATACCTCAAAGGTTCCGTGTAGTCTTTAAAAAAGTCAGCTCAATAGCCTCATATGGTGTTGGATGTTGTCTTGCTTCTCTGGTCGTAGAAACGTAATCACTTGGTAGTTTTGTTTCTTTATTTTTTAATTTTCGCTCGATACAAGCATGTACGGAGTCTACGTCCATTTGCGTATGACCGACTTCGAGGTATTTCTGATAAATGATGAAGCGTATGAAGCATACTAAAATTGAGCAGTGTATTTGCCATGACATTGTTACGGTTTTGTGCTGTACATCCATCACAAAATATGACAACTGGTTTTTTTTTCAGAAGTGAGACATTTTTTTTTTCTAAATAGTCAATCAAGCATGAAACGAATGTTGATGCAACAAGTTGATTGTTTTGATCTTCTGAAAACCAATAACATGTAGCTTGCTTTTTTACAGCTTGAAAATCAACTTCTATTAAAATTACTTCTCCCTTTAATAGCTCGCTTTATATCCTAGCGTTTTTTCGATCTAGCAATCTCTTTCTTCGTTGTATGCTCCTTCCAAACTTCTTCTGGTATATTCTTGGTTTCGTAACTGGCGTATAAGTTGCATTTATCTTTTTTTACATTAAATATGAAATATTTTTTTGTACCATCACTTCGCTTTTTTTTTCGGCTAAACGCCGGTTGCAATGCTTGAATACACGTTGACTTGTATAATTTATAAACTTCTTGTATTGTTTGAAAAACAGGTTCAAGCTAGAGTTTTGTTGAATTCTGCCTATTGTGATGGGAAGATTTGAGAGATTAAAGAAGAAATTTGGAAGATTTTTTATTTTTGGAAGATTATCAAAAAAGTTATTTAAACATTCAATTTGTGATAAAAGATTATTATTTGGTGTGCTATTTTTATCTATTGATGTCAGGGGTATTCCATGCGAGCTATCTAGCTACCAAGTGTATTTATAAACATTTCTCGACAAACTTGATAGTTCTCTTGTCCATTATTCAAACTATATTTAAGGCTATAATTGCGTCGAGAAACACTGTCAGTAGTATTAGCTTTTGTTGGAACTCTAGAAATCGATCCACACACAAATGCTTTGCGTTCTCCCCAAGTCAAACTCCAAAATCGCTCGTAAATAATTTTTCTCTGTTCTTCCGTAAATAATGAACAATGACGTTTTTTAGACTTGAAACAAACATTGCTTGAACACTTTGGCTTCATTATTCGTCCTTCTCTTGGTGTATCTTGTACAACAATTCTTCCAACTTTTCTAAAACCTAAGTAAGCTTTTCCTTCCATACGCAGTTTTTTGTTAATGTTTCTCTTCCACTTAGCCGGCTCAGCTTTCATTCTTCTTTTTCTTCCTTCACTCATATTATAGTTATTGGGATCACTGTCTGAAATAATTGCGTCCACGTTTTCCACTACTTGACCGGCACTATTTTCGGCGGTATCATTTGCTGCTAAAATTGATGAGGATGCTAAATAATCTACAGGTAGAGAATCAAACATAGTGTCCATATTTGGGTTAAAATCTTCAGTATAATAGGTGTCTCTCGTTAGGACTATAAAAGGAACTGTTTCTCGCTGGTTAGGCAGGGTAAGAGGGACTGTTTCTTGCTGGTTAGACATTGTAAGAGGGACTGCTTTTTGTTGGTTCGATATTATGGTAAAAGGGACTGTTTCTTGCTGGTTAGACATGGTGAAAGGGACTATTTCTTGTTGGTTAGATACGGTAAAAGAAACTGTTTCTTGCTGGTTAGTCATGGTAAACGGTACTGTTTTTTGCTGGTTAAGGTGGCGGTTCGCACCGAAGACCGCGGCAGGAGACCACGACAGGAGACCGCAACCGGAAATCGCTACCGTATCTGTCTCCTGTCTATGTCTCGCTCGCGAACTGCCGCTCATACATTGCCTAATGTTAAGTAACAGTCACGGTCTCCTGTCGCGGTCTCCGGTCGCGGTCTCCTGTCTCTGTCGCGATGTGCACCGCCACCTTTACGAATACTCTTTTCTTCAAAATGTATGTTGATATCCTAAAATGTACAAAAGAAACCTATTAGATTAGATAAATACCTTAGCAGATTAAGTTAAGTAACAACCCATAATTTATTAATTTTCGTCCTTTGTTTTATACATTTTAGTTACTTTTTACCTGTATTATATAGGTAATTACAAACCTTAGCATTTTCTTTATTCTTATCGTCATTAAGCACTTTCTGTGCCAACCGCTTACCACGTCGCAACTTATTATACTCCAGAAAAGATTTGGTGAATATAGGTAAAGCTAGTAGCTAAAAAGGTAGGAGAGCAGCGAATACCATGACGGATAAATTAAAAAATTTCGATTATTGTTTAAGCTTTATCGAACCAACCTAGCAAGCGGCTGTTAGTCATGAAGCGGGTAGGTAGCTAGAACAACGTTCTGCAATCCCTAACTGGCAAGCCTGTGTGACATAAGGGGCTAAAAGGGGAAGCAATCCACGCTCATAACACTTGAATAATACGTCAGTATAAGAATAGTTTGTTAGATACCTATTTATAGCGGAACATGCAACTTATAAGCTTCTATTTCATCGTAGGTATATTTATTAGTAAACGTAATGAAACATGTTTTCGGTTGACTTTATCCTTAGTTAAATAGAATCAATAAGTACTATCTCTGAATGATTCCAATCTGACAAAACTTTGAACAGCAATGCATAATGTACTATCTCGATTTATACATTATTAACGTAGAAATCTTATATATTAATAATAATTTTATATCAAAACTTACCATTTCAGTTATTAGAAGTCCTAATAATGTCAATGTAAAACTTAGAGCAACTTAGAAACCTAAAGCAGCGGCCAGACAGAAAAGACGCAAGACGAGGGCGAGGCGCGGACCCGCCGCAGACAGGGCGCCGTCACGACTTTTTAACTTATATAGAAAAGACACGGACGCGTCGCAGACAGGGCGCCGTCACGACTTTTTAACTTTTCAAACAATAATCTGGCCTGTTATAATTATAAATTACTGGAATATTTTCAATAAAATTACAAAATGTAACGTTAAAATCAAAGTCGTCACGCATTTTAGGTAACTTTCGTTCGCACGTAAGGTTATGACTACTCCGACGCAAGATGCACAATGGCGAGCGGGCGAGCGCTGTGAGAACCTGCTCTCCGCGCCCTTTCCGCTCCCCCGCTTGCGCCCGTGCAGGTCCGTGCCCTGCCTGCGCCCTGTCCTTTCTATATGTTTTCCAACAGGGCGCGGACGAGTCAACGTCGTGACGGCGTCCCGTCCTTTCTGTATGTTTTACGTCGCGACGGCTGTATACACTTTATATGCAAGTAGATTCAACGGGCGCCGCTTCTGCGACGGGTCCGCGCCTTGCGTCTGTTCTGTGTGGCCGGTCCCTAATAAATCCCCAAAAACAGTTATTTGTTTCAAGAGTGCGCGAAATCGCGTTCAAGTCCGTACACGTTTGGTGAGATAAGATTAAATGCTCGAATTCACTGCGCGTTGAAGTTAGTACAAGTTGAATGAACTTCATTCATTCATTCAATGAAGCCAATCCTGGCGCCAAATTTAAATGTATTTGATTTAGGATTTTTTGCAATGATGTGGAGTATTAAATGGTATAAAATGGCATTAAAAAGTGAAATCTGCTTGCCGCTCCAGCCACTTGGTGCGTTGTTGTAGCTCGCAGACGTATTCCCGGGTCCATGCGGTCCAGAAATGTTGTCGGGCTTGCTCGATCCTCGCTTAGCGATGCAGGCGGCCTGGGATGACTTCGGTCAGGTCTGGTGCTGGCAGTGACGTCATTGATCTTCCGATCAGGAAGTGCCCTGGGGTAAGAAGAGACAGGTCGTGAGGATTGGAAGATAAAAGGGAAAGCGGCCGTGTGTTGAGTATTGCCTCAATCTGAGTGAATAGAGTTGCAAGTTCTTCATAAGTCAGATGGGAACTACCCAAGGCCCGTTTCATATGGTACTTAGCATGGAGTCCACCGAAATTAGGAGAATATGCAGGTGAAAATTTGAATTGAATGCCTTCCTCTGTAAAAGGCTGTGACACAGAAGTCCAGTTTGATTCTACAAAAGTTCCTATTTGACGATGAGCCCCGACAAAGTTGGAGCCATTGTCACACCAAATTTCTATTGGTTTACCTTTTCTACTTATAAATCTACGTAATGCTAGAATAAATGCCTCGTGAGGTCACCGACTAGTTCTAAATGTACAGCCTTAACTTTAAAACATACGAATATACATAAATAACATTTAATTAATCTAGATCTACGTCCCTTTCGATCATTTATCCGGAATGGTCCTGCAAAATTTGTGGATTCGAAGGGATAGCCTGGAGTTAACCTACCAGATGGTACATTTTCTAAAGCTCTGCCTCTAATGGGCCAGTGAGTTTCTCGTATAAGTGAAAGAAGCAGTTGAGGACCTGCATGCATATGTTTAACATGAAAATAATGGAAAATTATCCTTGACAAATGGTGCTTAGAATCTAAAATTATTGGATGCCGTTTATCATAACCAAACGTTGAATTTTCTAGACGGCCTTCAACCCTTATTAGTCCTCAGGGGTCGAAACAGGTTCAGTGTCCAAAAATACTGATTTTACTGACCAGAAATCTAAAAAAACTGACTTTTACTGACCATCTGAACTAACTTAAAATAAAAGTTTCATGTGGAATTGAAAAAAAAAAATATTATTGGCCTCCACCATCCCCATAGCTAACCATCACCACCTTTTTATTATTAAAAAGTTTACAAATAGTTATCAGTTTTAATATTTGTTAATAAGCAAATGACACACATCCAATCATACAAATAGTATTAAAAGTTAGAAACATTAGACATTATGATTTCTTGAAGAAGTAAGTAATCAAAGCATTTTTCTTTTTATCTATAATTTTTTGTACGTTTTGTTCTTCTTTAATTTTCTCCTCGTAGTCTTTTCTTTCTTTAACAGCGGCATCTAGTAATGTCTTGACCATATTAACCTCATTTTCACCATCCCTTTTTCCCCATTCAGATATAAAGTGTCCATTTTTATCTTTTTTATTAAGCCAGTCCTCATTGTCGCAACCGAGGTCCGGGCTGGCCGCAATCGCGGCGGTAAGACCCCTCTTTGAGGAGTGGCTGGATAGGCGTCACGGCGTCCTTACCTTCCGCATGACGCAGGTCCTCACCGGACACGGAAGTTTCGGGAGCTTCCTGTGTCGGATAAGGAAGGAGGAAACGCCTGGGTGTCACCACTGCGAGGATCGTCCGGAGGACACGGTGGAGCATACGGTGCAGGACTGCCCCGCTTGGGCAGAGCACCGCCGTGTCCTCACGACGGCGATAGGCGGAGACCTCTCGCGCCCGGCATTGGTCGAGGCCATGCTGCGGGGCGAGACGGAGTGGGAAGCGGTCGCCTCCTTCTGCGAAGCAGTCATGCTCGCGAAGGAGGAGGCGTGCCGCGTGAGGGAGGGAACAGTGTCCTCCCTCCGACCCAGCCGCAGTGGTAGACGCCCACGGCGACGGACGTCGCCAGACGATCTCCGGCCACCGTAGGCGCGGGCATGCGGGCAGCGAGTAATGGGCTACTCGCAGTCCGACCATGGACCATGCCCGGGTCGACGGCGCGTTGTGTTCCACGCGCGCCTCAAGGAGTGTCAGCACATTGACGGGGCCTGTAGAGGGCCAAAGCCTGCCGGGGTCGCGGGAATTACCCATCACCGTAACCCCGGTACGTAAAGGGCTATTGAAGGACACCGTGGATTTTAGTCAGTACAAGTCTGACAGTCCCTCCCGCCCTGCCCTGGGTGGGAGGACTCATTTGATGATTTTACCACGCAAAAAAAAAAGCCAGTCCTCATTAAATTTACATTTCCCCATAATAGTTAGTTGGTTAGTAGCCACAAACAAATCACACAGCAGTCAAATTAAATCACATACAATGCAGGTGAAAAAGCTGAAGCTGTAACAAATATGCAAAGTTAAACTTACAATAATAAAATATGTATTTATTTCGAGAATAAAAGTAGGACTTTTTTCCTCGAAATAATGATGCTACAATATTAAGTTGCCACAAGACATCATAATAGAGCATCAGCTGTTAGTTGCTCTCAAACCTTCACTGGGCCCGGCTAAGAAAATTAGAAATGACTAGAAATTTGTTTTTTGTTGACACAATCTAAATGTATATTTAAAATGCTAATGTTAGGACGGGAAGACAGGGTTTTCTCTATGACCAACTCCAATCATTTCCCCTTTGGTCTCCTGGTGAAAGTAAGGAAGTTTGGTCGCGGTTGTGGGTGGCGAAAATGTGAAAAAGTGTTGCAACTGATGAAATGAATGGACTTGAAAGGTGAAACCCGAGCAACGCCGGGTTTGGTTGCTAGTAGGTATACTATAAGATATATATTTCTTAAGCAAAATCTAGAATGAAGAAGGTAGGCGTAAAAAGGAACGACACAGACAGGCAAAATTGTGTCAGTAAATAATTAATAAGGTTCCAAAAAAATATATGGAGCAATATATGTATTGATCTCAAAAAACTGAAAAAACTGACCATTTTCTCAAAAAACTGACTTTTACTGACCATGCTAAAAAAAACTGACTTTTACTGATTTTACTGACTAGTTTCGACCCCTGAGTCCTTTATCATCAATAAATGGTGTTGTGTTAAACTTAATAGTGGAGCTGCTTTACATTGTGTGCCAAAGTTGGGAAAACTTTCTTGTTGAGAAAGGTATACTAGCTTAATCTCGGCTATTGCTAATTCTTCTACTGTTAAATTACCTTTAATTTGATTGCTAACATTTTTAGTATTATTATAAAAACGGAATATGTAAGCTACAATACGCCGCAACTTTAGGAAACTGGAATATTTAGTTACATCAATTACTAAATTATGTGATTGTGATGTGTCAACACATGAACTGTTAACAAGTACTTCAGGCATTGTTGATTGAACTACATAAGTACTTTGCAATGGCCAATGTTCCTCTCCCCTTTGTATGAATGTAGGTCCCTGCCACCAGAATGTTAAATATTGTAACTCATTGGGGTTTACACCTCGAGATGCTATTTCAGCAGGGTTTTGTGATGTTGGGACATACAGCCACTTACAATTATTACATAATTCTTGAATAGATGCTACTCTGTGTGCTACAAATGTCTCTAATTTTAATGAAGACGTGCACAACCAACCCTGTACAATTTTAGAATCTGACCAAAAACTTTTACAGGCTATAATCACAACGGAGTGATTTTGCAACTTTGTTACATAGTTTTGCAACTAGAAGAGCACCACATAACTCTAGTCTGGGTATAGTTGTAGTCTTAAGTGGCGCCACCTTAGCTCTGGCGCATAATAGTTTAACAGTACAATTACCTAACGCATCAGTTGATAAAATTTCCAATTCAGTAGGTGTGGATGGCTGCTCTTCTTCAGTTATTTGTTGTCTTATCTGGATTTTGTTAATAATCTTTTCTTGCTTTAGCCGGTAGATTTACTTTCTCATGGTTTCCTGTTCTTTTAACGACATATTTAATGCATCTTGGCAACGTTTTAATTCTTTTCGAAGTTTGATTGTCTTAAGTCTCCACCTCTTTATACTAAGCTCGTTTGAAATTGTTACAATATTGGCTGCAGTCGGGTCACTAATACACACATCAACACGGTCTAGGGATATTTTAAAAAAAGCGAATTACTATCAATGTGTTAATTATTTATATGACATGTATATATTTAAAAGATACGTTATTTAATATTCTACCATTTTTTAATAATGGTTAAGGTATAGATTAAAATTTCAGGATTTTATGGAAAAAAAATGAAGCATAGACGGAAACCGTATATAAATGAACTTTTAATTTGTGAGTAAAAACTGAAAAAAATAGAAAAATCATTTAATTTGTGTTTATAAACTTGAAGTTAGTAGTCTGAGAAAGCGCCCGTGATGTTCATAACACATCGGCAACGATTCGGCATGCTCAGAACAAGGTTGTCAATGTCTTGCTGCGGAATATTGTCCCATGTCCTTCTGAGGTGCGCAAAAAGTTGATCTTCTGTAGCCAGATTTTCAGGAACTTCCTTCAGAGCTCTTCTTTGCAGCATATCCCACGCATGCTCAATGGGATTTAGATCTGGCGATTGAGCAGGCCAGTCTAAGGCCCTAACATTATGTGTATGTAACCAAGCTGCTACCGTTCTCGCCGTGTGTGCCCGGACATTGTCGTGCATGAGCAGGAAATCTTGCCCCATTTGTGTTCTGTGGGGCAAGATTACGGGCCCCAGCACCTGTTGGACGTATCGTTCTGCCGTCATATTGCCCCGCACCCAAACGAGATCCGTCCGTCCTCCAAGACGAATTCCTGCCCAAACCATAATTGTTCCTCCTTGATATGGGTGAACTTCCTGAGGGTTCTGGAGACGGCTCCATCGTCCAGGAACTCGCCAAACACGCGTCCTTCGTGAATCTGGATGGAAGCCGAACCTGGATTCATGCGTGAACAGCACATTGGACCATTGGTCACGGCCCCAGTCCACGTGGTTCCGAACCCATTCTAATCGTCGTCCACGATTGCCTCTCCGTAAAGGTGGGACCCGCAGTGGTCTACGAGAGCGTAGATTGCTTTCATGCAGTCGCCTTCTTACAGTTTGGTCACTCACAAGCACTTGGTGTTCCACTCGCAGCCTTTGGACCAATTGAGTCGCCGTTGCATTTGGTTGTGCTCGCGCAGTAATTTGCAAAAATCGGTCTTGTCTGGGGGTAGTGATGCGACTTGGCCCCCGGTGCCTCTCCGCTACTTCACCTGTGGCACGATAGCGTGTCCACTATCTTGAAATTACATTTTGATGGGTCCCCATGGCCTCAGCAACATTACGCGGAACAGATCCAGCTTCCAGCATTCACACAGCTCGTAACATCTCCGACCTCGTCAAATGTCGGCGTTGCATGGCTACAATACCTCAATTTTAACTTTATCTTTCGTTTAAAAATGAAAAAAAACTGTAACTAAACGTAATTCGTATTGTTTTCTAAATTTCGCACAAATGAAAATTCCCTCTCCTATACATCAAGACATTTTTATGTCACCGAAACAAAAGAATTTTCAAAAATTTGAATTTGGAATTAGTCTGAGCTAAATTACAAACAAATCGGTGTATAAAAGATTCCAATGCGGCCAGTACTTTTCGAGTTATTTAATTGAGTATGAAATATCCCTAGACCGTGTTGATGTGTGTAGATTCAATTTTCTTCTTTTTATAGTAGCGATTAGAGTATTCTTTCCACTTCTGTCTTGTTTTTTCTTGTTGGTTTTGGTTCTGCTCCTTAATTTTTAATTTATTTAGAGACACCCCACACTAGCGTCTTGCGAGCGTCGTCGTCGTGCCAGCGTCCGCGCAACGTCCACCCGACGTCGACGTCGCGGCGACGCGACGCTAGCGCTGGACGGCTGCCGAACGCCGATCGTGCGCGGCGCTGGCGTCGCGTAGCCGCGGCTCCTGTCGCGTACAAGCAGTGTGAAAATGGATTCCGACGAAGAAGCACTGCTGCTGATATTACTGATCCAAAAATTACGGAAACGAAAAAGGAAACGTCGTCGTCAACATTGGGAACATCCTCTGTGTAGTGTTAGATTTCAGGAAAGCGATTATTTCGTATATATAGTCAACATATAAAAAATAATAAAAAATACTTCTATGATTATTTACGGATGCCAAAACGAATATTTGACGAACTATTACAATTGATACAAAACGATATAAAATATCAAGATACCCATTTGAGGATTTCTGTGTCACCTGAAGAGAGGCTTATTATTACATTGAGGTAAGTAAAAACGCAATCTTTAAATGACGAACAAAATTTTGTATTTATTTAGAAAACTTACAAGAAACTAAATCACAGATTGATTAATAGAATTACAAATCAACAATATTTTAAACTTACAAGAAACTAAATCACAGATTGATTAATAGAATTACAAATCAACAATATTTTGCCGACAACTGAATTACATATTCAGGTAATCATTAGCATCCTCAGTAAATATGTCGCCGCACAGTGGTGCAGGTAGTACGGGCATGCGGAAAATATTATTTTTAAATGAAAAGACGTTGCGTTTCTTCATAATACTTTATTAAAATGATATAATGGATGTACCAGTTTACAAAGAGAAAGATATAACACGTATTTTTTTTTTATTAATATGAAAATATTCATCAAATTTTTTCACATGAATTTCATATAATTAAATCAGCATTTTTAAATAAATAAATATTAATAAACTAAATATTAAATAGAGAAGACATTGATTGAGAGATGGGTGCTATCCACTAATAAAGTTTTGGCATCATCGTGAAGAGGATAGTATTTTTTATTCGGTACTGCACGTAAACTGTTGATAAGGGGATCTGAGGTAGCTAAGAGCATATTCATAACATCTTCATTACATGATAGACGAGAACATTTTCTTGAATGACCTAACCTATAATTGCGGTAATCTTTATTTCGCGCTTCTTGAGCTTCCTCAGATAACATCCCAATAGGTAAGGCAGCAACACTTATTATTTCTTTGCCATGCAGCAAGATTTTATGCACAGTATTTGGCATATTATACCAGCTGTACAGGCTTACGTATAGTTCAGCAGTCTCGTAACAATAACTACCAAACTTATCCGAATCAACTAATGCACTAGAATTAATTGTTTGCAATATTATACCAAACCGATGAATAAGTTCTTTATCGACTCTTGTGACTTCAGCTACAATGTCTGCATTATTGAAAAATCTTCTAGACGTATTTCCATCGTTAGATGTTCCCATTCCTTGCTTTACAAAATCCACTTTTAGACCTAAACGTTGAAACAGCTCACTTTGGATTCTTTTCTTCTCTTCATCTTTTTGTTGTTTGGTAGTTGCGTTCGTTCTCCAACTGGTAAATGACATATTGTACGCAATATGTAATATGCATTCCATAAATTTAATCCGTGCGTGAAGCGGGGATAAACCGACCTTGAGAGCCTCCGTATCCACAGTTTTATTTCGCACTTGGTCAAGGTTATTCATTTCTGATGGCTTTGACTTGCATATAAAACACTGCACATGATGATGTGTCCGTAACTGTCTGCGCTATTTTGCCATCTATCATTGTGAACACAAGTTTATGGTAGACTTTGTAAGTCTTTTCCTTTAAACTAATAACAGTTTCATTTAAGTTTGCTATTTCAGACTCCATTCTAGCAATTTCATTTTTCGTAGATTCTGTAGTTTCTTTTTGAAATTGGAATTGTACCGGGCGACAACACCTTGTAGAAGAAGGAGTTGCATTTGTCCAATACACAACAGATTTATTTTCCTTTTCATACAGACGCAGTGGAACTAATGATGTCAAAAACATATATGAATCTGACACATTTTCGTCGATAAATGACTGTTTGTACTCAGCATGACCTGATGATCCGTCACATCCCCACTTGTGTAAAAACGTTGAATTTACACTAATCTGTGTAAGGTCGTCTTCAGACATTACTTCAAATAATCTTCTGGTTGTGTGATCCAGTAATGACTGCAAACTTACACAAGCGTAGCTTTCCGTTACATCAATATCCGTGGGGTAGCATTGCCTTTTTACTTCAAGTACTTTATGATAATCGGGAAAAATATCACAACCAATACTTTTTGCTGCATTTCTCAGTACTTGATATTGATGTTTCGAAAGTGATGCATCAAGTAATAATGCCAACGCTTTTTCTGGAGTAAACTTGATAGTATCCGATGATTCTTCTTGTACGAGTACCTTAGAGGCAGCTTTCTTAATCATTTCTTCAGGAACGCTTTCACACAATCTTTTAACTTTATATCGCTTTGTTCGATCGCAACATTCATCAAATGATTTTTCTGGTCGTCCTCTATGAGAGCGTTTTGATGGCCCTGGAACATTACTGTCACAATTCACCACATCAGTCTGCACACGAAGATGTCTCAACGGTAAAAATATTTTTCAGCCACTGTTCATTTTTTGCCATAAAAGCATTTTTATTTCTCGCTGCAGTTTGCCACTTTTTTGTAAATACGGGTAGAAAATTACGGCTTAACTTTTCATAAACTTGATTCCAAACACTTTCTGTAAGCTGTGGATACATAAGTTTTAAATTTTCGAGGCATTTATGTATCTCACGATTACTTGATATTATGATTTCCACTAAATCGGCATAGACAATAGTAAAGCTATCCATCACTATAATAACACTGTTATCGTAAGAGAAAATAATTGTAAGTGAAGTTAAAACTACCATTCAATGCTATTTATACTTACACGATATGATAAAATGTTAATTACCCTCATTAGAAACACTTATTAATATAATGCACTTTTTCTTAATTACAGAGCGTCATTAGTTAAGGACCTGGTATTTCCAAGATCGCAGGTTATCGCAGCCAAAACTAATGTATTCTTAATCTATAGGGTCTAATTAATCTCCGAAAGTATATTATTACGTATCGGTCGATAACGGAGATTAGTTATGATCTCATGATTGAAAACAAAAGGTTCCAAATGACCTTCTTCACTAAAAATGTAATAGCAAGTAATTATTCATTATATTATAACATTATGTTTACTATTTTATTAATACACACAATAAACTTATGACTAAACTAAAAATGAAAGTTGATAATTATAGTATTTTGGTTCTATTCATACTTGAAATAACAATATTTTTTGCACGAAATTTGTAAATTCTCGATCACCCTACTTTGGCATCATATAATTAAATACTGTATAATTATTTATCCGTATTAATTTTAGGACTTGTTTCTACTAACATTCTAGTATGTGTGTACCAAATTGTAGACATTTTAAATAAGGTTGAAACAAAGGACTTTTTTCCACCCTTGAACCAATGTGCGCCGTACAGTGACTTGTGAAGTGTCCGTTTCATCTAATGAATTGGCTGACAGTGTTGTCGTATCCCTTGCCGTAAAATAGCCCTGTTGTTGTTGTTGTTGGTCATGATTTGGCATGGTGTATCTCGACATTTGGGTATACTTTTTGATTATACCCATAATTTCCATCTTTGCGTCCATTTTGTAATTTGAGTCTATCGCACCAAAATCTCGGGCACGCCGCAATCGCGGCGGTAAGCCCCCCCTTTGAGGAGTGGCTGGATAGGCGTCACGGCGTCCTGACCTACCGCATGACGCAGGTCCTCACCGGACACGGAAGTTTCGGGAGGTTCCTGTGTCTGATAGGGAGGGAAGAAACGCCTGGGTGTCACCACTGCGAGGATCGTCTGGAGGACACGGTGGAGCATACGGTGCAGGACTGCCCCGCTTGGGCAGAGCACCGCCGTGTCCTCACGATGGCGATAGGCGGAGACCTCTCGCGCCCGGCATTGGTCGAGGCCATGCTGCGGGGCGAGACGGAGTGGGAAGCGGTCGCCTCCTGCTGCGAAGCAGTCATGCTCGTGAAGGAGGAGGCGGGCCGCCTGAGGGAGAGGACAGCGTCCTCCCTCCACCCCAGCCGCAGTGGTAGACGCCCGCGGCGTCGGACGTCGCAAGACGATCTCCGGCCACCGTAGGCGCGGGCATGCGGGCTGCGAGTAATGGGCGACTCGCTGTCCGACCATGGACCATGCCCGGGTCGACGGCGCGTTGTGTTCCACGCGCGCCTCAAAGAGTGTCAGCATAGTGACGGGGCCTGTAGAGGGCCAAAGCCTGCTGGGGTCGCGGGACCAAGGGATTACCGCGACCCTAGTACGTAAAGGGCTATTGAAGGACACCGTGGATTTTAGTCAGTACAAGTCTGACAGTCCCTCCCGCCCTGCCCTGGGTGGGAGGACTCATTTGATGATTTTACCACGATAAAAAAAAAAAAAATCGCACCAAAATCTTCTACAAGTGACATAAAAAACTTTTGATCACCATAATTTTTATCCTGTCCTTTATTCAGCATTCTTTCATATAAAATGTTTAACATTTTTTCTTGGGTGTTCTTTTTTGTTGTATTTTCTTTTTGAGATTCATTAGTAGAACTGCTTGATTTTTGTGGTCTAACCTGTGATAGAGGGTTTAAAAACCCCAAAAATTTGGAATACAGATACTCTCTGCTTGTTGATGCACCCGACCCACTCTTTGTCGTTTTATTTCTTTCCCTTGTGTAGCGATCTCGTATACTCTTCCATTTTTTTTGTAATTTTAAAGCTGAAACAATTTTTTTTTTTTTATATATTTCAGATATTTGGCAACTGGATGTTCATTTAAAGATTTGCAATATTCGTTTAGAAGGGGCTATTCAACAGTGCAACAAATAGTACGAACAACATGCTTAGCGATAATTAAATGCTTATTTTATATTTGCAAACCACCCACACAAGCAACAGATTGGATTAATATTGCAAACGGGTTTAGAGATAAGGCAAATTTTCCGAACTGTATTGGAGCCATCGACGGGAAACACATCAGAATAATAAGACCATGTGATAGTGACTCGCTTTTCTTCAACTACAAAAAGTATTTTTCAATAAATTTATTGGCAGTGTGTGATTCAAATTATGAATTCATTTACATTGATGTCGGCAGCTACGGAAAATCTTCAGACTCGACCATTTTTATGGAAAGCGATTTGAAAAATAATATGGACGAGAATGTGTTAAATATACCCCCACCAGCCCCAGTAACAGAAAACGGCGAGCCTCTTCCTTTTGTACTCGTAGGCGATGAAGCATTCCCTTTATCAGCTTATATGCAACGACCTTACCCGGGAAAACAT